>OW569405.1:79823982-81169956 GCA_937654795.1 Cistogaster globosa | reverse complement strand
AGGTCCTAGAGCCTTAAAACCGAATTTTTCTGATCACATTTTTAATGTATTTTATGCTTTTATATTATAGAAAAAGAAATAATTTAAAAAAAATTTTTTTTTTTACCTAAAAAGTGCTTTTTATTATTGAAAACTTTAAAACTCAATTATCTCGTAAACTAGAGGCCCTAGAGCCTTATTACCGATTTTTTCTGATCACATTTTTTATGTATTTTATGCATTTTATATTATAGAAAAAGAAAATTTAAAAAAAAATTTTTTTTTTGTACCTAAAAAGTGCTTTTTTACTATTGAAAACTTTAAAACTCAATTATCTCGTAAACTAGAGGTCCTAGAGCCTTAAAAAGCGATATTTTCTGATCACAGTATTAATGTATTTTATGCATTTTTATGATAGAAAAAGAAAAAATTAAAAAAAAATTTTTCTTGTACCTAAAAGGTGCCTTTTATTATTGAAAACTTTAAAACTCAATTGTCTCGTAAACTATAAGTCCTAGAGCCTTAAAAGCGATATTTTCTGATCACAGTATTAATGTATTTTATGCATTTTTTTTGATAGAAAAAGAAAAAATTAAAAAAAAAAATTTTTTGTACCTAAAAAGTGCTTGTTATTATTGAAAACTTTAAAACTCAATTAACTTGTAAACTATAAGTCCTAGAGCCTTAAAAGCGATATTTTCTGATCACAGTATTAATGTATTTTATGCATTTTTTATGATAGAAAAAGAAAAAATTAAAAAAAAAATTTTTTGTACCTAAAAATTGCTTTTTATTATTGAAAACTTTGAAACTCAATTATCTCGTAAACTATAAGTCCTACAGCCTTAAATGCGATATTTTCTGATCACAGTATTAATATATTTTATGCATTTTTTATGATAGAAAAAGAAAAAATTAAAAAAAAAATTTTTTGTACCTAAAAATTGCTTTTTATTATTGAAAACTTTAAAACTCGTAAACTACAAGTTCTAGAGCCTTAAAAGCGATATTTTCTGATCACAGTAGTAATGTATTTAATGCATTTTTTATGATAGAAAAAGAAAAAATTAAAAAAAAAATTTTTCTTGTACCTAAAAAGTGCTTTTTATTATTGAAAACTTTAAAACTCAATTATCTCGTAAACTAGAGGTCCTAGAGCCTTAAAACCGATTTTTACTGATCACATTTTTAATGTATTTTATGCATTTTATATTATAGAAAAAGAAAAAATTAAAAAAAAAATTTTTTTGTACCTAAAAAGTGCTTTTTACTTTTGAAAACCTTAAAACTCAATTATCTCGTAAACTAGAGGTCCTAGAGCCTTAAAACCGATCTTTTCTGATCACATTTTTAATGTATTTTATGCATTTTATATTATAGAAAAAGAAAAAATTAAAAAAAAAATTTTTTGTACCTAAAAAGTGCTTTTTACTATTGAAAACTTTAAACTCAATTATCTCGTAAACTAGAGGTCCTAGAGCCTTAAAACCGATTTTTTCTGATCACATTTTTAATGTATTTTATGCATTTTATATTATAGAAAAAGAAAAAATTAAAAAAAATTTTTTTTACCTAAAAAGTGCTTTTTACTATTGAAAACTTTAAAACTCAATTATCTCGTAAACTAGAGGTCCTAGAGCCTTAAAACCGATTTTTTTCTGATCACATTTTTAATGTATTTTATGCATTTTATATTATAGAAAAAGAAAAAATTAAAAAAAATTTTTTTTTACCTAAAAAGTGCTTTTTACTATTGAAAACTTTAAAACTCAATTATCTCGTAAACTAGAGGTCCTAGAGCCTTAAAACCGATTTCTTCTGATCACATTTTTTATGTATTTTATGCATTTTATATTATAGAAAAAGAAAAAATTTTAAAAAAAAAATTTTTTTGTACCTAAAAAGTGCTTTTTACTATTGAAAAACTTTAAAACTCAATTATCTCGTAAGCTAGAGGTCCTAGAGCCTTAAAAGCGATATTTTCTGATCACAGTATTAATGTATTTTATGTATTTTTTATGATAGAAAAAGAAAAATTAAAAAAAAGTTTTCTTGTACCTAAAAGGTGCCTTTAATTATTGAAAACTTTAAAACTCAATTGTCTCGTAAACTATAAGTCCTAGAGCCTTAAAAGCGATATTTTCTGATCACAGTATTAATGTATTTTATGCATTTTTTTATGATAGAAAAAGAAAAAATTAAAAAAAAATTTTTCTTGTACCTAAAAGGTGCCTTTTATTATTGAAAACTTTAAAACTCAATTGTCCCGTAAACTATAAGTCCTAGAGCCTTAAAAGCGATATTTTCTGATCACAGTATTAATGTATTTTATGCATTTTTTATGATAGAAAAAGAAAAAATTAAAAAAAAATTTTTTGTACCTAAAAAGTGCTTTTTATTATTGAAAACTTTAAAACTCAATTATCTCGTAAACTATAAGTCCTAGAGCCTTAAAAGCGATATTTTCTGATCACAGTATTAATGTATTTTATGCATTTTTTATGATAGAAAAAGAAAAAATTAAAAAAAATTTCTTGTACTAAAAAGTGCTTTTTATCATTGAAAACATTGAAACTCAATTATCTCGTAAACTATAAGTACTAGAGCCTTAAAAGCGATATTTTCTGATCACAGTATTAATGTATTTTATGCATTTTTTATGATAGAAAAAGAAAAAATCAAAAAAATAAATTTTTTGTACCTAAAAAGTGCTTTTTATTATTGAAAACTTTAAAACTCAATTATCTCGTAAACTGTAAGTCCTAGAGCCTTAAAAGCGATATTTTCTGATCACAGTATTAATGTATTTTATGCATTTTTTATGATAGAAAAAGAAAAAATTAAAAAAAAAAATTTTGTACTTAAAAAGTGCTTTTTATTATTGAAAACTTTAAAACTCAATTATGTCGTAAACTATAAGTCCTAGAGCCTTAAAAGCGATATTTTATGATCACAGTATTATTGTATTTTATGCATTTTTTATAATAGAAAAAGAAAGAATTTAAAAAAAATTTTTTTGTACCTAAAAAGTGTTTTTTATTATTGAAAACATTGAAACTCAATTATCTCGTAAACTATAAGTACTAGAGCCTTAAAAGCGATATTTTCTGATCACAGTATTAATGTATTTTATGCATTTTTTATGATAGAAAAAGAAAAAATCAAAAAAATAAATTTTTTGTACCTAAAAAGTGCTTTTTATTATTGAAAACTTTAAAACTCAATTATCTCGTAAACTATAAGTCCTAGAGCCTTAAAAGCGATATTTTCTGATCACAGTATTAATGTACTTAATGCATTTTTTATGATAGAGAAAGAAAAAATTAAAAAAAAATTTTGTACTAAAAATTGCTTTTTATAATTGCAAACTTTAAAACTCAATTATCTCGTAAACTATAAGTCCTAGAGCCTTAAAAGCGATATTTTCTGATCACGGTATTAATATATTTTATGCATTTTTTATGATAGAAAAAGAAAAAAAATTAAAAAAATTTTTGTACTTAAAAAAGTGCTTTTTATTATTGAAAACTTTAAAACTCAATTATCTTGTAAACTATAGGTCCTAGAGCCTTAAAAGCGATATTTTCTGATCACAGTATTAATGTATTTAATGCATTTTTTATGATAGAAAAAGAAAAAATTAAAAAAAAATTTTTTTTGTACCTAAAAGGTGTTTTTTGTGCTTTAACTTGTAAACTATAAGTCCTAGAGCCTTAAAATCGATATTTTCTGATCACAGTATTAATGTATTTAATGCATTTTTTATGATAGAAAAAGAAAAAATTAAAAAAAAAAATTTTTTTGTACCTAAAAAGTGCTTTTTATTATTGAAAACTTTAAAACTCAATTATCTCGTAAACTATAGGTCCTAGAGCCTTAAAAGCGATATTTTCTTATCACAGTATTAATGTGTTTTATGCATTTTTTATGATAGAAAAAGAAAAAATTAAAAAAAAAATTTTTGTACCTAAAAATTGCTTTTTATTATTGAAAACTTTAAAACTTGTAAACTACAAGTTCTAGAGCCTTAAAAGCGATATTTTCTGATCACAGTAGTAATGTATTTAATGCATTTTTTATGATAGAAAAAGAAAAAATTAAAAAAAAATTTTTTGTACCTAAAAGGTGCTTTTTATTATTGAAAACTTTAAAACTCAATTATCTCGTAAACTATAAGTCCTAGAGCCTTAAAAGCGATATTTTCTGATCACAGTATTAATGTGTTTTATGCATTTTTTATGATAGAAAAAGAAAAAATTAAAAAAAAAAATTTTGTACCTAAAAAGTGCTTTTTATTATTGAAAACCTAAAACTCAATTATCTTGTAAACTATAAGTCCTAGAGCCTTAAAAGCGATATTTTCTGATCACAGTATTAATGTATTTTATGCATTTTTTTATGATAGAAAAAGAAAAATTAAAAAAAAAAAATTTTTGTACCTAAAAAGTGCTTTTTATTATTGAAAACCTTAAAACTCAATTAACTTGTAAACTATAAGTCCTAGAGCCTTAAAATCGATATTTTCTGATCACAGTATTAATGTATTTAATGCATTTTTTATGATAGAAAAAGAAAAAATTAAAAAAAATTTTTTTGTACCTAAAAAGTGCTTTTTATTATTGAAAACTTTAAAACTCAATTATCTCGTTAACTATAAGTCCTAGAGCCTTAAAAGCGATATTTTCTGAATACAGTATTAATGTATTTTATGCATTTTTTATAATAGAAAAAGAAAAAATTAAAAAAAAAATTTTGTACCTAAAAAGTGCTTTTTATTATTGAAAACTTTGAAACTCAATTATCTCGTAAACTATAAGTCCTAGAGCCTTAAAAGCAATATTTTCTGATCACAGTATTAATGTATTTTATGCATTTTTTATAATAGAAAAAGAAAAAATTAAAAAAACAAAATTTTGTACCTAAAAAGTGCTTTTTATTATTGAAAACTTTAAAACTCAATTATCTTGTAAACTATAAGTCCTAGAGCCTTAAAAGCGATATTTTCTGATCACAGTATTAATGTATTTTATGCATTTTTTATGATAGAAAAAGAAAAATTTAAAAAAAAAAATTTTTGTACCTAAAAGTGCTTTTTATTATTGAAAACTTTAAAACTCAATTATCTCGTTAACTATAAGTCCTAGAGCCTTAAAAGCGATATTTTCTGAATACAGTATTAATGTATTTTATGCATTTTTTATGATAGAAAAAGAAAAAATTAAAAAAAAATTTTTTTGTACCTAAAAGGTGCTTTTTTATTATTAAAAACTTTAAAACCCAATTATCTCGTAAACTATAAGTCCTAGAGCCTTAACAGCGATATTTTCTGATCACAGTATTAATGTATTTTATGCATTTTTTATGATAGAAAAAGAAAAAATTAAAAAAAATTTTTTTGTACCTAAAAAGTGCTTTTTATTATTGAAAACTTTAAAACTCAATTATCTCGTAAACTATAAGTCCTAAAGCCTTAAAAGCGATATTTTCTGATCACAGTATTAATGTATTTTATGCATTTTTTATGATAGAAAAAGAAAAAATCAAAAAAATAAATTTTTTGTACCTAAAAAGTGCTTTTTATTATTGAAAACTTTAAAACTCAATTATCTCGTAAACTATAAGTCCTAGAGCCTTAAAAGCGATATTTTCTGATCACAGTATTAATGTATTTAATGCATTTTTTATGATAGAAAAAGAAAAAATTAAAAAAAAAATTTTTTGTACTAAAAATTGCTTTTTATAATTGCAAACTTTAAAACTCAATTATCTCGTAAACTATAAGTCCTAGAGCCTTAAAAGCGATATTTTCTGATCACCGTATTAATGTATTTTATGCATTTTTTATGATAGAAAAAATTAAAAAAAAAAATTTTGTACCTAAAAAGTGCTTTTTATTATTGAAAACTTTAAAACTCAATTATCTCGTAAACTATAAGTCCTAGAGCCTTAAAAGCGATATTTTCTGATCACAGTATTAATGTATTTTATGCATTTTTTATAATAGAAAAAGAAAAAATTAAAAAAAAAAATTTTTGTACCTAAAAAGTGCTTTTTATTATTGAAAACTTTGAAACTTAATTATCTCGTAAACTATAAGCCCTAGAGCCTTAACAGCGATATTTTCTGATCACAGTATTAATGTATTTTATGCATTTTTTATGATAGAAAAAGAAAAAATTAAAAAAAAATTTTTTTGTACCTAAAAGGTGCTTTTTATTATTGAAAACTTTAAAACTCAATTATCTCGTTAACTATAAGTCCTAGAGCCTTAAAAGCGATATTTTCTGAATACAGTATTAATGTATTTTATGCATTTTTTATAATAGAAAAAGAAAAAATTAAAAAAAAAATTTTGTACCTAAAAAGTGCTTTTTATTATTGAAAACTTTGAAACTCAATTATCTCGTAAACTATAAGTCCTAGAGCCTTAAAAGCAATATTTTCTGATCACAGTATTAATGTATTTTATGCATTTTTTATAATAGAAAAAGAAAAAATTAAAAAAAAAAATTTTGTACCTAAAAAGTGCTTTTTATTATTGAAAACTTTAAAACTCAATTATCTTGTAAACTATAAGTCCTAGAGCCTTAAAAGCGATATTTTCTGATCACAGTATTAATGTATTTTATGCATTTTTTATGATAGAAAAAGAAAAATTTAAAAAAAAAATTTTTTGTACCTAAAAACTGCTTTTTATTATTGAAAACTTTAAAACTCAATTAACTTGTAAACTATAAGTCCTAGAGCCTTAAAATCGATATTTTCTGATCACAGTATTAATGTATTTAATGCATTTTTTATGATAGAAAAAGAAAAAATTAAAAAAAAATTTTTTTGTACTAAAAAGTGCTTTTTATTATTGAAAACTTTAAAACTCAATTATCTCGTTAACTATAAGTCCTAGAGCCTTAAAAGCGATATTTTCTGAATACAGTATTAATGTATTTTATGCATTTTTTATGATAGAAAAAGAAAAAATTAAAAAAAAAATTTTTGTACCTAAAAAGTGCTTTTTATTATTGAAAACTTTAAAACTCAATTATCTCGTAAACTATAAGTCCTAGAGCCTTAAAAGCGATATTTTCTGATCACAGTATTAATGTATTTTATGCATTTTTTATAATAGAAAAAGAAAAAATTAAAAAAAAAATTTTGTACCTAAAAAGTGCTTTTTATTATTGAAAACTTTGAAACTCAATTATCTCGTAAACTATAAGCCCTAGAGCCTTAAACGAGATATTTTCTGATCACAGTATTAATGTATTTTATGCATTTTTTATGATAGAAAAAGAAAAAATTAAAAAAAAATTTTTTTGTACCTAAAAGGTGCTTTTTTATTATTAAAAACTTTAAAACCCAATTATCTCGTAAACTATAAGTCCTAGAGCCTTAACAGCGATATTTTCTGATCACAGTATTAATGTATTTTATGCATTTTTTATGATAGAAAAAGAAAAAATTAAAAAAAATTTTTTTGTACCTAAAAAGTGCTTTTTATTATTGAAAACTTTAAAACTCAATTATCTCGTAAACTATAAGTCCTAAAGCCTTAAAAGCGATATTTTCTGATCACAGTATTAATGTATTTTATGCATTTTTTATGATAGAAAAAGAAAAAATCAAAAAAATAAATTTTTTGTACCTAAAAAGTGCTTTTTATTATTGAAAACTTTAAAACTCAATTATCTCGTAAACTATAAGTCCTAGAGCCTTAAAAGCGATATTTTCTGATCACAGTATTAATGTATTTAATGCATTTTTTATGATAGAAAAAGAAAAAATTAAAAAAAAATTTCTTTGTACTAAAAATTGCTTTTTATAATTGCAAACTTTAAAACTCAATTATCTCGTAAACTATAAGTCCTAGAGCCTTAAAAGCGATATTTTCTGATCACAGTATTAATGTATTTTATGCATTTTTTATGATAGAAATAGAAAAAAATAAAAAAAAAATTTTTGTACCTAAAAAGTGCTTTTTATTATTGAAAACTTTGAAACTTAATTATCTCGTAAACTATAAGCCCTAGAGCCTTAACAGCGATATTTTCTGATCACAGTATTAATGTATTTTATGCATTTTTTATGATAGAAAAAGAAAAAATTAAAAAAAAATTTTTTTGTACCTAAAAGGTGCTTTTTATTATTGAAAACTTTAAAACCCAATTATCTCGTAAACTATAAGTCCTAGAGCCTTAAAAGCGATATTTTCTGATCACAGTATTAATGTATTTTATGCATTTTTTGTAATAGAAAAAGAAAAAATTAAAAAAAAATTTTTGTACCTAAAAAGTGCTTTTTATTATTGAAAACTTTAAAACTCAATTATCTCGTAAACTATAAGTCCTAGAGCCTTAAAAGCGATATTTTCTGATCACAGTATTAATGTATTTTATGCATTTTTTATGATAGAAAAATAAAAAATTAAAAAAAAAATTTTTGTACCTAAAAAGTGCTTTTTATTATTGAAAACTTTGAAACTTAATTATCTCGTAAACTATAAGCCCTAGAGCCTTAACAGCGATATTTTCTGATCACAGTATTAATGTATTTTATGCATTTTTTATGATAGAAAAAGAAGAAATTAAAAAAAAAAATTTTGTACCTAAAAAGTGCTTTTTATTATTGAAAACTTTGAAACTTAATTATCTCGTAAACTATAAGCCCTAGAGCCTTAACAGCGATATTTTCTGATCACAGTATTAATGTATTTTATGCATTTTTTATGATAGAAAAAGAAAAAATTAAAAAAAAAATTTTTTTGTACCTAAAAGGTGCTTTTTATTATTGAAAACTTTAAAACCCAATTATCTCGTAAACTATAAGTCCTAGAGCCTTAAAAGCGATATTTTCTGATCACAGTATTAATGTATTTTATGCATTTTTTGTAATAGAAAAAGAAAAAATTAAAAAAAAAAATTTTGTACCTAAAAAGTGCTTTTTATTATTGAAAACTTTAAAACCCAATTATCTCGTAAACTATAAGTCCTAGAGCCTTAAAAGCGATATTTTCTGATCACAGTATTAATGTGTTTTATGCATTTTTTATGATAGAAAAAGAAAAAATTAAAAAAAAAATTTTGTACCTAAAAAGTGCTTTTTATTATTGAAAACCTTAACCCTCTAACCGGTCATTTTTTTCTTCGATTAAAAAAATTATTTATTGATAGTTTTTGTATAAATAAAACACACGTTAATGTTAAAATCTGAAAAAAATTTAAAACGTACCTTATAGGTGAGAAAATATGTTGACCGCCAAAAGGCGGACCTGCCTGGTAACGTAATAAAAAAAATTTTAATTAAGGGATGATTATACTTGAAATTTTATTTAGTTTTTATTGTTTTGTGTGATAAATTTGAAAACATTTTTTATTGTTTGATAAGCATAGATTTAATTTACACTTAGTACAATACATTTGTGTTTCGGACTTACATCCCTGTAGTTTGCATACTTTTTTACCACTGCGATCCAAAATGTCAGGCATATGTCCAACTCCGTCAAAACGAATGTCATCGGGTGGACCGTATGATTTCTTGGGTTTTTGAGTTTGTGGGCTTCTGCTCTGAGGTCTACCAACAGCTCTTTTGGCGTTAACGTTCTTATACCGACAAAGTACATCAGCCACCTCAATACGAAAATCCGGTAATTTTTTATGGATAACATCTTTACAGTCAATTCCATGAATACGCTGGAAAAGGAGGTATGAATTCACTAACGACATATCAATTAGGTGATAAAATAAGCGCAAAGTCCATTTCTTTGTTTTCATTCTGATGTGATAGCGACCAAGTAAACTGTCCATCAAATCAACACCACCCATATGGCGGTTATATTCTTTAATTATATTAGGACAGTCTACATCGACGAAGGATTTATTTTTGCGATCATAACGGCGTATTTTTAAAGGTTGTGAATTGCTGTTTAGTGTTTTAAAAGGCTTAATTCCAGCATACGTGGATACCAATCGTACATATTTTGTATCCTTCCATTGAACACAAGATATTTCTACTCCAAAGACATGGCCAACAAACTCGTTGAAAAAATACGTAAAGCATTTGAATGGTGTGGTTATTTCCTTGAATTGTTGCGGCAATTCCTTGTCTCCTTGAAAAACTACATCGTTTTTTTCAAGTTCAAGAAATTTTTTTTTCCATAAAATCTTTTTGAACTCTATGTTTTGGGGAGAAATATCTTTTACATTTCGGCTAAACCCCCCGCATTGGACACTACCGCATTTTCACCAGCTTCAACTTCTGGTAGAGGAGATCTTGCCCTCTTTTTTTTTGTCTTCCCAGTTTTTGATGGTAAAGACTCTTCATAATGCTCGTTGTTGTTGTTTACTTCTGGCAGATAATTTTCTGAGTTTTCACAGACATTTATGATTTCAGAAAGAACATCGTTGTTGTCTGCATTTTCACACTCTTCGTCTAACGTGGCAAAATCTACGTTTGGAAGTTGAAAGTCTGGGTCTTCCAAATCATCATCGTCGTCAAAGTCAAAATCATCTTCTGAATCCGCGCCATCCACTGATTCAGCCATGAGTGCTTCAATTTCTTCATCAGTTAATTTTGAAAAATTAAAATTTTTTCTTTGCGACATCTTCAAACAGTTAATTCTTTCCTAGAATGTTTAAAACTGAAAAATATTTTAAGAAATATGAAACGAAAAAACGCTGTGAAACAGAGCAATGTGTATGCAAAAGTAGTTTATAACCGGCAAGTCCGCCTTTAGACGGTGTCTAATTTTCACCGGCTAAAAGCTAAGTTTTGCTAAAAACCTGATATTAAAAACACTTAACACAAAAGAATATATATTTACCTGTATGATAATAATTTTTTTACGCGCAGATTATGAATTAACAGGATTTTACACTTTTTTCAAAATTGCACTTCATACACAAATAATTATTTTCTACACTTTGTCAAAAAAATGACTTTGGCACTCAACAATTTACAGTCAAATGACAAATGCTTGCCACTACTGATCTCAATAAGAGAATTGTTTGTTTCTCTGCTGATATTTACCGTTAGAACAGAGCTTTAAAAAAATAGAGCTGCATAGCACCGTATTTATTATGCACCGTCTAAAGGCAGGCTCGCCGGCTAGAGGGTTAAAACTCAATTATCTCGTAAACTATAAGTCCTAGAGCCTTAAAAGCGATATTTTCTGATCACAGTATTAATGTATTTTATGCATTTTTTATGATAGAAAAAGAAAAAATTAAAAAAAAAATTTTTGTACCTAAAAAGTGCTTTTTATTATTGAAAACTTTAAAACTCAATTATCTTGTAAACTATAAGTCCTAGAGCCTTAAAAGCGATATTTTCTGATCACAGTATTAATGTATTTTATGCATTTTTTATGATAGAAAAAGAAAAATTTTAAAAAAAAAATTTTTGTACCTAAAAAGTGCTTTTTATTATTGAAAACTTTAAAACTCAATTAACTTGTAAACTATAAGTCCTAGAGCCTTAAAATCGATATTTTCTGATCACAGTATTAATGTATTTAATGCATTTTTTATGATAGAAAAAGAAAAAATTAAAAAAAAATTTTTTTGTACCTAAAAAGTGCTTTTTATTATTGAAAACTTTAAAACTCAATTATCTCGTTAACTATAAGTCCTAGAGCCTTAAAAGCGATATTTTCTGAATACAGTATTAATGTATTTTATGCATTTTTTATAATAGAAAAAGAAAAAATTAAAAAAAAAAATTTTGTACCTAAAAAGTGCTTTTTATTATTGAAAACTTTGAAACTCAATTATCTCGTAAACTATAAGTCCTAGAGCCTTAAAAGCAATATTTTCTGATCACAGTATTAATGTATTTTATGCATTTTTTATAATAGAAAAAGAAAAAATTAAAAAAAAAATTTTTGTACCTAAAAAGTGCTTTTTATTATTGAAAACTTTAAAACTCAATTATCTTGTAAACTATAAGTCCTAGAGCCTTAAAAGCGATATTTTCTGAATACAGTATTAATGTATTTTATGCATTTTTTATGATAGAAAAAGAAAAAATTAAAAAAAAATTTTTTTGTACCTAAAAGGTGCTTTTTTATTATTAAAAACTTTAAAACCCAATTATCTCGTAAACTATAAGTCCTAGAGCCTTAACAGCGATATTTTCTGATCACAGTATTAATGTATTTTATGCATTTTTTATGATAGAAAAAGAAAAAATTAAAAAAAATTTTTTTGTACCTAAAAAGTGCTTTTTATTATTGAAAACTTTAAAACTCAATTATCTCGTAAACTATAAGTCCTAAAGCCTTAAAAGCGATATTTTCTGATCACAGTATTAATGTATTTAATACATTTTTTATGATAGAAAAAGAAAAAATTAAGAAAAAAATTTTTTGTACTAAAAATTGCTTTTTATAATTGCAAACTTTAAAACTCAATTATCTCGTAAACTATAAGTCCTAGAGCCTTAAAAGCGATATTTTCTGATCACAGTATTAATGTATTTAATGCATTTTTTATGATAGAAAAAGAAAAAATTAAAAAAAAAATTTTTTGTACTAAAAATGCTTTTTATAATTGCAAACTTTAAAACTCAATTATCTCGTAAACTATAAGTCCTAGAGCCTTAAAAGCGATATTTTCTGATCACAGTATTAATGTATTTTATGCATTTTTTATGATAGAAAAAGAAAAAATTAAAAAAAAAAATTTTGTACCTAAAAAGTGCTTTTTATTATTGAAAACTTTAAAACTCAATTATCTCGTAAACTATAAGTCCTAGAGCCTTAAAAGCGATATTTTCTGATCACAGTATTAATGTATTTAATGCATTTTTTATGATAGAAAAAGAAAAAATTAAAAAAAAAATTTTTTGTACTAAAAATTGCTTTTTATAATTGCAAACTTTAAAACTCAATTATCTCGTAAACTATAAGTCCTAGAGCCTTAAAAGCGATATTTTCTGGTCACAGTATTAATGTATTTTATGCATTTTTTATGATAGAAAAAGAAAAAATTAAAAAAAAAAATTTTGTACCTAAAAAGTGCTTTTTATTATTGAAAACTTTAAAACTCAATTATCTCGTAAACTATAAGTCCTAGAGCCTTAAAAGCGATATTTTCTGATCACAGTATTAATGTATTTAATGCATTTTTTATGATAGAAAAAGAAAAAATTAAAAAAAAAAATTTTTGTACTAAAAATTGCTTTTTATAATTGCAAACTTTAAAACTCAATTATCTCGTAAACTATAAGTCCTAGAGCCTTAAAAGCGATTATTTCTGATCACAGTATTAATGTATTTTATGCATTTTTTATGATAAAAAAAGAAAAAATTAAAAAAAAAAAATTTTGTACCTAAAAAGTGCTTTTTATTATTGAAAACTTTAAAACTCAATTATCTCGTAAACTATAAGTCCTAGAGCCTTAAAAGCGATATTTTCTGATCACAGTATTAATGTATTTTATGCATTTTTTATGATAGAAAAAGAAAAAATTAAAAAAAAAATTTTTGTACCTAAAAAGTGCTTTTTATTATTGAAAACTTTAAAACTCAATTATCTTGTAAACTATAAGTCCTAGAGCCTTAAAAGCGATATTTTCTGATCACAGTATTAATGTATTTTATGCATTTTTTATGATAGAAAAAGAAAAATTTAAAAAAAAAATTTTTGTACCTAAAAAGTGCTTTTTATTATTGAAAACTTTAAAACTCAATTAACTTGTAAACTATAAGTCCTAGAGCCTTAAAATCGATATTTTCTGATCACAGTATTAATGTATTTAATGCATTTTTTATGATAGAAAAAGAAAAAATTAAAAAAAAATTTTTTTGTACCTAAAAAGTGCTTTTTATTATTGAAAACTTTAAAACTCAATTATCTCGTTAACTATAAGTCCTAGAGCCTTAAAAGCGATATTTTCTGAATACAGTATTAATGTATTTTATGCATTTTTTATAATAGAAAAAGAAAAAATTAAAAAAAAAAATTTTGTACCTAAAAAGTGCTTTTTATTATTGAAAACTTTGAAACTCAATTATCTCGTAAACTATAAGTCCTAGAGCCTTAAAAGCAATATTTTCTGATCACAGTATTAATGTATTTTATGCATTTTTTATAATAGAAAAAGAAAAAATTAAAAAAAAAATTTTTGTACCTAAAAAGTGCTTTTTATTATTGAAAACTTTAAAACTCAATTATCTTGTAAACTATAAGTCCTAGAGCCTTAAAAGCGATATTTTCTGAATACAGTATTAATGTATTTTATGCATTTTTTATGATAGAAAAAGAAAAAATTAAAAAAAAATTTTTTTGTACCTAAAAGGTGCTTTTTTATTATTAAAAACTTTAAAACCCAATTATCTCGTAAACTATAAGTCCTAGAGCCTTAACAGCGATATTTTCTGATCACAGTATTAATGTATTTTATGCATTTTTTTATGATAGAAAAAGAAAAAATTAAAAAAAATTTTTTTGTACCTAAAAAGTGCTTTTTATTATTGAAAACTTTAAAACTCAATTATCTCGTAAACTATAAGTCCTAAAGCCTTAAAAGCGATATTTTCTGATCACAGTATTAATGTATTTAATACATTTTTTATGATAGAAAAAGAAAAAATTAAAAAAAAAATTTTTTGTACTAAAAATTGCTTTTTATAATTGCAAACTTTAAAACTCAATTATCTCGTAAACTATAAGTCCTAGAGCCTTAAAAGCGATATTTTCTGATCACAGTATTAATGTATTTAATGCATTTTTTATGATAGAAAAAGAAAAAATTAAAAAAAAAATTTTTTGTACTAAAAATGCTTTTTATAATTGCAAACTTTAAAACTCAATTATCTCGTAAACTATAAGTCCTAGAGCCTTAAAAGCGATATTTTCTGATCACAGTATTAATGTATTTTATGCATTTTTTATGATAGAAAAAGAAAAAATTAAAAAAAAAAATTTTGTACCTAAAAAGTGCTTTTTATTATTGAAAACTTTAAAACTCAATTATCTCGTAAACTATAAGTCCTAGAGCCTTAAAAGCGATATTTTCTGATCACAGTATTAATGTATTTAATGCATTTTTTATGATAGAAAAAGAAAAAATTAAAAAAAAAATTTTTTGTACTAAAAATTGCTTTTTATAATTGCAAACTTTAAAACTCAATTATCTCGTAAACTATAAGTCCTAGAGCCTTAAAAGCGATATTTTCTGGTCACAGTATTAATGTATTTTATGCATTTTTTATGATAGAAAAAGAAAAAATTAAAAAAAAAAATTTTGTACCTAAAAAGTGCTTTTTATTATTGAAAACTTTAAAACTCAATTATCTCGTAAACTATAAGTCCTAGAGCCTTAAAAGCGATATTTTCTGATCACAGTATTAATGTATTTAATGCATTTTTTATGATAGAAAAAGAAAAAATTAAAAAAAAAATTTTTTGTACTAAAAATTGCTTTTTATAATTGCAAACTTTAAAACTCAATTATCTCGTAAACTATAAGTCCTAGAGCCTTAAAAGCGATTATTTCTGATCACAGTATTAATGTATTTTATGCATTTTTTATGATAAAAAAAGAAAAAATTAAAAAAAAAAAATTTTGTACCTAAAAAGTGCTTTTTATTATTGAAAACTTTAAAACTCAATTATCTCGTAAACTATAAGTCCTAGAGCCTTAAAAGCGATATTTTCTGATCACAGTATTAATGTATTTTATGCATTTTTTATAATAGAAAAAGAAAAAATTAAAAAAAAAAATTTTTGTACCTAAAAAGTGCTTTTTATTATTGAAAACTTTGAAACTTAATTATCTCGTAAACTATAAGCCCTAGAGCCTTAACAGCGATATTTTCTGATCACAGTATTAATGAATTTTATGCATTTTTTTTGATAGAAAAAGAAAAAATTAAAAAAAAAATTTTTTGTACCTAAAAGGTGCTTTTTATTATTGAAAACTTTAAAACTCAATTATCTCGTTAACTATAAGTCCTAGAGCCTTAAAAGCGATATTTTCTGAATACAGTATTAATGTATTTTATGCATTTTTTATAATAGAAAAAGAAAAAATTAAAAAAAAAAAATTTGTACCTAAAAAGTGCTTTTTATTATTGAAAACTTTGAAACTCAATTATCTCGTAAACTATAAGTCCTAGAGCCTTAAAAGCAATATTTTCTGATCACAGTATTAATGTATTTTATGCATTTTTTATAATAGAAAAAGAAAAAATTAAAAAAAAAAATGTTGTACCTAAAAAGTGCTTTTTATTATTGAAAACTTTAAAACTCAATTATCTTGTAAACTATAAGTCCTAGAGCCTTAAAAGCGATATTTTCTGATCACAGTATTAATGTATTTTATGCATTTTTTATGATAGAAAAAGAAAAATTTAAAAAAAAATTTTTTTGTACCTAAAAAGTGCTTTTTATTATTGAAAACTTTAAAACTCAATTATCTCGTTAACTATAAGTCCTAGAGCCTTAAAAGCGATATTTTCTGAATACAGTATTAATGTATTTTATGCATTTTTTATGATAGAAAAAGAAAAAATTAAAAAAAAAATTTTTGTACCTAAAAAGTGCTTTTTATTATTGAAAACTTTAAAACTCAATTATCTCGTAAACTATAAGTCCTAGAGCCTTAAAAGCGATATTTTCTGATCACAGTATTAATGTATTTTATGCATTTTTTATAATAGAAAAAGAAAAAATTAAAAAAAAAAATTTTGTACCTAAAAAGTGCTTTTTATTATTGAAAACTTTGAAACTCAATTATCTCGTAAACTATAAGCCCTAGAGCCTTAAACGAGATATTTTCTGATCACAGTATTAATGTATTTTATGCATTTTTTATGATAGAAAAAGAAAAAATTAAAAAAAAATTTTTTTGTACCTAAAAGGTGCTTTTTTATTATTAAAAACTTTAAAACCCAATTATCTCGTAAACTATAAGTCCTAGAGCCTTAACAGCGATATTTTCTGATCACAGTATTAATGTATTTTATGCATTTTTTATGATAGAAAAAGAAAAAATTAAAAAAAATTTTTTTGTACCTAAAAAGTGCTTTTTATTATTGAAAACTTTGAAACTTAATTATCTCGTAAACTATAAGCCCTAGAGCCTTAACAGCGATATTTTCTGATCACAGTATTAATGTATTTTATGCATTTTTTATGATAGAAAAAGAAAAAATTAAAAAAAATTTTTTTGTACCTAAAAAGTGCTTTTTATTATTGAAAACTTTGAAACTTAATTATCTCGTAAACTATAAGCCCTAGAGCCTTAACAGCGATATTTTCTGATCACAGTATTAATGTATTTTATGCATTTTTTATGATAGAAAAAGAAAAAATTAAAAAAAAAATTTTTTTGTACCTAAAAGGTGCTTTTTATTATTGAAAACTTTAAAACCCAATTATCTCGTAAACTATAAGTCCTAGAGCCTTAAAAGCGATATTTTCTGATCACAGTATTAATGTATTTTATGCATTTTTTGTAATAGAAAAAGAAAAAATTAAAAAAAAAATTTTTGTACCTAAAAAGTGCTTTTTATTATTGAAAACTTTAAAACTCAATTATCTCGTAAACTATAAGTCCTAGAGCCTTAAAAGCGATATTTTCTGATCACAGTATTAATGTATTTTATGCATTTTTTATGATAGAAAAAGAAAAAATTAAAAAAAAAATTTTTGTACCTAAAAAGTGCTTTTTATTATTGAAAACTTTGAAACTTAATTATCTCGTAAACTATAAGCCCTAGAGCCTTAACAGCGATATTTTCTGATCACAGTATTAATGTATTTTATGCATTTTTTATGATAGAAAAAGAAAAAATTAAAAAAAAATTTTTTTGTACCTAAAAGGTGCTTTTTATTATTGAAAACTTTAAAACCCAATTATCTCGTAAACTATAAGTCCTAGAGCCTTAAAAGCGATATTTTCTGATCACAGTATTAATGTATTTTATGCATTTTTTGTAATAGAAAAAGAAAAAATTAAAAAAAAAAATTTTGTACCTAAAAAGTGCTTTTTATTATTGAAAACTTTAAAACTCAATTATCTTGTAAACTATAAGTCCTAGAGCCTTAAAAGCGATATTTTCTGATCACAGTATTAATGTATTTTATGCATTTTTTATGATAGAAAAAGAAAAATTTAAAAAAAAAATTTTTGTACCTAAAAAGTGCTTTTTATTATTGAAAACTTTAAAACTCAATTAACTTGTAAACTATAAGTCCTAGAGCCTTAAAATCGATATTTTCTGATCACAGTATTAATGTATTTAATGCATTTTTTATGATAGAAAAAGAAAAAATTAAAAAAAAATTTTTTTGTACCTAAAAAGTGCTTTTTATTATTGAAAACTATAAAACTCAATTATCTCGTTAACTATAAGTCCTAGAGCCTTAAAAGCGATATTTTCTGACCGAAGTTTTAATGTATTTTATGCATTTTATATGACAGAAAAATAAAAAATTAAAAAAAATTATTTTTCGACCCCAAAAACCAATTTTTATTATTGAAAACTTTAAAACTCAATTATCTCGTAAACTATAAGTCCTAGAGCCATAAAACTGATATTTTCTGACCAAAGTTTTAATGTATTTTGTGCATTTTATATGATAGAAAAAGAAAAAATTAAAAAAAATTATTTTCCGACCCCAAAAACCAATTTTTATTATTGAAAACTTTAAAACTCAATTATCTCGTAAACTATAAGTTCTAGAGTCATAAAACCGATATTTTCTGACCAAAGTTTTAATGTATTTATTTGCATTTTATATGATAGAAAAAGAAAAAATTAAAAAAAATTATTTTTCGACCCCAAAAATCAATTTTTATTATTGAAAACTTTAAAACTCAATTATCTCGTAAACTATAAGTTCTAGAGTCATAAAACTGATATTTTCTGACCAAAGTTTTAATGTATTTTATGCATTTTATATGATAGAAAAAGAAAAAATTAAAAAAAAATTATTTTTCAACCCCAAAAATCAATTTTTATTATTGAAAACTTTAAAACTCAATTATCTCGTAAACTATAAGTCCTAGAGTCATAAAACCGATATTTTCTGACCAAAGTTTTAATGTATTTATTTGCATTTTATATGATAGAAAAAGAAAAAATTAAAAAAAATTATTTTTCGACCCCAAAAACCAATTTTTATTATTGAAAACTTTAAAACTCATTTATCTCGTAAACTATAAGTCCTAGAGTCATAAAACCGATATTTTCTGACCAAAGTTTTAATGTATTTATTTGCATTTTATATGATAGAAAAAGAAAAAATTAAAAAAAATTATTTTTCGACCCCAAAAACCAATTTTTATTATTGAAAACTTTAAAACTCAATTATCTCGTAAACTATAAGTCCTAGAGTCATAAAACCGATATTTTCTGACCAAAGTTTTAATGTATTTATTTGCATTTTATATGATAGAAAAAGAAAAAATTAAAAAAAATTATTTTTCGACCCCAAAAACCAATTTTTATTATTGAAAACTTTAAAACTCAATTATCTCGTAAACTATAAGTTCTAGAGTCATAAAACCGATATTTTCTGACCAAAGTTTTAATGTATTTATTTGCATTTTATATGATAGAAAAAGAAAAAATTAAAAAAAATTATTTTTCGACCCCAAAAATCAATTTTTATTATTGAAAACTTTAAAACTCAATTATCTCGTAAACTATAAGTTCTAGAGTCATAAAACTGATATTTTCTGACCAAAGTTTTAATGTATTTTATGCATTTTATATGATAGAAAAAGAAAAAATTAAAAAAAAATTATTTTTCAACCCCAAAAATCAATTTTTATTATTGAAAACTTTAAAACTCAATTATCTCGTAAACTATAAGTCCTAGAGTCATAAAACCGATATTTTCTGACCAAAGTTTTAATGTATTTATTTGCATTTTATATGATAGAAAAAGAAAAAATTAAAAAAAATTATTTTTCGACCCCAAAAACCAATTTTTATTATTGAAAACTTTAAAACTCATTTATCTCGTAAACTATAAGTCCTAGAGTCATAAAACCGATATTTTCTGACCAAAGTTTTAATGTATTTATTTGCATTTTATATGATAGAAAAAGAAAAAATTAAAAAAAATTATTTTTCGACCCCAAAAACCAATTTTTATTATTGAAAACTTTAAAACTCAATTATCTCGTAAACTTTAAGTCCTAGAGCCATAAAACCGATATTTTTTGACCACAGATTTAATGTTTTTTATGCATTTTATATGATAGAAAAAGAAAAAATTAAAAAAAAATATTTTTCGACCCCAAAAACCAATTTTTATTATTGAAAACTTTAAAACTCAATTATCTCGTAAACTATAAGTTCTAGAGCCTTAAACCCGATAATGTATAGTCACAGTTTTAATGTATTTTACTCATTTTAAATGATAAAAAAAGAAAAAATTAAAAAAAATTATTTTTCGACCCCAAAAGCCAATTTTTGTTATTAAGAACTTTAAAACTCAATTATCTCGTAAACTATAAGTTCTAGAGCCTTAAACCCATTAATATATAATCACAGTTTTAATGTATTTTACTCATTTTAAATGATAAAAGAAGAAAAAATTAAAAAAATTATTTTTCGACCCCAAAAACCAATTTTTATTTTTGCGTTTATTTATAAAAAAAATATCGTGCTATTTTTTATACCGATTAAATTATTAAATCACCGATATTGATTATAAAGGGTGAACTAATAATTAATTAATTAGTTAAAATTATAAAATAAATCGCTTTATTTATTTTAATGTTTTTTAATTATTGTATTATTTATTAACAATTATTTCAATAGCTTTGAATTATTAGTTACTCTACTTAAAATGAAATTTAAATTAGGTGAATGTGTTTGAAAAAAATAACCATTTTTTAATTAAATGCATAAATATATGTGCTGTTCATGTTCAAGTTACAGATGAAATTTGGGTGAGTTTAAATGCAAGATAACGTGAAAGTAAGGAGTTTTTAATTTTTTTTTTATATTAATAACATAGATTCCTTTGTGGGTTCTCTGAGTCAGAGGCACAAAAATATCAATAATGTGTTACTGCTTTGTGTGAATTTTGAATTGAAGTGATCATTGCATCAATTCTAATCCACAGTTCTAACCAGGCTCTCTTTCTGTCTTAATTAAAATAATATTAATGTTGCCAGTATGCAATTTTAAAACTAAACAGTTGGTTCATAAAGTGCAAAAGTTTACTTACTGCATTAGACAATTCCGAGTATGTATATTTATATGGGTTTCCTTTAGTCGTGGCCAAAACTTCTGATGCTCGTTGCATGATTATCAATACCTACATTCACAAGATTTAATCACGATTAAAAAGGTAAATAAGCGATAGCGAAATGGCCTTCCAGACTTGCTTTCACCTTCAATAATCAATATCGGTGAATTAATTTATAATTTAAAGTAATTTTCTACACGCTTAAACTCAATTAACGTAGTAGAATTCGGTCAAGTTTTTAAAAAATGCCAATTTACAAACAACAACTTCATAAGTTCTACAGAAGCCGTGGAGTTCATTTGACCAAAGTATTATTGCCAATCATAACTTGGTGTGACTGCTCAACTCAACTAATTAAGGAACGTTTACCAACTCTTCAGTTAAGCTTAAGGTGTTAGCATGTTAAAAAAATTAATTTAGTGTTTAACATTTAATAAAAAACATAAATAAAATAAATGATAAAGCAGCATCACAAGTAATGACAAGCTTCTAGTTCTTTAACATCCCTGTAATAGAAAATAAATGTAAAAAATTCCGTTTACTGCCAAACAGAATATTTAAAAATTTGACGGAACTAAAATTTACTTTTGGCTTAACTTCATTTTAAAATTTTTAAAAATTTTAAAGCTTTTTTTTTTTTGTACTCATCGACCCATAAAGAATATATATTATGAGTCCTTATGCATAGCCAAGTTGATTGAGCAATGTTCGTCTATCCGTCCGTGTTCAAGTTTACATAAACTTTGCCAAGACACTAGACGCCAATCGATCAGACATAATTTAGATAATTTTGCTATTGAAAGAAAAAAATAAAAAAAAAACAAATTTGTCCCAAAAAAGTGAATCTTTATATTGAACATTTTAAAACTTGATTATCTCGATAAATAGTAGTTCTAAAGCTTAAATAATCAAAATCCTATAAGATGTTCAAAAGTTAGTTTTTATAACGAAAATCATCAAAATCGGCCCATGTCCCTTGATGCAGTGGGCGAAACGCCACGCCTACCTCTAATTTTTTCATATCATTTGGAACAGTGAAGAAACTTTATAAAAAAAACAAAAATATGGAGCAGAAGAGAATTAAATAATAAGAAAAAAATGTCAAGTGATAACATTGACGGTTGCCCTTATTTTCGAGTAACGGGCCTCTGAAATTTAAATTTTTTTTTTAAATTTCAATGTGGGTATCATTAAAAAGCTTTTGAAGAAAGCTTTCAGGAAATACTAAAATGTTAAAAAAATGCTTAACCCAAAAGGAGCCAATGACATTTTATGCAAACTTTTTAAACAATTTTTTTTAACCGCAATATTTTTTTTATTGAAGTTACTTCACTAAACTATATTTACATACATTGTGAATGGTATATAAATTTAGGCATAGTCGAATATAGCACTCCTATATGTTTGTTGTTGAAATTTGAAAAATTTGTAAATCATTTAAAATTATTTAATCTTTAGCCCATGAGCTTCATTTTAAATTAAAAACTTATAACCAACGACCAGGCTATAATTTTTGTATAATTTTCCTTTTAAATTCTGTTACTTATTCAAATACATTTATTTTTACATAAATAAAACAGTAACGGGGTTATTTCTGTACATGAAATATTTTTTGAAAATTTTGGTGTAGATGTAGATTGTAGAATACAAGACACCTATTTTTGGAATTTTTATTTGTCTGTGTTCGCATCACGTAAAAACTACTGGATGGATTTGAATAAAATTTTGTGTGGAGGTCCCTTAGAACCTTGGTTCAAATACAAACTAATTTTTGTTTCGTAAAAATAAGTCATTTCGTAGAGAAAATAGAGATACAATAGAGAAGTCACCAAATTTTATTGGTATTATGATACAAAACAGTTGTCATCACTTTTTCTTTTTTAGATGGAAAATTTTTAACACTGTTTAAGGATCTCTGCATTTAATGTTTAAAAACACATTTTTCTAAATTCTAAATTTTAAGAAAATTATAAATGACACTCGGACGAAGTTGCGGGCACTGCTGGTTTTAAATATAATTTTTCATTTTTGTATTTTTTTGGTTTAAAAATAATAACTTTAGTACTAAAACAAATTATGACTACACAATTATGTATGTTGGTTTATTTATTTATAAATTTAAATATGTAATTTGAATTGAAACGAACGAATGATTATATTTTATGCAACAGAAAAAAAGTATTTTCTACACTTGAAAAATTTGGGGGTAAATTAATATTTTGTACTAAATTGTGATAATGAAATTTACTCAATTGAATTGAAGGAGTTGATGTGTGGTAATAATAATCTAACGAGTCGGTCAATTAGTCTTGGTTTTAAATAATGAGTTAATACGTGGAATTTACGTATGAAATACAGTAAAGTATGAATAAAAAAACAAAATTGTTTTACCCGTAAATTATGCTTTTATAAATAAGCAATTTATAACCCCATTAATCGAACGCAAATTTACTATAAATTTAAATCGCTTATTGCCATCATTAGACTTGAACTTAAAAAAAGATCGTTTCAGTGCAACTAAAATCATTAAATTATTTTTCTCTGTGTATGATGAAGTATTTGTAATATTAAATTTTAATAAAATTACCTGAACTTAATTATTATTAAAAATGTTTACAATTTCGCTAACAAAGTTCTCATAAAGTTGCAAAATATTTCAATGAGGCTGCAGGGAATAGATATTTCCAGCCAAATGTTACGTGTATTAAATTATTTGTTTAATTAAAAAAAACACATACACACACAAACACATATACAGTAATATGTAATGTATTTTTATTTTGGACATATAAATAAAACATTGTCCTGAGGAAATTTAAATTGAATACATTTTTAAATGTCAAAATTTATCACGAAAATTAATTTGTATGTTGTGCGTACTGTTTAGGGACGTAATAAATTTTATATCGACAAATAACAAATATTTGTATGCACAAGAACAAATTTACAAATATAAGAAAAAGTTAAAAAGTCTTTAAAAATAATATTTTTTTTTTATAAAGACTTTAACGATAAATTAAGCAGATAATCAAGATTTTCCATAAAATATCATTGCATTGCATGTTTGACTTATAAAATATTCTTGGAATCCTCAATCCATTAAATTAAATTTTTTCGTTTTTAAATTTCGCTTTTAAGCGTAGGCTCCTTGCAACACTTTTTGTGTGATGCAATTTCATAATTTTTTGTAATAAAATATATGCTAATATTCACACAGTCGAATACGGTTATAACGAACATCAATTTCCTGCGAATTATGTTAATAACAAGCACTTGTGTGTGGTTTCTTTGATTTAACTCAAATATAATTACTAAAACAATTACTACGTTTTATAGAACACGATTTTTGCGAAACTTTGTTTTATAACGAACTTATTCTGGCCCGGCCAGGAGAAATATTTCATACAAGTTCATATGAATAAACAACAAGCTGCACAACGGTCGACTCAATCGACCGCACCCTAGGAGTACATACGATTTTAACATTTTTTTTAAGGAAACAGTTCCATCAGTTGAAAGCAAAATTTATCGACTGAAACTCAATTAAGACGATAAAATTATTTATAAAAAATTATTTAAAAATACACTCGTATTTTTGTTAACATGTGCTACGTGCTAGAGTGACCATCCTTTTGAAAAAAGAAACAATACTTTTTATATTGTCTTTTATTTGCACTTCTTTATATCCTTCACCACAATAAGTGGAAAAGGGTATAACAAAGTTTGTCGTTCCGTTTGTAATTTCTAAAATAAAAAATTTCCGATTCCATAAAGTATATATATTCTGACTTCGTATGTATAGTGAAGTCGATTAAGCGATGTCCGTATGTCCGCCCATGTTAGTGTTGAAATTAAATTTGCCGAGATACTAGATCAGCTAGAAAACATTTAAAGTCGCCAATCGATCAGACATGGTGTCGAAAAAAGTGCTATTGGAAATCAGCAAGATCGGTCCATGTTCTTTAACGCAGTGGACAAAACACCACGCCTGCCTTCAAATTTTCTATATTATTTGGAACAATAAAGTAACTCCCATAAAAAAAACAAATATTTGGGCGATAGGGAATTAAAAAATCAGAAAAAAAAAACAACAAGTGAAAAAATTAGCGCTATGCGGTTTTCAGAAAAGTTTTAAATTGTTGATAGTGTTAAGTTATTTTTGTGCATTTTCGGTTTTAAATGGAATTTAAAATTCATAAAAATGCCATCGGATCTTAATGGGTTAAGTATTTTTAAAAAATTTTAGTATTTCTTCAAAGATCTCTTCCAACGCTTCAAAATGGTACACATATTGATATTTAAAAAATTTTTAATTTCAGAGCCTTGTTACTCGGAAAATATGGGCGAACGCCAATTTTTTCACGTGGTGTTTTTTCTTATTTCTTAAATCTCTGTCGCCCTATATATTAATTTTTTTGATTGAAGTTACTTTATTGTTCCAAATGACATAAAAAAATCAGATGTAGGCTTGGTGTTTTGTCTGCTGCCTCGAATGACATGGACCGATCGTGCTGATTTCCAATGGTACCTCTTTCGACACTATGTCTGATCGAATGAATACTTATTTTTTTCTGGAACATCTAGTGCCTCGGCAAACTTGATTTCAACACTAACACAAACGGACAGACGGACATCGCTCAATCGACTTCGCTATGCATAAGGAGTCATAAGGGGTCGGAAATGGATGGTATAATAACAGGAAAAATGTTACTCTACACAAAAATATTCGTCATTCGTCGACATAAAATATATAAATATCGAAGAGTTTGGCTGACTTCCAAATCGTCAGTTGCTTTGTATTTGAACAATGTATTGTGTTTTATAATGCCGTGGTACTAAATGTTTACAATGCATACCATTCCAAAATGTCGCAAATAAGTATTAGAAACGTTGCAACCGATTAACTAGCGCATCAGTTTCTAAATCAATGCCTTGTTTCGCAACTATATGTATTTACAAGATTATTAATATTAATACGCATTCGTTACGCACGACGAATTTCGTCGAGGAATTAAATGTGTGCATTTTTATATACACAAATGTATTTTATTTTTTTTTTTTTTTGACGATTATTCGCAACGAAAAATTCGATGTTCGTCGCAAATGTGTTTAATGCATTACTTTAGAATTTTTTATTTCAAACACCCACCAATAATATCTTAAGGACTTTAGAAAATTTTTCACTTATTAATAACAAATATTGTTAAAGCCCCATTCACCCTTTAATACTGAGTATTAAGATTTTCATTGGATTTTGTAAGAAAAAAATGAAATGAGAATTGTTTTGATTGTCAAGAAATCTTACGTAACATTACATTTTGTTTTCACACTATCACACTTCGAATAAAATAAAAATTACCAAGCTGGTACGAAATTTAAGCAACGGCGACTGAAGGATATTATGTTTATTTATTTTATTTATTTATTTTCGTTAGTCTAGCACAACAAGATTAAGAATCTTATAAATTATAGTGCTAGTGAGATATACCAAAAATTATCATATAGTTGACATTAATAGCTTATTAATAATTAGTAACATACACTTAATACATAGTTTTCACCAAAAAACACAATAATAAAGAAAAAATAGTTACATATTTTAAAAATGAAAAAAATAAAAAAGGAAAAATATTTGAAAATGAGAAAATTTAAGAATTGAAATTTTCAGCTTTTTAAAGTCTGAACTATCGCATTTTGAAAAAATTTCACTTCCATACATTAGTGTAGGAATTAAATAAGCCTTTGCTAGCAGAAGTCTAACTTTGAAAGGTGTCGAGTACTTCACTGTCCAAAGATTGCGAAGCATGCTGTACACTCGTCCAACTACAAAATTTATGTGATTAGACCATGAGAGTTTATTGTTGAAAATAACTCCCAAATTTTTGGAAGAGGTTACCTGTTCAATGGTATCATCATTTATTTCAAGTTTTATGGCATCAGTGCAAGAAGCTTTACTTTTCGAAAGAAGTATGTATTTCGATTTTGCGGGGTTAATACATAAACCGTTACAAGTAGCCCACTTATTAACATTAGCTAGGTCATCATTTATATTTTTTATAGAAGAGCGGATATTATCTATTGGAGTGCTGCAGTAAATTTGGACATCATCTGCATACATGTGTACATTACAATGACTAATTATATCTGGTAGATCGTTTATATATAGACAAAAAAGTAAAGGCCCAAGTATGGAACCTTGAGGGACACCTCTGCTGACTTTAAGTTCTTTAGAGCATTTGCCATTTAAATGAACAAGTTGAAATCTATCAAACAGATACGAAGCCAAAAGCTTACATGCTGATTGTGAAAAATGAAATAGTTTCTCAAGTTTAGCCAAAAGTATTGAGTGATCGACAGTATCAAAAGCCTTACTATGATCAAGAAGTATTAGGAAGGATACCATGTTTTCATCAAGCTTAGCTCTTATATCTTCAATAACGTTTAACAGTGCTGTGATACAGCTTCTGCCTTTAACAAACCCAGATTGGACATTAGATAGAAGACTGTGAGTTTGAAGATGTTCGCTAATTTGATTACTCATAAGCTTTTCTGTAACTTTAGACAAAAACGGCAGGATGGCTATTGGACGGTAATCATTATTCGATTTAGGAATAGGGACTACTTTTGAGACTTTCCAGTCTAGAGGAAAAACAGATTTGGTAAAAATTGTGTTGATAATATGCGTGATGTATGGCAAAAGTTTGGGAACTATGGCTTTTAGAAAAATAGGGTTTATCTCGTCAGTGCCAACAGCATTTGACGCAATTGCTTTAAGACTATCTAAAACCTCATATTGGTGCACACAACGAAAACTGAAAGGGATTTTAATTGGAGCATAACATAGATCATTATAAATATTATATTTTGGTTGTGGAACGTTAATGTTAACAAATTTTTCATTAAGTTTATCTATGTTTATATCAGCATCACAAGATGTGTTGGCTTTATATCCAATATCTATTTTACGTATTTCCTTCCATTTAGATTTGCTATCAATGGCTTCATTGAATTTTTTATTATAGAATAAAGTTTTCGCTTTGAGTATGTTCTTAACAACTTCTTTTCGCGCTGATTGAAATATAAGGTAAAGCTCTGTAGTTTTATATTTCTTCCATCTTCTATAAGCTGAATTTCGTTTCCTAATCAAGGCTTTTATATATGCGTTAAACCAGGGATGTTGATGAGCTTTAATTTTTTTTGTTCTCTGAGGGACACATGTGTTGAAAATCCTATTGACATGCATTTGTAAAAAGTGTATTTGGTCATTTACATCATTTAGTGAATAAATTAATTCCCAGTTCGTAGAGTCAAGATTTTGATTCAAAAGTAAAATATCGATATTATTGAAATCTCGAAAAGTATAAGACGCCTCACCGTTATTTACAGGAGTATCAAAGATCACAAATAGCACATCATGATTAGAAAAAACAGGAGCCGCAATTTGATCATATAAAAGAATTTTAGTTTTCTGATTAACGAAAACCAGATCAATAAGGCTATTAGAGGAATGGTGATAGTGAGTAGGAGTCTGTGTATTTACTGGAACTAGATTCAGAGCGAGCATATGCTCACGCAATGTATTGTTTGCAAGTAGGTTATTATTGAAATCACCAAGTATTAAAATGTCATTATATTGGAGAGAAACATCTTCCAAAACTTGAAATAGTGTTTCAAAGGGTACATCTCTATTGGGTCTGTACACACAGCCAACTAGAATTTTATTCCCTTCTTTGGGAGATAACTCTAAAAACAGGTATTCAATGTGACTACTGGCTATGGATTTTAATTTTACTTTGCATTTAATTCCATTTCTGACATAAATTGCAACCCCACCCCCTTTGGCTTTAGTTTCAATTCCGTTAATAATAACTTTTCTATCTGACCGAAAAAGGTTAAAACCACGCATTTGATAAATAGAATCATCAACGTTTAATGGAAACCAGGTTTCAGAGATACATATTATATCGACACCAGCCGATTCAAAAAGGTATTTAAACTCGTCAATCTTACTGTTTAGACTCTGAGCGTTTAAGTGCACTATATTAAGACCTGATTTCTGATTCGAGAGAATCCTAAGCATGCTATAAACACTATCTTTGGAACCATAGTTATTTGTTAAAGTCAAAAGTTATTACATAAACAACGCAAAAAATTAAATATTTTAAGATAAATTTAAATAAGGTTATAGATGTAACAGAAAAATTGGTGTAAAATAAGTTTGTAAAATAGGATAAAAAGTATTTTAAAAATATTCGATTAAAATGATAAAAATTAGAGTTAAAATAATTAAATAATATTGGCATTAGAAGTTTCATGTGAATCATTATTAGGAAAGGGTTGCAGATCCTGCTCACTAGGAAAAAGTTAAAGCAGACTCTCAATTTCATCAATATAAATTGGTTTGCCATGATTTTCTTTTTTAATATAAACTAAACCTCGCATTGTGAATGCACTGTTAATAATCCTCTTCTTTTTTAGGCGAATTGCAGACCGAAGGATATTGAAATTCGATTGAGTTAAATTTTCATTAATATAAAATTTACTGTCCGAATTGAAGCCGATATCTCTCAAAGTGAAGTGAAACCCTTTGTTAATCTTCCTATAATCAGCTAATGATTTGAGGAAGAAGTTCTTATCATACGAAGACCACAATTTTACAATTATAACTGCTTCTTTCGAGTTATTTTTATGTTTATTGTTATGATTTTGAAGTCTAAAAATAGATTGAATCGCCGGAACAGATGTATCGATAGTATTGCAGATATTGCAGAAAATTTTCATCAAGTTTTCATTTTCTAGATATGGGATTTCGTTTAATCGTAATTCGCAAGAGACAGCTGGTTTTCTTGTTGTTTTAATTTGGTCTTGAGGGTTTTTATTTCATCTTGCATGCCTTTTACTTCAGAAGCAAATGATTCCAAGACAGAAACTCGTTCAACTACAGAACATAATTCGTTTTTTATGATTTCAAATTTCTGGTCAAGGTCATTAATAAGTTCTTCTTTATATTCTCGGAATTTGGCTTCCATCATATTTTCAATTTTTTCTGCGAATTTCTCGAGCCGTTTATCCATAATGGAAACTAGTTTAAACGGTGAATCATATGACAGTCTAAAAGCTTTTGAGGTATTACCCACTAAAGAATTTTGAAGGACATCTCTTACTTGCTTGTTAGTAGGTGTACAGTTAGAAGTAGAAGACTCTGTGTTAGGGCTGACGGTTTCTACAAATTCATTTTCCATCATTTTCTTATTTTTGTTTCGATTTTTATTTCTTAGTTTATACATTGAATTTTTAATAGGCAAGTGTAGTACTTTTAAACTAACGGCCAAAATTTCCAGTTCCTTTCAAACTGTGGAACTGATGTAAATTCGCCTTGTAATGACAGATGATAGTTGCAAAAACTTTGGTAGCACTTACCAGTATTTGCAAGAAAAGATCAGCTGGTGATATTTATCTTTACAGATTTACAAAAAAAAATTATTTGGATTGGTCGTGTTGTCTCACTTATTAAATGATTTTGAGTGTTTTTTTTATTTTTTTAGTACTTTTTGTTTAATTTGGTGATAATTTATTTATAATTAATTTAGTAAAAACTCGTGAAATATGTTGAAAACAATTTTGCACCAACACTGCACAACACCACACTTTAACCAAAGATGATAGTGGCTATTGTTTGATGAGTCAAGAGGTGTTAATTTCAATTTTTTAGGAGCCGATATGAAACTCAACCGTACCGTATGTATGTAACTTTGTGTGTATGGTGCGAAAGTGCCGCCTCATGACAATTTTTGGCCGTTCAGCTTCTTGGTAAAAATTAAAAAAAAGTTATAAAAAATTGCAGCTATTTGTACTTCGTTGTAAACAAAATCCATTTGTAAACGACAAGCATAGGGTAAATTTTAAGCAGTTGCACGACAAAGAAAAGATAGCGTAGACGACGGCGCGCTATCGTATGCTACGCAGTCGGCATGTTCCTTTGCTCAACAAGTGCTTTTGATATTTTCTTCATTTGCTTTTGAAAAAAAACAACCCTGATAAAATGAAAAGTATTACTGGTTTGGTATTATGGGATGTCAAGTTTCTTTCCGTATTGTTTCATACTTTGTTAACAAACTGCTTTCACACTTTCTCATAGGATTTAATTTTTTGACAAGTTTTAATACTTAGTATTATAGTGCGAAAGGGGCTTAAGCTTACGAACAATTCCACATAAAAACATTAAACAAAAATCATCGCTGACCTGTTTTACATTTTGTTCAAATTTTAAAGAAATGTTTTTGAGACTCCCAAAGACGAAGGCCATGCAGTTTTCAAACATTTATTTTCTTAAAATTTCTTTATTTCAAATTACGAATATTTCTTGAACAGTGCATAGTGTCAGAACGCGTTAATTTTAAATTGGTGATTCTAAAAGAATAAGTCCACTTCAGATATGAGAACAAATAGCCCAATAGATATGATAGTGTAGAAGTTTATTAAATATCACAAAATCATAAAAATTTACGCATTCTTTGTATCACGTATTTTTTAATAGACTGGAGTTAATCTAATTTTTATTTTTTCAGCAGGAACTTATATTTTTAATTAAATGAATATCGTTTAAAGAAAAACATGTGCAGTTTTAACAATTAATTTAAAATACAGAACTTTTTAATTATTGCCTTTCGTCTATACTGAAAATAATGAGTTTAGAAATTTAACCATCGTAAATTTTCGCCTTTGGGACCCTAAATATTAATAATTTGCTTAGTTTACATAGAAGACTCCTACTTATTGTTATTTGATTTAAGTAGAAGAGGATAACATTATTTATTAGGAATGGAAACAAATGCAAATCATTGTGAAAAATTGTGGCCTTCCTTGAAGACCAAGTGCATAAGCACGGCGTCAAATTGAAATTGATGGATTATTTTGAACATTTTCTTGGGAAGCAGCAATGTTTTAAGCCGATTTTGCAGTGCGTTGTTGTCTATGCTTGGGCATCAACTACAGGCCCTCTTTATTCATAATCATACACTACATGATAAATAGTGCGTTTTGTTGGCACATTGTTTCTCCCAAAAATTTCACATAACTTTCTCATCGTCACAGTAATCGATGATCGGTTTTGATAAAATGTTTTATTGATTAAAATACTTTAGTTTATCGAATATTTTTCCATAATAAGTTTATCACGTGTCTACCTTACGACTGCCAAATATAAACTATCACAACGGACCCCTGGGGGTCCGTAGTAACCATCTAAGGGGTCCGCATGAAGAACCGAAAAACAGTGTTTTCAAAAATAATAAAAGTTTTATTTTGAACTTGGCTTCAGAGGGGTCCGCAAAAAAAAATTAGTTTACTAGGGGTGCGTGAGCAGGAATTTGATGAGAACCCCTGAACTATCAATTCGAATGTTTACCAAAATAGCGGCAAAACAAAATAGTATAACTTTTCGGCGAACACTCTTAAGTGGGCCATACAGATAAAGTCACAACAGTAAATACTTTAAAATAACTGTAAAATCAGAAACCGTAATTTATATAGAAAAATAATTTAATGAGAAGTTTTTATAACCATTGTTCCCACTGTACTTACATATCAAAAATATTTAATAAATTTCAAGAGTATATTAAAATTATTATTATAATTTTTGTTGTTGTTTGGTTTATATAAGTATTTATTTTGTTTTTATTTATATTCAGTTCATCTCTGTTTTTTTTTTAATTTTTTGCTTATTTTAAATATTTAAAATTTATGCTTTTTGTTAATATGATACATTTACATATTTTCTCTTACTAAATATTTACAAGCATTATTCTACATTATTTACTCAGATTTTATTTATTTAGTTTTTTATTTAATTGCAATTTGTTTGTTTTGTTTGAAGCTTTAATTTTTGCATAAAATCCCATCAACCACTTGTAAGCATTTTTTTTGTTTTTGCTTTTTGGTTTTATTTTTTTTTTTGCTATTTATTTTCTTTGAATACTTATTATTCCATTAAAATACTAGTAGTGTGTGTGTGATTTTTTTTCTGGTATACAAACATTTATACATTCATTATAAATACAGTTATTTTTGTGTACTTTTAACATAGAAAAGCTTGCATGTAAATAGTTGTGCAAAACAATGTTACGTGGTGTAAATATGAGAGAGAGAGAGTGAGTAAAAAAGAGTATAGCAGAACTTTTGAACATTTTTAAGCTGAAAGTTAGTAAAGGAAATTTTATTAAGGCGGTATTCTATCATATATACATTTCATATAATTTATATCCCAGCAAGCCAAATTTAGTGAGTACCGCTCAAAAAATATTTATAAAAGGCACCAACAAAACAACTTTTAATGAGAACTCCTTAAATATTTGCGCTATGATTTAGAAGTAACACTTTGTTATTTATGGCTACCGTCGAAGCACAGCTAGAACAAATTTAAATACACCAATCGATCAGATATAGTGTCTAAGGAGGTGCTATTGAAAATCAGCAAGATCGGTTCATGTGCTTCGACGCAGCGGGCAAAAACCTACGCCTAACTTTAATTTTTCTATATCACTTGGAACAAAAAAGTAACTCCAATAAAAAAACAAAAATATGAAGTGATAGAGAATTAAAAATATTAAAAAAAAAAATTGGGCTCAGAAATTTTTAAAATTTTTATGATATCAATATGGGTATCATTTTAAAACTTTTAAAGAGATCTTTAAGAAAATACTAAAATTAAAAAAAAAACGAATTACTCATTAAGAGCCGATGTCATTTTTATGGAATTTTTAAAATTTTTTAATTCTCTGTCACCTCTGTATTTGTTTTTTTGATTAGAGTTACTTCACTAAAATAGATTTAAATAAATGGTGAAGGGTATATAGGATTTGGATTAGCCGAATATAGCACTCTTACTCGATTATAATAACTCAGATATGACACCTAATTATTTTTAATTTAGAAGTTTTAAGGAGCATGATAATTTTTAGATCAAAACACTAGTTAAAACGTAACGTTAATTAACTAAGTTTAACATTCAAAATCAAGAGTGTTTCGCACTACTCCTAGAAAGAAACATTATCTGAAAAGACGTGGGTGTTAAAATGTAATGTGAGTATAACGTTCATTATAGGCGGAAATTTCAAATGGGATTTTTAAAATTAATAAAAATTTTGTTTTACTGCATGCAGTGCAAAATGGTTTCAGACAGCTAGTGAAAGGATGAAATATTTAAAAAAAGCTAGAAAAATATGTAAATAAATGTTAAATTTTTTACGGAAAAGCCAATTTTTTTGGAATCAATAAAAATATATTTCAGAGTCTGGAAAAAACATCAGAAAATAATATTTTTCAAAATAACTAGTAGGAAAAAAATTATTAATTTTTAAAAGTTTTCGAATAGTAAATGTTAATTTGAAGTATTTTTTATGAGCGTAATAGCTCCGATAAATCAGTCATTAATGTTTTATTTCTTATTCATGTGGTTTGCTGGGTATTTCTACTCACATCTCCGCTGGCATTCGGCAATTTGTTTGAAGAGCGCAATCATTTTACGATTCTTGTTTTTTTTTCAATTGTTCAGGCAGTTGTACAAGAAAATTTGTATTTTGTTCTTCCAAATTATGCTTCTGAGAGTCGCTTTGACGATTGTTAGAAGAGTGAATCGTCTGATAGGCATTTTGAGGAGCATTGGAAGACTGTTAGTAGTCAAATGATGCTCTAACGAGCCATTTTATTGATTGTTGCACGATTATTTTTTATGGAGTTCTACAATCTTAACTTGCACTTGCTCGCGTTATTACTTGAATATTTCGTCTTGTCACGGCCTTTATTAAATTAATTTACGTGGTAAGAAAAAAGGTGTTTCAATATGAAGTTTCTTATTTTAAATTATCCTAAATTTTTTTTATAGAAGTCGTTAAAAATTCTCCAAAAGTAACGACAGTGTTGGCGAAAACCTTAAAAAACCAAACCGAAAATATGACGAACCTAGAGATACCAATCTGTAGTCATCCAATTTTATCGGTCAGTACATTTTATTTTTGTAGATAAAAATTTTCTAACACTGTTTACCGAAATCTACAACAAATGTTAAAAAACAAATTTTTCTAAATTTTAATTTTTAGAAATTAGAAATGATACGAGGACGAAGTTGTGGGCATTGCTTGTTTACAATTAAAACTCCACATTACAAAAAAAAAAAAAAAAATCACTTATTTTGTAGCATACTTTTAGGCTAGATAGTGAGCTCATTACCCTTCCAGCATTTTAAAACAGAAGTCACTTCTTCGTTACTTCTTTAGATTAAAAACTCTAACATAAACAAAATTTATTATTGTCGAACTAAGATCTTTTAACAATCATTATTTCGTCTCTACCAGAAGTTAATTGAACAAAAACACCCATTACATTAATACAAAAACACTATTTGTTATATTAAGAGTAACTTTTTTTCAACTACCAGATGATAACAAGTTGATTTCTCAAAAATTAAAAAAAAAAAAAAACAATTGCATATTGATATCTCTTATAGGTCAAAACTTCGACTCTACTAAGACTGAATGAATTAAAGTAACAGTAAAATAAAAGCATAAATATCATTTAATTCGACTTGTTAATAACGAAATAAAATAAAAAGATATGTATGAAGCTGTAAGTAAATTTATTTAAGCACAAAATATTTTTAAGTCAGAATTTTCTTAATCTCTACCCTTATATTGTTAAAATTTACAGTTTCTATTTTGTTTGAATTTGAATCTGAAGTTGTTTGAAATCTTTTCTAAGGAGTTAAAAGGTTGAAGGAAATTTTTTGAAAAAAGTGGCAACGCTGCACATGTACATAATTTATTTCATCACTGTTCTTTTCATTTTGAGCTTAAGAATGCGATAGAACTTTTGTTCAACATTGATGATTAAGTAACCGACTTTTCTGATGAGGTTGTTAACAAATTACGCACTTAAAGCCGAAGCAATTAGAAGTAACTACGGAGAGCTGATATAATATGTACCTTGTTGATAGTTATTAAATCAGCCTGTTGCGGAAGCAACAGAAGTACACGGATTTTTCATTTTTAAATTGTTTCAGTACTCCTGCTTACTCTTGTCAAAAAGGCAACATTCGTTTAATCAGCTCCAATAATTTTGTAAATGAGTTTATTATTAAACTTTATTTATTTCAATTTTGTTTCGTTTTTCTACTACACAATACAAAAAGCAAAACAAAAAAAAAAGATCCCCAACTTTGTAAAGCTCAGAAGAAACTTTGTATTTTAACTTAGTTGTCAGTTAAGGCGACATTTAACGTATGACGGATTGATATGTGCGCCAGCCCTTACGCAGCCATTGCTGCTATAACATTGTACTACTCCGGCATCACTCAAATTATTCAATGTTTTGTTTGGCATAAATTAACCTTATAACTGAGCAATATCCAGATTACAATACCTCACCAACTCCTGTTTAACCAACAGGAGTTTTTTAAAAGTAATTCAGCCACGATTGCCACACCATTCACTCCTATCGTGAAGAAGAAAAAAAGTTTATGTTCCCATGCAATTTTTATTCCCCTCGAATTGAAAATTGGTGTCATGGACTTTCCGCTAATGATTTTTTCCTTTCACTGACCAGTTATTAAAAAAAGCTATCAGTGCACAGTGAATGTAAGTAAGAAGAATAAACTCTATGAAAATTGTTAAATTTAAGTTAAAAATAAACAAAATCTTTAGAAACGAATTAAAAACTTCTTAAAAAAAAGTGATTCTAGCTTAAATCCAACTTTAGGGCGGGGTTTGCAAGACTCATCTAACCCCTTGGAGTTACTGGAGACATTGCTACTGACCCATTTTAATAACATTAATTTTTGCATTAGATTCGTTTTATTTGCATTTCCTACCTCTCTACTGTAACGTAAAAGGTTTGCTTATCTCATCTGCTCTCTTAATATGCAGTCGCCTTCTCCTTGAAATGCACCCCGGGAGGACTAAAAAAGGTTTAAAGTGTTATTTTCCATTTAATCACGTTTGAAACAACTATGCCGTCTGTGTATTTATGATGCTGATGGAAGTTGAACTTATTACTCGCAAATACAAATGCGACATTTTTTATCGAAAGATATTAGCTTTTACTTTTTTTTTATTTTCGTAATAATAAGTGGAGTATTTAGTTGTCAAAACACTTAATAAAAACACAATCATCATATTCGCCTTTCTCAAATTCCATACATTAATATCAGCGTAAAAATTTTTTTATATGAAATTTGACATTTCTTGCAACAGCGAAAATCAACAAATTCGCCACTGCCACCACCTGGTAAATGATTCCGCTATGAACACAACCATAATATAGCCGTATGCATAACAAAATCTTACTACAGGAAGGAATAGAGTAATTTTCTATGCTTTTTTAAGTCACTTCCTTGTTTTTCAAACAACAAATTGCAAAAAATTTGTTATATATTCTAAAAAAAAAGGTCTTAAATAATTTTTAAGTTCTTAAAAATTTTTCTTAGGAAAATTTAATTAAGAAATAATTCTATATACCCAGAGTTGGTGAGTCAGTCGATTTATCATCGCATTAAAAAGCTTTTTGCTTGAGTTTTTGCATGGAGCAAATTTTTTTTAATCAGTTGTTGCAAAATAGAACGAACATTCTTTTGGTTTTGTTATGTCTTTAATTTTAATTTAATAAAAAACTCATATTCTTCGCTAAAACAAAATATGTATCAGAGCTGTAAATGAATCATTCATTTTTGAATTAATTCGCGAATAATTCATGCACTAAATTAAAAGTTTTTGAATTAATTCTTTTCACACAAAAAGTAAATTAAAAGAACTTTGAATCAATTCAAATAAATGTGATAAAAATTAATTGCAAATCGTTTATAATTTGAATGAATTTATAAAATAAATTGCAATTCATTTCCCACTTATTTAAATTTAATTAACTTTGAATTAATTCAATTAAATTATAAAAGGCAATTAGCAATTCATTTCTAACTCTTTGATTTAAATTTGAATTGATTTTTAAAGTAAATATGCATAGCATATTCATGTTTTCTTTAACCTTTGATCATTGAATATTTTTAGTTTAGTTGGAAAATTTTCCATTATTCATTATCCCTGCTCTTGAATTCGATTGATTGGAACTCATTTAAGAATTCATTTATTTTAATTGCAATTCGTGGTTCTAACTCATTTTAATGAATTCAAAATCAATTCAATTCAAATTGCAAATAAATTGCAATTAACTTTGGCAAATTCATTTAATTTAAAAATGAATTGCAACTTATTTTACAAATTCATTTGAATTGGAAACGAATTGAAATTCATTTCTGCCTAATTTGTTTGAATTGATTCAAATTTCATTTAATTCTTTTTTGTTTTGAAAAGAATTTTTTTAAAGTTGCATTAAAAGTAGTAAACATTTTTATTTCAAAACGTATTGCAAGAATAAAAGCGCTGGGCCGTTAAAAAGAAAATTTTGTTTTATATTTTTTTGAATAAAATAAATAGATTTTAGCAATACGATTCGAGGATTTTCTAAATCTGTAGATTTATAAAATCTTACAAAAAGCAATAATAATTAAATTTAGCTGAAATGTTTTTGCTGCACAATAATCATCTTTCTTCGATTTGGTTCCGCTGAAACCAAATTCTTTAATTCTTTTTTAAATGTCATTTAAGAAATAAATTAAATAAAAAAAACATATATATAAATAAAAAATCTATTAAATTCTTTTAAAAAATTAAAGTAAAATATTGATACATCATGGCGAAATAATATACGGTGGGAACGATGGGAAATTTATTGATTTTCACCGGTAGCCTAACTGTCAACTCCGTATATAAAAAATCTGTGTACTATTTCTTTCAAGGCGAATAAATTACTAGGTGGCAGCACAGGCGAATTCAGTATTTTTTGCTGGTATAGACGACTGTCAAACTTCATATATAAAAAATGTACACAAATTTTTTTATATATGGAGTTTGACAGTGGTGTACGCCAGCAAAAAATACTAAATTCGCCTATGCTGCCACCTGGTAAATTATTTCGCCATGATTTCTTTTATATGTAGTTTGGCATTCAGACTAACGGCGAAAATGGCCGAATTCGCCATAGCTCCCACCGTATATTTATTCGCCTTGTGATACACTTTATTCGTAATCAAGGCGAATAAATTACCAGGTGGCAGCGTAGGCGAATTCAGTATTTTTTGCTGGTATACACGACTGTCAAACTCCATATATAAAAAATATGGGTACATTTTTTATATATGGATTTTGACAGTCGTGTATATCAGCAAAAAATACTGAATTCGCCTACGCTGCCACCTGGTAATTTATTCGCCTTGTTCGTAATTATATTAAAATTACGAGGGCTGCTTTATATATTTCTGGCCTGGCAACACTGAGTGCTGCCAAGTGCAATCTGACATTTACATTGGAAAGTTTGTCATTTTTAAGCATAACCGTACTCAAAACGTTTTGACGTACGACCATTATTTGTGTTGTTTACAGTGACTTGAAAAAATTAATATAGAAAAAAAAATGGAATTAACTCGTGAACATTTTCGTGCCATCATTTTTCACAACTTTCGACGTGGATTATCACGACAAGAGTGCATTGATGAACTTAAATCTTTGTATGGCGATGAAGCACCATCCTATAGCACTGTGAAAAATTGGTATAATGAATTTAATCGTGGCCGAAGCTCGCTCAAAGACGAATTCCGTGAAAGTCGTTTAAAAACGGCTGTTGTGCAGGAGAACATTGATGCCGTGCGTGAACTCATAATGCAAGATCGACATGCGACATACCGAGAGATAGAGACATCCTTGGACATTTCTTCCACCAGCATACATTCGATACTGCATGAATACCTGGCCGTAAAAAAGGTTTTTTCTCGTTGGATCCCGTACAATTTGAAAGTCGCTCAAAAAAAGGCTCGTGTCGATTGGTGCAAAGAAATGTTTTAAAAATACTATTGCGGTGCTTCAAAAGACGTTTATAAGATCGTCACAAGTGACGAATCATGAATCTATGCGTATGAGCCCGAAACGAAACAACAATCGACCGTGTGGGTCTTCAAAGACGAGCAAAATCCAACGAAAGTTGTTCGTGGAAGAAGCACTTCGAAGCAAATGGGCGCCTGTTTCTTCGGCAAAACTGGTCATGTGGCGACTGTTTCGCTTGAGCAACGTAGGACGGTCACTTCTGAGTGGTACACTACAATTTGTTTGCCTGAAGTCAGCGGAGAAATTCGAAAAACCAACAAGAGAAGACGAATCATTGTTCACCATTACAATGCGAGCTCTCACACATCGGCTCAAACCAGAGCGTTTTTGACCGGCCAAAACGTCGAATTAATGGGTCATCCGCCGTACAGCCCTGACTTGGCAGCTAATGAATTCTTTTTGTTTTCGCACATCAAGAAAAAAACTCGTGGTCAACGATTTTCTTCGCCAGAAAAAGCTGTTGAAGTGTTCAAAAACCATGTTTTAGAGGTGACTCAATCGGAGTGGAAAAAATGCTTCGACAACTGGTTTGAGCGCATGCAAAAGTGTATAAATCATGCTGGAGAATACTTTGAAAAACAATAAAACCATTTTTGATTATAAATATTCGCATTTTCACTATTAGGCCAGAAATATATAGAGCAGCCCTCGTAATGGAATAATTAAAAACGAAAACAATAATTAAAAAATAATTTGACACATTTGAAAAAATAAAATTTATATTAAAACTTTAATAAAAAAATTGTTGTAAACTTTAAAATAATTTTCATTATTTTATTCTTAAAAACGAAAACTATGATTTAATCTTAAAAGTATCCACAAACATTTAATGAAATGTTTTTTTTATTCATCTATTGTTTAATTAATTTTTAAAAAGGGTTTTTATTTATAATTCCTGCTAAAATGGTGTGAAGTTGAATTTGTTTTTACTATTGTGATGTTGTCCATAAGACACAGACTTATTTTGCAAAGAAGTTGCAGATGTTATCGTAGGTGTAGCATTTAAAGATGATTGCAAATGTTTTGGCAACATTATCATCGAATTTGCAATTTTATTTAGTATCCCAGTTAGTTGAAGAATTCTTGAAGATGGCGTAGGTGAGGATTGATCCGGCGACAGCAAGTCATTTGTATTATTTTCAGGTTGTTGAAATTTAAAATAATGATGTTGATGATGTTGTTGCAGTTTCTGTTGCTCGTAAAATGTTGATGTTAAAAAGAATTATTTGACAACTTTTGCTGTCATTGTTGTTGCTGTAAAATATGTTTCTTTTCCTTAAAATGCTCCTGTTTCTGTTCTTGTTTATCTTCATGTTGGTTCTGATGATGATAATAATAATAATTCATATTGTGTTGACTAAATGACTTTTTATGATGAATGTCTTGTTCTTGGAGTTTTTGTAGTTGTAATGTTGGCTTAAGAATTAAAAATCTTTGCAATTGTTTTCTTAATCGTGCACGCAATTTTCGTAACTTATGCTGCTGCTATCACGTACTAGTTGACAGGTCATCTTTAAGCCACTGTGGAATGGGACGTGCTCCAAGTTTTTTCAAAAGTTTAACTAAAGCTGTATTATGACTTAAATAATATCTAAGAATACAAAAAAAAAAAATAAAGTTTTAAAAATTGTAGCTCATAAAAAATATATATAAAGTGATAATTTCTTACGAAATAATTAAAAGTGTTAAGAAAAAAGTTAAAAAAAAATATTAAAGTAAATTTTTCGGATTAAAGGAAAATTTTTTGTTTTCAATGGGAAGTTTTAGCAAGTAAATATGCCTAAAGGTGGAGTCAGATTAGTTAAATATTTGACAAAAAAGGCGTAACCACAATTTTAAAAAAAAATTTTTTCATTCTTTTTCGATAGTAAAATAATTGTGTCGTTAACAAAAAAAAATCAATTGGACCCTTCTGTTGCCGAATAGCATACAATTTATTTTAAATAGTTTTCTTAGTTTATTTGAATATTTTTAACAAATAATTTCCTGTGACTTTTTTTTAGCAATTCAACAGAATTTTTATCAAGTCAAAATTATTTTAAAAAAATTTTTGTCAATAAAAAAAAAATGAATAGAACAAATTTATGCCTTATTTCATTAAAGCACACACAGTATTTGTAATGGAACTCTGTTTATTTGATTAGTGCCTTATAAGTTGTGTGTGTGTTTACTTCTTAATCTACAGTGATAGATGTATACCAACGAAAACAACAACAACATCTACACAAATAACCAGATCAGCAAATTTCTGCAACTTTAACAACCCGACCCGACCCACAACTTATTGACTTGTAGACAATCAAAACAATAAACAATAAAAATAGAACTTTAACGAGGTTCAACATTATTCACAAAAGTATAACAAAACGTGCTTATTCTATCATCTACTTTAATTTTTTTTTCCTTCATGATGGTAAAAAAAATAGTTAAAGTTTTTATTTTTTTTATATTAAAGATAATGCAGCCATTAAAGGAATAAAGATTGTATCCTGTTGTGAACTCGTTACATCAACCCATTTTTCAATAAGAAAAACAATAAACAAAAAGTAAAAATAAAGTGAAAAAAGAAGAAACGATAAATAGATAAGAAGCAAAATAATAATAAAAATTCTTGACTATTAATTTAATAAAAATAATTTTTACATAAAAACCATTAATTACAGTGGGCAACAAAATGTTGTAACTCGAAAATTATATTTTTTGGTTAATAAAAGTTTTATCTGGCGTAGAAGAGGTAATTTTAAGAAGATAATGGTAACTGACAAGCTTGCGGTTAAGCCCATATTTTCGAAGTTACGCATCCCTAAAGTGTTTATAAATATTCTGAGATCTCTCAAACAATTTCAATCATAGAAGATCCTATCAAAATTCCTATCAAGAGCCATACATATCACAAACAAATTTCAACCAATTATGAAACATTATAAACTTATTTCCAATTTCTGAGCACAACTGAATAGTTAAAAAAGTTAAAACTGACGTATGCGTGATGTCCACATGTTAATCATACGCCCATGCACTTATCACAAAGATTAAACAGCGCACAATGGAGAAAAAGCGAACCATTTTGAAAATAATTATATTATTTTTAAAAGGCTGAATAAATTAAAGCGGAATTTCACAGAACAAAGAAGTATTTGGAATTAATTGGAGAAGCGATGTATTAGATCTCTAACGGAGGGCATCTTGAACATGTAAGACTTGTTATTCTTTGTTTGCTTTTTACCAGAATTATACAAACAAGGAAATTATTCGTATTTTTTGCTCATCAAATATCTTTATAAAGATGCTTTTAGGAAATTAGAAAATTCATTATGGTTCCTAAAAAAAGTAGGTGAGTGACGTAAAACTAATCGCATGACTTGTAGAGACCTGGTCAGCCTAAGCTCCTCAGAAGAGGTATAAAATACACGCTTTAAATTCTCAACGACAAAAAGTGTAATAAATGTTTAAACATAGTACAAAAGCCATTGTGTATAGGTCCAAGTCCTGGCTGATTTAATGGTTGCTTTTATTATTAAAAATAATATTTACGAAATGTATAAAAAAATATTCTACTAACAGTAAATAATAAAAATTTCCTTTGATTTCTTTCACTAAATTTTGACTAACGTTTCCTCTAAAAACACCATTTGCTGAAGTTTAATTTTTCAATTTAGTTCTTAAACCTGACATTTTTATGTAGCAATCTTGTTTGGTAAAATAAATAATTTTTTTGCTTCATATTTTAGTATTTTTTCTATACACAAACAAACATCTTAATTCGTAGAAACTTTCACTCAACAGAATTTTTTTTTTTTTTTTGTATAACTTTATAGTAACGAATATTTATTTTTTAAATAGTCTGCATTTTTTATAAAAATAAAAAAAAAATAAACCATTAACTTGCCGCAATGTTTAAAACCACACAGATAAAATTTTCAGTCGTAGAGTAAAAAACAAAAAAATGAAAAATGTTTCCTTGCGTGTTTGATGTCAGGCCTTGTGACACGATTTTGCACTCTTCAAACTCATCACAACTATTGACATGTCAGCCACTCGTAACTTATAAGCGATAATGATTTATGAAACGTTAACTGACAACACAGCAGCCACAGTAAAATGCATAAAATTTATACTCAGGAAAAAAATCAAATTTACTTAAAAGTTTTTAACGGGCCACCTTTTTTTATGCGGATGCCAACATAAGAGCATTTAAAATATGCTAATAGAGAGAAATGATAAAAAAAATTAAAATAAAAGAAAATATACTCGTTTACTTTTGTTGCCGTTAGTTAGTTTTGCTGATGTTGTTGTTGTTATTGTTGCTATTGAGTGATGTACTTTTAGTTAATGTCAGGCTGTATTGCGAAGCAAATGAATGAAATAGTTTTGTAGAACAGTTAATTAAGGTTTTGATTGAAACTAAGTAAATAGAAGCAAAACGAAAGCAGTGATGTCCAAAATATAAAAAAAGGAAACAAAAAGCAAATAATCCAAATAATGATGATGACAAAGTCGATAACGATCACAACGTGAAAGTTGGGAAGCAAATGAGTTTATTCTTTTTTTCTTTTTTAATTTATGCGAACGTCTCAGATGATGATGAGAAGGTCGGTAATAAAATATAGATTATTTTCAAGTATTCCTTACTGTTGATAACACTAGTTTTGTTTTAACCCAAGTAAAATGATTTTTTTTTTTTTCACTTAAATTATCAGCAAAATTTTACCATTTTTTGTATTCAGTTTTTGAATAAAAATATAGAAAAAAGTTATGAAATCTAAAATTGATTTCATTCAAGAATAATTTTTTTTAATTTTTAATTGATTTCATTCAGGAATAATTTTATTTAATTTTTTTTCCAACATTTGAAGAGCAAACAGCGAATAAAACATGAGGAGAATTTCAATGTTGATTCTTTTTTTTTCAACTGGAAAAATTATCCAAATTTTAAACGTGCTAATTACAGAAATATACAATATCTTGGTCTATCAAGAGGAGCAGATGTTTGTGTACTTATGTTGCCATTTCATAAATCCATGTATATCGTGTAAAGCGCCAGTTAGTTAATGTTGATTTTTTCGAAAAAATCTCTCTTCACCGGTAGGGAGTACTTTAATTTGAATGGTTTCGTGACATACCAAATTGTCGAATTTCAGACTCAGAAAATCCGCATGCAATTCGTGAGAAAAAAATGCCTTCCCGACTAGCAGCTGCGTGATGTGGTTTTTAGTCACACGACACAGTGACTATGCACAGCCTTCGTTACAAGAACAAGAATTCTGGAAAGCCTCACATGAATGGCATGGTTCTGTGTGACAGGTGGTTTAAGCAGGACGACGCCAACTTTCACAACACACAAAAAATAATCGATTTAAAATGTAACGAATTTTAAATAAAACTATTTAACGTGATTCGTATGTCAACCAAAATTAGGCGATTTATCGTCGAAATATTTATTGTACCAGTGTCCAATGCATTATCAATAATAAATGGCTACATTTTTGTCTAAAAGTCAGCAGATAGTTTTTGAAATAGAGCAATGTCTACTAAGTCAAAGCATGACTACCTTTTTTGTTATGAGTGAAAAACATCAAAACATGTTTTGAAAAATGTGTGTCTCATTTTTAAATGAAATACTGCACTCTCACCCCTTACGTGTGTAGTATTTGGACATGACATCGTAACTATTTCAAACTCTTAAGGTACTAAAAATATTGACTCGATTTCAATTAATACTATACTGTGCACATCTACAAACGAATACATTTAAGACTGCGCAGTTCTTGACAAAATCGACTGCATTGTCTGATCGTATAGAATATTGTTACCGTATCTTGTGGTTGCAGCATTTTTTTAGTGATCAGAATCGGCTTTCTAAATCGCTTTATATTATTCTAGATCCTAGATCTAAGAATACTTCACAACGTCCAGTCAGTGCTATACATAAAAATATATTTCTCATGGTGGAGTTAGGAAAGTAAAGCCGGTACTTGGTAACAGTCTAATAACTTGCACTGAATTGCTGCTTCGGTGAAAGAATATGACAACTTCACATATTATCTGGCTAAGATACAAATTGCATAAGATGCTGAAACCACAGCAAAATGAGGATATTGAGTGAACATGTCACGCTAGAGTGTGTGATGAAAAATAGTATCGACAATTAGAGTAAAGGACTGTTAATTAACAGCCGAAGGTGTGGGACTACGTGATGTGCTCATTAATGACAAACGTAGATTCTTTAATGTTTTTGCTTTTGTTTTGTTGTGATTTTTTAGGCACCAGCTATCTTAATTAATGCTAAGTTTAAAGTGACGTCGAACATATCATTTGAAAAATTTTTAACCAGCCAGATAAAAATAAATAACGATGATGAAAATTTGTTAGTTAGATTGTTTTAAAATACTGCTCCTTATGGAAATCGGTTGTTAAGGATATTTCGATCAGAATAAATTTAGTATTCATACCTTATAGTCACAGTGGCCAAAATAACTCTTTCAATTGAAGAAGACTACTAAGAATATAGAGTAATTACTCTTTGGAAGATCATCAAATAAAATATGTAATAAAATTCAAAAAGTTAATTGGAATTCTAAATTAAGTTTAAATATTTAACAATATAATATTTTATATATTAAACACACAAAAAGAAATATTACGAATAAAACGTTTCAATAGTTCTTCAAAATGACGTTTAATATCTTTTTGCATTCGACGTTATTATAAGTTTAATATTCTTCTGGTTAAGAAAAAGTTTAAACAAAAAATTGAGAGAGTGATAAAAAAAAAGAATAATAAAAAAAAAATCCATTAGAAAAATTTACATACATCCATCATTTTTGAATGGCTCAAACCTTAAAAAGCAGTGCAAATCAGTCATTCAGTAAGTAGAGTGTGATGTGAAAGCGAAATCATTTTGTTCGTTTTACAACTAGAGAAAAAAATGAACAAAATTAAACAAAGACAACTTCTGCCACACGTGCAAGAAACACGAATACCTACTTTTGAACAAAATGTGAAAGTAGATTTAACAATGAAAGTGGAGAAGAAAAGAGAAAACATAGAGCTGTAAAGAATTTCTCAGTCAGTAAGACATCCAGTCAGTTAAGGATAAAAGTTTTGTTTTTATAAAATTTTTTTATCTGTTCTTTGTCTAACATTGTAATGAAATCGCTAGAAACTGTTATGAAAACATACATACGAGAGGAATTTATTACATTCAAAACATCAAAACTGTTTATTCAAAGTGTTTCAAGGTTTTTAAGGCCAATCAACAAATTAAGGCTTCAAGCTTTTGACTCGGCTTCTATTAAAAGAAACAGATCACTTCATGCCAACTGTGAAAAGAGAGGTGAATGCGTTAAAAAATTTTGTTTTTTGTAAACTAGCACTCAGGGGATGACCAGAACTCAAGCAATGCTTTGTACAGGAACTAGGAAATTACGTCATGGGAAGGATAATAGAGGATGCTGCTTGTAAACATTCGATTTGAATTTTTTACATTGAAAGACAGGTAAGACCTCTGCAAAAAGATGATTTTCCACACACAAACTGTTCGGCTAAAAAAAGAATTCTCTCTTTCGTGCGATTCACTGGCCAATCGAGCACAAATACATGAGCTCTTAATGAAAACCGTGTTCTATTAAAGCACTTGCGAATATCGTAAACGAGTTCTAACCTCATTAGAGCATATTTCATAGTGGTATCGATACAACGGCGAAACGCAACCCACATTGCGTCGACGTTCAAGAGAGTCAATAGAATTATCATGAGCGTCTTTGCTCTCGTTTGCACGCGGTCTAGTACTTTTAATACAGACTTTGAAGAACCGGCCCATACATGAGAGTTTAATTCTTAACCTGTCTAGCTCTCGAAGAATTAGTTGATGGTTTTTAAAACTTCGACCGAATAATCTGAACGAGTCTGAGTGTACACTAGACTTAAACACTGTTGCAGATGAGTTCTAAAATCTGCCTTAAAAGTAGCAACTGTCTCAACTAATCTCTTGTCATAAGTGACGAATTTAAATCTTCTTTCAAAACTTGAAATTTGTAGGAAACATTAAAATATATTAATCTATCCTCGTACGTATAACATTTCATTTGTCACTTATTTTCTTACATTGCACGTTCAACTTACCTTTGTAATAATTTAGCACTACGTTCATCCATGGGCGGGTATTGACGACCCTTTGACTTGCCCAAACATTTGTTGCGCTTCTCGCTCACCACCTGGCAAAAGAAACCCTTCTTTACATCATAACGCAACTGATTGGAGTAATCAAATGGTGGTTGTATTTTAAGAAAACGCTGCAAATCATTCATTACATCAACTGGATTGAGACGTAGTTGCTCGCCATCAATGATGTGCAGCTGTTGGGCAGGATAATAGGAAAGCCAACGTTCCAAATGTTGTGCGTATTTACCAGGATTAAGGCAACGATTACGTAAATCCCTGAGTGCTTTTGGTGCCGAATCAGATGCCGTTAAGACCTGAAAAATACAACAAAACGCAGACACATGTATAAAATATGAAATAAGTAAAAAGTGGAAATCTTCAAGATTTATAAGGCAAAAGGATTAGAAGGAAGAAAAAATGGATATAAAAATGTAAAACCTGTAAAATGTAAAGAAGAATAAAACTTGTTGAAGTTTGTTCTTAAATATATATTTATAAAGACACTCTACACACAACGAGGCAAGCACTAGAAAATAATAATGAACTAATAGCAATATTCTTTATTCGTAATACAAGTAGTTTCAAACAAAAGTTAAGTTGACTTTTCTATTTTACCTTTTTTTAAGCCCTTTTAAATTATTCTTCTTTACCTTGCATAAAGCAATTTTTATATCGTTTAAGTTAATTTTCATGAGAGATATAACAAAATTTAATCTTTAATGCAAAGTGAAAAACTAAATTAAAAAACAAAGAAGTACTTGCAACTGTTTATACTATAATGGGGCTGTAATGTGAATTTTATTTACTTGCTTCTGCTGCATATACGCGGTCTAAGAAAAAAAAAAATTTTCTGCTGTTTTTTATACCGGGATTTTGCCTTAGTAATTGATTCTTAAAACACAAAAAATAAAGAAAATAGAAAGTATTTGTAACATAAAAAAATCTATATTTATGCAGTTTAATTTTTAAGGAGATGAGAAAGATAATTTAAACATCAACTTTGTGTTAATAAAAAATATTAACGAGAAAAAAGTGAATGTCAAAATTTGGAAGATACATCTTCTGATCAATACAAAATCTATTTTTTTTTAATGATAAAGCGGAAGCTGCATGCTCTTAAGGACATTGCGGCAAAAAAAAAAACACTTACGGCCACTTATGCTACATTCGTGATTAAAGGATAGAATAAGAGATGCCAAAATAATTCAAAAATCCCGGAATTTTTCGGAATTTTTAAATACCAAATTCGGATGTTGATAAAAATAAATTCCCAAAATTTTTTGCGTTAAAAAAAAACTTTAACATAGAAAGAAAAATTCATGTACTAATTGAAATTTTTCTAATACATAACATATAAAATAATTCATTCGGCGTACGTTCTAAGGAAAACAGAAAAATTAGACACCAAATATTGTTTGATTACGAATATAAATATTACTCGTACTAAACTTTATCAAATTAATTGGCTAAAAAGCTAAAAAGTTAGATGATGCTTCCAACGAACACGACCTGAAGTAGATAAATGCAAAGAACGCGGATGACGTATGTAGCGATACAGAAAAGGCTGCTTTTCATTTTGTCGGTGTCTGATTTTTTTTGGTTTTCTTTGAAAAGGCCTTAAAAATTTGTAAATGATTTTTTGTACAAATTGAATTTTCTTTAAAAATTAATGCGAACTTAAGCCGCAATAATTAATTAATATCTTACAATATTAAAAAATTCACCAATTCACCAAATAATTAAAAATAAATAAGAGTGCTATATTCGACTATGCCGAATCGAATATGCCCTGCACCATATTTGTAAATGTAGTTTAGTGAATTAATTTCAATAAAAAAAAAAAAAATATTGGGATGATAGAGAATTAAAAAATAAAAAACCATATAAAAATGTCATGGCTCTTAATGGGTTAAGCATTAAAAAAATAGTATTTCCTGAAAGATCTCTTTAAAAGCTTTTAAATGATGCCCATATTGATATCTTAAAAAATATGGTGCGTAATCGTATTTTTCTATAAAAAGTTCAGAGACCCAGAAAGGAAAATATGGCCGAACGCCAGCTTTTTTACTGGATGTTTTTTCTCATTTTTAACTATCTATTGCCCCATGCATTTGTTTTTTTTTTTGTATTGGAGTTACTTTATTGTCCCAAAGGTATGGAAAAATTAAAGGCAGGCGCGGTGTTTTTCTCGCTGCCTCGAAGGACATGGACCGATCTTGCGTATTTTAATTTTCTCTAGCTCATCTTGTGCCTTGGCAAAGTTCATTTCTACCCGGCCATAAACGTACAGACGGTTAGACGGACATCGCCAATCGACTTCGCTATGCATTAAAACTTCGAATAAAAAATTAAAAATTTCTTTGTGGAGTCAGAAACGGATATTGCAGAAATAACAAGCGAAATGACAAGCTAAAACAAAACCCTTTTTCTCCCGAAGTGAAAGGTTTAAAAACTCAAAATTAATTGTGAGCACATTATTGAAGTGTGTCTTTAAGGTTGTTTCCGCAAAAAGTACAGTATGTACGAAATTGAAAACTATAAATTTTTTTGTCCAATAAACTTCTTATGCAAATATTTAAGCCATCTACAAATCAGCAGTCAATTATTTAAACAGATGTATTAAAAAAAAATAATTCTAAGAGTTTCCCAGTTTTCGGCCCCCAAAAAAATTTGGAATTTCGAGCTTCGTAATTTAAAAATCCCAAATACCGGAATTTTAAAAAATTAAACTCGATTAGCGTGCCTGGATAGAATAAAGAAAATAGCTTTTTTATTTACAACCCTAAAATTAGACAAAATTTTTATATTAAAAAATTAATATAAGAAAATATGTTTTATTATTTGACCATACTGAGCATATCTTTGAATGCATTCAAAATTGCTGCAAGGAGTTAATGATAAACATGGCATTAATAATACACATTATTATTTTCATTATTGCTATTGCAGTGGTCAGAAAGATTTTACTAAAAATGAAATTTATTTATAAAATAAATTTTATATACAAATTTATTAACCGCAAACTAAAAAGATTGACTTGCACATGCTGACCGCAAAACTACATTTAAATTTTGCTTAAGCTTCCTTTTGTTTAAAAAATTTGTTGATTAAATGGAAATAATTTGGAACAAATTAGACAGTTTGATCTAACGAAAACACTAAAAGTCTTTTGTGAATTTTTTCTCTTCCTTTCTTAAATAACGTTTTGCCGGAAAAAGATCTTTAATTATGCAAAGAAAACTCTTAAGAATTTATAATATTGATATCCGGAGATGTTTATTGTTTTTTACAAAATGAAGCATTTCACCTTCTTGTATCGTTGTTTATAAAATTTGTTGGTTTTATTTTATTACTAGCAGTGTCTATGACTTCGCCCGTATATTATTTCTATTTTTCTTAAAATTAAAATTTAGAAAAATATGTTTTTAAACATACAAAAATTTCCATCTTCAAATGTTAAATGTACTGACAACTGTTCTAGTACCGTTATACCGGTAAAATTGGGTGCTTTTAAATTTGTATTTCTAGTTTCTCTACGAAGTGACATATTTTTATAAAAAAGGATATTCTATATTTAACCCAAGGTTCTAAGGGACCGCCACACAAAATTTTATTGAAATCCATCTAGCAATTTTTACGTGATGCGAACACAGGTAGACAGATAGACGGACAGACAGAAAAAAATTCCAAAAATAGGTATTTTGTATTCCATATCGATTACTATCTGCTCCAATATCAAAATTTTCAAAAAATATTTCATGCACAGAAATGACTCCGTTACTGTTTATTAACAATAAAAATAAATTGTAGATTAACAATAAATGCAACCACAAAGCATAAGTATTGAAATGTTAAATTTCGATTATACGTATGAAATTAAACTATTCATTTAAAAATAATAAGTTTTATTTTAATCGAATAAAAAATAATCGATTAAAAATTAATCGATTAAACCCCATGGTACTTTCGTTAAAGTCTACAATTTATTTAAAAATAAAACTATTAAGGTTTTATGTGATGATGACACTTAATTAAATTTTTAATTGATTTGATTATTTATTTAATTAGCAAATCTTTTTATACTTTACTATAGTAATATCAATTAAAAGTTTGATTAAAGTTTGAACTGCAAGCAAATTATAATAAATAATGGTAATAGGAGTTCTTCACCGAATGATAAAACTTGGATTCGTTGCTAAAATAAATACATTCATATGTGCAACTGTTTTTTACAAGGTACTTAGCCCTGAAAAAATGTGGGAGGAATGTGCATCAAGTTATCTAAAATCTGCGCTTGAAAATAGAAATAAATAGAAATACAACAAATTGTTGTTGTTGTGCAACTAAACAAATAATTCATGGAAAAACGCCCCCCATTTCGCAGCAAATGCAAAATTTAAATGTCAAATATCTACGATTCTTCTCTAGCGACGGTTTTTTTTGCGTTTTTTGATTGGTGAAAAAAGACTTGAGTCAAGTAAGAAGGTCGTTTTTTCAACAAAAAGGAATTTTTTGATCTTCAGATATTTAACCTTTCGTTTAAATGTTTCACGGTTACAATGGTTGATTAATTCCTAAATGATTTGCAAACATGTTCGAATTAAAAAAAAAATAAAACTTAAAATATTCGGTAACCGATTTTTAAGAAAAGTGTTCACCCTAGTTTCAGTATTATATTTCTTCTTTAAAAATATTTTAATGTAAATTCAATTTAGGAAATCCTACAATTTTGTAGTATTTGGTCTCTTCGAATTTTGATTTGAGTGTGAGACAAAATGTAACTGTACAAGTTTGTTGTTTGAAATAAACAAAACTCTCAATATTTTGCGGTTACATTGAGACCACTTAAGTTGGCTTTAAAATGAATTAAATGACCACAAAATAAATCGTTTCATAATCCAAAAGTTGTATTAAACTTAAGTAACACAACATGCTTCTACAGTTAGAAAACATGAAAGGAAACGATCGGTGTTCATGCATAAAATAGAAATATACATTTATGTGTGTGCGTGTTTGTGTGTGCGTGTGCCTGCATGTCTCGATGACTATTAACTAAAACATATAAATAGAATGTATGCGTGTGGGTGTATGTATACAAATATATGTCTGTGCAATGTATATTTATGTTGTTAAGAGTGGGAAACAGTCCTTTTAGACAACAGGCAGGCAACATGAATGCATTTCTATGAAGAAGATATAACTTTTGCAAAATTTTATTTATTTACACTCAGCAGAATAATTAAAATGTTTTCGAGATAAAAGGATATTTTTATTTATTTTAAGTTATTTTCAGATTGTTTTTACCGTAATCGAGAAAAAATAAAACAATAACACACAAAAAAAACATATAATAAAAATGATTAGAATCTGAAAGCAATATAAAATAAATATTATTATATGGTTGTTATTGTTTTTCAGAAACGATTGCATCATATCTGATTGTGTTGCAGAACGTCTGTTAAAATACACTTTAATTTTTAATGCTTAACAGTCAATTTCATGTCAAAAAAAAATAGTATAAAATTAAATCATCCATAAGAACGTTTCACAGATAACTAAGAAAACCTAGTTCGAGTAAATTGAAAAGTGCTAAAGGTCTACGCTGGTCAAAAATATCAAGCAAAATAAAAAAATATCTTTCAATAGATATTCAAAAAAGCGGACTGGAGGAGGCCATTTTGAAGTAAAACTGCTAACGGCCAGTGAAGAGCTATTAACTGAAGCAGTCGGCCGATCTTGAATACAGCGTTGAAGGCGTTAAGGCGGTTTTGAGTTTAGGTAACGAAGAAATATTAAATACTGACAAACGAGAATGCTCCAGGGACAGCAGTTTAGATATTAGTGGAACCATTTGCAACAAAACTGCCCTGGAGAAGAACAAAAACGTCTAGAAGAAAACTCCGTGCGGACCAAAAACTGCAGTTGCTGGAGAAAAATATCAAAACTGTAATAGATTTTCAGGCAAATATAGATGCTAAATTAGACCGTTTACTAAGCATTCAAGAGCGATTGCTTAAAGTAATAGAAGAACACAAAAACCCCATGGTAATGGCAGACCTTGAAATTAAAACCATTAAACTTAAGCATTTGCAAAACAATATGTATATAAACTAGAGCCCCGACTTTCGTCGTCCTGATTTGCGTCGTTTCGGTTTGTGTCGCTTTTTAAAAACTAGAAAAATTCGATTTGCATCGTTGCAATTTCAAGTTGCGTCGTTTTTATCCCGATGTACATCCTTTTTATTTCGATATGCGTCGTTTTGTTTCGTAATTGCGTCGTTTTGTTTCCGATTTGTGTCGCTAAAAACGGTTAAGTTTTTTGCGTCGTTTCGATTTGCGTCGCGTTTCTTTGGTCCCCATTAACAACGCAAATCGGGGCTCTAGTGTATATGAAATAATATGCAGTATTTTTATGTTCAGCAAGATCAGTGGATTACTCCGATCACACAGCTTTCTACGTACTATTTTTTCATCCTCGCTATCACTTGAACTTAGATAAAAAAAATTCAGATCCATGTTTTAACTTTAAAAATTAGGTTTAATTATTTTTATTTAATGTTGACAGTTTCACATCTAAAGTGAATTAAATGTTCATTCACAACAATATTTAAATTTGAAAATTATTGTGAATCAATTAAAAGATTACGATCTGTTTGCAATCGTATGTCATAATGCCGTTTACTTCATACGATTAACGTATCACGTAATTTTGTTTTTTTTTTTTTTTTTGTACGATTGTCGATACGATCGCTGATGTAATGATTCCACCCCTGGTATTATATTGGTAGCTGTATATTCAACTGGTTGGCTTCAAAAAAAAATTTTTTTAAGAAAATTTAAATGAAACGAAACTGTAATTTCATATCAAACAAAACATACATGGGAGTAATTAATGATATATACTAATAAGTAGCGATTTCATTAGCACTGAATGATAAATAATGCTAATAATCTTTTTAGCATTATCATTATTTTCACTAATGGTAATGCTCTTAATGAAAAGGTTTCATTGATAATGAGTTAAAAAACAAAATCATTACCATTGACTAATGATTAAATGCTTTCAAATCATTATCATTAATCAATGTATTTCTCGTGTTTGTACACAAAAATTTGGTGAAATATATGTTTTAACTTTTTTAAAGAAAAAATGAGACATTTTGAGAACATACTTTTGTGTTCAAGTAAGTTATAAGATTTGGTAGCTAGGGTGTTAAGGGACCTCAATCTTAGACATAAAGCTTCACACGAATCTTACATAAAATTGATAAATTTTTAAAATATTCAAATATAGATCTACCTATAAGAGTGTTAAGATTAACATATTTTATACATAATTTTTTTGAGTTTTTGCGATTAAAATTGTATTTCATAAAAACAATTATTTTTTATTCAATTGTAATTAGTAATTAAACAATTTAATTAAAATTTCATTACCATTAGTAAAAACAATGATAATTTAAAAAAAATCATTACCATTAAATGGTAGTTACATTTTTTTAAACAATGCCAATGAAGTTTCAATGGTAATGAAAAAATCCCAAGAATGAAACAAAAAATATTAAATATTGTTTCATAATACAATAAACACAAGAACACAAGGTTATTAATGTTACTTTACTTGTGAATAATTTCAATTTCATTATATTCTCCTTCGGATTGGTATTTGTGGCTCTAATTCATTATTCTGCAAATGCTGCTTAGTTACCAAATTTTTTTTAGCACAATAGAAACAAATTAGATGTATAAACCGTTGTGTTGCTCTCTTTTAGGATTCTAAGAATAATTTTTTAAAGTAAAAATTTAGTTTGATTTGTATATCATTTTAAAAAGTGGAGTCAGTTCTGAAAATTGTATGCTGACTAAGGGTTTGCAGGAATTGTGGATAGATTTTCCCGGGAAAATTTTGGATTGATTCCCGGAAAACAGATAGTTTAAAATCATTAAGATTCTAAAAAAATACACTGATTGTTTTTCAAATATTTTGGTTGTGATATTTTAGAATGTTCAAATATCACGCTTCGTGTGAATTCTGCTACATCCCAAATAAAATATTTTTTGAAAATGTTGATGTTGGTGTAGATAGTAATCGATATGGAATACAAAACAGTTTATTTTTATTGTTAATAAACAGTAACGGGGTCATTTCTGTGAATTAACTATTTTTTGAAAATAATGTTGGTACAGATAGTAAGCGATATGGAATACAAAATACCTATTTTAAGAACTTTTGTCTGTCTGCCTGTCTGCCAGTGTTCGCATTACGTAAAAACTGCTGGATGGATTTGAATAAAATTTTGTAAGGAGGTCCCTTGTTCAAATGTAGAATAATTTTCATTTCATAAAAATATGTAATTTCGTAGAGAAATTAGAGATACCCAATTTAATCGGTATAAATGGTACTAGAACATTGTCAGTACATTATATTTTTTGGAAAATCCCAAATCCTAAAGTAAATCCATTGTTATTTTTAAAAATATTTAAGTACTAAAAATAGTCTATTTTATAAATATATCTGCTATTAACTTTCTCTCACTGTAAAAACGTTCTCCAATCTCATTTTTACTTTTGTTAACAAATAAACATGCAAATGAATTAAGTGCAACTGAAAAAAGAAGAACAAAAGCATACTCTCAAGTTTAAATCCTGTAATAAATCATTGACAAAATCACCATCATCATCATCATCATCAACATGCATAAGATGAGATTAAGTTTGTGGGCAACGAATACAATTTTCACAAAATCATTAACTACGAATTCTGGGAATGTAAATATGATAATATGAATTTCACATTGCGTGTGTTGCTCTTAATACGAGAAAGTTGTTATTTGTTTCAAATGTGGCTGAGTCCAATTTCTATCAAGGATAACAAGGTTACATTTTGTTTGTTTGTTTTGTTGTTGTTTTAAAAACAATACATTTCTAGCATGCTGAGAAATTCTAATGAATGAATGAATGAGCTATTGTTGTGGCTATTTTATAAATATGGAGACCAAAGGAGAAAAAAATAAATGACCAAATAATTTTACTTTCATTCAACTACAAGAAATACAAACGAGGAGTTGCTTAAGTGTTTAAGGAAATTTTGCAAGATTGGTAAAAAGAAAATACCAAAAGGAAAAAAAATATCCTGACATTTGTGAATGATGTCTTTTAATTGCGATTTTCGTTTTTGCTTTAAAAATACAAAAGTATAATTGAGTAAGAAGAAAAACAAAACAGAGAAATAACGAAAATAAATCCAAAAACAAAAAACATGGACTAAAAAGAATGCAATTACAATGTTAATAGCAAATATCTTATTTCAACTCATTTACGAAAAAATTGAAAAAAGAACTTTTTAAACTATTTTGTTTTCTTATTTCTTTTTTTTTTTTTACTGATGACAATAAGTGAAAGTGCTGATGAAGTGTGTAGCGTAGCAGAAAGTGCCGCTTGTTACAAATAACTAGATAATGCAGTAGATAATGCAAAGCGCTGAATACCCTAAAATTAACGCAATATATGAAATTATTTTCATTTGTGTAGAACAGTGCCGTTTAATGCAGACAGTTAACGGTTACTAAAAGTGAAAAATTCTACGAGGGAACATAGCCTTTTTATTGTGGCAAAACAATTCAAAAATAATGATAAAATTGATGGTCACTTTTTCAAGTAAAATCATTCTAACGGATGAACAAACTGTTTTGTTTAAGGTTGCCACGTTTTTGATTCAGGTAAGCCCCCCCCCCCCCACCCCCATAAGTATCAACAATAATTCCACAACTGTGATTTTTTGATGTAAATTTTAGGCTGCAGTCATCTTTAGACCATCAGATTCGCGACTTGCAATACGAAAATGAGAAGCCTTGAGGCCAGGCGATGAATGTCAACGGTGAAAATTATCGATGGATGATAACGGAATTTTTCCAAACCTACGAGCACATTTATCGTACTCTCCACACACGTGGTTTCAACAGGATGGGGCGACTGCACACACAATCAGAGGAGCTTCGATAAATTTGCTTCGGGTAAATTTTCCCCAAAAATTGATCAGTCGTTTTGGGGGCATTCCATAGCCACTGAAGTCGCCCGACCTAACTCCCACGGATTTTTTTAATGAGGCTACCGCAACGAGTGGGTTTATAATGACAATCCCCAATTTCTTGTGGCGTAAAGGAAAATATTCGTCGAGAAACCAGCTCATTTGAACCAAGTTTAGTGCAGCATGTGGCACGGAACACGAGGCTCTGTTGTTAACAGTGTGTTCAATTTGATAGAATATATCTAGATAACATACCCTTCAGAAAAGAAATCTACTATGTCGTTCAATGTTCTTGAAAAACTTTGTGTCAATTGTTACGCTCCTTATTTGTGCTTAAGAAAATATATCTGCTACCAGAAACCCTGTAAAACACCCGCTTCGAGTGCTATACGCAAGTTTACACGAACAGTTAGTTCATCATACCGTCTTGCCAGTAAACAATAAACGCCGTCGTTCGGTGCGTAGAGACGAGGATGTCATTTTACGCACCAGGATAGTGAGTATTTCGTACAAAGCTCTAGAATTATTCGCTTACAAAGTATAATTGACTAAGAAAGTTAATGGCCATATCTATTTTGTTACGGCTTTTTAATTTGTTCTTTAAAAAAACTCTAATATGACCTTAAATTTGGTTCGAAAATTACATTCTTTGACGTGGTGCAATTTTTTTCAGTGACTATTTTAACAAATGAAATTGGCATATCTGGGGTTCGAAAAATCTTTACGTTAATGCCAAGGAGCCAGAGTGATAGTTTGGTATGGATTTTTTAGTGGCCTTTTTCGAAAATTCAGCTAAAAAAATTTTTGATCAACATTCCATCCTAAAGGGCTTTGGTTATGAACTTTTTATTGGACAAAATGGTAGATATGAACTTGAATACTATTTGGTTTTAGCAGGAAGGAAGGAAGGCGCATCATGTTACATAGCTTACAACACGATTGATCATTTACGCACCTTATTCAGCTTTCATGTCTTTGTTATTTAATTGTGACTTTTTTCTCTTGGATGTAGTAAAGGACTGAAATCACGCGAATTATCCATATACTATTCGCAATCATAAGACTAATGTCCTCCGAGCCATTTGTGAGGTAGAACCAGTAACTGTCAACAAAGTCTGAAGGAATTTCACTGACAAAATAACTTACTACGAAGCCATCCTTGGTACTCACATGAATAAAATAATGTGCCATAAGCAATTTCCTCTCCAACTATACGCACTCTAATGTACACATGGAATAACAAAACATTCTGTGAATACACCACATATAATTACAAAACATTCACATGGTCCTCCCAACTCTGATGTTTTCATTTTCATTATATTCCTTTGTATTTTCAGCTCCAGTGCTATATTATGTGCTTATTTTCGTAGTTGTTATTTTGCTCCAGCAGGGGGCAATGTACCTATGGTCAACTTAAAGCTTCAATTCATACAATTTTTATATCGTACTTTTCCTTTTATTATCCTGTTGCAAAAGATAGAAGAAAATAAGAATTAATGTGAAAAAAGAAGGAAAGAGCACTACCCACATTATCTATTTTATTTATACACAATACATGGTTTATACTTTATTAGATGTCATACTATTACAGGCCCAACTGAAATCTCTTCACAACATCACTTCAACAACTACAACTACAAAACATATTTATTTAATGCTGCACTAACCTTCCCATATTTAAGAAGACAAATTATTCATCCAAAGTATGCTCTTGACCAAGTTTTTAATATTCCCCTTAAAAATGTTATCTTTACCATTCTAAAACTGTTTTATTCTGTTGTTGTTCTAGTTATTGTAAAGAATTTTTTCTCAATTATTTTTAAAATTTGTGGCAGGAATTTTTGTCTTGTTTTGAATCTATTAATGTGAAATGTTGGAAGAAGGATCTTTTGGTTTTTTTCATGGCAATTAATGTCATTTAAATGACGATTGTCTACGAAGTTGAATTTTGTTTTCCAATTTTAAGGAAAAATAACACAGCAAAAATATATTAAATTTCATTTCGAAAACATCAATTCTACATTAAGTGGCACACAGAAGACATTTTCCTTGTACCTTTGGGTTTTTTTAGCTTCAGCTTTTATGGTTTAGTGAATAATTCATTTTCAGAAACGTTTATTGAAGTATATTTTTACCCTTCACCACAAAAATTGGGAAAAGGTTTTCATTCCGTTTGCAATTTCTACAATATCTACTCAAAAATAATATATGCTGACTTCCTATGCACAGCGAAACCGATTAGCAGTGTCTGTCTGTATACTTGTTCTTATAGCGGACTTGGTAATATAGGTTTTTTATAAATTTCAGCTATCTGTCTATAATGGTTTAAAAGTTCGGGCATATACATATAATTACATGAACTATTAATGTACCCTTTATACTGGCTATAATAGCGAACTATGCAATGCAGATAAATTTCAACCGTCTTTCTACAACTGTTCAAAAGTATGACCATATACATTAAATAAAATTTACTATTGGTATACCCTTTAATTTGTAATTTTGAATATTTATGCTCTTCACTATAACGGTCATAGTAGTACACATTCTATCCAATTTTCAAGCATTTGTCTACAACACTTCAATAGATAGGTCTTAATGGCTAAATTTACGTCAAATATATTAGTTTTGCTATTGGGCGCACAAGTTATACTCACTTTTTTTTTTAATTTTAATGTGGTGCCCCCTGCGGTTCATATTACACGAAAAAAACGTAATTGTTGTATGGCACACCCTTTAGTTTTTAGAATTATGAAATATTTTTAAAACTGTAAGCATATCCTTTTAAATAAAGAACAAAATTTCAAAATCGGAGTTCTAAGAGCACAAATATTAAAAAATGCAACATTCAGACAAATGAAAGAGAATGAAATATATGAACAGAACTGAAATATAAATGATGAAAGGTTATTAAAAGACTAATAACTTTATAATTGAGTCAAAGTACATGAATCAAGAATTAATTAAATTTAACAAAAATTGTTTCTCATAGTCAAGTATTTGCTAGAATTTGTTTGCGATGTGAAAACAATCTTTTTGCATGATTCAAAACAAAAGCCAAAATTTTGCAAAAAAGATGCAAGAAAATTTTTCAAAACTCATACAGCTTTGCACAGGGGTTCGATTGCATAAAAATTATATCAACCAATACAACTTTAATAAGTATGAGTGCTATATTCGGCTATGCCAAATCTTATATACCCTTTACAATGTATCTAAATCTAGTTTAGTGAAGAAACTGTAATACAAAAAAAAACAAATATAGAGGTGACAGAGAATTAAAAAATTATTTACATAAAAATGACATCGGCTCTTAATGGGTTAAGCATTTTTAGAAATTTTTAGCTTTAACACGATGCCCACATTGAAATTTAAAAAATTTTGAAAAATTCAGAGGCCCGGAACTCGGAATATATGGGCGAGCGCAGTTTTTATACTTCATGTTTTTTTTTTCTTATTTTTTTTTTGTCTCTATCGTTCCATATATATATATATATATATATATATATATATATATATATTTTTTTTTTTCTTGATTGAAGTAACTGCATTAATCCAAATGATATAGAAAATTGTAGGTAGACGTAGTGTTTTGCCTGCCGAAGGATATTAACTGATCTCGCCGATTTCCAATAGCACCTCTTTCGTCACAATGTCTGATCGATTGGCGTATTAAAATTTTTCTAGCTGATTTATTGCCTTGACTTCAACACTAACACCGACGGAGAGATGTACATCGCTCAATCGACCTTGCTCTGCCTAAGAAGTCAGAATATATATACTTTATGGGGTCGGAAATGGATATTGTAGAAATTACAAACAGAATGTCAAACTTAGTTATATCATTTTTTCCGCTTTTTGTAGTGAAAGGTATAAAAATTATAATTAAATTTTATTTTTAAATCTAGCAAATCGAAAGAGTAATCAAAGTACCACCGCCTGGTACAGTAAGTTGAACTTGAGAAAGACTTGAGTAGACAGGAATTGACTTTTAAGATTTAAGATAAGATTTAAGATATTTAAAGTCTTCTAAAAAAGACGAAGAGTTCATGAAATGAATTCGCAAAACATATTTTTCTGATTTGCTATCAGTATTATACATTTATAAAACTCATTTTAATATCTCTTATTGATACTAAGCCAGAAGGGACAAATATCTTTTAAACAATAAAATAAACTACTGTATGGATGTGTATTTTTTTAATGGTTTCAAAAGTACTTTTCATGTTTTATGTATTTAATTTTCCCCACTGTAAAGCTGTTGGTGTTTAAAACATACATCTCAAACATTTTGAAAGGAGACATTCCTTCTCGTATTTTTAAAATTTTAAACAAAGCGGATGAGTTGCTTAGTTGTTTTATTGTTTATGATAGGATATGCTCTCGGCTTTCAAGTTCTTTTCCAAAAAAATTATTTTTCTGTTGGGTTTGTTAGCTCGGTATAGGAGAGAAAAAAGCCATCAGAGTTCGTTATTAAATATATTTAGTATCCTTTCTAAAGCTTTTTGGTGTTCATCGTTGCCTTCGTAGCAGTAGCAACGCTTGTGCCCGATACTGTTCTACATACACGGACAATAGGTGTGTAAAACATGCCCACAGTTTTGAAGATCACTTTCAGGATAGGTTATTCCCTTAACCCTTAGAGGTAATACATTCTTTAACGAGAATTTATTGGCATTTAAGCAATATAATTCTACTCTTCAACATCCTGGGTTAACACACAACCAAACGACTTAAGTCATAAATGTAGGGAGGAAACAAGTGCAATGAAAGAATAAACTTCAACAAGAAAAAAATCCAAATTTTTGTGCAGTTGTCCTAATGGGCCACAGAGAAAGGTCAAAAAAATGTTAGATAACTTAAAAGAAATAATGCTTCAAAACAAGGTCATGACTTTTGGTTGCCACAAAGTTCTATACTAAAAATCATTTCATTTGCAATCGGTTCCACTGTGCAGTTAAGAGTGTTTGTTGGCTAAAAACTATATCTGCCTTTCTGTCTGAAGTTCATTCACATTTATATTTGTTCGTCAAGGACAATTGTGTACTGATCTATTACCCGCTTGCCCATAAACTTTTCTCGTCACTTACTGTTTTGAAGATACTAATAGAGTTCGGGATTGTTATAGGGCTTCAGTAGTCCATTCCTGCCATATTTTTTAAAGATGTTAAAGATGTTTCTTGCCATTTTTTTTTCTTTTTCAAAACTTTCACAATTAATTGCTTTTGGATGCAAATTAACAAACATGTAAACAAAAAATTTTAAGTAATCATAACTAAATGTTTTGGTTCACGTACTCATTTAAAGTTTCCAATTAAATTTTAAGTATTTCAAGTGTTCAAGAAGTACAAAAGTAACATTAAAACAAATTACAACAAAATAAGAAGTCTTGGTGATAACGACTTACCTGATAGAAACTATAATTATTTGCCAGAGTATCACCATGTGCCCGCTGATGTTGATACCATGAATAAGCCCTCTTGGCCGGAGATATCAGAATTGTTACAATTTTCGAATGTGGCAGTAGGGCGTGGGCTCTCTTCGGCACCATTTCGCCATCAAAATAGGTGGCACTTTTTTCAAAGATATAACGTGGGCTGGAATTGGGTGCAACAGTGGTATTAACCTCGGCGGGAAAGAAGTCCATATACCAATCTAAGCCTTTATAATAATTATTGCCATTGAAGAATTGTACCTCTTCGTAAGTATCTGGGCTGGGTATGTTGCTCACAATGGCCGAATGCATTGAAAGGAATGTGTATAAAGCGGTGGTGCCAGTTTTTTGCGGTCCAATAACCAAAAATTTTGGCAGCGAATCACAACTCTTGGTCTTCGACCAAATCTTTCGGTGTCTGGGATCATCACAGGGATTGCCCCAAATTGGATCAACTTCTTCGGGATGTAGTCGAAAATATTTTTCAGCCAATTGGATGGGTGGTGCTGAGCCCAGCTTAAGATTAGTCCAGCACTGCAAAAATTTTATGACCGATTGGAAGGTGTATAGGGCCAAACGGTCAGAACCGTAGTTGGACATATGAGTCATAAAGATATTAATAGGATTATAAACTATTGTCTGGAACAGCTCACCACCCTGAATGGATTCATCCAGTTTATCACGGCCACCTGGATAGCGGTCTATGTACATGGTGTGAGTAAATAATCCACACGTTTGACGTGGCAGCACCATTATATTGCGGTGTATGAAACCTCTTCTTAATCGAGCCGGCCTTAAATGTGGATACTCTTCGGTGGAAGTGACCTTAATATTCCACACCTTTTTCCAGGCTTCATATAAAATTTCGTGGGCGGGATAAACACCTGAATGATGTGGCGATATAGAGTATCCGGAATCAATGGGAATGTTATGTTCCACAGCAAAGGCTTTATTTAGTTGCATCTCTGACATAAGCAGTGTTACGTTATCGTACAGATGAGGTTGCTGATGTTTCCACATGTGAGAGAACCAATTAAATTCTTGTACGTTTTGCAGCAGAAAATCATCACCCAGATTTTCTTCTCTAGTTCCATGATGATAATATTTCCCTGAGAAACCTAAATTAAAACGAAAGCCAGGCACCATGCCTGCTATAATTTTTTGTGTAGCCACCAAAGCTCTAACATCATCCGGCCTTAGTCGTGTACCCTTCTCGCCTACAAATATATCATCAATATCCACCAATATCATGCGCTCGAGATTTAAACTTAATTGGCCGTGGCTTAGATACGACAAAGAATCTAAGAACAGCAATCGATGAAGCCAAAATCTTAAGCTGCTGCCAAAGAATATACGCTTAATGCCATCGTACTGGCCATGATCTTGTAGTACGGTGGTCAATGGCAGATGCACTTGCCCACCCGCATCTGAAGGATAATCTTGACTATTGCGTTGAGCCCATTCAATGGGCTCATATGTGGAATGATTATGTTGGAAAACTGTCCAATCATCACCAGGTAAGGCACCCCAAGCTGTTTCGCCAGCTCTTGTTAAACGTAATACAGGCGAGGCGGGATTTAAAGTGGAATCTCTAAGTCTAAGATTTGTATGTACAAAAAGAGGAAATCCCTTAAGTTGAGCCGCCACTAGTGTCTCTTCACTCGGACTTACAAAGCCAATGATGCCCACAGAATATTCCCGACAATATTTGTCCAATAATTCACGATTCCATTTATCCATGTGCAAATATTTATCGAGATTTTCAAATACTATCACACCATAACGACCCTTATCTAAGTTGGTTAATGAGGGTAGACTTTTACCGGCTACTTCGATTTTGTACCTGCAATTAAAAGGAAAAAGTGTGAGAAAATTAGTGGTTAATTTTATTAGTTTAGATAAAATTGTAATTAAATACAAGAAGAAATAAACACAAATTGTTTCACAAAATTATTGCTTTTAAATTTTAATTAACCTTTTTAAAAGAAGTATATACATATATTTTAATAAACCTGAACTTAAGCCGAGTAAAAATTTATTACTTTCATTACAACACTAAAATAATTTGATAAATAATTAAAAAAGTAAAAGATATGAAATTACACCCTATTCACCGCGCCTTAATGCTTCCTTCAAAACATTTAGTGTGAAAGAATAAATATAAAATATCATTCGTTGCTAAACCGATGGTTAGCAAGAGGCCAGATCGAATGTATGTGACGACTAATAAAGAGAAAAACGAAAAAAGTTTGGGTTGTGTGTGGACTTTATTAAATTAAAATGAATGTTCATTGATAATGAATATTTTTCGTGTTCTTATTTCTTAAAGAGTTGGGGCAAGACCTTAGTAATGTAGCGATCCAGAAAACTCTGTACTGCATTTTGTCAGTGTTTAATTTTTCCCGCTTTCTTTAAAAATCAGTACAAAAATTTGTTAGTTATTTTTCTTTTAAACAAAATTTAGAAACTAAAATATGCGTGAACTTGATTCGAATTAATATTTATTCATTATTCTCTTAATACCTTGAAATATATTTTGCGAGCTATTTCACTAAATTATTTGGGCAAATGTGAGAGCATAAGTACCTACGTAGTGTTAGCTAATTTGCTAACAAAAGACTTTAATAGATGTAGATTAGCGATACCGAACGGTTTTAACTTAACCGATTTTACCGGTTTTTCTTTTTGATAATGAGGTTAGTTTGAATTGTTTTTTTTCAAATACCAAATAAACTATTAAGTTTGGTACAGTTAACCGGCTATTTTGAAAATTTATAATTTTTACACATTTTCCTTAACATTTTTAGGTGTAAAAAGAAATCTATTGTAAATACGTGCGTCTTAAAAACAAACAAACAAGTAAGAATGATATGTTCGGCTATGCCGAATCTTATATACCCTTCACCATATTTGTAAAACCACATGTATATATAAATTGGCATAAAAATTGTTGAAAAAGGCGTCAAAATTTTTAAATTTTGCTCAAGGTTGTCGTCCCAGCTAGTAAATTGTGTTGAAAGGATAAAACAGTAGTAAATACAACCACCTGCAGGAATACAAACGAAAGTGAAAATAATTTTATGGACAAATTGGCGGAAGTCTTGGACCGATCTTGCTGATTTTCAGTAGCATAGATTTTCGAAACTATGTCTGATCAATTGGCTCATTTAAATTTGCTCTTAGTCATCTACTATTTTGCTTTCAACACGAACATGTACTGATAGACGGACAGTTTAATCGACTTCGCAATGCCTAAGAACTCAAAATACATATAATTTATGGAGTCGAAAATGGATACGAGGGCTGCTATATATATTTCTGGCCTGGCAACACTGAGTGCTGCCAAGTGCAATCTGACATTTCCATTGGAAAGTTTGTCATTTTTAAGCATAATCGTACTCAAAACGTTTTGACGTACGACCATTATTTGTGTTGTTTACAGTGACTTGAAAAAATTAATATAGAAAAAAATGGAAATAACTCGTGAACATTTTCGTGCCATCATTTTTCACAAATTTCGACGTGGATTATCACGACAAGAGTGCATTGATGAACTTAAATCTTTGTATGGCGATGAAGCACCATCCTATAGCACTGTGAAAAATTGGTATAATGAATTTAATCATGGCCGAAGCTCGCTCAAAGAAGAATTCCGTGAAGGTCGTCCAAAAACGGCTGTTGGGCCAGAGAACATTGATGCCGTGCGTGAACTCATAATGCAAGATCGACATGCGACATACCGAGAGATAGAGACATCCTTGGACATTTCTTCCACCAGCATACATTCGATACTGCATGAACACCTGGCCGTAAAAAAGGTTTGTTCTCGTTGGATCCCGCACAATTTGAAAGTCGCTCAAAAAAAGGCTCGTGTCGATTGGTGCAAAGAAATGTTGCAAAAATACGATTGCGGTGCTTCAAAAGGCGTTTATAAGATCGTCACAGGGAACGAATCATGGATCTAAGCGTATAAGCCCGAAACGAAACAATAATCGAACGTGTGGGTCTTCAAAGACGAGCAAAATCCAACGAAAGTTGTTCGTGGAAGAAGCACTTCGAAGCAAATGGTCGCCTGTTTCTTCGGCAAAACTGGTCATGTGGCGACTGCTTCGCTTGAGCAACGTAGGACGGTCACTTCTGAGTGGTACACTACAATTTGTTTGCCTGAAGTCAGCGGAGAAATTCGAAAAACCAACAAGAGAAGACGAATCATTGTTCACCATGACAATGCGAGCTCTCACACATCGGCTCAAACCAGAGCGTTTTCGACCGGCCAAAACGTCGAATTAATGGGTCATCCGCCGTACAGCCCTGACTTGGCAGCTAATGACTTCTTTTTGTTTTCGCACATCAAGAAAAAAACGCGTGGTCAACGATTTTCTTCGCCAGAAAAAGCTGTTGAAGTGTTCAAAAACCATGTTTTAGAGGTGTCTCAATCGGAGTGAAAAAAGTACTTCGACAACTGGTTTGAGCGCAAGCAAAAGTGTATAAATCATGCTGGAGAATACTTTGAAAAACAATAAAACCATTTTTGATTATAAATATTCGCATTTTCACTATTAGGCCAGAAATATATAGAGCAGCCCTCGTATTCTGGAAATTACAAACGGAATGAAAAATTCAGATGTACCCTTTTCAATCTGTGGTACAGGATATAAAAACAAAATTATTTAACCATTTTGTTGCTTTCATACTTTTGTAAATTGTTTTGCTTTTAATAAAATAACAATTTTTATTTATTTTTTTCAATATTAAATTTAGTTTTTGTGCTACTTTTTATTCGAATATCCGGTTATTTCTTAAACGCTTAAAACCAAAAACAGGGTTTAAAAAAAGTCGATTAATCGATTCTCCTAGCACAGAGACCTTTGTCATCCAACATCCAAGTTGTAACCATCAGTTTATACGTCATTAATGTATTTCATAATGCCATTTTCAATGCTCCGTAAAAGATTAAAGGTGTGGTCAGATTAGTCAAATATTTGACCGAAAAAGTGTAACCACTATTTTTAAAGATGTTTATTCAGTCTCTCCTGACACGTATTATTACGAATAGCGATTTAAAATACATAAATTGAATGTGATATCTTACCTTCTGTATGAAGTAGGATCTTATATTTATTATTAAATATTTGAAAATGAGAGAAACAGTTTTATTGGTTACGTCTTTTTTTGTCAAATATTTGACTAATCTGATCGTACAAGTCAAAGGATTGCTTAAGTCCTTTGACTTTTATCTTAAATGAAGTTAAAAGTGTAGTTGAACACGGATTATGATTTGCCGCACAAAATCTTTAGTTTAACCATTGGTAACGAACGGCATAGAACTTCTAAAATTATGACGCGACTAATGCATTTCTCGAAGAACAAACTAGAGGATGTTTAAAATATCCTCTATATTCTTTTTGTAGGCATTCAACCATGTTTAAATAATTTTTTTTATGTAAAAGAAAAGAATATAAACAAGTTAAACACATTTATGCTTTCTATCATAGCAGACTTTGTTAATTAACATTTATATTTTGCACAATTTTCTGCACGAAACATTTTTCTAAACTGTCAGTTGTAATAATAAAATATATAATCACTTCTTTGTTTTTTGTTTCTTCTTTTGAATGGCTGTTGCAGTTGCACCCTATAGTTTGTGGATAGTTAACTCAAAGTGTTATGACGCTCATACAATTTCATAAGATCAATTAGAAAAGATTTCTAGACGAGTGCAAGAATATCTTTGCGATATTGGTTAATAACACTGTCAGCAGTAGGTAATTCCGGTATGTAGAATAAATTATTAGCTCTTGAAGAATGCTCTAACCCCTATAAATGGTAATGAATGTTGAGTGTAGTCGTACTAAAGATTTTCAAGAGACTAATCGACGAATCTGCTTGATAAAAGTATGGAAAGGATTTTAGCTTGTCGGCCTAAGCGTTGGATTTCTTACCACCACATGATCATTTAGGGCCATAACTAAGCAGATGTTTTCACTTATTTCCGGCAAATTTAACATTGTGTCTGTCTAAACTACACTCTACTACATGTGGCGGACAGTTTGCCTACTTCTGCTGTAATTTTATACGAATGTTTGCACTCTTCCTCGCGATGTAAGTTTGAACCGCATCACTATTAACGTCGCAGTCCGAGGCCTCCTAATCAGGCAGGTCCGATTTCATAAGAATGACTTTCCGTGTAAGATTCCCTTTTTGAAACATATTGAACTCTATTTTAAGTCTATATAAAAGCTCAAAGCAGAAGTAACAATGAGACAATATTGTCTACAATTAATTCTTTTACCATCTTTTGGAAAGGGATGGGACAAAGGAGGAGATTAAAAATTGGACAGTGGTGTAGCGCCTCTGGTAGCGCAATTTTGAAACTATCACAGCTATTTCATTTAACTTAACTGACTATTAAATTCTGTAGCATAATTCAAAAGAAGCAGAATTAAAAAATTAGAAGAATTTATGTTAATTGACATCGGCTGGGATGTGAACTCAGGGCTTCAAAAAATGGCATCTTAGTAAATATGTTAACTATCTCAAATACAGGGCTTCATAATAAAAACCTTCAAAAAAGTAAATAATAAGTTAATAAATATTTACAGTGTGTTGATATTTAGCTCATTTTTTAATTAGACTCTCTCAAAATTTTATATTTAGTGGCCTGTATTAGCATGCTTTTTCGCTTTAGCCTTTGTACCATAAATACAAAATAAATATTACTTTGTACTCCTGCATTGCCATGTATGATTTGAATTTGTGTTAAATTTATTTATTTTTATTTTTTTTTTTTTTTTTTTGTAAATCCAAAACAAACAGCCAACAAATAACAGCAACAACGACTCCAGTACAATGTAAAAATATAAAACAATTTTTTCTTCTTTTAAAGTCTGCTGTATGTCGTTTTAGAAGATTGTGTTGTTATAATGACGACTGAACACTGTAATTTTCATATGCAATTTTCTCACATCAATGACCGTGTATACCGCGATTTATTTTGAAGTCAGCTTTTATCAGGATTTTTCATTATTGTTCCAAACGTTGGATAAATGAACAAATGCAGCAAAAATTTGAAAAGATACGAAATGGTTGGCTAAAGGGAGTTGAAAATCATAGAAAATATGTACAAACACAGCAACACTGAAATCATGATGTTTAAAATTTAAATTTTTTATTTCAAAAGCAAAACAATATTTATCAAAAATTGGTATGTAATAAAAGCAGGGGATGAAACCCAAGCAACTTGAAAGTTGCTAATAGAAGAGCACAACATGATAGTACTTGAGAGTAAAGTTAAGATTTGAAGAGGTGAACACGACATGATGTATCCTAACTCTTCTTTTAATATGAAACTTGAAAAAGCCCACTTAGTATAATTTGAGTGTTACTTCATTTTCTAAAGGATTCTATTCAAATTTCTTTTTAACATAATCATAGATTTTAACTTTGAGTAGCACTCTGTTGCCTACTAAAAGCAATTTCGGATCATTCATCCGAAATACACCAGGCCTAGATTAAATTAAATATTTTAAGAATCGTTATAATATGAGTTTCGTTATGCTTTGAAAGGTTGAATAATTCGAAGTCCGTGTATGATCAAAATATACAAGGCAACACAATTAGAGAAGAAGGTTTGGAATATTAGTTGTCCAACTCATTTCTACCACAAAAATAGAAAATTTCTTTATATAACTGGAAAGAATTAGACGGTCTATTAAGGCTCGCATGAGATGGATAGATTAACAATTTGTCTAAATTACTTATCAGGAAGTGTTAAGCCATAAAAGAACAGAACCTCAAAAACAGTTCCATCACAATGTGCTTTTAATTGTCGCAGTGCTGTAAAAGTGAAGCCTTTTAAGAGCTGAATTAAAACGCACATTATATAGAGCGAGATAAAAGCTCAAGTCTTTTAATGGTTATACTCGACAAGACTGAGCAAATGGCTGTCGAAAGCTAGCTAGCCTTAAGTCTTAGTTGCGCTAAAAGCCACTTAAGACATCTAGGCTGTATGTTTGAACCCACAAATGATAACGACAGGTGAGCGCTACAATCAAACCGCACCTTGCTAGCATTCAGATAAAGATCGACAGCCAGACCTATACTGAGAATGGATGACGTGGAAGGGGCTTAGTCATAATGTCGATAACTTGTTAATCTTCCTTCTTACAAATAACTGAAAATAAATTACGGGAATGTTTCAATTTTCATTGGAATTCTAGAATGTACACAGTTCTATATTTAAAACAGGCAGCGCGTATTAAGCATTTTTTTTTTTTTTTTACTAAATTTCCTTAATTCCGAAGAACGAGATATCTCAGTAGATCCCAGTACAAAAAAGCATAACTCGAGAAACTACTTTTGTGCCAGAAAACCCAAAAGCTTTATTTGCATTTGCAAAGTAATGGTGAATACGCTTTTGCATATATTATAATCTAAAACATCTATTATTCATATGGTTAAGCCAACATTCTAATACTGCCCGCACACGAAACAACATTTTAAGAAACCTAGGCATTTTTTACTTAATATTCCATTGATTCCTTCCATACTGCCTAAAATCAAAAAAATTGTTATGATTTTATGTTTGAAAACACAAAGTTGCCTCGTCTGTATTGATGTTGCTAGTTCGCTAGATGGTTGGAAACAATCCTGTTGAGATAAAAAGTTTAAAAAGTAAATAAAATAAAAAAGCGACAACAATTGAAATCAGTCAAATATAATGAAAGTTTAAGAAACATTTGGGTACGTAGAAAATCATTTTTTCACACATGTATACCATTAAGTTTGCCTCGCCTGTATTGAGAAGGAAAAGTAGTTTCTAAATCGTCTGATGTAGCATTAACATACAAAGGCAAGCATTGTGAATTATATCAATTACATTTCGTCGAACAATAATAAGATTTTTTATTTCAAAATGTTTATAAAAGGTTCATCAGTTTGGAAATTGCTAGTTTGATCTATTTGCAGTGAAAAGAAGAAATAAAAGCTTCAAAGCAAAACGTTGAAGGTTTCTGTGAAATTTCTACAAAATACCTCACTCACCTGGATAAGCATAAGTAAGAAGAATAAGAGGGAAAATATACATTTATGTAGACATTAATAAATAGCAAGAAAGGAATTGTATTCATAATAGTTTATTAAAAAGCAAAATCATTGCCATCATGAGCAGAAGCGTCATCATTATAATTATTACAACATCATCATCACCATCATCTAAAAATCATGATAACATAAATTAGTTGCAACAAGACAGCCAGACATATGATGTTTAGTAAGTATTTTTACACAAGTTTGACTACTTGTTAACTTAATGACTCACGAATTTTATATTTATCTGTACCTCCTGCCTTGTCAAGTTCATTTTTCTTTTGTTTGTTGATGTTGTTGTTGTTTTGAAGTTTTTACTATTGTTATATTTGTTATGTTTGTAATAGTAATTTGCCACATCCAGCAGAGAGATGCCAAAAAGATGTTATGGACAAGATTCCTTTGAGATTAAAATATAATAGTTAAAGGAATTTTTTGTTTAAAGGGTTTGGGTTTTTATGAAATAAACTCTTAAAAAACAATTTGACTAGAAAAATGATTGTGATATTAAAAGTCTATATGAAAACTATGCTTTGTAGGTTAGAAATATAAGTAAATGAAATGGAAAAAGATTTGTTCGAAAATACAGAACTCTTATGATGGAGCATTGATAGAAAAGTTATAATAATCAGTATTAAATATTAACGGTTGGCGTTTTTGTTATAATAGTTAAAGTTCAAGTCTATAATTACTAAATAAATGCAGTTGCATGATATTTTCTTTTTTTATAAGAACAGCTCCAGAGACCAATAAAAAATGTGTAGATAAAATCGTTTGAACCAAAAATAAGTTGATTCTTTATTGTAAAATTTGAGGCTTAGTAATGTGAAGTAAATATTTAAAATAACCATTGACTTTAGCACCCTCCAAAACTAAGTGTCGCTTTCGTATAAAATTTATCTGTTCTTTTTTTTTTCTCTTTGTAAAGGTTGGGGTTCCTGTGGTTAAAAAATCAGCACGTAAATTTTTATTTTCATCCTTTAAGGTGCTTTCTTATTAGATAAGTTCCTATTGTCTTTTGTGTGTTTAGCAGGCGCTTTCTTAAAAACTTAATCTGTCATTGATGCGACGCCACAGATGTGATCAAAATTCACGTCAGTACCTGCCATGATGGCCTAACCAAAGTGTGGTCTTACTACTGAGTAATATACAAAGCATCGACTAGCGCCCTTCAGTGACGTGGCCAACAGAGTTTCAAATCAGAGAACATGGCTGCCAGGGCCATGAACTACCCCTTGCTTGAGGGTAAGAGACTATTCTACCACATATGCTGAAAGTACAATGCCACACTTGGTCGGCGCTGCACCTTCCCTGCAGACAGCGACCTAAACTAACTGTCACCATATGTACTCCGTAGGGACTTCACCAATAACCGGCTACAGAGATGAGCAGCTCTCAGTACAACTCAGGACACTGATAAGTCCTTCGACAAGTACCCAACTTGCCCATCCAGATTTGGTGCTTTTACACCAGGGCTCTGGTTCCCCTTATACCTCGAAAGCACTTCATCTAAACTTACGTCAGATAAGCCAGACTCTTAGTAACCCCAGGAGATGCGACACTATAGCATTACTATCACAATCTTCTCTTTCTTTTACCAACCAGGCGCTCTTCAACCAATTCATGGATGCAACTAACTGCCTTTGTCACTTGTTGTACAGCGGAAATACAACATTTGTTTTTCTTTTGCTAATTTAAGGCGATATAAAAGTTTTGAAATGCTGTTCATTAATTCATCCTTTTCTTAAACAACCCAACACGGTCACTCGAACAACAATAATTCTTCTTTATGGTAGATACACACAAACATCAAATGGAACATGGTTTAAAAACCACATTTCAAATCACTACTCTCTTGCTAAGCTAGACTTCAACACAAAATAACAAAGGAACAGAGAAATAGTAGAAGAAAATGCGTCGTTTAAAAATGGAGTTTGTAGCCTTATGCATTTTAATATATCTGACATTGTTGGAAAGAATGTATGGAGCATTTCGATAGCAAGTACATTAAATGTCTAAAACAAATGACGCACATTGAGATACATAATGAGCAGTGTTTTATTTAACGGTAAGTTTCAGAGTCTCGTAATATCATAATCAATCTGAATTAAATTATTCAAATATAATATTTTGTCCTTTTAAACTTTATTTAGAAAAAAGTGTTGTTTATTTAAAAAGGTTTTATGAGTTTTTTTGTGAAAACAAATTTCATTTTTACAAATGCTGATATGACACGTTTACCCTTTAATAACAACAAACATTTGAAATTTTATTTATTTTATTTTTAGGTTGGTTTTAAACCAAAAAAACATTTATCTCATGACGTAAATTCCATTTAAAATTGAACAAACTATTTTCCAAAATAGTTATTTTACTATAAATATTTGAATTTGTTTTTTTTTAGGGATGCCTTTTGTAATCAAAATTACTCTTTATTCTGATACGATGCCGGATATAATTGTGTCGCCTATTTCCGCCCTCGAAATATCCCACAAAAATATAAACAACCGACATAACGTATCTCTGACGAACAACCAACAAACCAGTTGAATAAAAAAAAAAATGAGCTAAATAGAAAGTAAATAATAATTCGCATTTAAAGCGGCAAAATAAAGCCTTTTTTACAATTTCCCATCACGTTTTAGTTTTTTTTTTTTTTTTTTGAAAATATTTTTATAACGTTGCATTATTGCTGCTGTGACACAAATATACATTTTTTTTATTTATTAATTTTTTTTTATTTGTGTGTTAATATTTTTCTTTTTTCTGTAGGCTAAAATTTGCTATGGGAATTTGGTCATTTACTTTTTAGTTGGATATTTAATATAAATTTGTTTGTACATTTAACAACTGTGTTAGTTTTGTGACTTTATAAGGAGCCTAAGAAGAGTTTGGTTAATTATTTAAAAATCTTTATATCGAAAAAAAATTTTTTAAGTGATTTAAACGGCGGTCAAAAATATTGGAAAAAAAAACATCATTGTTAATGTTTGTATGTCATCATGAACCTTAAAATACTTATTTCAGTCTTTCATTATAATCACAAAATACTTCAATAAGTCATCCTACAAAATTCAAACACGATCTGAATTTGTCGCAAACCTGAAAAAGTTCATGTTCCAGCTACAGACAAGGAATAGATAAGTGATAACATGACCATTGAGTAATGCTTTCCTCTACAGTAAGCAAATTCCGTGAACTTGAATTATTTGACCAAGAATTTATCACGCATTACACTTAATTAATTTAAAACAAAACGGTTTCACTTCTAAATAAATTTTATTTATAAAATTTGGCTTGAATATTTTAAACTACTGCCCTTCCTAACGATTACGATAAAATTTTAATTGGCTATTTCAATCGTTCAGATTGCAACATGTAGGTTGCATAGACCCACCATGTGATCGTCGAACAAAAGCTTGTCATGGGAGCCATAATATTTCAAAAATAAGGCTGGTCGACAACAAAATATTCAGTGCTATTTCTGTCGTCCAGAGTGCTGAATGTAGGGTACAGAGATCCATCATGTGATTGTCGAAGAAATATGTCACTAAAGCCATAATATGTCGAAGGTGAGGCTGGTGAATGACAAAGTAATTATTGGCTATCTAATTGTCCACACTGCCGTATGCAGGGTACATAGACCCACTATGTGATGGTCGCAAAAACATGTCGCTGGAGACAAAATATTACGAAAATGTGGCTGGTAGACTACAAAATCTTTTTTGGCTATTTTAATCTTCCAGATCGCTGCAAATGATACGTGGACTCATCATGCGATTGTCGAAAATATATTTTTCGCTCAAGCCATTATATTTCGAAGATGAGGCTGGTGGACGACAAAATATTAACTGACTATTTTAATCGTTCAGATTGCCCCATGAAGGGTACTGAGACCTACCAATGAATTATCGAAAAAAAGGTTGTCGTTGTAGCCATAATATTTCGAAAATGAGACGAGTCGACAACAAAATAATTATTGGCCATTTTATTCATTCAAAATGCCGCATATAGGGTACATAGACCCATTGTGAAAATTTAAAACGACCCTGGATTTTTCTCTTAATTGGAGCCATAGTATTTCGTGAATAAAGTTGGTCAAACAGTAACTGTTTTTGGTCCTCGATATCGTAACACTGTAACAGGGTTTTTACTATGATTTCAATAAGACGATTTTATTTATCGAACAATCCTGAGAACCATTAACTTCTGCATGAAACTGATTAAAAGATATTAATTTCACAATAATTTAACGACACATTTAAAAATATGTTACGTATAATCTTGAATGTCCTTTCAGGTGTCCATGTAAATGACAATATGCAATCTACGGTTTTGTTCTAAAGAATTTGGTTCGTAAAGATCATCGCTTTGGATGGCATGTTAATGTTCAAACTGTGTTGTCAAAAAGTTTGCTAGCACCTCGATGCCTGCCATCAACTATTATTTTCAGTTTGAGGTTTTGATTTTTTAAGAAAGGCGTACGAACAAATGCCCTTTGCTTTGTTAAAAGCATTTTTGTATGACAGACAAGTCTGACAAACGTTTAATTTAATTTAAGGTTGGTTTTAAGCTCAAAGAAATGAGTTGCGGATATTGTTAAAACTATTTGCTTTTGTGGGTCGAAAGACGTAAAAAGGATTCTGAAAAGAGCTGAACCCTTTTTTAAGTTTTCTAATGGTTAAAAAAATTTGGTTTTTGGTATGACTTAAAAAAATTAAATGAACGTCAAGTGTAGGGTAAGGGAACCCATAACAATATTGCTCGCTTTAGCAAGCTATTTAGACAATGTCAGTAATACACCAAACTACTTTTAAAATTTCATTGGCTAACATTTTTTTTTTAAATTATGATGCTTTTAAAAAATCACTCTTTTCATTAATAATACGTTTTGCGTTACTAAAATTTATAAACAAATCTGTATGCGTTAAATTGGCACAAAGATGAATGTAAATAACGTTTTCAAACGACCACATATTACATTTGTTTGCTGCGTGTGCAATATTTTGAATGTATGTTTAGGGCTTTTATTATAATTAGTCAAGTGATTAATTACAGATTTTATTACAGGACATTAAACAAAAAACTTAATGCGAGGCATTATTCAATTAAATATATATATATATATATATATATATATATATATATATATATATATATATATATATATAGATTAAAACAGGAAATGATATAATAAAAAAAATGTAATTATAATTTAGAAAGTTGAATAACTCAGCTCTGTACGAGCCAGGCAAATGTGAATGAAAGAACAAACAAAACAAACTTACACTCACAAAATGAACTCATCCAGATGGGTGGTAATATAACGAATAGTCGAAAACTTCTTAAATTAACTCAGAAGCTCTTAATTCAAAAATTAACATTTAAATTTTAAATTAAATATTTATCCTAAATCTGAAAATATCACAAGTGTTTTGTACAGTGCATTTGTTATAATGCGGTCGATAAGCAATAAACCAGTGTTTTCATTTCACACTAACTAAACAATTCGAAAAGCTTTTTTAATCCTTTAATCTGTGTAGATTTAAAACACTATAAAAAAACGAAAACTTTTTCATGACATTAAATCTGTTAAATAACAATGTTTCACGTCCGTTCACATGTCCATTCACTTATTAGAAAACGATAAAAATTTATTATTTATTATTCTGTTTTGTTTTATGCTGCTGCAGCATTTGTTAACTACATGCAGATGTTATAACTTTTAGTTCTTTTTTTTGTACGTTTTAAAAATCTATAATAATGAAAAACAAAAAAAATCTAACACGTTGCCAAAAGTATTTTGGAAATTTACAAACATGAACATGAGAAGAGAAATATACGCACACTTTCGATATTTTGTATATTTTTTATAGCTGTCAGCAATTCTCATTACAATACAACATTTTGTTTTTTTAGCAATAGTTTAATAAAGCCAATTAATTTATAAAAATAAAAGTATGAGATTGACTGACACACGATGAGTTAGGTGTTAAGTATAGTTCACCCTCCAATTTCATTATTTTTTGTTGAAAATTTAAAGTGTCAACAGCGAGCCGTAAGAACTGATAACAAGTCATTCTAAATAATATCCTGTCATTTTGGACTAAAACTAGAAAATATTTGATTGCCGATTGATTGAAAGATTTCGCCAAATACCTAAAAAAATATGATAAACTAGCTTTGTCAAGCAGACGCCTTTACAGAATTTGTTTTTACATCTATAAGGATTTATTTGATTTTAGATTAATAAACAATTACATAATTAATTTAAAAAATAAATAAACAATTTTATAGTTAATTAAATAACTGAACCAATTAACTATTTAATAAGAAAAATATATAACAACAGTTTTGTAATTAAATAAATAATTGAATCAATTAAAAAGCAAGTAAAATTTTTATATGAAAATAAATTAAACCTTTAACGGATTTAAAAACATTTTTTTTTTTTGTTAAATAGGACTATTTTTAGTGAATGTAAGATGAAGTTTGAATTTAATCTATTTACTACCTGGACCTCTGATCTTCTGTTTCTTACAAGACTTTTTAAGAGCATATTCACTTCTACTTGTAGATAAGCACTTAACTGCGTGTCACTATGACATATTTTCTTCAAAGATTTTATGAAAATTAATTAAACTTTTATAAATTGAATTAAAATAAATTAAAATGGTTGAAACACATTTTTTAGAGACTGACCAGTTTATCAATAAAAAGTATTATTAATTGTTTACTTAAAAAATGCGTAAATATTAAAATAGATAACAAAATCTAACGTTAGTAAAGTGTCTTGTGAATAAATCTTTATTCAAAAAATTTTTAATTTAAAAAAATTTAACGAAAAAAACAACAAAAAATTCTTTTAAAGCATGTTTGCAAATTTTATAAAATATTACACAAAAAAACTGGACGCATTAACTGCCCAAAGAACTTACATTTGCCCTAAGAATTTTTTTCAAAATACAATACATTTTTACATCCACATACATTTTGCTTTCAATTCTACTAAAAATTTGTTATCCTTTAAATAATCTTCATACTAACAAGTTTATATTTATTTTCACAAATACAATTTCACAGTATCCTTCTAAAAACACATTATGATTTTAACAATTCTATATAAAACTATGTGTTAAATTAAATAAATGAAACTGACATAAGAGGAAACAATAACAATAAAGAAAAATATTAATACTCAACATATGTTTGGTGTTTCCACCTGTTTCTGTTTCTCTAACCTCTTAAAGTCATCTTGTAAATATGAAATCGGAAATCTTATGTTTTGTAAAGTATGTGCAACATTGTACAAAATGTGATGTCAGAGTACTTACAACAAAACATTTTTACATTCGTATAAAAAGCTGTACATTTATAACCATTATGGACCATAACCAACACTAAGCGTGTTTTGAGAAAAGTTACGAGTGCAAAATTTGCACTAAATTATTTAATAACTTTTTTTTTTTTTTTTGTTAATTTCGATACAACTAATGGAAAGTAAAATTTCGTATTAGTAAAAAAAATACACCCAAAAAAAGCCTGACACAACGTTAATCTTTAAAAAGTAGCATAAAAAATCAAGTTCTCATAAAAAAAAAATCGAAAACATTTATTTGCAAGCATAAACTTTGAAAAATGATTTTGGCCATATGGCCACCATGGCGTATTCTGGACATTAAATTTTGGGACACTCTTTCGAGCACTAATGGCCATACATACTGAATATACTGAATATACTGATGACTTTCAAGGTATCAATTGTAATGGTTTATCAGAATAAATCAGTGACTTCTATTGGCCTCATAGGAAATAATAGAGATATAAAATAACATGACCTGAAAGTCCAATTGACAAGTTATTCTCTAGAAATTAACTTAATACCAAATTTTGGTTTCAATAGTTGATGGCTAAGATCGCCGGATGAAACCTTGCACCCTACTGCTTCACTCCATATGCGTCAATTCTGTTTATTAGCAGTGAAGTCAAAAATGAGGCTCAAAGCAATAAAACACTGGATCAGTTTTGAACTGCTTTATGGCCCAATTGGTGACGGAACAACGCATGATGGTGCTGTGGGTTTATTTTCTGCACCAGCGTGATCTTATGCAAAGATATATGAGCAACATTTTTCACGTGGTAGACAGACATAGCCATAGTTCCTGCGGCAGTACAAATACATCACAAAATGCAAATACAATTAAAACAATATATATTTTAATTTATTAGCCGAGAATTTTAACCGCTGCACAGTGGGGCAGAATTAAAATATTTTGGAAATAACTAAGTCATTTGGAAAACGCTGAGCATAGTAGAGGAGTATCTGAGTTTAGGTTTTGAAGCTGGGTACCATCTACTTTCCAGGTATTGCGCTATGTGATCTTAAATTTGGGTACAACGCACCTGCAAATTTTTCTAATGCATGGCATTTATTCAATTTGCTGATTTTTTAAAATTATACATTGTCTTAAAGACATAGTAAATACCTACAAAAAACATTTTTTGTTAAAAATTTTTTACAAAATGGATTACAATTGTTGAGGATGGAGATCCTATATTTTGACCTAGATCAAGAAATACCAATTTTCGGATTTTTGGTCCTTATTTTGTGAATTGTGGAATTTCGTTTGTCTTAATGTTGCAGAATTTTTGCGATTTGATTTTAGTTGACCAACTATATAAACACAGTAAATATTATTTTACTTGCTTAACTTACAAAAAAGTTTTTTGCACATTTAATGTTTTTACTTTTCTCAAATTGGACCGTTTTTACAATAATTTTTCGGAACTTCCGGAGATCAGCAACAAAAATAAAATTTGTTTCTATAATTTTTTTATAAATATAATAATAGATGACGCATATATCTATAAAAAAAAAACTAAAAACTATGGGTTCTTAAATATGAGTGTTAAAATGTGTATCGAACTTTTATAAGTTTATGTTACGGAAGATAAAAATTGATACGTACGTAAGAAATAAGGCCATGTAGGTTAAATTACATCAGTTTTAGGGACACCCTTTAATTTTTAAATTCAAGTTTGCTACTTGTTATAGCGGACTTTGCAATAGAAGTTCTGTGCAAATTTCAATCAACTGTCTACATCTGTTCAACAGCTTGGTCATATACATCAAATAACTGCACCTATTGTAACACCCTATAACTTATTATTTTTAATATTTTTACCTCTTAATATACCAGACAAAGTAATGGATATTCTGTTTAATATTCAAGTGTAGGCCAATTTACTTCAAATATATTAACACCCTTTAAATTCTTAATTAAAATTTTATACTTTTTATTATAGCGGACTTAGCAATACAGATTCTTTGTAAAATTCAACTTTCTGGCTATAATAGTTCAAAAGTTTGGCTACTTACATCAATTACATTAACTATTGGGACACCCCTTAAAATATAATTTTGAATATTTGTATTTGTTATTATATGGGTTATAGTAATCAATATCATGTTCAATTTTCAAGCGTTTATCTATAACAGTTCAAAAGATAGGCGCATAAAAGACAATTTGCGTCACCTATGGGGACACCATTTAATTTTTAAAAGTATTTTGGTACCAGTTTTTGCTTTGGGAGCTATGCATATAACTGCATTTTTTTAATTTTAAGGAAGTGCGCTTTACGGTTCATAATACATTTAAAAAACATGTATATTGTATGGGGAGACCCTTTAATTTTTAAGAACAAATCTGTAAGGATAATCTATTAAAATTCTTAAAATTGGTTCAGAAATTACTGAGTTATGCAGGCATAAACATAACAAACAGCATTTAGTAGAACTGATAACCTGCTTTTTTTGAAGTCGGTTAAAAACATAATAGAAGAGTTCCTTAAAAAACATGAAACCATAAATTCACTCTAATACCTTTATTTAAAACTTTTAATAATTGCATAGTACAAAGATTCCAAGTTTCGCGATTATTAAACTTACGCGAATAGTCTTTACTCCAACAACGCAGAGTGTAAACAAAAGTATTTTAACAAACAAAAGACAAAAAACTGCCATTTAACAAGTTCAAGTGTAACAGATGTTTATAACAGTGTCTACATGTCAATTACAAGAATAAAAATTATATTCTTCAAATTCATAAAATAAAACCACAAAGAAAGCATCACGAAATCTGGTAGTAAAAAAAAATTACATTGTTTTTATTTTCAACTGATACTTGTTGTTGTGCTCTAACAAGCTGTGCAGCAAGAATACTCGAAACAAATTGTTATAATGTGGCCATCATGTGGCTTTTGGCATTTATGCCAAAATTACTCGCATACAAGTTTACATCTTAACAGTGCGTTGTCGAAAACTTACATGTTTTCATGAGAAACAAAAAAGGAAGAAAAGCTTAGGGTAGGCTAACGTTTGTTTGTGTTGTGAGAGTTCTAACCTTTAATTATTTAATGTAATTTCTGAGGCCACACAATCAGTTGGTTGTGATTTTAAAGCATAAAGTATATTTGCTTGGGAGTTTGTAGGAAAGTGATAGTTGTGGACCAATCGTCCCTAAATTGGCTGTATATTTTACGAAAGCTATGGCAGTTAGAGCCTTGATGTTTATACATGTAACTCCCTTGTTAATGTCCATAGTTTAACAAATAACCTGTTGGATTAAAAAATGAGCGTGGTAACTCCCATACAATGTGAAAAGTTATTTTCTGTTACCTATAAGACTCTGAAACAGCCATTATAGACAAATACGGAAATTTGTTTTCAATTTGAGAAATTTTAAAATATTTTTGTTTATTTTGTGAATTATATGCTGGCTTTACTCGAAGTCACATTAAATTGAATGTGCTTTAGAAATCATATTATTTGCAGTACAGACGAGGCAACAACACAAGCAACATCTTAGGAACATCTTTTCTGTGAGAAAAAGGAAAATGAGTCACGCACAACAAATTTTACCTGCAATTATTGTATTGACTGTATGAAGAAGAAGAATAAATAAATCAAAAAAATAATAGAATATGGGTTAAAAATTGGTCGTTAAAACAGATATATTTCCAAATTAAAAAGGAGGGATAAAAAATAATAAATAAACGGAAAGAATAGCGAAAAAACTGAAAGTTTTTATACTCATTTATGAATTTTGTATAATTTCCACTGTTTTTAATTGCTTTCATTTTGTTGTTAATGTTTTATATTTCTCGAATTATAAAACAACCTTACGAAAAATTGTTTCTACCAAATCCCCCAAAAAAATGGAGACATCGATTTAGACAAAGAAACATCGTAATAGCAAACATGAAATATTAAAATTTTTTGTTACCTTGCTACACACGAGAAAACATTAAGTGAAATATATTTTGTTACCTTTAATGTTTCTTCATGTGTATCTTACATAAGTAAACGTAAAATTTTTATAAAATTTGCATTTTTTTATACCCTTCACCACAGGTGAAAAAAAGCATATCTAAATTTATCATTTCGTTTGTAATTTCCATAATATATGTTTTGGACGCCGTAAAGTAAAAATATTCTGAGTTCTCATTCATAGAAAAGTCGATTGAGCGAGATCCGTCAGTGATCGAGTTAAAATCAACTTTGCCAAAACACTAGATGAGGTAGAAAAAATATAAAATACGCCAATTAATCAGATATAGTTTCGAAAATTTTGTTATTGAAAATCAGCAAAATCGATCCATGACCTCCTAGACAACCTCAAATTTTTCATTATCATTTAGAAAAAAAAACAGTGATACAAGATTAAAAGAAAAAAAATAAAAAAAAAACATCAAGCGAAAAATTTGGCACTCGCCCATATTTTCCTAGTTATGGGCTTCTGAACTTTCCATAGAAAAGTACGATTGTGGATCATATTTTTTAAGATATCAATATGGGTATTATTTAAAAGCTTTTGAAAAAATCTTTCAGGAAATACTAAAAATTTTAAAAAATGCTTAACGCATTAAGAGCCGATCTTATTTTTATTTAATATAAATACAAAAATACAGTACCCAGTTTTTTTATTTTTTTTAATTCTCTGTCGTTTGTATGGTGGGTGAAGGGGATATAAGATTTGGTGTAGCCGAACATACTACTCTTACTTGTTCAATTTATTCTTAATTATCAATTAATTAAATGTTTTTAAAATACAAAAAAAAACAAACAAAATACATACATAAATTATTGATACTAATTAAATTTTGTGCAGTTTTGTAGATACGTATTAATATGAGGTTTTGTATGTTGAAAAAAGACTGATCCGATTTTTATTTTGTATTATTTAACATTTCTTAGTCGTTTTGCCAATTGCTTCAACAGAAATAGAATAATCATCTTCATTTACTTGGCACACGTGAATGCTCACTATTTTAAACAACTGTGAATTAAAAATTACAAAAAAACTTTTTTGAGTAGCCAATTTAAATTTTTTAATATTGGCAACGGTTGGTTACTGGGACCAAACATTTATTACTTTGTGTAGACTACACCATCATGTATCCTACCCACTACTTTGGAAAAAAGTTCTATGTCACGCACACGTTAAATGCAATTGACATGCCATCGTTGTTATGGTAATTTTTTACGCAGCAGAGAAAAAACTTCTCGTTTTCGTCATTCGTTGTTTAAAGTTCGTGCAGTCATTTTTTTCAAACAAAAATATATTGTAAAAGGAAAACTTTCTTTTCTGCTTTAGTTTTAGCTTCACCATAATATTAAACTGATGCAAATTTTTTCTCTTGTAGCAAATTTATTGGAATTTGTCAATAACAAATGTTGCTGGTTTGCTGGACGAAAAGGAAATTGTATGTAAAAAAAGAAAACTATAACTTAACAAATTGAAGAAAAAATTCCACTTTTTGTTTGTTTTAGTTATAGAAAAGAGGGCTCTCGAAGTTTCTACTTTAGCGCCGTAGAATTCGATTCTTTGTTGCTTAGTGGCCAATTGTCATTTGGACTAGTAATAGTCTGTCGTCGATAAGATAATTATCACCAGTACCTGTTTGAGATCAAAGTTACTTTTGACACCCACATCCAAGGAGCAGATGCCGGTGATTCTTGTTCTACTGCACAATACAATAGCGCTGCGTTCTATGCCTTTTCAATCTTTAGAAAAAGAAAAATTTCTTCAGAATAAAACGACTTTTAAATTACGAAGTGAAACTTAATTTTTTTCACATTTTATTTTCTTAAGGTTTTTAAGATTACTTTAATTTGCACTACTTATTTAGTTTAGCCTTGCTTTTTACTTGCGTTTGCACAATATTGCCAAATTATTATTAAAAAGATAAGAATCAGACATTTTTCTATATATACAAATTCGATTAGAATCTGAAAAATGAAACAAAACCGACAACAATAATCAATTAAGACCATTCCGTTCGGAATGAATGACATATCCGAGAGTTATTAAAATCCAGGCAGGCACTAATTTCATTTTGTCTGGACAGATGTGATCCATATTTGAGTCAGTACCTGGCCGGAGGCCCTAACCTGACTGTGGTCTTACCACTGAGTGAAATACAAAGCGTCGACTAGCGCCCACCTGCTAGGCGTAGCCAACAGAGTTGCAATTTCGAGAACATGGCTTACAGGACGATGTCCTTCCCCTTGCTTGAGGGTTGGAGACTTTCCAACTCCTCTGTTAAATATGCAACAGCACATTCGTTTAGCACCGCACCTTCCCTGCGGACAACAAACTTAAACCGACAGCCACCACGTATACTCTGAAAGGACCTCACCAATAACCGGCTATGGAGATGGGCGGCTCTCTGTATGGGCCACCGGTTCCCGTGGTGTCAGTCTTTTAAAGGGCACTGGTAAGCCATTCGACAAGTACCCGACTTGTCTATCCAGATTCAGTGCCTACGAACCGGAGGACTGATTTCCCCTATACGTCGAGTTTACTATATCTATGCCTGGGTTAGAATCAGCCAGACTTCTTGTAGTACCCCCAGGGCACTTCGTCTGGACATTACGTGATCAATATTAACGTCAGTACCTGGCTGCAAAGCCCTAACCCGACGGTGGTCTGGACAAAAAGATTTCGCTAAACGTAGTAACTTCTAATTTGCACAATGGCTTCTAATTTACCTCACGACGATTACATTTATACCTTAGTAGTTACTGCGACCTCTGTTTCTCTTCGCTAATCTTTTATGAATAAACTTGAAGACAAAAGCTGTCTAAAGTTCATATAACAGTGACATATCTTACTCCTGACTACGCATACCTGATGTAAGCTGTTCACTATGCATAAATCTGATGTAAAACATTTGACCTGAGTAGAGATCCAATTCCAATTTTTTCTAATTTTTTATTGCTTCGTAAATTTGTTTTTATTGGTTGGAGTTACTTCACTAAACTAAATTTTTTCCATATTGATATGAATGATAGCCCGCTGCTTCGAAGAACATGCTGATTTTTTTCATAGTCTGATCAACTAGCGTATTTAAATTTTCAACCCGAACACAGACGGATGACAATGGAATAAAAAACTTAGATATACCATTTGTCCACCTGTGGTGAAGGGTATAAAAATATAAAATTAACTAAAAGACAATTATTAAGTGATTTTATTTTAAATTGGCTTCTTTACGATTCTAAATGATTTGTTCAAAAATTCAATTTGAACTGCTTACGTCAAGTTTGTAATTTCTTAAGGAAGATAAAGAGGAGATAAAGAGTTTTTAGGCAAATTAGTTTTTATCTCTAAAACAATACACATGAGAATAATTGCAGATGTAAAAAGTTAAAAGATTTTATTCTTTATCGTAACACTTTTTAAAAAGATAATTTGTTAGATAACATTTTAATTTAAAATATATTTTTATATTTTTAAATTTCATATACACAAAGCTCTATTTTTGTGTAGCAATAAATAAAAAAATCTTCCTACATTACCATGACAGGGCGAGTAGAAGAATTAATTTTCTTACTTAAATATTTCTATTTTTATGCTGGGTGTAAGTAACTGTACAATGCTGTTTGTTGTACATAATATTTTTTGTATAAAAATTCTCTAAAATATTGCAACGTTTTCATAATAAATTCTACAACAAAAATGTAAAATAAACGTAAACAAAACTAAACAAAAAAAGTAATAAAATTTTCTTCTTTTGCAGAGTTTAGTATGCTGATTTTCAACATAATAATTTCAAACACTAAAAACTGTAGTATATCGTGGTGGGGCAATAACGGTTAGTAAAATATAGTTTACATATATTGCATATTTTTGGGACTGACACAAAAATGTGTGCTTGTGGCAGACACTGAGAGAAAAATAAGATAAAATTAAATTAACCATAAAAATCAGTTTTTGTATTTTTATTTTTTTCACAAATTAAATAGGATTTTTAAAGAATTGAAAATAAGGAAATTTTTTGCACGGTACTTCTTTGCGCTGTAAACTTTTAAAATAAATATCTTTTTTATCTTAAACGAATAAAAAGTGTAGATTTTCTTGTTAAGAATTAGTGAAATGTTATTTTTTAGAATTATTTTGAAAATTTTAATTGTATTAAGGTGTCCTACTTTTTGTAATATTCATCTTTTTTTCTGTATGCCATTTTTTTTTTTTAATTTTGTTTTACTTTATATTTCTAAGAACGCGAACATGTCACCATTTAAAATTTTTTCGCAACCTTTACAAAAGCCTTTTTTTGAATTGCGAGCATTTATTTGAAGCGTTATCTTTTTAAATGCGATTCCTGAAACCATATAGTGTTATGAGCTTTAGTAAGAGGCATTGGTTCTGTTTAAAACATAGAAAGCTTTTGAAAAGTAACAAAATAAAATTATACAAATGATCATAGCAGCTCTCTAACTAATCTGGGGTTTGTTTTTTTACTCGGAGGGACAATGTGACCGCTAATACTCTTCTTTTACGACAGCTTTCTGTTGGAATATAATAGCCAATTTTATGACAGTTGCTCTTCTTTCATTTTAAGTTCAGCGGGTTACCGCGACCCATGATACCAGTAGTTGACTACTAGTCAAAACAAACGTTCTTTTCTTTCAGTTTTAGGTGGTCTAAAGCCCTTGTGGTCTTGTGGCCCTCTTTACCACAGAAGAAATAATACCAAGGAGGCACAAAGTAAAATTTTTCGTGCCCAGTTAGCATCGTCTTAATTTCTGTAAATTGACTATTACAACATCAGCTGTGTGACAAATTTTGCCGCGCTCTCACAGAGAAGTTACTCAATTTCGTAGCATTTATTTAAACAATCAGGAATTAGTTATACTCGACAGTTAGCGCTCTACATAAATAGTGAGAACAATGCCATCATTGTCCTTTAAATACCAATTGATGATGGTACTGTGCTACAATTAACTGCAGAAATAATTCTCTTCCAGGTCATTCAAAAATCAGCCAGGTTACAAAGACTTTATAAAAGTCTTTGGTCCAAGGCCGAGCTACGTAGCCGACAACTTATCGTCTTAATTCAGAAACTTCGTTTAGCAGACGTTTGAGTATTGACTGACTATTTACTAAAATAGTAGCTCTAAAATTGGCCACCACACTTCTTTTATTGAGGCAAAGCGACCATTATTATCGAAAGAGTCTAATATTATTGCTGTACGACGCTGTTATTTTTAATGGTCAAAAGTTATTTTTTAAGAGCGCAAAAATTATTTTTTTAAAACTTCAACTTTTTTCTGTCCAACATTGGCTGTCTATTTGATCGGCCATAAGAGTCTTGCTTATTGGTCGCAAAGCTATAGCTGGACCAAACTCCCCGAATTTTTTATATGTAAAATAAGTTTTAAATTAATTAATTAACTTCACTTGATTCAATTATTTTTTTTAACATTTTCTTTTTTTTTAAATTATTCCAATCTAATAATTTAATATCCTTAAGTTATTTAAATAAAACACAATTTTCTTTTAAAACAAACTAAGACTAAATTTAAAAATTACAATTGATAATGAAATCTTAACAGATTGTTAGAAGGCATTTTTGGCTTAACAATCACAAAATATGTTGCATGCAAACAGGAGCAAAAAAAATTCCCATACATCAACAATTATTAACTGAGGCGTTTTGCATACAAATGAGCGGCATAAATGAAAATACATAAACATATAAAAGAAATACATGTGTTTATGTATTTGACTATGTAAATATGTCTACATATACAAAGGAAAAACATTATTGAAGAAGAATAATAAATAGATTGTATGTGTGTAGATATACAACAAGGTTCCCAAAATTGTTCTTATGCAATCATTGTGTTTATTTCTAGTTAAGAAGGTTGCTCTCTTCAGGACATCAGATAAAATGTTTTTGTTTTAAAAGAAAATATTTTAAAGAAGATAACAAGTTTAATTTAATATGTGAAAGATTGGAAAATATTGCATTCTTTAAAAATTCGTAGCCTGTGTTACATCTAAAGCCAAGACTTTGATCATACAGCTGATAAGAATTAATTTTATTAACAGGTTTTCTTAAATTCATATTGGTCCAGGACGATGAAGTCACATCAGCCAAATGATTTTCATAACTTTGCTGGAGTATATTCACTATCTTATAAATTTTGTTTAAACATTTTCCATGAATATAGTTGAACTATGCCATTGTTAGCGTTAGAATTCTCCAAATTAAGAAAAATTTAAAGTATGGTGGGCCCAAATGAAAAAGTGATAAATAAAAAGACAACTGTAAAAACTTCTATTTATAAAAAATGATTTATTTTAAGCCAAAAAGAAATTACGAAAGGCTTAACAGTCAAACTAACTGCCATACTGCGCTCACTTTTCGACATTTATGTCCAATTTACCCTGGCAAATCATGAATAGATTAACGCTTGAACATCGCTGCCAAAAACTAATTTTACTTCGAAAATCAATCATTATTCAATTGTTCAGCGCTGAGGGCAATTTTCGGCTTAAAAGGTTTTTTAACAAACAAAATTGTCCCATCTACAACGGACCATACATATTCTCATTGTAACCAAAAAATTCATCGTTTGGTGTAAGTTTACAAAATGGTGGAATCCTTGGACTTTATTTCTTCAACCGAGACTTGCGTTACGGTCGACGGAGACAATACCGCACAATCAAGACCATTATAATTCTTATTTTTATCCAAAAAGAAAAAACCTAAAAAAAATTGTGATTTATGCTGTAAGGTGTTTTGCAAATAGTAGCTACGCGTGAAGTGAATGTCTAAAAACTGTTTATAATACAATAATTTATTTTATTTTTTTATTCAAGTATCAATACAAAAAAGTTGTAATATATTTTTAATTAAATTAAATGGTTATAATTTTGTTTAAAAAAAAATATCCGTCCGTTTAAGCTGCGGCACTATGAAAATATAATATTTGCTGCTGTTTTTAAAATGTACAATTTTATAAAAATTTATGTAGTTTATCAAAAAATATAACACAAAAAAAATATTAAGTTTGATTGCGAAATTCCTAAAGAAATTTTAAAAATTTCCAAACATGGGATTTTTCAGGGTTTCGTTGCATTTACCCCAAAATGATTTAGGGAAGAAAATCCAATCATATAGCAATACAAGGTATTTAAAACAAATTTTAATTTCTTTAATGTCTTAAATCCACAACAGAAAATCTGGCATAAAGTTAACATTCCATGACAAGAAACTAAATTATTTTGGGATATAACACAAAATTTGAAATTTTTTTTTCTATGCAATATAAAACATATTTTTCAAATCTTGTATTCGTTGAAAAAATTAAAAAGAAAAATTGACTAAATCAAGCAAAAAAAGTTGAAAACTTTAATGAGAGATAACTTATGTAAAAATAACTATCATCGAATTTTTCATAAACCCGAGTTTTCTAATTTAAAGGAGTATGGCGCTGTGCCTTTAATACACTTCGTTACAATCGGACATGACGAAATTCTAATTCATCACAAAAGATGATTTTTATTTTTTATGTAACAAAAGAGAAAATAAAAATCTTCTTTCGAGCCCCAAATAACTAAAAGGAAACAGCATTTAACAATTTTAATATAGCCAGTAGTCGAAACTTCGAATATTTAATGTAACACCCTGTTTCTGGTTGAGTTTAAATTTTAATTTTAATCTGTCATGAATTTTTTCTTTAACTTTTAATGTTTAATAGCCCCCGAAAACTAAATGTAATTAAGAAATAAAGGAAACGGATGTCTAAAATCAAAATGACTTTTCAGTAAGTAGTTATAAATGTGTTTGTGCATTTGGCTGTTTGTGTAAAAGTGTACAAATATAAATGATAAATTAGCTTAAGAGAAATAAAGTGAGAGAGATGGAGAGAAATTAGCATAAATATTTTGTCCACAATAGTACGCCAATGAAAATTGTTGAGTGTGGGCGGGTGTATATGTATGTGTGTAAAAATAAGTATATATTTTTTGGGATAATAAGTTGAAATGTAATTAAATTTAAATATTTAAACAAAAAACTTTTTGAATTCGTTGAGCTTATGAAATAAATACATAAAAAATTTTGGCAAATACATATTTATAGAAAATTAAATGTTATATATTATTAAGGCGATGAAAACAAAAAAATTGTGAAAGAACTGTCTGCCTGTTACAGTTGAAAAAAAAACAATAAATTTATGAATATCACGTCACTTTCGGAACATCCGTTTAATTTTTAATATTTTTTGTTATCGTGACTTTAGTAATACATCAGTTAAAAGTTCAAGAATCTAGCTATTACTCTCCCAGAGATAGAGGCCTGTGACAGAAGGACTAACGGACGGATAGACGTTGTGAACAAAACAAAAGGATAACTTTTTTACAACTGTGCTAGGAACTATAAAAAAGAACACATTTTTTCGAATTATTGCTATCTTGCTTTTTTTATTTCCACTTTGTTTAAGAGACCAGCTTTTTTGTGCTTTAAAATTCTAAATCCTGTAATTTGTTTAAGAAAAAAATCCCAAAAAAAATCCTCAACTTTGTGTTCATTATTCAATCCTTAATGTGACTTAATGGATTTGGTGGCTATAAAGTTAAAATGAAATAGTCATTTACACACACAAAAAACAAGTAAAACAAACAAACCAATTAGGTGGGAAGATCGGTATTGCCTTTAACAGATAAAAAAGCCTTTAAATAAGCAACACCAAAAAAGAAACAAAAAAAAAACAATCATTTTACATTTGTGTGTCTGTCTTCCTCCGTCAATACCAATTATACGTGATGTGGTGCCATCATTTTAGTATTCAATCTGCTTTTTTACAAAGAAAATGGTAGCAGCGGGTTGATTGGTTGTATATAAAAGTTGCCACTTATCGTGGCACACACACATATACAAAAATTGAAAAAGGATAATAGAAATTCGTAGTAAAATTTACTGCCAGCTTACAATTTTCCAACCAATAAAGCAATCACAATTTTACAAATTGAGCTCTTTGTTTTTTTTTTTTTTTTTTTGCTCGCATTTCTTGGGCGTTGTGTATGACAGAATTCAACAAAATTTCTTTAGAGACGCGTATACAACAATGTTTATAGAATTAAATCCAGTTTTCTTATGCATGCATGAGTATTCGTACACCAACATACATAAAGTATACTAACAAGTACTCAGCAAACACACAGTTTAACGTTTGATATCAATGTATTAAATAGATATTTTAATTGATATTTTGTACAACTTTTTAAAATTTCTGTTAAGGTTCCAAGATAAAGTCGGTATCAAGCATTATTTTCAAGTGAAGCCAAAATAAAAATAGTGTTGAGAAATTTCCAAATGTTAGAAAAAAAATTTTTGTTAATAAAAAGAATTTTCTTAATCTAAAAATCAATTTTAAGTTACATAACATCATATTTTTCATATTTTTAAAATTAACTTAATATTAAAATAAGCGATCAGTTATGAAAACCATGAGCGTAAAAAAATAAGAACAAGAGTGCTATATTCGGCTATGTGTAATCTTATATTATAATGAAGTAACACCAATCAAAAACAGGGGTGACAGAGAATTAAAAATTTTCTTAAAGATCTATTTAAAAGCTTTAAAATGATACCCATATTGATATTTTAAAAATTTGAAAATTTCAGAGGCTCGTATCTCGGAAAATATGGGCGAGCGCCAATTTTTTCACGTAATGTTTTTTCTAATTATTTAATTCTCTACCGCCCTACATATTTGTTTTTTTTTTTAATGGAGCAACTTCATTCTTCCAAATAATATAAAATAACTAGAGGTAGGCGTGGTGTTTTTCCCGCTGTCTCAAAGGACATGGACCGATCTTGCTGGTTTCCAACAGTACCTTTGGCGTATTTGATTTTTTTCTTGCTGGTCTAGTGACTCGGCAAACTTGATTTTAACATTAACAGGGACGGACAGTCGGACCTCGCTCAATCGACATCGCTATGCATAATAAGTCAGAATATATATATTTTTGAGGTCGGAAATAGATATTGTAGAAATTACAAATGAAATGATAAAAATATTATACCCTTTTTTAACTTTTTGTGGGGACCGGAATAGTTTAAAGCAAAAAACAAAAACAAAAAAAAACAAAATTTCTACTCAATTTGATGATAATTTTCCGTTTTTGTGTCAAAAAACATTATTACCAATTAGCATGTTTGCTGGGTATGTAGATTTTTTTTGTCTTGTGTTTGCGTGCCAGCAGCTATCACGTATGCGTGAGTTCAAGAAAAAACTTAACAAATAACTGTGTACTGTTTGTTTTTCTTACACCAAATGTAGCATTTTGTAATAATTTTGTACTAAAAATTTACTTTTTACTCGTTAGTCCTGTTAAAAATCACCCAGTTGGAATAGACATGAATCTCATATTCCTATTTTAGGTTTATAACAAATAATTGAATTAAGCTACTGATGTTTGCCTAAAATTATCAATTTTTTAATAAAAAATCCTTGATTTTTTTCGAAAAAGAAAAATGTATCAGTTTAGCAAATAGTTTGCAGTGTAGTTTTACGGAAGAAAATAAATTATTTTATAGAGTAACGAAGTATTCACAAAATATATTTAACTTAGAAGAGAGACTATGATGGTTAGACAATTCAACCAACTGATAGATAGGATAAGCAATGTTATGCAAGAAAGGTGATCTATTACTTACAAAAAAAATCAATTATGAAGTGAAAAAGCTTATTTTGAAAGAAAAGGTAGATCGTTTTTAAGACTTGCGTAGAAAATAACTCATTTCGAAAGGATCCTTCCTACCTGGATGAATAAATAAAATTTTTTCTTTTAAATGTTCAGAAAAACAAAAAACAGAACTTATAAAGCGAAAATTTTTTTGGCATATTAAAAATTTATTACGTTTTTTAATTAATTTAATATATATATATATATATATATATATATATATATATATATATATATATATATATATATATATATATATATAATTAAAAGGGAAAAAGAAAATTTTCTTTCTAAACAAAATAAAATATATTGAATGAATTATAAGCATATTTAATTAAAAAAGAAGAAAAACGTCTACATTAAATAGTCAATTGAATCCATTAAATACTTAATTAAATTTGAAAATTAAACCAAACAAAAAATCGGTTGAGCATGTTACACGACTTTCAGAAGTTACTTGTGAAAAGATGATAGATAGCTCTCACAAAGAGGCCTTAGACACAACTACATATGTACACCAGCAGCCCATAATGGAATATATATCTTGGCAGAGTAAGAGTACTAAACGAAACGTGACGATGAAAATTATTAACACATTTTTCGTTCATTTTTAAAAACAAAAACAATTAGACACTCGCATATTCTGGATTGCTACATTCGCCATCAGTATTCTTCGCATGTAGACAAATTTTGAAATTTACGAGAAACATACGAGATTTCAAGCCGAATAAAAAGTTTTATTCTTATTTTTCCTATTTTTTTAACAATTTATAATTACCTTATAAATAATTAATTTAATTTTAAATAATGTAAAGAGAATCGAAAAAATTCTGAAAGCACGACTGCTTATTGCCGCACAAACTTCTGTGGCTCTGAGTCGTCAAAGGCACTGAATAGCAACAAGCTAAAAAAAAAGTCCACAGGGAAATTTCCATGATAATTTTCACATAAAATATACATATAAAAAGTCTTTTTAGTAGAAATTCTACATTTAATATTTCTTTCTGAACACCTCCAAAGCTAATGGGTTAATCATGGTTGTCGAAATCAAAAAAAAAAAAAAAAAAGAATAATAAAATGAATTTTACGTTACACAATTTCGTTTTATTTTGTTTAGATTTTACGAGTTGCGTGTTCAGAAATAGATTGCCAGCTAATCAACTTGGAATAAAGCTCCCTTATTATAAACACATAAACATATAAAACAACCATGAATTTTTATCCATTATAATTTACTCCTTACAATTTTTATGACATCAACATTTACTTTATAGTTGTTGTTATCTCTTTATTACAAAATATTTCATACACAATAATTAGCGATTATTTTCACGCTTTTAACTTGATTTAAAAAGCAAAAAAAGAGAAAGGTAATTGAATTGACTTTCAGTTCCCTCCTCTTTGCTAGCGAGAGCTTGAACAAGAGTCTAGAGGACCTTTAATAATGACAAAAGCAAAAATACTCAGATTATTATTTTTAATTAACTCAAACATAAATATTTAAGGGCTTTGTGGTGTATGTGTGGAAGCAGTAATCATTCTACTTAAAGAAAGGAAAATTTACTGCGAAGGCGTTTGGGGAAAATATATTATATAAAATGTATATATCTACTTTTGAACACCATATTTAATGAGCAGCAAATATATATAAAAAAAAATTAAAAAATCACTTAACAGTACTGAAAAACTTTACAGAAAACATGCATTCTGAAAATAAATTTGTAAAAATGTATTAAAACGATACAATGAAAAAAAAAGCAAGAACGTCCAATTTGATTCGTTTACCACTTGAAAAGGCAAAAAGAGCTTAAAACTACTTTAAGTGTAATAAGACTATGCAGTCCTGTTTGAAATCAGAATATTCAATGGGAAAACGACGATTTTTTAAAAACTATTAGGTCGCATGTAATAAAAGCAGATAGAAACAATGTCATGAATTTTGCAACTTGAATATAAATTTGAAACAAGTAAGAGTGCTAAATTCGGCTAGCCGAAGTTTATATACCCTTCACCAAATGTGTAAATCTAGTGTAGTGAAGTAGCTTGTTATTTTGAATTTTTTTTATTTCCTGAAAGATCTCTTCAAAAGCTTTTAAATGATACCCATATTGACAATATTGATAATTGAACCTTTTTTTGTGAAAATTTTAGAAGCCCATTACTCGGCAAATATGGCGAGCGCCATTTTTTTCTCTTGATGCTTTTTTTCTTATTTTTTAAATCTCTATCGCCCCATATATTTGTTTTTTTTTTTTATTGGAGTACTTCTTTGCTCCAAATGGCATGGACGAAAAAAAAGGGAGGCGTGGAAGTTTGCCCGCTGTCCAGAAGGACATGGATCAGAATTGGATATTTTAGAAAGAGTATAAAAAATGTAAAAAAATATACTACAAGAAATTTGTTTTTTTTCTTTTAATATCAAATATTTGAATCGAATATTTTTTAACTTCTTTAAACGAAATCAGTTAGGAAAGAAGATGCCTGCTAACAGCCATATTGCCACAAACCACTAGTTTCCATTTTTGTGCCTTTCTGTTACCTGCGAGTAGTAAAAAGAAACTAAAAAAAATACTGATTGGAATATTTAATATTTCATTCAAATATTTTTATGCTGAAATATTCGAATCGAAAACTTTTTTGCCTACCTTTTAGAATTAGATAGAAAAGTTGTTAAGTTTTTTATAAAAAAAATATTTGCATAATCGAATATCTTATATAAAATCGAATTATCGAATCGAATATTTTTTGCTGTGCTATTTTTTTTACCTGAAAACACTTATCAAGATCTTTTGTATCCAATTTAGGGAGACAAGCAAAATAATATTTAATTCGAATATTTGAGCATAAAAGTATCCAAATTGAATACCAAATGTTTACTAAAGAAAAGAAACTAAAAACATATTTTGTAACCAGTGCCGAGAGATAGGACGATTGCTGATATAATAATTTTCTTTGATTGTGTCATTTTTAGCCTTCCATGTCTTATTAAGAGTTATGTATTGTCGAATAGGATTTTTAGCATCTTACATTGCTGTAAGCTTTACCTCACTTGAAATTGAATTTTCTTTGATTCTAATACGACATTTACACTATGCAATTTTTCATGAAACTACAATGAAAATTTTGTTTAATAATGAAACAGGAGGGTAAGCAATATAACATTGCTTGAATTATTTTGTTTAAAATAACGAATATTCCAACAACTTAAAAAAATTTCATTAAATGGCATAGTGTAAATGCGGACTAACTCAATGTGGAATTTCTTAGGGTGTTTTGTTCCCCGATAAAAGCGTTTGACGGCAACAAGGGATTTCATTTCAGTATTTTCTGTCATCGCAGAATTTTTTATTTAATTTTTACTGAGTTTGGATCGACTTCGGACGCTATACTTTACTTCTATATTTAGTCTCCCTGAAATATTTGCTTCAGTTATATGCGTTTGTTGCTACTAGGAAAAGATGAGATCTAAGGTTTATAGTTACTTGGAGTTTTTTATTAGAGATTGGAACTTAAAGAACTTTCATTTCATGAATTTTTTTATCAGGTGCTCACGAGTTCAGTTTCAATTTAACCTAAAATGCTAATTAATAACTGAATAACAAATAACTCGATAAATCCTCAAATATTAAATTTTAATCTTATTTAATGTTATACGTATTTAAACTATTTTTATTTTCAATGAAGTCTTCTTTTGAATTTTCTTTAGATTTTTCCCATCTGAGAAACATAAAAACACAAGAGTAAATTTTTTTATTAAATTCATAAACATTTTACCACATTTCCTTTTATATTTTTACAGGAAAAACTTTGCCGTGAATAACATACTGTAATTACATTGAGGGTAATTGGCAAGAAAATTCTTCAGTTCAATTAGCATCTAACACTACAATGAAAAATTAAGAAATAAAATTAAATGACACACCACAGGAAAAAAAATAAATGGAATAAAATGAATGAAAAAACTCTATGAAAAAAGTGTTTTTAATATCATTTTACACAGAAGTTTAGGAGGACACAAGTAAGAGGAAGAAGAATATAAGTGTAAGCGACTAAAGAAGAAATCACAGAAAATAAATATTTGCTGTAAACAAAACCTCGGAAATTTTAAAAGAAAAAAACTCAACCAACAAGAAAATTATATTTTCCGACAATAAAAATTCTAAAAAGAAAAGCGGGAAAATGGGTTATAAAGTTGAATGAAAGAGGAAGGAGTTGAATGCTTTTAACTAATTTACCTAATTAAAATATAAAATGGCAACCTAATTATATTGACACAATGAAAATATATATATACACACACACGATCTCACATATTTTATACAACTTGCACACGTAAACATTGTTTGTAGCAAGTGGAAATTGAATAAACATGTGGACCAAGCCAAACGCATGAATATATCGTGTAGAACACATACAATTGCACATTGAAACTAAATTATGAAATTAACCAACCCTTCAATAAAGCCAACTAAATGAACAATATTTGGCACAGTCGACTTACAGTAGAATTTTTTTAGCTTATTCAACTGATTAATGATAATATTTCATTTTCGGCTTTATCATGCTAAAAGGATTTTTTTTTGTATCACATGGTGGTGTGTAAGAACAATATTAAAGGAAAAAATTTTAAAGCAGTAATGTAAAGTTAAACTCTTTTATAACCAAATGAATAATAATAAATTTTTTTAGGTAATTTTTAAAGAGAACAGAAAAAATAAGATATTGGCAGAATGTAACATAGCATTTTCTAATGTAAAAATACATTTTTCAAGACTCAAGCAAGAAAATAATGTCAATTTACGACTACCTAATGTACACGCTGTTTATAATTACTTAACAAATGATATCGTTGTAATTCCCAATTAGTTAAGTCATCATAATTAGGAGCGAAGACTGTATAACCATATCTCTGTATAGTGGTGCAGACGAATGTAAAAGAGTTTGTCATTCCGTTTGTAATTTCTACAATATCCATTTACGATCCCATAATTTTAATACACTAATCGATTAGACATAGCTTGGAAAGAGTTGCTATTGAAAATTATCAAAACAAGTCCATGTCCTTTGAGGCAGTGGACTAAACACTTCGCCTGCCTCTAATTTTTACATATTATTTGGAACAATGTAGTTACTCGGATCAAAAAAGAAACATCAAGGGAAAAAGCGAGTTATGGACCTCTGAAATTTTCATAAAAAAGTTCGTTTGTCAACGTGGTCATTTAAAAGCTTTTAAAGGGATGTTTTAGGATATACTATAAATTTTTTTTAAATGCTTAACTAATTAAGAGACAATGACATTTTGGTTTTTTTTTCCGGTTGATAGCCGTAGACGATCTCAAGAACTAAATACATCTTCACTTCGGTATTTGGCTGATTGTCGAGACTTTAAGCTTCGTTTTATTAAATATTTAAATTAAATATGAAAATAATGGCCTACAATTAATAAAAAAAAATTTTATCAAAATCATGTGAATATTCAATAGATGGTTTAAAAAAACTTTCAAAAGCAGCGCTGTTGGTGACACAACAGCAATTTAAAACATCTCAAACTGAATTTTATTTGTTTGGTCTTTTTTTATTGCTTCAGTGGGAGAGAGGGTTTTTCTTCTTCTTCCCTGAAATTTGATGATCTTAGGAGAAAAAAAAAGTAAGGACTCCTGAATAGCCGGCATACTTCAAGCAAAAGCATTTGCTGCGAATTGGTGCAACAACAAAGATATATGAATTGTAAATAATTTCTAATTCGATATTAGAATCTTGCCTAGCTTAATTATATCTGTATAGCTAATCTTATCTAATGAAGGTTGTCCCACATGCCTTAAACCGTTTCGGTATTTGTTTCACTCTCAGCTTGCTCATTTATTTTATTGCCTATTGCGCTAAATTGTATTTCATTACGATAAAAATATGTCAATTTTTTAATTGATAGTATGAAAACGTTGCGCTTTAACAGCTTTTGTAATTGAAGACAGAAAAAAATCGTCATTTTTCATTCCTGTGACTTAAAGATCTTTAAAATCTTTGATGCTGTTGAAATATTTTTTTTTAATTTTTATTTTCGAAGAAAGTATTTTTTTAAATGCTTTAATTATATATTTAACTGAAAAATAAAGAAAAAATTTTTTTACTAAAATAAATAATGAAATAATTAAATATTTAATTTAAAAAGGAAACAGTGATCTAATAAAATGTATATTTGGTTTAATTAAAAATTTAATTAATCTGAAAATAAACAAACCCTTTTTTCTAAGTAAAGAACAACCTAATTTCATTTCTTCTTTTCTCTACTACTATTTTTTCCTTGTAAAAAAATGGAAAAATTTTAAATATTGCTTGTTCTAAAAATATTATAAAAAGACTCTTAAAAAATATATATCCTGCCTTCCTTCCTTATAACATTAATTAAACTCCGGAAATTTTTTTTTATTTTTTATTAATTTAAAAATTTTGTTTTTAAAATTTATAAATCTGCAGTCAGTCGCCCATAGCGAAACTTATCCAAAAGAAAAAAAAAACTAGTTTACAATTTCAGCATGATAAAGTGTGAAAAAAACTTTAACCAAACCAACAATTTTTAGTTAGGTTAAGGTTTTTTTTCATTCCTAGTAAATATCACAAAAACAAAAAATTTTTAGTTTCCTAATATTTATACCAGCTGCAATTTAAAAATTCTCCCTCTCTATTCTTATTTTATAAGGTATTTTATCTTTTATATCGCTATACCAACAATACGGTCTAAATAATTTTTTGTTATATTTGTAATATATTGTTTTTTAATCCTTTCTGCACAAAAAAAGTTTCTCATTATTCTCAAACACGACAAGTTTTCAATGATGCACTGATTAAAATATTAGGCACCTTTGAATGCATGGATAAATAGACAGGTAAACCACCCATAAATATCTTTCATTTGAAACAAAAAAATAAACATTGTTAAAGAAATTCGCACACAAAAAATAGTCAACCAACTCTAAAATACCAGAAAATTCATTAAATCAAAAAATCATTTGAGGCCGTTTTTTCGTCCGCACACACAAATTTTATAAATAAATTTTATAAATAAAGAGTGAGCCAATTTTTCACAAATATGTTTTTTTTGTATTGTCGTTTTATTGTTATGAAAAAATACACACAGCATGACACGTTGGGCAAATAACTATCATGACCTTTTTTACAAATACGAGGTCTCTATTAACGACAATTTTTTTATAAAGTTTTTCCATAAATGTGGCTGAATCTCCTTGATATAATTTTAAATGGATAGGCGGTTGTGGGCTTGGTAGCATAGACTATCCATTTTAAATTTCCTAATGATTTTTGTATGGCTTACAATATAATTCTCATATTGTTAAATTAAATTTTTTTTTTTTTTGGTTTTTAGAAAAATTTGGTTAAAGGTTCCTAATAAAACTGCTTACACATACAAAATAATAATAATAATAATTGGTGTCAACTATAGCTGTACAACAAGTATAGAATCTTTATTTTAAAACACTTGAAATGCATTCTTACAATTTTCATTTGTGTGCCTTTCCTTTATGGACTGATTGTTCATTTAAATATTAAATAAATTGCTTCCATTCTTTTTTAATTGTCTAAAAGTAATATTTCGTAAGAACATAATGAAACAAAGGTGCAAAAGCTGCATTCCTGCTCAACGGTATTTATACAGCGGTTGCCAGCATATAAACAAATTTACCACTGTCGCTTACGTTTAACGTAAAGTGCGTTTTGCCAGACGTGGATTATGATTGCGGTCAGATTTTTATTAAAAATTTTTTAGTTCAAACAAATCAACTGATTAAACGTAAACAAAAAGTTTTTACAAATTAAAATTTTTGGCTAAAGTTCATTTTTCTAATTTCTAAAAACGGTTTTTATAGAAAGAAAAATTAATTTACAAATATATGCGGACGTTTTTCAAAGAACACAAGAAAGATTATACGCAGCATTTTCTAAACTGCTACATCCTTCATCAGCAATCTTTGCATCTATCTGCCTTAGGTTGTGTAAATTGTAAACATCATCTATTTAACCAACTAATTTTGTAAATAAGAGTACGAGGAGTATTCATATCGGAATAATAATTTGGTTAGACGAAGTCGACACATAACCCAAAGCATTTCTTCGCTATTCTCTTTGTAACTTGTCTTGTACATTTGTTTTTGCTTTTGTTTCCACAATCGGCTGTTCACGAATGCAATTTTTTTTGTCATTTCTACTTGTTCACTAAGTACTTACAAAATCATAAATGCTGTTACCCACAGTTTAACTCCTAATGTCATATAAATTAAAAAAAAAATTTATCATGATTTTAATATTGTTTAAAGCAACTATAATTTGTTTATCATTGCCATATATTCTTACAGAGAACATAATATGATTATTGTGATCATGCTGCTGATTTTTCTAATCGTGTATCTTGACACTGACATTTATTTGACATGTGCTCTGAGATGAAAATATCCCACGACAGAAAATAAAATTTTTCGGCTAATTTCAATGCCCGATTGGAGCTTCTTCAATGCCAAAACTAATAATTCGTTACAAACTATGAGGTCATTTAGTTGCCACTTGCCCTCGTAAGTAAATAATTCAGAATTTTATGCAAAATGTCTTCGCGAAATAGCGAGTTATTTAAATTGATGGCGAGTTAATTTTTTAATAAATTTACTTATTGAAATTAAAAATGGATCTTCGTTCTAAATAAATCCCGCGAGTAGAGTTGTGTAATTTCGTTAACAAAAATACACATTCACTTAAAAAAAATTGCTGCTTTCAAATTTAAACAAATGTCTCCACTAAATTTGGTATTTTTTTATTTATGTTTTTTCTAAGTGTATGTAGTTTCATTAAGAAAAATTATGCCAATAACCCATAGGAAACCATTATCCAAGTTTTTAGAAAAGCCAAAACATTTTCCTTTAAAAGAAGGAAATTCATTAACAACATGACAGTTATGTAAAAAACCCATACAAAAATGTAAAATGTAAAAATGTAAAATTACCAACAAACAACCCACGTTCTCAACTTTTTCTTATGTTGTTTTTTTAGAAATTTTATTTTCACGACTTTTACGATTTCCTTAGCTAATCATTATTTTACTCTACTAAAAAAATACATAAGTCCATTAAAAAAGACAACACGAGAGATATTGTAAATATTCATTCAAGACCAAAAAAAAAAAAATAAACAATTAAAAAAACAGTGAATTAAACATTTGTTTATTATTTGTTTTGTCGTACTTACTTTATTCTATTGTAAACAAGCAATTCTGCAATATCACGTCCCAATCCTGAATATGTTGTCTCAACAAACACTAAAACTTTTGGATCGATTCGTAAACGTGCTTCTGTGCGATGATCAGGTGCTGGTGAAACATTTCTCGTGTGTTTCCCTCTGCCCATATGACAATTAACAATTGGTGTGGGTCTGGTGTCACGTTGTATTAAACTGAAAAAAATATGGAAAATATATACAAACATTTTTATTTTATTTACAATTAACAAATAAAAAATTAAAAAAAAAAAAAAACTTCAATTAAATTGTAATAAAAATTCGTTATTGCTGGAAAATTGTAATCTTTTATAATGTTTGTTGTTGTATTTGTTGTAAAAAAAACATTTAACATTGATATACAATTTAAAAATAATAAATAAAACTAACTAAATTGGTCTGTTGTTTATTTAAATTTATTTAAAAGTTTTTTAAGAAAATTTTTTGGGTTTAACATATTTTTTAGTTTGTTTTTAATAAAAAAAAAATTTATCGCAACTAAATTTTGATCATATTAAATACTAAAATATTGTAAAATTATTAAACAAAAGTTAAGAAAATTTAAGGATAAATTTGACAACATAATAAAAATATGTAATCATAGCGAGCGTTTGCTGGAAGACTGTCATAATTCAATATCAGAAATTTTTGCGTTTAGCATGCAGACTTGTTCTTGGGTGCTCGAATAATATTTAAAACTTTAAAAGCAATTTTTTTTTAATTTTTTGTTTTTATTCTTTTTTATTTTTCCACATTTTTATTTTTTTTTGATACTTTAAAAATTGGAAAGTTTACTAAACAATAAAACCGTTTCAGTTTTCGTAGTTTATTCTCTGATATGCGGTTGACAAAATACGATACTTTTTTTTCACCTTCACCTTAAAATCTTCGTTAGTAACATGCGTAATGTAGAGAAAAATTGGCTGAATTGGAATAATGGGCGTGGTATCTCCCATACAAAGTAAAAAATTTTTACCGTTCACTAGAGTATTAAAATTGGTAGACTCTTAAAATTTTACACGAGCAACCCTTATATCCATATACATATTGAAAAAGTGGGCGTGGTACCCCTATACAATGTGGTTCAATTATTCCTATTAGGATAGCGAAGGGCGCTAGAAATGGCTAGTTAATAATATATCATGATTACAAATATCACTGTACAAATAAATGATTTTTTTGTGTTAAATAACACTTAGTCTAACGCTTTTCTAGCAATTCTATCCCTTGATAAGAATAGATTTCCTCAAGGTCTTCAAAATAGTGGCTTACAACTGTAATTGCATCTTCGTTTGAGGTAAAACGCTTTCCAGCAAGGAATTTTGTTTTTGATTTAGGAACAGGTAAAAGTCATTGTTGAAACACCCTTGTGCGCTGGTGCGTTGTCTTGATGAAAATTTATTTTTTTGTGTTATCAGCCAGGACGTTTTTCTCGAATTTGTACATTTAATTGATCTTTTGGTTGCAATAGTACTCTGAATTTATTGTTTTACCCTTTTGCAGGAAGTCAATCAATAAAATACCTTTGAAGTCCCAAAAAAACCGTTGCCATATCCTTACCAGCGGATTGAATTGTTTTTGCCTTTTTTGGGGCACTTCCACCTTCAATCCATTGTTTGGATTGTTCTTTTGTCTCTGGAGTATAGTGGTAGATCCATGTCTCATCAACAGCTATGAAACGACGCTTAAAATCCATTTTATTTCGCTATTTCCAAATGTTCATTTTTATGTGTTTTATGTGTTTTTGGTCGACTGTTAAAAAATGCGGCACCCATCTTGCAGAAAGCTTTTTCATCTGTAGTTCTTCATGCAAAGTTAAATGGACTCGATCATTTGAGATGCCCATGATATTAGCAATTTCACGTAATTTTATTCGTCGATCATTTAATACCATATCATGCACTTTGGCTACAATTTCTGTTGTTACTGCTGTTTTTGGACGTCTACTACGTGGTTCATCTTCAATGCTTGTACGACCACGTTTAAATTCAGCAACCCAATTTTTTACTGTTTCATATGAAGGAGAACTTTCACCTAACGCATTCACCATATCATTATGAATCTCTTGTCCCGATAAACCTTTTTTATGTAAATATTTGATGACAGCACGCATTTATAATTTTTCCATTTTAAAAAAATCGCGGATGCGTCTTTTTTGAACACCTGTTTCTATATGAAGGAGTTGCCAGATCGAAACAACATTTAACACGTGTTCATAGCAGAGATGGAAGTTTCCAAAACACTTAACTCGTACCTCTCAGGAAAGTAAGAATAAGCGCGAAAAAAGTTGCATAATGTGAACATGTACTAAGTAGAAAACAAATTTAAATACAGCAACAGTATTTAAAATAAAAAATACTTATCGTATAATCTTCATGTGAATAAGTTTTTACGGCAACATTATGGCAAAATAACCAACAAGCCGGAGGTTGTTGTCTTTGTTGGGGAAACCCCAAATGACAATAAATTTGTTTTTTAATCGAATGCTACTACAATCATACAAGCAATTGGGGTCACAATTTATGCTTGTGTTGCTTTGTGTTTTGTTTTCATTATTATTGTGTGGGTATAAGTGTGCACGCCGTCGTTGTTTTGCATTTTACTCTATTTATGTTAAAATTTATTGTCAAATTAATATTATTGATTATACAAACAATACAATAAATAAACACAACATAATAATTTGTTGGTTAAAAAATTATTTTTCGTTTACAAGCTAAAATCGTTTCAATAACAACGTGCAACATGAAAATTTCCAAATGTACAAAAAACAGAAGATGAGTTAAAATGAAACGAAAAAAAATTATTCATTTGCATTATTTTAAGTATTATTTTATATCAGGACTTTGAATTGTAGAGCTTTTAATGCAGAACAGCAAACGCTTCAAAAGTAAGAAATTTAATGACTGTATGTTATGCAGATATTTTTTGTTATTTTAAACATTTTTTATTACTTGCGAAAATGTTGGAAAAAAGGCCTACAGTTGAGAAGTTGGCAAAAAAAACTAAAATAATTTTAAATAAACTGCATGTTGATGATAATCAAGCTCGAAATTTTTATTTTATGCTGATAGTTTCGAGGCGGACAAATGACTTAGGTATTACTGCTGATAACATGATTATCGAACTTAGTGTGTTTGATTTCCCGTGAGAATCAGTCTAAAACTAAAGATTATACAAGCTCATGCTTTGTAGGGCTAAACGTTAAAAAAAAGTGGTGTTTTTAGTAGTATTTTCAAGAAAAGAAATTAAGCCAATGACGTCGCATCGCGTCAAAATCCACAACATACTGTTGCTCTCTGTGGCTGCATTAGCTTTTAGACAATGACCGGCAGTTTTTCAGATGCCCTGATGAGGCAATTTTTTACTTTATTTGTCATAGATGCCGAAAGAAAATGCGCCTCCCTAGAAAAGATTTTTTTTCAATGCTCAATTGGAGCTCCTTTAAGGCATAAGCTATGTCGCCATAACGTTGTGACTGTTTAGAGTGTGAATAATTATCATCATGATGATGAATGAAATTCTAACATGCTGTTAAGTCGAAATTCTTCAATTGAGTTACATATTTTTGGCTGCAGCTTACATTTTCGTTAGTAAGACAATAAAAACTATGACGGTTGTCCACTACCAAGGCAGTCTCACTAGTCCTTAGTACAAACTTACGCACAAGTTTTATTGCGGTTAAAAAAAATTTTAATAAACACAGCAACCCAGCACTGACCTTGCAAAGAAATTTACAATATTTCCCTACGTTGTTCAAGCATAAAGCAACTCCAATATTTTGAGAAAAATATTATCTGTGTAAAAATAGTATATGATTTAAAAAGATACTTGTTATTGGACTACTCGGTAACGTAGCTCGAATAATTATAGTAGCTTTTCTAGAACTTTTTCTGCTTAATACATAAGCATACAATGATGTGATGACCTTGATTGTGAAGGAATTTAGTTGAAGCAAGAAAAGTTCTTTTTAGTGTTAAGTGAACACTATCCACCTCATTTTTCGTGTGCACTTTTACTAAGATAGGTTGCTTTATTTTCATGTCTGTTCGTTTTTCTGCTTATAAAACATTACCTTTATTTATGCGATATTTTGTTTAGGAAACGTGCTTCTTTGACTCCCGAAATCATCCAGATAACACTATGCTGTTGCTGCTGCAGAGATTCAAACTCACAATATCTTTCTCTTGGTTACTTACTATCCTTTTTTTATAAAATAACTCATCCACGACAGTAACACCCTTTGTTGCTTGGTTACTTTTCTCGTTGAGAATCTTTCTTTTTTTATCATATAGGAGTCTTCTTCAACCTCTTGGCCGCGGCTACACACAGTAATTGTCTGTCTATCTTTTCTCTAATGTAGACTCTAAGAGCTGTTTTTACTGAAATTTTCCATTTAATCGACTTTTTTTAAATTTACTTATTCCATAATGTCGCTAAAAGAAGTTGAACTATTATCTTTTGATTGATAGTGATCAGCAAATATCTCTAATAACGCAACTACATCGATTGCGCAAAATTTCTTGGTTACATTTTTTTTTAACAACCATATTTAGTTCAGGTTCTTTTTCTAAGTCGAAATCCAAAATTTTTAACGGACAACATTTGTTCTTGTTGCTGCAGGGTTGCCAGATCTTATCTTCCAGCATTTGACTCCAAAAAGGGCGGTTAAATATAAACAAATGTATGTGAAATTTTTTAGACTTTAAGAACAAATACTATCAATCTCTTTATCCTACCAACACGTTCTAATTGTTCTATACTACATGATCATTCTTCCTCATGGTAGCTAGATTTATCACCACCTTTCCTAGTAAGCAATAGGAAAACATCCGGACAAAAGGTAACGGCTATCGCAGCCTCTCTTTTCACAACAATAAAAAATGGATAATATAGCTGTGAACGATATATAATTGAAAGCAGCCTCACAGTTGATAGTCTAAAACATCTAATCGTTGCTTAAGGAAAAACTTTTAAAATCTAAACAAGAGTTACGTGCTAAAAACGATTATAATAAGGAAAACACGAAAAATCTATTTCGTCATTTAAGTGTTACGAGTAACGTAAATTAAAACTGACAAAAATAATTCATTTCATTGACTTTAAAGATTTAGTCGATTAAAATTTTCCATGAATATAAAAACAATTATTTTTATGTTTATGAAAAAAATAAAAAACAATAATAGTAATAAAAAAGAAAATATTACAAGTCCTTAGAAAATATTGATGTCAGCTACAAACAGGCAATTAACTGTTTGTTGTTTTGTTGTTATTTATAGGGGCAGTTTGTTGTTTGGTTGTAATAGTGCTTCCGGTACTTATCCTTATTTAAGCACATTTTCAACAGCACTCCTCTCAACTCATTTGTCAACTTTTAAATTGGATTTTTTTTCTGTTTTTTTTTTTAATTTTTTTTTTTTTTGCTGCATGCAACAGACTGACCCTATCGTACTCAGTTTATTTATGCCAGCAGTTTTTGAAGTCAAACAAACAACCAGTCTATCGGTCAGTCAGACTAAATGCAGTCTGACGTTATAATGCAAACTAATAAATATCAATTTAAACGCGTTGACAAGGAGGTAAACGTTGCAACTAAAGAACAAACATTTGCTACGCAATCATTATTCACTTTTATTCGCTTTTAACAACAATTGCTATTTACTGCTCGTACACATTTTCTACTGCACTTAAAGTAGCAGTTTCGGTTGTTGTTGCGTTAAAATATTTTAGCAAAAATGTACAAATGATGTTTTCTAGTTGAGTGTTTGGCACATGTGGCAAAAAGCAAACAATTTGAAATTAAATAAACGTTAATGGTTCAGAAAAATTCCAGCAAAACTTAGTGGTGGTTAAAGACTAAAAGAGAGATATTCCAATATACGAAGGTAAGTCACTAAATGTGACTTTTAAAAAGAAAACTAAAAAATTTACCACTCTGTTATCAGCTTAAGTTTTGTTAGCTGGTAAATTTTAAGTATTTAAATTTTACTTAAACTGTTTATTTTTATTATTTTTTTTTTTTTGCGAATAATTGCTTACGGTTCAGTTCTTGTAAATGTATACGTGGCTGTTAAATATGCTATTTTTTAATATAACTCGTTGCAGTTTCCGCATTCTTATTTCATACATTTATTTTGTATTTGGTTTTGTTGAGAGCATGTGGTTGGTTTTATTTCGTCTAAAAAACATTCATTTGTTAAGTGTTATCGAAATAAATTTTATTTTGTTTTCTATTTTACAACTAACAATTTAAGTGGCACAAATGTGAGGTTAAAATTTAGTGTTTTGTTTTTATATAATATTAAATTATTAAACGAATAAAAAAATATTCGATTAAAAATTATTTGAATAAAAAATATTCGATTAAAAATTATTCGAATAAAAATATACTCGATTACTTTTGTTTAGTTAAATTTTTATTTCATTCAACTATATTTAAAGTAAAATTTTATGAAAACTTAAATATTATTCCAACTCCTTGCCAATTTATTCTGCACAGAAGCCCTGAGCTTTTTGCGCTATTATGTAAAACTAAGCTTCTGGGAATGAGTGTGAAATATTTTATTTCATGTTCAAAATAGCATTCGTTTGTTTTAATACCCATCATACTAGAAATGTTTTCTAAAAATTTGCATTCATTGCAAGTTTATATTAAAATTTTTCATTGCGTTAGAAGTGTTAGTTTTTTTTTTTTTGTGTGTGTATTTTTTCTTGCACCATTTCTATTTCAAACTTTTATTACAACCATTTAAATTGATTGTCTTTACACATGTTTTGGTTAACAAAATATTCGTTTTCGTTATCGCATGTTCTACATTTTTATTTTCTAAGAATTAATTGCAGTTAAATACGTTTAGCTTTAAGTTTTCGTGCTGATAGTATTTCCTGCTAAATTGATTGCACTAAATTTTATTTCGTTTTTTTGTATACATTTTTTTTATTGTGCATTTTAATTGCTTTTCACATTATTGAGTTGTATGTATTCTAAAGTATTTTATAAATAATATCGAGATGGAATAAATGTTTGCATAATTCTAAATATTTAAAACAAGGAAGTTTATGTTGTTTCTGTGTGTTGTGTGTTCGTATGGAAAGGCAAAATTGTTAGAATGTATAAAGCTTGTTGAAAAGTTGTATTAGTAAATGAGTCAGGAATATATTTGTAACTATTCTTCTAATTAATTCAAAAGGAGAAATAATCATTTACAAAAAAGAAAAAAATTTAACACCCGTTCCTTGCTTGAGCCTTAACATAATTGCATTGTGAAAACGGATCCCTAAATCCGAAGCAGAAAACTCATACATATTTATCCAAAACTAATAAAAGGTTATCCTATCCATCTCCTCACTTTGAGCGACCTACCAACATTTATATAAAGTGTTGAAAATAAATTTTAATCTTTTTATCTCTACGAGGCCTTGAACAAAAACTGGCCATAATTTCTTATTTATGTACATTTAACTACAAAATAAATCACTTTGTGGGAAATTAATAACAATTATAAAGTGAATTATAAAAAATTTATTTTAATTAAAAACAACAATTTTAAAAGTAATCCTTTAAGAGCTTTAAGCAAGTGAGAAAATGGTTCAGACAATTACACATGTACAGACACACCACACACACACACACACACAAACACACACACAAATAAACACATGTCCTTAGTCATAAACCCAGACGGAATGACAAAATGCCTGCCGTAAATGATGCTGGATATTGTATTTTTCTTCTTTCAAATTTCTCTTCGTTCACTTTTTAATTTGGAAAATACAATTTACCAGGATTTTAGTGCAAAAATATTTTAAACTGGATAATAGTGAAAGTTGTTATTGTTGTTGCAAGCTCATAACCATTTCAAGTACAACAGCAACAACAGCAATAAAGTTTACAACAATCAATGGTATTAAGTGCAACATTGTATGAGTTTTTACGACCAAGTCAAAGTATAAAAAATAAAAAAGAATAAGAATCATCTAACCAAAAGTTTGTATGTCCAGCAGGCTTGTTGTTGGTTTGTATCTCTGATAGTTTGTTTGTGCTGTCAGGGCGTATGTAAGAGATACACTTTCTCCGTTGGTCTTCACTATTTTTTTTTTCATAAAACAACAAATTATTTCTAGTTGTATAAATTCACACCATGTGCATCCTTTTGTCGGTCAGGCGACACTCCCAAATGTAAAGCAAAAAAAAAAAAAAAAAACTTAAAAACAAACAAAAAATCTTCTTAAAAGAAAAACAAAATAATTTGCCAGTTTTGTGAAGTTTTCTTTTTGTCCTTTTTTGGATTTGACCTCTTCCTTTTTTATATTATTTTGACAACTTTGACAATTGCTTTCGAGATGTTGTTGTCTGAGTGTTAATTTTATTAAAGGGAGAAAAAAATTTGGCCATATTTATCTGTAGGAAATTTTAAATGTTTGTCTGCAACTTAATTCCTTAAACATTTTTCAAGACCGAATTTTGTTTTGTAAATTAGGTGTTTAATAAATATTTTGGGAACAACTATTGGCGTATTTGTAAATGTCTGCAGAAGGCTTCATTACACCCAGAAACTAATAACCCCCGACATTTTTTTCTTCCTATGGAAAAAAGCATTATATAATTTTTATTTTCGCTAAAACGTCCAGCCCGTCCGGTAAAATTCTCTAGCCACGTTAAGTCGTAAATTAGATTTAATTTTTTTAAGAAAAGTAGGATAGTGAAGAAAGATGCTGGAGTAAGGTAATGTAAAACTTCATTATTAAAGCTCCTCTAGCGCTACGTAGCAACATTATTCAATTCAATTATTTGCTTCGCCGACAATAACTAAATCGATGAAAACTAGAACACATCTAAAGTCGTTAAAAGTCCCACTTATATTTCCGTGGGCCGGCTTCAGGTTTATTCTTTTCACATACTAAAGTGGAAAGATATGCGCGTAAACGAGTACGTGAATAAGAAAAATACTCTGGTAACCTCGACCCAGTGCAAGCACGCAGCAAAAATATCCCTTCTTGTACTGAAAGGAGTCTAAGCAGATGGAAAAGAAGTCTCGCAAAATACGAAGAACCGGAGTAACTTCAGAGCATGATGATACCCTGGATATGAAAGAAAAAAAAACAAAAAATACTAACATTTTTCAACTGCAAAAAGTCTAATGCAATCTTTATTATTTATAAGAAAATACTTAAGCTTGAGAGGCAACTTGTGGGCCTGAACCAAAACGTAGGTCTTAATTCCGAGAAGAAGCTAGAAAAATGGTAAAATCATTTTATATGTTCTGAAGTGAATAGAAAACTTAAAGCAGGATAGATAATTATTCTGGAACAGAAGCGTGTACTAAAAGATAAAATGTATCGATTTGTAGCTGTTACAAAAGAAGAAAGTCTTATTTACTTTGAGCGCAATAAACGAAAATTAAATGTCGCTGCAGTGTTACCAGATTTCATTTTTGTAATATTTTTAATAAAATACTGTTAAAATGATATTTTTAAAGCTTCCAGCATTTTATAGCGCAAAAGGTGGTAAATTAAAAAAAAATTTTTTGTATTTTTGTAGACCTTCCATTTTTTTTTTTTTCCTTAGCAACATGTTTTCATAGCCAAATTTCTTCCAGTAATGATTAAGGCACAACATCCACGCAGAGCCTTACGGTTATTGCAGCCTGGCCTTTTCTAACAATGAAAAATTGAATGAAGTTGATATAAACGATATATAGTTGCAACGGGCTATACAATGAACATTTTGACAATCTAATCGTCGCTATAGAAAAATTTTTTATAATCTAAACGAGGGTAACGTGCTAAAAATTACGACCAATAAAATTGAAAATATCGCCAAACAAAAAAAAAAATTCAACGGTAAATTGTTAAGAGAAACGTAACGTAGGAAAAAATGCCATAAAAAATATGTGATTGAGCTCGTTCTAGGCTTCGAAAAGTGATATTAATTTTGGCTTATTCCAGTGATAATTTCTTTAAGTACTTTACCTTTTTTATACACTTTACCACAAAAAGTGAAAAAAGGTATATTTAAGTTTGTCACTCCGATTGTAAATTATTTCTAAATATGCATTTCTGACCCCATAAATTATATATTCTGAGTTTTTATGCATAGCCATGTCGATTGAGCGATTTACGTCTGTCCGTCTGTCCGCCGTATTCGTGTTGAAAACGATGTTGTCAAGGCGATAGATGAGCTAGAGAAAATTTAAATTCGCCAATCGATCAGACATAGTTTAGAAAATATTTCTTTTTAAAATTAACAAGATCGGTCCATGTTCTTCGAGGCAGCAGGTAAGACACCACGCCAGACTCAAATTTATCCATTTCATTTAGAACAAATCTAGTTTAGTGAGGTAACTTCAACAAAAAAAAGAAAATAAAAAAATGAGAAGATATAGAACTCAAAAATAAGAAGAAAAAATCAAGTAAAGAAATTGGCACTCACCCATATTTTCTGAGTTATGGGCTGAGTTTTCTGATTTATGCTCTTTACAGAAAAGTACGTTTGTGCATGGTAGGTATCATTTAATAGCTTTTGAAAAGATCTTTCAGATACTTCTAACTTTGTTTACAAATGCCTTATCTATTAGGAGCCAATCTTTTGTTTTTTCTTATGTTTGAATCTCTGTCACCCCAACATTTGTTTTTTTTTTTTTTTTTTTTTTTTTTTTTTTTTTTGTAGCGCATATAAGATTCGGCATAGCACTCTTACTTGTTTAATGCTTCTTTTGTAACAAATTATTTGTTTTTTATAACAATCACATTGCACAGTGGGGCAGAATCAAAATATTTTGGAAATAATTCAGCCATTTGAAAACGGCTAGGCCGATTTATTTAAAATTTGGCACGAGTATAGTAGAGGAGTACTTGAGCTTAACTTTTGAAGGTGGTTACCCTCCACTTTCCAGGGATGGCGCTATGTGGTCTCAAAGTTGGACACCTCGCTCCTAAAAATTTTTCTAACGCTTGGCATTTCTTCAATTTTTGTCTGATTTTTAAATATTTTACATGGTCTTAAAGCTCTCGTAAATACCTACAAAACGGTGCTTTAAACTGCATGTTTATGTTTAAAAATGATCGAGTTATAAGCATTTTAAAATTAAAATTTTTGATTTTTTCCATACCCTGGTCCAGTTTTTTCGAAATATTGGGTACAATTTGCAGCAAATTTGTTTGAGTTTTTTACCGTAGATAGCAAACAAAATTTAAGATTTTCTGAAAGAAATTTGAAAGTAATATCTTTTCTGGCTTAAAAATTATACGATTTTCAATTTAAAAAATCCAAAATTATTGCATTTTTGTGTATTTTAGCCTAAAATGGGACACTAATCTAATTTTTTAGATAGAACAAAATTTTCTTAAGGAATATATGAAAATTTTTTATTTTTATTAAAGTTAACTATATGTGTGTACGTTTAAACCAAATTTCGTATAAAACTGATCATTCTTGTAGAAGATGTAAGTCTTTCAACTTGACCTATTTTACATCGAAATATTGACTTTACCCCATATTTTCTAAAATCCCAAAGCTGGAATCGGAAAAAGAAGAATACTATAAAAAAGCAATATATACTCCAAATTGTTTCAAAAAGTATTTCGTGAGCCCTAGTCCATATGTGGACTTTATGGGCAAAAGAGTAGAAAATTCCAATTTTGGGATTTTTCGTCTTTATTTTGGGAATTATGGGATTTCCTTAAGCTTAATGTTGCAGATTTTTTTACCGTTTGATTTTGGTTAACAAACTACATATGCACAGAAAATTTTATCTGATTTGCTTAATTAATAAAAGTTTTATAGCATATTTAATATTTTTACTTTTCTAAAATTGGACCGTTTTTACCATAATTTTTCGAAATTTTCGGAAATTTTTGTTCCATTTTTTTTGTTTTTGTTATGCATGTGAATAAAGATGACGCAATTTCCTATTAAATAAAAAAATATTCACCTCAATATCATTCTTACGTGCAAAACTATGCGTTCTTAAATATGAGTGTTTCAATATGTATCTCACTTTTATACATTTATGTTACGGAAGTAAAAATTTTCATGCCTGTGTAAAAAATTGTGTAAAAAAACCATTATACCTGAATAGAGGATAACCAAGAGGCATATCTTAAATTAATAATCATTATAAAAAACATCAGATAAAAAATAAAATTTTCTGTTAATTTTTATTTACGAAAAGTCGTTAAAAGTATTTTTTATTTCCTTAAAATTATTATTTATTTTCTATAAAATAATCTGTCATATCATTATGCATGTCTAAAAGATAAAGTAAATCCTTTAATTCTATTTTGTTAGAAGGTGAAGAAGCCTCATAATTAATCCAACGTTTTCTCATTGATGAGAGTACAGGATCAGAAGATAACAATAGGCTATAGAAAATGTCTTCGTTTTGTGACTTCCTAGAACATTTTCGAGAATTGAATATTTGAATGTACTTGAAATCGCAGTTTCTTGCTTCTTGCGCTTCTTCTGTTAATTCCCTAAGAGGAAGAATATTCGATTCTATAATTGTTTTACCATGACATAATATTTTATGTACTGTGTGTAGTTTCAAAATCCCCAAAAAATTTTCTTGCAGTGTTTCCGTCGTTAGTGTTTCCTCCACTACGAAGAGGCTTATCAATTATTAACCCCGTTTGTACTCTAAATTCTTCTTGGATTCTACTTTTCTCAGAAGCTTTTAGAGCTTTTAGTTCATCATTGTTTTTTTTTTTTTATTTTTATTAAATTTTCTGTCGTACTTCTGTATTTTAAGTCGTATGCAATATGCAGAAAATGCTCCAAAAATATTATGCTAGCATGAAGGGGGGATACTCCGAAAGATAGAACTTCTTCGTTGACTACGTTGGTTTTTTTTATCTGAGAATTCTGACTTCTTCTGATCAAATATGGAACATTTCCAACAAGAAGATTTTTTTGTCGTAGTATTTGATTCCTTTACATACTCAAAACAAATAGGCCTACAAAAATTTTTGGATCCTGGGGTTGTGTTTTTCCATATATCTTCAAAAGTGTTTGCACGTACTGATGAAGATGCAACCAGTGAGTATGAATGAATTCTTAGTGGTACTAAGAATGCCATGAATATGCTCTTAAAATCTATTGTATGTTTTTGTTTGTACTCAGGAAGGGCTGATATTCCATCACATCCCCACTTACACATTGGTACTACATCGCAGTTTTTAACCTTTTCTAGTTGGTCAGTAGAAAAATCTGAAATAATCCGTGACGCCGTATTTTCTAGCAAAGAAGATAGTCCAATAGAAGCTTTCGTTTCATCAAATGTTATTGGAGATGACATAATCGCTTTCTTTTTTTCTTGAATAGACTTATATGATGGTAATATTGCATGTCCTTTCTCAAGTAAAGCTTTTCTCAAAATTTGGTACTTATTTCGGCTTATTTTCATTTCCAACATCAGAGCAATAGCTTCTTCCTCCGTAAAATTTGACTGCGATGTCGGAGTAGGTATGCTGTTAACAATTCGTTTCAACCGTTTTGGAGATGCGCTGGGAAGAATATTGGCGATGTGCACTGCCTCGGAAGGCTGATTTTCTTTTTTTTAGCAATTCTTTGAACGTATCGGAAACTTCATCTTTTGAAACTGAAGAAAGTTTTTCGGTTAACCTTTTTTTCTTAGACTTCGAACATAAGTCATCATAAGATTTGCAGGGAGCTCCACATAATGCGATGTATGTTGAGAATTTCGCAACAGTATCCATCCAAGTAAGATACTTTACTTTAAACTTATTTTTGTTTCCGCGAACTGATTTCATTTTTGATCAAATAATTTAAAAGATTTTTCCAGTTTTGCAGTACCAATGACATCAACTCTGCAGTTGTATGTAGCCTTAATAAATTTTTTCATGGCCTTAATTCTATCAAGTCCTTTTGTAGCATCAGTCCACAAAAAAGAACACAATGTCTCAAACTTTAATGTGATCGGCATGATGTTTTTTTAAATTTGCTATCTATTGTATATATGCAAATATTTATATGCGTGTTCAGGTCATCGAACAGTTGGGTACCTAAAGAAGCAAAGCAGCTAGCTAAAAATCAAAAAAGGCACTTAGGTAAGACATAATTAGTCATAGGTCATCCTAAAGCGAACACCTGCACCATTATTTTTAACCCTTACATTTTTAACTCTTTTTTCAGGTATAATTGTTTTTTTACACAATTTTTTACACAGGCATAAAAATTTTTACTTCCGTAACATAAATGTATAAAAGTGAGATACATATTGAAACACTCGTATTTAAGAACGCATAGTTTTGCACGTAAGAATGATATTGAGGTGAATATTTTTTTATTTAATAGGAAATTGCGTCATCTTTATTCACATGCATAACAAAAAAAAAATGGAACAAAATTTTAATATTCGTTGCTGAGCTCCGAAAATTTCGAAAAATTATGGTAAAAACGGTCCAATTTGAGAAAAGTAAAAATATTAAATATGCTATAAAACTTTTATTAATTAAGCAAATCAGATAAAATTTTCTGTGCATATGTAGTTTGTTAACTAAAATCAAACGGTAAAAAAATCTGCAACATTAAAGGAAATCCCATAATTCCCAAAATAAAGACGAAAAATCCCAAAATTGGAATTTTTTACTCTTTTGCCCATAAATCCACATATGGACTAGGGCTCACGAAATACTTTTTGCAACAATTTGGAGTATATATAGCTTTTTTATAGTATTCTTCTTTTTCAGATCCCAGCTTTGGGATTTTAGAAAATATGGGGTAAAGTCAAAATTTCGATGTAAAATAGGTCAAGTTGAAAGACTTTCATCTTCTACAAGAATGATCAGTTTTATACGAAATTTGGTTTAAACGTACACACATATAGTTAACTTTAATAAAAATAAAAAATTTTCATATATTCCTTAAGAAAATTTTGTTCTATCTAAAAAATTAGATTAGTGTCCCATTTTAGGCTAAAATACACAAAAATGCAATAATTTTGGATTTTTTAAATTGAAAATCGTATAATTTTTAAGCCAGAAAAGATATTACTTTCAAATTTCTTTCAGAAAATCTTAAATTTTGTTTGCTATCTACGGTAAAAAACTCAAACAAATTTGCTGCAAATTGTACCCAATATTTCGAAAAAACTGGACCAGGGTATGGAAAAAATCAAAAATTTTAATTTTAAAATGCTTATAACTCGATCATTTTTAAACATAAACATGCAGAGCTTTAAGACCATGTAAAATATTTAAAAATCAGACAAAAATTGAAGAAATGCCAAGCGTTAGAAAAATTTTTAGGAGCGAAGTGTCCAACTTTGAGACCACATAGCGCCATCCCTGGAAAGTGGAGGGTAACCACCTTCAAAAGTTAAGCTCAAGTACTCCTCTACTATACTCGTGCCAAATTTTAAATCAATCGGCCTAGCCGTTTTCAAATGGCTGAATTATTTCCAAAATATTTTGATTCTGCCCCACTGTGCATTGTAGGATTCTTAGAACTAATACATATTCTTAGTATAAAAGCTGTTCATCTAAACTACGGACACTCTAAACATTTTATTAATGCAGAAAATTTGAGTTGGGTATTTTCAACGGCAGACAAATTCGGATAAACCTCAAGTACCATTGAATTAAAGTAGAATTTGTTTAAACGATTTTATAAATTAATTAAATTTATCTCTTCACTCTTAAACGTGAATTTATTAATTGGTTGAATGAGCTTGTTCCTTTGGTTTAATCACTTTTAAGTTTACTTAGAGGTACCACAATCATAATTTTTTTCTCTGCGTGTCCATGACTAACTATCGTAGAGAAACTAGAGATACCAATGTGAAGTCACCCAATTTTATCGGTATAATGGTACTAGAACAGTTGTCAGTACGTTTTATTTTTGTATATAAAAAGTTTTCAACACTGCTTACAGAACTCTACAATAATTATTTAAAAACATATTTTTCTAAATTTTAATTTTAAGAAAAACGAAGTGGTGGGCACTGTTAGTTTTAAATATTTCTCACATGCAAAATGCTAAAGTCTTGGCAATGCTGGAATATTATTATTTTTTCTTGGCATTGCATCTTTTGCATCTCTTATACACAGATACAAAAGCAAAATAATAATAATAATAATCGTTCCAGATGGCACTTCACAAAATAATAATAAAAAAAAACAATAGAAGAAAAAATTAACGTACTATTGTGTTGCTTTCACTTCGCCTTTGTATATTTTGGATGGCAAATAACAACTTATACTGATAATCCTTTCAATTTGAAGCTAAAGCATACAGTGTACAAAATAAATGATGAGACTGAAGTAAATTGGTCTTTAAATCTTTGGTTTTTAAAACTTTTTCTAAGATTTGTGTATTGAAAGAAAATAAAAGTTTTAACTGAATTCAAATTAATATTTTGCAATTGTTATTTATTTAAATATATTTTATTTACAGTTTTGCATGTCACTGTTGCAATATCTAATAATCGTATAAGTAGAGGATACATCTTAGCATAAACAAGCATTGTAACTAATCTTTAGTAAAATACACTTTATGGTTGCCTACCAGGCAGCATGTTGTTGCAAAAGCTTTATCTTGGTAGGACGTGTACGTACGAGCATGTATTTGACAAAAACTAATTTTTCCCTAAAGATTTTAATCTGATACTTAAGATGCAATAAATTTACAAATATGTATTCGATTTTTAGGAGCGTGCGTTCAATGTAGTTGAAAATTATGTGAACGAAGAAAGAGTCGAGTATACAAACACACTCTAGTCTTCTTAAATACTGATTTGATCAAATTGTGTTTTCTGCCATTCAAGGCAAAAAATGTTTAGTGATGATAAGATGGATTATAAAGGCAGTAGATTCTATTTGAAAATTTATTGAATGACTAAAATTGAATACTATTTTATGTGCTATAATACTTATGCAAATAAGTACGAGCATTTCGTGTAAGTTTCTTGTAATAGAAAAGAATAGATAATAGAAATTTGGTAATGCTAAAGAGTGTACCGTTAGGTTTATTTCGAGAAAAATATCTCTGGATTCGAAAGCCTTTTACATAAGTTTAATGATAATAGTTATAAGCTACTGGCTATGGTCTGTCAAGTTGGCGCAGTAGGAAGCCTTTGATAGTTTTAAATTATAAAAAAATTGGTTAAGAGAAATTCCCTTTTTTAAATATTTCATGCGATAATTTATTTTTCCCAAATGAGACTTAAGGTACATTTATAAAATTTAATTTGCAATAATTTTATTTACAAGCAAGTACTATTTATTGAGCATTTTACAATGCATATTTCCAATAGGTTTTAAAATAAATTAACGCATGCTTTAATTTACAAAAAAAGTATTTAAGTCGGTGTTTGTATCTTCAATGGCAGTGTTTTGTGTATACAAAAATATTTAGTATTCATATTCTTAATTTTTTTAAATTACTAGTCGAGCTATTTTAGGACTATAACCATGTAATTTAATTTACTTAGGCTTAAGTTCACGTTTATCTTAATTTCTGCTTTTTTAAGAAGAAAAATTGGTTACACATTAAAAAAAAAAAAAAATTTTAATACAGCATTTTCTGAACGCTACATCCGCCATCAGTAAGCTTCACAGCAATCATCAGTTTTTTTATTTAAAAAAAAAGTAACAAAACAATTTGTAAATAATTTTTCTTTCTTAGAACAGAAGATTTTAAAATAAACCTGAACTTAAGCCGAATTAGAATAATTAGTTTTTAAAAAAAGTAAACCACAAGAATTATAGTTTATATAAAATTTATTTAACATGTTTGTAAGAAGTTTCATGAAGAGCTAAGTAAGCGGTGGCGAAATGGCTATCGGGACGTGCTGACACCCTCAATAATTAATAAAGGTAAATTTAAAAATTTTAATCGAACGTATTAATGGTTATTTAATATTTAATATTTAAACGTTTCTCTGACCAAATGAGAATTTGACTTAAACATAACGTTGATTTGATTAATTGAAAGACAAATAATAAACGATGCTTTTCCTTTAAAAAATAAACATGACTAAAATCCAAAAATAATTAAAACAACTTTCAATGAAATTATGGTTCTTTACTACATAAAAAATCCTCCATTAAAATATTTCCCAAGACAAGTTTTAAAGAAATAAAGCATGCGATAAAAAATATGAAATATATTTTAAGACTTTTTCTTTATAAAAAGAGTACATTTTTCAGAATTCTTAGTAGATTCAATTTTCCAAATTGTTTTTGGCTAAATGTCTTATGCCTTCACCCTCAATTATTAATAAAGGTGAATTTAATATTTTGATCGGGACAATAGCACGATCATATTAATGTTAATTTTATATTTTTTATTTAAACGTTTCTTTGACCAAATGATTTCTTTAATTAAGAGACAAGTAATAAACGATGCTTTTCCTTTAAGAAATAAACACGACAAAAATCCAAAAATAATTAAAAGAACTTTCAATGAAATTAGTCACTAAAATATCCTTCAAGATAAGTTTAAAAAAATAACGCATGCGATAAACTTTGCATAAAAAGTGTGCATTTTGCAGAATTTCTAGTAGATTCAATTTTCCAAATTTTTTTTGCATAACTGTGTTTACAATTTACTACCACAATAGCTTCATTTCACCACAAATGGTTTGGTAAGAGTGTGATTATATTTTAAATAAATCTTGCAAAACAAACTGACTGCAAAACAGATTTATTTCAGCTATCCGTCTCTAACGGTTTACAAGATAAGCCACATACATTTAATTTCGTTAACGATTGAAGTTATAGCGGATTATGCAATACAGGTTCTCTGTCTCTAAAGGTTCAGCAGTTTGTTCATGTACATCAAATTACATGAACTATTGTTACACTATTTAATTTATAATTTTCTCTTCTTATTATACTAGAAACCGTTGTTGACATTTTGTCTAATCTTCAAGTATTTTATATATAACAGTTCAAACGATAGGTCTAAATAGGTCGATTTACTTCAAATATTAATTTCTAAATTCAAATTGTATAATTGTTGTTAAAGCCGACTTAGCAATACAGTTTCCGTGTAAATATCAACCGTCTCTCTACAACTGTTCAACAGCTTGGTCAGTCAAATCAAAATGAATGAAGTATTGGGCTATCCTTTCATTAAAAATTTTGAATATTTACACTTGTTTATAACATGATTTTAGTAATCGGCATTATGTCGAACTTTTAAGCGCCTGTCTATAACGACTTAAAAGATGAGCCCATTTAGGTCAATTTGCTTTCTCTATCGGAACACCCTTAAATTTTTAGATTTATTTTTGTATTACTTTTTGATATTGGGAGCTATACTGGTATGTTTTTTTATATTTTAAAGTGGTGCCCTTTACGGTACATAACAAGCGTAAAAAAGTGTATGTTGTTTGGGGACACCCCTTATGCATAACCCTTTAAATAAAGAAAAAAATGTTTAAAATCGGTTCAGAAATGACTGAGATATGCGGCCACAAACATTAAAAAAAGCAACATTCAGACGAATTGATAACCTTCTTCTTTTTTTGAAGTCGGTTAAAAAAAACACCTGAAATTCACCGTTAAATTTGTTCTACATACTTATGTATGGGAGAAAAAATGTATAGCATGCTATAATTTTCGAAAACGATGGTCTTTAGACATACTGATTCTGAGACAGATATTTTTTTTTACTTGAAAGAAGTAACAGTCTGAATGAAAGAGAAGACCAATTCCTATTAAAACTGTTTAAAATATAAATAAAAAACACAAGCAGAGATAAATTTTGGCAAATAAACTATTTGTATCTTTTTTAAATAGAGTCATTCGCTAAAAAAAAATCTCTTTAAATCATTGCTGAAAAAAAAATTATTCATGCATTAATTAATTGATAATAAAGCAGTTTTGCGAATCAATATTGTTATAAAGAATATTTGGAAATAAAATAAACTTGAGATTTGCTCATATTAGTCAAATATTTGACTAAAAAAACGTAACCACTATTTTTACAAATGTTTAGTCAATCTTTTCTGACACGTATCATTACGAATGACTATTTATATTAATATTTTGTGTTAAGTAGGATAATAAAATTCTTAAAAAGTCTTTGAAAAAGAAACAACAAATTTTTATCATAATTTAGTGGTTACGACTTTCTGGTAAAATATTTAACTAAAATGACCGTACCTTTAGCTTTACATTTTATTCCTCAGTAATCTTGTTTTATTTACACAAACAACATAAGTGCTAATAAGTATGTTAATAAAAAGCAAAATCCCTTAGTAGTTTTTCAAATCCCATTTTACTTATTGCTTGCTTTCTTCCTAAACTTTAATCAAAAATTTCATGGGAAACAAGTTTTGCTTAAGGGCTTCTTTGAATAAATTTATGAATTTGTTTCCGTGTTTTTTTTTTCTCTCTCTCTCTTTTCTTCTGTGTTGTATTTGCCACAAAGGTAGAACCAAAAAAGCAAAAAAAAAAAAAATAATAATAAAAAACTGGAATAAAGTGGAGAAAAAATATTGCTGAGCAAATTTTTAAACCACCTTTTTTTATTATGATTCCTTTACGATTTGTGCCAAAGGTAAAACTTCAATTATTATGGAGGAGTTGCCTTTTTTTCGTAGTTCGTTTAAGGAACATCTTCTTGTAAAGTCAGAAAATATAAAATTTTTTAAAACTTTTTTTCAAAGTTTAATGTGGGCGAATGTGTTTCGTTTGTAAAAATCTTAACAACAACAAATTGTAATCAGTTCTTTTGAAGTTAAATAAAAGTTGTTAAGAAGTTTTAAAATATAATTATTTTTATGTTGAAGTTTTAGGAGGAGATTTACAAATAATTTAAATTCTTAAATTATGGTTGGTTTCTAAATTGCAAGTATCGCAACGTTGTAGCATCTTTTTCCAACACAAATGATATTTTCAATTAATTTGTAATCATTTCAAAAATTCATTGCATTTGTTTTAAAGTACTTAATATAAAAACCTTTTATTGTGAAAGTGTCATTTTAAAATGCCGATATTAATAAATAGCAACTTCATTAAAAATAATTTTTTTCTTTTATTACTAATAATTAAATAAAAAAAGAAAGTTTAATAAAAAACGATAATTATTTATTGTTTGTTGCATGTGTAATCAAAAAGTTTTAAATTAAAATAGAAATTTTTTAATAAATTATAACAAACTGACAAAGTACTTACTGCCATGGTAATAGCCGGAAAATATTTATCAATTGAAATTATAATTTTGAAACAAGGTTAGATACAGTTGCGGGCAAAAAATTGGATTACACTCATATGCATTGTTTTAAAATATGCACAAAAAAATTAATTAATTTTATTCCATTATTATTCAAGCAAAATGTGGAATCAATATCAGTGATTAATTAATTTAATAGGGATAAATAAATAGCACGAATGTTTTTTTAATTATGTGGGATATTTGTAAAATTTTCGGTTTTCACCAATCTGGTATCATCAAAAAAATGAATGTGTAGAAATTAAACTGAACACTAAAAGGTTCTAACAAAATATATTCATTTTAATTAAAAAAATAACTTTAACTTTTAGCTTTAATTTAATTTTTGTTATAATTTTTTGGAATATTTTTTTTTTAAATCTTTTTTTGCTGAAAATAAGAAAACAAATTTTTGTTGCAAGTCTACATAAAAAGCACAAAACATGTATGCTTGCTTGTCGGAAAGCGTTATGGTACAAACTTTTAAGTTGTAAATAAAATTTATTTTAAAAATTATTGCTGTTTTTTTTAAATTATTTAGTTGATTTTGTAGAAAAAGATTTTGTAGTAGGAGAAAAAAGCGATTTTTTTGAGATGTTTAAGATTATGATCTGTCATAACTGTTTTTAACAACAATTTGTTGAAATTAATTTTTAGCTTTATATTTTTTTTTTTTTTGTGTTTCTGTTTATTAAAAAAATAGTTTTTCTTAAACTAAATCTATGCGAATTTGCGTATTTAATTTTACTAATTGGGTCTCCGGTCGTATACAAATAAAAATGTTATTTAAGTTTATGTATTTATTCACTGCATAAGAATTTTATTTTTTTCTGTGTGACCTACAAAATATCCTTTAGATTTTAAATGATTATTTAGAAACGTTGTCTAACTGAAAACGTACGGCACATCATCGAAATAAAAGTAAAAAATTATTTTTGAGAAGAGATAAAACATATTGTAGTTTGATAGCTTAAGAATAGTTTGTCGCGAAAAGTGCTTTTGTTGTTTAATAAAAAATAAAAAAATAATTTTTTTAATAAATTATATGTTCAGTTATTCCATTATTAAAATTAAAACAAAAAAAATAATGCAAAGCCAAAGTCATACACAAAATGGAAGATCTTAGAATGTTTTTTTTTTTTGTTTTTTAGTGTTAAAACTCGTTTATTACACGTCAGGTTGTCCAAAGAGCACAACGATATTTTATATTTTAAACCTGCAGCAACTATTCCAACTGAGCAAGAAATACAAATTTGCACTAGGACAACAAGGACCTCTTAGTGGAGAATAATATATTCGAGAGATCTCCCACAGTTATACATAAATTATCAAAATGAGATCAGTCGGTCTCAAAGTGTATTCAAAAAAACGTTAAAACTAAAGGTCCATCCTCATTTAAAATGGCAAGGCGTATTGTGGTCGGACGAATTAAGAATTAATTTAGGTAGCAGTGGTGCAAGATCATGACTTAGACGGTGACATATCACAACGTCCAAGGACAAAATGTCCATAGATATTATAGGCATGTTTAAAATTATTCTATGTACGAAAGATGCAACGTTTTTACAAACAGACTTGAAGAAAACTGTTGGTACGCGAAGCTGGTGTTATTTAAACCATAAAGGAGAAAATCCTTGTGCACGGCCAAAGGCCGGCTATGCAGGAAATCCTTAGCAAGCGAAGCCGTTTTTGTTTTAACATTTTAAAAACGACCCAATGTTCATGGACATTATGACGTTTTTCAAAGCGATATAATGACATGCCACCGACTTAGACATGTTAAATATTAAATAGTACACTACAAAAATTTCATTCAAAATATATTAGAGGACGGTATTTTCTTTTTCCGATTGGCACTCAGGAGATGACCTCCACCCAAGGAACTAGAAAGTTAGGTTATAAAAAGGAGAAGAAAGGGCGTAGAGCTTGCGGCATTCGAATTGAATTTTCCTACGTTGACAGTGACAGAAAAGACCTCAGCAGAAAGATGAAAGTTTCAGTTTGAATGCATAAACCGAATTTTTATTTCTTTAACAGGGCTATGTTATCCTTTTAACAGAACTCTGTTAAAATGCTTATTTAAGGTTTTTATCTTTACGCATCTGTAGTAAAACCATTTAAAAAGTTTTTTATTTAGTGATTACTTGAAGAACTATATTTCAATTCACAACCGCTTTGCATTATTGTATCGCTTGTATTATTATATTGTAGCACAAAATGTAGTATTTTTGCATGTGTTTTTAAAAAAGTTTTACTTTAGTCACACCTGGGACAAATTTTTGGAAAGTTTAATTGCAACCCCTCTACTTTTTTACAATAGAAGGAATATGTATTTCTGTGGCTTAGATAAGTCAGACCTTTTTGCAAGTTAAAAAAGAGTTCGAAAAGAGGTACTGCGCATCACTACCTTAATCTCAAGTCAATAGCAATTATATTCTAACTAAAATTAGAATATAAAAAATTTAAGTTATTTTGATGTAAAGCAATTAATTAAACAATTTCCGTAAATGCAAATGTAAATGAAAAAGTAAATGAAATGACATTAGACAGCACCAATGGAAATGCATGAAATATAATGTTGTTAAAGATTTACTTACCCCACAAAAACCCCAGTATCCATGTAGTGCGTATAATAGAATATGGTTACAACAGTTATGGCAAATAAAGCCAAAACGCAACGGCGTACATTAATGGCTTTAAGATGTGGCAAACCAAAACAACAACGGGCAATTAAATAATTGCAACAATTACAATTTGGATTTGATGCTGTAGACGATGGCGTCGACGAGGACGGAGAGGAGGTGGAGTTGGTCGAAGAGGGTAACAATGATTGGCCCTCATATTGATTATTGTACAGAGAAGAGTTTGAGGATGAGTTGGATGGAAGTTGCTGATAATTGGAGTGGCTATAAGAATTTGTTGAATTTGTATTATTAGAAGAGTTTACATTATTGACAGCTTCATAGTTGCTTTTAGTGTTGTTGTTAAACGATAATGTTGTTGCTGTCACTGTTGCCGTTGTTCTAGCTGGTAATGGCATTTCCATTGATGATAACGATGATGATGACGTAGCTAATAGAGGTTTTTGCTGTTGTTGTTGTTTTTGCTGTTTCAATAAGCCGCCATCAAATGTTATTGAATTTTTCTGTATCGTTTGTGTTTTTGCCAATAAAGTTGTTGCACTCGATTCTAAGGATGAGTTGATATTTGTTGATAACAGGGGAGAGTTAACAGAACTTGGTGTTAACTTAGTTGGTACTATATGGCTGGAATATGTTGTAGTTGTTGTTGTAGCAGCATTAGAAATGGTAGTGATAGTTGTTGGCATTATGCTGCCTAAACTTTGGTTAGAGTCGTTATGTTTATTATCTAAATATTCACTATTATTTAGATTCATGTTATTGTTATTATTATTATTGCTGCCAATGATGCTCTTACTGCTCCTGTTGTTGTTGTTGTGGTTGCTATTATTGCCCTGTATTTTGTCTAAACTGGCTGCATTATTGACGTTATTATTATGCGGGAGTTTAAGAAACTTGTGTGCGCTGTGATGATGATTATTGGGTCTTGTGGCATCAATATTTGTATGGCCACTATTACAACTACTGCTACATCTATTGCTACTTGTACTAATGTTGCTATTAGTTAATATCGTAGTTGTTGTTGTTTCTGTATTGCTATTACCATTTCGCTTGTTAGTTTGATATGGCTGTTGTTTGTACTTCATCTGCCGGCTGTTTGTGACATTTTTTAAAATTGCTGTTGTTGGTGTTGATGTTGCGGTCGTTGATAAAGTTGCTAATGGCGATAATTTTGTTGTTAAAGCTGTTTCTGTTAGCCAAGGCATGTTAGTTAAATTACTACCGCCACTAACATCATCAACGTGCTCTTGCCTACAACTACTATTTTGAACAGGAACAACAACATCATTATCGTCATTAGCTTCATTCGTTTCATTTATTCTTGTACTGTTTGTGGTATTTGGCAATAGTTTGTCATATTTGTGGCGTTTTTTTATGGCCGATGCCAGGGTAAATTTTGTAGTCGTCCAAATATCAACATTATTGCTGTTGCTGCAATTGTTATTTTTGTTGCTGTTACCATTTTCTTTACTCCAGCCATTGTCCAAAATATTGTCATTGTTGCTTTTAAGGCTGTTGTTTAAAAGTGCCATAGTTTTATTGCTGTTTATGGGTTTAAACAAAACTTCACTTTCAATAGTTGTATTTAGCAATTGTTTGTTTTTTGATATTGTCATAGTTTTTCTTTTTTTTTTCTCAAAAACAAATTCAAAATTATTTCAAAATTAAAGTAAATTTATAAAAAAAGCTTTAAAGGTGAATGGTAAGTTTTCTTTTTATTAATTATTAAAATTATCGGTGGTAGCTTGTCTGTTAAGCGTTTATAGACTAAAGATGTTTAATCAAGTCTTTGAAAAAGTGGGCGTGGCAGCTGGAGATATGTAAAATATGGCACTTACACTTAAATTAAGTAATTGAAAGTTCACCACAAAACTTTGCGTTAAGTTTATAAGTACAAAAGAAATTAAAATAAAATTTTAATTTAAACGAAAAACACTGAATTTTTTTTGCAATAAAAAAATTATTTTAAGTTTAATTCACTATAAAATGTTTCTTTGTATTAACACTTTTTTTGTTATTTTCTTATTAATTTATATTTTGCAAATTGTTTTTCGCCACTTGATATGTTTCCAAATTTTAATATATTCAACACTTTGTGTAATTTTTATTTGTTTTATGGCCATGGTATTGTGTTGCAGCATCACTTTGTTGTAAAATGATTTGCAGCAGCCTTTATAATGGCAATGCCTTGACACAGCATTATTGTGGTGCTTTACTTCCGCTGTGAAAATTAAAAGCAGTTGACATCTTTTTATGTTTAATTTTTTGTTTTTTTTTTTTTATTTTAATTGGCACACATTTTTGCAAGCATCACTAAACCGTCTTTTGTTGTGTTGCACGCAATTAATTTTATAATTGCATTTCACTTATTTACTCGAGTTAAACACTTTGTATTGAAATATTATTTTTTGTTGTTGATTTTATAGTGGCTTTTGTTTTTACTGCCATATGTTGCGATATGTAGGTGTAACTGTTTCTGGAAGGGATTATTTTCGTTTGTTTGTTGATGTTATCATTTTTATGAACGCAAGAAACTCTGATCTGCAATGAAAGAATGTAAAAAATAATAATAAATAAATAATTTGTTTAACAGATGTGCAACAGTAAATTTACAATGAGTTGAAATATTTTTATAAACCTACACTATCAAACTGAAAATATGACTCGCCCATTGGAAGAAAGGATTTTTTTATTAATTACTTTTTTGTTCGTTTAATTGCTGAAAATTATTTGTTTGAGATTTATGCATAGACGTTATGGCTAAACTGCAAGCACTAATATTTAAGAATTTTTTTTTATTTATTTAATTGATTTTTTTATAAAGGAGACTGTGGCTAAAAATTCCGTAATGTATGACACAAAATTTTATAGTCAATTTCCCTACTTAATTTAAATTAAATTTGATTTTTAACAAACCGAATTATACAACTTTTTATTTTACAATTATTTTACTAAGGCCGTAGTATGCAGACATTTTAAGTTTAACACTTTATGATTTTGTTTGCCCTATCAATAGCTTTGCATTATAAAACTTCCATTTATTATTGGTATCAATAATAATAATATTTAATGGATAAAAAATAATGAGTGAAGATTTCATCATGCAAAGCCATTGATCGGTCCAACATAATCCTGTCCTTATCTAACGGCAAGTTATAAAGGCCATCCTAAGTGTAATAGCATAGACAGCGACAGCGTTAATTTGCATTAGCAGTCTTAATTCAAATTAACTTCTGAATTATCCCCATTCCAATGTGTATAAGGTTTATCGTAAAGGTACTAAATTGAATTTAGCTGTTTCAATATGGCAACACAGTCGATTATTAACAAGCTGTTTTCTAATTGTTTACTTTAAAGAAAATAAAATGGATTCAAAGTCAGAAAATTGTTTTAAATAAAAAAAAAATAAATATTGAAAACGAATCGGGTTTTTTCAGTTATAAGATTATTACGGCAAAGAGGCAAAAATGTGTGGAGCAATGAAAACGCACAGATTTTACTAGACCTGTAGGCGGAACGTGCTACGATTTGGGGCGTGCAAAAAGTATAAGAAACATTTGCAAAGACATTGCAGTACAAATGAACAATAAATTTAGTTTGGAAGAAGTGCACGTGAAAATTTTAAATTTCAAGTGAAATATAAAGCTTCATATTGGTGTCCAACCTTTCAATAGTTTTAACGCTTTCATACAGTTTTTGGAAGGCCTTCCTGTTGAGTCGAAAGTTTTTCCTAAATCTGTTATCGTCCATCTTAAGCACTTTACTTTTCGAAAAAAAAAAAAAAAAATACTGTTGCGGCCCTTAAAAAATTTCTTATACAAATCATATTTACCATGTTGAGATAATATTTAACTTACGAATTTTCAGAATTGCATTGGTTTTACTTTGAGTACCTTACTGCGATCCCAACTTGTAGCTAGAAACTCTGATTTATGGGTGCTAGTGCACCTACAATTTTCATATTATAGAGCAGTTTTAACAAAACAAATTTCAGTTTTTTTTTTTTAATAAATAAAGATTTTTCACCAACAGCAGCTAACCCTACTTTCTGCCTTCTATCAATTTGATCTAAATGTAAACGTTTACTAAATTCAAAAACTGTCCTCCGTCAGAGTAAAATTTTAATTAACATTAGTGAGCTTTAAATTCAAATTAATTTCGTCGTTTGTCTAAGCGTTAAGACGCTTAGAATTTCACAGAGTATGTGGTGCTATGTCTGTTATAAGAACAAGTACAAAAAGTACAAATAATATGAAGAGTTTCTCGATAGTAACATAATTTTCACATATGTGGCCTTATTTTTGTTTATCTGCTACAGACTATCAGCCAAAACTCCGGGCGAATGTTTTAAGTTTTCCAAAAAAAAATGTGAAGGAAACAAAGCGGGTATTATCAAATAATAAAGATGTAAAAAGAAAAATAACTCTCTTTTACTTACGGAGATGCCACTTTTTTTATTTTTTGCTCCCACGAAATTCATAATCGGAGAAATCTTTTCTCGAGAAAAAAATTTTCCGTGAGTATGAAATAACGTGAAAATGATTGGGCTGTATTAATTTACACAGAGTACGATTGGCTAGTTTGTTTTAAAATCAGGTACAAAATATTTAAACTAACAGGTGTCTAATAGTAACGTTTTTTCACAAGACCTCAATTTATATTGATCCAAAGAAAGGTGACCAATACATGTTGCTTAAGCCTTGAAAGACTGCTACAAATATTAAGACCCCAAGAGAACAAAAACTTTTATTGTATTACCGTATTTCTATCTACACATATCAGTAATGTTTAATTAGTGTTTCAAACATACAGCCAATTTTAACACTGGCTAATAGATTTTTCACAGACATTTATGTATTTGGCAAGAAAAATTGTTATGAATCTTGTGTTAAAATATTTTTGCCGCGTCAATCACAGCTAAACGGCTGAGACGATATAAATGAGATTTGAAAGACCAGTAGATATTTGTCGTTGTGGTGCAATAGGGTATTTATATTTTCAAATAGTGGACCACGATAGGAGAAAAGAGGAAAGCGAGCATTTTTATGCAATCGATCAACAAAATTAAAACATGTGTAAATGGCTTCACATCTATAAGGTTCTATAATTATCTGTTTCCATAACTAGGACCAAGATGAAATTGATAGGGGGAGGGGGGAAGAGCGGGGAGTTGACTAACGTGAAATTGTATCTTGCCTTGAAATATTTTTTAGGTAGGTGGCATTAAATTTTGAGACTTACTTGATCATTTATAATAAATTCATATCAATTTGCCTAGTTTCGGAATAAATTTTCTTTTGAATTTTTTTTTAATAAAAAAACAAACCCATATGAATATGGATATGAAAACCCAAGGTCTGATGTTAAAGGCTGAACGATAATTTTTGAATCTGCTTTTTTTTTTTTTTTTTTTTTTTGATAAACAATCCTTCGATAGTATTGAAAAACATTTATATATCAGAGCTGTAAATAAATCGTTCATCGATCGCTCAATAAATGAATTGAATGAAATTTGAGTCAATTCAAATGAATTTGGTAAAAATGAATTGCAATTCGTTTCCAATTATAATAAATGCATGAATTGCAATTTGTTTCTAATTCAAATGAATTTGTCAAAGTGAAATGCAATTCATTTCCAATTCAATTGAATTGAATTAACTTTGAATTAATTCAAATAAATTATAAAAATTAATTGGAATTTAAGTTTATTTTGTAAGTAAATACGTAGTAGGCGTATTCATGTTTTCTTTGACCTTTGATCATTGAAATTTTTCAGTTTAGTAGAAGAAGTTTAAATTTTTTATTACCCCAAGATCTGCTCTTGAATTCGATTGAATTCAGCTTCTTTTTAAATTTATTTATTTGAATTAAAATTCCTCGTTTTAACTCATTTGAATGAATTCAAAATCAATTCAATTTAAAATTATAAATTAATTGCAATTCACGTTGATAAATTCTTTTGAATTAAAAACGAATTTCAATTCTTTTTACAAATTCATTTGAATTGGAAGAGAATTGAAATTCCGTTCTGCCTGATTCGTTTAAATTGATTCAAATTTCATTTAATTCTTTTTTGTTGTAAAAAGAATTAATTTAAAACTTAGTTAATTCGTAACGAGTTAAAATCAAAAAATAATGATTTATTCACAGCTCTATTATATATTTAATTTATTTTGAATATTTTTTTCTTGTTTGTAAAAGGACAAAGTTCAAGGATTACATTTATAATCAAACAAAAAGTTATTTAATTTTATTACAACTTAAATATCAAAAAAATCTTTGAATTAAAAACCAAAAATAAATAACACAAAAAAAGTAAATCAAAATAAAAAAAGTAAACTTTATTTATTTCATTTTATTTACTCAATTCACGCCAAGAAAAAGAAATATTTACCTAAAGATACTGGAAATTTTTTTTATCAAATTTACAAAAATCTAATGGGTATCAAAATAAAAACCAAACATATTTTTATTTAGAAAACACAGGCACACACACAAACACAATTACATAACACTTGTCATAGAATTTTTCTTTCGATAATGGTGAAAAACATTTCTTGGCTTCGAACTTCATCGACTTTTTTCCCATTCCATAATTCTTCTTTTACGGTCTTTAAATTTAAATTTATGAATGAAGTAATAAAAAAAAGAATAGTAAAACATCAATGGTCGTATGTTTACGTGTAATGAGATTGTGTATGTGAAAATTGTAGTCAATTTTTATATTTACATGTTTACGATTGCACAAGACATTGAGGTTTATTGACAACTTCAACTCGATGACAATCGTAAAAAATTAGCAGCAAATAAATAAAAAAAAATTGCAATCATGTTTTACTGCCATTCAAATCGGATCAAAGAGATTCTTAGTTTCAGTTCCTTTTTTTTTTTTTTTGGTTGAAATATGATTTTACATGTCATATTATTCAAATGATAATTGACAAAAAGACATTCGAAGATATTTATTTGGAAAATTTAATTAATTTAAAAAATATCAAGGATTTTACTTGTGATTTACTGTTATAAAGAAAAAATTCGAGTTGAGCAGTAAAAAAATATTTTTCAGTGACATAAAGAGTGTTTTTTATTGACGTTTATAACTTTAAGTTAGCAACACTTTTTTAAGTGGCGGCCATTTTATTAGCTGTCAAGTAAATTATTTTGCTTTGGTATTTCAACATGAAAAAACACTTTCAAATTGTGCAAATTTATTTCGAAAATCATTATCCTATTCAAAATACGTATCACGCGTTACGTTCATCTAACGGTCAACTATTTGTCTCTCAGACCAATTAATTCGATTAACTACGGAATGTTTAGGCAACACGTTTACTCTTAATAATAATATAAATCTACAGAGATGTCGTAGAGTGCGTACAAAATACGTAATTTCTGCTGTAAAGCGTAGCGTAGAGAAAGACCTAATACAGTCTATTCGCCATCGTGCACAGAAATATGATATGAGTCCATCTACTTTTTCAATCATCAATTAAAAAATCATGATGTCTAAGAGCTGTGGTTTCGACAGGTTAGCGTAACATGTCACACAGCTTGTGCTACAATTGATTTATTGAAGGAAACGTTAAGTAACCGCATAGTTTAACGTTTCAGACCCATGAGTTGGCTTCCAAGATGGCGCGACTTAACGCCGCTACACTATTTTGTGTGGGAATACGTAAAGTCTACGTCAATATGCGCGGAAGGGTTGACTATTTTAAGGACAGTATTCACCGCGCTATGGCCAATATAAGTTCACAAACGTTGGAAAAATTCATCAAAAAGTGGACCTCCAAATTAGACAATGTCTAAGCGAGCCAACCCAAACAGTTAATTTCAAAAATACGACCTTTTATTTAACATATCTACAAAGTTTAAACAAAATCTGAAAAAAAAATCTTTTACGTGGCATCACTCTGCCGGTAACGGTATAACATTTGTAACTAGTTACCAGTGCTGGCAGGGTATTGTGTAGCAGCCAGCACCACTGGTTACCATTTAAAGTGATACAAACAAATATTGTAAAATATTCAACAAATTATAACAGTCAAAACTCAATTCTTATACAATTTCCTTTTAAGAATTAAATGTCTATCTGCGTATTTGTCAATTTAGGAAAAAAAATTTATACTCTTTATGATAATTTCTGTTGTTTTATAAAAATCTTTAAAATATTAATAAAATATGTATATTTTTATAACACGTTCATATTGACTTTCTTTTCTTATTTTGGAATAACATAGTAACAATGTTTTTGTTTCCCCTTCTCCCATTTCCCATTAAGAGCCAATAACAAGTGTCTGATACGACAAATAAAAGACACAGTAATAAAGGAAAAAGCGACAAAAGTCAATAAATAAATAACATTTATTCTGAAACACAATAAAAGAAAATAATAAAAATAAAATTATCGAAAACATCACAAGACACTGTCTAAGTGGTTTTTATTTTATTTGATTGAAAGTTAAGTCAATAATAATATTTATATTGTGATTTTTTATTTTTTATTTTTTTTTTTTATTTTGGTGTTCTTTGGTTACATTAGGCGGCATTAAAAATGTGTTAGAAAATACCTAAGATGAATTCTAACAAGATATGAAAAAAAAAAATTAAAACTAAATTATAGAAGTAACTGAGAATCAACTTTAAATATCTAAGAAAACAAAAAACTCCGTTTAAATTTTTAAGTGATCGTTAACATTTTTATAAAACAATTTTATTTAATCAGTTTCTGTTACCTTCGAAAGAAAAAAATAGAATATATTTTAACTTCTTTGTAAACTGTTTACAACACGACGACTCTCATTTGTTCAAGATTTTAGATTTTCTAGAAACAAAAGAATCGAATTGTCTTTGACTGATCTTGGTTCTGCACAGTTTAAATCAAGAAACATTTCCTAACAAATGATGCAAGAGATGTTAGGGATGACGACCACCTGTGGTGTTATAAAATTGGATATAACACTGAAGTAAAACAGTTTTTGATTTTCAACCTGTTCTTGCATTTTATAAAATAGAAATCAAATATTTTCCGTTAATAAAATATAAAGTTTGTTCGGTTTATTTAAAAAAATTCCTTTTGTTGAGAAATATTTCAGTAGCCAGAAACGTCTAAACCGGATATTCTTCGTTGAGTTAAAAAGTTAGAGTCGTTGAGTTAGTAAGAACAAAGAATAACAGTCCCAGCGAGGGCCAGCTGCCATTTTTGTCCAAAATTTTTGTTATATGAGGAATTAATATCTCATGAAAATTGCGCAGTCATTGAGAGAACCTGATGACATTGAAAAAACGACCATTAAAAGAACTTCCAATGTTTTAGCATTCGGGCTACTCGCCCGATTTTAAATGCTTTTTAAAATCCCCATCAGTAAGTCATTCAACCTAGACCTTTGTGAATTATTTCTTATATCCTACACAACTCATTTCCAACTGCATAAATTTTACATATGTTATGGAGACTTTTTTTATAAAGTAGCCGATTTGATTATATCCGTCAGTCTGTCTGTCAACTTTCGCAAAATAATTAATTCTTTACCTTTATTTTACTTTTTTCATTTAAATTTATTTCAACATTTTTGTTTAAGTCATTATCAGCAAACAATGGCAATAAAATAGAAATAAAAAACTCCCATAGATTTTGTCATTTTGGCCATGCCCTTAAAACAAATATAAAAAATTTTAATCTGATAACAAAGTTTCTTTTTTATTTTTTTAGTTTTTTTGACATTTTTTATTTAAAACTCTTGAAACTATTATCAACTGTAATGAGAACAACAATCGAAAAATTAAAAACTTTTGACAGTTTATTACTTTTGCTGATAATGGAGCAGATATTAAATGTTTAAAGTGAATTTCATGGTAATTTTGCACAAACGACACACAACCCAACCACAATTGAAATGGAGAAACGATAGAAAAATTTAAAAAATTTTTTAATAAAAACATTTTGCCACTTTAAAGTAAGTTGACAAAATGCATAATTATTTCATTTTGGTTAGACCTTAACCTTAAACCATAAGAAATTTCGTGGACATTATTTACAACAAAAATCCAAAAAAAAAAAATTTCTACACATGCAAAAATATATTTAGATTTTTAAATTTTTCATTTGTTCCCAATCAGGGATTGAATCGTGATAAAATATAAATGAATTATAATTTATTATTTTTTTTTTTTTTTTTGTTAGATTTTTTAATTTATAGTTTTCTTTGGATACAAAGTATTAAATATCAAGAAAAAACGATGTTGATGTTTTCAAGACTTTGTCTGTAACGGTTTCAAAGATAGGGCCATATAAGTCAAATTACATCAGTTATAGGGACACCCCTTAATTTCAAATTTCAAGTTTGCTGCTTGTAATAGCGGACTTAGCCATAAAGGTTCTGTGCAAATTTCAATCAACTGTCTACAACTGTTCATCAGTTGATTCATATACATTAATTAACAGCAACTATTGTAACACCCTTTAATTTATTATTTTAAACATTTATACTTCTTAATATACCAGACAAAGTAGTGGACATTCTGTTAAATTCTCAATTGTTTGTATATAACGGTTTAAACGATAGGGCAATATAAGTAAATTTACTTTAAATTTGGGAACACCCTTTAATTTCTATATTAAAATTTGTTACTTGTTATCAAATTACATTAACTATTGGGACACCCTTTTATTTATAATTTTTAATGTTTATACTTGCTATTATGACGGTCATAGTAATCGACATCCTGTCCAATATTCAGGCGCTTATATATAACGGTTCAAAAGATAGGCGCATAAGTCAATTTACGTCATTAGTGGGGAAACCCTTTTTAGATTAATTTTTGTATCACTTTTTGCTATTGGGAGCTATGGTAATACGCATTTTATATAATTTTAAGAAATGCGCTTTACCCTTAAAAAACATGTATGTTGTATGGGGACATCCTTTAATTTTTAACATTAGAAACTGTATTTAAAAGCATAATCTATCAAATTGCAAAAAAAAAAAAATTCAAAATCGGTTTAGAAAAGACTGAGTTCTGCAGGCACAAACATAAAAAAGCAGCATTTAGTCGAATTGATAACCTTCTTCTTTTATTGAAGTCGGTGAAAAATAATTGTTTTTATGAAAAACAAATTTATAATGAAAGAATCCTATAAAAGATCTATACATAAAGCAAATAAAACTTTACCCTTTTGTAGATAAATCTATATTTGAAAATTTAATTAATTTACCAATTTTAATAAGAAAAAAAGTGTCACACTTGATGTCTGAGAAACACATAAATAGCACCCGAACTAGCAGATCTTGCTACATAAGCGAAAATAAAAGAATTGTTCATATAGTAGTGTCCCATTATTGTTAGTCACCGTTTTCAAGTTAAAATCTGAAATCTTTCCACACTTAAATTTTTTTTTGGAACTGTAATCATATATATCTTCCCTTCATAACACAGTTCTGATAGGTACAGAAAGGAAAATTTTCTCTATCTACCGAAAAAGAGAAATTAAAATATTGCCAGGTAGACTAAATTTTATCTACGTGAGTAGCATTAATGAAGACAAAGCAAAAACGACATAGAACCACTTAAAGCAAATCAATGAACGAAAAAACCATTCCTCTGCATTAGAAATTTTGAAAGTCTGCGTATAAAACTTAACGAATTTTGTCAATAATAAATTTTTAATTATTCTTCTTTAAGCTTATTAAACAAAAGAGTTCTACAGTATTCCTTAAATATATTTCAATTCCTTTAAAAAAAAACAAAAAAATTTTTCAGGCAACTGGAATTATGATAATTGCGTCTTGAAAATATTTGTTTAACTAACACTTGATCTCTCTTCTTAAAACTCAATGGCTTTTAAGTGGAAAAAAATTTGGTGCTTAAAACTCTTGAAATTAAATTCTTAAAAAAACATTAGAAACTTTAAACAAAAAATAAATAAAAAAATTTATTTAACACTCATCTATTTTTATTAAAACGTATGTGTAATTTTTACCTAAAATTCACTTAAAAAAACAAAATGAACCCAAAATAGCCCCGCAAATTAAATACCAAAAGAAAAAATACTCCAAACAAAAATATTTTTTGCCTTTATCGCCTGTAGTACCAATTAAGTCTACACACGACTCAATCGTAGTATCAAAAAATGTTTATCGTTTGAATGTAACAGCAGCTTCGGCACCTGCGGCACACAGTGGGTGATTTAAAAAACAAAGTGAAATCATGTGAAAATTTTAATTTAAACAGATTTTTTTAGATGGAACAATAATAAACGAGTAGAAATTAAATTTTTAAAATTACAATTTTATTTTCCTATTTCTATAAATAAATATTATAGAAGACAGATACACTAGAAAATTATCACTCACCCTCGCAATTCCCTATAAAATTCCACGATCCACAGTCCATAAAAACTACCTTAAGATTCTATAAAAACTTATGCCTGTAATCGTTGCACCCTAAGACCGTCCAGGTCCTGAAAGCATCTTCGGCTCAAATATTTAAACCTGTGTCTTGCAAAGCAGGACAATCGCAGACAAATATTTCAATTTTATAGTTTTGAGAGCAATTTTCAAATTTACATATATAAAAATTTTAAATTGTTGGTGAAGTGTGTAAACGATTCAGTATAACTAAATATAATCCCTTTTCATCAATCATTTTTTTAAGGTTAAACTTTTTTGATCTGTTTAAAATATTTAAAAATTAAAGCACTTAAAATTTTAATACATTCAAAACACATTTAAATATTTGAGTTTTATAACACGATTATTATTTTTTTTTTATTTTCTCGCTTAACGTTATTAATAAATCTTAAATTAAATCACTTTAGTAGTTTTCACTTGTTTATTTATGAAAGTGATGGTAGCACGTTTATTTGCATTCAAAAAGCATGATGAGAAATTTATATACGATTGAATAAAAATTCAGAATTCTAGTCATCAAAAAGAATTCTAACAAATATTATTTGTTTAAAATTCTAATGGATTTTCCATTGCAATCAATATAACAATAAACTGAAACAATATCACAAACGCTAACACACTATCAAACAAATGTCGCCAATAATATTTAAAGCACAACACAAAATTTCACTTATACCAACAGCCAACCAAAAACAACAACATTATCACAATCACACATCCAATAAAAATTTTGTGAAATTGTCAAAGACAGTCATTTATTATTGCGACAAGGCAACCCTAAGATCCATTGTGCTTGAGTGTGGTAGAAATTTAAATGAAACATTAGTTTCATTTCTGTTTTTGTATGCAGTTTTTAGATTTTTTTTTTGTACTAAAAATTCTATTAATTTTTGAGTTTTGTTTCTTTTTTTTTTTATTTGTTGAAACACAGTATCGACAACCATTTTTCAGTTGTTTCTTTTTATTGAAATTGTATATGTTGGCAAGTGTGTTTCTAATACAATGGAGCAAATACAATCACTACTATTTTAAATAATCTCTTTTTTAGTTCAACCACTAAACAGCAGTGACAAGAAACTTTGTTTTATAAAGTAAAAACAAAAAAGAAAAAAAAAAGAAATTAACACCTTTTGAAAATGCAATTGAATGTCGAAAGGTGAGGGAATAAAGTTGAAATTAATACTTTGATGAACTTTTGTTTTACTAGAAAGAACAAACAGTCTCTTTGATTTTTAGCTTTGGCGCCCTTTTTATTATAGAATTGCGATACTTAATGCCGACTGCTGTATTGAATACATCATTTGAAAAAAAAAAAAGTGTTGAATTGTTTAAAACCATCTAAACTGCGTTCTTAACCAACACTTGGTAAAATACTTGAAACCATTTCATGTATGTCTACACGTTTTGATTCGTTCTTTGCTTCTTAGTTTTCTTTGATGACTAATTGGGAACGTCAAGCAAAGGAAGTCATTTTTATTTCTTCTACAAACAGTTTAATATTTCCACGTTTTATTTACTCATTGCTTTAATGTCACTTTATTTACGTAGCACTATATGATTTTGGTAGCAACATGCAACTTCTTTGTTCGTTATTTTTCTCTATACTGTCAAACCGCAGGCAACTCCAATTTATTTTTATAGGCGAGAAAAAACGTCTAAATTCGTAAAATATGAAAATATATGACAGCTTTGTTTTAAAAAACTATAATACAAAAAATACAAACCTTGTAGTTAAGTAGTTAAATTAAAAATTGTAGCCAAATAATAAAGAAAGGAAAAGTTTGAAAGCTAAAAAGCAATTTAAAGTTGACACCTAATTAGAGATAAAAGGAAATTCATAATTCCGTTTTTTATAGCCTTTTTTAATTCTATAGAGCAGCATATTCTTGAAAGCAATCTTACATTTTCACATCATCTTTAAAACCTGTTCTTTTTAGAGACCTAAGAAATGTTAAAATAAAGGTTGTCGATGTCGTCGAAAAAGTGACTCTTAAATCCTTGGAAATTTCTAATGGCTATCAAAACAGATGCGTGAAAAGATAATGTTTCGTATTTAACAAGCAGAGTCAAAACATCAATCATTCCGCAGTTAACAGCGCAATGTTATTGACGTAATTACTTTTATTCACTTTACTTTTGGCTGTATTTACGATCTGCAATTTTCGAGGTTAACCCGCCATCATATGCCTACTGAGTACATCTGGGGAGAGCTAATTGTACGTGGTGTGTTATTTCAACTCATCAAACCAGCAGTCGTCAATTTTGCTCCACAAGAAATTTTCCAAAAAAAAAATCGTTTTTGAAGCCGTACTTGTTATGACTTATGGATTATTAACGTGTGTGAAGATTAATACGTATTTAAATAGCAGAGGTACAAACCATTTTTTTTCAACACTGCCGTTTTTATAGTTAGCAGTGTTCTGTTAACCACTTAACAGTCGTTATGTTTTTGGCTTCCTTTATTCCGGAGGATAATTTTAGTAAAAAAAACACAAGTCCGAATAAATATAATTTGCGGAAATGTTGCTCCATGGGGTATATTACAGAGCTATAAAAGTTTAATATCTAAGAATTGTTTAGAAAAACATTAAAATGAGTTAAAATTAAACACTCATTTTGCAACATTTTTTGCGAAGATAAATGATTATTTTGGACGAACATGGAATAGCACACATACTACACCATATACACATGTTAGTTTGAAGGGTCCTTAAAAAGATCCTATCAGTACAATATCTGTCCAAAATGGTAATTTACTTCACTGATAGAAATTCCATATTTCTTGCTTTCTTATTTTTTTAAATTAATAAATATCCAGTAGATTAAAGTAATCTCTAAGCGTTCGTTTTTAATTTGTTCTTTTTTTAAATGAAGGTTTTTTTAAGCATTCTGTTTTAATTTTCTTTTGCTTTTTTATGATTTGCACCGTCAAATCATATGTTAATATTTTTCGAACATAAGTTTGAAGGAAAACCGCGTGAGTTTCAGAACATATTTAATAAAAGTTGGCGTTTTTGAAATCGTATGTGATTGTCATGCGAGTGTCAAAACATACCTGTTTATTTTATACTCACTAATACTAGCCACAAAATTTTTGTTGCTATCGTGTATTATTCTTTCAAATATCTTGTTAAATTTTATGGCTGCTATATATATTTCTGGCCTGGCAACACTGAGTGCTGCCAAGTGCAATCTGACATTTCCATTGGAAAGTTTGTCGTTTTTAAGCATAATCGTACTCAAAACGTTTTGACGTACGACCATTATTTGTGTTGTTTACAGTGACTTGAAAAAATTAATATAGAAAAAAATGGAATTAACTCGTGGATTATCACGACAAGAGTGCATTTGTATGGCGATGAAGCTCCATCCTATAGCACTGTGAAAAATTGGTATAATGAATTTAATCGTGGCCGAAGCTCGCTCAAAGGCGAATTCCGTGAAGGTCGTCCAAAAACGACTGTTTTGCCAGAAAACATTGATGCCGTGCATGAACTCATAATGCAAGATCGACATGCGACATTCCGAGAGATAGAGATATCCTTGGACATTTCTTCCACCAGCATACGTTCGATACTGCATGAACACCTGGCCGTAAAAAGGTTTGTTCTCGTTGGATACCGCACAATTTGAAAGTCGCTCAAAAAAAGGCTCGTGTCGATTGGTGCAAAGAAATGTTGTAAAAATACGATTGCGGTGCTTCAAAAGACGTTTATACGATCGTCACAGGTGACGAATCATGGATCAATACGTGTAAGCCCGAAACGAAACAACAATCGACCGTGTGGGTCTTCAAAGACGAGCAAAATCCAACTAAAGTTGTTCGTGGAAGAAGCACTTCGAAGCAAATGGTCGCCTGTTTCTTCGGCAAAACTGGTCATGTGGCGATTGTTTCGCTTGAGCAACGTACGACGGTCACTTCTGAGTGGCACACTACAATTTGTTTGCCTGAAGTCATCGGAGAAATTCATAAAACCAACAAGAGAAGACGAATCATTGTTCACCATGACAATGCGAGCTCTCACACATCAGTTCAAACCAGAGCGTTTTTGACCGGCCAAAACGACGAATTAATGGATCATCCGCCGTACAGCCCTGACTTGGCACCTAATGACTTCTTCTTGTTTCCGCACATCAAGAAAAAAATGCGTGGTCAACGATTTTCGTCGCCAGAAGAAGCTGTTGAAGTGTTCAAAAATTATGTTTTAGAGGTGTCTCAATCGGAGTGGAAAAAGTGCTTCGACAACTGGTTTGAGCGCATGCAAAAGTGTATAAATCATGCTGGAGAATACTTTGAAAAACAATAAAACCATTTTTGATCATAAATATTCGCATTTTCACTATTAGGCCTGAAACATATAGAGCAGCCCTCGTAAAATAGAATATTAAAAAATAAATTGTGTAAAATAACTCCTGAAATGTAAACGCTTTTTTGAAATATTGAAACACTACTGCACTTGTATTCAAATAACATAAATGGACATCTACAAAAACAAAAACAGAATAAAATAACGGAAAAATTATGACACAACACTTGTAAATATAGCAACAGTAAGTGTACTAAAATTAATAAAATAGTTTTTTCGCAAAATATACGCCATTGCACCCAGTAAGTAAAAGTATCATGTCGCCTATAAGACTTGCATGATCCGTTAAGGGTTAAAGCTTGATGTTTTGAGTCAAAAATACCACCACTGTTAAGTGCTTAACAGTATACTGTTAACCCTTAGGTGAGATATGAACAAATTTTATTTTGTGTCTGCTTTTTAAAATCGAGTACAACTCCTATAAAATTGAAGAAAAATAATTTATACACTTCCACGTAATGTACGTTTTTAAAAGCATCTAATCAACCAGTTAATCAAAGAAAAAAAACTTAATCAAACCAGATGTTCAGATTCTCCCCAAAGCAAATTTCTTTACTTCTTAAAAAAGCATAAACTAATGAAAGCGTGTAAAAATACTGATCATAAAAAAACTGGTAACATTGTTTTAAATTTATAAAGCAGAAAATGTATTTGTTTGCCTGAAAGCTATAGCATCCTACATCGGTGGACCTATCTGATTGGAACTTTTACAGTTAATTTTCAGATAAGCAGCTGGTAAGAGAAGGTATTCAATGGTATTCACGTGGGCGTAAATGCAAAGTAAATGATTATCATCGTGTAACGTGGTAGCTGTAATAGATAGCACCTCATAATAGACTTGGGCCATATAATTCAATTTAAAGATCGCTCTTTTTAGTTCAAAGCTTGAAAATGAACTAGTTCGAATTTTAATTCAAAGGCTCTTTTTAGTTTAAAATTTCTCTTAGTTTAAATGTTCTGTTGACGTATTGTTCGTACTTAAAAGTTGTTGTTGTTATCTAGACAAAGGGTCTTAAAATTTCGCACTTCCATATTATTGAGTAAAAATAAATAAGAACCGGCTGTTTTTGAAGAGTGATACATAGTGGTAGGATTGTTCCCATTGGGATAGCAAAACTCACCAGAAAAATCTAGTCTGTTTTAAAAATAATTTAACAAAGAGCAATTTACTGCAAAAATTGTCTCACTTGAACTGTTCAAAAGTACAGTGAGAAATAAATGCTGTTTGAAAAAGGTTCACACTTCATTATTTTATTATTATTAAGTATGTAAATATTTATTTTTTTTTTTCAGGGCAACAGTGTATTTTTTTCGCACTACAAAATTGCATCTAATGTTTTTATTCACAGACCGTTTTTGTTTTTCTTACCACCGACAAGTGTAGAAGTAGAAAAGTGTGTACGAGTTATAGTTAAGTTTGTTTTCATAATTTATTTGTAGATTCACTAATCCAGCTGTGAATGTTCGCTTTCATTTAAATTAACAACGGCCCCAAGCAACAATTGTAAAAATATTAAAACATCAACATTAAAAATATATGCAGCAAATGAAATGAATGAAACTACGCACTCGCATACAGTGGGGCACATAAGTTTCTGAATTTTATATCGCAATTATTTTAAAATTTTTTTACAAGACACAATAATAATCAAAGACTTTTCAAACTTATTTTTGACAAAGATGAAATTGAATTGGTGTTCTTTAATATTAAAATGAGACTTATTATTGAGTCATAAGAAATACTCGAGAGGTATCAAATCGCACGACCTTGAAAGCCTATTGGCAGGTCCATTTCTCGAAATTAACTTATCACTTAATTAAGTTAAGTTAATAAGTCAATGGTTGCGGTCGCCGCATGGCACATAATCCCATTCTGTTCAAACCACTTCGCGGCCAAAATAAATGTCCATATTTTTAAACAAAAAGTCATTTGACTTGACCACGGCGCGATAACAAATTCCATTGAGCGTAACGAAAACTGGGCTTAGTTTTTGAAGAAATGCAGCCCATTTATGTGAGCAAAGTCTAAATCCAAAAAAACGGTAAAAATTTTCTTTATCTATGGGACTCTGTAGGATCTATTGTGGTTCGGTTTCACTCTATATGCGAAAATTTTGTTATTAAATATGGTTATTTTTAAATTAACTCTGGATAATTTGGTGGCGTTGTCAAAACGGCAATATAATCACGATGATTTAATGAACAAGATTAAACAGTTTAAATATTTAAGCTAATCACCTCTCTCCGATCTGGACTGTCTTAGGAATTCACACTTAGTCGTAGGATTTAAAATACTTGTGATTTTTAGACACTAAATTTCCACACAAAGTTTTGGGAAATAAGTTATCTACTTAAGCTTTACATCCTCAAAGTTACCGGCATGTGGGCGGCCCGCCTTATGTTCATATTTTACTATCAAAAACCATAAATCAATCTTTAAAGTATTTTATATTTTAAATTAACAAATTCATTTAAAGTTTGAAAAACGGAGAAAAATATAAACTGCTGCAGGCAACATTTCTTAAACTGATTGAATTGCAAAGTTTTAAATGTCTGATTTAATATTGATTTTTTTTTTTTAACAAAAAAGGAGGATTTTGTAAAATAAAAAAAAAACTTAAAAACTTGTACAATCCACTGTGTGTTTAAAAATGGACATACCCTCATACTCATGAAACTAGAAAACAGACAAGTAGAAAACACACACACGTGCAAACACACGCACTCACTCACACACACTTGAGTTTAGATGCGAGTGTTAATTTCATTTGTCTGTTTATAAATAAAATTTTTTCTTTCTGTACCTTAACATTGTTTTACTTTTATTTAACGTTTCAAACAAAGACTAAAAGGAAAGGAGTAAGTCAAAGTATTAAATAGCCAGAGAAAAACAAAAACAAAATTTAAATAAAACCCCCATATCAAATGAATACAACAACAAAACACGTTCAATTCCCCTTCAGCAGCAGAGCTAGATTGATTTATGAATGAAATTGTATGAAATATAAATCGTTTTTAATAAAATTTTTGTTGTTAGTTTTTCATTTACAATTGCTTAATAAAAAACAAAGAAAATGTTTAATTGTTGTTTTTACAACAGCAAAAAATTTCATGCTGTTCATTTCATTCAAACAATAACAAACAAACAAAAAAAAACAATGTTAATAAAAGAAATATTTATTTTTGTTTATATTTTGTTTTCCTTAAAAGATGAAATAAAGAATTAAACTAAAAGAAGGAAAGCAATTGTTAAAACAATAAATACTTTTCCTTGTACTGTGTCCAATTGCAACGAGTGGAGTAACCAACTCAGCTGCAGTCTACAATAATTTATGGTTTTTTGCAAATGAGATGAATGGTCACTTTAAGAGAGAAAATGTTTTTTTTTATACATTTTACGAATATGAAAATGAATCATGAAACAAATTGTAAAATCATTTGATACTACAGATCATAATGATTTGCAAATACTTTTAAAAATTTTATTTAATTTTTTTTTTTTTTTTTTTTTTTGTTATTTATTTTTAAGAAACAAGAGTTAATACTTGGACTTTTTAATTAGTTACTTCTACATATTTCAAAAATGGCATATTGATTAAAATTTCCAATCCGTGTTGTGTCAATCATAATCACAAGAAGTTTGGCGATTTTAAACGTCAACTGAATTTAACGAGTGCAGTTTGACTAAAAAGACAATTAACTGATGCACAAATTAATTTAACAATGAAGCAAGAGGTAAACGCCACGAAATAAAATATTTGCTAAAAAGGCTGCGTCTCTTTAGAAGCAAAACAATGTATCTGAAGAAACCAGTCGACAATTGTTGGCCAAGAAGGCCAAGTTTAACTTGAGAAGCAAAAAATGTATAAAAAAAATGTTTTTGTTTCTTCTAATACATGTTTTGCTACTGGAGTTCACTTTGGCCTACCTGGTCTACAACTGACAAGTTGGCTGTTTAAAATTTTTATACACTTTTAAAATAAAATAAAGATTTGATTTTGAATTGAAAGAATTATTTGGCGACTAATTTCTGATCCATATGGAAGCTAATGGGCAAAAAGAAAAAATTGCGTTCAAATTACTAAAAGATAATTTTAACTATCATTTTATGCTCTTTTAACCCAATCGTACGAAACGTTCTGCTAGTGTGACCGGTTTTTAAATAATATGGATCTATTAAGTAGTCTTTGGAACGCTATTTCTACGTGGAGTGTTATAACAACTACTCTGAATTTTTCCATAACGACCACTTATCTTTTTAGATCAAAATTTGTTGTTATTTAAGAATTGTTTAACACATTTATCTTCCAAAACCTCACCAAGAAACCTGTAGCGCGGTTTTAAAAATCCCACCTAAAATCGTCCAGGCCCCAAGATTCCTAATTAAGCGTTTTAATTTTAGCAATTTAAAATTTTAACAACTGTTAAGTTATTAACAGTGCTCTGTTAACAGCAAAATGAGCTTTGTTAAAAAATTTAATTCAAGTCTTCGCTAATTAAATTCGAATTTATCTTGATACACATAATTGCTCGGCATTTTTAAACTGACGGGTTGGCAAACAAAATAAACTATTTTGCAATCTTAAGAAAATGTTTGTTACTTACGTTATTAAATTCAATGACAAATAAGGAAAAACTCACCAATGATCTGCAAAGAAAAAAAGTTGCTTTTTATAAAATTTAATATTTAAAGTTTTGTTTAAAAAAATGTAACTCAAGACATTTAAATGACACTATTAGATAACAAATTAACTCGTTGTTTTTTTTTACAGCAATCGTAAAGCAGTTTCAATGGACGGTGACTAAAAAAGGTTTTTTTTCATAGCAAAATAAGTGTTAATTACACGATATAAGTAAAAATAAGCTTTTTATTATTCATTATGTTTTTAAGACTTAAATTGTTACTACTTTAAATGCTATTAAAAGCACTCTACATTATCAAAATGCTTGACATCAAATTTATATACGTCTTTTTTAAATTACGTTATACCAAAATAATTTTTTTGTTTGTTATTATTTGAAGCATTTTCGGAGTCACATTTACTTAAAAAAGTTTCACTGATACCAACACATTGATTAATGTGTATTTAATAACTAATAGTGCCCTTTGCTGTCTGCAATGCTGAAGACATAAAATCAACAATTGACGTTACGAATACTTTTTCTCTTCTGGGGGTTCAAAATATATGCCAATGCATTTAGAATAAATGAATTTTTTAAGAAATTTTTTATCTTAAAGCTTTCATAGATTTTCTACGAATTTGAAATATTAGAAAAAAATTGGCGGAGAACCCACTCCAAACACATCATTACGTCTAACAGAGCTGCGAATTCAAGATTGTTAGAATTATTGTTGAAATTATTATATCGAAGCAAATATTGCTCGAGGATGAAGAAGCACGTATTGCCCACTTACATCATAATATTTACTTGGGGATAAATAACTCATTTATTTTCATCAAATGGATTGATAATGATAACATCACGGCATTCGAAAATATTTTTTATAAAATTTCTACTTAAAAAAAGGCAATTTTCATTTAAAATTTCTAAAATTGTTTTATTTTTTATAATTTTTTTGGTCAACAAAGCACCACCCACCCTCTCTTCTCTTCAGCTAATTAGAAATTGCAGATTTTTTTATTTCTCAAAATATTTTTTTCTACCCCACTGTAAACAACGGATTCATTTTTTAAAGTGAAATCAATTTTACTTTATTCGAAAAACATTTTTCTCGGACGAAGTTTAATTTGGAGGTTCAATAACTTTTTTTCACATTTGTGGCCGTATATCGGCAGGAACGTGGTAAATGCTATCTGTTAAATGGACAATCATTTTGGACTTATCGGCGTATTCTACCGACTTCACATACCCCAAAAAAAAATAGTCTACCAGTGTTGAACCGCACGATCTTGGAGGCCAATTCATGGGTCCAAACGTTAAACTATGCGTTCATCAAACGTTTTCTTCAATAAATCTGTTGTAGCACGAACTGTGTGACATGCTGCGCCGTCTTGTTGAAATCTAAATATCATGGTTGTTCAATTGATATTTGAAAAAGTGGAAAGACTCATATCCAATTTAAGTGAACGATGGCGAATAGAATGTTTCGGGTCTTCCTCTATGCTATGCTTTACAGCAAAAATTACTTCTTCTCTACGCACTGTACGACATCTCTGTAGATGCGTAGTAAACCAAATAAAATTGAATTTATTTTAAATCTCATCTAACGGAAACAGCGATTATCTTCCTTTACATGTAGGGAACACCACAGAGACAAGCATCGTTGACTTAATTTTAAAGTTTTAAACTCTTGTTTCAAGTATTTCTTTATTGTAACATCAGAAACATTAATCAATATGTCAGTAACTCAGAGAATCTGTACACATATTCATACATACATTTGTATCTGCATTCGTTAAAAATAAGTTATCTGTGTTATGACTTTTAAATTATTAAGGAAATAATTCAAGAAGGAAAATTTTTTTTATTCTTAAGAGATTCTCATTTTAAATTTAATTGGCTACAGCATTCTTGTCTACATCATCATCATAATTTTTCGAATAAGAATCGTATAAATACTTTAAAAATAAATGTTTATATTGATGCAATACGAATGACAATTGAAATAATTAGAAAAATATTTAAAAATAATACGATGTTTAAAAAATTAAAATTATTAGTAATTAAATTTATAAAAAGAAAAATGAAATCGCGACGGTCGTTGATAACGCCATAACTTGACTACAGCACGCTAAGATACGAGGTTGGTCTTATGGAAAAAAATGAGAAAATTTTGTGTGAGTGCCACGTTCAATAAAAACAAAAATTCCTATAATTGTTTATCTACAAAAACATTCGTGTTAGAAATAATCGAGAAAAAGCCAGAGGTCGCGTTTACCTCTAATTGACAGTAAATATTGTATCTTTAAAGTAACGTCACCTAACAGCTTCTAACCTTTTGAAGGGGTTTTTTTAATAAAAGCGGGGAACGAAATAATTAAAAAGTAATGACATTCAACACATGGGCGTGGTAACTCCCATAGAAGGAACAAAATAATTAGTTAATTAACCTAACAATAAAGTCAACTAACAAATTTTCTTGATTCGGAAAGTTAACTTTTTCACTTATAAAAAATTTGACTGCTTTGTTTGGGCTGAATAAAGATTTTACCAGTGATTTAAGGAACCTAAAAAAGTAGACCCAGCCAACGCCGATTGTAATAATCCATAATTAAATCATACAGGAGTATTTTGTCTTTTCCATTGACAGTGGATACTAAAAGTAAACGATTACATGGGCATGGACGGCATTAAGTTCATAACAACAACTACACGGTTACCTCGATAATGAATATGTTACATTAACGAGTCGATGTAAATTCTTAGATGGTTGCTTCCATACGGTGTCTCAGCACACAATTCAGAGATAAAGTATTTCATTCATTATATGCTTGTTTCACCCAAGTTTTCACATTAATTCGCCTTCCTTTTTAATACGGATTTCTATATGAAATTTAGAAGGTTCTTGAAATTTCGATTTTTCTAAAAAAACTTTTTTTCGAAAATTTTTATTTTTTTATAATAATTATAAGTGAGTTTTTGATAGTTATTTGCTGTTGTTTAAAATTTTTTGAAAAAATTCTGAACTAGCAATTTTTGGTGAAATATCGTTTTTAATGCTTTTGTTGAATATTAGATTTTTTAATCAAATTATGATTATTTTCCTTTTTTTGGAAATATTGAGGTTTTTGCTTAAAAAACTTTTAGTAAATTTTGATCTTAAATTGATACATCTTCCTCTGCTGGTCTTCTTAATAAAAACTTATATTTGTTTTCTTTTTCTCACGTATCAATTTTTATCATAATTTATCTTGTTAAATAATAATAATAAAATTAAGTCTAACTTAAAAATGCTTATTTAGTTACAAATTTAATGTTTTTTAAGAATATACCAAGTATAGAACTGCTTTTGGTACCAATATAACGATAAAATTAGGTGATTTCACATTTGATACACTATTTTCTCTACAAAATAAGTTATTTTTACGAAACAAAAAGTATTTTAAGGGACCTCCACACAAAATTTTATTAAAATTTTATAAAATTCCAAAAATAGCTGTTTTGTATTCCATTTTGATTACTATCTACCCCAAAACCAACATTTTCCAAAAATATGTCATGTACAGAAATGACTCCGTTACTGTTTTATTTAATGTACAGAGTTTAGAGCGGAGATACCCTTGGAAATTTCGAAAAGAGAGCAATCTACGTGTAACGCTTTTAATGATGTTTAGTCACGCAAAAGCATTTGATTTGCCACGTATTTGTTGAATCAGCCACAATCAGTTGACATGGGTGTATCTTTTATATTCCCTTGATTTTACATGTTGTTTTCTCTGTGCTTGGAGTGGAAGTTTACAACGGCTAAAAAGCATTAACTGTTAAATCAAAAGTTACAAAGGCAATCTATTTTTTTATCAATGAGAAACCATAAGGATATTAATCAAGTTCCTTAATACAATAATTTGCAACAACAAAAAAAACTTAAATTTCAGCAAAATATTGAATGTGAGTTTTGAATCACTAGCAAAAAAAAGAAATATATTTTAAATAGTCTTAAAGATTCTAATAAACTAACTTTCTTATTTGATTTCGAAATTAAAATTCGGTGACTATGCAAAAAATCCTTTTTCAGTCACTTTATCACAAACTCTGCCATAGTGCGGCGTTAATGTTACCCTTCCGCTCTTTAACTACATCGGTTCTTAGCAACATAACATGCCTCTCCCCTTGAATAGGAATTTTACAATTACAAATTTCTTTGCCAGATTTTAATGCAGAGATTTAATTCCGATGCTTTGGGTTAAACATTCTATAAAAAGTTAAATAGACGACACAAACAGTACAAACAAAACATAAAGAGATCTGAATGAATAAAAGAAAAAAAAAATATATGTAAAAATGAATATTAAAATTTATAAAATCAACAGTAGAGTTGAATAAAATAATAATAACAATATGGATGAAACTACAAACACTACAACAGCAAATGTTAAGTATGGAAATAGAGATTTATATATGTGTGTAAGAGAATGTCTGTGTTTTTTTAATACTTTAGATATTAAAATGACTTATTTCCGGATTATGTTTTAATATGACACATTAATAGGTTGCCTGACACTACTGCTTGCCTCCCATCGTCAAAACAAAAATGCTGCAGGCTTGTGCTTTTAATATACGAAAAGATTTTTATTTTGCTAAATAAGAAAAAAAGTACTTAAGAACGAACCCAGCATCTAACTATCCGCTTAAACTTTGTTTTTTTTTAAGTTTTTTTATTTTTGGTGTGTGTGTGTGTATAAAGTACATGAGGGAAAAATTTAATTTTCATTTTATGTCACACTTTCATGAAATAGAACAGAAAAAATAAGAATCGGTTTGACAAAAAAAAGCGAAGGTATTAAAGAAAAGTTTAATACACCAGCAATGCAGAGAGACAGCATTGAAAAGACACAGAGCACTTAACATAAATTATAGTCTATTTCTACTTTTTTACTTTCTGTTTTGTTTTTTCTTTCCTTAATTATTGTAGTTTTTTTTTTTTTAATCACATCACATTAACGGTATTAAAAAGTGCAATTATTATTAAAGAACAACACATTTTAAAAGGAAATTAATTTAAGTGCAAAAGTAAAACAGGAAAAGTAAAATAGACGAAAAAAAGGACATTTTGTAATAATAAATTTAAATTCAACCTTCTCATCTGGAAATGAAGGTAAGGGATTTTAATTAAAAATAAATGAAATATTAAAAATCGTTTAGTAAAATATAAGAAATAATTGTCAAAAATCTGTTGGTGGTCGATACACTAATCGTGTGGCAGTAACTGGGCATACACTCGGCCGCTAAGCTCTTCTACCCAACAGACTGGACAAGGACAAACTTTGCAGGTCGCGGCCGCCACTACACTGATCGCTGCGGCTCTGGCTTCCAATGTCGCTAATAACAGAAAATTATGAACCAGAATACGCTTCACGCAACTGGACATCACCAAACAGACTCTATAGCAAATTTTCATATTCCCGTACAAAGTGCAAACAGTGTATCAGCTAATGCCTGCATCTGAATTGTCAATCTTCTATCGCATCTGAATTGCTGTAGCGCTATTCTTAACTTCAACAACAAAAAAAAAAACGATTTTAAGACGAAAATTTTAATTTTCATTTAAACGGTTACATCAATAATTAAAACCTTTTTTTTTGGAGCAGTACAAGTCTGCCACTGACCCACAAGAAGAAGTAAGATTTACTCAAGGCCACTGCGTGGTGCCGGAGAAGTGAATAGGCGCCATTTTTTTAATGACTTAATCACCAATACATTTATTGTTACTACAGCGCTATGAAAAACTACATATTATTTCCAGGAACGACTTCTTGCTTAATATAATCTCCGATCTGGCGATTTGGCATGGTCAGCAAAATCACTCGATCCTTCACTTTCGATAAACTAGTGAAAGGTTTTGCTGACACCATTTTTGGTAATGAAAAAAACGGGTAAAAGAATTATAAAAAATCCTTTCACTTACAGCAGAAAAGAATAAGTATAGCATATACTATATTCACTTAAAGGGTCTATTACTAGTGACAGAAACTTTTAACAAGTGTATAATCTGCTGTAAATAAATTTGTTTCTTACATATATTTTTTCCTAATTTTATATACGGCAATTATCACTATTAAGAAAGTCATCAAGGTAAAAAGCTTTAGAAATAATTTTTTGGTTATTTGGGATACCGAACAGTGTTGCCAGTATTTTTTTAATTCCTAACAAAAAACCGTTTGTCTCCTATTTGTTAGAAAAAAATATTCCCACAAATATTCCCTGGTTATTTTAGTCATTACAAATGAAATGCTCTTTAAAAAAATAATTATTAAATATAAAAATTAAAATAAATAATTTTAATGCAACATGGCCCTGAATGTACTAAACTCGAAATTAAAACGTTCGGAAATTTCAAGGAATTGTTGTTTTAAAAATTAAGTTATATTATTATATTTAATTCTTAATATTTTTATGAAATATAAAATATTTAAAACTAAAAACTGAAATGTGTCATTGTAGGGAAACATACTCATTTCTCCAATGCCCAAATTTTGTATGGCGAATTCAAGAGTCTTATATCTTAAACAAAAGTGATTAAATGAGAATTATATTAAATAAACAAGGTGAAACGATTTTTATTTTTAAATTCACTTTTTAATTTAATTTTTTAACGTAAGGTTTGCTATTAGAAACATATACATTTGGAATATTTTTGGAAAAAATAAATATTTTCAATAATTTTTTTAACGTGGCACATGCAAATACATAAACACGAAACATAAAGGATAAAGGATAAATAATTGTTACTGTGTTTTGAATTTTCATTGTCTATTTTCTTTTTTAGTTTAAAAGTTCTCAATTAATCAATTTAGGTTGAGGCATAATATTCATGAATTTTGTATACAAAAAATTTGGGTAGAATCCATTGATCAGCTATATGAGCAGTAGCAAAATGAATATACTTTCCAATAATAAATTTTTAAACTGATTTTATTTATAGCAAACATTTTTTATTATCGAAAGAATTAAATTATTTCTACACCTACAATATTTTCCTCAAAATAATTTGAAAATTCAGATTCATTTACAATATTTTTATCCCAAAGTATTATGTTTCTTTTTGAGAACTGCTCCAAATTCCTGTTTACAAAAGTATTTATTATAACGGAAAAAAGTTTATATTCTAAAGGTTTATACCAGCAGTTCACATCATTGTGCAACTGTTCTTCGCAAACCTGGTAAGAGTTTAAAATTGTCATTTCCTTAGGTACTATCGCATTTAATTGGTTGAAAATTAACAAGAAGTTCTGCTGTTAAAATTGAAGCTACCCAGCAAAAAATTAGACATTACCTCAAAAAGTACTTGACGTATAATGACTTACTTTTGTGATTGCCAAATTTTGTTACTCGCTTACAAAACACCAGGTCTTGTTAAAATCATTAGGTTGGTAATCTATTTGGGAAGTACTACCGCCAAAAATGCTTAATTCCACACTCGATTATCTTTTCTAAAATTTTTTGCTGGGTATAATAGCCATATTTTAATCTCTAAATGTATTAAGAAAATTAAGCTATTTCCAAATGTTTTTTTAACCTTCAAAGAAAACAGGAAGAATAAGGCACTAGCGGAGGTGTTTTGCTACTTTAAATACCATTGGTTAACGAAACTTAACGTTATTTTAAACTCTAATTTGTAAGCGGTTTCAGATCAATTTTTTTTTAAGTATTACTTTATTATTTTTTGTATTTTTATGTATTTTAGTATTAAATAAAATACCATTTTTTAATTAATATTAATTTAAAAAATATATTTTGTTTTATTTATTTAAAAAAGTAGAGTGAAAAATACTTTTTTTTCGGGAAAAAGAGTTGGTGAGAGTTTTCCCAGGCTCTTACTTAAAATAGTGCATGTATAGACCTTTTTTTGCAACATTTGCTACCACTGTTCGTACGACATTTGAAAACTGGACTTATGTTAACAATTTTAAATTATATAATAATAATTTTTGACTCCTTCCTTTCATGAGTCCTCAATCATTGTCCATCTGTTCATTAAACTCATTAAAAAAGAAAAAGACCCTTCTGCTCGAACTATAAATTAATTGCAAACAATTAAAATATTATCTCAAATAAACGTCTTGAGCTGAGCTGAGAAATCTTTAATTATGCAAATTCAAAAAAAATCCTAATAAGCCTCCCAAAACTTAAGGCATTTGTGAATTTGACCTACTTAAATAAGCATCACTATAATTGTCAACATTAACAACGTCATCGTTACAGACAACAACAGCAACAGCAATAAGCAAAGTACCAACTGTTTAAAAGCAAAACAAATAAAAAAGCAGACACTATAAAAAGAAAGGCCTCTCAATAAGTCAACTAATAAATAGATGAATAAATGAATAAATGAATAAATATGAGCGGACAGATATTAAAAAAAGGGCAGACAGCCCAGAACACTAGTTAAAAGATTCAAGCCAGACATTGTTTCAGAAAACTTGAACATGTACTCAGTCAGATTTATTTGTTGTTTCTTTATATGTTTGCTTTTATAAAAAAATATATGCATTTGACACAGTAGTCGCTCTTAGGGCTAACAATTATGATTTTTATATTACAGTGGGCACAAAAAGAGATCAAATGACTGCATTTCAAAAAACAAAAAATCTTGTAAACTATTTTATTAAAGGAAAGATTTAGGAAATTTAATAATCAATTAAAATGACCAATTCACCAGGCAACCAGGTGAATCCAGTTCCCACAATTTTAACTCTTTTTAGCTTGTAATTATTCTTCTTTTACCAGCTATAGTCCTTCTTGATGTTTCCTTTAAACATGCAATATAACGTGATCCTTGAGACCCTATTACAGTAAAAAGCCAGGACAATGGCTGTCTTGGCCTTTAAAGGAAATTGACTACCAACTCTGTTAAATATGTTATAACAAAGTATTGTTTGGTGTCTGCCATATGGAAAGCCTTGCAGTGTGAAGGAATTCCAGATAAATCAATTAGGATCGTGTCATGTTTTTATTACGATGCAACTTGCTCAGCGCTCCATGAAGGTCAATTTTGCAAAAACTTGACCGTCAAAATAGTCGTAAGGTGTATTATCCCCTCCTTACAGTTTTATATCGTGCTTGATGTTATTAAGAATCCCCTGCTCTTTTGGCTTTAGTCCAGGTTAATGCAGCCATTTCTAGTTCAGGGTCGTCCCCTTTTTCTTGCTCCCAGTGAGTTGTAATCAAGGGATTTCCTTTTGATGTCATTACCTAACGCAGGGTGTGACATGACCATCTCTATTTGCTTGTGTTGATCTCACGGCCAGTTGGAGGTTGTAGCATTCTAAACCATAACTCCGAATTTGTTATAGTTTTTAGGTCAATATATTTTAAGGATTCGGCTAAGGAATTTTTGGACAAAAACCTGTAGTTTTCGTAGATCATGGATCGTTATATTTCAGGTCTCTGAGCCATAAAGCAGTAATTACTTTACATTGCTATTGAATGCTTTAATTTAACCTTAGCAGTCGGTTTTATTTATCTTCCCTTCATCTTTCGAAAGAATACTTCCCAAGTTCCAAAAATTTGTAAAAACTTTAAGCTGCTTTCCTACCAACAAAAAGCGATAGCTATTCGTATTCATAATCAGTCCTGCGTGCATCGCCTTAGCTGTGAGATAATAATAAACAATTGTGGCATATCTTGCTGATTGTGTGACTGTTAACAAATGTCATCAGCGTAGGGAAGGTCTCTAAGTCTTCCAGCAATGCCTATTGTGATTACATGCATATTTTACCATCCGCAAGATACCCATTTATGCTGCCGTTAACAACGAAATTTGTTTTCCATTGCGCTTCGTAAGATTAATATTGCTTTCACATAAAGACATACCATCTTAACCTTGCGATCCTACATGCTCTAAATTATCGCCTTCTTTGATCAGGCTTTTTGTCTTTTGCGTTTACTGAGTATTATCACTAATATGTACTATAATCCAACAACCCAAAAAAATCAAAGCCGATTATAAACTAATTATCCTGTACCGTGAGGGAGACTAAGAGCTATCAAGACTGGGCATACGTTGAGTGAATACATTCATGTTTCATCAGCCAGTCCACAGGACCTGTCTGTACTACACATTCTCGAAACTGCATACTGTGGATTTGTTTTGATGACATTTAGCGTTTGTTAATTTTAAATATAAAAAAATGTGTCAAGATTGTATTTTATGAATAATTAAAATAAAATAACGATATTTAAAGATAAAAATTTGAAACATTTCAACCAACTTTCTTAACAAATCTTTTTTTCTGTGTCTAATAAAAAGTTAATAAAAAATCTCTGGTAGTACTTATGTTGGCATATTTCGAAAAACAAATTCTTATTGGATAAATAACATTTAAAATTGCCTTTATTTAACTATCATTCAACTCGTTTGTGCAAATATGGCTTTGTATATACAGATGTATGTGTGTTTGTTAAAGAAATATCTATTTTTACTTTTCTACATTTCTTAAGTGAAGCGCGAATCAAGAAGAAATTTAACTACCACTTAACTTCCGAACCAAAAGGGTAAAAGTATTCATACTCAACTTAATGTCGACATGAATGTCTTAACATTTAAATCTAAACACGAGTTTGACTGTCAGTTTGTAGGGCTTTTTATGAGCCAAACAAATAAATGAATGATCGAATAAAGAAGAACAAGGAACAAGGAACAAGGAACAATTTAAAAGTGCTATAATTTGTTTTATGTTGTGTGTTTGCAAATGACAGTAAGACAGATATAAAAATATATTCAAAAGTAAATGTTTGCCTGATGGTTCGAATTGCTGACAATAATAATGTTAGCCGTAGTAGTAGTGTTAGTGTTGGTGTTGATGATGATGAGAATGACTCTTAATGGTTTTGTTATAGTTTTGTAAAGTCAACGTTAAGTAAATGTTCCCTTACTGACATATATTCACAAATCTTCCCAGCAAACATTCAAATTTGACTTTAAATTTAGAATGATTTTAAAATCAAGTTCTTAAATTTTTAAATTTAAAAAAAAAAATTGTTTTTATTTTTTTTAAATTCTTTTAAAATTGCGAAATAAATTTATTTTAAAATTTTCCAAGGTTTTTCAAGGGTTTTATTAATTTGATTAACGATTCAAAAAATGTTTGATTTCGAGTTTGGGAAAATTTAATTTTTAAATTTTGAAAAATTATGTCTTTGTGTTTGCTGGGTTAACAAACTCTCTCGTTTAGTAGATACCGTATGTGTCATTTACACATCTAGTGGTGTCATTTGTGAAATTCTTGTACGCAAAAATAATAATAAAAACGAAATTAAAAAGCATCAACATTTACAACACTTACATTCACCAACAGAAGCTGTTTGTTGCTTGGCATTCGAATAAACACTTTTGTATACCAATTTTATATATTAAATATGTAAAAGTATAATATTAAGGATATTCAAAGTAAATATGTGTTGTTTTTTTATAAACTAGATTAAATACATAGTGAAGGGAATATAAAATAAAGTAGAGCCGAATATAGAACTCTTATTTTTTTGTTTTGTTTTTTTTTTGATTTTATAAAAAATACAACCCAATAAGATATAATTAATGATGCAAATATCACAGTGATAAATTTTTTAAGTATTAGTGATATTTATGTATATTCTGTGATATATCCTAGCCATATATATATTTTTTTTAAATATAAAATGTAATACATAAATCTCTTCAAAAAAAAAAAAATAAATAAATAAGTAAATAAATCACAGAAGCACAACATCACAATATCACAATGATATATTTTAAAGAATATCAATGGATTATTTTCTATATAAAATTTTAACATTTCTAAATAATTTCTTTACAACAAATTTCACACTTTTCTACTTTTATATAAAAATATTAAACAAGTATTAAATAAATATCATCATATCATTATACAAAATATATCACAGCAATAAATTTGTATTTAAGATATCACATCAAAAATCATTTTCTTAAAAAAATCTCATGTTTTATTAAAAAATTATCATGATCTATAAAAACAAAAATCCAGTGAGATGTGACACCTTAAATTTTATAGACAAAAATCAATTAACTAATTTTGATGAAAATATATCACTAAAGTATGTGTTATGTATTCTAACAAACAAATCAAAATCAACACTACCGCAATATCACAATAATTGATTTTCAAATATATTACAGCGAATTATTCTTAATACGAAAGCATAGCATTTACATTAATTTTTTTTTACAAAAGATAATAGTGTTTTGCTTCTATACAAAAATATAACTACGATATACTTATCTTTTTTATAAGGTAACTGAAATATGTGACAATAATATCAAAACTCAGTAGAAAAAAGAATATTGTTATCCTTTTTATAAACAAAATATTACGAAAATGGAAGACTTTTACTTTAGTGTTTCTTCAAATGGAAAAAATTACGGTAATATTTTTCTATAAAAGACGTGAACTGTCATAATTAAAAAAATATATAATTTTAATTAAAAATCGGTTTGAAAAGTAGTGTTATCACTACATTTGTGACGAAAGACGCAATTTGCGTTGCGTATATTCGTCCTCAGAAATTAAAAACATCTCTGTATATAAAGAAGTATAAAAAGACTGCGATATTTTATTTTAAAAGTAGACGAATAATTAATACATTTTTTCTATTTGTTGTAATTAAATAATTTTATTGTTTAAATTTTTGCATTTTAAAAATTTTTTGTAATGTTTAAGATCTATTATTTATATCAGATATATGAAAAATATAGTAGTTTTAATAATATATTTAATATATTATATGTGTAAAGATAAATAGGTCAAGTTAAATATGTTTTCGAAAAATGTAGCATGCGATAAATTTTTTCCTCCTACATACAGTACAAATTGTTTGGTAAATTCAGTGTTTTATTTAACAAATTCGAGCACAGCGACAAAACCCTTCGATCTCGAAAATCAAACCTATTGGGAAATCAAGGGCACATATTGAGCTATTAAAATGTAATCACAGTTTATTCAAATTGAGTTTGAGAATTTTTTTATAAGACGCGGAAAAATGACTTAGTTCAATTTTCTCATATACACTGAGTTCTGTGAGGGATTTTTTTTACTGTGGCCCACTCTCTTTCATTTGCGAGAAAAGAACCGAAATCTTTTTTCAAATTTCAAAAGTGGTATTTTTGGAAAAACATCTATAATTTCTTAAAAAACATAATGTTAATATATTTGAATATTGGAGGTTAATAAAGACACTACTAAAACTGTTCTCTAATAGTTTTTTTTTTTGTATTAAATTCAATTTTATTTAAATATCGTGTTTCATTAGATTTTTTATATTAATATTAGTTATGTTAAGTGATTAACATGGCTACGTTCTTTTAACAGAATGTGGCTAGGGCCATAAATTTTAAAATTTAACTTCACACACATATTTACGGTTCGTCCCAGTTCTGTGAAGAAGTTACAATATCTTCTAAGAAACAAAAATATTTAAATACGACAGTGAATGAAGTAAAATAAATAAGCATAAAAAATAAAATAAATGAAACAAAAGACAAATAATGTTAACAGCATCCGATAATAAAACCAATTATTAAAATCTTTGATTTTAATTAACGTTAAAAAAGCAGCAAAAATTCTCGAATTCTTAATCTCAAATTTTAGAATACGATAAATTAAATATTAAATAAATTCATCACAAAAAATTTTTTTTCAGATTCTCAAAATCAAAACGATCGGAAATATCTTCCAAAATCATAAAAAAAATTTTTTAATCAAATTCTTGCAAAAGGCAAAACACAACAGATTGATTTTTTCCATATGATAAGAGAATTTTCCCACGATTTTTTCTTTTTCCATACATGATGATGTTATAGCCCACAAGTTTTTTTTTTAATATGAAGGACATTACGAGGTTATTTATTTTACAAGAGACGAGTTTTTTCAACTGACTTAAAATTAAGTTAAAGTTAATTTTAAGCCAATTTAAAAAAAATTATTATAGAAGGGATTTCCCTATATAACATACGTGATTCTAATGTAAAGTACAAGAATATCAAATTTTCACATAATGTATTAAGCAGTAGTTCTTAATGACAAGACGTTATAGACAGATACTTAAAGTCTAAGAATATGTTCCTTTATCCACTAAGTCACAAAGCGATGTCCGTGTGCCTATCTGTCCGTGTTTATGTTAGAAATAACTTTGCCAAGGCACTTAATGTGCTGGAGAAAATTAAGTTACGCTAATTGATTAGATATACTTTCAAAAATTTTGCTATTAAAAAGCAGCAAGATTGGCACATGTTCCTCAAGGCAGCAGGAAAAGCACCACGCTATGTCTCCCTATCATTTTAAACAATTCTAGTTTTTTGAAGTAACTCCAAGCATTAAGTGAAAAAATAGGTGCTCGCCAATATTTTTTAATTTATGGCTTCTGAACCTTAAAAAAATGCCTAACCCATTAAAATCCAGTGACATTTTAATGTAAGATTAAAATAGTACTCAATTTTTTTTCTCTGTAACCCCAATGTTTGTTTTTTTTTTTTTTGTTTTTTTTTTGTGTTTAATAGGAACTACTTCAAATATATGGTGAGGGGTATATGAGATTCCGAATATAGCACTCTAACTTATTTATATTAACAATATCACACTGTTCTTTTAAAAGATATGGAATATTTTAAAGGATTTTTGTTTTTATAAAACAGTAATGATTTTGCTGGCGTAAAATATATGACAAAGAAGTTTTTATTTCCTTTGAAAAGAAATTACAGTAATAAATTATTATCACAACAACGTCTTAAAATTCATTATGAAAAATGACACTGTTAAAAAAACCATAAGACATTTTATTTACGAATAAAATAACCAGATTAAATATCTTTTTTAGCTTGAAAAAGTGTATGATTCGATGAATACTGCTGCTGTAACTCGCAATATATTTATGTGTGTGGGCAATTTATTCAGTTAACTGTAATATAAACACCTCTTTGATAGTCATTGAAAATCTATGCCCCGGTTATTTTTAATATTTATAGCAGTAAATGTGTACTGATGTTCAATGTGTTGTTCTATTAATTGACATTTAATGTGTCAATATGCTTTTTATTGACATTTTTAGGAAAATTTTATTAATATTTATGTAAGTAAATCACTTAATATCTAGAAGGGGAAATTATGTGCTTTTGTGGGTGTGTTTTAATGTGCGTGTGCTTAAACAAATATTGTCATGCCAACACGTAATAAAAAAAAATTGTGATATTTTCATTTAACGGATGTTTTTCTGAATAAAAATCGTTATCATATTAATTTCGTAGCATGAGAATAAAAATCCAATATTTTTTATAATTTTTTTTAATCCTTTAAAACCTTAAAACCCATAAACAGAAAATTTTAACGTAATAAATTTTAATTTTGTGATATAAACATTTTACACAGCTGCTTTATAATAAAATAACTTAATTTATTTTAATTTAACTTTAAATTAAATCCAATCCTAAATACAATAATTTCTACTGAATACAAAATTTCTACTAAATGCAAGTTGAGTTATTTCTATTTAAAATCAATATAAATTAAAAAATTTACATATAAAGTTAACAATAAAATTAATAAACTTTTCCGTATCTAAGAAAATAACATATTTCTGACATCATTGTTTTGTATTCCCTTGTTCCAAGACATTTGTTTTACTTTTATAATTTTATCTGGTCTTGTACTTTGCCCCTTGTCTTTATTATTGTTCTGATTCTGACAAAACTTTCATTTAGTTTCTTATCGGTATTTAACAAATTGCTGCATACTTATATATGCTAACTGACAAACACACTCACATAAGTATTAAATACATACAGATATTTCCGAGTTATAACGCGAGAGTTGTATGGAAATTCTAAGCAAAATTCTAACTCGAAAATATTTACTTGTAATTATTTTTTAACGTTATTAATTCACCTCTTAAACATAATCGATTAAATGAGAATTATAATCGAACAGTTAAGTAAACAGATGTCACACACTGGTTGAAGAGTGGCCGAAATTTAGTTTTTTCATGTTCGCCGATTTGGATATTTTTTTTTTGTATTTTGTTGTCAGATATCTGAATATTCTGATTCCGTAATATTAGGCTGAGATATGTATTATTTGTTTGGACAGACACGCTGGAAGTTCATATATGTTCGCTTGTTTAAAACGGTATGCAAATTTACTGTATATTCAACATTTTGGTACAATCATAGTAAACTATCATATGACTTTGTTGTAAATTTTCGTAAATGACAGTTGTCATAGATGGGACTTGCCTTAAAAAAAGTTGAAAAAATGTCTTATAAAAAATTTCGTTAAACAAAATATAAATAACATCTAAATTTTGGCGTTCATCAACTTCAGTGGACTGCATCTTTTTAGCGCTGTGGAGCGCTGTTTAACGAAGTTTGAAGTAAAAAAAAATCAGCTGCTCCTACCTGCTCCTTTCCGAAAAAGCAGTAAAAACTATAAAGTAACAAAACATGAATTTTCGTTCATGGATGTTGTTGTTGCCATAATTCATTACTGCATAAAATTATTAAAAATTATTTCATAATGATGTATGCATACTTGTCAATAGTGTTTATTTAGAAGAGATTCAAGTTGACACTGGGCATAAATGTGAACGCAGTGAAGCAAGGAATGGGCACAACAAACGATGGCAATACGTCAAGAAGGTTTTTCGAAAATTTAGCCAAAGCTGCAGACGTAATTGAATTAAAAAAAGTGAATACATAGATTTTAAATTATTTTGGCCTTAACAAATTGTAATGCACCGATCGACACTAACAAATTTCAAATATATTGCATGGATACTGCCAAAATGTTTGTAGGTCTCTATGACTGGTACTACATGCCTGTAACTGTGAATAAGATTCTGGTGCATGATAGCAAAATTATAGCAAAATCTATTCCGCCAATAGTTATGTCTTTATCTAAAGGCCCTTATTCAATGATTTCATTTTTATTTTTTACATTTTAATTGATTATTTGTATCAGGTGTGCTGTCCGAGAAAGCTCAGGAAGCGAGGAATAAAGTATAGCCAATAGATCGTCTTCAGATCTATTTACAAATAGATTTCCCTAAAAGCTGCAAATGATAATGATATTAAAAATTGTTAAATGACTTATTCATGTTTTTTTCTATGGAAGATGGGCGTTAAAGTGGGCGGATGAGGTATATATTTTCAGGAGCCCATTCTACAATTATAACATTTATTTTTTGTGAAAATTAAGTCGACGCATTAAAAATCAAGGGAGTTATGCCAAATTTTAAATACAAGTTGAATGGGAAGTGGGCGTAAAAGTGGGCGGATATTTTTCAAATTTCACAAAAATGATTCTGAGTGATTAAAAATGCTATATGCCAAACAACAATGCCATAGGTCGATAACTGCTCCTATTTTTAGGCGCTCGTTCCATAAACCTCAACCAATGTAACAGTAACTATTAACGAAAACATAAAATGGAATCATTTTTCCAAAGGTAACTATGTTTATACTTAAAAACATGTTATATTTAATTTTTCAATAAGTTAATTGTTTGATTATAATTCTCATTCAATATATTATATTTTTTTTTTCGAAATTTTAGACAAAAAGTAAGACCAGGTTTATAGGCCATCATTTCCAAAATATCTTTTGATTATAGATACTATCACATCAGTTTTTAATTTACTCTTTTGAGGCGCGATTTTCTGTTTTCTTTGTTTTTCTTTTTTAATCTGTACTAGTGGTTAAATTTGTGCCTATGATCTCTCGAGCTAAGACACAATCCCACTATTAAAAATAAAATCATAAATTCACAAAATAATTATTTAACTTAGCAACTGCTTTTGTGCTGGATCTCCTATTTTTATTTTCTAAATTATATCACAGTGATATTTTCTAACAAATAGTAACACTGAACACTTCTGTGGGCAATAATATCAAAGAGTATACATTTTTCTAGACAAAACATCACTGTAATATTTTTCATACACAAAAAATATCACACAGGCATTAAAAAAATATCTGTTCATTAAACTTTTTAACAAATAAAATAACACCTGATTGATTTTCACAATAGTTTTGACTAGAAAAAATATCGCTGTGATATTTTTACTTGAGAAGAAGTATCACAATAATAGTTTTTCAGACATAAATTACTTTTTTTCTACAGCAAAAACAGAGTAAAAAATATTTTTTTAAGAAAGGAGACCTTCTTACACCCTCCTCGTATGATAAATTCCTTAATAAAATCCTAAATGACTTTGCCTATAAAAACGAATGAATGAATGAATAAATAAATAAATAACTTTCTAAATGAAAGAGACTCAATGAACGTATGCCTGACTGATTACGAGTGAGCAAATGAAAGTGTATTTCTTGTCCTACTTCACTTCAATTTAAATTAAAATCTATTGTTTTGTTTTGCAAAAGTTTTCATTTTTATTTATATATTTTTTGCAACATTTATGAAAATTAAAATTGTCATCATGTATATGAATGAATGAATAAATGTATGAATATTCTAATATTAATTTATTTGTAAATGAAATGTGTCATATGGAAATTTATATTCTCACAAACATACTTTTTTATCAAACAATTAGATTTAATTTATCACTTTTTGCTTTTGATTTATAAAAACAAAACAGGTGTAGATGTATTTTAAGTTACATGAAGAATTATTCTTCAAATTTCATAAAATTTAATTTCAATTGCTTGATGGATTTTTTAAGATAAAATTAATCAATTGTACTTTCATACATAATTTTGCTTAAGTCTTTATTTAGCTCAATTTTTAATGCCCTTGTTTACAATAAAAATAATGGTGAAAGTTTCTTTTAGTCGTGTTGCAAATTACTTTTATTGCATTTTAAATTTTCCAAATCAGCTCATTTTTCTTACCTTCAAAAAAACTGCTTAAACTAAACGTTGAACAAACTTATAATTTTCTACTCATATGACAACAAATTACTTTATGATGCACAAGCCTTCAGGATTCAAGGCCTCAAATTTTACATCTCAGAAGCATTTTTTTTTTAAACAATGTGGACTTTTTTTACGATTTTAGTGAGCTTCTACAATACAAGGGAAAAAATACTTTGCAAACACACATTTTACATTAGATATAGTTTTTTTTAATATGTCCTGGAGCCAGGGAAACTGATGGAAAATTATTCAAAAGTCGCACAAACGGTCGCACAGGAAGTCGTTTAGAAAATAAAAGTAGGCAATATGCGCTGTATCTCTTCGCCTTACTTAAGCCACTGTTTTTAGTTTCAATTCTCTGGAATAATACTGCGAAATAAAAGGCTTCTTAGAAGAATATGTAGCGTTGTTGCAACTTTCCTACTCGAGAGCAGTGTCGTTCTCTAACTGTGGCCACATATCAATGGTTTTATTTTGTATCTAATTTTCAGTTTTGCTTTTTGTTGATTATTATTAGTATTTTTATGAAAACACTACTAAATTCAAGGATTGATTGCTTAAATTATTGAAACGTTATAATCACTACTTGCAAGAATTTCCATACTTCATTTCTAAAAAAAATATTGCTAAAAGCTGTTTGTTGTTTATAAACTCACCAAATAATAGTCTCAAAATCATTAGAGGATAATCTCCTATGATTAGGGGAAAATTTACAACAACAAAAATTAAAATTGAATCGTTTATATGAAGGCGCACACAATAAGAGCCACAAACGCAAGTGCGTAGCGAACTCTGCAAGTGTTTTTTTTTTTATTTTTTTACATTGGCGAACGACTTTGGTGTAGAGTGATAATTACAGGAATAAAAACATAAGATGAAAAAAAAATATGGAAAAATAAGAGACAGGCGTGGTGATTTTCCAGGCTGCCTCAAACGACATGGACCGATCCTACTGATTTTCAAACGCAATTTTTTTTGGAAATTATGTCTGATCGATTTAAATTTTCTCTAGCTCACCTAGTGCTTTGGCAAAGTTGATTTTAACACTAACTCAGACGGACATCGCTCAATCGACTCTCCTATGTATAAGGATCAAGAATATGCACACTTTGTGTGGTGAAGGGTATAAAAAGCATAACTAGTGGGCTAGTTCGTTTTAAAAATTGCTAGTAAACAAACAATAACATCTCCAAATACAGTTTTTTTGCACCGACCTCGAGCAATGTGCTGAGTCAACTAAATATGACCCAACCAGCTTCTACTGCAGCTTGTAAGAAAATACTGCTACTTTAACTGAATAATTCATTTGGCAACAAAGCTCAAACACATTATTCTAAGAAATGTTAATCTTATTATTATAACTACTAAAAATGGAATTCTAGATAATGGAGTGGAATAACAACTACATTGCTCAAATAAAAAACAAACTAGAAATAAGAAAAATTGCAAAATTACACACTGTGGAAAAACTACAAGAAAAAATATAGAAGGACACTGCATAAAATGCCATAAAAGTTCTGAACTGTTTTAAATCATTTTTAAACTAAGACAGCTAGCTGTATGCAGACAAAAATTATTGCAACTTAAAAAAATATTGCAAACAGAAACATAATGACCACTTTTTTTTATTGAAATCTTAAAAAAAAAGAAAATACCTTGAGGCAAAACTACATGTTAAACCACAGTCGTCATCGTTCTTTGTACATTGAATGCTTAAAAGAAAATAAACGATATTGTAGTGTAAAACATAATTGTATTAATTAATCTTCATTTCTCAGCTGCAAATTAACAAAAACAAAAGAAATCGAGAACAAAAAGAAATAATAAAAACTATTTTTTCTGTGGTCTACGTTTACGGATTGACAACTGCAATATTGTCTTTAATTATGGAATTTTAACACTTTAGCTAACAAGGATAACAAAGGAACTAACAAAGAGAATTGAAGTGTTAAGAAAAACAAAGAAATCCTTAAATTTGTTTATTTTTTTAAGCTAAAGCACCCTACACTAGAGTGCACCGACTTTCTTCAAACTTGCACAGCTTCTTCCTAACTGCCAAGTGGGCTACGCACAGATTTTCGAAACTTAAAATCAGTTATAGAATTTTTGATACTTAAGTTTCAGAGTCGCAGTACGCTAAATGTCCATTACTCACCAAGACTGAAGGTCACGCACGCGCAAACACTTGTTTAATGTGATTTCCAGGGTGGTTTTAGGGCGTAGACAAATGCTGACAAATGCAAGAGACTCCGTGATAAGGAGAAAACTGGCAGGGACCTGTCGTAAAGTACAGGCGAGTATTAGCGGAAGACACGATGAAAGTAATGAATGTAGACTTAGATTGTAAATCAGTTGCCAAAAGTAAACTCTTGAAGCGAAGGCGGTCGAAAAGGGACCCATAAGGAAAGCGGTCTGATACGATATCTCTTTATATTAATAATAACACGATTACAGCTTTGATAGAATTTTACTATCTTTTCAAGTAAAAAAAATATCAAGTGCTTCTAAGTTTTTGCACTCTTTGTGATTTAAATACTTTTTAAAATTAAAAATTAGGAAGATTTAGGCAATATAAAGCACAGTGAGGCAATAAAGAATCTCTTTTGAAAAAATAAAATCAGAAAATTCTAAATGACTGGACTATTTAACATGTTGGTAGCAAAGGAGAATTCGTGTGTAAAGAATTTCCTGTCTCTTAAGTCAAATGACAGCAAGCAAACTGACTCCTAACAAAATTTAAACCAGCTGCGTCATTAAGTTTGTGTTTGACAGCCATTGATGCCAGGTACTCGAGTAATTAAAAAAAAAATGGAGTTATATTAGCACTGCTTTTAGTAAAAAAAGACCATCACTCAAATCAAGGTGAAATTATTGCACTCGATATCGGTCGAAATTTTAATAGAATTTTAATTTAAACTTCGATCAATATCGAACGCCATAATTTGCCCCCAGTTCGTTACCCACAAAAATAAACCTTCTAATTGCCAAATTTTATTTATTATTATTATTATTGATATAACTGCTGTATAAAAGACTTAACCACTTTGCTAAAGGTGTTCCACAAGGCCTCTTTGAAATCGACCAATTTTCTGTTTTCTTTATGTTTTAATAGCTCAAAGCTGGAATTTTAAAATAATTGCGCCAGGTACGAAAAAAATGTTTAAAACATACTCGAATATTTAAAGATTTTTTAAAACAAAGTAACATAAATATTTTTAAATAGCTTAAGCATAAAGGTTTTACAAGAAATATTTCAATTAACTCATTCTGATTATCTACCACGTACAAAATTGAAATATAATAAAAACTACTTTAAAAAAGGTTGCCAGATTTTTCCATATCAAAAGAATCCAGGAGTTCTTACTCGCCTATAAATAAAATAGCAATACGTTGCCAGATCTTTCCGTATTATAAAAATCGAGACATCTTTACACGCCTATAAATTAAAATCGCTAAACGTAAGGTTTGGCAGGTTTAAGCAAATAGACGATCCAACAAGCTAAATACGCATAATAGTAAAGTGTATGTTGTTTAGCAGTGGTGTCAACAAAATTAGAAGAGCTGCCATATTTAATTTTACTTTTCGAAGAACCACATGAGTAAATTTAAACAATCGTTACCTAAGAACTTTTTTATTGTTGGAAAATTTATGATTTTATTTTCTTAAATTTGATGTCGTTTTTTTTGTGTTTTTTGGCCAAACTACTATACGAACATAACGCCCTTGTATTAAATCACTCTTACATAAATACAAACATATTTAAAATCAAGAAAACGTTTTGTTTAACATTTACAAATCCCAAATCGGATTATAAGAGCAAGTACAGCAATCGGAAAGCTTAACCTCTCCTGTTTATTGATAAAAGTCAAGGGCGAATGTAGTGTCAAAAAGCAAACATTAAAACTACAATATTCAACACTTAATAATCTCTTTATCTTTTTCTTTATTTCTCTTTTAAAACAGAACACACTTAATGAATACTTTGTGTTTTAACGTGGCAGATCGTATGACTGCATTTAGTTTAAATCGTATTGGGGTTGTTTTTTTAGTTTGTTACCAGTGTAAGTAAAGTCGACAAAAATCATTAAATTAATTAAGAGATTTTTATACAAATTCTTAAATTGTGTTTGAAGTCTTTCGAGCACTTAAGCGGCTCCGTAAGTAAAACACTTTTTTGGGATCTTCAGTCATTCCTTGTAAATTTGATGTGTTGTAGCGCAAATATAATTACAAGATACTTTAAAATTTCGATTTAAGTTATTTGTAATAAATGTCAAAACAGCACATCTCTACTATTAATGTTAAAAAACTAATTATATATACAATTTTTTGCGGCTCTAAGAATTTATATTTAATTTTTTACAAGTATTTTTTTAATTTGCCTGCCATGTGGATTCTTCCTTTTAACAGAAGTTTATATTCTTTAATGTTTAAATCAACTCTCACCTTTTTGATTTTATTACGTTTATTTCGTAAGATTTTCTTCTCTCTTTTGGTCTCATAATCATATTTATTTTATGCAAATAAATTTTTCTTAATCCTCATTAATATTTCAATTGTCTTTTTAAACATTTTAGTGATGTTATTTTGTTACAAATGTCCTTTACATTGCAATTTTTTGTTCATATTTTTAAAATAATATTTTTGATGTGGTCAGATTGTTATTTCATAAAAAACTATTTTTGGAAAATAAAGAACTTATTGAATTTATCTTTTAATGTTATAAATACTTGCAACGAAATTTCCATATGGGCGGAGCTCCAAATCAAAGTTTGGTCTCAAGGACATCTCTTCAATATCCATGGCAAAGATTAACACAATTAAACCAGAAGTTTACAATATCTAATTTACTTTACAATATTTTGATTTTGCCCCACTGTGCAGCATTAAACAAACAATTTTAAAACCTTAAGAAAATATTGGTTGCACTCTAATCGAATCAAATAAGCCGCTAAAACCAAATAACAGCTAATTTAGTAAACAACCAAACACTTTCTAAAATACTTAAAAAACTTTTAAATTTTTTAACAAAACAAAAGCTACCCTCGTATAATTTTTCTTAAAAATATCCACAATTTCCTGACTGTTTAAATAATAGTAAATGAAATTTTTATTTACAATCATAACAGTTTTTATCAATTTCTAAGTTTATTCAACACTTGGGGAGAAAAATAATCACAACAAAATGCTTAAATGATTTTTGATTTTTAGAGAATTTCCTGTTTTATAGTGTAGATGGAACTGAGCAACTTTAGTTTTATTTCCTTTTGTCAAACATTTTTCTTATTTTTCATTATTATTACTTATCCATTTTTTTACACCGAGACAAAAGCAAATAAATGAACTTATCTTTTGCAATTGTTAAGCTTATGTCGTTAGAAAATAGTGGAAGAACAAAAAGAAATACTTTTCTATGAAAAAAATCAAGTTATTATTCATTTGTTGTATTTTTCACAAAAAAATCTAAAAAAAAAAAACTAAAATGACCCCTTGGCGTTATTTCAAATATTTTTTTAATTTTTTTTATTCCTGTTTAATATAACTGACTTTATAAAAGGTCTGCTAAGTAAGGCACGGTCTATCGAAAGGTGAAGTATAATAGAGCAGATGGCTGTTTTATGAAAAATGCAAAATTATAATTCAAAATTATTGTAAAGAAATTAAAGCAAATTATATTTTCAGTAAATTATATTAACGTCGTAATTTTGAAGGCGTAAAAATTTTTATGCAAATAAAGTATAACGGAAATATTTTTAAATACGCTCCACTAAAATTTTTCTTTCGAGTTTTGCAGAAGTTGCTGATAAAGTGATAATTATTCCAAATTTACATTATGCAATTTTTTTAAGGCATTTTTTCTCAATTCTCTATTTAAGTTGCAGCGATATGCGTTATTAAAAAAAAAACATAAGCAACAGTAACATTCCCTCAACATTCAAGCAATACCATATTGCTTACCCCTATTGCTCCACCAACAAAAAAGTATTTTATGCTAGTTTAGTCTCATTAGACTGATCACCTTATTATCAACAGATTCTAAAACATATGACGAAACCGGTGTAGTGCAGTTATTTCATAAACAATGAGACACCTTGGCATTTCAAATGGAAATAGAATTTGGGTAAACTTAAAATAAGGCCATGTAGAAATCACGTAAATATTGGCACACCCTTTATATTTTAATTCTTTATGCTTCTTTTTACGCTGCGTAAATTTATAGTCTCACACCCCGGCTGACCAAGAAATAGGGTCATATATGTGAAAATAACGTTACGATCGGGACACCATTTATCTTATTTTTTTACTTATTTAAAAGCAATTCATCATCTGTACAAATTTTAAGCGTCTGCCTAAAACGGTTTAAAAAATAAGGCCATATTCGTCATATTCACGGCCTCTTGGAAACACCCTTTTATTTAAAAATTTCTTGTTTACAATTAATTTCTATAGCTGACATATTTGCACATACTCTTTGTCATTTCTTTATGTCTGCCTACTGTAGTTGAAAAACTAAAACCATAATAGTGAAAACCACCTCAATATTGGAAAACACTTTCAAAACACCCTTTAGTTTTTAGTATTTGTTATTATAGCAGCACGTTTATGTGATCAAATTTTTAAAGATAATTTTTATTTTTAATCTGTATTCCTACATCACTTGAACAGTTTGGCAGAATCAATATATTTTGAATATTATTCGGCCATGTGATACTGTGATTCACATATTGCCACGAAACTATGAGTTGGCAAGCCAGTAGATATTTGTAAAAGCATAAAGTTAACGTCCTTGTGTGTTTACGCTAAACACTGCTAAATATGTTGATACTTCCACCACTAACAAAGTAACAAAGTGTGGTACGTTGGTAAAGGTACATATATTGAAAAATATCGTGAGTTCAAATCCCATCAGAGCAATGGTAAATGCATCGGCTGTCAAAAGCCCATATGAAAAATTAATGCAAAATAAACCCAAAAATATGTTGCTTTAGTTTTGTTCTGTTTATTTTCTTAAATCACGAAATGTTTTTGGCTTCATGTTTATAAACAGCAAAATGTTTCTGGCAACAATTTCTTTTTAGCCTGCGAGCCCCAATTATTTCGTTCAGAATGGTAAAAACTTAATGTTTTATATTAATAATAACCAAATTTTTTTTTTAATCGCCACTCTCGCTAAGCGCATAGACCATCCACGAAACATTAGCTTCTTTAAAATGTTTAACTTCTTTAAAAGAACAAAAGTTCCACTCAACTTGACAGCGGGCCATCAATCGAAAGCACTGGTAGCCAGAAGGAGCAATGTTTGAAAAGTTCGTCAGACTAAATGTGACTTCAATTTTTCAGAATAGGTTTTGCCCGGTCTGCAACATGTTGCCAAACTTTGTAATGCCGAAAAATATCTTTGTCGTGTCTTTGCTCGTTCGCTAGCGGTGCTTCACTTAATCAAAGGCATTGACGGTCTGACATCTAATCCCTGACGGTCTGACATCTAATCCCTAAAACAATGAATGTGCAGCTAATCTGGTAATAATCCATGGTAGCGCTTACGCCATGATCCTTTTCCCTGCCAAAATAGATTTACCATTTCCCACCTAGGACGATGTGATATTCAAAAAACTCTTTCTATTTTGCTGTTGAAGCACTTGTTAGCATGTGTAAAATCCCTTCTGTTTTTGATTTCAACACGATAAAAAAAAAGTTGTGTCATAAGATGAGTTCACATTTTTTATAAAAACTTAAAAAAAAATTCGCAAAGTAATTTTTCTATGAAATAAATTAATTTCTCTGATTCCACTCCTTAAAAAAGTTAATTTTTTAAATCCTGCATTTTCCTTTATAATATTCGTCATACACTTTTTTGTTTTTGTTTTTTTAATTTGTACACAAAAACTCAAATGAAAAAAAAGTATAATTGCACCAAATGTTTTAACTGTTGGCACTAAAAGTACTCCATATGTCTTTATCCCTTTCAATTTACGTGTAAACGAATGAATCCAATACTTGCGTGTTTTTGTGGAGAAAAAAATAAAATATTGTTGAAATAACTTTACCCTGGAGTTCAATTCATGTTGTATGATTTTGCTGCTGACAATTTTTAGTTTTTATTTTCAACTTCTGTTTTATTTTTTCAACGCTGTATTAACAAATAGTGCAAGTGTTAGTGACAATATGATGCCTTCAATGTGCCCTCATTCATTTTTTGTCCTTTTTTTTATTTCTTTTACCACCAAAAAAAAATGTGTAAAAAAATAAGAACATTCTTTGGCAATTATTGGCATGTGGCAATCTGGATGAATAAGTGGATTATAGAAAATTGGTGGGTGCTGTTTGTTTCTGTTGATGCCAGAGGTTTTAATTTCTACAGAATTTATTTCCAAATTTTTTATAATAGTTTTAAATTGGGATTTATTTTAAATAAAAGAAACTGCATCGATAACAATTAAAGACTTTGTTACAACACAGAATATGGAATTACAATTTAAAGCATTTGTATGAAAAGAAAGCCAAATGGTATAAAGATATGTAAAGTTAAAACTAAAGGTATCGCTAATCTTAAATATAAATTTGTCTTTCTTTGAGTTACATAATTATTCCAGAAACACATAATTGGAATGAGAGATCCTTTATTGAAATAAATTACAAAAAAAGTTAAACATTCAAAATGTTGATGATATAAATAATAGCACTATTATTCCATTAAAATAACACAAAAAGTAGAAATGTTTCAACCAGAAGCTAAAGATAATGAAGCTAGTTAAGTAATATTTTGTTGCAGGGCTTTTTTTTTGACGATAATGAAGCAGCAGCACCTCGGCATAGATTCAAAGAAGTCTTCATATATTTCATAACGAATCCTCTTCAACGACCACAGCTCAATGTTGCTTGCCGTTAGTAAGTTTTGCTTTGGAGACGTTTTTCTTTACGTCGTCTATAGATTCTCTATCGGGCTTGAGTCAGGCGACTGAGCAGACTATTGTAGACGCCACTAAAAAGCATTTTCTCTACTCGTATGATTTTGGATCGTTAACTTGTTAGAATATTCAAAACAAAAACATTTCGTTTTCTTTATAAAGAACCACATTTTTGAATATGTGAACGTAAAACGAATTGGTCCCACTCCGCAATATGAAAAGAATACCAACAACCTTCATGCCTTCTTGGACGTAACTGTTGGATAATACACTGAATTCGGAAACAACAAGTACGTGTTTCATTCTTCTACAAAATATTGTCCACTTATTAAAAAGAAAATTATATAACTTACAGCAGTGGTATTGTTTTCTCCGGTACTGTACATACAGTTACGGATAAAAACAAAAATAGTGCCACAAAAAATATATCTTAAATTAAATTTAAAAAAAAAAGTTTTTGTAGCTTAGCAGGGACATATTTTTGTATTTTAAGAAGTTCGAAGCCATGATTTTTAAACACCGCCAATTAGATTAACATTTGATTCGCCAATAGGACCTTTTCAACTTACGTTTCTTTTTGCAAAGTCTTAGCAATTTTTGCCGATATCGGGACTCTTCTGGAGAAATCACGACTGTATTTTTCAATAATCTAAACATGTCAGCAGATTTAACATGTTATCATGCTGATAACAACTTGATGTGTGTAAAGATAAATAGTTGAATTTAATGCGTTTATTAAAAAATATAGCATGCGATAATTCTTTTCCACACAATTTTCCCCTTTAGCAGGAGTTTTTTGAAGCCTTTTTATAATGTTGCTTTTTTTCGTTGCACTGTAACTAATTCAACAAAAAATTTTTTGATCTTTCAAGGATTTTGTCAATTCGACATTGGCTTTGAGCTTTAGTCTTTTATTTTAAATAATGGATCGCTTAAAAGCTGTACAAAAATTTGCATGACACATTTATTGGTATTAAATCTAATCTAAAAAAATATTTTTAGGTTTGTTTATTTGTTTGTGCATCAATCACGGCTAAACGACTAAATCGATTTTTTAAAAAAACTGAAACACGGGTAGATACTTGTCCTTAAAATAAAATAGCGTATTTATATTTTTATACAGCGGATCAGGACAACTTAAAATAATCATTTGCTTCTGACTGAATTTTAACTCTTAGCTGCAGTCAGATTTATGTTATATAACTTAGACGGAAGTTAAAATATGCCATTATTTTATCATATAACAAAACATTCAGTACATTGTAACCGAATTATAAAATAAAATAAAACGGTCACTTTTAGGTTTATAAAACATTATAACCTGTGGTTAAACACAACCTGTTAACTAAAGTTAAATCCTGAAATAATTTTCAGGTAGGTGATAGAAAATTATGTGCATTAATAAATTGCTTAAAATAAGGTTATGTTGGTATGCGGAGTTTCAAAGTAAAATTACGTAAAAAATGAGTTTAAACGAAAAACCGAGCAATACAAATACCAAGATAAAAAAAATCCGATAAAGGAAAAAAAAAGATTAAATGACAAAATAAAAATATAATTAAAAAAAATTAATTAATAATTTTATAAAAAAAAATTTAAATCATGATACTATTTTCGAGCGTGTAAATCCAATCAAATTTTGTATTTTTGTACCTTTGGTCACAGAATTGATACAATGGATCAGATAGGTGAGGAGATTTTAAATTAATTTCCTCCGAAATAACGAATAGAAAATAAGGGAAGTAATATACTTTACAGAGCCTAAAAAAGCCCAAGCCACAGAAAGAAATATTTAAAATTATTTCACAGATTATAAGAAATTTTCCAAAATCTTTGTGTGTGTTATTGGTGACTTTATTATTTGCCCGCAGCTTCTATAACGGTTAATTACAATAACGTTTTTTATTAAATAGCAAGATCTACGAAATTAAAATTTAATTAAAATTTAATTTCATAAAAATTTAATTAAAATTTTATATTATCTATTAAAATATGGACACTGCAACCATAATTTTTATTATGTTCTTTATTTTATAATTAATTAGTAAAACGGTTTTTAAGTCTTTTCTTTTTAATTTATCATTACGATAGAAGTAAACTTTTCTCCTATAATTCTTAGTTTGAAATTACATCAATCATAATGCAATATCTTCGGCAAATTGTTTAGGTAACTTTGAAAAAAAATATTTGTACGATTACAAATAATGTGCTTGTTTAAAATGTTTTAAATTTCTTTTTACAATGTTTTGGTACACAACAAATTTCTAAAATAGATAAAACTAAAAAAAGTCTTGACCACGTCTAAAGATAAAGTTTTGCAAATTAAGTAAGTCTTTACAGTGCAATAAAATTGCTAAAGAAAATAAACCTGACATTTTACAAATAAACGGACATCTGGTGAAGAAATAAAATCAAAAAATAACTGTCGATTTCAAGCGCCAAAGAAAACTGTAAGCAAAATTAAAACCAAGTAGCAGCAAACTGGAAGGCTGAAATCAAATAGCTGAGTCCTAAAGTATCTTTCGCTTGTAACTGACGCAAAAGAAAAATGAACAGTAAAAAATTTTTGAACAGAAAAGAAAGTCAGCGAATAGAACTAAATAAAACACAACGAGAAATAAAGTCAAAAGAAAAGAAATGCAATGTTTTGTTCACCAAAAAAAAATATTAACCTAAAAAACTGTGAATATCTTCTGAACCCATTTAATGTCCTTGTTAACTGCAGGCGGTACACAGCAATTATTTAAGCCAACTTTTCTTATAAAACAGTTATACGAAAATCATGGCACAGGAGTTGAAGGCAGATATTAAAAGAGAATGATAAAGAGAAGTCAAAAAAGACGAAAGGAAAATTCCTTAAAATATATTTCTCTTTTTAATAGTTGACAGAAAACAAAAACTTAAGGTTGTTGAAGGACATTACACCAATGTTACTAGCAAAAAATTGAAATAAAAAAACTATTAAGACAAAAGAAAAGAAAATTTAAAAAATTAGTGAATAGCAATGCAATTCAATGACAGCAATTTTTTTATATTTAAAGATCAAAAACCCAAACTAAGATTACGAAAGCCAAACGCAACTGACAACATAATTTTAAGACAGAAAGAACAAAAGTAAATAATGTTACATTTCTTTTTTTCTTTCCACTGTGAGAGAAGCAAATAATTACGGCGTCAATTTTTACTTTTTTCTTCTATTTAATTTTTTTTTTTTTGCATTCAGCTAAATTTGATCTGAAGATTTCTTGTCTACATAAAACGCTATTTAAGAAACTCCCGCATTCATTATGTAATTTTGGCACAACTTGAACTATACAACGTCTTGTTTAGCGCAGCCACAAAACGCTGTGGCTACAGCAAAACTCAAACTCAAGTTATTCTGTCTTACGAAACAGATCTATTTGTTTAACGCAGCCACAAACTGTTATATATTTTTTTTATTATTATATTTATCCTGGTTTACACACGTCAAGTTTGTAAAGTAGAAAAAAATGCTGATTCGTTTTCTTTCTCTTTTTCTCTGACACAAAAAATCCGATTTGGTGTACTTATTTCCCTTTTCAATGACTGTATTGCCACAGCTCGCTGAGAAAGTAGAACAAACAGAAGAGAAAAAAAAAACCAAAACGTAGAAAAGGAGATGAAGATAAGAAATAGGGAATAGAGAAAGAAATAACTGTCAGCGGAAAGAGTGCAGAGAAGACTCATCCGGATAAGGCCTGTTGATTTAAGAATGCGCTCATTCCATTGACTGAGTCACAATGCCTAATTGTAGGCCTGTGAACCACCCACTGCATCTAAAAAAGAAATTAATCCTATTTAATCCTAGAGATGATATAAAAGATAGGCTCCCGTAGTACCATTGACCGAAGTATCTCTATCGTATATACCCCAGCACGTTGCACAGACAGAGTAGGTAATCCATTCATTTATCCTTCTCCTGCTCGTTCTGACAATTTCTGTAGAAATCGTGAAATGAGAGACTTATTCTCCTAGTATGGGCTCCGTACAGACAGTGGCCAGTAATCGTAGTTACCAAGTCGCGCAATTGGCTACAACATAAACAGAAACACAGAATTTAAAACAAAGTACGAATTAAAAATATATCAAGTTGAAAGAGAAAACTATTTTGAATCTTAGGAAAATCGTTACTTTTGCTTATCAATCGTTTGGTTGGCATTTTTGCAAATTGGATAAAAATAGGATTAAAGATAAGTTAAACTATAATAGCGTAAGGTCAGTTGTAATATATCGCAGCGAAAAGTTGCATTTAAAAAAGAATCGACAATAAAACTGCAAGATTTTGTAAACAGATTCCTACGCCACATTAGCGGCATTTTCAATCAACGCTTGCGACAGCTGACAAGTCAAAAAGCTATTGAAAAAGAGATCGTGCGCAGAAAGTAAAAGGGATCGGTCATGCCCTTAAAAAAAACAAACCCACTGACGAAATGAAGTCTCCAAGAAGCTAGTAAAAGAAGTTGACCTAAATTGACTTGGTGAAGATGTATTAATAAGAAGATCGTGAAATCTTTTAACGAACTGAAATGCGGTACTGCAAATCGTTGAATTATTTGACGATGAGAAACACAGTCTTAACAAACGATCTTTGGCCATTTCGCGCCTCAAAAAAACTTCCCAGAAATATCTAAAAAAAATTTTTTTTTGCAATAAAACCAATCACATGCCAGCATCTTCGCGACGATATTTTTTTGTTTATTATTTAATATTTTTCTAGCAGGCAAAAACTATTAACTTTATAAGTGACCTTTGGCTCCAATACAAAAACAGCAAAGAAAACAAGTAAAACGTAGACCATCAGCACTGAGTGCAAGTTATTTTCCTTTTTTTTTTTCTTCGCAAATTGTATAACTTGCTCTTAATAGCTGGGAATTTAGCTTCAAAACTTTTGGTATCATTTTCTTGCAGGTTTATTTTAATGTGCCATGTTTGCAAACAGGATGTGAATAAAAAAAAATCTCTTCAAAATTTATGAAAATCAATTTATTCAAAGAATATTTTGAATAACGGATTTGTATTCAGCAAAAATGGATAAATTAATAAATTGCAGTCAACATCCATTTTAAAAGTAATTTTTGGTGATATTTAACCGCAACTTCCTGACACTGACTTACTCTTCCCGAACGGGTATATCTTAGTTTTTCATTCCGTACATTCTGAGTTCTTATACATAGCGAGGTCGATTGAGAGATGTCCGTCCTTGTTCGGTTTAAAATAAATTTTACCAAGGAAATCGATCAGACATAGTGTAAAAAATTTTGCTATTGAAAATGAGCAAGATTGGTCCATGTCCTTCAAGGCAGCGTGCGAACCACCACGTCTGACTCCAATTTTCCCATATCATTTCAAACAAATCTAGTTTACTGAAGAATCAAAAAAAAAAAATAATAATAATAATAATAATAAGAAAAAATAATATATGGGGCGATAGAGAATTAGCAAATAAAAAACATCAAGTGGAAAAGTTCGCGCTTGCCCATATTTTCCGAGTAATGGGCCTTTGAAGTTTTCATAGAAAAGTACGATAATGATATCAAATTTTTTAAAAATGCTTAACCCATTAAAAGCCGATGACATTTTTATGCAAAATTTTTTTGTTTTTTTTTTATTTTTTAATTCTCTGTCAAAATTATGCAAAATAATATATATTACTCAATTTTTCTTTTCTTATTTTTTTTATTTCTCTGTCACCCCGATATTTGTTTGTTTGATTAGAGTTACTTTACTAAACTAGATTTACATTTATGATGAAGGATTTATAAGATTCGACATAGCCAAATATAGCATCCTTACATGTTTTTTATTTTTTAAATGGCGTTAACAGCGATACCTATCTCAAGATTCAACATATCTGCAATTCTAAACAACGTGTAGTTTAATTGCTAAACATAAGTCACTTTCCATAAGGATGACTAACATTTGAGTGTGTATTTTGCTTCAGACCAGCAGATATCAATTAATGCACGTAAGAAATTTTATAATTATTAGAAAACAATCTCTCCAATGGTGTTTTCAGCCACACGTACAAAAATACAAGTATGGAAAAAGAAAAACGGCCAGAGCAAGGTTGCCAGATCTTGTCTTATTTTTAGAATCTAGACGTTTTTACTCGCCAAAAACTAGATATTAATAAACAAAGAAAATAATTATTAGTGAGTTTCAAATTCCATTTAAAAGAACCCAAGGAAGAAGCAACTTAAACAATGGGTGAGTTCAAACTTCATCCGGTAACAGTTTTTACTTATTCAATTGGTTAGATTCTTATTGTTGTAAACTCAATTCTTCAACATCAAAATGATGGTAAATTATATAAAATATAAGGACTAAAGTCTTAATAAATAGAGTGTGAACTTTATTATTATGAATTTAATAGTTAAGCGTTAAAAAAAATTTGATTAATATTTTAGAAACTAACCGAATGATGTGAAAAATAACTCTATCACGTGGTTTCTTTCTTTTTACTATGGGACTTTTAAAGATGAAAAATAAGAAACAAAACATGACATAACATAAATCCTGGCATTGCTGATCACACCCTGTTCAAACTTTCGACGCCAAAAATAAATAGAAAATAAACACAAAACCAAATTCATATACATAAGAACATTTCAACCTACACGTTTCATGGTCTCCTTAGTTAGGAACTATTAGCGTTAGTAGTCATATAGTCGAATACGTGAATGTGGTACAACAATTTTTTTTTCTCTCTAGTTTACCTTTATAAATTTTTTTTGGTTCTTTTTCTCTGGTTTTCTTTTGGCAATAGATTGTTTGGAAAAAAAAATATATAAAAAAGGACAAAAAAAATGAGTTTCGTTTCTATAACATATGGCCTAAAAAAGCGAACATTAAACAAGAGTTCGTAGCTGCAGGAAGGAGTGGTTGGTGGTTTTTATATGTTTCTGTTTTTTATTTTTCAACTCTTTTCTTTGTTCTAAAAGTTTATGTGCTTAACAAGCTTAAATAGAATACACACATTGAAATTATGCTTTTTTGAATCTACAATTTTTTAATAAACCTTAGATGCAAATATTGAAGAGAAAAAAAATAACAAAAACAAAATGAGATGACCTTGCTTTGAATTTGTTACACATTCAAAAAAAGAAATGGAATAAAATCTACAAAAATTCAAATAGCACCATAAGTAATCCTTGGTATACATTAAATTACGATTTTACATTTATTTTTACTTTTTATTTTGTTATATTTTTGTGGAGGGTGTGCCTGGGGTTCTATATAAATCTGTATTTTTCTTTTGTGTGTGTGTGTTTTTATGAATACTTGTAAATAAATCTTTAGAAGTGGTAAAACTTTTTGTAATTTAATATGCACACATATAAATTATTTTGCATGAAGGCGGACAAAATACAGCGTTAACTTAATTTAACATAAAGAAGAATTAAAATATAAACAAGTTTTGTGTGTGATAAAATGAGTGCATACATAAAGTATATCCAACTATTTGATTTTTGTGATTAAATTTACTGAAAACTTTGCAAAGTTTGTTACTAAGTACGTTTATTATCAGCAAATCTGAGATTTGTTTTTAATTTCAAAAGACAGCAAACGTTTTGTAAAGGCTTTCAAAAAGAAAACTTACATTGGCAACACTTGCTAATGCGAGTGGATAACACTAATGTAACTGTCTCAGAATCAAAATTCTAATGAAGAAGGGAATTTACTTACTGTTGATTTGTTGAAGTTTTTGCTAAAGATAAAAATATTTTGAATAACCCTTCTCTTATAATTCTCATTTAGCTTTTCAAGGGTGGAGTAAAACGAAGATGAATTTATTTTGATATAATTTTCTTTTTGCGAAAGATAATCTTATGGCATTATAATTTAACATGACTTCGGGATATGGCCGCCATTGCTGGCTCGAAAGTAGTCTAATCTGTAGATGACTTTTTTGAAATTTGTGGCCGTTACTCGGCAAAATGGCGGTAAATGTTATCCTCTAAGAGGTCAATCCTTTCTCAAGGGTCAATTTACGGACCCAAAACGTAAAATTATGCGGTTACCAAACGTTTCCTTTAATAAATCAAGTCGTGTGCCTTCAATTGTTTCACGAATTGGATTTTGTAAACACGCAAACTAAGATCTTTTAGCAAAATCTTTCATAAATTGGATGGATACACATCCGATTCCTGTGCAAGATTGCAGGCAGACTAAGACGGGTCTTCTCCTACGCTACGCTTTACAGCAGACATGACTTCTTCTGTACGCATTGTACGACGTCTCTGTGGATGCGTATTATCATTTAGACTGAACGTGGTGCCAAAACGATCCATAGTTAATCGAATTAATTGCTCTGATAGACAAATATGTTAAATTTAAAATAAACTTAAGGTGCGATACGTTTTCAGAACAGACCCATGATTTTCAAAATATATTTGCACAACTTGAAAGCGTTGTTCAGATGTCAGCTTATTCCTATTGAAACGCCAAATCAAACTAAACATAAATCATTTGACGGCTAACAAAATGGACGACATTTGGCAACACAAGAATTTTATGCACGTTTTTAAAAAAAACACTCTTTAGTACTCGCTTTTTTAAAAATGTATGAAATGTGTTACAGATTAGAAATTGTAGCCAAAAAACACTAAATAGATTTTTTGGATTTTCAGTAATGAAACTTTAGCTGTAGCGATTTCCAGAATGAGGCTGCTGCTGATGATGTCTCTTGATTAATCAATAAAGAAAACAGCTTAACTTTTAACAAATAATTTGTATTGTTATTGTAATTTTATTTTTTAACTTTTTAGGAAAAAATTAAGCTCGCGCCAAAAAAAAAAAAAAACAATGTATTTTTTAAAGTAGTCTGCCCAGATTTAAGAAAATTTACAGTACTAAGCGCCGAGATTTCTTTTATTTGAAGCTGGATATTTATTATCAAAATGCAGTGCTAAATTTTAACGAAAAAATGTATTTATTAAAATAAATCTCGGGTTGAGATTTAAAAATTGTCCGACTTTAACGTGCAAAGAAATTGAATTAAATTACATATATTCTAAAATATGGCCCCCAACGAAAACAGAAAATCACCCTAACTTATCAGTTGTAATTTCGGTCCGGTTTAATTAAATAGATTTTCAATTTTTTTAATGTGCCCTGGAGATTGAATTGGTTTTAGTTATTTTTTTTATTAGGGGCTATTTACATATTTAAAAGTGACACAAAGAAATTACGATTCACTGCCTTGTAACTTAAATAGTTAAAGTTCTCTCAAGCATTTAATAATGTCACACAGGCTTACAAATTTTATTATATTTTAGGCTTTCATTGTCAATTAATAATCAAGTTTTCTGTTAAATGTTTTTAAGGCATTTGAGATTTATTTTATTGTAAATTTTTATTTCTGCTTTTAATTTAAGACAGCATTTTTAATTGTATGTAATTTTTAAATTTTTTCTGCTTTCGGTATTTATTTTTATAATTTGAAGAATAAAAATGAAAAAAACCAAAAAAATGTATTTCAATTTCTATACATTTTTGATTAGTATTTAAAGGCAAAAATTAAAATTAAAATAAAAATGTAAATGTAAATGAAAAAATAGAACATGCAGCCATCATCAGATAATGTTGATGATGATGCTGAGTGTAGAAACAAAATGCATATAGAAAAAATTAGAACCAAGAACTTACCAATTTATTTTTGTTGAAGTATTTTGTGTTTGAATCTATAAGTATGTATTTATTGAAATTTCAATTTTGGTTTACATTTCCATAGAATTTCTGCAATAAAAAAAAAAAGAATATTTCAGTACTTTTTGTTTGCATTCAACAAAATAAAGGTAAAATTGAACTAAATAGCAAATGGAAGAAGTGCGTGTGTTTAATATAACAAATACTTCTAGTGCTTATAAATATTAAATTGCCTCAAGCATTACGTAATATTTGCAATTAAAAAAATATAGGTTTTTGAATTATAAATTCATTTGAATTACATTTAATATGTGAGAGTTAAATTACTCTAGAAGAAAAAAATTATTTCTACTCTTTAAATGTTAAGAATTATTGAAAAGTCGATGAATGTAATGAAACTAGGAGAATTAATATTGTTAGGCTTTTTCCATTTAATACAAACTTACGGATTCCTATGATTGATTACACTGTTTGGCTCTACCTGGTTATATTTTTTGATCCTACCGTTCTCTAAGCATCCCATGGTCTCGTATTTACTAAACTTTATTTAATAGACGTCTCACTAATTTATCTGGCCATGGCTTCACACATAAATTGTGTTTTTCTTTTTTAACTGCTTACACAATTATCATTTTTTATTTGTACGTATGTCCACAGGTGGGCTCGAACTTGTGGTCTTCTGTTTGACAATATGCACCGCTAACAACGCAGCCATTGAGGTTGTTCAACTTGTACTAGCTAATTGTCGTATTATTCTAAGCACATGTTGGTGGAAGTAACTTTTATTCACCTCTGTTGTTACCACACATATACGGAGAACAACGACAAGGGTTGCCAGATCTTATGTTCGTAACAATGTTAAGATTAAAAACATCCACGTTCGGAATTTTTGCTTGACAGGCTGTCTGTCTGACTGTCTAAAGCTGCATAATTTCCCCAGCTATTTATACTTGTCTTATAACACTTATTTACTTTTAATAGATATTTCTAATAATTCTCAATCAGTTGATGCCAACTAGGCAAGGATGACTTGTTAAAGGGATAAGTAAGTAAGCATTTTAAAAATGGGAATTCTTTTAGAGAGATGAGACTATTAATAATGGAAACAACGAAAGATGGCAAAACAAATATTAAATATTTCAAGTATAGAGAACTATTTAAGAATACCTCGAATACAAATTCCATTCATTTTCGTTTTGCAGTCTTTCATTGTTTTCAAAAAAATTTCATTAAGAGTGCTGTTGTCTTTGAAACAGAACTGTATTAAATAATAAGGTTTGTTCCAAATTTTAAAAATTATTAATTTTTTTATTTTTCAACAGAGCTAGAAAATAGAGTTTTATCAAAATAAATTTACTATTCAACACGTTATGCGCGATCCGGTCTTAATACTTAAAATATCATATTGTGCCTTCTCTACCGAAATCCTTTTTTCAGATGATCTTTCTTTATGTTTAAAAGTCAGTGTCGTCACCATGGACTGTTTAATTTTTAAATTTTCTGTTCCTTCTGAGAAAAAATAATGCACAAAAAAATTGTTTTCAAATCACTTAATATTTTACTGTTGTAAGATCTAATAAGATTATGCAAGATTCCCTCTACTTGAAAAATTCAAGTGTAGATTATTTATAATTATCCAATAAAAATAAGATTTAGTAACCTTTTTTAAGTCCGATAGAACTCCAAATAGTAAAAGAATAACACAAAAAATCAAGTTTTGATTTAAGTTTTTCTTATTCGAAAAAAAAACAAGATTTGAAGCATATGGCCTCCGCAGATGTTTTTGACGAAGCTCATTCTGGCATTCAGCATTGCTGGCCGTTTTTCTTAAATAACACGAACAATGTTGACATCCGTGGCGACAATTGTTGCGAGTTTATCAGTATAAACGAGTAATTTTACATTGGCCTTACAACAAATAATCGAGAGAAGTGAAACTGCACGACATGGAGGCCAATTGACAGGTGAATTTCTCGAAATCAACTTGTCACTAAATTGGTCGCCGCATGGCACGTAATACCTCCCTAGATTAATTTCATCTATATTTCGGTTACGATATCTATCGAACGTAACGTGACCTCCGGCTTCATTCTTGAAAAATAAGAACCAATGATACGACCTGCGAGTAAACCTCATCACACGATGTCTTTTTTTCTGGCTAGCTAAAGTCCACATGCGATAATCTTGTTTATAAACAAACCCTTTAAGGCAAAAAAAGCATAATCGCTAAACACAATTTTCTGAATAATTGATAAATCAAATTGAGTTGTTCAAGCTTCAATTTTATTCACGATGATTTGTCAGAGAGAAAACACCCGTTTTATATTAATATAATCGAATATAAAAATATAACTCTCTTACTGATCATCTATGTAAATTAAAAATAAAACTATAGGCTAATGTGACAACGTTGTTCTAGAAAATCTGTGTGTAAAACGTCACATACTGAACGTCTATTCGATTTAAGCTTTTAGCGCTATGGCAATGTGACCCAAAGCCACATTTTCCATACACGTGCTCATAATCGATTTTACTTTTTTTTTTTTGGCAACAAACAACAGAGCTTAATTTCTACATTTTCTTACTATCTAAATATTTCCATGAATGTTTCATATAAATCCTTGAGGTCTAATGTGATTTGTCAAAGACATTATCAAACTTAACCAAAATAATACAAAAGCAAAAGTGGTTTAACAATAATTCCTCATAGCATCAGCAACAGCAACGTCAAGAAAATTAAATGAATAAAAGTTCAACGATTAACTTTTCCAGTTAAAAGCATTGTAGTGTAGTGAATGTAAATAAAATTAATAAAATTTGAACGAATGTTATTTAAACGCAGTGATTGAATTTCTTACCAGATCTTTAATTGTAATTAAAATTAAGTTTTCATCCATTTATAAATTTAGCTAGTAGATCTTTGCCAGATACAAATCTTATTGAAAGAAATGAAAATAACATTTTATTGGCTTTTTAAAATGGTGTTAGAGATGAAAAAAATCGAAAGCAAAGGCTCCTTTTAAATCTATTGATCAGCTGAATTATTGCTACAATGTGGGCAATGTGCTCTGACAAAATCAACAAATTTCTTCCCGGTACCCACACGATAAACTTTTCACGCAAGAGCTTCCGTAAGTGGTCGAGAACTACAAAGAATTTGAGTCGAATGTCTACAAATACAATTCCGGTCATCCTCATTGACATGATCTACTTTCATATGAGAAAAATAACAAATATAAACGTTGATATTGATTTTGAAAAAGTATTCAGATTTCATTCGTTTTTTTTTATTGTTTTTTGTTTATTAATAATTTATCTTTTAGATTGAGGACTGATTATGTTATTTAACTGAAAGTTAGCTTTACACAACAGTCTTGAAGATTGAAATCCTGAGTATTTATTTTAAGTAATTTGAATCGATTTTGGTTTAAAACGGAAAAAAATTATTAACTTAAAATGTTATCCCTAATTAAACAAGGCTTCCAAAGTCATCTTAAGAACCGGCAATCTCATTGTAATTAAGGAGGAAATCCCTGGTCAAGCACCAATAATAATTAGAAATTATTTTTTTTTAATTTTTGCGCCGATGTAAGGAATCAAAATTGAATCCTCTTTAATACTTGATTTTCGCTTTAATTATTTTAATTAAAATTTTGGTCATCCATAAACTGTAGAAATTTTTGACGTGATTAATAATTTAAATACAAAACAAGTAAACGAAAAACAAATTTGTACTCACCCACCAACAAATGCATTAAATCACCATCAGGCAATCAAATCAACCAACAAACCATACCAACCAACAACCAACTTTTGTTCGTGAAACATCAAAAATGATTGATGTCTGTTTAACATACAATCATAAAATCATCGTTAAAATTTTTGAAAGGTTTGTTTGTTGGTACCGTTTGAATTCCTGATAATAAAAATAAAATCTATAAATCATTATACTTAATATAAATCCAAATATAAGCACGTAACAAAAACAGCATTACGCCAAAAGTATATTCAAATTTAGTTATTGGATAAAATTACTAATGCTTTACTATGCAATTTTTTATTAGAGAAGATTAATTTTTTGGTAACATAATACGTGTCCTGGCAGCTATATTCCTAAGCAGTACTTCAGTGATTTCTCCAGGTGAAAAGCTGGCAACATCGAAGAAAGTTTAGAGATATTTCCAAACTTTTATAAAGAAGACTATATTTAGAAAGAGGCTGACTTCTGAAACGTTAATTGCTTTGTACTCGAACAAACAAATTATAGTGTTATAGTGCTTGGCTACAGTGCAAAACATTGACAATGTATAACATATTGAAACACCGTCGACAAGTATAAGCAACGCAGTAAAAAAAGCAATCGCAACTTTTGCTCGTGATTTAAATACGCTTTGAATCCAAAACCAGTTTACCCCTTATGGAGGTGCATTCGATTTTTAATACAAAATATATTATTCTTAAACTCGCAAACCATCGGATATTGTTTTAAAGTGAATTTTTTATGTAATTTAGTATTATTTTGATGATATTTTGTGCAGCCGTTTCAACAAGAAATAATAAAACTCCGTTAAAAATTAAGAGGTGTACCAGTATAAACCTGTATGACGTTATATAATAAGATGTTGTAAGGGGATATTTCTAAAAGGGTGGCCCGTATATAATATGAGATAAGCAAAAATACGAAGTGTAGGATTTTTTGGGATTTGTTATTTTTTAACTTTTTTATCGGCTATGGCTAAAAAAGCTATAAGAGGTAAGCAACAGTGTCAAAAATTAACAAAATAAACTAAAATAAAAAGTCAATATCAAATGTGTCAATAGGAATTGAAAGAAAAAATCTTGAAAAAGAGGAAGCATCCACAATATGTCAGTTTAAACGTGGAATGAATGAAAATGAAAACTGAAAAGCTTTTAATGTTTTGATATTAAATATTATTTAAGCGATTTTGGTATCGGAATTTTTTAAATTCCGAATTCCGGGATTACTAAAAATCGAACCCGGTATTTTCTAAGCCAGATACAACTTTAAAAAATAACACTGAAAATTAAATTTTGATAAATTTTTATTATTATTTTCATTATTATTTTTATTATTATTTTCAGTAAACTCTGGCAAATCATTATAAATAGACTCAAACTTTAACAACGCTATCAAATCATCCAAGTTTACTTTGAAAATCAGTCATCAATTCGAGCAACTTATAGACGACGTCGTGATTTTTATGGAGCACATAATCGTCCGTCTGAGCAAGCCATCCGTCTAACTGTGGATAGATTTCGTACCACAAAATCTCTAGAGGATGCAATAACAACAACACGTCGAAGGAATGTGGGTTCTTCAATACGAATATCGCTGCTGTAAACGAAAGTGTGGAAGATGGCCCAAATTTATCGATTCTTCGTCGGTCGCAGGGATTGGGGTTCTGTCCGTCCACTATGTGGAAAATTTTGCGCAAAAATCTTGGCCAACACACGTATAAGATCCAGCTAGTGCAGGTATTAAAGCCACAAGAACATTATATGCATCGTTTTTTCGTCGATTGGGCTCTAGACCAGTTGGCAACTCATCCGTTGTTTTACCGTCGGATTGTGTACAGCGATGATGCTAGATTAACGGGTTTGTTAATAAGCAAAATTGCCGTTTATGGAGTGAGACCAATCCAAAACATACCCTACCGACTCCATTGCATCCTGAAAAATGCACCATTGTCGTGATTTACAAGCTGGTGTTGTGTTGGTGGATCTCACTTCTTTAAAAATGAGGCCGGATCTCACGTTACGGTCAATGAGGATTGTACAACAGCATGATTAATGGTTTTTTGGTTGAAAACATGGATGACATTGATTCGGACGAAATATGGATTTAACAAAATGTCGCTACGTGCTATACGTTGACCGCAACCATCGAGTTATTAAAAGCAAAATTTGGCGATAAGTTAATTTCGAGAAATGAACCTGTCAATTGGCCTCCAAGGTCGTGCGATTTGACACCTCTCGATTATTTCCTGTGGGACCACGTGAAGTCACTGGTTTAAGTTGATAAACCAGCAACAATTGACTCCTTAGAGACCAACATTGTTCGTGTTATTTGTGACATACGGCCAGCAGTACTTGACTCAAAATTGGACGCCCATAATGCTCTTCGTCATGAGCAGCAGCGGTGGCCATATTTCCAAAATCATTTTTAAATATTAATGTCATGTTCTGATCTTCCGTATAAAAAAATTCTTCATTAAAATTTATTTTTTTTGTGCTATTTTTTACAATTTTAAGTTCTATCGGGTTAAAAAAAAACACCTCTTATGTTTGATTAATTCACACTTAGAGGAGTTACCTTCATTAGCATTGTTACTGTTGCACTCCTGACAAAAATGTTGTTTGACAAGTAGATTCCAACGATGTATAATTTACACCCGATATCGGAGATATGTTTTTATTTTTATAATTTTGCTTTTAATAAAAAATTTTAAAATACTATACTTTGAAGTAGATCTGGAAAGTATTTGAAAAAGAAACGAATCGGGTAATCGGACAAGTGGGAAATCTTAGGACGTGTAGTTCCAACAGACAATAAATTACATATGAATTTGCCCGATATTGAGGATATGCGTTTTTTAATTTTAATTTTAGAGAAAAATAATACTAATAAGAGAATACCTTAGTGGGTCTTAGTGGGTGTGTACAGAAGATATCAATCGGGTCATCGCTATGGTGGGAGTAGAGCTAGTAGATTCCAGCGGTGTAAAATCTACGTCTGAATTGAGCCCGATATCGAAGATATGAATTTTTAAAAATTCAGTTTTTGTGCAAATTTGCCATTTAAGGACTTGGGATAAACATAATTAAAAGTAAACATTGTATTTAGGCATATTTAGCAGTTATTAACTCAATAACACTCTTTTTAAACTTTTAAAGGTTTTTTGGATTTCAGAATAATACAAATTTTAACTGAACTGATTTTTACAAGTTTTATAAGCAATAAATTTGTATGATTTTAATGTTTATCTATTCAATAAGTATTTGATATTAATAAAAAAATATCCTGACAGTCACCTATGTATATCAATGAATGTACTCACAATTAAATACATATATAAAATCATATGTATATAAAATTAAAGTTGTTATGGTTGTTAAGGAAACAAACACATCGTGACAACATTTGCCTTAATTCATATTCATTTAAACATTTGTTACCACCACAACACAAAGAGCCCTTTACTGTTGCAATCATATGTGTAATTACATTTAAATGAAGTTAAACTGAAATACATTTATGCATTTGTTCTTTGTTGCTTACTTTAACTCAAACTTTGAACAATTTAATCTATCAGCATTATTAAATTTGTTGAAACCTTCTTATAACACAGCTTTCTTAACCACACACTTCCAATAAGTTTAGGGACAACAGACAATACCACGCACACTAACAATTATAGTCTTAACGATTCAGATAGATATTCACATCTACACAAATGCACACGCACATAGAAAGTTGGCTGCAATTGTTAACTTTTAACTTGACTACTTTAAGGAAAGTAAAGTTGCGTGACCCCAAGCACTACAAATAAACTTAAGTTTCTTTTTCAGTTTTTTTTTCTTTATTATTTTTTATTAGTTTGTTTATACGAGAGAGAATTCATAAAACTACAAAAATATAACAAAGCACGCTATTTGGTTTGACTCTTTTTTATTTCAAAGATAGACTGATCGAATTGCTTAGGTCTTATATTTAAGATATTACCTCATTTGATTCACATCTGTAACCGCCCGTTCTATATATACTTCGAAACTGAATCCATATTTTGCATTTTTTATTTTGCTTTCGGTTAATAAGCACAATTATTATAACAATATAACAATATTGACAGTAGCTTTTGTAAAAATTGCACTCCAAGCTTATAAGCTTACCCGCCAATTTTTTTTTTTTCAAAATCATTAAATTAATATATTACACATTATCCTTTATACAATAATTGATATGTAGTTTTTTTAAGATCCCATATTCAGACTCTGATTATTTACTCCCTCGGCAGTTAAATGATCTAAGCCATGATGACGCCATTTTTTAACAACCGATGCATTATTCTTTGTTTTTATACAACCTGGGTTTTAAAATATGTTCCAAAGGTTTAAATAGCCTTATTTAAACAAACTTAGCAAAGTCAATGATTGACAAAGTGTAATCGAAGTGTACAGAATGGAGGCGTTTTCTATATGTTGATAGCTCAGTAAGAACTGAGTAAGGTCACGAAGACATGTGCAAATATAAAGAATTTTGCAAACACAATCGATAGAAATCTAATGGTTAATAATTCTTATGCTTAACATTTAATCATTAAAACAATTTTTTAACGACTTTAGATAAAGGAGATGCCTATTAATTCGTCTATATTTTTTTATATTTGTTACTTCAGAACTTCGTCAATTTGAAACGAAGTCGGCATAGCCTACAGAAGGGTAATATAGCAAATATTTTTATAAATTTTAAAAATAACATACGTAATCATTATCTTTTGAGCAAACGAAAGCAAAAATATAAAATTTTCACAAAGTAAGTAACGCTAGAGATCCCATTAAAAAAAACGGAAAAAACTAAACTCAATAATAAAAGGGTAGACCTGTAGGCAACGTTATTAACTCAAATGACCTTATCTCTTAAACCGTTACAGACAAACGCTTTGGGATCATACAGAATATGTTCTACTATATGCGCTAAGTAAAGAATTATACATTAAAGGATGTCCCTACAGAAGACGTGAACTTTAAGTGTATGGCTTTATCTAATAAACCGTTCTAGAGAAACGCTTAAAACTTGCATAAAGTACGATTAATGTAGCACACTTTAACTGCAAGAATAAAAACTTCAATTAGTATTAAAGGATATCACTCTCTCTCTCTCTCTCTCTCTCTCTCTCTCTCTCTCTCTGCCCTCCTGTATATTTTAAAATCATTTTTTGTCTTTTGCATAAATCAATTTTGTATTTGAATAACGCTTTCTATGCGACAAGTTTGTTCGTATTCAAATCAATCATACCATACATCTTACAAACTCTTATGCAATTACGCATGTGCTCAATTCAAAGCTAAAACCCCATAAAATGTGTTTTGTTTTTGTGCCTGGTTAAAAAATCCATAATTTAGAGTTAACAAGTAAGAATGCTATATTCGGCAATGTCGAATCTTATATACCCTTCACAAAATATGTAAGTCTATTCACCGCAGTTTAATAGGTTAAGCCTTTTTAAAAATTCCAGCATTTCCTAAAAGATCTTTTAAATGATACCCATATTGATGTCTTAAAAAATATGGTGAAAAATCATACTTTTCTATGAAAAGTTCAGAGGCTCATAACTATGAAAATAGGGGCGAGCGCTAATTTTTTCATTTGAGGTTTTTTTCCTTATTCTCTATCGCCCCACATATTTCTTTTTTGATTGGAATTACTTCATTGTTCCAAATGATATGGAAAAACTGGTGGCAGGCGTGGTGTTTTTCATCCTCGCTAATTTTCAATATCAAAATTTTCATAACTATGTCTCATCTAATGGCTTGGCGAAGTTGATTTCAACACTAATACAGACAAAGAGACGCTATGGCATAAGAACACAGAATATATATAGATTTATGGAGTCGAAAACGGATATTGTAAAAATTACAAACGGAATTAAGAAATAAAATCCAGAAAATTTTGACATGACATCCCACTATGAAATGTGACAAATTTCAAAGCCTAAAAACCGTGTAATCGACAACTGATGCCCCTTCTGCAAGTAATCTTTAGCATGTTCGAGCTGTTGATGCATCCTCTCTAAACACATCACAGGAGTTATTCTTTATATGCAGTGTTTTGAGTGCACTCTTTCTTCACTCAAGTTGACTGACTTAAAATAAAAAAAAAAAATAGCAATAAATTTATAAATAAGCAATTAATCCTGTTCGAATTGGTTTTAAGTTCTTGTTAAGGATATAGATAACGCATACAAGTGCACGTGTTGAAGAACGACAAAACGTTTTTCTTATACCCAATACATGCTCTGTTCTATGTGGGAATAAGACAACTTAAAATCAAATGGTGAAAAATGATTTGACAGTGGTTGTATACTTTCCCACATTAATGGTATTTTTCACATTTCTTTTATCATCCATTTTTTAAACATTTTTATGCAAATTTTTGTTTGGTTAAAATTTGTACTCGTACAAGTCGTCAGAATTTAATTTATTTGTTAGGGAACTTTCTTTTGTTTGTACATTTTCTCATTAAAGTTTTTCCCTTTTTTACAATTACAGCAATTGTTATTTGTTTGCGAATTTAAGCCAGAGCTTAAAGTCTTTCGTGTTCATTTGTTGACCCAATTAACTTTTAATTTGAATGAGATTAACAGTAAAAAATAAAACAATAAAAATAGACATTAAAATAAAGAAAGTACTAAAAAATTTTACTGCTAAAAAAGGAGCGGCACGAAAAGAATGGGTATTAAAATATTTAAAGAAAAATGGTATCGCTTTAAAAATAAAATCGTTATTCTGTTTTTTATTAGAGTTGCGTACCCGAAAGGTAAAAAGGTAACGGCACTAATACCGCTCCAAGTCAGTTGGTCTCCTTTTATTTACACTGGAGGTTTATTAATATGGTGACTGCAAAGCATTACACAAGAGCGAGTCAATAAATCTGTGACTTTAATATTCTCCCGCCTTATAATGGAAAAGGCAACATAGCTACTGTCAGCACATAACTATCTGTCAGTTCACTCCTCTCAAAATTTGAAAAAGTTGTTTTATTTAGTTTGTGATATACAGCCGTTGATAGCAGACAAACACGTGAATTGAAGGAAAAATGGTAAAAAGTGAATTTCGAGTTTTCATTAGGAGTTATTTTTTGCCCGGAAGAACATCAGTCAAAGCAAGGCCAAGCTTGATAAATAAAAATAAAATATCAACTTAATTTCGTAGTGGCCATACAAGCAAATAATATAACGAAAGTTCTGGACACCCAGCTGAGGTCTGCATTCGAGACAGTTAAAAAATCTCACAAAATGCCTTTGACCAATCGGAAGGTAAAATAATCAATGGTAAAGATTATGCCAACCTACTGGGCCGATTTAGTAAGAATTGAAAAAAACGGACGCATGAAGCCAAAACTAAGACTAAGCCAAGACTAGGGCTAAGAACTGCTATCTCATCCGCCTTATTCTCCGGATTAAGCAGCGAGTGACTGACTATAGGTTGTTTCTTAAACTGAGAAAATATCTTCATCACACAATAAAATTCCCTCTTTTTAATGATCTTAAACAATTTTTATTTTATGAGGGCATACAAATTTTAGAAATTTTAGACAAAATGTGAGCCGAAAGAAATTTACGTGGAAAAATACAATAAATTTTTAACCACAAATCTTGACCTATCCTCGTAATAAATGAAGTTAAAAACTACAGAGTCTCCCAATAGAAAGTGATTATCATATTCATAGCCACATTTTTCTAGAGAAATAATACACAAGATGACCTACTTACACAGATGAGCCTTATCAGCTTCTCTTGAATGCGATGTAGTAGGTCCATAAATCGCGACCGTATGTGGATCGCAATAATAATTTGACCAGATTAAATGCGAAGTTTCTTGTTTCAAACAACTTAAATTACTTGAATATTATTTTTGAAACTTACAAAGCCTAACAAAACTCCATCTGCATGTTAAAAAAAATAACTTCACAAAATGCAGTTCCAACTATTTATACAAATAAAAAATATTTCTTTTAATTCTTTTTCCAAAATTTTGACATTAATTATTAATAATATGACTATAACTTAAAAAACTTCTACACACAAAAAAAAAATATGAATAATGTTTATTTTATTAAAAGTTTGTTTAAACTTAATTTTAAGTTTAATTAAAGATTTTATTGTTTTAATAAATGTTGTTGTTAAGAATTTAATGTGATTTATTTTTCTTTCAATTAAATATTTACGATACTGTGTATTAAATTTTACTTATTTTAGGAAAGTTGTTATTTTAAATAAACAAAAGTTATTTTAGTTTACGAGTTCATTAATTGAAACCGATTTTTTCTGGTTCGGCGTATTTTCTTTTTAAATTCTATTCCAAAAAGTTTTCTTATCAAAATTTTTCCTTCACTTTATTTATCCTTAACAAAAGGACGAATAAAAAACTAAATTCTTTTCTGGTTTGCTTGGCGGCAAAAATTAAAATTCTTTTGTATGTTTACAAATCCTTTAATAACAAAATAAAATATCATTTGAAAGCAATTGATCAAGAGATTATAAGCTATACATGACAAAATAGATATCAATACAAATACATAAACGCATTAATGCTGATACGAACTCGTTTAGTCATGTGGGTTTGTGTGAATACACATTCAAACATTTATTATACAAAATTGTTTGTATTGAAGGCTGCACACGCATGTTGTTGCCTTTTGTAGTTTACAAGGACTCTATACTTCAACATGAAATTGATTTTCTTTTTATATTAAAGCTTTCATGCTTGTTAGATTAGATTTGAGAATTAAGAAAAAAACAACAACAAAAAACAAAAATGAGAAGAAGCGTAACTGCAGAGAAATCAATAAGTAACAAATGGTATAGATAGTGTTGAATGCTACAGTCAATAGTTTAAGTTTGGCAAGAGATTTAATGAAATTTAGGAATTTAAAGATGAACTACATGATAACTGCGATAACAAATAACTTATCTCTTTAAAGTGACATGAAACTAAAGCTCATATCTGAAATAAGAGTAATTGGTCGACTAAGACCAAAGTTTACAGTGCTTAGTTAACTAGTAAACATAGTTTAACCAACGGTTTTTCCTTACCAATTTTCTTACAAAAGTTACAGTCCGAAGTCCCATTAAAAATTATTATTTAAATTTTTTCATTCTTTTTAAAAATTCTTATTGTCATTAGTTAGATGGTGAATCACGCCCCTAGAGACAGTCAACACTGTAAAAAGGTATTTTACACAATTTTAAGCCTTTAATATTTTTAACTCTCTTTGTTGATTTAATTGACAATTGATTGATTAATTTAGACGAGAACAGAATATGTCACAATTCTACCAAATAAAATGAAAATAATTATACGTGATCAGAAAAATAATTTTTTTAACTTTTTAGAAAACTACTCATTAAATTCCGGGGGACTGTATCAATTGGTAATGCAAACGCAAACATTTTTAAGGTCAAAAAGTCAGCGTTTTTAATATTGATGACAAACAGATAATATTGGTCGATTAATGGAGCATATCACTAATTAAGAGCTGAATGGAAAAATAATTCTTTTTTACACTTTTTATTGCTGGCACAGTAAAACAAATTTTTTTTTAAATTGCATGCGTCAGTCTATATTTGTTCGAAAGATTGGCCACATACATTAAATGACAACCATTAGGGCACTCTTTAATTTTTAATTTTAAATAATTATAATTGTAATTATACTTGATATAGTAGTGGACATTCTGTTTAAATTTCAAGAGTTTGTCTGTAAAGTTTCACAGATAGGGCCATATAGTTAAAGGGACACCCTGTAATTTCTAACATTAAGTTTGCTTCTTGTTATAGCGAACTGAGCACTGTCTACAACTGTGCAACATTTTAATCATATGCATTAAATAACAGCAAATATTGTAACACCCTATTGTTTATAATTTAAAATATTAATACTTCTTAATAAACCAGACAAAGTAATGGACATTCTGTTTAGTTTTCAAGTATTTGCATAAGACGTTTCAAACGCTAAAGCCATATAGGTCAATTTACTTCAAACATGGAAACACCCTTTCATTTCTAAATTTAAATTTTATACTAGCGGACTTAGCAATAAAGGTTTTTTGTAAATTTCATCATCTGTTTATAACGGTTCAAAAGTTTGTCAACATACATCAAGTTACATTAACTATTTATACCCCTTTAATATATAATTTAAAATTTTTATACTTCGTAGTTATTGACATCCTGTCCAATTTTTAAGCGTTTGTTTATAACGGTTCTAATGATAGGCACATATAAGTCAATAAACGTCACCTATGGGTACACCCTTTTAATTTTTAGATTTATTATTTTTTTTAATTGTTTTTAAAACGGAACCAATCTGTAAGCATAATCTAGCAAATTACAAAAACTTTTCAAAATCGGTTTAGAAATGACTGAGTTCTGCAAGTTCAAACATTAAAAAGCAACATTCAATCGAATTGATAACCTCCTTCTTTTTTTAAGTCGGTTAACAGAAGCCTACTGTGATAATAAGGCTTTATCTTCGTAACTAAAAATTAATAGAGATTTCGAGTACAAAAAATGTGTGTTTCCCTGGGTTATCAATTACAATTAGTCACAAAATATGTCAATAATTAATTGACAGTGATTTTTTTAACAGAATAAAATTCTTAAAACTATTTTTATGCTGGAACCTGGAAATGGCTCTTGGGTCTTATAAATTAATGATGACAGTTGGAATACATTTTTAACATTTTTCAAAATAATAACTGCTAACTCATTTGCCACAAGAAATTGGGATTTTTTTTCCTTACAAATAACAATTGGAACAAACGGAAAAGTAGAAAGTTTTAGTTCTCTGATGAAAAATTCGCTTATTTTGATATGAATACGGAGTTTCCCAAGTACCTCTTTTAGTTTGTTGAAAGTAACTTCTTTAACTCCTCTTTAAACTCAAACATCAGTACGGCATTTTTAAAATATAATTTGCAGAAAGACGAAGAAGAATTTATGAATCAAATAAATTTTAAGTTCCAGATGAATGATGACTATAAGTGCAAAAGAAAACACGCAGATATCAATTGCATCAATAGAGAGTTGTAATAGTAATATATTTATGTTAGTTTGTAAAAGCTTGGATAATGCATGCATACATATAACATACATACATACACACATAAATGCATACATACATAAGTATATGTAAATATATATTTGAACAAATGCATTTCTAACATTTTGCTTTCCTTATCAATTTCAAACAGTGCATTGCGATCCTTATTTGTCCGGTCATCCAATATCGAGTAAGGAATACTTGCTTTAAATAAGCTTTAAAAAGACTGAACTTTTTTCCTAAAGCGGCTATTAGACGGTCAATCGTGGGATGTGAGCACGGCTTGATGAAACGCCATCAAACTGTGTAATGGATAAAATTCGTGTTTGTCAGCGGCGCTGGATAAATTTTTTGATATTGAAACTCTCTCTCTCTCTCTTATCGAACCGCTTTCACATGCAAAGTTTGACCGTGTAATGTAATAGTTAAAGTTATAATCTACAGTTAATTATTTATCACATGAAAGTTCTAAATTTTTTTAAAACCTCCCTCATTTTATTTAAACATATTGAACACTGTTTTCCAAAATTTCTTTTAAATTTTCTTTAATGATCTTCTGATTAAAATTATGGAAAATTAAAAAAATATTCAACACAATATCTGCGCTAATTTAGATCTTTCTGAAAGACTCCGTTAGGAGATGACTGCTGCATTAAAAATTTAGACAATTTGCCAAATATTTTACCCTGGAACTCTTCTTAACCAATTTATTATTTTTTTAACTAACTAACTTTTGGGATTTGGGAATGTCGAGACTCAATGGGTTATTTTAATTTGCATATTTTCGCAAATAAACAATTTATTCCATATCAAGTATTTTTAATTTATTGGTAAGCAAAAGTTTTTTTTAGTACAATTTTGTGTAAATTACAAAAGAATATTGAATAAATCTGTCAAGTTTCTATCTTGTGCTTAGACAGCATCAAGCAGCGATATTTCATCTTAATTTAAAATAAAACCATCTAACGTTTTTAAATTGTTTCGCTGAAACCGGTAGTACGATGTTCATTTTTCGAATATTGAATAAACCGGTTATTTTGGTAAATAACTAAACTGGGTTTTTTTAAAGATATTTTCCTACATTAAATACTATTAATTTAAGTATTATTCTTATTTTAATATTGATTTTCTATTTTTCATACATCTGGCAACGTTGCATAAAATACATGACAAAATATCCCTTTTGAAGACTTGTGTTCCTATAGTAAAAAAAAAAAACTATTGACAATGTAATAATAACACGTTGATGTAAAATGGTAAATAGAAATTTACATGAGAGTAAATTTTGAGCGAAATAAAATAAAAAAATCTTGCGCTCAATTGCAAGGTTGCAAGGGCGATGACAAATAATACAATAAAATATGAAATATGAAATATACAACCAAAGACATTTCAATTAGCTCCTTGTGTTACCAAAATTCTTTAACGACGACTTGAGTAAACTCCGATAACCGATTGTTTTTTAAATATTTAAACGAACCCGGTTTTTTAAAAGAATCGAATAAAGGATTAGTCTATTATTTTCCTTAATAATAAAAAAGATAATTTGAATTATTTTAATATTTTATTTGATTACAAAAAAATAATTAAACTCACCTAAGAGCAAAAATGATGATTTTGATTTAAAAATTAATACGTGAGACTTAAGTGAAAACCGCTTATGTTTTCAAATCAGCCAAATATGCTAGGACTTTGAATAATTGAAATAACTTTATAAGAACAAATAGCAATTTAATTAGTTAAACCCAAATTATATCGAAAGTGTAAAAATTTCAATATTGTTGAATTTTGAGCTCGTTTAAAATACAAAATCTCAATATAGCAGTTCTTTTTGTGTCCCTTAACGGTCTTTTTCTAATTTTATATTGAAAAACAATTTTTACTTAAATTTGTTTATTCGAGTAAATAAAAACAGAAACTGTCACTAAATCTTATACCCATTTAATTTAAACTTTTGCAGCAAAAGTTTTTAATTCCCAACTTAACAAATTATAAGAATGATTGACAAGACAAACAGACTGCAATCAATAAAATTTAATATTAAAAAATCACTAAGAAAAATAAAAAATGTAAAGATTTATTAAAGAAATAACAATGTTAATCTTTTGGGAATAAGTAGTTCTGATTCCTTTCCTCAAAACTCAAAATTCAGTACAAAGAAAACAAACAAATATTTAAAATGTTCTATTAGTTTTGTTGGTTCAGCAGCGCCAAGTAGAAAAATAAGAAATAAATATTTATTCTCTCAAACGATGTGGGTAGTTGGAGCTGCCTCTCGTTATTAGCTGAAAAAACACACACTTTCAATTCCCATCATTCCAATTCAATAAATTAATATTTGAACATAACCAGACCGACTGCCTGCCAGCCTCCTGCCTGCCTGCCTGGCAATGTTTAAACACATCATCTTGTCTTTATAGAGATTTTCAATTTATATTTGAGTATCTGTATGTTGGAGTATCTATTTATTAGACTTTTATTTTGATTATAGATTTGAGTATAAAATGTTTATTTTTCAGCTTTTTGAGAGAAATACATGCAGAGAAAAATGGCTTAGAATCTTAAGCTTCAAATAATCTTATTGTGAGTATCAAATTGGCTTTATTTTAACAAAGTTTTTGTTTTTTTTTTTTTTTCTTTTTTGCTGCTGAAGGGCGTTATAGTTATTTGGGAGTTGTAAACATTTTTATAGTTTTATACTTTTAAAGTTAAGATTGATATAAATTTTGTTGGCAGATAGAAAATTTATGGAATACATAGGAAACATTTTTTATAAGAAAATATCTTCAAATTATTGATACTGATCAACTTTATATTAAATATTTTCTATTAGGCACAAGAAGTTTAAAAAAAATAATAATTGATAAACATGTCTTTTACTTAAAATTGAAAATAAACTTGTAATATTAATAATGTTACATACTGAAATTATAAAGCAATATTTATATGTAATAGTTCGCATATTATGGGCAGAGTCGTAGGGAAAAAATCATTTTTAGGTTCTTTTAGGTAAAAAAAAAAGTTAGGGCATCGAATGCAATTTTCAAGATCCCCGAAGATTTTATATAGTGCGTTTCGCTACCCAAATAAGATAATAACCTTTGTATTGGAGGTAACACGTCTACTGTTTCCACAACGCCAGTGTTTCGTTCTACTATGCACTTAAATAAGGGTGTTACTCGCAAAAAAGTTAAGAGCTGTATGCGTTAAAGTTCCTTAATTACAAATAAAAATTTTTCACTTAGTATGCGTGTTACTACGCCCACTGTTCTAATTCAGCCTATTTTTTTTTTCTTGGCTATGCACATCAATATAATTATGCCTTTTACAGTTCACTTAGGAACACGATGATACATATTTACTTTGTTTGCGAAGTCCCACGCCCACTTTCAATTTCTAACAAAATCTATACCCTACTTTAGCATCCAGATAGATAGAACAACCTTTAAAGTTTTCAAAAAGATCAGTCTAATGGTGTAGCTTTCCGACAAGAAAGTATGAACAAACGCATATTTTGCTTTTGTGCTATTGACGAAATACTGCAAAAAGAAGAGAAAAGAAAAATATGGTATAACAAAAAATGGTTTATTAAAACGGAGGAATTTTAAAAATAAAAGAATTAAATGAAAATGAGCTGAACTACTATCGAAATTATCTGAGGATTGACAAAAAAAACATTTAAAAAAACAATAAGGCTTACAAATTGCGAAGGGAGTTGAAATCGTTAAAAATCAAAAGAAATTTGTTGACTTCAAAAGTGAAGTTATGAATTTCACTTAAAATAAACCTTAAAATAACAGGAAAATTATACGTAAATTAAAATTAATATGTTCTCTTTTATTTTTAACAAAAATTTATTTTATTTTTTTACACAATTAAGGTCGTGAATAATTTATATAAAATATGTTCTTTGTTTTATCAACTGTTTGTTTTGATTGTTTTCTTGATACCGGCTATTCTAATTGATGTTCGAATATGTATTAGTATTAGTGTGGTTGAATGTATAGTTGGTTATCGAGTAAAATATGCGGTTATTTTAATTTTAAAATCTTATTGATATTTTCACAACTTATTAAATGTGCAATTAAAGTGTTAAAGAAAAAATTTGCTAAATTGATGAATTTATTAATTTACTTTTAGACTGATATGATTTTCAAAAGTATTTGTTATAATAAACATAATAATTAAAAATGCACTGATTACAAGCGAAAATATTTCTTGATTTGTGTTGTTTTTTTTTATAACTAGCAAATATCCTTTGTACTGGAATATCCATTGGATGGAAAAAATCTCCAAGCTTCCGTTTTCTAATTCTTCCTTTTTTTATTTGCATTAAAAAAAACTAAACAAGAAAGCTGCTCGTATTTTATGTATTTTGTTTTTTTTGCATATGTTTTTGTTTTTTGAACATTAGAAAAAAAAATCGTAAGCACGACACATGAGTTTTAAAATATGTAAAACAAAATTTGTCGTTTTTGATATTACATGCGATTTCAAAAACACGCGAGTGTTAGAACATGCCTCATAAAATAACGAAAAAATTTGTCGATTTTAACTTTTAAGCTTTTACGCTTAATGTCCCACAGTTTCACTTAACCAAAAAAATATAATTTTTTATTTTTTTATAGGGAGGCGAATGATAACACAACCCTTTAAACAAGACTTCTTTCAACCCAATTGCGCAAGAAAAACTAAACATCAATACCGACATGGGAGCATCATGTTAAGAAACATGAAATATTAAAAAAAAAATTAATATATCAGGCAAGATGAAAGAACACAGGAAACATTGACACACACGTGTGAACATTAAGAGGAACATACATATGTTTCCTTCTGTCTTGCCTCCTGTGTATCTACCATTATAGAAATTTAAAGGTTTAAGTTTTAACTTAAATTGAGTTTATTTTAGGTTTACGTAACTATAATAAATAAAATTAAAGCAATCAGTAACCGTTAAGAAACTTTAAGATCATTGAATAAAATGCGTAGGAGTGTTAGTAAAGTTAAGAACAAGTTGGAATTCATTTTGATCTATTGTGTAATTTTAATTATTGTTCAGTCTGCTGACTAGACCAGAATTTAATCTGTATCCGTAACGTAGAAGCATATCCTAAACTTTTCTGATCTCAGTTAAACGAAGTACACAACTTGTACACTCTCACTCTCTCTCTCTCTCTCTAATGTTTTTCGGTTTCCTTAATTCATCCAAATTAAAATTTACTTTTGTAGCTATTAATAACACGAAAAAAAGACAAAAATAAAACGGAGCCAAAACCATGTTTTACAAACATAATTGCGGTTTTTCGCAAAACACAAAGTACAGCGAAAACGTATTGAAAATAAATGAAAACGAAAAATAAAAAATTTACTTGTTGTGCATAATTACAGAAAAATATCATTTAATGAGGGTCATTTAACCACAAATGGAGGTTTATTTATTTTATTTTATTTATTCAATTTTCTAATATTTTTTTTAAGCCATTAGCCAGCTCTCTTACAATCTACAATGGAAAAGAATTAAAATAAAGAGTTTTTGGCAATTAGCAGCAAGAAATTAAACATGTCTAATTTGAAAATAAAGAAAACTTAAAATATAAATTTTTGTTTGTTTTTGATTCAACTGATTTGTGTGAGTTTGTACGTGTGATCACCAAAATAAATAAATACAACCCAACTGTAATCAAATTTGTTTTTTCCGCATTTATTAATTAACAAAAGCTGACAGGTGAATTACATTCAGATCAGTATTAAATATCATAAATTAGCAAATTTTTATTTCGAAACAGTTCGTTGCACTTTTGTTTTATTTTTTATTAACTGACATGTGAAAATATTGAAGCCAATACTTTAAACTGAGAATAGTGAAAAAAAAATAAATAAAATAATTAGTGAAACTTAATATTCTTTACTAAAAGCAAAAAGTTTTTTGGTTCTAAATAATTACGAGGGGAGTTTAATAAGTCTCTTCAATGTAAAATACGAAGTTGGTTGCACAAAAAAGTCAAGTAAAGAGTACTTTTGGTTTAAAATTAAGAAGAAAAATATGTTTGAAAAATTATCTCTAATACATGACCCTAAATGCTTCGCTTGCCAAATCGATTAACTCCATTTGAAATTAGATAAAAATTTTAGAAAAAAAATTAATCTTTCTAGAGACATACTCACGTATAAAAGAGAGATACTCATCTATAAAAGCGAATTTTAATCAGGAGTTACAATCAGATTAACACAATATTTAATCAAAAACGTCAAGTAACCTTTTGCTGTAGTCTGTCCATAAAATTTTTTGAAGAGCAAACAATGGCACAGTTGAATTCAAGCAAACGAAATTAATTGCCACCAAACAAAAATATCTCTAATACAAACAAAAAATGGGACCACTTAATAGGCTGATAGTAGGGCTTTATGAAATGGCTTTCACTTGAAAAACATTTAAGAGTCTTATCGTAAAACTTTGTATTTGTATTAAACACAATTGAATAAGGACTTTTTTTAATTATTTCTTAAAGAGAAAATTGAAAATTTCGCAATAAATAAACCAAAAAAAAGGGTTCTCTGAGGATTTTAACATGAATAAACTTTGTCTTGTAAAGCAACTAGAAATATTACAAAGTCAGTTTCCTTTCGTACTGATTTATTTCTTACTCACTATGCGTGGCAAGAAGAATAAGAATATTTTAGATGTGATGCGAGTGAAAAAAACACAAATTTATTTAAATTTTAAAATATTCTTTTCTTTCTTTATTTTTTTAACTACCACACAAATGAAAAGCAGTTTCGCATAATTGTGCTTTTTTCTTTTCCTTTTTAATATTATTTAACAAGTTTTGTGAATGAAGTAGCAACAATAAAAACAAACATAAAGCAATTAATAAAAACAAATATATATTAACATACAACGTAAATGAAGCAAAGAAATCTCTTACACTCACAACTAAAAGCACAGGGTCATTTTATAAGTAAGTAGATAAAACAGAAATTCTTACAAAAAAAAACTTAGAAAAAATAATTTTAAATATTTTTTTTTTTTTGTAGTCTGATTTATTAATTTACAATGTTTTGGAGACATGACATTAATATACGACCAAAGGACTTGACTTCGAGCGTCACTAAAAAAAATGGGCTCAACATCAATAAAAATACAAAATGGAAAATATTTAAATAAATTTAGTAAATTACCAATAACCATTTTTCAAAAAGGATGTTAATCAACATTGTTTTAAAATCAGCCAAGTGCATACTGGACTTAAGATGGATTTCGTAACATTTATGGGTCTCCCTTAGGGTTTGGTTTTTCCCGAGAATTCACACGAAACGAGATATTTGAAAATATTTAAATGTCACAACCAAAATATTTGGAAAACAATCAGTGTATGTTTTTTTTTTGAAGTGCTAATGATTTTAAACTTCCCGTTTCCCGTTTTGCAAAAATATTATCGGGAAATTGTGAATAGTTTTTCCAAACCCTAGATACGGGCCGAAAATTTATTTCCAAAAGGCAGATATACTATTTTACCCTACAAAATCAAAACAAGTCCTTAAGTTGTGCGCAAGTCGCATAAGTCTCCACATCTCCAAACAAATATAAACGACTCATCAAATAATAGATCATGGGTTCTTTTAAAACCATCACTACTACCGTCATATGAATCATTTCCTTTGCAATATGGAATCACAGCAATTAAAGCGCTACTGAACAATAATTTGTGAACCGGGATGTTTTCAAAACCCAAATATTGTTGGCATCCTATGGAACTTCAATTCAATATGTTGCATCTGTTTGTAGCAACCGCGCAAAGTTTACTCCCCTGATTTGGACCACTATTTTATTTCACGTCAACAGAACACAAAGTCTTCTTCAGCAACAAAACAAACGAAGACTTCCACCAAAAAAAAAAAAACGGACAACGCTTTCTTTACCATAATTACTTAAATTAGACCGATCTACCGATCGTGATTGTATAGTGATACCTAAATTAAAAAACAAAAGTCTTTTCAACATATATTTTGCTCCAACGCTAGTATTAATTTTAATGATTCTATACAGAACTTTATTCAGGTTTCAAAAGTCAAACATAAATCTAATAACATCCGCTTCAAAAAGCTCTGCCTCATTAACGAAGCGATTTTTGAATTATTTTTCCTTTAAAAAAATTTGATTTTAAATTTCTTTTAAGTTTTAAATCTGTGAGGAAATTTTCTCGCATGCAATTAAAAAAATTTTATGTTTTTTTTTAATGACAACAACAAAGGTAAGCAAAAAATAATATAATCGAGTGTAGTTAAGCCGGTGGGAGTTTAATAAATAACAGAGGCTGTTGGCGAGTAAAAGCAATGTATCAAAGTGTTGAACAAAAAAAAAAAAAAAAATAAAACTGACATATTAAAAGCAGCTGAAAGCAAATAAAATAAAAACTTTTGAGACAACTTATCACAACAGTAGAATCAAGTGCACATATGTTACCACCAAATAATAATTAATAATAAAAATAAAGTGCACAAAAGGAAAGAAAGCACATTTATTAATTGTTGGTGCTTAAAACAGCAAATGCATTTATAATTAACAAACAAACAAAAGTAGCAAAAAAAAAAACAAAAACAAAATAATATGTAAAGTGTTCTTGCAGTACTATTAACCCGATCGAAGCAGTTTTTAAATTAAAAACTACAAAAAGTAACAATGTTTAAAATTAACATTCAAGAAAATGAAGTTACTAAATATATTTTTTATTGCATGGCTTATGTAGGCAATTATGAAGCAGCAGCAAGCATATTTTTTTTTTTTTTTTGAGAATTCTCTTCCCCTACTTCTTGACTACAGCCGCAAATTGTTTGGTGTCAGTAGGTTAGAGACGTTCTTTTTTACGTTAGTCCAAAGATTATCTATAGGGAAAAAGTCAGGCGACTGCACAGATCACTCCGTGATGTTGATTTATTGTCTATAAACCACTGACATTTTTTTTTTTGTTTGTCGCTTTGATTTCTCAAATTATATAAAGAAAATAGCACCGTATTTTTATTTTATGAACGTAATAAGAATTGATCCCACTCCGTAATATGAAAAGCATGCCCACAACACAAGGCTTGAACCTTCTTGCTTTATGGTGTTAGACGTAACTCTTGGATCATATTATGTATTCGAAGAGCCTTTTACATACGAATATCAACCGTCTACAACATACTTTCCACTTACTAAAATTATTCTAGAATTTTTAGCAAACAAATAATGACCGCAAATTTAAAATCTTTTTTTTTGTGGTCCATATTTACACCATGCCATTTTTGATGCAATTTTTTAATTCTCTTTTAAGGTTGCAGCGCATACAAAACATTAGCACAAACAACGTCCCCTAAAAATTCAAACCATGCTTCATGTTTTACCCCTTTTTTGTTTCACCAACAAACAAATATTTCATTCCAATTTCATGAAAAATTTCATAGTGTAAATGCCGTATTGAAATGTGTTGTCCTTGTATTTTTTTTTATTTTTTTTTAAGATATGAATCTCTTGCAGCAACAGCTCCATCGTTTTAAAAGAATAATAAAATATTGGCTTCGGAAAGCCCAGGGCCTCACTCGGCCAAAGAAATGCTTCTTCCAAGGATAAAACATTGGACATCAGCAGAGCTTTTTGCAACAACAACAAAAACAGCCTGAGGGACAAAGAAAAACTCGTTGTCTGTTCTGTATTCTGTATTCAATAGCCAAATTTCAGAATATACAGTAACGCTTAAATTAAAGTTCACTTCCATTAAATTAATAAAAATAATAATAAAATAAATGATAAAAGTTTAGCCCTTTTAGAGTGCAATCGGAATTCCTCCGTAGTACTTTAGTGATTTGGCACAGTAAAAAAAAAAATCGCTTTTTCCTTAGAATCAATCAAACATAAACCATATTATGTTCTCGGTTTCAATATTTTGTGGAAACATTTGTATTCTCCACTTGTGGAATCTTAATTAGAGTACTCAGTTGCAATATTTCCCGTACATTGCTTACATCCAAAAAACCTAAGACGTTTTCATTGCTTCATTAACGGATGCAAGATATGAGAATTATATTGTTAAGCTTCATTAAATTAATAAATCTTATGTATGATTAACTAACCTTAATAAAAAAAAATGCGATTCATCCCAGACCGATAGAGAACCTTAAAGAAAGCAAAAAATCTAATAAATTTTGGTTGTAGAAAAGAAGTTAAATTTTATAATTGGGTAAGTTGTGAATGCAAACATTGAACAAGATTGAATCATAATATAATAGCAACATGATTTATATGATTGCAGTTAAATCATAATATTTTTCTTACTTTACATTGGTTTTAATATAAATATTGTGATTTTTAAGTATTGACATTAAAGTAATTTATATTTATAGTCATTTTCAAATACAGTCAAATTAAAAACGAACAATTTTTTTTAATCTGATCAGATATTGTCAAAATACGGTGCCACCTGTCTGTTATACAATAAAAGGGACCCTGTATCAATCATCTAGATTTTCAAAATATGACTTAAAAGTCAATATAATTGCATAGAATTCGATAAAAATTATTGATTATGTGGATGCTCTTTAAACACGATAAATAATATAAAAGGGTAACTGTCAAACGAACTGCTATTATGCACTCACTTTTTGATATTTATGATCAGCCATCATTTTATTGAGACTAAAATTTGGTTATAAGTAAAACCTCTAAATGTTTTCCAAGGTCGTGCGATTTGACACTTCTTGATAATTTCATGTAAAATCACTAGTTTATACGCCCTAAAGGCGTGTTTTTCGTGATATAAATTATTTCAAAATTTTATATGCAAAATGTGCTTCATCAAGAACCGCCGCGGTGGCCAGCCACATGCAAAAAGTCACTTTTAAATATTAACGCCCTGTATGAATTGATGGCCAGATTAAACTTCAACTTTAGTGTATTTTTTCAAGGCTTAAAGCGATTGCTAACTTACCAAGCAAAAATCCATGTTTTAAATTTGAAAGTTTGTTATATATAGCGTTTCTGTTCCTTAAGAGCATTTACTCAAATAACAAAAAACAGCTTCAGCGACTCACAATTTAAAAATGCTGAAAGTTTTTTAAAAACTTTTAAAAATAAAATGCTAAAAAGAGTACACAGCAAACAGCATTAATTTAAATGAAAACTTAATAAAATGTTTTAAATCTTGAAAAAAAAGGAATTGGCGAACACAAGTGTTTTGGTTTAATTCTTTCAAATGTTTCACCTTCTTTTGCAGACAAATATTTGAAGCTCATACCAAAATAAACTTGTTTGTGTAAGTCATCCTTTTGTGCAGTTGAAATGTTGTATTTCATGTACAAACTTAATGCCACAAATAACTGAGGAGAATGACATGACAATGAGCTGACTTTATTCATGTATAAATACAAATATTTTGAGGTTATTTTTGCTTTACTTTTTTTTATCTAAAACATCACTTCTTTTTGTGTAGTTGTCTGGTTTGTTTGCTACTTCAGAAACATCAAAGAGAATGTCAAAGGAATGTTAGGTACACATGTGTTTTAAGTGTCTTTTGATGACAAACGAAAAGGAGAAGGAGAATAAGAGAGCACTGATGAGGATAATGAAGATAAGAATGCTGAAGAATAAGGTTTGAATATAATCGTGCGTATGCAGATATTAAAATTTCAATTTAAATTTTTAACAACAATTGAATTTTACTATATTTAAATAAAGTCAACAGTTCGGGATGATGGCGATCCAAGAACATTTGAAGTGAAAATTTTAAACACAGAAATAGTTTATTGGCGTTAATTGCAATAATTATTTGTATTTAAAAGAAATAAATCGAGCGGACAGTTTTAGAGGCCAAATTTTTTAGAACCGTAACTGAATCTATAACTGAATTCTAGACTGAGGTCTACCAAGACACACATCCATCTTACAACTAGCAATTGGCAACTGCCCCGCTTTATTTCGTCGTTTAAAACAGCATCTTGACTTTTATGAAGGATTTTTGAGGTAACTGTCTCGAGAGCTCATGACTCATCTGCATTAGATTGCCTCATATAACTTTCCTTTGATATTCAAGTTAAAGTTTTTTATATCAGCGAGAAACTGAAATTTGTTACAGTTTATACTTGTTATTCAATCTGGTAATTGCAGAAGTGCTCTTGAAGATATAAAGGAGAGTTTAAATAAAAATTGCCGGGTTCTCGGAATTCTTAATTTCTCATATGGCATCGCTGGTAAAGATTTTGACGTGCCAATTATTAAAATATGGAAACTTCATTTATTAGTTTCAAAATGAAGATCCAGTGGTAAAATAAGAAATTAAGATGCTCACAATTTAAGGTCTTTGCAAGTTACTAATCTTTTGCTTTGATTAAAAAAAAATAATAATTTAAGACGCCAATTAGTGTGAAAATGCTTTCTTAATATGACCGCATTTTCACCTGCGCCCACAGAAATCACAACCTGTTTTTCTCACTTATAATCATTTTATTCTTATCTCCCCTATCATAGTTTAACAGAAAAATTTATTTATCCTAACGAATAAAAAGTTTAACAAAGACATCACAGAAAAAATATTTAAAATTAATTTCTATGTGTTCACTGCTAATTACCTTAAGAAAACGAGTAGATTAATTAAACCTTTGGGTTAAAAAAAAGAATCCGTTTTATCTTTAGCTTTACAGAGCTGTTTAAGGAGTTTTGTGAATTTCTTTTAACCTTTTAATGTACTTAGGCAAAGAATGAATATGAGTAGGAGTGATTGCAAATAAGACATTTTCTTTGATGATGAAAGTGCCGAGTTTTATTTATTTTGTTGCAAAGACAAATGAAATTTATAGCCAGGAGCGAAGAAATATTTTGAGTTCATGTTTGGCTCAATGTTATTTGCAAGAATTCAATGTTACAAAAGGTAAACAAAGTGTAAAAACAAAATGTAAAAAAGTTGTATTCCTCATGAAGCATGACTGTTTTTCTTTTGGATAGAAGTTCATGTAGATGTTGCACTTGCATCTGAGTAAAAAATTTTGAGATATATATTAATGTCACGTGGTGAATTGAATTTATTTTTAAGTACACCAGAGAAAGAACTTTTCTACCAATGATACTGTTTACTGACCCAGCTTGATTGGGGTCAAGTATTTCTCAAGTTGTTTGTTTCAAAAAAAATAGTAATAAAAAACACTGTATGGTCTATGCCAACAACTTAAAACTGAACAATTTTTAAATAAACAATTGGAAAGGCTTTAATTATCAAATATCTAACACTCGCAAACTATAAGAGCTGTGAGGCAAACCTCTACTGTTTTAATAACTTAAAATTCAATCAAACAATTAATTGAGTATTTATTTCTTTTTACTTTTCTTGTATTTCAACTCAGTCTATAAAACAAATTTAAAAAAAATTTTAAATTTTAAAACGTTTAATTAATGATCGAAAGGTTTTTGTATTATAATTTTAATTAAAATTAAGAATAAAATTAAAACAGAACTATATTTTGTTATTATTACAAAAGACAAGTTTAAAACTAAAAACTCAATTAAGGTAAATAAAATTATTATTAAAATTTACGTTTTAATTAAAATCAAATAGCAGCTGAAATTGATTGTTACGTTTTATTTAGTCGTAACTGCAATCTTCATTTTTAGGCGAGTTAAAACGACTAAATTATTCTAATATGACATGATACGGCAGCGTTTTTTAGTTGCTTATATTTATTGTTATAAACGCTTGGGCATTCAAAAAAATACTGTAACAACAATTAAAAAAATTTATTGCGTTACTTTTTAAATATGTTTTTATGTGCACAAATGAAAATTTTTTATAGTCGTTGTATAAAACTTCTTCCGCAACATTTTCTTATGTTAATAAAAAAATGAAGAGTTTTAGGTTTGATAAATAAGCTTTGATTTGTTTAGAATTTTACTTAAAACGAATCATGTTGCATTTTTTATGCGTTATAACCAATTAAGAAAAGTTAAGAAATTCACTTATTGTTTAAAAAAAATAATAATTTGTTTATTACAACCATAATTAATTACAGACAGCGAAATATAGAACTTGTAACCTCTTTCTCCCTCTCATTTGGCCAGCAACATCTTTCATAACGTAACAGCCAGTGTAGCCAGATAAAGGGATTTCTTCTCGAATTGGGGATTTCAACATAAGTTTGGGGAAAGAAATTCGTGAGGATGGATTTGGGGATTACCATTCTTAGCTTTTTTCATTATCGACACTTGTTTAAATTTAAATTTTATATTTTGATTGTTTTTTCTACCTGTACTACTGTCTAGTCGAGTTAACGTATTAAAAGCATCACGATATAAACTTTGTGTATAGAGACTTGATATTTTTATACACAAATTAAAATTACACATTCTAGCATAATACCATCTGATTATCTTTGTGAATTATTTTCAAAAAGTGTGCAAAGTAATAATAATGCCATAACGCAAAAAATGCATAGAACTAAATGTTGGTCAATTATAAAATTTGTTATAGCCCTGCTTTATTAAAACAGTTGGTATTTAATTGTAATGGAATGCGTGTAAATCAAATGTATCGAGTTAAAAAATTGCAGTTTGCAGAATTTTTTAGACATTTCAGTCTTAATATTTTATTCACCATTATAGCAGATGGTGCGATCAATATGTGTGGCGCCAGAAAGTCTCATTATGTTTTACTTAAAAGGAAAATTAATTCTATTCAATTAGTTAAATACGTTTGCCATTTACTAAGCTTATGCATATCGGATCCGGCAAAATTAATCCCCAACTCGGTCGAATTTCTTGCTAAGGAATTGTATAATAACTTCTTGCATTCTCCATTAAATTGGATATTGATAAAGCATACACCAACATAGATATTGGCATAGAATTGCAATTGATTTTAACAATATTTGTTTAGAACACTTAATCGTACTAGCGGGAAAAAAAACTTAAAAGAATATTTAACCATAAATAAATAAATTTGATTCCGTGTACAAAATTTTAAAAATATGCATAGATTTTAAAGTTAACTACATACGAAAGCGAGTGGATTAAAATTGCATATGGTTACTGGCAGAAGCACACAAAAAATTCCAATGCAATAGACATTTTGGGCAAATAGTTTACGCATACGAAGAAAAAGCTGGAAATTATTTCTTTTTTGAAATGGCTGCCTCTGTGTTCAAACTATTAATTATGCCAATAAGTAATGCAGTTTTAGAAGGAATATATTTGTGCATGAACATTACGAAAACCAAACTGTGGAATAAGCTGCAGTAAGAACGGTTGGAGCTACTGATGAAAACAAGATCTGCCTTTATAAGTTAGAAATTCCTGAAGCAATGATAACAAGTCTTAAATCTAAAATGTATAAAAATATATATTTTTTCAGCCTTAAATTCTAATTAATAAAAACTATTATGAAAAGCGAATTGTTTTAGGAATATTTTATATTGAAAGTAATAAAAAAAACTGTTTCTAAAAGCACGTTTCTTAAACTAAAAAAAAACATTAAATCAATATTCGCTTTAAATGAATATTTGCAATGTGTATAAAATGTTTCAAATGGCAAACAGTGGAAGAACATATTATATTGCACATACCATTGGAAAAAAAATATTTATTAAATAATAAATTAAAGAAATATTATTTATTTAACAGAAATTCATTAAAAACAGTAACTAAATACACAAATTGTTTTGTTTTTTTTTGTTTTGTATTGATTTAAATAGATATCAGATGCGCACCGATAAATATGAACATATTTTATTATAAAAATAATTTAAAAAAATAATATTGTGCAATATAGTAAATTAAAAATCTGGAAAATTTTACTGAAAAAAAATATTTATTGAAAAATTAACAGTAAACAAGTAAAAGTACTATATTCGGCTATGCCGAATCTTATATACCGTTCCCCACATATGTAAATTTAGTTTAGTAAAGTAACTCCAATTAAAATAACAAATAGATAATTAAAAATTAAAAAAAGAAAACTTTAGTCTTAATATAATTAAACATAAGAAATGTCATCGGCTCTTAATGGGTTTAGTATTTTTTTTTTTAATTTTAGTGTTTCTTGGAAGATTTTTTTTAAAGCTTTTGAATGATATCCGTATTGGCATCCTGAAATATATGGTAACAATCGTACTTTTCAACGAAAAGTTCAGAGGCCCACAACTCGGAAAATATGGGCGACCATTAATTTTATCACTTGATGTTCTTTTCCTATTTTTAAATTCTCTATTGCCTTATATATTTGTTTACTTCATTGTTCCAAAATAAATTAAAAAAATTAGAGGCAGACGTGATGTTTTGCCCGCAGCCTCGAAGAACATGGAGCAATCTTAGTGATTGTCAGAAAAAAATTTTAAAACGATGTCTGATCGATTGACATATTTAAATTTTCTCTAGCTCATCTAGTGCCTTGGTAACGTTGAACTTAACCCGAACACGGACGGAAATCGCACAATCGACTTCGCTATGCATAAGAACTCAAAATGTTTTATATTCAATTTTCAGACGAAAAAAAACTAGCAATTTTACTTTTAAATTAAAATTCATTCTAAAAACTAACAATGGAATAAATTTGTTAGATTACAAAAAAAATCTTTTTTTTTTCCAACAATAAGTTTTCCCAATTAAAAGTGAGTGATTTTATTTTAATGTTAATAATTATATTCTCTGTATAGAATATTTTCTACAATCCAAATTAGTTTATTTGTCCATCAAACACTTTATTTTATTCATCTCATTGAGTGTTTTTGTGCTTGAAATAAACTGTGTGCATGTAACTTGTCAATTACTTTTGCAATTGTTGTTCTAAGTTCTTTGTTCATCTACACTCATCCTTTTAAGGTCACATTCAATTATTCAAGGTGGCATATTTGAACTTTCAACAAAAAAAAAAAAAAAAAAAAAAAAAAAAAAACAAGAAATTCGATCGATAATATTTTGTTTAAGTAATTTTAAATATGTGTATTATATTTCGCGTACAGAGATTTAACATGAACTAGCAGTGAATCTTTTAATCTTTTTAATAAATCTAAATTTGGCTTAAGTTCACATGTATTTTAATTCAGAAACAAAATTTAATTAGCTAATTTTTTGTGTTAGTTTTTCTTTAAAACAAAAATTTAGACACTTACAGAATGTATTGCAGCGTTGTCTGGAACGCTACATCCATTATCAGCATTCTTTGCATCTATATATCTAAAGTTATATACGAACTAACAAACAAATTAGAATAAGAGAATAATATCAATTTAGTTATATATAACCCAACGCTTTTTCTGTTGTTCTCTTTATTAATCGTCACATATATTTGTTCTTGTTTTTTGCTGAAATTTATCCGAATTAAGATTATATATTGTTAGGTTAGGTTAGTTACACCTGGACTTATACCTGGACTTGAGCCTATTTGATGATACCTTTGGACTAATATTTCAAATATAATTTTTTTTGTGTTAATGGAAAGAATGGTTTGTAACAAAAGGTTAAGTTTTTGTACTACTAAACTGAATTAATTTTATTTTTATTGAACAAACTTAAAATGTATTTTTTTTTTTTTTAATTATCATCCAAGAGAAAAACTGTTTTTTCAAGTTTGCTTTGAATTCCATAATCTGATTAATATGGTCGATGACATTGATTTTCTGACCGCCAGATTCAAGTTAACGTGAAACTATTCATATGGTATCTCGTTTCTGAAACTTAAGTGAAAAATGTCTTACATTAAAATATTATAGTAATTTTATTTTACTAAGGGTCAACTACTGTTAATCATCTACTTTTTCATTTGATAATTTCTTTGATTCATTTACAGCTCAGCTTTTGTTTTTTTAATTGATGCCTTATGTCCTTTAACAAACAGTCAGATTGTCTGAACAAGTGCTTTTTTATAAAACGAACGTTTTAAATTAACTAACTTTACCACTTTTTTAAACAGCAATGTCTTTCCGAATGTCATAACGTACTTGCATTGTGATAATATTATAATAAAAATTTTTTGAATATAACTTTGACCTTTATTGTTGTTCGTTGATATTTTTTGTTAGTTTCAAGATGTAGTTTATGTGGTTACTAAGATATTTTATATAAAGTAAAATGTTTTATGAAACCCTGCGTCAACTAGATCCTTTGACAGACAACAACAACAACAAAAAATATAAATAAAAAGAGGAAAATAATAGTAAAAGTAGAGCAACAAAAACAAAACTAACTGGGCAGAATAAAACAAGGGCAAAAATATAACAAAAACTTAAAGAAAAAAATATAACTCAGATAAAATTATATGCAATACAAAAGAAAATATGATTCATGGATCAATCTACCTTTTTGGAATGAACTAGTGAAATTTTAAGTGAAGTATTTTTTTGCACTGAACTAAAAAAAACCTTCAAGGTTTTGTCATGGATAATAGCAAGTGACTTTTGCAATTGGTTTCATGTTCCAATTTTAGGTGTTGCGCTCTGTTACCAAAGTAAAGTAAAAGCTTAAAAAACTTGAATAATTTAAACAATTATGTAGCGAAATTGTTATCGAGCACAGCACCTCATCTTTCCGACTACTTCTTCATGAATGCTATGGACCAAATGATACGCGCATTTAAGCGAATTTCATATTTTATGGCCACGTTTATCCTTAGCTTAGCTCAATATTCACGACGGATTTTTTAATTTAATTTACTCAAAATTTTGGTTATTATTATTTTAGTTTTAATTTTTTTTTTTTTTTTTTTTGAAAATTAGCGCATGTGATAATTGTTAGGGCAATTCTTGTTATAGAAAGCAATTGGCGAATTCTTGCAAATCCGTAATGCAAACTTTTTATAAACACAAAAATTGTTTTTTAAATTCTCAATTTTCGACTACTGCTGAATAAAATAATTACATCTTTAATGAACTGCCTTTTGTAGGATGCAGTAGAAGAAATGATTATTTTTAGGAACTTAAATAAATCATGATTTTTATTAAAAAAAAGAATCCTTAAAAAATCAGAGTGCTATATTCGGTTATGCCAAATCTTATATAGCCTTCATCATTCATCTAAATCTAGTTAAGTGAAGTAACTCCAATCAAAAAAAAAAAACGAATATGGAAGTGACACAGAAGTAAAAAATTAAAAAAAAAATACATAAAATGCCATCGGTTCTTAATGGGTTAAGCGTTTTTAAAAAGTTTTAGTATTTTCTTAAAGATCTCTTCAAAAGCTTTAAAATTATACCCATATTGATAATTTTTAAAATATTAAAAATTTCAGAGGGCCGTAACTCGGAAAATATGAGCAGTAGCCAATTTTTTAACGTGAAGTTTTTCTTTTTTTTTAATTTTATATCGCTGTATATATTTGTTTTTTTTTACTAAAGTTACTTCATTGTTTTAAATGATATAGAAAAATTAGAGGTAGGCTTGGTGTTTTGCCCGCTGCGTCAAAGGACATGGACCGATCTTGTTGATTTCTAATTGCACCTCTTTTGACACTATGTCTGATCGATTGGCGTATTTAAATATTATCTACCTGATCTAGTGCCTCGGAAAACTTGATTTCAACACTAAAACGGACGGACAGACGGACATCGCTCAATCGACTTCACTATGCATAAGAAGTCAGAATATAAATGCTTTATGGGGTCGGCAATAGATATTGTTGAAATTACAAACAGAATGACCCTTATATCCTTTTTCCACTTTTGGTGATGAAGGGTATAAAAACGTAATCAAAAAAAATCATCGTATAAATCCTAAAAAATATTACACGTTTTTAGAAATGAAATTAATTTGAGTACAAGTCAACCGTCTGTTTCAGGTGGATTTTTAAGAAGAAAATGAAACCAGGGATTTTTATTTTCGAACTCAACTCCAAAAGAATCAGATAACTCTATTCACGAGTTATCATCTCGACTCTTACGGTTAAAGGTTTTTATTTCATCACATATCAGAATTACTGTCACATTCCAGACTCGTAAAATTGATTAAACATTTTAATGATTGTTATTTTATCCATTACATATTTGTATACAAATGCCAACATATTATTGCATAATTATGTACTAAACTATTGAATTCTCCCAGATGTAAGAGGGAGAGACAATTAGAACATAAATTTTAATTATTTGAATTTTTCTGCAAAGTGTAATATTCCAAACAAAATGCCTGCTCACTACAAAATTTGTGGCAGAAAGAAAAGAGCATTGTTTTACGGCAATTATCATCCCATTGCAATAATGATCTACTTTTCCATCAAAATGTTCATTGATGTTAGAATAGATAAACAAAAAAAAAAAAAAAGAAAAACAGCAAAATCAAATACTCGACCTAAATCCCAACAAGTAGCTGTTGAGTTGGTAAAATTTTAAGTAGCATTTTAAAGACACAATTACAAACGTAAATATTTTTGTATGGAGAAGTATATAATGAGCTTATATTACATTATAACAGATCCTTAAAGATATTTATTATTCGGACAAACAATTACAGTTTTGTTTTTTTTTTTTGTAATAAAATTGTTTTGAATAAAAACAATTGTTTGTGTTCAGAGCTCATTTATTTAAAAAAACATATTAAAACAAGCAAAACACATTTATGTCCAAACAAGCCATTTAATTTTAGTATGCAACGCAAAAATGAGCTGTCTACGTTTACTTCCGCCTTAAAAAAAATTGATGCCTTTTTGTTTGGTGAACAAAAAAAGAAACGTTAGCCAAAAAGTAATGAAGGACAGGTTAAAGATCATTTTTGTTTTCATGATATTGCATCCTTATTAAGGCCCCTAGGATATTGGTTTTATGTACAATAATTCCTTTGTACTGATACTTTTATTCAGTTTTCTTTTATCTTCAACTTTCAAAATGGAAGCATACAAATTGGTGAAAACAAAAATCATTGAGCAACATGCAACCGTGTACATTGCATGAAATTTAAATTAAGGCATCACATGTATGAACGGAAATAATTAAAAAATAAGAATAAATAAAAAATTTATTCAGATTTTTTTAAAAGTAAAGTTATTAATGGCTTAACTTTAGTTATCTATGTGGCTTTACCCACATTTCAGGAAAGCAAAAAATGCTTTTATATAGTAAAATTTTTTACTAACCGAATGAGAATTATTGACAAAGAAATTAAAACACACAACCATCAAAGCAAAAACAAAATCAAATGTGATTTTAATTTACTATAATTTTTAAGTATTTCATAATTTTAATTACATTTTACGTTTTCAAAAAAAAAACTATAATAAAAATATTATACGAGGGCTACTATTTATATTTCGGGAATAACAAATAACACGAAAAGTTTTTAAACGAAAATAAGTTTATTGTTTTTTGAGATATTTCCTTTGATGATTCATACACTTTTGCAATCGTTCAAACCATTTGATACATTTATTCCATTCCTTTTGAGTCACCTCGTTATTATGATTTTTGAACACTTCAACTGCTTTTTCGGCACCAAGACGAAGTCATTGAGTGCCAAGTCAGGAATGTATGATATTTTGACTGCTCAAATATTCACTTGTTTGACGAGATGTATGAGAGCACGCATTGTCATAATGAAGAATGATTCGAGTTTTGGGGTTCAGATTTACGATTTTTTTCGAAGACTGTCGGTAAACATATGGTCCTGTGACACCCATAAATGAAAATTCCACGTTGCTTTAGCGAAGCAGTATCCACATGACTGAATCATTCGGCCAAAAAAACAGGCGACGATTTTTTTAGATTTTGTTTCTTCCACCATTAAACTTTTGTTGAATTTAGCTCTTCTCTGAGTACCCACACTGTCGACTACTGTGTTATTTCCGGGTCATATACGAATATCCATGATTTGTCACCTGTCACTATTTTACACACATCTTTTAAAGAATGGTTAAACTTAATTTTCTATTACCACTTGACGCGAGTTTTTTTTTTGTTTGTTTTTTGGTAAAGCGGTTGACAAGTTGTGGGGTATCCAACGAGAACATATTTTTTTTTTTTTTTTGCAACTAAGTGTTCATGCAAAATCTAATGTACAGCAGAGAACTAATAGGCAAGGACGCTTAAAATAGCATAATAGTTAGGAAAGCTTTTTTCATCAACGCAGCATTTGCACGGTATAAATATTTATATATCGATAACACAGCTTTGAAGTTGAGTAGATAAATTAATAACACAGCACAGTGGGGCAAAAGCAAAATATTTTGGGAACAAGTCAGCAACTTCTAATCAGCTGGACTAATTGAAACAGAATTTAACGTGATAATATTAAACTAAAGTTTTGAGTTTTAGATTTTAGAGGTTCTAACGTCGGATATTTTTTATATTTAGATTTGTACAGAGCTTGCCACGTTTTCTATAATTAATTTATATAAGACACCAAATCAGTTACATTTTTTCGACTTAAGTAAAAAAAAATGTTGGAAGATTAATTTAAAATTCAGAATTCACTAAAAATTTTTGCGTTCGTGGTAACTACAAATGTTTATTGGGAAAGATATTTAAAAGTAATTTTGTGCTTGTCCTTAGTTAATTATTTAAAGGGTGTGAAGATAGCTCCGTCAGTTAGCTTCGTTTTTGACAACCCTGTTATATTTTACATACCTCTCACTCAAAAAATGTTAAGTTAACAGAATTGAATTATTTTAACATTTCCTTGTGAAAATTAAAAAAATTATATAAAAAGTGTGTAAATATAATAAAAATTTAATATTTATTTATTTATAGCAAAACATAAAAAGTCAAAATATAAAAATTTCTAAAATTAGGTAAAAAAAACTCATGCTTTTTTTTTCTTTCTGAATACAGGCATTTGACAAATGCCCAAAAATGGGTCAAAAATAAAAAAGGTGCGGCTTAGCGGACTACAGGGGGCGAAAGCCAAGGCATTGTGGATTTCAGAAGTGTATAGGTTATATTCAGAATTTGTATAGGTTTTTAGTAATAGAATTAAGAAAAATGTGAAATTACGCATTACCCCATATGGACATTTTTTAAATTCCTAAAAATGGGTCAAAAATGAAAAGGTGCGGCTAAGCGGACTACAGGGGGCGAAAGCCAAGACATAGATTTCAGAAGTGTATAGGTTATATTCAGAATTTGTATAGGTTTTTAGTAATAGAATAACCAAAAATGTGAAATTACGCATTACCCCATATGGACATTTTTTAAATTCCTAAAAATGGGTCAAAAATGAAAAGGTGCGGCTAAGCGGACTACAGGGGGCGAAAGCCAAGGCATTATAGATTTCAGAAGTGTATAGGTTATATTCAGAATTTGTATAGGTTTTTAGTAATAGAATAACCAAAAATGTGAAATTACGCATTACCCCATATGGACATTTTTTAAATTCCTAAAAATGGGTCAAAAATGAAAAGGTGCGGCTAAGCGGACTACAGGGGGCGAAAGCCAAGGCATTATAGATTTCAGAAGTGTATAGGTTATATTCAGAATTTGTATAGGTTCTGAATATATATAGATTCTGAATATAACCTATACACTTCTGAAATCTATAATGCCTTGGCTTTCGCCCCCTGTAGTCCGCTTAGCCGCACCTTTTCATTTTTGACCCATTTTTAGGAATTTAAAAAATGTCCATATGGGGTAATGCGTAATTTCACATTTTTGGTTATTCTATTACTAAAAACCTATACAAATTCTGAATATAACCTATACACTTCTGAAATCTATAATGCCTTGGCTTTCGCCCCCTGTAGTCCGCTTAGCCGCACCCTTTCATTTTTGACCCATTTTTAGGAATTTAAAAAATGTCCATATGGGGTAATGCGTAATTTCACATTTTTGGTTATTCTATTACTAAAAACCTATACAAATTCTGAATATAACCTATACACTTCTGAAATCTATGTCTTGGCTTTCGCCCCCTGTAGTCCGCTTAGCCGCACCTTTTCATTTTTGACCCATTTTTAGGAATTTAAAAAATGTCCATATGGGGTAATGCGTAATTTCACATTTTTCTTAATTCTATTACTAAAAACCTATACAAATTCTGAATATAACCTATACACTTCTGAAATCTATAATGCCTTGGCTTTCGCCCCCTGTATTCCGCTTAGCCGCACCTTTTCATTTTTGACCCATTTTTAGGAATTTAAAAAATGTCCATATGGGGTAATGCGTAATTTCACATTTTTCTTAATTCTATTACTAAAAACCTATACAAATTCTGAATATAACCTATACACTTCTGAAATCTATAATGCCTTGGCTTTCGCCCCCTGTAGTCCGCTTAGCCGCACCTTTTCATTTTTGACCCATTTTTAGGAATTTAAAAAATGTCCATATGGGGTAATGCGTAATTTCACATTTTTCTTAATTCTATTACTAAAAACCTATACAAATTCTGAATATAACCTATACACTTCTGAAATCTATAATGCCTTGGCTTTCGCCCCCTGTAGTCCGCTTAGCCGCACCTTTTCATTTTTGACCCATTTTTAGGAATTTAAAAAATGTCCATATGGGGTAATGCGTAATTTCACATTTTTGGTTATTCTATTACTAAAAACCTATACAAATTCTGAATATAACCTATACACTTCTGAAATCTATAATGCCTTGGCTTTCGCCCCCAGTAGTCCGCTTAGCCGCACCTTTTCATTTTTGACCCATTTTTAGGAATTTAAAAAATGTCCATATGGGGTAATGCGTAATTTCACATTTTTGGTTATTCTATTACTAAAAACCTATACAAATTCTGAATATAACCTATACACTTCTGAAATCTATAATGTCTTGGCTTTCGCCCCCTGTAGTCCGCTTAGCCGCACCTTTTCATTTTTGACCCATTTTTAGGAATTTAAAAAATGTCCATATGGGGTAATGCGTAATTTCACATTTTTCTTAATTCTATTACTAAAAACCTATACAAATTCTGAATATAACCTATACACTTCTGAAATCTACAATGCCTTGGCTTTCGCCCCCTGTAGTCCGCTAAGCCGCACCTTTTTTATTTTTGACCCATTTTTGGGCATTTGTCAAATGCCTGTATTCAGAAAGAAAAAAAAAGCATGAGTTTTTTTTACCTAATTTTAGAAATTTTTATATTTTGACTTTTTATGTTTTGCTATAAATAAATAAATATTAAATTTTTATTATATTTACACACTTTTTATATAATTTTTTTAATTTTCACAAGGAAATGTTAAAATAATTCAATTCTGTTAACTTAACATTTTTTGAGTGAGAGGTATGTAAAATATAACAGGGTTGTCAAAAACGAAGCTAACTGACGGAGCTATCTTCACACCCTTAATTATTTAGAATTAATAAATGAAAAATATTCAGATTTGGACAAACAAAATCTCGAAATTCCCAAATCATGCATTAAAAATACCAAAACTGGTAATTTCTTTAAAATTTTGCATATAAAATTAATTTATAGCGTAAAGGGCATTTTAAAACCAGTTTCAGTTTAAGTATTCCAGCTTTGAGATTTTTAACCAGGTGAACTTTAGACGAAATGAGGTCTAGGGGCAACACCTTTAGCCAGTTGGGTAAATTTTTTAGTGTCTTTTAGAAATGTGAAAAATTATTAAAAATTTATTAGTGACGGATTGATAGTGCTTTATGACCAATAATATGTAAACTTATGACATGTGCCAGATATTCTTATCTAGAAAAGATTTTAGTTGGATTTTTGTTTAAAGCTCCACAATTTTTCTCAAGAGGTAATTGGGGAAAAAAATGCAAGAACTTGACTGTTCAGTTTTCTAGCCGTAACCATTGACGGTTTTTACTTGGTTTTGAAGTCCTTATCAATGGGTTTTAAGCTTTGAAAAATTGTCAAAGGTACCCTATTGTAGCGATATTAAGGGTCTAGAAATTTCACACACTTCTCTGCATGTGAAAATTGTAACAATATTGTCTTTCAATATCGTTTAGGCATTTTGTTTGGAAATTATTGATAATAATTTCGACGCAATATTCAGTGACCGAATGCCAGTCGCAAAGTAATCAGCCAAATGTTTACGGAGTTTGCTAAAAAATCAGAATAAATCAAGTACTTTGGTTAGAGGCATATATTTTCCATAATTTATATCACTGTCCACAGGACAGAAGAATGCATTCGGCTCTGCTTAATTTTGTTAACATCACTATTAAACAAAATGTGTTCTAATTTTTTTCACACACAACTTCTCTACCCGATGTTTGTCTTAATAATGTCACACCGCTCGCAATTGCGTTTTCTATTTATTGGCGAGATAAAACGTCTAAATTGTTTTATCTTGGAAAGATCTGGCAGCTTGTTGTAGGTATTTCTTTTAAACATGTGTTAAGGTAAGTTAGAACAATTAAAAAACTTGTTAAAACAGCAACTAATATAAATTTATTGGGTTATATATGAAATGCTTCTGTTTTGTATCTTTGTTTCATAAATAATTTTAAATAAAGCTGTTATTCTTGAAAAGCTTTTAGTTTAGCTCTCCGTTTTACTATAATTCCTTTTTTTTGTAATGAAGAAAGGACGAATTAATTGTACAAATAAAAAATTTTAATCTACTTGCGGCAAAGATTCCCTGCAGCTTTTTTAAAAATATAATAAAACTTTGGCAAAAATAACTGCAAATATTCAAATCCTTTTAACTGTAGTTTCCAACAATGAAAGAAACTAATTTGCTGTTTAACGAAACAAAAAGCACAACAATACAATAACAATTTTTATTATAACAACGATAATGGCGAAAACAACTAAAACAACAAAAATAAAGATGTTGCGGGTACAATTCATTACAGTTCTTTACGGTTTTTCCATTCAAGGTGGGGTGGGTTTGGTTCAAACAAGAATTTTTTTTTTTTTTTTAATAAAATAGAAAAACAGAAACATGCATTAAAAATATAAAGAAGGATCATGAACATGGGAACAAAAAATAAAATAAGAAAGAAAAGAATAAATTTTTAAATTTCGCCAGAGAGTTTTCTCTGCATTTCCTTGTGTTCTTCCTGTAACACAGTGCCCCAATTCATTTTGAATGGTTGATGGTTGTAGCTCGGTTTTGTTTATTTTGTTTTTTGGTTCGCTGGTTGTTAGCTGCCTCAGTTTACAATTGACTTCATCTTTTAGTCCTGTTTTATGATGATTGTTATTCAAGCATATAATTTCCTTCTCTTATGCATGCAGCAAGGCATTTGTGGTGGCCATAGATGTTGTTGTTTATGACTGTCTGAAATACGAGCGTATTTTCCATATTTCAATGAAATTCTTAACAATTTATTCGTTTTTTATTTATTAAAAAAATTAAATCATTGTGGCCGTTAATATTAGGGTCACTTCAGACAAAAAAAAAATTTGAACTGGGGGAGGATCAATTATTTCTTTATTTTTAATTCGACCAACTAAATGTAGCTTCGTTAAATTTCAGGGCCAAAATTTTTTTTCGTATTTTTTGACATGAAAAGTATGAACAATGTTGCCATTGTGGCATACTTTAGCATGCAATTACAATCTTACAGATTAATTAATTAATTGCGACAGGGCATGATATAAAACAAAACACTAAAAGCATTCTTTAAAACTTGTTTTGGTGGCATATATCTATTGACTATATTTATATTTCAAAAATTGATGGCAACACTAGCGTTTTAAAAAATATTTTAAAATCTATTAAGTAAATGTCTCATAATCTAAATAGATATAAACTAACGAAGAAGCATAAAAAATCAGCCATGTTCCAGGTGGACTCACACAAGGGGTGTTCTGTACCACCCTTTAATTTGAAATTTTATAATTTTTTAATTTAATTTAAAGCGACTGCCTGCTACGGTTTAAAAAAAGACACTTTAAAATTAAAAAAAATCTATCTGTTCTATTGGGACACCCTTTGAGTTTCAGTTTTATTAAATAAAGCAAGCACATCCTATGTATGAATTTCAAGTGTCTGCCTTTGGTGGCTTACAAAAAAGATGTCATAAACATGAAAATCACGTCTCTATCGGGACACCCTATACATTTCAAATTTTTTACCAGGCATAGAGCAACATTCGCTGTATAAATTGCATGTGTGTCCTTACAACGGTTTGAAGGATAGGGCCACATTCGTAAGCTTCATATTACATTTGTTGTTGTAGCAGCTATAATAATCAAATCTTCCGATGTGTGTTTTCTTATCAATTAATAAAATAAAATTAAAAACACAAAAAAAACTAATCGAGCATATATTGTAATAGAATTAAATGTAAAACCTTTTTCGCCACCAACCTTTTAATATCTATTTCCAAATTATATTGAATATTCCATTTGATATCACTTGCTACTTGAATTATACAGTTCAAGTGTGACATTTTGTTTCGCATCAACTCATAAATATGCACGCACAGTAATAACCATCATAATGAAGAACAACATCATCATAATTATGTTGATGATTGTGAATAAAGCCCGTTTAAAAGTGTTGAAACATGTGTTAAGCAAAACAAGCAAACAAATAAAACCAAAACGTGATGTTCAAAACGATGAACAGATATATAAAAATAAAGAATTTTATGTTATTTTTGTTTAAAATAAAAATTTCATACATTTCATAAATTTGTTAATTTTTATTATATATTTTTATGTTCGTGTCGTCACTTTATATCATTTCTGGCATTTTTGTTTTTATTGAAATCAACAATTTCTGTCGATGCATCGCGATGGAGGTCTTCGTCTCAATTCGCCGGTGGTTTATTATTTTTCTGAACGTGTGTGTCTGTGGTTTATTCTCTGAATGTGTTATGTGGTTGTGGTTACTTTTGGATTGCGGTATTTGTGTTTATTTATGTGCATTTGTAGCATAAATCATTGTTCGACAAGTTATTATAAAAATGTTTTCAATACATTTATTTAAATATTTACTTCGTAAAAGTAGCAAAAATTTTAAAGATATAAATTAAATGTTAACAAATGAACTCCTACGAAAGTTTAAGTAAATTTTAAAATTAAGAGAAAAAATTGAAATTTTTTATTTAAAAAATATTTTATCAATGAGAAAATTCATTAGAGACTTACATTATCTTAATTTGTTATTGAATATTAACGGGAAATGTGGTAAAACACAAGTTAAGTCAGTTTTATAAAAAAAAAGCAAGTGTTATATTCAGCTATGCCGAATCTTATATACCCTTCACCATACGATAGAGAATTAAAAAAAAAAGAAATTAAAAATTAAGTACGATATATAATTTTGTATAAAAATGTCATCGGTTAAGCATTTTTCTTTTAATTTTAGTATTTCCTGAAAGTCCTCTTTAAAAGCTTTTCAATGATACCAATTTTTACCTTATTGAAAATCAAACTTTTTTATGAAAATTTCAGAGGCCCATAACTCGGAAAATATGGGCGAGTGCCAATTTTTTCATCACTTCTCTATCGCTTCACATATTCTTTTTTTTATTGGAGTTTCTTCATTGTTCCGAATGATTGGGAAAATTTAGAGGCAGTCGTGGTGTTTAGCCCACTGCCTCAAAAGACATGGAAATTTGTGGCGCTTTTAGAACACTTTTCTAATTGCAATTATTTTAGCATTTAACTTACGATAAAAATGTAAAATGTTATCGCCTTTTTGAAAAATCAGATTGATTTAACTAAAAACAATTACTCAACGTGCGAAATTGCGGAAACATTAGAAGTAAATGGAAAAATATCAAAACAGTCAGCAGATGCCATGAATAAGTCAGTTAGTGGGTGAACGCTCAAAAGAATCGTGGCCACTTCAGCTACATATAAATCAACCAAAAAATGCACTATCGAAAAAAATAAAAAGCGTAAAAGCTGGTAGCTGGAACACTGGTCAGATGAAATAATAAAAAAAAAATATTTTTCCTTCGGATAGTAAAGAGTACCAAAAACACTAGAGCCTTATTCACACTATAATATTGAGTTCTAAGATTTTCATTTGTAAGAAGGAAATTAAATGAGATTTGTTGTGATTGTCAATAAATCTAACATAAGATTAAATTTTTTTCACACTATCACACTTCGAATAAAATAAAAATTACCAAGCTGGTACGAAATTTAAGCAACGGCGATATTATGTATGGTGCGAAAGTGCCGCCTCATGACAATTTTTGGCAGTTCAGCTTCTTGGTAAAAATTAAAAAAAAGTTATAAAAAATTGCAGCTATTTGTACTTCGTTGTAAACAAAATCCATTTGTACACGACAAGCATAGGGTAAATTTTAAGCAGTTGCACGACAAAGAAAAGATAACGTAAACGATGGCGCGCTATCATATGCTATGTAGTCGGCATGTTTCTTTGCTTAACAGCTTCTTTTGTTAATTTAAAAAAGATCCAGGGTTTAATTTAGCTTTTTTTGTTATTTTATTCATTTGCTTTTAAAAGAACAACCCTGATATAATGAAAAGTGTAAACGTTTAAAAAAAATTTCAAAAATGGTTCGGTATTATGGGATGTCAAATTTCTTTCCGTATTGTTTTATACTTTGATAACATATTGCTTGCACACGTGCGTTTTTTCTATATTAATTAATAAATCATCGATATTGATTATTAAAGGTGAAAGCAAGTCTCGATGGCCATTTCGCTACCGCTCACTTAGCTCTTCAGGAAACTTCTCACAAATATTTTAAATAAACTAAAGATTTTTGTTCAAACAATAAATTTGAGACAAAAATCAAAGTTTAACCAAAAACAACAATAATCAACACTGGTTTAATTTTTCTTCTTTTTCACGGCTGACTTTTTTCGGCCCTTTTATACCTACAGTTAAAAGATGGTGAAAAATAAAATGTATTAATTTAGCCGGGATAAAAAATAGCACGATATTTTTTTAAAAGTTAACTAATTTAATTTTTTATTTTTTTTTTTTTACAAAAAAACAAAAAAATTTAATTAATTTATAATATCCACGGTTGAAATCCTGCTTAGAAAAAATTAAAAAAAAAAATTAAAAATACCCAAGGCACTGCTGTTACACCTTCCAACTTAACTTACAACAGTGAATATGATGCCAAAACTGCATCTATAATGTTTGTGAGTAAACACAGTAATGATGACTCGAAATAAAAATTACATTCATGATCAACTTATGGTTGATACAATAGCAAACACAAATGTATAAGACAAGTTACAAAGAGAACAGTGAAGAAATATTTCAGTTTGTGTGTCGACTTTGTCTAACCAAATTAATATTGATATTAATACTCCTCTTATTCTTATTTTCAAAATTAGTTTGTTAAATAGATAATGTTTACAATTTACACAACCTAAGGTAGATAGATGCGAAGAATGCTGATGAAGGTTGTAGCGAACCAGAAAATGCTGCATTTCATTTTGCTAGTGAAATACGTCCGCATGAATTTGTAAAAATGTTTAGAAATTAAATTTAAAAATGAACCTGAGAGCCGAAAAAGTAAAATTTAAATTTAAAAAAAATACAAAAAATAGTATGAATGCTTAGTTTATAAATAATTATTCTTAATATTTTTTTTCGTTTTATGGTTCTATTGAATAGTTTAAATAATAATTGGCTTGAGGTCCATATTAATATAATTTAACTAAACAGAAAAAGATGTACTAAAAACAACTTATTTTAAATAATAATACGAAATGGTTTCCTTTATTTTATGTATTTTTCTTCGATTGGAAATCTTTCTAGACAAACATGATAGTCTTCACAGTATCCTAAAAAATAACAAATTAGTAGTTTAAAAAATCCTCAAACTATCAATTCACTTTTGTAAATTGTTGAAGTAGAGACCCCACGTCATCTCAAAAAAAAAAATAAGAGATTTGCCTGAATTTAAAAATTTACACATATTTCACTGCTTTAAGTTGAAGCGTACGGTGATAAAATGTATAAATGTGTTGCACATGGATTATAACAGTCAAAGTGTTTGTGCCTCAGTGTGCAGCATTGTTGTTTTAGGTTTTACCCTTCGATCGCCGTAAAAGATCGATTATTTTGTTTACATTCTAATTGCTTTGTCACACAAATATTTGTATGTATTTCTTTAATGTTTCTATAGGTGGTAATGCCGTAATAATAAATAGTGTAAATATTGGATTTAGCACAGGTACCAACAGCTTATAGTTAAAAATTTATGTAAAGAAGTAAAATTTATATTTCCTAGAAATTTTATACCCTGGAAGTGGAAATTTGTGTCATGAATATCCCGTGAAATATATGGTCTGTTTAGTAACTTTACTAGCAATAGGATAGCAAACCAGCAGTTTTTAAAATTATTCTCAGAAACGTCAAAAAGCAACAGAACGCTTCACTAGCATTTTTTTTAAATAAAAAGCTTTTGAAGAAATCTTTTAGAAAAAAAAAAATAAAAATGTTTAACCTATTAAGAACCGATGTCCAGTAATAATTTCGCACGCTCTATTGTCGATTGTCAATTTATCAGAAGAAGCCCAGGAACAAGATTTCAAGAACAATATTGAGCATCTTCGCCCAAATGTAGGCGGAAGGAACTGAATCGGGGTATAACTTATAGGTTCCCTCTAATTTAACACCTTTCTATTTTTTTTTTCTAAAATTAATTTAAAAAAAAAATTATTTAAAAAAGAATAGTAAGTAGGTAGGTTGCAGGCGGCTAAGTAGCGTTTGTTAACCTTTCGGTCCCGCTCTCTGACATGCTGTCTAAAAAATTTTTAATATTTTAAAAAATAAATTTAGAAACTCATTCAAATGATAAGAAATAAAACTTACCTTTTTTAACTTGTGGAACGTAAATTTTGCATCTTTAAAACACTCATTCAATGGGTTAATGTAGAACACAAATATGTTTGCCCTTGTGTGTGTGTATTTTGTTTATAAGAGGTAAAACAAAACACATGAATGAAAAATGTAGAACACTGTAGTATTTTTTTCTATAATTTTATTTTAGCTTTATTTGCAATTTTTGTAGTTTCCTTTTAAGTTTTGCTCTTATCACTTTTCTATTTTAGGTGCTTTCGTATTTTTCGTTAAAAACATGTGTTTAATTAACTTTTTACTTGTGACAAGCAAATTAAAATATCAGACAACAACACATTTCCAAAAATGTTTTTGGAATATGAAAATAATTAGTGATTTAAGGTGAAAATTTTTGTCTGTACTTTTACTTAATCTTAAATTTATAATCATAGATTTATTGCTATTTAATTCATCGACTCCGTTAGTCCTACAATTGATTTTTTCCATCAGGCTTATTCTTTATGTTAAAAAGATAAAACTCTTCTTTATTTTCAAATTTTATTTTTTTATTAATTTATATAAACAGGAAAATCACATCAAGAATTCGTTTACGAAACCTGATTGATACAAAAACAAAACACGTCACACACACACTTTTGCACAAACTAACAAAAAATTCTTGATTTCTGCTGCTTCATTTCTCTATGCATTATTTTTTCTATTGTTTTCTTACTTTATTTAAAATTTTTATTTTAAAGAGCTATTTAGTTGTTTGTTAAAAACCCATTAAACAAAAATTTCTAAACGCGACTTTTTTCACTTAAAAGAAACAGCAAAGAAAAATAAACTTACACAAACGTCACTTAAATTTCTTGTTTTGCTTTGTGTCTTTATTTATCTCTTACTGTTTACCATTTTATTCCTAACAAATATTTTTACTTTTTGTTGGAAACTTTCATTGATTTGTTTTTAATTAATAATTGACTTGCTGTTATATGACGAACATTTTTAAATTTTCGATTAAATTCTTCACTTGCTGTATTTTGCAATTTGATTTTTACTTAACAATCATTTTATTTATTCCACGCTGCTGCTCTCGGCAGACCCAGTCTAAATTTCCAACCAAACTTTCACACGACCAAACGAAGACTGTTTGAAGCAATTGAAAAAATTATTCTTTCTGTTTATTTTGCTCCAATACTTTGTGTGGGCTGTAAGAGCAACTGTTCGTCATATGTCGCATGGTTGTATATTTTGTGGAGTAAATTAGTAGTAATAACATTCAGGGTAAGAAATACAATTAAATTTCAAAACTATATACTGGAATGCAATATAATAGTTTTTCGAAACAATTGAACTGTTGTGAATTCATAAAAAAAATAAAATAATTTACATATTCAGACATGTCACACATTTCGATCAGAATGGTCTTAATTCCGCATCAACGATTCCGTTCGAATTGTCTAAACCTTGTTTAAGCGAGATGTTTAATATACCAAACACAAGTATTCACACAGTAATTATAGCGTTTTAGTTTGACATTTGGTCAGCTGTTTAAACAGATAGTACATAATAAATTAAAGTATCTAATTTTCAGATAAGTGATAAAAGCTGTATATTAGAGATTATATAAATAATAAAGTAACAAAATAAAGAAAAAAATGATAATTGTAGACGTCGTGCCTTTAATAAAACTGTAATGGATTAGAGAATAGAGTAATTGAAAATGGTAATATGATAGTTAGTTTCGTCAGAAAAATTAATTTTATTATTGTTACGACCGCACAAACTCATTTTGGGAATTCAATTGCCAAATGATATATGAAGAAGAGATTAAAAATTGTTTTCGGGTATATCGACCAACATTTCACGTAATTTGTAACAAGTTGAGATGTTTGCAAAAATAACAAAAGCAATTTCGAACAACAATATTACTGGAAAAAGAGTTGGTTCCACCACCGCAGAGGATTCTAAATAATACACCCTGTTTGTGTACGTTTGCTAGAATTTTGCAAAACAGCTTGGAAATTATTAATCCAAAAATATTTAAATCATTTTCCATGAAGCAAAAATAAAATATAATAATTAAATTTATTTTTCTAATTGCAAATTAATGTCTTTAAAAATATGTTTGAATGTACTTACGTTGCTTACGCTTTTTGCCACGATGCTTAATTTTTGATTTGCCGCCATTAAAACTCTTGTTCAGTGCAACGCCAAAATACAAAAAACAACTAAACAAACTTCACGAGTTTATCTGAACCCTGAATTTGAAGTGTTTTGCGACAAGTTTAAATCAAAAACACGTCACTTTCAAGCGTATTGCAAGACAAGTAAATGTATGGCAAAACATCTCAAAAACAACTTGTTTTGCACTTAAACACTTAAAACTTGCATAAACACATAAGCGTGAACGCCATATTAGATTCCAATCGATTTTGTTTATTCATAAAAAATAATTTTTAATTTTAATATGGCAACGCTCTTCACACTAAAATAACAAACAGTTTAATTTAAATAAGGACGCAAAATATAAGCAACTTTAAAAGCTGCAATACCAAAATTTGAAAGATCTCCCACTTTGAAATTTTATAGTGACTTTATTCCAACAAAATTTTGCGTTTTGTGAAGAATCATTTTGTGAAGTTAAGAACACTTTCGATCGAAATTAAGTTCTGTGACATGCCAGATTATTTATTCATAAAATTATTAATAATTGTTACTATAGCGGTCATAGTAAACGACATTTTGTCGAATTCGCAAGCTTTTATCTATAATGGTTTAAAAGATAGGCCCATATACGTCGATTAACGTCACCTATGGGGACACCCTTAATTTTTAAGATTAAGAACTGTTTTCAAAAAGGGACCAAACTGTAAGCATCATCCTTTAAAATAATTTTTTTTTTCAAAATCGATCCAGAAACGACTGAATTATAGAGGCACAAATATATATAAAAAGAAGCAAAATCAGTCGTAATTATAACTTCCTACTTTTTTTTGAAGTCGGTTAAAAATAACATTGAAAGCCGATGGCATTTTTTGTGTAAAATTATATTTGTACTCAATTTTTTTTTCTTACTAGTTTTAAAAAAAATTTCTGTACAAAACTTAAATAAACTTTAACGTTTTCAGACCAAAAAAAAGTAAACTGCTAAGCTAAAAAGGAATTACATCTGCTATAATTCCGCCGATTATAAAATTTTCAAAGCATTAACAAGGCGAATTAATTTACAGGTGGTCTTAATTAATAGTTGCTTTTATTTTATTGTATTTCATGACAAATTTTTCATACAAATTTGTCCTTAAATATATTTTAAATCCATATTAACATTTTATGAATACGGCAGCAAATATTTCAATTTAACAAATTTTGCTTGAAGCAAAGAAAAAATGAAACATGAGGCGTTACTGCATATGCTGAAGAAAGAAACTAACTGGTACAACCTCATTTAAAGTACCAAATGATAAATTAAATTCGGCTTCCTTTTATTTTATCAGCTATGTTTGACATCAACGTAGTGCTCTACAACAGCGAAAATTAACGAATTCGCCATTTCGGCCACCCATTAATTGATTCGGCTTGAACATTAAAGCTGGATTCAAGGCGAATAAATTACCAGGTGGCAGCGTAGGCGAATTCAGTATTTTTTGCTGGTATACACGACTGCCAAACTCCATATATAAAAAATATATACAAATTTTTTATATATGGAGCTTAACAGTGGTGTACGCCAGCAAAAAATACTGAATTCGCCTACGCTGCCACCTGATAATCGATTTGCCTTGGCTGGATTCACCCATTGTTTCCAAACAAAATTTTTGTTCCGAAACATTTTTTTTTCATATGTAGTTTGACATTTTTCTTTTTGAGAGAGAGAGAGAGAGAGAGAGAGAGAGAGAGAGAGACGTCAAACTACATATAAAAAAAAATGTTTCGGAACAAAAATTTTGTTCGGAAACAATGGGTGAATCCAGCTTAAGTTTTGTAATGTCATTATTTTTATTCAAGTGTCCAACAATTAATGTATGTATTTTAGGAAAACTTTTATGTTAAAAAATACATTTCAAACTTATTTTATTTTTTATGTATTTGGCAGTTTTAGTCGCGCAGGGCGTGAAGGGCGACGCACAGTGGCTGAAAATCGTTTTTCGTTGGCCAAAAGTAAATTTTTTTTGTCACCGATTTTTAAAATTTTTACGTCATTTTGTAGTTAATATATCCAAATTAAGGTAGCCAAAAAATTATGTTAAAATATTGATAATTGTGGGCGTGGCATGCTGTCAAACTCAACTTTTTTTTTAATTTCAGAAAAAGGTGTTTTTCTTTGGTTTTTACCAAAATTAAATGGTTACTACTCGCAAGCTATCATCGATAATGATCTGCGGTTTTTTTATAATGTTGGTAGGATTATTGTCTTTAGTTGTTGTAAGTAGGCACAGCTCTAGCGTTTAATATTAGGGGCGTTATGAAATATTTATGAAACTACTATATTTTCCTCAAATTTAAACTTTAGTGGAATAGAACTTCTAGGAAACAAAAGGGAACAAGAAACGTATACAACCACGAGAAAGGTGAAAGTGTACTCTTTAAGGCTATATATACTTTTGCACCCGCCACGAGCCGCCTGTAGAACACTTTTTTCATTGTAATGAAATTACTCGAAAAAAATTCATATACAATGGTGTATTAAATTTTCATTTTTTTGCCTAAAAGTTTATTTTTTTTAGTTTAGGCTACGTATAACTAAAAAAAATAAATATAATACCTTCGAAAGGATTTAATGGCTTTGTTTTGATCAGCAAAAAATAAGTAATAAAATTATCACAATGGGCTCTACAGAGCATATGATCTCTTTCTAAATTTACCTGTTATCAAATGTTAGGGTCAACCAAAGTCATAAACAATTTTATAACAATAATTGCGACATTAAACCACTAAAGTTAAAAAACAACCCCATATTGACGCATGAGTGCAGTTTTGTTCAATTTAAGCGCTACCTGCTATGAAATTAAAGATCAGTGTGTGAAGAACATGTATCTAAAAATTTATAAAGGTACGGATTCGTTAAGGGATTACTCAGTAATAACTTAATCCTTTAGTGTACGGATAAAACATAACAAACGCAAATAAAAATATTCAGAAGAAAATGGAGAGCTTCAGTTATAAAGAACTGGCCGAAGTGTATTTTAAAAACAAAAATCAGGAAGATGTTCTTAGTTACGTTAAAATAAAATTAAACTTAAATTCGTGTAGCACCGAAATGCAATAGCAATTATATAATTTCGTCAAAGCACTAAAAAAACGCTACAAAGAAGTTATGTACAGTAAACAAAAATTTTATATAAAAAGTGCAAAGTGGTTAGAAGGTCAACTTACTGTCGCTGCAGAAACAGCAAAGCAAGATAAGGCTGGAAGACCACGCAAATCATTAGTGGACAACTGCAGCGATAGATCTAAGAGGCGGAAGCTTAAAGATATTAACGATGCCTTTGGTTCTACAAATATAAAAGAATCTTTCCTATATCAATTACGATCACAGAACCAATTTACAAGAGTGGATATCATTGAAAAAGTTGTTAGAGCTAGTCCGCCGAGAACAAAACGGATTCTTAAAAGTATACCAACTCCGAATGATGCAATACAGTACACAAATGAGGAGGCATTAGCATTATTTCTGGATTTGAAATTAACAAAACAGCAATATATTAAACTCAGACAGCGTGCGATTGAAAAATGCTTAAATATATATCCAGCATATCATCACATAACCGCTGCTAAAATGGACTGTTTGCCATCAAAGGACACTATTACAATCACACAAATTTCGGCAGAGGTACAACTACAATCTCTACTTGATCACACAGCCGAACGCTTGCTGCAATCAATAACAGGAAATGAGTTGAAGAAATACGGAAACACAAAGTTAATTCTTTTTTGTAAATGGGGATGTGATGGTTCTTCGGGACAAAAACAATATAAACAAGCTGTATGTGAAAATATTTCTGACTCAGATATGCTCATGGTATCATTTGTACCATTGCGATTGAAAAAGATTTTGGAAGATTCAGAGCCTTCGACTAGTACAACGCAAACAATGGATATTTGGAAAAATGAGACACCATCTTCTACGAATTACTGCAGGCCAATCAAATTTCAATTCAAACAAGAAACAAATGATGTTATTAATAAAGAAATTAGTGATATCAAGGCCCAAATTACAACACTACAGCCATTACAATTACAGTTAGATGGGCAGCAAATTGAAGTAAGCTACCAGTTAGTCCTGACAATGATAGATGGAAAAGTGGGTCAGGCTTTGACTAACACGAAGGCTGCATCCAGCTGCATTATATGCCAAGCAACATCAACCCAATTAAACCAAGTTCCAGCAAAATCATTAGATAATACCGATGCATATGAATTTTGATTATCACCACTACACGCAAGAATACGACTTATGGAACACATACTAAAAATCAGTTATGATTTGGATTTCGGGTCTTCAGGATCAATAAGAAACAACGAGACCAACAAAGAGTTAAGAAGTTCAAAAAAGAAACATGTTCAAGATGAATATCGCAAACGCGGACTGATTATAGATCAGCCAAAACAAGGGTCAGGCAATACAAATGATGGCAATACTGCAAGAAGAATCTTTTCAGATCCAGAAACAGCATCTGAAATGACAGGAGTGGATTTTAACCTTATTTTCAGATTTAAAATAATACAAGAAGTACTTGCGTGCAATGAAGAAATTGACTAGAAAATTTGGAGATTATGCTAAGGAAACTGCAAAAATATATACAACTAACTACCCATGGAGAAATATGTCTGCAACAGTTCACAAAATCCTTTATCATGGTGAAGATGTCATTAAATATCATTTGGTGCCACTTCGAGATCTATCAGAGGAGGCTCAGGAAAAAAGGAACAAGGATTACATATTTTATAGAGAGCACAATACTAGGAAAATTTCAAGAAATTCAACAAATGAAGATCTATTTAATATATTATTGGCAACGTCAGATTCGTTCATATCCAGTATTCGAAATCAATGGAAAGTGGACCATCGGGATTTAGATGAAGAAGCCAAAAAACTGCTAAAGAACAGAAATAGCACAGAACAAAATATGGAATATTTGCAATTAATATTTAAGTCAAACGAATAAAAATTATAATTGCCTTTCATTATTCTTTAAGTACGGAAAACATTGTATTAGTAAAAAATAAGTTAAAACGTTATATTCGACCGAGTCGAATCTTAAATACCTTCCAACAATATAGGATGATGGAGGGGTAAGGGGGTGGTGAGGTTAAGATAGCGTAGAAGATCAAATTATATTTTCTTGTTGCTTAACCAAAAAAAAAATTTTTTTTTGGGGGGGTAGCGGGGTGAGGTGAAGGTAGCGCAGAAGATCCGAGTACATTTTCCATTCGCCATGAAAGCTTAAATATTAATTTTTTATGCAATCTAGGCTTAGGTAATACAATTTGTTAATTATTGACACTATTTTTCATATAATATGCTATATAAACGCCCACAAAAAGGGGGCGGGGTATAAAAATAAATTTTTATGATTTTCTGGCTCCAGGGTAAAGACCTTGAACCTTCTTTGACATAAAAATGTTTCATTTGCTTAACAAATTTACAAAAAAAACTTGTAAAAATGTGTAGTTTTTCAGGGGTTGGTTTAGTTCTTCTTAGGGGAATTTTTTCCCCCTGGTCCGACTAGGCCCATTTACGAACTTAGCCTGCCCTATCCTTCAAGATATATATGTTCCAAATTTCAAGAGTCTAGCTCTTTTCGTTTAGACTGAATCGTGTTCATACAGACAGGCGAATGGACGGACGGCCGGATGGACAGACGGACATAGCTATATCGTCTTAGATTTCATCATTGATCAAGAATATATATACTTTTTTGGATCTTAGAGGGATATTTTACTATGTTACACACAGAATAAACCCATATTTCACTCTGAAAGTTAAAAAAAATAAAATGTTCAACTTTGACCTCGAATTCCTTAAAAAGTCCTCAATCAATTTTAATGTAATTGAAACTGAATCAAGCTGAACTAAATATCTATCCATTAAAAAAAAATTATTTCAATATTTTGATCGGTTCAAAAGTTACAGAATTTTGGCCAACGAAAAACGATTTTCAGCCACTGTGCGACGCCTGGTGCTGAATTTATTGCGAAATAATATTTAAAGAATATTTATTTATTTTCTTAAATATTAATTTTTTCCCACAGGCAGTTTTTAAATTAAATACCAACTGGCATATTCATAAAAAATAAATTAACTTTAGAAAATGTATTTTATGACAAAATTTTTCATACAAATTTGTTCTATAATTAATTTCAAATCTATTTCAATATTTTATAAATACGACAGCAAATATTTTAATTTGACAAATTTTGCTTGAGGCAATATTAACCTTAAACGCTTCCGTTACGAAGAAAATTAAAAAGGACGTATAGCAAAATGAGCAGAAAAAATTTTAGTTGACATCGTCAATTGTAGTAAATTGCAATAATATAAGATTCTTAGCGCAAAAATTAATGACAGAAACATTTACACAGCTGTACAGACAAACAGACACATACAACTTGCTTAGCCGGCAATTTCCTTTCATAATAAATTTACACACAAAAAGAGCAAATAATAAGAACTTTTTTTCTAAACCTTTTTAAAAGTGTCAGAATATTTTTTAAGGAGAAGCAATAAATAAAGAAAATATAATGACGTTATTAAAAAAAATTATAAAAATATTTCAAGTTGTTTCTTAAGGCAGCAAAAAAAAGAAAAACAAAAATGTTGAACACTTAAATCAAGAACCAAGGTCCGGCCTTTTATTATTTTTTCCGTTTTCTATGTCTTTTTTAGTTTCTTTAAGCAATTGTCCAAAATCACTGAAATGAATAAAAATAATTAAAAAGTGAATTAAAACAATTATGGATGTTGCTATGCGAAATGAAAAGTTATTTAAATTAGTTTATTTATTATTTTTTACTGTTTTAAATAGAAAAAATAATTGCTTGAAATTTTTTATTATGAATTTTCTTATTATGAAAATGAATAACAGTTAAAACAGTTTTCTGATTTCATAACATTTAAATTTACAAGTGCCGCAAGGACTTGGCCTCTGAGATTTTTCAGAAAATTATAAAAATTTTTTTTTCATTTATGGCGCCTTTTTTTAGCAACATCCAAAAATTATTATATTTAGGGTTCCGTACACAAAGTGAAAAAACGTGACCCCATTGTTTTCTTCACAATGTCTGTCCATCCGCCTTTCTGCCACTCAGTCACAGTCCTCTGTATATCAAACCGTAATAAGTAGACTTTTGAAGTATTCACACAAGATGCATTACTAGAGCTGCTATAACAACAAGTAATAAAAACTAAAGGGTGTTCCAAAAGTCAAAAAGTTTTATGCATTTAACATTTATAAAATATTATTTTTCAACCGTAGTAGGCAGACATTTAGAATGAAATAAGTTGTAAACAATCAATTTAGAAATTAAAGAATGTTTCCAAAAAGCGGTGAATTTAACGAATATAGTTGTTATAGGAAGAGGGTTGAAATTTGTACAGAGGATATAACCAGATGGTAACGTTATTTTCACATAAATAAATACAAGTAAAAAAACTGCATATCATTACGGCTCTCAATGCGAAAAGTAGTACAAAAATAAACTTTAAAATTGAAGGGTGTCCCCATAGGCGACATAAACTGACCTGTATATGCCTATCTTTTAAACCGTCTAAATAAACGCTTGAAAAATAAACAGAATTTCGATGACCGTTATAATAACAAGTATTAATACTTAAAATTATAAATTAAAGGTTACCCCAATAGTTCATTTAATTTGATATATATGACCATACTTTTGAACAGTTGTTGATAGCAGGTTTAAATTTACAAAAAAAAACCGAAGTACGCTATAATGACAAGCATAAAATTTGGATTTATAAATTAAAGGCTGTTCTCATAATTGATAAAAACTGACCTATGTGGCCCTATCTTTTGAACCGTTATACATAAAAGCTTGCAAATTCGACAAAATGTCGGTTGCTATGGCCGCTATAGTAATAAGTATTAATTATTTTATAAATAAAATTTTAAGAATAAAAATTTTAAATTAGAAGGGTGCCCAAATAGTTTACTTAATTTGATGTTTATGGCCATTCTTTAAACAGCTGTACACAGACTTTTAAAATTTATAGTGAATTTGTTTTGTTAACTCCACTATAAGAAAAAGCATACAATTTGAATTTAGAAATTAAAGGGTGAGCCAATAATTGATGTAATTTTATGTATATGGATGAACTTTTGAACCATTATAGACAGAACGCTTACTCTTAAAAGGGACCTGTATTGCTAAGTCCGCTATAACAACAAGTTTATAAATTTAATTTAGAAATTAGAGGGTGCTCCAAAAATTAATGTGACGTGATTTTTAAGACCGTATATTTTGAACAAAAACACCTTAAAATTAAAGAGAATGTCCACTACTTTGTTTGGTATAATAAGAAGTATAAAAATTTAAAATTAAATATTAAAGGGTGTTACAATTGTTAATGTGATTTGATATATATGGCCAGATATGGGCTAAAAGTCCAAGTCTTAAGATTTGCATGAAAAAGAAATCTAACGAAAATTGTTGTTATTGTCAAAAAATCCAACGTTACATAAATTTGTGTTTCTACATTATCACACCTTAATAGAATGAAAATTCCCAGCAAACCATGTGAACTAAAAAGAAAATCCTACTAAATTATTTCTCAAAGCTTTTACGAAACCTTCAAAAATCAGGGATTTTTCTACTAAAGTAGTTCAGCTAAAAGAGCTTCTGAATTATTTTAGAAAGGACTCATTTTTGATAGCTTTTTCGTCTCTAAAAGAACTTCTATATATAAAGCTCCTAAATATACATATTTCAATGGCACATAGGAATCATTGTGTGAGAAAAGGCTCCCTGCGGACTCTTTCAAGAGTCTTTTTTCGGAGTGCTCCTTATATAGTTGACTGGAATATGAGCAGAAAAATCATAGTGTTTAGAAAAATTTTTAAAAATGAATTAGTCAAGGCGAATCAATACGAGGTGGTCGCAATGGCGAATTTAATCATTTTTGAAAAACCTGAAATGTCAAACTCCATATATAAAAAATGTAAATAATTTTTTTATATAGTGTTTGACACTTAACGTTTCGTAGAAAATCAATGAATTCGCTATCGAGACCACCTAGTATTATTTCGCCATGGAATTAGTATTAAAGGATGTCAAACTCTTTTCCGTTTTTTTTTTTTTTACATATACATTATATTTGCTTTCACAATATCACACTTAGATATTTGACAAGTCTAATGTACGCGGTAACGATCAAGGCGAATAAATATACGGTGGGAGCGATGGCGTATTTATAGATTTTTGCCTGTAGCCTAACTGTCAAACTCCATATGTAAGAAATCTGTATACTATTTTTTTATATGTATTTTGGCATTCGGCGAAAATGAGCGAATTAGCTCCCACCGTATATTTATTCGCTTTGGTAACCATAAAAGAGCAGCCAAATATTAAATTAAAATAGCTTTTTAATATCATCTAAATAATTTAGAAAAGTTACTCGTAACTTGTTCGTTATCAAAAACAAAAAACTAAATTTTTTACTTAAACCATATGGGTCATCTTATGGACACAAAACCCATTGTATATAATATTTCGAATTTTCACAGTTTTTTTAATGATAGATTTTAAGCTCTGTAGAAATTATTCAAGCTGAAATTGATAATTAGGTCAGCAACAATTATTTTCATGTTCAAAAAATTTTACCAAATATTTCTTCTACAAATTTGTTTTATAACTTCCATGATAAAACAAATTGGAACAGCGTTATTAAATTACAAAAATCATAAAAAATCTCATAAATCTTCTTTTATGTAAAACAATTCCTTATATTGTTTTCCAAAGAAAAAAAATTACTCAAATCGTATTATCTTAAAAATCTATTTACTTTCTTTTATAACTTGAACCACAACATAAAATTCTACATAAATTTAATACTCATGTACAAATTTGAAAAGCATTACAACACGTCAAAAAACAAATTTTTGTTTTTTGTTGAATCCACACTAAATATGAGCATGTGTTATTTTTACAAACACATATGCCCCCATAAATACATCTATTGATTTCGTAAAAGGCATTTTTTTAAAGCTTTTTTGAAAATTGATGCTTGCATAAATAATTTTTTTTTCAACACACACACATGCATAAATTTAGCCAAACTCTATTCAAATTGGTAGTTTTTTTTTAATCCTGTTTTTTGCATTCGCAATCAATGTTAAGGGAACCGGCCAACCAGATGAATATTAAAATTAACAAGTTAAATTTATTGTTCCAAAGCGCACAAAATATTTTTTGCGTTATTTGCAATCAGTGTTAAAGGACATGAAAAATATTATGAAGCAATTTTTTTTTTGCTTAAAAATGGATGCATGTGGATTTAATAATTTTTTGGTGTAAAAAATTTTATTTGTGACTTTTTTAAGTTCTTTTTACAAAAATTTTATTAGTGTCAACATTTTTTTCTAATAAATCTGAGAGGAGAAAATATTTTAAAATAAAATTTTATTTGTTAGATTCTCTTATACATTTGGAATACAAATTTTTTTAGATTATCGTAGTTGGGATAAAATTTTTGTAGAGCAAATCTTTTTAAAACATAATTTTTTATTAAAATGATTATTTGAAACAACATTTTTTCGAAAATACTCTAAAGAAAAACTTTTTCACCAAAAATTTTCTAAAAAATAAAAAAAATATTTTTTGGGACAATATGTAAAGTAGAAAATCTTGTTTGTGACAATATTTTTTGTAAAAAAACTTGTTTGGAATAAAATTTAATTTAAAAAAACTTCCTTGAAACAAATCTTGTCATAGCTGGCATTGATTCAGAAAAAACTTTTTGTTTTTTGGAACAAAATTTTTTTTAGTATAATTTTTTTTTATTAATACTTTTTATTAATCCTTCTTGGAATAAAATACTTATAGTTTAATTTATAATATGATATATTTTTTTATATAAATTTTTTGTTTTTAATCATGGCTTATACAACAATTTTATTTATACCATAAAGTCTTAGTTTGTGCCAAAGTTATTTTTTGGGACAATATATAATATAATATGGGAAAAAAATTTTAAACAAAACCCTTTTTTGTGATAAAAATTTAAGACGAAACCCATCCAATCTTATTTCGGACAATTTTCTTAATGAAAAATATTATTTTGTATACAAATTTCTATAGATATTTACATTAGCGCAAAGTTTTTCGACAGGAAATTTTTTTGGACAACAACTTTTATTGAAAAGTTTTTATGACATAAAGATTTTGTTTATTTACCCTGACTTTATGCCAATTTCATCCAAAAAATCTTTTTTGGAGCAATATTTTCAATAAAATAAATAAATTTGGGACAAAATTTTTTATAAGAAATTTAACTTAAAATTTCGTTGTTAAAATAGAACATTAATTTAAATTACTTGCTTCTTAATTTTTTTTTCTTAAATACATAACTTTATTTGGGATAAAAATTTTGTACAGAGAATTCCATTTAAAAAATAATACTTTAAAAAAATTTTGGGACATTATTTTTACTAAAAATGTTACTTGGAACTGCATATGTAAAAAAACTTGTTTGAGAACTTTGAACAATATTTTTAATGAAAAAAATCTAAATTTTTAGTCAAACTGTTAGTTCTTGTTTTGAGAAATCAAAAATCAGAGTTATGAATTGCTATTTTATTCAAGATAAAAAAATTGCTCTGGCAAGAGTTGTACTAATGATCTCTTTAACTAAACATGAGCTTTTATAAAGTTGCACAAGCGTTGAGGCAGGAATAAAACTTCTCGTTGTCTTGATTAAAAAATCTGCTCGTTTAATTAGTGCAGCCACCTGTGACTCATGCGTGACTTTATCTCACAAGTGCTTAAAAGCGCATCGTCTGCTATTTTAATCTAAAACATGTGACTCTCTACCATTTATTCACTTTAAAACAACTCATCTATCACGGTTTCTCAGCCATAATATTTCATGTTCTTTTGTTTAACAAACAAGCAGACTCTTTTAACAAAGCAGTCAGTACAGCTGTTTAAAATGTGTTACCTAACTTTCCCTTTTACTCTATTCACAAAAACCACACTTTTTAGTGATGGTACTAATTTCGGTCATGCAAAGGTCTTAAATAATTATTCAAAAAAGTTAAAAATAAAATTAATTCTTGCTGTAAGAAAAGTAGTTTTTGAAAATTCGGGAAGTCTCAAGTTCGGCTTGTGACAAAAAATAGACATAAATCAGTCAGAAACTAAAAACGCTATTTTTAAATTTTTGAATTGCTTTTTTTAATCAACTTAACACACTTATTTTTAGTAACGTGCCGAAATTTATAATTTTCAGCGCGTGGGTTACTTGCATAAATTACCAATTTTAGTTTCGAAGAGATGCTAAAGGCATTTTTATCTCTAGATGTTAATTTAAATGACTTTAGTTAGATAAATCTAATCAGCATCCTGTTTGGAGGATCTTCTAAGATCTTATTTTGCGAGAGGCCTAGAAAGCTTGTAGAGTGAGGAATTTTTTTATATGAAAGATCAGAACATGGCATTAATATTTAAAAATTATTTCGAACATATGGAATACACTGCTGCTCATGACGAAGCTCATTCTAGACGTCCAATTTTTGGTCACTTTTTCAATTACTGCTGGCCGTATGTCACGAATGACACGAACAATGTTGGCCTCCAAAGCGTCAATTGTTGCTGGTTTTTCAGTATCAACCAGTGACTTCATGTGGCCCCACAGGAAATAATCGCGAGGTGTCAAATCGCACGACCTTGGATGTCAATTAACAGGTCCATTTCTCGAAATCAATTTATCGCCAAATTTTGATTTCAATAACTCGATGGCTGCGGTCGCCATATGGCATGTAGCGCCATCTTGTTGAAACCACATTTCGTCTGGATCAATGTCATTCATATTTTGAAACAAAAAATTATTAATCATGGTGCGGTAACAATCTTAATTGACCGTTACGTGAAATACGGCCTCATTTTTGAAGTAATAAGGTCCGATGATGCCACCAGCGTGTAAACCATACCAAACGGTGAATTTTTAAAGATGCAATGGAGTCTGTTGTGGATTGGTCTCACTTCATAAACGGCAATTTTGCTTATTATCAAACCCGTTAAGCAAAAGATGAGCCTCATCGCTAAACACAATTTGGCAATAAAATAAAGGGTAAGACGCATATAATAGTCTCGTGGCTTTAATTCCTGCACTAGCTTGATCTTATACGGGTGTAGGCCAAGATCTTTGCGCAAAATTTTCCACGTAGTGGACGGACAGAACCCAAACTCGTGCGACCGACGAAGAATCGATAAATTTGGATCTTCTTCATACTTTTGTTACAGCAGCGATTTTTTTAGTACGCTCATTCCTTCGACGTGTTGGTGTTATTGCGTCCTCTAGAGAGTATGTGCTACGAAATCTATCCACAGTTCAACGGATGGCTTGCTTAGACGGACGATTATGTGCTCCATCAAAATAACGAAGTCGTCTATAATTTGCTCAAATTGATGGCTGATATTTAAAATAAACTTATTTGATTTGATAGCATTGTTCAAGCATGAGCCAGTCAATTCATAATAATTTACTTAAATTAATAAGAAAACATTTTTTATTAAATTAAATCTTTAGTGTAATTTTTTATAATTTAAAGTTCTATCGGTCTTAAAAAACACCTATATATCGACTTAAAAGTACTTTTTAAATAAAAAAAGAGACCAAAAGTTTTTTAATTAAAGCTTTTCAAAGTTTTTGTTGAGACTTTTTATTGTCCCTCGTCTGATGGGGGCTAATACAACGCCAGAACGATTTTCGCAAAACATTTTGCAGAACATTTTAATTCCTATGAAATTTCTTTTACATGACACATTATTCCATTTTCGGTAAAGAGCTGCACGCCCCACCAGGAAAATTATCAAGTTACGCTAATGCTGGTTTCCTTTGAATACTTCTCTTAAGCATTTAATTTTAACAATTATTTAAAAACGATTTAAGTAAATTTTGGTGAAACCTCATTAGAAAATCACCATAAAAACTTCAATATAATTTACAATTCCAAATATACTTTTGTACTTCTTATTGTTCAATAAATATGCTTTTTGTTAATTTGCTTGAAAGAGTATTAAAACCTCAAAACAAACAAAAACAACTAAACTTTATGCAGATGTAACAGGAGAAAGAATTAATTTCTCAAATGCATTCCTGATATCTTTATTGAGTTGAGGTTGTACAGATTTAAACATTCGAAACCATAAAACCAGCATCACTTCCACTGACTAATCACACAAACAATTCATAGGGTGTACATATGTGTGTTACTGTCAGATACGTTTTAAACTTTTAAACAAATTACCAAACTCTTTGAACCTTCTAAGCCAGGTACGATAGAGTAAAACAAACGATATTGAAATTCTGCTTTTGTAGGATTGAATGGATAACTGCATATTTTACAAATGATTATTCTTAACAAAGTTTTTCTTTGTGGTTAATTTAGCTTGTTGCTGGTAAAATAAATAACAATGATTGTGTAATCGAAAATATTTATTGGATTCACTATGAAAAGTTGTAAACTGCGTAGGGTTAAAACATCATTTATAGCGATAAAACAATATTTCTTTACTTGAAAAATAAAATTATTACTGGTTTAATTATTCCTTTTATCCATTTAATTACTATTATTATTCTTTGTTTAAATATTTCACTCTTTTTAATAGCTGCAAAAGCCGAAATTATCATTCCTTTATATCCTTCATGCTATTTTTAGTTTTCATGATGTTGTAATATCGTATCTATCAAATTTTTGTTTTTTAATTTCAACTCATATTAATTTAATTTTTTTCTCTCATTTGTGTTATTGTTTTTGGTACTGAACTTTTGCAAAAGCAACTGTTTGTAATTCATAAAAGTTTTTCTTTTCTTTGGCGACATATTGCCAACTCGGCAGATATTTTTTTGCACGAGTTTTATAACAGTAAAAAAATATAAATTGTTTTTTTTTTTTCTTTTTAATAAATAAATCAAAAGTTTTATATTGTAAAACAGATTTATAGTGCAGCGGAAAAAAATATATTCATACTCCTGCATCACTTTAAATAAAATGAATTGTTGACCAACTTAAAACAGTCAAGTTTTTGTGACATACGCTTTCATACATATTTTCGTAAAAAACGATAAAAAATTATATTTTGAAAAACAAAAATGGCTATTGAAAAACATTTTCTTTTTCTTTTAGTTTTTTTTTTTTTTGCGCAGCACTGAACGTCTAAAATTACGAAAATTCAATATAAATAAATATGAACGAACGTGTTTTCTCCAATTTGTACTACACTTCTAAATTGATGATTGCTCCTTTCAAAAGAGTTCAAAATACTTTTTTTAAATATTCCAAAAAATCGTCTTATTTCGTATAAAAACATTTTTTTTTTTCAAATTATACATTTAAACGTTAGTCGGTGAAGAACAAAGTGCCTGATAAACTCTCTGTAGCATCCTAACAAGATCTTTCTACCTCTTATTGTTTTCCACATAAAGCATGTAAACGAAAAAAAAACAAAAATTACAATTTAAATTATAAATATTGCTATCAGAGGAAGCAATGCAATAAAAGTTACGATACTTTGATAATTCTCTTTACGTAAAAAATAGAATTTATTTCATGTTTCTATAACTTAGTTTTGAAATAATTTTTTATGGAATAAGATTCAAAATAAGAAAAGAAAATTTACTTTAGAACCTTTTTTCTCGAGGCAGCGAAAAGTACGTAAAAATATTATTACAAAATTTTTGGGAGCAATTTTTGTTCTTAATAGAAAGGATTTTTTAATATGGTAAGCAAAATACATATATATTTGGACAACATACAAAGCGGGGCACAGTGCAGGAAAATATATTTTCTACTAAGAGGGCTGCTCTATATATTTCTGGCCTAATAGTGAAAATGCGAATATTTATAATCAAAAATGTTTTTATTGTTTTTCAAAGTATTCCCCAGCATGATTTATACACTTTTGCATGCGCTCAAACCAGTTGTCGAAGCACTTTTTCTACTTCTATTGACACACCTCTAAAACATTGTTTTTGAACACTTCAACAGCTTCTTCTGGCGACGAAAATCGTTGACCACGCATTTTTTTTTTTTTGATGTGCGGAAACAAGAAGAAGTCATTAGGTGCCAAGTCAGGGCTGTACGGCGGATGACCCATTAATTCGACGTTTTGGCCGGTCAAAAACGCTCTTGTTTGAGCCGATGTGTGAGAGCTCGCATTCTCATGGTGGACAATGATTCGTCTTCTCTTGTTGGTTTTTCGAATTTCTCCAATGACTTCAGGCAAACAAATTGTAGCGTACCATTTAGAAGTGACCGTCCTACGTTGCTCAAGCGGAACAGTCGCCACATGACCAGTTTTGCCGAAGAAACAGGCGACCATTTGCTTCGAAGTGCTTCTTCCACGAAAAACTTTCGTTGGATTTTGCATGTCTTTGAAGACCCACACGGTCGATTGTTGTTGCGTTTCGGGCTCATACGCATAGAGCCATGATTCGTCACCTGCGACGATCTTATAACGTCTTTTGAAGCACCGCAATCGTATTTTTGCAACATTTCTTTGCACCAATCGACACGAGCCTTTATTTTGAGCGACTTTCAAATTGTGAGGGATCTAACGAGAACAAACCTTTTTTACGGCCAGGTGTTCATGCAGTATCGAATGTATGCTGGTGGAAGAAATGTTCAAGGATGTCTCTATCTCTCGGTATGTCGGATGTTGATCTTGCATTATGAGTTCACGCACGGCATTAATGTTCTCTGGCACAACAGCCGTTTTTGGACGACCTTCAAGGAATTCGTCTTTAAGCGAGCTTCGGCCACGATTAAATTCATTATACCAATTTTTCACAGTGCTATAGGATGGTGCTTCATCGCCATACAAAGATTTGAATTCATCAATGCACTCTTGTCGTGATAATTCACGTCGAAAGTTGTGAAAAATGATGGCACGAAAATGTTCACGAGTTAATTCCATTTTTTTCTATATTAATTTTTTCAAGTCACTGTAAACATCACAAATAATGGTCGTACGTCAAAACGTTTTGAGTACGATTATGCTTAAAAATGACAAACTTTCTAATGGAAATGTCAGATTGTACTTGGCAGCATTCAGTGTTGTCAGGCCAGAAATATATATAGCAGCCCTCGTACTGTAATTTCTTTAATCTTAAATCTGAAATCCGATAAAGTTAATGCTGCCAGTACGAATAAATGTTTCAAGTTTATAAAGCGTTTTAAATATTTTTCTCCTTTTGGCAGGCGAATATTCGCATTGTTTTTGAAAGATAAATTACACCTAATTCACACGTAACATAACACAAACACAAAATATGTTACCAGACTGTGAAAACAACATTGTTTCACTGGCAAATTATTACTTTGTTAATAATCAATTTGCATCACGTTTAATCGAAAAAAATGTTCACACAATTAAAATGCTTATTGCAAAAAAATAATCGATTAGAACTCCTTTTTCGATCATCAGCAGTTGTGTTCAGTGTTGTTAATTGTGGCCAATTTTTCGGTGCAAAATTAGAAGTACAATTGGCGAGATACTTGGCGATATTTGTGGGTTTAATTTTTATGATTTACAAAAAGGAGAAAACATCTGACAGCTTTAGTTTATATGTTTAAAAATGATCAAAAATAAATGTATATCGCCGAATTAATCAATTTCGCTTTGACTCCCTTGGCACACTGGTTGTATATGAAACACAGTGGAAAAAACTTTTTTTCATTAGTAAAATTAAACATTTTAATGTTGACTTACCAAAAACCCTATACGAGTTTTGGACTTAAATTTGCGAGTACCACTATGCTCCTGGTAATTCTTGCAGAAGATATTTTAAATAGATTTAATACAAAAGATACAAAAAATAAGAGTGACATTGAAAGTAGTTTTTATTAACGTATTGATTATAAATTTCTTTAATTTTTACCCTTTGTATTTTTTCTGTATCTGGACGTTTAAGTTTTAGTAACAACAAATTACTTATATCGACTTTACTTTTTTTAATAAATTATTTATTTTCAGGTTTGTTTTTATTTCTTTTTCTTTTTAATGCGCCTTTTTTACAAATGAACTCTATCTTTTTATATGAAAACTTTTCTCACATTGTTACCACAAAAATACAATTTTATGTTTTATGATAAAAAAATGTTTTCATAGCTAATAGGTCTGTTTCTTTACTTTTTGGGTAAAGTTCGTGAAAATGACAGCAAGTTAAATTTTCTCTCATAAAGAGACAAAATTGTATAAAAGTACGGGAACACAAAATTTAAATTTTAAACACAAATTAAAACGTCATAGTGTTTTGACTGTTTCAATAAAAGAATCAATCAAAAAAAAACAAATAGGAACAGTTCTTACAAATTTGTTACGCTTATCAGCTTGCAAAGAAGCATATGTGGGGCTTTTTGCAAATTAATTTAAATATAACTCTCATATAACTATTTCATTCAAATAATTTGGAATGCTATTCCTCGTTTGGAATTTCAAAATTTCAAAAAGAAACTACAAAACTTATTATTCTAAGCCGAAATCACGTTCAATAAGGTCTAGGATGTCGTCGCAATCACTGAAACCACTTGAACTCTTTCTACCAAATCTACAACAATGCTTTTTAGCTCGTCTTCATTTGCCATTACGAATTGTCTTTTATATTAGAATTGCTATTTTACCTTGTTTTAAATATTGCTTGTGACTTTTTTATTTGTTTTTATTTTGTCTATGTTTTACAGCTGTTTCACAAATAAAAATAACTTGCACGAAGAAAAAGTTTGGGCTGTTTCGTGCAAAAAAAAGAAGAACTTTATTCTCTCAAAACCGCTCTCATATACCCAATTTTTAAGTACGGGAACGCTTTTCGTGCAAATTGGGATTCCACGGGATCCCAAAGTAGAGTAAAGAAACAGACCTAATATAAGACATTTTTATACATTGACAACACTGATTGCAACTGAGACGTAGCTCAAGCTTTTCTGTTGAAATTCTAATACTATTCTGCTACATAAGAGCTGAAAAATAATCGATTAAAATTAAATAAAGATATTTTCTGCTTTAACTCTGTTCCGAACTTCTTTAATATTAACAAGGGTAAAAGAATCGAAAGATAAGGTGTTTAAAGTATAAAAATGTGCAAAAATGGAAAAAGACTTATTTAGCTCACCACGTATCATTTGAATCGCAACAGTTATTACGTTGACAAAATTCGAAACTAAATAAAATGATTTTTATATGAATTTTTTCACTCCACTAAATAAAACCTCTCGAATTTTATAAAATAATTAAAAACAACTGTATGATATAAATGCATCAATTACAAATAAAAATATATTCGTTAATATTAAAAAAACAAACTAAAGTTCCCAAAAAATTTAACAATACATGCCAATGCTGTTCTAAATTGCTGTTGTTAATCGTTAAATAACAAGAGTCATTTACAGATTAAATGTTTTACACATATACACAGACATTTATGTGTATATGTACCCAGCGTTAAAAATAAATATAGAAACTTTCTAGAAGGTCTCTTTACTTCTTCCTTAATAACCAAAAAGAGTCTTAATCACATTCTACGACTAATATTTTGTAAACGTTTTGGCATTGCGGTTTAGGATTTCCACACTTGCTTCTGCCTGCAGACGTGGCATTATTTCAAATAATGCCATTGAAATTTAAATAGTAAATGAAACAAAACCCAAGTCAGCTCTCGTGTTAATATATAAGCCATTTATTTTAAAAGTGGCATAAGTCATTTTGTTTTTTAATCGATATATTTTAGGGTTTGCTTTTAAATATATTAACGTTTAATTTCAAGGAGATTTAATTGTATTTACTATCCCAGGATACTTATATTTTTTTAAGCATTAAAATTTCGATACAATTATTGAAAAAATAATCATTTTTATTATGGTTAAATGACTTATGCCACTTTCAAATTAAAGGGTTTACATGAGTTATTGACTCAGATTAATTTTGTTTAATGTATTATACTGAAGTGATATCTCGAAAGGACATTGATTTATAAAATAGACGAATAAATTTATTAATAATAATAATTTCACATAAAGATTAATTCTAGTATTTTTTAATGTTTATAAAATAGGAAAATGCTTGGAAAATATTGTAACATAATATATGTAAATAAATCGTAGTTATTACGTATTTCATGTTAAAGTATACCAGTTCAAACTTGTATCTTGTTTTAAATTTTAAAATAATGCTATAATCGGGATATATAGCTAAGCGTGTCCATCATGTCTTTATATATTTACTTGCGCATTTTTATTTGGGAATATCTCATAGGTCTATTAAGAAAAAATTTAGCTTTAATGTAATACACATGACTGATTGAAATCAGAGGCGCTGAGTTAAAGATCTAATGAGATTATAATGGTTGACGCTTAGTAGCATCTAAGAACAATATACAAGCTTATCTATTCTATCCAATATTATGCGGGTAAGGTCATGCAGGTGTTTGGCGCTTAACATTGCCAAGAAACAAATGGTATGAGATTCTATATTTCTGAAAATAAATTGCAATTTTAAGGCCAGGATTTAGTATCATACACAATCGTACGATTTAAACACACAAAAATCTGTCAGAGTTCTGTCCTACTTTAAAAATCGATTCAAAAAATCAACTCTGATCGCATAGAAAAAATCATTTTATGAATTATTTCAAAAGATTATAAAATCGTACAGATCTGTCAAAAAGTCTGTTACACACATACACTTTTATTCCACACTATCATACTTTTTGAGCACACATCCAACTTTTGACAGATCGTACGACTGAGTATGATAGTCAATGCTGGACTTTATACGTACCCTATTTGCAAACAAAAATTATTTCTAATTATTTACCTCACTGTTTATACATATATTTACGACATTTCAGTGGCACCGGATAGAAATATTGTATTGTTATGATTTATCCCTTTTTGGATAAACATACGGATTCTTTTGAATGCAAATATCAGTTTGGCAATAAATTCGCTATTTTCTCTACTTCATTATGGCTCTATCTGGCTACATACTTGATCCTACCCATCTTTTGAATCCTATCGTCTCTTATTTACTAAACATGCGTTTTTACAAACTCAGCCATCCACGCTATACTACTGTATTACTCCGGCGAGACATGAACTATTCGATAATTTGTTTAGTAACCTAAGCCATACATAGACCTTGCTTTAAATCCAAGCCAGCCACCCCTGTTTTTTTTCTTACTTCCTTTCGCTAACAGCTACAGCACTTTTAATCGTCGTCTTGACAATCATCTGCTACTCTTGTATTAAATAGACGTCTTCGTTTATTTTTATCCGGCCATTGCTTCGCACAATAATTGTCTTCCTTTTTCCGGCAGATTTGGTACTTCAGTTAAGGTGCGGTCAGATTAGTTAAATATTTAACCAAAAACGCGTAACCACTATTTTTACAAATGTTTATTCAAACTTTTCCAATACGTATCATTACGAAGGTTGATATTAAATATATGAGATATGATATCTGAATGTTTTTATTTTGTAGGATCTTATATTTCCTATTAAGTATTTAAAAAGGAGAAAAATTATTTCCCATAATTTTGTGGTTACGTCTTTTTGATCAAATATTTGACTAATCTAGCCGTACCTTTACTTAATTTTAAATTGCCTTGTACATATATTTTTGTTTCTTGTACGCATGTCCGAAGATGGGCTCGAACTCACGATCTTCTGTTTTACAATGCGCACCCCTACCAAAATCTTTTATTCTATACACACACCAAGTGGTGGTGGAAGTAACTTACAACTACAGGGGTTGCCAGATTTTATGTTCGTAACAGTACATTCAAAAATTAATTATGAGCAATTTTTTGTTTTTAAACAGTAATATTTGTCTCTCAAAATGTTACTGTTTACTATTTTTTTTAGGCCTAATAACAGAAAAAATGTGGCAGCATTTTACACCTTGTTTTCAAATAGTGTAGTTAATAAGGAATTGTTTTTGTGACTAAAGGCCGGCGCACATAGAATCCGTCATACGTTGTACTTTGACAAAATCAACTAAAGTCAAAGTAACGACGGATGAGGTTGGCAGAATGAATACTTCCTACCCTTCCCCATATATGTTTAACCACATCTACATACCAATCGGCATAAGATTTTATTTTCTATCGTTAAGTTTTTCTGTTCAAACCAAGCGATGAAAATGGTAAGTTTTGCTTAACGTTGTTGTTCCAGCTTTTATTATTGTGGGGGATAAGTAGCAAATGAAAGTTAAAAAAAGTATATGAAAAAATTTAGAGGCAGGCGGAGTTCAGAATTTTTCATTTATGAGCATTCAATTTTAAACATTTTTGATATTTTTCATAAATCAGATCACTCATGAATGTGTCTGTCTGTTTCGTTTTTAAACATTCCTATATGAAAAAGTGAACAACAAAAAATATCCGTGTTATTCATACATGATAAGGGATGAATAATATCGTTCTCATTAATGCTGCATAAACGAATGATTATTTTTTTCAACGTTGAAAAGTTATGAGAATTCAAAGATAAGATTTATGAAATTTCTCATAAATGAGAAAAGTAATATATTTCTTTTTGACGGTCATTAACGACCAGCAAAAAATTGTATACCTACAATCCTACATGAATGTGTGTATTAACATTGATACGAGCAAGGGTGAAAAACAAAGAAAATCCGTATTATGAAAGATAGATTTAAAATAAAATTAAAAATAAAAATTAATAACAAAAAGACATTATATAAAGCTTCCGATATATATCTATATACATATATTTTTTATACAAACAAATTGATGTATAGGTATGTGTCTTTTTCATTTTAGACCAAACATATAAATGAATGTTAATAAACTTTTAAAGAAATTGTTTTTTCTTTTAAAATAACTTACATAGAAAAATTTTTTAATATTTTAAATGGATCCGAAATAGTAAACTGTGATAACTCAAAAGTAAAATTTGTTCACCAACATACATTTTCCACTAACAAATAAAGAAAAACACTTTGTTATTGCACACGCCAGCAGTTGCGTGAAAAACAAATCAATTTAAAATGTATATACTAAGTGAAAAATTTTTTCTACAGTCTTTTCACTAATGAAAAATTATCAAAATTTTAGTTTCTGATAAATGAGCACTTGCGTGTAAAAAAATATTCTCTCATTTTTTCACTTTTGAATAGAAAGAAAAAAATGAATGAATGAAAAGATGAAAATATTTTCTAGCCTCTCACACATTTATGAAAAAAAGCAACAAAAACTAAAATGTCTCACTGCTCTTTCATGTGTGAGAAGTGAGAGAGCTTTTCGGTACTCTGGAGGTAGGTTTGGTGTTTTGTCTGCTGCCTCGAAAGAAGTAGACCGGTCTTGCTGATTTTCCGTAGCAAAATGTTCGAAACTATGTCTGATCGTTTAAACTATTTAAATTTCCTTTCGCTTAAGTAATGCCTTGGCAAACTTGATTTCAACATGAACACAGATGGACACCGCTCAATTGACTTTGCCTTGCATTAGAACTCAATGGCGTCCGAAATTACAACAGGAATGACAAACTCAGTATTGCCCTTTTTCTAACTGTGGTGAAGAGTATTAAATTAAATTGAAATTGTGTTAATAAAAATTATTATGCTTTGGCACAAAATCATTAAAAAGGAAATGACACACAAGGCTTTTTAGAGTTAAATTGATACTTATCATAACCTAAGTGTTATTAGAAACCTAAAAATTATGTCGTATTATTTTAATATCATACGTGATATATGTACATATGTACATACGACAAGGCCTTGAAAAAGGCCATCTTTTAAAGCAACGAAAAACTAATAATCGTATTAAAAATAAAGTTAAACCAGGACTTTAGGAAGGCCCGGAATGAGATGGCCTTTTTACCGCTTGGTATGTACAGTACGTTCATAAATAATAGCACATTTGCTAATCTGTAAATTAATAATTCATAAAATTTTAACAGGGCATTCTATAATTTTCATCTCTTTGTGTAAACTTTATTAATATGTTCTCTTTTCAAAATTGAGCTCATTTTACACAAAACTCTCAGGAACTACAAATACCGTTATCAAAATTGCTTACATTTATATATTTAGCATATTTAAGCGTTCAAATTGTATAGCACAAATGCAAAAAATTCTTTGTATAACAAAGACTAAACAACAACTTCATTTATTTATTTAACAAAAACAATAAAAAAAATCTTTTAATAATTTATTAGACGACCTTTCGATTTAATGCAATTAAATATTCTATTTTTCATAGAAATTGTTAATTTTTTCAGAAGAGCCTGATCCAGTGCCTCCCATTCCTTGAAAATTGAATTTTTGAGCTCATTAACACTCATGAATTGACGATTGCCAGCATAAATTCTCCTGACGAGAATTCCCCATATGTTTTCTATAGGGTTCATATCTGAAGAGCAAGAAGGCCATTCCAAAACATCGACATTATTTGAGCTTAACCATTCTTTTGTAAATTTGTTGGCATGGCAGGCTGCATTGTCTTTCTGGAAAATATATTTCTTATTTATATTATTATGTAAAAATGGCAATAAACTGCACTTAAGCAATTCACAATATTTTTCACTATTCATTTTGGTTGGTACGATTTGCAACTCCAAACAGCAATCTTCAGTAAATGCACTCCAAATCATAAAAGAACCACCACCAAAGTTTCTTCGTGAGAAACATTGGGGTTCTTTTCGTAAGTCACGCCAGTAACTATTATTGCCGTCAGGGCCATCTAAATGAAATTTTTTTTCATCTGAAAAAATTATCTTTAAAAAGAAATAAATAAGTTAACCATTTTATAACTCAAAGGTGTTAAATAACTTACATTTGACCAATTTGTATTCATATTATTTTTGCAAAACTCCAAACGTGCATTGATATGACGTTTCAAAAGGCGAGGAGCTTTTTTCATTCTCTGTCTTTGAATATGTTTGGAAGAGTTTAGAACATTCCAAATGGTCGTTTTGTTGGAAACGCATGTAGCAAGTTGGTTACAGCTTTTGGTACTGTTGCTTGCTGTCCTTAGAATAAGACTGCGCTCGCGTTCATTCAACTTTTTTTTTCTACCACTGCTTTTATTTTTGCCATAATTTTCAATATTTGCCAAATAATTATAAACAACCTTTCGACTTCTGCAGATTTCAGCTTTCGACGCACCAATTTCTGTCAAAGTTAAAATTTGACCTTTTTCAAATTCGCTAAGTACTTTTCCGCGTGGCATTTTGCTTATAACTAATATTTTTAATAAAACTGAATGCAATATGTTGTTTTAAAACGGTAGTTTTTTTATACAAAGAATTTTTTGCATTTGTGCTATACAATTTGAACGCTTAAATATGCTAAATATATAAATGTAAGCAATTTTGATAACGGTATTTGTAATTCCTGAGGGTTTTGTGTAAAATGAGCTCAATTTTGAAAAGAGAACATATTAATAAAGTTTACACAAAGAGATGAAAATTATAGCATGCCCTGTACATATGTACTGTACATATGTATTGATGTTTATTCTTATTCATATTTTTTTTATTTAGAACTTAAATATTTTTCAACAATTTGTTTAAATTTTCAAACATTTATTTATTTGACACATTTGAATTTTAAGAATATTAGTTGAGGTTTGAAATTTTTGTTGCATATATTTTTACACTTTACAGTTTGAAAGTTTTTTCTTTTATTTTTGGTAAAATCTGAAAGCCAATAAAATGTATTTAAATGCAACATAACCCAGACAACAATTTAATTAGTATTCCTAAAAAATGGTTATAAAAGGAACAAGCTGCAAAGCTTTTTTAAAGAACTCCTCACGCTATGACTCAGAAGTGACTCTTAGTATTGTTTACCTCCTGAGCACTCATACTATGACTCAGATATGACTCCTAATAATTTGCCATTTATAAGTTCAATGATGTAAGAGAATTTATTGGTCAAAACACTAGTAATTGCTTTTAATTTACGGTCAACATAACTATTTTCATTCGTCATAAAAAACAACGAAAAATTCGCACACGCTATTGCCTTGATAAATTTCTGGTAAGAAACTTTAAAGGCAGATGTGTGTGTTATCTGTGAGTATAAAGTCTGCCATAAAAAAAAAGTTTAAAATATCTACACCAAAGAATGAGATTATTACGTTTATAATCATTGTTTTACTGCATGCAGTACTAAATGGTTATAGATAGCTAAGGACAGAATGAAATTTGCAGAAAGAGCTGGAGAAATATGTAAATTAATATTTAAAATTGTTAGCTTTTTTTACCTTTTTGGCTGTCCGTCAAATAAATCTTTTTTAAGATAAATAAAGAGCTCTTTGACAGTCTACGAAAAACATTAGAAAATTAACTTTTTTTTAAATAAATTCGGTACTCTTTAAGATAAGCCTGCTTAAAAGAATTAAAAACTCCAAAAATTGAATTAGTAAAGTTTTATTTGTAATTTATATCGTTTGCTGGGAAGGAAAGTACGACCATAATAGAAATATACTTTTAAACACATACATAAATAGTCGTACACATGCCTGAGTTTTGCTTTCTAAAAATAAAATAATATAAAATTTTGTTTAACTATTGTAAATTTTCCACTAACACTAATTGTGGAGGAAACATTGTCTAAAAAAGTTTACTTCTGGATATCCTGTGGTCGGTTGTTTTATTTTTGTAGCAGAAAAACTTTGCCTCTTGTTTATGTATATTTCTGAATATGTGTGTGTGCGTTTGTGTAGATCAGCTAGAAAACCTCAAATAAAATGAGGGATTTTATATTTTTTTTATTTTTGAAACCTTTAGAATCTTAAGCCCAGAATTGTTTTTAACAAAAAGTTTTCTTTATTTAATTTTTTATGTGTGATTTTTAACAATAAAATTCTATTTGTTTTGCCATTTAAAATGCTTTTTATTTTATTTCATTTCACTTCAGTTTTTATTTTTTATTTATTTAATTTAATTTTTTTTTTTTTTTTTGCTTTTAAGATAATCTTGTAAATGTCATTTACGTTAATGCTTTTAAATAGTTTGTTAATGCCATTAGAAACTCATACCAAAGTTTAAAAGTTTTTCCCTCATTCAAAACAAAAAACAACAACGATTTTTTATTTAAGTTTGTACAACATCTTGTAACGAATGTGGTAGCATAAATGCTACAAAGAATAACGATACTAAATAAAAAGTAATCAAGCATGAACCTTAAAAATGTAACTAAATATTGAAGCTAATGCCTGAATTTCTTAAATTTAAAACTCTTTTAACTGAATGAGAATTTCTGATAGCGATATCTTTAATTAAAAAGCACTAAATGTGTTCGTTTGTCGAAAAACTATAGCTGCCTATACCTGCAATTTTTACAGTTTCTTTCAGATAGAGCATTTGTTAGATAGTGTGCTTTATTATTTGATATTTCACTAAGTAAATTTTTAACATTGTGTTATTTGGTGCCCTTAAAAGGTAGACCCTGACATTTTTAGGGATGTAGCGATACGCCATTTCGCCGAACCGATACCGGTACCGATACTCAAAAATAAATATCGCCGATACCGATACGCATATTGAAATTGAGCTCGAGTAAAAATTAACAAAACTTTAGTAGAGTAATTCTTCTATTATACAAAAAAAAAACAAAATTTTACATTTCAGTTTTACATTTTAGTTTCTAAAATTCAAATTTTCTTGTAGCTTAAAACTTCTGCAATATTTATGATTTTACAAAATAAACGATGGCATTCACTTTAGATTGGCTCAAAATTTAAAATTAATATTAATAAGATTTAAAAGACAACGAATGGAATTTAAGATCATGTTAAAATTAAATTAAAATTATAAAACAACATTGCAAAAATTAATATTTAAAATTTATATTAATAAGATTTTTGTTTTAAGAAAAAAGTGTTCTCAAATTTTTCGGAGATAGACGATTTCTTAAATCCGTCTGAAGCAGACCTGCAGTGGAAAATTGTCTCTCAGATGCGACAGAACTCATTTGAATTTTATGTTCGACAGTAAAATAGCGCCGATATCGATATATCGGAAAACCAGAAGTATCGCCGATACATTGGCATCAGTTGCATCCCTAGAATTTTTTTTGAAATAACTCTCATATTAATATGCATAATAATAAACAAGCTGGATTGGAAAAGTTGGCGTGGTAACTCCCATACAAAGTGAAAAATGACAACTATGTACTTAGAGGACTATAAAAGGTAGAGTCGTAAAATTCCGCACAAGTAACTCAGAAGTTAGTTTTAAAGTCGTGTGAATTAAAGACAAAATTAGAACAGTGGGCGTGGCATCTCCAATGCAAAGTGAAAAATTATTATCGTAAACCTATAGAATATTACAATCCTTATTACATTGATTAATAAATTAAAAAGGTAGTTGAATTGAAACAGGGAATATGGTACGATTATTCCTATTGGGGTATGAAATATTCTGCTTTTGATTTTTGATCTATTTTAGGCAATCTAAAAAAACTCGTAATGCTGAGCTTAAGTTCCAAAAAGAATTTTTATATTTTTTACAAATTTTCAATTTGCCAACTAAAAGCAGAATTCAATCAATATAAACAAAAGAGCAAAAACATTTTTAAACAAAGATTTTTAGAAAAGCCAATTTGAAAATGATAAGTGGCTAATTTTTTAGATGCTTATTTTTTGAAAAAAAATGGAAATAATTGACTTTAGCCCTCACTTCAGAAGCTAATACAGAACTAAAAAAAAAAGTGAGATGAAGCCAAAGGCATATTTGCGTTAACGTTTAATTCTATATACATTTGCTAAGAAAATTCACCTCAATTAGCGATTAATAGTGAACTGATTAGGGTCACTAGTACAACACATGGTTCAAACAGCCGCACAATCGCATCTTATTAAATTTTGGTACTAGAGGTTTAACTATAATTTTTCGCCTATACGTAATTATTTTAAGGGTATTTTTTCACAACAGACACTAGGAAGACAAATAAATAAAAGAGTTTTAGGGTTAAAATATAATTCAGAATTTGTTCATGTGGTTTTTTCATAAATCTAAAAGGACAGACGGATACTGACTGCCCAAGAATTCGCAAAAGACCACAGGCCAACACAACCATGATTACTAAAAATCAGCCGGGTATATACCGCAACGTAATTATAAACTTTTCTTTAAAAAAAGAAATTTCGTTAATACCAAGCACACTGCAAAATCTTTTTATTTATTACATTATTGACCTGGCTGGCCTTATTTCATGACCCTTTAGATCTGACTTATATACTGTTTTCAACTAACTCTTTGGAAATAATACATTGTGCCATAGGGAACTATAAACTTTGTCAGCTACCTGTTAACGTTTATAATAATGTTAAAAGTTTTTTGCTTTCTTCTTCTTCCTTAAGTTTTGTAAAGCAACATTGGTTTACAAAACAAAAAAAAAAAAAAAACATCCTAAGAAATACTTTTCAGAGTTTCTTTATTAAAAAAACCAGAAGTAGGGCATATAAACAAACTCAGTATAAAAGTATTAAAAGAGGAAATTAAGGATTGTTTATCTAAATTTACGCATAAAGTTGTCTTAAAAATAAACTCGTTCTTGTTACAATGAAGACAATGTAAATGTTTGTGTTTTCAACGTAAGAAGATTTGCTCATTTATAATTGAAAATGCTATTAAAATGGATTGTGATAAAATGAAGGTGGTACAACAAAAATTTTAATTAAAAAGTAATTAAATAAAATAAATTAATTAAAAATTTAACAATTAAAAAGTGAAGTCTGGAAATCAGAGCACTTGCTTGCGTTTAAAAATTAAAACAAAATGTTTTTTTATTCTTCATTTTAGTGCCGATTTTATGACAGGTTAATAACTTTTTGAAATGCTTCAGTCCCATATCTCCAGCGATTTCGTGTTATTAATGGTGTACAAAATTGGGTTCCCTTTTCCCTCATACACCAAATAGTCATTCAATCGGTGAATTGTAGTTTCTTAGGTTCCCTATAGGGTTTGGGATTTCCTGGAATTTTTTTTTCCGGGAAACAGGAAAAAATTATAGGCAGTTCTTGAAGAAAACAAGTTTGTTTAATGAAATAAAATTAGAAAATTCGTAGATATATTAACACATAAACAAGCAATAAAAACAAATTGTTAAATAATAGTTTTTACAGTTAACTATATAACATTTGTACTATATAACGAGAGATAACAAAGATAAAAATATTAAAAAAGTATTTTATTATTTTTTAGAAATATATGATTTTAAAACTGCATTTAACAATTCACTAAAAATACTGTTAATTGTTTTCGTTGAAAAATGTCCAACAATAGAAAAAAAACCCCTTCACTTTCTACTGAAGTAGGTTTTATTGTCAAGAATGAGTTTTAAATATTATCCATGTTCATGTTTCAAATGTTAGTGGCTTAAATAACTCAAAATTCTTTTGCTATTTTTATATTTTTAATTTATATTTTTAAAATTTATATTTTTAATTGAACAACACAAACCACGAGCCACTATGTACGAACTTGAAACACAAACTGATCAACAATAATTGCAAGAATACACACAAAGCTAAAAAATTAAGTTATATAAAACGAATACAGCAGAATGCATACATAAAAAATACAGTTATTCCTAACTTCATTTATTTCTCGTGTGTCATTAATATGATGCTAAAAGTTCATCAATCTGATGACATATTAACATAACTCCCTATGAATGTGAGAAAATTCTCTGTGTTTAGCACTTTGCTCTCATTACTTTTTACGTTGGCGCCACATTTGATGATTATGTATCATCAATAGAACGAAGGGCTCTCATCATCTTCGTTGTATATATGCTTTTGCATTTTAAGCATTGTTTTCAAAAGGCCGTGCATATTTATTTATATATTTGTTTGGTCATAATGATGATGAACTTACATCAATGTGATTTTATTTTTTAAATTCATAAAAACGCTTTTAATAATAAACATTATGAAAAAAAAATAATCAAGTTGCAATTCAAATGCTAACTGGAATTATAAAAACTATATTTACTTTTTTCTTAAATATATATTTTACGAAATAATCGTATACGAAATATTGCATCAAGTTGATGACATTGTAGTCATAACTTAGATGACATCTAAAATATGACAAAATTCTATGATGATGTCTGTCATTGCATTGATGCCATTTTATACCTTATTGATGACATCTTTCATAACATTGATGTTGAAATTTTGATGTTATAGCGTCATCAATCCAACAATGATTTTTTCTATCAGTGTAGCAGTGCCCGCGACTTCGTCCGCGTATCATTTCTTAAAATTAATATGAAGAAAAATATGTTTCCAAACATTTGTTGTAGAGTTCTGTAAACAGTGTTAAAAACTTCTCATCTACAAAAATAAAATATACTGACAACTTTTCTAGTACCATTATACTGAAAAAATTAGGTGACTTCACATTGGTATCTCTAGTTTCTCTACGAAATGACATATTTTTTTTTTTAAGTATTCTATATTTAAACCAAGGTTCCAAGGGACCTCCTCACCAAATTTTATTCAAATCTATCCAGCAGGTTTTACGTGATGCGAACACAGACAAAAATTCTAAAGTTATGTGTTTTGTATTCCATATCGATTACCAGCTATACCAACATCAAAATTTTCAAATAATATTTCATGTACAGATGTAGTAGAATTCACACGAAACAAGATATTTGAATATTTTTTAAATTATTTAAAAAAACAATCAGCGTATTTTTGAAGTGCTAATGATTTCAAACTTCCCGTTTCCCGGGAATTAAGCTTAAATTTTCTGTGAAATTGTGAATAGCTTTTCCCGGTAATTCTCTCCCGTTTCCCAAACCTTAGTTCCCTACCAAAATGGTAAAAAAGACAGTGCCAATCTAGCCAGTATTTCGCTGCACTATACACATTAAATGTGTAATACTCTGAGAGAACCATAATAATTCTCTTATTTTGTATGGAAGATAACATGTCTTCTAATCTAATCTATAATATTTTATTGTGCACTAACCTCCTTAAAAAAAGGGTCACGTGTACAAATTTTCAAGACTACCGATTATAGTTCTCATGGTAAATAACAATTTTTAACTTTGTAGGGGACGTACCATGCCCACTCTTCCAATTTAACCCATTTTCTCTACACTTTGCACAGTAATAAGGAAATTACTCGTAGAATTTCAAGATTATTTCTTTTCAAGGTTAGTTCTCAAGTAACACGATGATAAATATTGACTCTTTATGGGAAGTGTTACGCTCACTTGGCTGTTGTGCCATTAAGATAGCTATTAACAACATCTAGAAATTTCAGATCAATGCAATAATGTAGGCAGCTATAGATTTCCATTAAACAAACAATGACATTTTGTTTTTTATATATGTATGAGTATACTGACTATTCCCGGTGCGATTCGCTATCCTAATGGAAATAATCCTACCACCGACTATTCTTTTAATCCATCCAATTTTTTTTTAATTATAAACACTAATATGAAAAATATTTGTACACAATTTTTAAACCCTGATTCTTACAGTTCTCTAGGTAAACAGCAATAACTTCATACTTTGTATGACTGTCCCAATACATCTAGTATTTCGCTAGAGAATGCATAAAAATAAGGAAGCTTCAGGGCTCTACGTGTTATAATTCTCTAGATAAACTGTCTCAAATCAGACAATTTTTTCTCTAGTTATGCATATTTACAGCAAAGTTACTTGTACAAGAGTCTGGCTATTGTAGTTGGTTAGGTAGACGATAATAATTATTTTAATACGGTTGTTTTTAATTAGGACCAGCACTCAGGGGATGACTTCTATTTATGCAATGCATTGTGCCAGAATTAGGAAATTAGGTTGTGGGATAGAAGAAGTAGTGCTTGTAGACATTTGATTTGAATCTTTGCACATTAAAAGTTTCAGGAAGGACTTCTGCAGGGAGTTTATTCGACATACGAACTGCTCGGCTAAAAAACGAATTTTCTCTGTAATGCGTAGTGCGATTCACTGGCCAGTCGACCACAAAGGAATGCGTTCTTGATGCAGAGCACGTTGCACGTATGAAATTACGGTTTTCAGGAACAAGTTCCCTGATTTCATAAGAGCACATTCCGTTGTAGTAACGATAAAACAGTGAAACACGCCCCACATTACGTCGATGCTCCTGTGAGTTAATAGAGCTGGATACCCTACTGTCACCGATGATCTTCTTCTCTCTCCTGTACGCGGTCGAGTAACTCCAAAATAGACTTTGAAGCACCGGCCCATACATGAAAGTCGTATTTCATTTTCGGTCTGGTAAAGGTGATATAGATAGTGAGAAGATCAGATGGAGTGAAGTACTTCTTACGCCGTTTCAGAAAACCAAGGCACTTGAATGCTTCTTTTGCAACATGAAAAAAATGCTTGTTCCAACGAACATCGCATTGAATTGCCAAGAACATCGAGAGCTTAATATATATCACCCATAATTACAGATGAGGTAGCATGTTCAGCAGTACGCCTGGCGCACTTGGTTTTATAAGAGTTAAACGGAATCCTGTTCGCCAGGCCCCATTTGGAAATTAACAAAAGGTCGTTACTGGGAGGAGGATGGAGTTCTTTTCTTCAGAAGTTCTCTAGCTACACAGTAATGATTTTTCGTCTTGTATGGGAAGTACTACACCCATTAATGCAATCAAGCTATTTCGCTATATTATGTATATTAATAAGAGAGTTATTTAAACAAAGAAAAAAAGAGCTGCTACCTCTTACAGTAACCAAACAGCACGATGATAAATATTTATTTTGTATGGAAAGTGTTCGCGGACATTATCAAATAATTAAGTACCCTATCTTACCAACCGCATATTTGATAAGAAGCTGTGAAAAAACCAGAAGGATCGGTCGACTGGTGTAGGCAGCTAAAGCTTTTCGATAAACAAAAAACACATTTTGTACTTTGTGCAGATAGAGAGATAGATATTAGATTGTTCAACATTTTTGCGAATTAATTAATGACCTGTTAATTAAGCTTACATTCTGAATTTCCGATTTTGTTTTACACCCATATATATTTGAAAATTATACCGACATACTCAGGTTTTAGTAAAAAAAAGCTTAATTTAAATTGTAAAGTACTCAAAATTTTAGTTGTCTAGCGACTTACACATTTTAGTCAGTTTTAAAATCCCTCTTCGTTATCTTTAATGTTGACAACCTTTCTACTCAACAACAATTATTTTTCTCCTTTTTATGTTGCTGATACGAATTAAAAACCTCTCTCTTTTCTTATGTTGGGTGATTAATTTTCAAAATCGCCGGTTATAAAACTGTAAAATGTTTTTTATACTTCATTTCTTTTGAAAACTATAAACTGCGGCCGTTCTATATTTGAAATGCATATGAGAGTTAACAGGTGATTCTCTATTTATTTATATTAATTAATGTGCTGTTAACGCAAACATTTTTCTGCAAATATATTAACTGATGCTCTTAACCACATTCATTTAAAAATAAATATAAAAATCAATTCAATATATAAAGTGCTGTTTTATTAAAACGAAAACAAGCCATGAAAAATATTATTTTAAACAGTTTCTTTAGTGGAGCTAACAGATAAATTTGAAATTTTAATAAAATACAAATAATGCACTTATAAGCTTTCTTATCAAAAATGTTTAGAAACATTATTTTGTTAAATTTAAAAAATAAATTTAAAGCAAATTGAGATTTTTTTTCTCGTAGTTGTAATTCTTGATTAATAAATTAAATAAAATTACAGCAGCAGATATAACTGTACGTTTTTTGCTACAAGGTGGGAGTGCCTCTTTTAAGCATATTTACGTTACATTTAATGCAAAAAGAAAAAAAAACATAATTTTAAAGAATTTTTAATTTATTTCGAAAAAGATTCTTTCTTGTCTCTATATGGGAGTCATGGCGTGAGCAATTTGAAGACATGCACAAAAAAAACTCCCTGGACGGGTTATTTTAAGAGTCTTTTTTTGGAGCGTTCATTAAATAATTGACTGGGTTATGAGCTGCAAAACAACCCTAATGAAAAAAATCACAGTGTCTAGAGACATTTCAAAACATGAATTTGTATTATGGGATGTCAAATTTCTTTCCGTCGTATTTGACATATGTATTATATTTCCTTTCACACTATCGCACTTTTTCATAATACTGAGATATTTGACAAATCGTAATACTCAGCGTGAAGCCTCATTCTTTTTTACTTTCTGTTCATTTTCTGTTCCGTACCGTTCTGCTTTTTTATCATTTTGGTTTGTTCTTCTGCAAAAAAAAACACCAGCTGTTTATAATAAACAAAGAAAACTCTTTTTAAATTTATACAAGTGTAACAAAAAAAAATGAAATCGTCATCCGTTTTTAATTTCAGATTTATTTTTTATTAATTTTTTATTTCAATTAAACAAAAATTTTAATTTAAGATTAAAAAAAAGGGTTTGTTTGTTAAATTTTATTTTCTACTCTTTCGAACGGAATGGAACAGAACGTCAAAGTAAAAAAAAAACCAAAAACACATGATTTCAATTAACCAGAAACTGATCAGCTCTTTCATTACGTAAAGAATGAATATTGAAGCTTCATTTTTTAAAAAATTTTTATTTTTAATATTGTTTGTAATATAAAACGGTATTTAGCCATCCTTAGTAAAAGCCAGAATCTTTAGGGAATGATTCAATGGAACTCGGTTGCTTTATAACGAACGTCTAAATTCATTATTTTTGCTCTAGTCTTGTGCTTCTCCTCATTCTGTGATCCTGGCTGGATTTTTACTCACAATTTCTTATTTACAGTCACTTATAACAGACCGCAATACTCCGCTGATTCTCCTGTTTACAAGCCAGTCTTTTCACACAAACCAGTCATGACGTTTTCTCTCTATCTTAGGCTTCCTCAAGATTTTAAACAAAGACATCTTTCTTTTTCGGCTAGAAATAGAAAATGTACAGAAGAAAGAAAAAGTTAAATAAGAAAACAAAATCTTCATAATACTTGGAATTACAAAAAAAAAAAAAAAAAAAAAAAATAGAAGCTTTAAAATTAAAGTACAGATGCAATTGTTATTAGTTTGGCATATAACTTGGTAAGAAAAAATCTTATATCGACTCTATGATTGAAATCATTCCAAAATAGAAGATAGAAATTTTTGAGTATGCAAAATATAAACATTAAAAACACCACTCTGCGTTCTAAACCAACCTGACCTCAGAAGATAATAATAATCTGGCTACATTAACACGATGTTAATATAACATTATGCATTATTTCCTTTATTTTCTCGTTTTGTTATTTACGCATGCTTTTCTACAATTCTTGCCATTAAAATAGAAAAAAAAAAAAACATAAATCCAATTTAAGAATAAGATTCATATGTAACTTTAGTCTTTGGTGTAGGGGCAACATTGCTGCTCATTGTTGTGTTCCCACATAAAACAAATTATTTTAGAAAATAAATTAAAATTATTCCCTTTGCTTCTTATTTAAAAATAAAGAAAGAAAAAAATTCTCATTATGTTTCAATTCCATGCACACGAAATAAGCAAATATTGTTTTACCACACTTTTTCTACTTCTTGCTCTTTTGCAGTATTTGCAACAAATAAACGTAAACTAAATATATCAAAAGTTATTTGCCACTTTATTACAAATTATTTTTTTTATTTCATAACAATGTTTTTCCATACTATCTCTATTACTTTTTTTATTGTTGGAAAAACACTTTAAAATGTTGTTGGATTTTTATTTAAACATCTTGTGTACGTTTTGAATGAAGATCAAGCAATAAAACACAAAATTTATGCACATGTACATATCCTTTTAGAAGAATTAAAAAGGAAATAAAACAAAAAGTGAGACAAATGAGAAAAAAGGAAAAACTGGGGTAGCTGTAGACTTTTAAGTTTGCAACAGTGGGGCAGCCAGAAAATAAAGAAATTTCACAAATGGGATATTTTTTTTAATAAATACAATTAATTTGAAAATCTATATTTACCAACTCTATAATAAAAAAATTAAAAGATCACGAAATTACCCTTGTAGAGTAGCCAACAGTTACCTTTATTTTCACCAATCACACATGTTACTTCAACATTCTACTTTTTGGACACATGTAATTTTTTCCAAATCTAGGGAATAAATCTCGTAGCCTTAAGTATTCACTCTAATAGGCAGCTCATTTAGAGAATAATCTGACCTCTTCGTCATTTGTTAATGACTTCCTTCAGATTTTTCATCACCCTGAAGAACTATTACCGGATAGATTTGATCTTTTAAAAAGATCAAGACATTTCATGACATTTGGTACGAAACAAACTTTTTAAAGTTTAATTTAGGAGAGCTTTGTTGGTTTTCATATTTGTGTAGAACTGTACATTCAGTCTTATTATTTCTCATTCATTATATTCGCACCCTTTCTCCTACACTTATCTGACAACCTGTAGAAAAGTTTTGTGGCCTTGAACGTTCTTGCTGGCCTTATTACATTAAAATGTATACGACTGCGTCACTTGTTATAGAATTCAGTAGAATTTTTCTCGCATCTTAAAGGTGCGGCACATTATCTCTGAAAAATTTCGTTAACTTTACCACGAAGATATCCATTTTCTGACGGCATAGCATTAAATAACGTTTAATCGTTTGTATGTTTCGCTCCACTTATCTATTTGTACCCAGCTGACTTAATCACTTAATAATTTTATCGGACGCTTTTTAATCGGATAATCATTATTATCGAATATATATTGTTATGAAAATAAGATAAGATCTGGGGACAAATAAATTTTTGTTGTCCGTTTTAGTGTGGTAAAACGAAGGTTAATAAATTTGCTTCCACCAATGTTGGCAGAGGGGCATGCTTCCTTTAAAACAGAAGATCACTTAGTTCATAAGTTCGAGCCCAACGTCATACATTCGTACAGAAGAAAAATAATGATAAAAACAATAGTTTTAGTAGTAGAAGACAATTAAAAATGAGAAACAGAGGTACAAACCTCCCGAAAAAAAATTACTGTGTGAATCCATGGCAGATGATACAGCCAAGACGTCTATTTAAAATTAGCAGATAAGTGCATAATAAAAAGAAGGAAATTGTAGCTATTAGCGCAAGCTAGTAACAGCATAACATCACGGAAAATGTATAGTGGCTTTCGGATAAAAAGAGCTGACTTGGATTAACAGCCGTAAGAAGTCTAATAATAATTGCTTAGTTTATTAAACAGAGGCATGGAGTAACGTCCACATACATAATGTCCATCAACGTAGATTCATAAAGACCATGGATATTATAGGTATATTTTATTGTATCCTTGGTAGGCGAAGCCGTTGCTGATTATAGCATATAGGAGAAAATCCTCGCGCCCGGCCGAAGGTCGTCTATGTAGGAAATCATTGGTAAGCAAAGCCGTTGCTGTTTTTAATGCGTACATTATAACACCTTCATATTTGATACTTTATCCACAATAAAAATAACACAATGTTCGTGGACATTAAAGAATTTATTTGTTTTCGGTTTAAAATTGACTCAATTAATTTTTTATTTTCTTTTAACTTCCTTTAATAGAAGAATAATTAAGAATTTAGTTACCAGAGCCAGATTATATAATGGCCTACTGAATTTTGCATCGATAAAAGCTGAGAAAAAATGTTTGTTAAACGAGCCAGCATAATTGATATGAATTTTAACCAAATTTTAGATTGGTTTCCCTTAGTGATATGAGCTTTTACCAGCTTGACTTTAATGGGATCTTATAATTTTTTCAATATTACGGTCAATACCCTTCCACAAGCAGTAATTTGCTAACAGAAGTTGCTTCATTCTTAAAAATGTCAAGATGTTTATGATAAAGATCTTGTAATAATTAAGGGTAAGGGCTGACTTTAAAATATTTTATCGAAATCTTTTCGAAAACTGTCAAGGATTGTCTTAATAACACATTTTTACTACTAAGGGTCTTTTAAAATGTTGGATTGTCGTAGAGAAAGGCAATCGAAATTTGTGTGTTTTGCTCTGTTTTTCTGTTTGTATATGATTTAAACTGAAATTTGATAGGCATTGGAATGAGTGCTAAAGTAACCGCTGAAGCCGCGATGGAATTACGAGTTAATGCGCGACTTTCGGTGATGCATGAAGAAATAATTTAGCATAAAAATTATTACTGAGCTTCGCGTTTTCAGCTGGTTTAAATTTTTGCAGCAAAAGCTATAGATCTAAACGGATATGAAATTGTATGCTCTTCCTCTTTTACAATTTATAATAGAATTGTTGCTACTCTTGCAAAATAGGGGTCCCATGCTACAACTAAGGATTGCTTAGGGTCAAAAGATCGCTAATAATAATGTTTTTGATGTTTAAAAAACAGCTTTAGCTTGTAAAATTTTTGTAGTTAAAGACAGGGTGAAATGAATTTTACCCTTCGTCTCCACTAGCCATCAAATAATTTCTCCATGTTCTTACATATATGTAGCGAAAACGTGTCGATGTTTATGTTCTAATTGACCATAATTTTCTGTTTGTTGTCAGAGTTGTTTCAATGTTTTTATCAATGAAGAGAATGTACGCACTGTTGAATTCACACTAAAAGTCATATTTGATGACGAACATCATTGCTCAGAAAAATGTTCGGATAGCGATGGTTGCACATGAACGAAACATAAACATTAAGAGTCTACATTAACCTAAGTCATGTGCTCCATGATGTTCATACCAACTTGATGGCTAGTGGAGACGTAGAGTTAAGACGTGGAAGGTTGACAATCGTTTGGAGCTTACCAGAAGATTTTGTAATTTTATTATGTTTTAAGACGAGACCTAGATAGAGCATTGCTTTCGATTAATATATAAATAGTGTTTCTTTTAGCGCTGAAGCCATTCGGTTAAATTGATTTAAAATTTGGCTTCTATCGCCCCATTCAACTAGTGTGTATTATGTGTACTGAATCCAGAAATTTAATTTTTGTTTTTAAATATGTTTGAGACGGGCTTTAAGCAACTTAAATTTTTAATCTGATATTAATAAATAATGGAAAGCTTTAAAAAAATACTTGCCCGAGGTCAATACTTCCAAGCCCAGCAGATTACTCCTTAAACGTCTGATAACTTCAAACTCGAAACTTAAACTCGATGAAGATTTGCATGTATAGTTTTATCTTAAATGATTTATTATTTTGGAAATTGTACTAAATACTACGTGCTATAGCTTAAATGGTTATCACACTGAATTTTAATCGTGTATTAATTTCGTGAAATGAGTTCATATGCCACCTGCTTCCCACAATAACAACTCAATATTCTAATAAAGGGTTTTAATAACTATTTGTCACAGCGACCTATTTTGTTCATATTACACTTTACTTTTAACTCTGTCTCTGCCTCTATCAGGTTCAATATTAGAGACGCGGCACCATTTATAAAATAAGCCCAATGTGTAATGGCAGAATGGCGAAAAATGACGCTTTCTATAGCGTATCTATTTTGTCCAACGAAGGTAACACTGTAAGGCTGTAGTAAGAATTGGCTGGGTGTTACTTCTCTAGGTCGGAACTTAGTCACTCGCACTCACTACACTCTGTTAACATACAGCACATCATAAAACCTCAAAAATTTTATTGATTATAAATAAATATTAATTTGCATTCGGTCCCACTGTTATTTAAGTTTTTTGTTTTTTTTCTTTGGGCTTGCAAGTATTATTTATTTATTTATCTTTTGTTTTTTTTACCACTAAAATGTACAAATATTTGTGAGAGAGAGTAAAGTTTACTGTATGCATGCACTCGTCCATTAACTAAAGCCTTGTCGTAAGTGTTGAAGAAAAACATGCAACATTGTTTTGCAAAAAATTATTACCATAAAATGGCAGTGATTTATTTGTGTTCAGTGAAAAGTTCCGTTTCCTTTTTGCCTCACAACTTCTTGCCTTGTATACGAAAGGATATTTCATTCATTCAACGACCTATTGCTGTGAACGATAAACCAAAAACAAAACCTAGAATTAAGAGAACACACTGGGCAACTTAAAATAGTTTTGTTTTAGATTTTGTAATTTTGTATTCTTTTTTATTTTTTCATTACCATTTTTTTTCTTTCTTTATTTCTATTATTCAACTTGCATGTTTGCACGAATGATTTTGTATGGAATAAGTATTGGCTGTAAAACAATTTTGCTGATTAAATTGCTAGAACATCTTAAACTCATTTTGCAAAACTGGTTAAGTTCAAATTAGTCTAAGAGGATATCGAAAATGAGATATTTTAAAATTGTTATTTAACAAAAAGGTATTATTTTACATAAAAATACGATTATTTAAAAAAACTTACCGTGGGGATTGTTATGCAAATAAGATTAAATCAAATAAGATTAAAACAAAATAAATATAATATACATTTCTTTGATTCGTAAGGCAAAAGACTTTAAATTGTGCTGGAAATAATTCATTTCACTACAAATAAAATGAATAATAAACATGTAAAAACATTTTTTTTCCTTTTAATAGAAAAAAATATACTGGTAAATCATGATTTTTTTCTTGTTATTACATGAATTTTAATTATTGCAGGTATTTTCCGTTTTTTATTCATTTTATTCATTTTTAGAGCAAATCCTGATTGTCTTGCAAATTTAGTTTAAGGCAATTCGATTTCACAGTCTTGAGGCAAGGCTTTGGCCTCTTAGAATTAAGATTTAGATTTTTTAGATTTTTTTTAATAAACCTGAAGTTACAAACTTTTGTTATATTTTTTATTATTGTCAAAGTTTTGATTTTCTTGAAAACACTTTTTCTGTGTAAAATTAATTTTTTTTCCTTTTTTAATTACTAAAAATTTAATTTTTTGTTAAAACTTAATTTTTAATAAAATTCTTTATAAAATTCATTCATTTTATACGTAAAAAATATATTTAATTTCTTAATATGGTGTTTGACGTCTAGGGTTTCTGCGAAAATGAATTAATTCGCCATCGTGACCACCTGTTATTTGATTCGCCTCTTTTTTATGGAGTTTGAGATTTGTGGCATAAATAAATTCGCCATCACTACCACCTCGTAACTAACGTGCCTAAGTGACACAACTTTTTGTTGAATTAAAATTTTTATAAATTTCGATTTGTTGCTGAAATTTCGATTGTTTTATTAAATTTTGAGCTTTTGATAATTTTAATAAACGTTTACTTTCAGTTTTTTTTTTTTTTGCTCTTTGCAGTAAGTTAAACAAAATAGAAAAAATAAAAAGGATAGTGCCATTCTTTTATATCATTTTTGCACGAGAGCACAAAAGGAAAAAAGAAACAAACCTTTAACTAGTGCTTATTTCGTGAATGATAACACTTAGCTTATGTCTGATTCGTCAGATAATTAGCTTTGTCCTTCTGCTGAACGCATATGGTTGTGTATACGCTTGAGCAACGCTGGGAAATATTGCGACATTACTTTGAAAATCCTGGTGTGGAATGTGTGCGAAAATTGTGTACAGATTTTGGAAGAAGGGAAGCACCGTTAGGTCCGTATGTTTGTTATCTTGTGAAAAAAGTTAAAGAAACTGGCATCCTCATAGATAAACCGAAGCGTGGAAAGCCAAAAACAGTGCGTACACCCGAGAATATTGCTGCTGTGGTTAAAAGTGTGCGTGAAGCGCCATCAACATAAATTTACCATCGTTCTCAACAATTGAATATTTCTGAGACATCATTGAGACGAATTTTGCATAAAGTCCTTGGTATGACGCCATACAAAGTCCAATTAGTTCAGGAGTTGAAGCCAACTGTCCATCCAGTAGTTATTTTTATAGCTTTTTCGATAAAAAGAAGTTATTTCGCGGAGCCTTTGTTTAAAAAAAGCGTTTTGCAAACGTTTGCTAATAGATATGCTCGCTAAGAAGGAACATGCTGACAAAAAGCAATCGTAAGATTGGATTGATATATCAACACAAGTAGACAAGCAAAAAGCCAATTTTCACTCTCTGTCATTTAAATATATTTTTTTTTATGTTTTTTTATTTTGCTTCTGTACAAAACGATTAAAAAGTTTTAAAACAATATGTATTTACATAAAACTTTTCCGAAACGTAAGCGTTCACTTTTTTATTTTTTATAGTATCTATTCTATTATTTTTTTAAATTTCATTGTAAGATTTCACAAAATCTTGATAGTCACACTGGGTCCGATCACAAAAATTTTAGTAGCAGACATTTACAAAATAAATCTTAAACTTAGATTTAAAAATTGTAAAGGAGAATATAAAAAGCATTAGCTTCAATTACCTCAATTTGTCTAGTCTTAAAACATACTTATGTTCATAAACTAATTATGCCCAATAGTAAAGATATTCACGTCAACATTTTTCTTGCGAAATTACAAAAGCTTAAAATTCCTAAAAACTTTTTAAACATACGACTTTAAAATTTATGAGTGAAGTCCCTTAACTCTAAAGTGTTTTTTTATAATATTTTCTCTTGTGATTTTATTGAACAATTTTTTGTTCCACCACAAAAGTATTTAAATGTTTTAAATTTCCAATTGTGTCTATTGTCATCAATTATTTACACCATTGACGAAAAGTTTTGCCACCAGAAAAATGTATGTATGTCTGCTTTTTTAATTTTTCTTATTACAAACAATAGAAAATTTTTGTTTCAGCAAATAAATTATAACAATAGTTTCAAATTACAAAATACAAAACCATAAAACAAATCCAATGGAATAGTTTAACTGCTGTATTATTTAAAAAAAGTTTTGTTTTACATGCAGATTTATTTGGGGGTTTTATAAAGTGTTAAAACTTGTTTAATTTATTTATGCTTTTTAATTTTTGGGCTAACAAAAGAAAAAAAACAAAGATGGAAGAAAAATTAAAAACGTTTTAACTACAAATAATGCGGTCATAAAAAGCAAAGAACATGGTCTTTTTACCTTTTTGGATCGAAAGTATTTAATGGAAAAATTAAATTAGAAAAAATCCAAGAAATTTAAATATTTAAGGAAATTATAACAAAAGATGACCAAACAGCAATGATATAGACTAAGTCATTATAAATTTGACCAAGTGTTTTAAGCACAGCCAGGAAAGCAGAGGCGACAATTTAGCCATCATTCTATTAAAAACATAATGACATGCAGCTTTAAACAATTAATTGTTTCATAAGATCGTTGTTGTTTTAGTTAAATTCCGAATCTGGTCACCCCTTATCTTTACAAACATTTGATATTTGTTTGTATGATATTTTATCTAAAAATCTTTGGCTTTTGGCCTTGAAGGCTTTTTTTATTAAATAAATAAACTCTTTTTTTGAGGAGCATTGCCTTCTACTTTAATTTAAAGGAGACATTGCCATCAAAAAGTCACCATGTACCAGAAATAAATTACTCTATAGTGAAATAATGCCATCACCACATTTAAGACAAACGACTAATTTTTCTTTGCGAATATTTGTTATCAGAAATAAAACACATTTGTATATGTAAAGATAAGGGTTTGGAAAACGGGGAAAAAATTATCGCATTCCCGGGATTTCCCGTTATTCCCGGAAAAAGAGCAATTCTTGAAGAAAACAATTTTATTTAATGAATAATTATTAAAAAAAATCATAGTTTTATTAAAACATAAACAAACAATAAAAGTAGTTGCTAAATAATAATTTGAACAGTTTAAAAAACTTAAAAACAATTCAGGCAACAAAACATACATATCGTTATCGTATTGTACATTTGCACTACATTACGAGAGATAATAAAGATTTAAAATGCTGAAAAAGTATTTTATTTATTAGATTTTTGAAAGATATGATTTTAGAACTGTTAGTGCGTTAACCAGTTTACTAGACATTCTGTTTTTTGTTTTCGTTGCAATTTTTTTATCAATCCATCAATTTATTACTGAAGTAGGTTTTGTTGTCAACAATGTGTTAAAAAGATTACCCATGTTCGTTGTTCGAATGTTAATGGCTTCGAATAACACAAGTTCTTTTTCAAGCAAATTAGTAAGCTTTTGTTTCATATCTTATGTAGTAGAATTCTCACTAAACGAAATATTTGAAAAGTTTTAAATGTCACAACAAAAATATTTAGAAAACATTTAGTGTATTTTTTATTTTAAATTAAAACTTACCGTTTTCCGGGAATTTAGTTAAAATTTCCCAAACCCAAGTTGGTCATGAACAGTTAATTTAATTTATTTAAATATCTAAATGTTCATTACTCTAAAGTAATTTTTTTAAAAGCCAACTTCAACTTCTAATGCGCTGTCAAAATCGAACTGTAGAGGGTTGACGCCACTCTGTTTCCTTTTTTTTGGAATTTCAATCAACCTTTCATATGTTGATTCAGGTGCGGCTGTTAATAATACGTCGTTAAAGACAACAGTTGTTCACTTGTTAAAAAGATAAAGGAGCGCAGGTTATACTTTCTCTAGACCAGAATTAAAAATAACTTTGCAGGGATTAAACGCAGCGAGCTTAAGTCTCATAATTACTGGATTTGATAAATAAAAAATATAGTCAAACGAACCTAATGACGCAAGACTCTGAGGTGGCACATCACATTTTGCTTAAATGTCTAGCACGTGCTGGCTATAAGAGTAAGGATTATGGGCAATAGATTATTGGATGTGAATACAAAAATTTTAGTGTCATAGTCTAAGAAAAATGTTGAGAATCCCGCTGGATTTCTTAATGAAAGACGAAAACGACACATATGATTCAACGACGGAAGACATAAGTCTAGAGTAAAAGTCGACAAAGAGCTGCTGAACCTAATGGAATGCGCAAGGGTGCTATTTTAATGTCTTTAACAAATGTGCTAAAAAAGAGAGCTACTTGCTTTAATTTCGAAGCGTGCATGATGAGGTTAACCTCTACTAACTAGATTTGTATAAATATTTTAATGAATAATAATGAAATTAATAATTAATTAAATAAGAGTGCTATATTCGGCTATGCCGAATCTTATATACCCTTCACCCCGTACGTCAATCTACTTTAGTCAAGTAACTCCAATCAGAGAATAAAAAATGAGAAACAATTAAGTACTATTTTAGTTTTACATTAAAATGTCACTGGCTCTTAATGGGTTAATCATTTTGTATTTCCTGAAAGATCTCTTCAAAAGCTTTAAAGTAATGTCCATATTGATATCTTAAAAAATATAGTGATCAATCGTATTTTTTTTTTTTTTTGGAAAGAGTTTAAAGGCCTATAAATTGGGAAATATAGGCGAACGCCAAATTCTTCACTGGATGTTTTTTCTTATTTTTTATTTCTCTATCGCTATATGTGATTGTTTTATTTTTAATATAGTTACTTTTTTGTCCCAAATGATATAGAAAAGTTAGAGGCGGGCGTGGTGTTTTGCCTTATGCCTAGAAGGACATCGACCGATCTTGCTAATTTTCAATAGCAAAATTTTCGAAGCTATGTCTACTCGGTTGGGGTATTTAAATTTTCTTTAGCTCATCTAGTGCCTTGACAGAGTTGATTTCAACACTAACTCGGACGGACAGACAGACATTGCTCAATCGACTTCGTTATGCATAAGAAGTCAGAATATATATATTTTACGTGGTCCACTTTTTGCGGTGAAGGGTATGAAAAAGGAGTACTTTTTGTCAAAGAGGGTTTTTATCCTTTTTGCAACAATTGTTTCGTAAATATGTTTGAATGTATTATAGCAAAAAATGCCCAGTTATTTCTGCTACTGTAATTTTATTTCGTAATTTTAATCAAGAATTTTTTAAAAGAAATCACAATTACAGTCTGCCTTAGTTTTGCGTTTCTTTTTTTAATGTTTCAAGAAAATACTTTCAAAAGTTTAGAGTATTCGGATTATTTGTAAATTTCAAATTTATCTGTAAGCTTCATTAAACAAACTGTTTAAAATAATATTTTTCATGACTTGTTTTTCGTTTAATAAAACAGCAATTTATATATTGCATTCGTTTTTATATTTATCTTTAAATAAATGTGGTTAAGAGCATCAGTTAATATATTTGCAAAAAAAATGTTTGCGTTAACAGCACATTAATTAATTAATATAAATAAATGGAGAATCACCTGTTAACTCTCATATGCATTTCAAATATTGAACGGCCGCAGTTTATAGTTTTCAAAAGAAATAAAGTTAAAAACGTGCGGGAGTTTTACAACCGGCGAAATCGAAAATCATACGCCCAACACAAAAAAGAGAGAGCTTTTAATAGCGACAAGTATATGAACAAAAAATAATTATTGTTGAATAGGAAGGTTGTCAACTATTAAAATGACAAAATGGTTAGATTAGGTTTCAAAATGATTAAAATGTGTAAGCAACTAGACAATTAAAATTTAGGGTACTTAATAATTAAAATTAAGCTTTTTTTAAACAAACTTGAGAATGTCCATATTACGGACCTTTACAGTTTTTATAAATATATAGTGATATCTCAAGCACTTTGTGGTAGAATGGGTGAATTTGGGTATTATAGGAGAACTTATCTAAATTCATATCAAGTCCTTTACATATCACAAACAAATTGTTAACCTGTTATGAATTAATAAAAAAGTCGTCATTAAATCTAATATTTATAAGTACCCCGTAACGCGTACACAGCTACGTACATGTTTTTTTTTTCAAATTCCTTTTATTTACTGTACCTTCATTCAATAAATGAAATAACAATAACTATTCAAATCTTAATCTAAGAATAAAAATAGTAAAAGTCCAGCCAATGCCAGACAAAAATCTAGTTATCAAGTTCTACATAGTATTATTTCATATGAGGGCGGTAGTGTCCCTTCTTTTCAACCGGACGTGTCCGCGTTGTTGTAGTATATTACGGGAAAGTGGATTCGGATGAACTTCAAGTTTCTTTAAATAAATCTCCACATGTTTTTTTTGTTTCATCTTTGACCAGAGGAACATCAAGGTCCTTGAGCATGTTGCTATTTTTAATATACCATCAGGCGGCGGTAATCATACGTAGAATTTTATTTTGACGACGCTGAATTTTATCAACGTTTGATGCGGAGGCAGTGCCCCACAATTGAATTCCGTAGCACCATATGGGCTTCAAAATTGTTTTGTAGAGCAGAAGTTTACAGTCTAATTTGAGAACGGAGTTTTTGCCAATAAACCAATGAATTTGAGCCGTTTTGAGTTTGATTTGTGTTAATTTTTCATCTATATGATGTTTCCAGGTCAGACGCCGATCCAAATGAAAACCAAAATATTTAACATGAGTTCGTTAAGGCACTTCTTGATTATTAATACGAATAGGAGGTCAGCTCTCCCTGCGTAAGGTAAACGTGATGTGGAAGCATTTTTGTTCGTTTATTCTTATTCTCCATTTCTTAGACCATTTCTCTACGTGAGTTATGTGTTGCTGCAATTGATTTGAGGCTGCTACTGGGTTTCCATTTATGCTGAGAAAAGCAGTGTCATCTGCAAATGTTGAAGTGTAAATTTCTCTTGATGTTGGCATGTCCGCTGTGTATATTAAATATAAAAGTGGGCCCAGAATGCTGCCTTGTGGTACACCCGCTTGAATTGGTTGTTGGCAGCTAGTATAGTCTCCTTCTTTTATAATAAATTGGCGGCCGGTTATAAAACTTTGAAGTAAGTGATAGATGTTTACTGGCATGATTAACTTCAGCTTAGCTAAAACGCCTTCATGCCAAATTTTGTCAAGTGCTTGGGAAACATGGATGAAGAGTGCGGAGAAATATTCCTTACGCTCAAAAGTTTTTCTTATAACTTTCACCAGCCTGTGAGTTTGTTCAGTGGTACTGTGTTGCTTTATAAAACCAACCTGGTGACTTAGAATACAACTGCTGTCGTTTAATGTCGGTGTCAACTTTGTCTTCAACAATTTCTCGAACAATTTAAACAGAGTTGGTAAAAGACTTATAGGCCTAAACGACCTAATATTGGAGGGATCTTTACCTGATTTAGGTATCATCTTTACCAATGCGACTTTTCATAACGACGGGTACGTACATGTGACAATATATTTTATTAAAAAAAGGAGCAAAGTTTGTTTAACAAGTTGAAAAAATTCGCAAATAAATAACGTTAAATTGGTTTCTAACGGATAATTTGCTTAAGAGTAAATAAATGAACAGCTTGCTTAAACCTTTTGGAGTCTATAAATACAGGGATTAAAATAATTGTTGTGTAGCCGCAGTAGTTGAGTTTGTCAAGGCACCTGCATAGTAAAAAATAAAATTGTGTCGAAAATATTAACGGAACAATAAAAACAGTGTATGGAAATCGTAGGTAAATTACTTGAAATATGCATTACAGAACATCGGCAGTCAGCCTATTAAGGAGCATGTTTGCTAAACATCACATAAAATAGTTTCAGTCTCGCCGGAGTGTTAACAAATGCGTTAATTTGTAAAAAGTGAAACTTTAGTACACTAAAGTTCATGGGCAGTGATGGTAACTTCTCTTCTTTAATTGTGTTTCTTTTTGAAAATTATTTCTGTATGTAGAACGTATTTTCTTGAAGTAACAAAAGTATTTTATGTAAATTAAACAGGTCACATTCAGTTAATTTAGAAAACACTACATAAAAGCTAAAAATTATATTTTATGCTCTTAACACTTTCAGTAGATTTTATCACAAAAGAGTTAAATAAGATTTTATATATTATTATTTTTTGTTTTATTTATCACTACATGTACATATTTCTTTGTTTTAGCTTCTAATTAACGTTGATCAGCAAAGACAGAAATAAAAACAAGAGCGCCTCACCTATATTTTTAAATAAAACAGTATTTTAATTTTTATATATTTCATAATATTTTCGATAAGTCTTTCGATGTGTCACAAATCAAATGACATTATAATTATAGTTTCCTACTTTTGAAAATGAATGTTAAAATCAATGTTTGGCCTGAAGCGTAACGTGATGCAAGCACCTGCTGTGTCAATATGTAGGCGTTCATATACACGCACATATACAGTTTTTTAAGGCAAATGTATCCATGTATTAATTGAAGTTTAATTAAAGTTTTAAATGCTTCTTTTATTAAAGTAAAAATAGTTTTAGCATTAAAAAAATTTCAAATAAACAAAAAAGGTAATTTAAATACTGTGAAAGTATTTCAAAGTGCAAAGATTTTTTTCTCTAGTGACCACGATAGTGTCGAATAATTTGGCTGCTAATATTATAATTATTTTTTCTACTATTTTTTTTTCAAGAAGTTAACTCCCCCTTGGAATATTAGAACCAATAAAATATTGTTTTAAAAAGTCTGTATATTTTTAAATTTTTTATCATCAGGTAACATTTTACTACTATCAAAAAGAGCACTTTCTTGACATTAAAAAAATGTTAACAACAAAACAAAAAGTTTATTTTGGCACTATTTTAAAGTACCTTTTTCTGCAGAAATGCTTTTTTTAGTTCATATCATAGCAACCATTTAACTACTTTTAATTTAAAATTTTTTATTTTGTAGTTGTATAATAATTCATCTACAATACTTCAATATAAATCACAATTCAAACGTTCAATATGATAGGTCTGTTCCAGATGCATAACAAAACAGTCCGAACAAGTGAAAATTAGTCCAAAAGCGTTCCCGATAACAATTTTTGTACCAAATTTTTCCTTGGATAAGTTCGGACAAGAATTAAATTATCAGCTGTTTTTTGTTTACATTAAAAAATCAAATAATTTTTAAATAAATGCATAAAGTTTTTACTTAAAAGCAAAATGGAAGAATTTTCAAATAAACTTGAAGTTGTAAGTACTTGTACATATATTTGTGGATATTTATCACTTTCTTTAATAAAATATGCTCTTATAGATCATTGAAGAAGTCATGGACACATCAAGTGAGTCTGATCAAGACGACATTTTGGACTTAGTTGCTAAAGATTCAGATTACACTCAATTATTTTTTACAGCTGTTGGCAATGCTGCAAATGTTTTGTTTTTAAAATATTTTTCATTTTAAGCGTCTAAAAACACTTAAATAAAATTTATTTAATTAAGTCAGCACCATTAGCATTTTAGGATGTTCAATTGTGGTTTTTTGCGTTTCAGCAATTTTAGACTACTTTGTCACATTCAGAGAGTAATTTTCTTTTTACTCTCAGAAGTCCGGACTTGAAGTTCATTCGAATCCACTTTCCCGTAATATACTACAACAACGCGGACACGTCCGGTTGAAAAGGAGGAATACTACCGCCCTCATATGAAATAATACCATGTAGAACTTCATAACTAGATTTTTGTCTGGCATTGGCTGGACTTTTACTATTTTTATTGTTAGATTAAGATTTGAATACTTATTGTTATTTCATTTATTGAATAAAGATATAATAAATAAAAGAAATTTGAAAAAAAAAAGTCCGGACTATGCATCTGGAACAGACTTGATGATTGTTATTTTCATTTAAACTCTAAAAAAATAATTTTTCAAATACGTTTCTCACACTTTTGTTGAACTTAATTTTTTGTATTTCAGTTTTTAGCATTTCACTAAAAACTATTCAAACGGCAACATATAAATTATTTCACATAGAAATAAACTCGAACTCCGAAAGCTGCATCTGTGCAAAAGCCTCAAAGAATGTAGGTATCTGACAGATGTTAAAGCATTTAAATACGTTTAAGCTTTTAACAAAATAAGGCCCTGTGAAAGTCAAGTAACTATTAAGACACCTTTTTTATAGTTTCAACCTTAAAATATCAATATGAGTATCATTTTAAAGCTTTTAAAGAGATATTCAAGGAAAATCAAAAATTTTTACAAATGTTTTACCCATTAAGAGCCGATGGCGTATTTGTGTAATTTTTTATTTTTTTATTCTCTGCCACCTCATATTTGTTTTGTTTTTTTTTTTTTTTACTGGAATTACTGCACTGAACAAGACTTACATAGATTGTGAAGGGTATATAAGATTTCTGATTTTGCATTCAATTTTGTTTTCAATTCGTTCTTATAACAGATAAAGAATTATTACCCATATCCAAATTTCAAGTTTTTTCCTGAAACGGCTTAAATGGTAATACCAATTTCATCAAAATCACTGCCTTTATAAAAACATCCTTTAATTTTTAAATGTATTGTTTATACTTGATTTTATAGCGGATAGATTGATACATTGTTAAAAAAATACTAAAGCTATATACCTTAAAATCACGCAACTACAGTAACACCATCTAGTTTATTTTTTTTTTTTAATTGCTCTGAGAACGAACATAAAAATATCTGCCTATTGCTGTTAAAAACCAAGAGCACATACGAAAAATCACGTTAATATGTGGACTTCCTTTGTACTTGCTGCTATAGTAGACACAGTAGTACATACAGTGTGCAAATTTTACTTTTATGCCTATCACATTTTAAAAAATAAAGATATTTTTATAAATATCACGTCACCTTTAGCAGGACATTTAGTTTTTTGTTATTGTTGTTGTACCGGCTATAGTAATAAACCCTCTGAAAAAATTTTAGAGATATAACTATCACAGCTCTAGATAGAAGCTCTACATTTTTACACTTTGTGTACGGAACCCTAACGAAAAAAAAATCAAAAAGAAATGAGTAGGAAACGGTCACTCTGCAAATAAAAAAAAAATTCATCGTATTTTTTGCGCCACTTACTACATGTGTTTTGTTCCTGACAGCCTAAACACAGAATTAGTCTTTACTTTCCGTTCCGTGACGAATCAGCTGATCGGTTTCTGTTAAATGGAAAATATGTATTTGTGGTTTGTTATTATTTTGACGTTCTGTTCCGTTCCGTTCCGTTCGAATCAGTAGAAAATAGAATTCAACGTTAAGTTACTTGGTAGTTGTTTGGTAGTGTGAGTGCAAAATTGTAAACAAAACATTTTAGTCATTGTAATTGTAGTTTATTTTTTGTTGTATTGTGTATTGTGTTCTCTTTGTTTATTATAAACAGCTGATTTGTTGTTACATAAAAACTAACTACAAAAATTTAAAAAGCAGAACGGCATGAAACAGAACAGCAACAGAAAGTAAAGACCAATGAGGCCTTAAATCAAGTGAGCATCTGAGCGTATGACTTTTTGCCAACTGCTTTCGTTAATATCACTCATACGTCTCATATCTACGGCACATTGAATTTTGGTAGAATTCATCAATCAACGTAACATTTTTACATAATTTGTTTTAATTTTTTTTCACTCAAATCTTGCAATTTAAAGTGATTTTAAGAATAAATACATATAAATCATATTAAAATACTTAGTTATTTCCAGCTGACTTCTATTTAAATAAAAAATAAACTCACATACTTAACCTTATTGCCAGTATTACTTTTTTGACAGCTTTGTTAAATGTATCAAAAGAAATTATAATTTCAACTGTTTTAATTTTCTTTTCTTTGTACAACTTTGAGGTTTAAAGAAAAATGTACGTTTCGGCACGACCGGAAATAGTAATATGTCACGTTCGATTGTACAAAATGAAAAATTAAATAAAAATTATTCCATTACGGAAAAATAAACACAGTCGAGTAGATACATATGAAAACACAGTCACCTGTATACCAAGGCACATACACACACTCGACAAAACTATAATGTTCGAAGGCAAGGGTAGAAATAATTTGGACAACTGTTAACAATTATTTAAAATCTTTTTATTAAGTTTGTTTTTTTCAACATCAATTTATTTGTTTTTGTTTTTATTTATTTATTTTTTAATATTAAACATCTTAAATTATCGAGAGATGAAATTAAAAAAATCTTACACGTTTTTTGAATAAATTTAAAATCAATTTCTACTTTAAAAAATTTAGAAAAATAATTGGCGTGAATATCAATAAATCCGTCTAAAATCACAAAAAGTATTGAAATCAACTTTGCCAAGGCACAAGACGAGTTAGAAAAATTTTAAAACCGCCAATCGACCAGACATAGTTTCGAAAATTTTTCAATTGAAAATCATTAAGATCGATCTATGTCCTTCGAAGCAAAGGGCTAAACACCACGCCTGCCTCTAATTTTTCCATATCATTTGTAACAATGAAGTGACTCGAAAGAAACAAAAAAAATATAGAGATAGAGAACTTTTTCAAAATTATGGTCCTTCAATTGTCAATATGGTCAATATTTTTATTATTTAAAAGCTTTTGAGGAGATCTTTCAGAAATTACTAAAATATTTCAAAAATGCTTAACTCATTAAGAGTCCATGACATTTTCATGTAAAATTATATATCGACTAATTTTTTATTCTTTATTTTTTTTTTTAATTCTCTGTCACCCCAATATTTGTTTTTTTTTTATTGGAGTTACTTTAGTAAACTAGATTTACATACATAGGGAAGGGTATGTAAGATTCGGCATAGCCGAATATAGCACTCTTAACTCTTACTTATTTTAACTAATTATAAATGAAAACTTTTCACTAAAAATCAATACCAATCGTGGAAAAGCAGACTACGGATCTTGTGAGTTACTATTTCACGCAGATTTTTTTTATAAACTCGTGAATAATAATAATAATAAAATATAATTATTATGATATATAAATTCAGATAACCCAAGTGTAATATTTTAATGTATACATTTCATATACATGCGTGTACTCGTACACTAAACAAATACTTTGTAAAGAAGTTATGTATCCGGATGTCCTTGTCATTATGTCTATTTAAACTCATACTTATCTGATCGCTATCGCCATATTAAGTTTGTTGTTTTTTAACACGTAAAACGTTTTGTATATTGTTTTACTATTCATTAGATTTTAACTGCTACGTTTTACACATTAAGCACTCAGTCATTTACTTACATTAGATTAAATATCATCACTTAATATATCAACTGCGCCAATCATGTAGTTACAGTCAATTATTTATTAGTGCCATGCTTTATTGTTATAAAGCTGATGATGGTTACGATAGCGGTGCATATAATGGATTATTTCCACGTGATATCAATTTGCCAACTAATAATTTATTACAATATTTAAATTTTCAACAGACACATATGGAAGACTTTAATAGTCTAGTCGCTTATAATAGATTGACTTAACATTTATGTGTATAAACATATTTACAATTTAGTAAGTTAAAATTATGGCGACTGCTTATTTTTTTATATTAAAAGGTTTTTCAAAATACATTTCTTAAGATAACTTGTTACTGTAAAAAAGTATTATATGTAAAGCATTATTTTATTTGCATAACTATACCTTAGTATTAGCAATGCCCACAACATTAATTTTCTTAAAATTGAACTTAAGATAAATATGTTTTTAAATATTTATCGTAGAGATCTGTAAACAGTGTTAAAAGTTTTCCATCTATCAAAAAATAAAATGTGCTGATAACTGTTATATACCGGTGAAATTCGGTGCTTTCACATTTGTATCTATTTTCTCTACAAAATGACTTATTTAACGAAAAAAAGCATTCTATATTTAAACCAAGGTTTTAAGGGACATTTCTCACAAAGTTTTGTTTGAATCTATTCAGTAGTTTTAGCGTGATGCGAACACAAACAGACAAAATTAAAAAAATTTAAAAAAGAGATGATCGAAGGACGATCGATCCCGTAATTTTTGAGGAACATCGTGAACGTGATTTTAAAACCATCGTTTTTTTATTAGTGACGTGATCACCGTTGCCCTTTCTTTTTTTTATTCAAACCTACATGTTTATTTAGGAAACTTTCATGTACAATTTTTTATTAATTATTAAAAGATAACAAACCAGCAAAAAGAATAACAAAAGTTTTAATTGTTTTATTTTGTCATTTAGTTCTAAGTGAGCGCATAATAAACACTTTATTGCGATTTTATGTTTAAATTGGAAATTTAGTTAAAAATACTAAGATGAACAAGAAGAAGAAAAAGTGTTACCGCAGTCATAAAATTTTTGTCGTAATGGAAATATTACCAACTTTAAAAATATGGAAATCAAATAATAAAGAAATGTGTTTACTTTCACAGGAATAACTTAAATCTAATTACATTTACAAAAAAAAATTATTTGTATTTAGTTTTGTTGTATATTTAATAAATACTGTGACGGCCACGTCCAAAAACATTTCCTTTTTATTTCACAAAAAATTCTTAAATTAAAATTCACAAAATTTTAGCGCTTGATATTTTTATTATGACATTTCTTTGCCTATTTTTACTTTTTTTTAAATTCACAATCACCGCAAGACTTTAAAAATATTGAAGCTTAGAGGGCGCTTTGTCAATACAAATTGAAGGATCATTCACAGTGTGAAGATCGTATTTTTGCACAGTGTTCTTGAGATCTGTATCCTCGAGCGAAAAATGTGCCAAGGTGTCAAAAGAAAAGATCAACGAGGCTGAAGTGAGAACGTGTTTAGAGGCCAAGCTATAGTGTTGTGTCAAGAACCAAGTGATTCTCACATATTGATTGAACTTTAAATTTAAGAAATTTAATAAAGAATCAATAAGAGAAATTAATTAAAATTATAAAAATAAGAAAACAGGGTAAGTTAAAATAGCAATGTTCTAAAAAAAATATATAAAAACTCTACTTATAATTAATTAAAATCAATTTTTATTTAAAATTACATAAGAAAACATAATAATAAATGATTTTAATTTGGTTTTCGGTATATAAATGTAAATAAAGTATAGTTTCTTCTTGAGCAGTTATAGATAAAAGGCTCATTTGTGCTTTGTAATAATTATTTTCTGAAAATCAAATAATATTATTTATTATTACATAAACAAAATATTCTTTTCAACTTTTAAAATAAATGAAACAATTTAATATCGTATGTAGGTTAATCCAAGGTCTAGAGCCATCTACGGCTAAAACAAATAAAGCAAAAAAAGAACGTGATAGTACGGACAGAAGCATTGGCAAAGAACGAAACCGTAATACGGTCACATTAAAAAAAAAATTAAATGAAAAAAGAATTGCATACGATTTTAAAATCAAATATGAATTTATTAATAAAGAAATAAAATAAATAACCCTAAGAAGATATAAAAAAACTAATAAATATGGGTATAATAATAAACAAATAAATATAAATATATATAAAAATATGTGTAAAAATAAAACTAAAAAAAAAAACACAATAAAACTAACGCCTAAACTAATAATTCCTAAACAAATACATAAAATCTAATTAAATCTTAAAACTAAGCAAAGTATTGATTTTTGTTATGATCGTGTTAAGTTATTATTATACTTGTCTTTTATTTAATATATAAAGTTTTTTTATATTTATATTCATTATTGTTATTGGTTTGTAACATAAATAAGCATATAATGAATAAAAACAAATTAAATTGTATTTGTTAATTAAATAGACTATTTTCGTTATCATTCTAATTATGAAGAAAGAGTAGAATCCACAAAGCTGTTATGTGAATCGAAGTAAACTGGTAAGTTTTATTTAGGGGTTTCTAGAAATTTTATTACAGGTGACCAGGAGCCAAGGATAGCTGATATATGCTATATTAGGGGCGGGCAACCTGAGGAGACTACCAACAACCGGTCTCATATGAAACATGTAGATCAATAGCATTGATAGATTATTGCTTTACTGTCGTACGTCTGTCCATTCCTTATTTGAATTACCAGTCAAAGTGAAAATGTAAAACACTTTCAGTATAAAATTCTTGCACGAATGATTAAATATGGACAGAACCACTAAACGTCATTAAGGTCTGTCACAATACGCCTACAATTTTCTATTACTATTTCCCAGCAAGCAAAATTGTTCGATATCATTAAGATATCTGATAGAAACGTCTAGAAACAAATCAAAATCGTATATGAATTCTGTCACAGTGGGAATTTCTGAGTTTCTTCCCGACATTTCTGATAGAAATCTTACAGACTTCTAAAAAAAAAATGACATGGGAAATATTGCGACATAAGCAGATATTTATATTGATTTCTAATATATATATCTGAAAGAATATCGATTGTCTTGTATTTGATCGTAGAAAAGGTTTTAGTATTGTAGGATAATTCTTGAGGCACTTAAGAGATGAATTCAGATCACGCAAGTAAAGGTTAAGTTCAAATTTTTAACTACTTTCTTCTTTACAATCGGATGTATTAATGACTATGGAATATAAAATGAAAAAATATATAAACGAAATCAAAGTTTTTAATTTTTCGTAAGCGATTATTACCTTCATTTACGTCCTCACCGTAATATTTTCTAAGCTTTAATATAAATTTTAATAAACTTGCTGAAATTATCCGAAACGTTTTAGAAGTTCATTTTTAGAATTTTTAGGAATGTAATTGAATTTTGTTTAAGTACAAGTAATGATTATTGCCTAATTACAATTACAATTACATATAATGTATTGTAATTGAAATTTTTATAATTTCAATTACATATAATTGTAATTGATTTTAGTCCCTGATTATAAGTAATTTTAATTGAAAATATTCAATTACACATTATGTGTAATTGTAATTGTAATTAAAATATAATTGAATCCCCTGATATGTATGTATTACTTAAAAATTTTTTTTCTTAATTTTAAATTCTGTCACCCCAATATTTGCTTTTTTGATTGGAGTTACTACACTAAACAAGATTTACATAGATGGTGAAGCGTATATAAGATTTGTCATAGCAATCTTAAGATGTGGTCAGATTAGTCAAGTATTTGACCAAAAAAGAGTAACGATTTTTAATATAATAAATGTGTTCTCTTATTTTTTTAATTGAGTAGGGCCATATATTTCTTAATAAGTATTTGAGAAGGACAAAAATTTGTTTTCAATAATTAAATGGTTATGTCTTTTTATTCAAATATTTGACTAATCTGACCGTACCTTTATTATTTGTTTTAATTTCTCTTAAAACACGCCTGCTGAAACAAATCGATTCGATTTATTTGTATTTCTCATGCTTCTAGGCGCTAGAAATAAATAATTTCGTTTTCTATAACTGAACATCAGATGGCACAATAGTTCAGTATCTTAGAATTTTTTTAAAAAATATGAAACTTACTATAACGTAATGCGCAGGGCAAAGTCGCGGTTTTTACGATTTTTCTAAATACAAAGATTGCCAGTGTCTAAAATTTCCACTTCTATGTACAGTTTACAAAATCAAAAAGCAAACTTTAGCCTAACTGAAAATGTGTTATGCATTACTTACATGCCAACATAAAAAATCTTAAAATTTGTTTTTTCATTAAAGAGTATGCTTTCACATACAATGATGATTAGTCCTGACAAATTAAAATAATGGAGCTGTTTCTCTAAACTACACTTTCCAAGATTTTTAAAACGATTTTCTTCAGTTTAACGATCTGTTCTTAGGTAAAGTTTTACCGAATTGAATATATCAATACTTCGTCATGTATACAAACATATATGTACCTAGGAATCATTTGTTGTGAAGTCTATTTGAGATACCAGCGTAATGACAAAATGTAATTTTGCTTGATGTTGTCGAATATTTTTTTTTTCGAAGGAATCAAATGAACTTTGTGAAGAATTTCATCTGACATGTACACCAATTGAAGAACATTGTACAGGCTTCAATAACCGACATATGATAGCGAGAAACTTAAAGTTGTTAAGAGCTAAAATATGAAATAAGTAATAAGAAATACTTGCAACGTTCTGCACATTTTTTCGGAATTATCATTTTAATTCAGATTTTGTTTGCGTGAAAATTTTTATTTACAGCTTTTCGGGTTTATGGATCATTTTAGCGTAAATTTCAAATTAATTTGTAAGTTCTTCTCACTTTCAGGTAGAATTTTTACTTTAGTATATTTAGAGAGTCATGCATACATCAATTAATATAAATTATATTATTTGGGAATGATTAATTGCTATAAAAATAAACCTATCAAAAAATTTACATTATCAAGAACTTTTTAATGTGAAATCTATAACTGCGGAGAAAGCAATCTTTTCTTCCTTCATTTCGCTTCCTAATTATCTTTTCACAAATTCGAAATGAAAATTGTATTTAACTAACAAGGCTAGGAATGCTAAATATTTTGAATTTAAGCTATTTTTTAAATAAACTATAGAGTATTCAAACAAAATATTGGAAGTTAAAAAATTTCCTACATATGACATTATTGCTACCATGAGCTATTTTACACCACGGCTTTTTGCATGAAACGAGTTTCATGAAATTTTTAGCGAGTTTTATCGCACCACTATACTATGAAAATTTTTATGGCATCGCAACTTGTACATTTCGCTTCTAATGTGATATTCGTAATTGCATTTGTTTGTGTTATTTCAAATAATACACAAACACCAAAACGTAAAAACCTCCTCTCAAAACTAAAGCCTTGCTATTTTGCTTTCCCCGCTTGCTTTTATACACCTCTTACCAAGGCTTATTAATTTAACAGGTAAAAGCAATTCTAAAACAACTACAACAATAATAATAAAATATGTTTTCAGATGTCAAAATCAACTAACGCTGCACATAGTTACTAATTACCGAATTATGATGACAAAAATGGAATTTTTGTATTTTGTTAAATGTAACCACTGTTCTAGTATATAACAGTATATACACAGTAAACTTATATTAACCTGAATGTGCAAGTTATAGTGCTGCTGAGATATAAGCGAATTAAAAGACTTGTTTTTGAAAAAAAAAAAAAAAATGTTTCTTTATAATGCTTTACGCATTACTTTATTATTTTTGTTTCTTGAGTATTATTACAGGGAGTCTACACCTGATGAATTTATATCTTGATGAAAGTCAAATTTATATTATGATAAAAATTCATCCTGTGTAGACTTCATTTATTAGTGCTATATCATCGCTATGATATAGTTATCAGAGCTCATAGACTAATAAATTCATCATGATATAAAAAGTCATTTTATATGTAATTTTATTTTTGACATATAATTTTTTTAATAAAATTTTAAATTATTATAGCTTGGGCATTTTTTATTATATTATTATTATAAAAACCAACCGAAAGTTCAAAAAATAATATTTACACAGAAATATTTGGACAAATTGCCTTCACAATGACCAATAAAGAATTATTCATCATAATATTAAATCATCAACGTCTACCCCTTTGAAGTGATATTAATATAAATTTGACAATTGTTCTGCCGGCGTTTTATTAGGCATTATGATGAAAATTTGTCTCGTGTGGACATAGTGTTAGTACACTTAACATTGTTTTACATGGGCATCTTCTTAATGTAATTTCCTTCCAAAAATTTTATCTCAAAACTGTTTATGTTTATTAGTAAGAACAGGAATTTTGTTATTACCATAATATTTCTTATCTTAAAATATGCTTACAAAATATTTATTATAAGGACTAAACAAATATTTCTTATCCTGAAATAATATTCGGGATTGAAACTAGTCATAACCTTTTGCTCTGGTAAATATATATTTTTATTTTTTAATTTTTTTCCAATCAGAATTGAAGTCTTGGATATTATAAATGAATTAACATTTTTACTTTTTTTCGGTTAAAGTAAATGAATTATTAATTTAATTTCTAAAAATTTTCAGAAAGAAAAATTGTTAACAAATGTATGCAGACGTTTTCCGAAGAAAACAAGAAATATTAGACACTAGCAGCTTTTTCTGGATCGCTTCATCTTTCATCAGCGTTCTTCGCATCTATCTACTTAGGTTGTGTATATTGTAAACATCATCTATTTAATTTGTTTAGAAGAAGTCAAAACATTCATATTTGTTTTCTTACAACATTATAGATGCTGTTCTTGTATCATATTAACTGTTGTTTAGTTAGACGAAGTCTGTTACAATGTATATTTTTTTTATAATATTTATCCTAGTATGATGATAGATCTAAGTAACTTAACTAGTGGGCGTAGCAGATAATAATACTTTGCACGCAAGTACAGACTAATATGATAAAATAAAAAAATAAATACTTATAGATTTCTTGCATACTATTATATTTTTTTTGTCGTCGTTATTCCGTTATTTGTCCCAATGTGGGCTGTAGAGAAAAAAAGGAATATTATTATTGTTATTTTTATTTTTATCACTTCACAGTACAGCCGTTATGGTTGTGGTTACGGGATAAGGTGCGATAAAGCGATAAAATGCAGCTTCATAAAAAAATTTTACACACTTTTTTGTTCTATAAAAGTTTAAAATATATTTTCAGAACACATGATATTACAAAAAAAAATTAGGAAAAATAAGTGGAAACAAATTTATACGTCTGAAAACGCAAACAAAAAATTCACCTGTAGTACGATTCACTAACTTTAAGCAATACGACAATTGTTATCAGTCATCATTTTCTGTTGTTTGTAGTATCGATTATGTGATTCACTAACTTCGTTTTAACGGTATTAGACATTTTTAATTTTCTTATAAGACAAATTAAAATTGAGTGGCATCTCCGTTATCACATATACGAAAAACACGAAAGAGGAGAATAAAAACATATGAATTCAAGCAAGGCTCATGCATGTGTTTATTTCCTCAATGTCAATTAACACACTTGAATACGTGTTATTTAATAAGCATGTATGGAGTTTGACAATGAAAAAAGCATAATAATTGTTTTGATTAAAGAGTTGCGGTTACCTTTTCTTGAATACAGCCAAAACATATACTTATCTGTAACTTTTCTTTTAACAAGAAATTTATTTTTAAAATAAATTTTAAATGCTCTTAGTTGAACTTAATAAAACAATAATGTTTAATTTAATTAAATTAAGAGCAAACAGTATTTGTTTTATTTACATAATTATTTTGTGTTCGAATGTGTATATATTTTTTACGATTATGCTTATATGCATGTGTGTATTGTACATACACATGTTGTTGGTCATTCGTTTCGTCGACAAATATAACAACGCAAAAATTATAGTCGCTTTTTTAACAATGACCATCTCGCTAACTATAACAAATGGTTTTAAGCAACAACAAGATCGTTAAAATTATTAGTGAATAGCAAAATTGACATTTTTGTTGTTAAGTCAATTAAAACAAGCGATAGTTGTTAAAAAAGAGTACTGAATCGCATTACTGATCTACTGCTACTACATAGTATATTAATAAGCCTTGCCTCTTACCAACAAGCAGAAATATCATAAAACAAGTTTCATAAAAAAATTACGTAGTGTAAAATGGCTTTATTAATAAATCCAACACAGACTTGATTAACTCTCTTGCTACCAAAAAGTGTAACTCTGCTTCTTTATCAACCAATAACTGCAAACTTTTGTTTACATTAGGGATTATACGGAGCATCCAGCCTTAATTGTAAACACAGATAACTTAAATTTAAATAGCTAGTAAAGAATATGTTGGCTACAACTGGAAACTCTTTGGCAGGTTCAGCCGGAATACCAGATAAGTCATGGCAACCGAATTTTGTTACACTGGAGACAACGTTAGTCTTATAAGTTACAAAAACTATTCTTAGCCAAATAATTAAATTACAATAATTTCAGTATGGGAGAAGTAACAGTGGAACTGTATTGGAGACATGCACCAAACACATGCCGGAATTTTGCCGAATTAGCTAGACGTGGTTACTACAATAATGTAGTGTTTCATCGCATTATTAGAGATTTTATGATACAAGGTGGTGATCCCACAGGTACAGGTCGAGGCGGCAATTCAATTTATGGAGGTGAGTTTCCTGACGAAATACACCCGGACTTAAAGCATACAGGAGCTGGCATATTATCTATGGCGAATTCTGGGCCCAATACCAATGGTTCACAATTTTTTATAACCCTCGCACCAACCCAGTGGCTAGATGGCAAACATACCATTTTTGGTAGGATATACTCCGGTATGCAGGTAGTTAAACGTATTGGTATGGCAGAAACTGATAAAAATGATCGGCCCGTAGACAGCGTGCGCATATTAAAAGCAAAAGTGGACAAATTATAGTTCATTTGTAACAACTTTATTAATAAGAGAGTACTTGAAATAAACTTAAACTAGATAAAAGGGCATAATGGTTTAATATCAATCAATTGTGTGGAGTCATTATCCCATTCCTATACGGTACTGTCCAACATATCAACAAGACGTTTAATTTCCCGTCTAAAAATAAAAACGTTAGTTGATTTGTAATTTTTGTGAGCGGTTAAGAGCACAACGAGTATAAAATACATTTAAAAAATATGCACTTAGGTATAACCGTTATGCTCTAGACCATAAAATGTTCTTACATTCGTGATCCAACTTGTTCGGTAGGCTGCATAGACTTTGTAATTTCTTCTGTCTTTGCCATTATCGTATACATGCATTTAATATTGGCATCCATACTGTCCGTCAATTTATTAACAGCGTTTTTGTGTACCTCTACATTATCGGCCGTTATGGATGAAATCGAATGCAGTAAATTACACAAATTTTCTGTTAAATTATCTACCGATGCTGCCAAATACTGTGCTTCAATTTCTATGTCATTTAAAACATTGGCATCGATTTGCGGCAATTGTGGCATTAGCATAAACTGCCGCGTCATGCCACCGTCCACAGAAGTTGAAGGTGTGCTGTTATTTGAAGAAACTTTTAAATTATAAGAATCTTAATCTCAAATACCTATAGGTGAAAATTACAAAAATTTACCTTCTCTTCCTGATGGACTGGACAAGCGCAACTTATCCTCCAAATTTTCAGCCACAAAATGTCTCATTTGACCGCTTGCATCGTCAGTACCTTCCAACTCATACGGTATGGCATCACTTATCAGACTTTGTGGCCGTTTGGGTGTTTTATTACTATTATCACAGGAGCTGCTTTTAGAATTATCCTCGTCTTCCTCGTCGTCTACACTTTCATCTCTACCTGACATAGATCTTTTGGCCGTAGGGGTGAGATCATATAAAACATTGTCTGGAACAGCTCCTGCATACTGTGCTAGAAAAGGTATTTCTTTGTAAGATGAAGCAACATCAGAGTTCGAATTTGTAGATGTTTTACGTGACCTCGTATTCGATGACTCCTTACGACTTTCCGTTTCTTCTTCAATTTCCTCACCAGTTAATCCATAACGCGGTCTGATAGGTATGTCTTGTGTTCGTTTAGTCATATTGCGTGAAATATTACTTTCCAAGCAAGAACATTTTAATTAATGTCTGTGATTTTATTATTGATTTTTTATAGTAATATTTTGACAGTTCTTAAAAATTATTTTATTCGGATGCACCCTGTAATATAAAAATAGTAGAAAGGTAATGCCAAGTTATCTTGAAAAACTAGCCTTTAATTACAAAAAAATCACAAAATGTATCTTACATTTGAATATGACAAACCTTATCCTTTGAATGATGAAGAAACCATACGAAAATTTTTTTATCTCCAGTGATAAAAAGCATGTTATACGTAAAAAGCCCTTTAAGACGATGTAAATAAGATACTTACATGATTTTTTAATTCGATAAATATAATAGAATATGCACATATGTATATGCAAATTTCGAAGTACATCCAATATCTCTGATTATTGTATGAGCAATGAGTAAGTGTTTATATCGCCGTTAATTATTTGATGATGATGGCCATTTCGCTACTGCTTGCTTAGCTCTTCAGGAAACTTCTCACAAACATTTGAAGTAAAGGTTTTTGTCCGCACAATAAAGTAAAAACAAAAACTCAAAGTTCAAGCAAAAACAACAATAATTAACAATGAATTGATTTTTCTTTATCCACTGTATACGGCTCATTTATACAGTTAAAAAATTTTGAAAAATAAAATAAAATAAAAACAAATAAAACGAAATATTACAAAACATTACTTAATCTTATCAAATATTTCTTTAAAAAATGAAAGCTCTCTTTAGAGATAGACTTCAAATAAGTTATTTTTATTAATAAATTTTTGTGATGATAAAGTTTTATGATTCAATCATACATTAATACAATTCGCTTGTGTTATTTTGTTCTTTTTTGCTTCATCATCTCTATTTGGAATACGCTTGAAATGTTTAAACAAAATATTTTTATACAATGCACATAATTGTTAAACTTAATATTTTTATGGATAAATACGCGTTAAAGTAATAAGTAAAATATAATATATAATAATTTTAAGAGAAAATTAAAAAAAGCAACTAGAGAATAAATTTTGAATTGGAATTAAAAGTTTTAAGCTCGCTTTCAATCAAATAGTTAAATTGAAAATTATGAGAGAATTTGCCAATTTAATATTTTTAAAGTTTACATTTTTTTTAATTTAGGACGTTTTATATTTTTATACTGTTCTTTGATTTAATTCTTTAACATTCAGTTAACACAAATAATTCTCTACATATATATATCTCCATTTATACTTTTTTTAATTAATTAATGAAAAAAATCGATTGTTTTTCTCAGTAAGGTGTAAATGTAAAATCAGCAAGCCCTAGCGCCATTTACTTTGCACTAATTTTTAATGAAAACTGGTGAAATTCAAGACAATTATTAATACAAGTAAAGCTACAGCTGAACCAAAAATACACAACATTATTGCTTTCTTTTTGCGTAATTTATTCTGCAAAGAAATAAGTAAATAAATAAATAAGTAAACTGCATTATTTTAAAAAGATATTAACAAAAATTATAGAAATATTGACCTTATAAGAACCAGCTAAACGTAAATTTTCTGTACCCTGAGAAACATAAACACTAGTTTGTTCAACGGATGATTCTATGGAGTCCACTGTTAAACCTTGCTCATATACCATGGCTCCGAGCTTTTTATAAATTTCATTAACTCCCAAAATGTTTTCCTAAAATAAAAAAAAAATAATATACATTTAATCTTAGAGTTAGAGTTTGTATTTTGTGCTTACCTCTAATTCTCTAATTGCCCTTTCTTGCTCTTCTAAAGCTTGCAAATCAATATCTTCTTGCATTTGTATTTGTTGTTGCTGCTGTGACTTGCGACCAAAAAGATTGTCTTCGAAAAAGGAGTTGTTACTGCCATTTGATGAATTTGTTGAGTTGCTGGGAGGTTTGGCAATATTATATTGATTTGCTCTAGCCTGGCGAACTTGATTCTTTTCAATATCGACAGTTTTGCGTTGAACGGCCTAAGGACATATATAAAATTTTAATTATTGTATTTTTAAAATTGCACAGTGTTAACATTTAGTCCATCTAATATTTGTTTCTAAAAATATACAAGAATTAGAGCAAATAATATCCGAAAGGGTAAAAACGTTACCCCATCGTTTTTTTGTGCCTGTCATAGGTCTTTATCACAAACACAAAATTTGTGTTTTTCTAACATCATATTTGTTTGATGTTTAGAGTTTTTCTTGTATTATTTAGTTAAAAGCTGTCGTATTGTCATTGTATCATTTTTTTATTATTTTAAACTGTTTCTTTCACGTGTATGTTTAATGCATTATGTTTCTAATGTGGTTGCCTCGTCAGTACTAAGCCATAGCTTCTCTACCCTTGTTCAATTTGATTTGATAATAACATAAAACTAAAGGGTATCTCGATAGATTCGTTAATTTTGCGTATATGACTGTATTTTGAAAAAATGTGAAATTTACACAGAGTATAAAGCTCTACAAATGCTAAAACATCAAGTATAAATAATATAAAATCAAAAAAAGTTGGCCCATTAGAAATGCGTGGAATCATTTGTCAAGCTATAGGCAGACTTATAAAATTTACACAGAACGTGTGCTAAATTTTAAACAAATTTTAACAAAAACTAAAAGTAATGAAAAGATCATAATAATTGTATATTTTTATTTGTGAACTTAATTGGGGAATTTTTGTAGTATTATCATTCCGATCAATTTTGTTTTACCTTCTTCAGATTTCGAACAATTTTATTCACTACTAGAAAGGCTGAATCTTAACTCTTTAATTTAAATGTATTATTATGGCGCAAACCATAGTTAACAAAGGGCTAATCTAGGTAAAAACACGTAATAAACGTGAGTTTTAACACCGCAAATAAAATAATTAAAAAAAAATTCAATTCTGAAATTTAAAAGTGGTTTCACGTTCGATCGAAATTGAGTTCTGTGACATGCCTGTATATTATGTTAATATCTCGTAACATTTTCAAATAAAAATGCAATTTATTTGTTGGTTGGAAAAGCTGGTATTTACATACAAGTATTTCGCCGGTTGCTTAATTAGCTCGTCAGGAAACCTTTATCCAAATTTTTAGAAAAGCCAAAAATATTTTTCTTTGAAGTATAGATCAACATGAGAGTTATTTTAAAAGCTTTAACAAAAAATACCAACAAACAAACTCGTTTTTATAATTTCTTACATTCATTTTGCGTAAGGTTGGTTATATGCCGAAAAGTAAGAACAATCTCAATTTGTAATACGTTGCTTTTTTATTTTTAAATATGAAAAATTTTTGGCTTAAACGGTTATTTCATAAACATTAATTTAAGATGTGCTGATTGGCAATGAGCAATACTGTAAAAATCCCTGATCAAAAAAAAAAAAAAAAAAATTACTTAAAAATTATTATTATTTATACCTATACCAAAAGTGGGATGTTATGCATTGAAATCAGTTAACAGAGCAATGTTGTTTAAGTGTGAGTGCAAATTTATATTCAATTCGTTTTATTTTTTACTCGTCGATGACTAATAAAACTAATTGTGCTTACATATTAACGACAAATAAAACAAAAACAAAAATACTAACCTGAAACGATGTTAAGGCAGCAGTAAATTCATCAACCAAGCGATCTCTTTGTATTTTCAAATGACGTTCTTTACATTTGTCCACTTCTTTTAAATGGTTATTTGTATCGGATACCAGCTGATGTGTATAGGTCATAATTTGATGGCTTAAATACATTAAAGTAGAATTATTTTAAAAGCTTTTTTAAAAAAAAAAAAATACTTACAGTTGTTTTTTCAAATCGGGCGAGTCCTGAGGTGTATTGCACTGGTTAACCATACGTTGCATTGTTGACACTATCAAAGTAACATTTGAAAATTAAAGAAAAATATAAAATAACATTTTTTTATATTAACCATTTTGTAAGATTTTTTGTATGCTGGTGGCAATAGTTTGAGCCAATCTTTGAAAATCAATTTCACTTAAACCTTGTGTATTGGCATTTCCATTAACACTATGACCGCCACCTCCTCCTCCACCAGCTATGCCATTTTCCAAATGTTGCAAGTCCATGCTTTCGTATGCGCTCAGTTTGACAGAATTTTTTTTTTAATATTTTATAGTCGAAAATATTAAATTCTTTATGTTTAAGGAATCAAAGGGCGACGCATTAACCGTGAAAATGAATAGTGAAGCACGAAAACGAGACCTTGTACCACAATTACTTTTTTACATATACTTATATGGGTTACTTTAAAATGTACAATACAACAAATTCAGAGCGATACTTTAGTGGTGCACTACTTTCTTTTCTTGTCTATTTCCTTAAAAGTGACGTAGTTTTTTCGTTTTTTCTTAAAATTTCACACACACTTTTCGTCGTATTTTAATATAATAAATTATTTTGCTACTATTTCGTGTAGGTTGGTATTGAATTTACTCTTTTTGTTTTTTGAAATATCCATTTATTTATTGCAAATTTTTTTACAAAACAATTTTTGTTTAATAACTTCCCAATTTTTATTTCTTTATTTGCATCTTTATTTTATACTGCTATTCGCTTAATAACTATACTGAGGATATCCAACACTGACGTTCAAATAAACAGGGTGATACAAATTATAAAATTGCTTTTACATAGATGTGGCAGGAACACTTTTCAAAGCTTTAAACTCATTTCGTTAGCATTTAATCATTAGATCGAGAACAATTAAATATTGTTCAATTATTATGTGGCTGGATGTCTAATAATGGTCTTGTGGTTAATGCTACTAAGACGAAGGCAATAATTTTTGTGATTGTACTTATAGCAATGTTAATATTGCTTTGAAGGGCAACTTTATTGACTTGAATTTAATTGAATTTTAAAAATTGTAACTTCTTGGCCTTATTATCGATTCTAAGTTGAGTTTTAAAAATCATATTGAATCGGTCGTTTCTAAGGTTGGTTTTACTTTGAGAAGAATATATAATTTATATTTTATATTACCTATTCATGTCAAAATTGGGTTGTGTATAGCTTGATTATGCAAATAATTACGTATGGTTTAGATATCTCGGGTTGCGATCTTAAGAAAATAAAACTAGTTTCCGTCATACTTTTAATTACAGGTTACAGAAATAGACAGCCTAAGATTCCAAAGTTAACACATATTTTGGAGCGGAAAAACATATTAAAATAAGTAAAATAAAGAAATCAATGAGAGATAAGACCCTTTGTATCCTTAAGTTTTGATAGAAAGCGTATATCTTAGTTTTAAGACCGACAAACAAACGTTTTAGCCTATATTTTTGTAATCACATGCACTTTCCGACGTATTGCTTTGAAAATCAACCCATTGGTTTATAAATGCTTGAGCTATCGGTAAAAATAACGTTTCTCTGTTTTCTTAGAACACTTCTTAACATTGTGTTTCCTCTTTTTATTTATTTATTTATTATTTATTTATTTATTATTTATTAATTTGTGTAAAATATTCATCCAGCGGTAGCGCATCTCTGGAGAGAGATATATATTGATGGGATCATTAGAGGATGCAATCAATCTCGGTTGGTGTCCAATATATGCAAGGCGGCTACCAAATCTTAAAGTTTATTTTAATTAAAGAAGATCAGGTGGAAATATTGTATTTATGTTCTTCATTTTACGCTTGCTTTTGCTTTAAACACAATTTTATTTTAAATATCGTAGCTAGAGAGACTTTGATTAAAAAATTAGTATAGAAAAATAAGTATGTATTGATTCTGCTTTCCAAGCGATAAACTCGTTTGAATAATTTTACACAAAGAACTTATATTTTTTTGTTTCATTTTTCCTAGTTTTTCGGACGAGTTAATCGCGTATAATACAGAAATAGTTCGGTAATATTGTCAGACTTTCAATATAAATACAACACTGTAACTATATGTTGACATTTGCTTTCGCTTTGATTTTTCCAATTCCCTTTTGTTTGGAATTTTATTGTGGTAACAGCAAAGTGCAGCGAAGTTGGAGTAGTAGAATTTCGCTTTTTTCATGACACATCCAACATTCGGTCGAGGTGTGGTTGTAGAAATTTAGTAAATTGCAATTAAATATTAAATAGTAATCAAAATTAATTCTGTAAGTTGATAATACTTAAGTTTTTATTAAATAAAACACAATGGCTAACAGACTACCGGCTTGTGTAATTGATGTTGGAACCGGGTAAGTCTGTGTTTTCCCAGTGCACCAAAAAACAAATGGTGGGGGGTGTAAGAAAAACATTTTCATTATGAGTTAAACTGGGACAGTGCAAAAACTAATAACAGAATTTTTTTGTAATGGTCTTATTTGCTGTCGTCTAGCTATACAAAATTAGGATTTGCTGGTAATAAGGAACCACAATTTATAATACCTTCGGCAATTGCTATTAAAGAGTCAGCCCGTGTGGGTGACACTAACACCAGACGTATTACGAAAGGTATTGAAGATTTAGACTTCTACATAGGCGATGAAGCTTTCGATGCAACCGGCTACTCAGTTAAGGTAAACGCTATTAAGTTTTAGTTAAACTAATTGTATTGAACTTTATAATACTAATTATGACTAACAAAATGTTATCTTAAAGTTCTTAATCACTTTTTTATCTTTTTTGTTTTGGAAATTTTATTTAACATGTAGTACCCAGTTCGCCATGGTTTAGTGGAAGACTGGGATTTAATGGAACGATTTTTGGAACAATGCATTTTTAAATACTTAAGAGCTGAACCTGAAGATCATCATTTTTTACTTACTGAACCTCCACTAAACACTCCCGAAAACCGCGAGTACACTGCTGAAATTATGTTTGAGACTTTTAATGTTCCTGGTCTTTATATTGCTGTGCAGGTCTGCTATTGCATTTTATTAAAATAAGAAAACAAATGTAATTAAAATTTTTAATGTTTTAAGGCTGTCTTGGCTTTGGCTGCCAGCTGGGCTTCCAGACCAGTTGAGGAGCGTACCCTCACTGGCATAGTTGTTGATAGTGGTGATGGTGTTACTCATGTCATTCCAGTGGTAAGTTTATTGATATTCAATTATAAAAAGCTTTCAGTTCCTATTGCGTTATTTTTAAGTTGATTTTTTTTTTAATTAAATAATCTTATTACCGAACTTAAGCGTAACTACAAATGTTTATTTTTTTACACTAAATATAAAATAAGCAAAAAGATTGCTAAATTTCTAACTACATTAATATATTTCAAGGCCGAAGGTTATGTTATTGGCTCCTGCATTAAACATATACCCATTGCTGGTCGCAATATTACCTCCTTCATACAGAGTTTATTGCGTGAACGTGAAGTTGGTATACCACCCGAACAAAGTTTAGAAACTGCCAAAGCTATAAAAGAAAAACATTGCTATATATGTCCCGACATTGCCAAAGAATTTGCTAAATATGACACAGAGCCAGGAAAATGGATACGTAACTATACCGGTATTAATTCGGTCACTAAGCAACCTTTCACTGTTGACGTTGGTTACGAGCGATTTTTGGGTCCAGAAATATTTTTTCATCCGGAATTTTCGAACCCAGATTTTACCATACCCTTGTCAGAAATTGTTGATAATGTTATACAGAACTGTCCAATTGATGTCAGACGGCCATTGTACAATAATATTGTGCTAAGTGGTGGTTCAACAATGTTTAAGGACTTTGGTCGTCGTTTACAGCGTGATATTAAACGCTCGGTTGATACACGCTTGCGTATTAGTGAAAATCTTTCAGAGGGTAGAATAAAGGTAATTAAAAAAAATTATTGTTTTTCGTACTTTTCAATATTTTGAAATAAATCTTTTCTTTTAGCCAAAACCAATTGATGTTCAAGTTATTACACATCATATGCAACGTTATGCTGTTTGGTTTGGTGGCAGCATGTTAGCGTCAACGGTAAATCTTATTTACTTTTTTATTTCGATTTACTTGAAATTTAATATATTTTTTTTAATTTTTTACAGCCTGAATTTTATCAGGTTTGTCATACAAAAGCTGCATACGAAGAATATGGACCTGGTATTTGTCGTCACAATCCCGTTTTTGGCACCATGACATAAAATCGCATTTTTTAAACATCTATTATTTGAATTCGTTTTTATATATTTAATAATTGATTTATCTGCTTTTCAATCCCCTAATGTCAGGAATGTAACTTTTATGTTTTATTATTAACGTTTAATCAATAATGTTCAATTGTATTTACTTTATTTTTTAATATTTCTTTTTATATTTTGTGCTTAAAAATTGTCTATTTTTCTAGACAATTCCTATAATTCAAATGTGCGTTTGTATTAGTCTGATTACTAGTGTTTTTTAGATTGTAACTAATTTTTAATGAAACAAAACATTGCATTTGGCCAAAAGAATATACAATTTTATAAAAAAAAGTTTTCCTGCAGTATATAATTTGAATAATAAATGTGTTTTAAATCCTAAGCAAACAATTTCATGTTTAAAAGATATATTAAATAAAAGATACGAGCAGATTTAATCTGTTGAAAATACTTTGGAAGTCTATATTTTATATATAACTTACGGTTTCATCTGAACCATTACCTAAAGCAGAAAGAAACTCCTCGTATGCATATCAGGAAAGTTATTCGCGAGTATGGGAGCAGTATACAACTGTTGTTAAAACGCGTTTAATACGTATGAAAATAGTAGTTCTGGTACAACTCACACCGATATGGTGCACACTACTAAACTCATCAGAATCAACAAAACCATTACTAAATGTCGTATGGACCCACAAGATATCCACTACTTCTTAAGTTGCTAGTAAAGTACAACATAAATACAACCCCGATCCCTTCAGACCCACCAAGAACAGGTAGCTTAGCTATTGGGTCTGGCTTTCACTGATTTGAGCAGACCACGCTGTTACAACAACAAAGACTATTTGAGAACTTTGTAAAAGTAGAATACTACTTTTTATTGATTAATTTTGCTGGTTGTTAAAAGTATAAATAAATATTTGAACTTGAAAAATCCCGTTTAACTAAACAATTACAAAATGATTCTAAATCAAATTTGAAAATGTCTTTTATTAATGTCTTATATCTAATGCCAAATTAATTGAATGAGAACTACATTGAGTCAACAAAGCAAAAAGATAATAAAAACTCAACAGGTTTTTTATACAAAAACACAGAAAACATTCAGTAACTATTTTTATTTCTTCTTTCATTTTTCTACACAAGGGATTCCTTTGGAAACCATTGTTATGTGTTTGAAATATTTAATGAAAAAATAAAAATTGTAAACAAATTTTAAAAATAAGCAATGTTCACATGCGAATGCATCAACATTAACATTTATTATTCGGAACCTTTTCTGAGAATTTCATGAAATGTTTATATTAAAAGGAATTTTAGCACGATTCAAGTAAATTGATACAAAAATGATTCCGAATAATAAATTTTCATGTTGATTTAATTTTTTTATTTTCATATTGATCAATTTTTTAATTACCTTGTTTATTAGTTGACGGTTTCTCATGCGCAGTGGGGCAATATCAAAATGTTTTGGAAATCAAGTTTTAAATAGTTTCTTATTTTCGATTCAGACAACGTTTCACTTAATGGTAGCTGCGTTTTAGCCAAAAGTTCGTGCTAATGGGGTTTCAAAGTAGGGATCCTAGGACATGTAAATTTAAAAAATTCAGTTTTGCAGTTCTTTCGTTATTAAAATTTTTATTTTATTTTTTTTTATTTTACATTTTTCTTTTCGGGCTCAAGGTCAATATTTTTTATTGAAATAAAACTCTTTTTTTTTATTAAATAATGGTTATAAATTGTTTTATTCAATATTTCGGTCCTTCTTCAAGAATTTGAGTAAAGCTGTAAATCACTTGAGAGTGTATTATATTGACCTAGAGCGGGAAAAGAAAAATATAAATTAAATTCTTAAAAGTCGAGTAAAATAACCAAAATAAAATATTTAGTTTTCTATAAAACGTTTTCCTTTTGAACTGTTTCGACGATGGCTTGTCTTCCTTAGGAAACTTCTAGATGTCTACATGGATGATTCCAAAAGAGAGGCTTCAGTTAATATTAGAATCGAATTATGATACGTGGGTTTAATATAGGTATCTTTAAGGTTGCCACTGTTGAGGCTAGAATGCTGGTGTTGCTGCTCTAGCAGATCTGCAAATATTTAAAAATGCCATTAATTATAGTTTAGTTGGAATTGACCTACAACGAATTTGGCGGTGAGCAGGGCAAATAATTCTATTGTTGATTCTATACCAGCATAGGTTAAGGTAAATTGACAAACCTAATTTCATATACGCCAAGTTGTCGGCTTAGGAGATATTTAGATAATGGGAAGAGGTACCGGGATCGGTAAAAGAACTCCACCATGGAATTTCTAAACTCTAGTCGTTAATAGATTCTTTCACACATTTAATTTATTAACCAGCCTTCTTGTTTGTGGAGACATCAACCCCAAAAACGCTTATACTAATTTTCATACTTTTTTGTTCGTAAAGAGCGCAGATTTGTTTAATTGCGATTAATTTGAACTGAATAATTTTTTTGTAAGTTTCCACTGAAATTTGTAAAATATAGATGTTCTTACATAAGAAAATAATTTACAGAAATATTTCGTTTTGAAATATAAAAAATTATAGCAGTGTTAGATCAATTGATGTAATCCTAGTGCAAATAAAAATTTTGTTATTAAGCGTAGTAATTGTTTAAATGTTTATTAAATTATTAACTACCACACCAAAGATAAGAGTTTTACATTTTATATTCCATTTTTTTTTAAATAAATATCAAATTCTTTTCAGATATAAAAAACTGACTATCTTGCTTAAGTTTAAAACATTAAACATTAATAAAGTATTAAGAAAAATATATATGTATGTATGAATAAAAATATTTTATAATTTAACAAATCTTAAAAATTGCAAAAAATGGGTAAATTTGTGGTTAGATTTTAATTTTATTATTTTTTCTCATAATTGGTTAAATTTGTTTTTTTTTTTCAAAAAAACAATCTTTAATTAAGTATACATAAAAAAGATTTGATCCTTAAACAGTTGCAGTACGACGGCGTATATGTGGTAATTTGTAGATAATATGTTGTAAATTTTTTTCTATAGAAAAACATTCAAAGCCATTTTTTTTAATTTGATTTAAGTGCAGAATATTTTAAATTTATATTTATCTGATTAAAATCATCTTGTTTTAATCAATGTAATCACTTGTATTTTCATCAGTTGTATCGATTTCTTCATTTTCCCCCGGCTGTAAATGTTCAGAGGCCATGCGAAAATTTTGCAAAAAATCACGCATAGCATCAACAATATTTGTGAGAGACTGTGTTAATTCGCGGTAAGAAGCTCCTGCTTCTGTTCCTACCACAGCTTCTAAAACAATCAAATTATGATAAGAACGTATTTTAGTTACAAAAATAATTTACCTCCCACTGCAGCATTTTCCAAATTCAAATTAAGAGCTTGCAATTGGCGATCAACTTCGGCTACTTCATCATTGACTCTATTGACACGTGCTGCTGCCTGTTCAACATTTGCAATCATATTTTGTTGCTCTTGCTCTATATTGGCATTGGCTGTGCCAGCATTATTTATGTTAAATGATGGCAGAAGCGATTGAAAAAACATTGATACTGAATGATTTGTGGCTGAATTTGGACTGCTTGAGGAGGACTTTCTAAAAAAAATGTTAACTCTTATAATTTACATAAATAAATTTTATTGAGAACTAATGAAACGCATTTTTACCTTTCGTAGCAGTTTACCGAGTCGAGTGGAGGCAAAGGATCATACATCATAATAGCATCCTTTTCCTTGACTACAAAGGGTGCCAATGGTACTTTTTCTTTGTAATCGGATAAAATTACATGTCTTAATATGGGCCTTGGTGGCTGCCCATAACGTGCAGATCTTTTTTGGTTATATTCTTGTATAACTTCATCCTTAGAATCAATCCGATCTAAAACAGTATTAACATTGCGTTCTAGCCAATGTAGGATGTTGTTTTGACGCCATACCACCTTAGCTCGGCATATGTATAAACAAACCAATTGTTCTAGAGCAGGCGATTGTCTGCGCAATATTTTTGAGTTGGAGTGAATAGGGTTATGTTATATATAATTTCTTACCTTGACGAAACTTCTGAATTGAAATAAGAACAACCCAAAACTCGTTTATCTGTTTGTATTGACAATTCATCTAGCAAAGGTTTCAAAACTCCCGGAAACATTAACAAAGCATATTGTAAAGCATTATCGGCCTTTTCACTTCCTAATTAACATAGACATTAACAGATTTTAAATACAAATTGAGTATTTTTCGAACAAGTCAATTTCAATAAACTTGCCTTCTTGCATACAGTGTAACGCTAATGCATACGAATACGCCATATTTGGCAATTGTGAGAGATTACGTATGGTATCGTATTCCTCGTAGAATTTCACCAACCAGTTGTACTGCTTGCTACGCAAAGCATAGTAATCAATTATTAAAACTATGGCTAGTGGATCAACGTCAGGATTAAGATTTAAAATAAGTTTTGAAATCTCAAACGCTGTACGACAGCATGCTCGTGCTTCCAAATATTGAGCATGTTTAAACAGGACAATAAAAAAAGAACGATTCTCTTGACGTTTGTAATCTAGACGGCAATTTCCATTAATTAAGCTAAAACTTGGGTGTAGCGATAATTCTAAAACCAAAACTGCTCTTTCTATTAGCTCACTAGCCAAGGAGAAATCTTCGGTCATTTTGCCTTAAAGTAAAAATTGTTTATTAAGAAGCTAAATTTTTGAAAATACATTTTTTGCTAATCTTACACAATTCACTCAATTGTATTAATGAATCCACATGATATGGGCATCTTCTTATAAGATTAATCAAAAAATCTGAATCAGTTCTCTCCAAAGCGGTTAAAAATAAATTTTGTACACTTTGATAGTATTGGCTGTGCTCAAAGGCAAACCATTGTATTTTATCTATGCCAATGTGGACTGTTGATTGACTTGTGCTTGCATTGTCTGGCGATTGTATTGGCTTCATCGTTATAATATTTTTTGTTACTGGTGGCCATGATTCTTTAGCCGTAACCATGTATGTGGATTTTAATGTCAATTTTTGTCGGCCACGTTTATTTCTATTTTAAATGAAAGGAAAATTACTTTGAACATAAATTTTTCATTATAAGACGTCGAAACTGTCTTACTCGATTTTAACGACTCTTTTGCCAAATGTTCTTCGCATTTCATTCTGTGGATTAAGATTTTTTAATTCAACAGCAAGCAGAGATTTGTAGACTTCAATGCATGGTGTTGTTAATTTCGGATTATGTGTAGTTGCATCACATACTTTATTAAGTAAAGGATCAATATCTTTGATGTATTTATCGGCAAGCTAAAAGTTGAGATAAAAATATATTTTATTATATAAAAACAATAAAATGGTGCCTGTATGCGTGTGACCGTATATGACATGATTTATCAAAAAAAAAAAAAAAAAAAAAAAAAAATACACAATACACAATACACAATACGAACAAGAAAATCACCAATTAAAAAAACATTTTAAGATTTTTTTGTTTACTTTAGTACACAGAAAAATTGTTGAAAAACATAACACGTTTCCAAAGAAATTACACTTTGAACAATCATGTTTATTTTGGCATATTAATGGTCTTTTTATCATTTTTGAAGATACATATACCTTAAAACGAGGCTAGATATAATCTTTTGAAAATAATCGATTGTAATTGCAACCCAACACGTTTTCAATATGATGAAAACAAAAGGATTAGTAAAAAAGATAATAATATAAACCCGATTAAAATTTAGATATAAATGAATTTGTATTTTCACTAACGCGTCTCCGTATTAATGCCATAAATTAAGATATTAGTATCTGCCACAAACTATTCTCACATTAACACATACCTGCTACCGTGTTTTCCTGAGGCAGTTGAGTATTTAAAATATACTGTTGTCATACCTTTCGGAGAAGACCGTCGTCACTGGCTGTTTATTTGATACGATTGGCGAACGCTTTCGATGTAAAGATTAATAATCAAAACGCGGCTTGAAAATGATGTCTTTACATCGAAAGCGCTCGCCAATCGTATCAAATAAACAGCCAGTGACGACGGTCTTCACCGAAAGGTATGACAACAGTATATTTTAAATACTCAACTGCCTCAGGAAAACACGGAATAAATCCAATTAAATTAATATTTAAAATATATTTATCGCATCGATTTTTATTATTTTCTTTAACCGGTTACACTTAAATTTATAAAATGTTTAAATATATCGTTTTGGTTAAATTCAGAAAAATTGATATTAAACTAATATTATTTAGAAATTTTATTAATAAAAAACCAAAATTTTCTCACCTCGTTGTCTTCACTGCTTATATGGTTTCCCGTATATTTGGCCTTCTTCTTGCGCTTCTTTTTTTTCTTCTTAGAGGCTGATGTACCTGCAGGCAAGTTTGTAGCTGCCGATGCATGTTCCGTTTCATTATCATCTTCTTTAAATTCACTTTCCGAAAGACTTTGTTGATTCAACTGTAAGAGAAAAAAAAAAAAACAAAGATAAACATCAATATATCCAAAAGACATAATTTTGATTGACTAACCTAGTTTCATAACTAATTTTTTCTCTATAAGAGCTAACGAAAAACTTTGAATATATTACTGAACCTTTAACAGCCATAATTAAAAACTACAGCCAAAAATTTATCTTTTACTTTCGATGAACTAATTTATTACAAATTAAAGGTATTACTATCAACTGTATTTTAAAATCTTACCAAATCAAAGAAATTATTTTTCTTGCCTCGTTGAGTTTCCAGTACCTCATCATCACTTTGCTGTTCATCTTCATCGTTCTGCTGCAACTCCAAATCACCACCTTGTAATTTCTTAAGAACTCTTAAAGACATTTTGATCAATATCTGCTTATTTGCAGCACACAACTTTTAAATTTTTTTTTTTCGAAAGTTTATTTTGATTTTTTAATGAAAAAAACTTCACAACACATACTTGGTGTTTGAAGAATAAAATAATATAATTAGCAAAAAAAAAAAAAACATTTCTGCCATCTCTATACATGGTTGCATTTTGAAATTTAAGAAAATTTTAACACAGGGTGACTCTTTTTCATTGTATTACACGTAATTGCACATTTTTGTATGCAATTAACCTGTTGCAGCATTAACAACAAAAATTAGCGTGTACAGCGCAACGTAATCTGTTCCATAGATTTTACGCTAAATGTCCACCGACCATCGACTACAAGATGTCAAAAATAGAATACATGCGTGCTTATGAGAATAATTCTTTTAGCCGCTACACGGCTACTTTTGTAGCCCGTAGCCAACTTAGAGTGCATTTACACGAGGAAAGTTTACTTTGCAAAGTTTTGATTTTATGTGAGAGAGAGAGGGAGAAAGAATGATAAGCAGTACAGACTTTGATGTACTCGCAAAGTTGCTTTGTTTTTCGTTCGTTGCTTGTACACAGTTGTATATATGAACATATGTGTTTAAGCACCGAATACAAAACGTTCAAAAATTAAGAACGATCACAAAGAAGGAAACAAAATTTGTAAAAGAAAACTTTGTGTGTCTGAACATCAAACAAAGTTTAAAAGAAAACTAGCAAAACTTTGTCAAAGTAAAATTTCACTGTTTGAATGGGGACTTAGTTCTGCCAATACAATAAATGCATGAAATGGTGGTTTTAAAAACGCAATACATTAAATATCGCTATTAAAAATGCGAAAAACTATTATAGTGGCACCATTGAAAAATATTAATCATCTGTTCATTTGTTTACATTTTTCATTTACTTTTTATTTGGCGCATTTTTTTGTTTTTATTTTTTTGGTTGTTTTGCTTAACTTTAATACATATGTCAAAACAGATGTTTATTTTTTGTAGTTAGTGGTCGGTAGTCGTTAAAAGAATTAAGTAGCTGGCGACTTGGCTATTTTTGTAGCCAGCTACTTTTGTAGTCGGTAGCCTTTGATTGTGTTTATAGCAAAAGAGCCATACCTAAATAAGAGCATTAACTTTGTATCTAAACAGTATTATTAACTCATTTTATTTAATAAAACACACTGTATAGAAATAAACAATGAGATAAAACAGCTAGCTTGCCCTCAAAATAACTAAATTGTCATTATTTTTTAGCAATAAAAACAAAGCCAAGAAAATTGGAATTCCAATTGCTCAGCGTTGACGCCGCGCTATTATGGTTTGCTTCATACATTTTGGGTGTACGTGAGAATTTTTCACAGATAAATTGCGCCATATAGCCAAATAAACGCGCGAAGAGTAAATCAATCTGTTTCATAAATATCGCGCTGTATGTCACACCTAACTAAGATCATCAATTTTGTGTCTTAAACAGTAATGTTAACCCATTATATTTTATAAAATCCACTGTACAGAAATAAAACTGTTAGATTTTCCTAAAATAATTAAATTGTCATTACTATTAAACATAAAAAACTAAAAAGCAGATAACTTCACTTCTTAACGCACTGTCAAAATCGGAATTTCCAATAGCTGAGCTTTGACGCCGCACTATTATTCTTTGTTTCATATTTTGTTTGAAAGATACATTGCGGCTTACGCGGTAGTTTAGGTTAGCTGTTATAAGTAACTAAGAAATTTTTAAACGGGTGGATCGATTGAAACAAAATTTGAGATACTGGTTTACTACACAACCATCTCTTAGCGCGATACAGGTATTCCAGCGATCTTTTAACTTTTTAATCAATCAGAAATGTAAGAATTCGCAAAGCTCTCAACAAATAATTTATCTGTATATGTGATCTACTCAATAAACATGTGACTGAACATACTTATTTCTTCTGACTGTTCTTACGCTTTACTTACAGTCCACCCTAAATACGGGCGTTAGGCACGACGTAATTTAGCGTCTAGTTTTTACGCTGTAATGAGTAACTTAAATACGAGCGCCAACGTTGTGAAACGAACAGTATTGTTTACTTATCTTATTTGCTAAAAACCACAAAATTGAAATAATTAAGAGAGATAAAATCGCGAAATTGACCTTAAAGTAGCTGTAATGTCATTACTGTTGGAAATACTTTTGTACATACCACAAACAAAAAACAATAACAACACTTCTTTTGCAGCCAACTTCACTTTTTACGCGCGTCAAAATTGGATTTTTCAATTGTTCAACGTTAGCGTCGCGCTATTTGGGTTGGTCTCATACATTTTGTATGGGCATGAGAATTTTTGACAGTTAAATAACGTCTTACGCTCGTATTTAGGGTGGACTGTTAGATGGCGTTCTGCTGCATACAAACCAGGTTCTTTTTGGTGCCGTGCAATTAATATGGAGAGAGACCAACATATAAAACATATAACATTGTATTTTTGGATGTTTTAACCTCGAAAAAGTTTGAATACGATAGTGTAACCTAAAGCTCACTTACACCGCCGTTAAAATCTGAGTTAAATGTTCATTAAAATCTAGCTTTAAATAAATCTGATTCACTTTTGGTAAAATATACTCATAGTGTTAATATTAATAATGACACAAATCTTTGCTTTTAAAGTAGAGTATATTTATACAACTACGGCAGTGCGTCTTTGTAGAGAACGAAATACATACATATATCTAGCACATAATCGCAGTTTTTGTAAATAATATATTAAAGAATTTTTTATGTGAAGCTTGACACAAAGAAACGAATTTAAGCTACAGAACTAAAATAATCTTACAAGTAAACTTACGTTTCAAAATTAAAATGTAAGAACCAAAGTAAATAATCACTTGGTAGCGTAGGCGGAATCATTTATTTCGCCGGTAACATTACTCCCAAACTCCATAAATAAAAAATGTAAATGTACAAAAATATGTATAAATATGTTATATGTAAAAAATATAATTAAATGTAAGGAATATCTTCGGACAAATAATAGAAACAGTAGTTGAAATGCAAGACCAAAGTTAAAAAATTTATTGTAGGCACTTATTTTATAATATAGTGGTTTTTGATAACTACATAAGGCCATTTATAGGCTCAGTTATGTAAATGAAGGTTTAATAAATAAAAAATAAATAAAAGCATGGATTAATATTTAAATATAAATCAGGTTCCAGAAAAATTACTACGTTATAAACAGATTAGAAAAGTTGTAAGATAAAAAATCAAGTTTTAGCAATATTTCTTAATTTTAAGAGATCTTTCGACACAATAGATATAAGTCCCTTAATAAAACAGCTATATTGCCACGATATACTAAAAAAAATATATAAAATGGTTTTAAACATACTCAACAAACCAAACACAAATTAAAAATGTTAACAACTTACAAAAAAAAAATATATAATTCATAATGACTGGAGTTATAAAAGGTTCAATCTTAGGAGCACTCTTAATCATTATGTGTAAAAAAATGTAAAATTGCGGTCAATTTTAAAATGAAATCGTTACACAGCAATAGCGTATATTTCGGACACCTTAAAATTATTAATTATACATTAAAAGCTCATACTAAATACAAAAATTTGTATCCAAAGACTGAAGACGATAGATATGCGCCGGCTTATCGAACAGCCATAAGACGTAAGTGATTTCAGGCTATAAGGCTTGAATTTAAATGCGATGGAAAGGTTTTTTAAGGACTTATGCTATACATCATGTTGCCCAATAATATAAAAAAAGAAGCAAAACAAAAACGTTTGTTGAAAAAAATTATTATTTTCTTTCCGTGTGATGCTCAGAATTCGTAAAAATCTGCAACAACATGTGATTTTTCTTAATTTTCTTAAAAAAGTTATTGAAACAGTACGTATATAGATTAGAAAAAAAAAGAACTCATATTATGTAAACGTGAGAGTTTTCCATAAAACAAGTATTTTATAAACAGCTGTCGAGTAAATATAATCAGCTATCGAGCTGCTCTCATCGGGTAAATTAAAAGTGCCATGCAACAGCCTAATAAAAAAAATAATTTTTTCTGAAGTACCCTGTGAGTTTTTACACACTACCGCTTTGTTGTTATTTTCTCATTTACCCTATGCTGTAATCTTTCTCCGTTTTGTTTTGGCGGAATATCGTTGTGCAAAATATGCGGTATATGCGCCATATTTGTTTTAATTGAAAAAGGTGTTGCCAAAGCGTTACTAATATTGTTGAAATTGCTAATTAAATACGTTTATTTGAACGCAAGAAAAGTTTGTTAGTATATATATGTATATACTAATTGTTAAAAATTGTTTAAAACTACAAAAAGCTTAAAATTACTTTAAAAAAGCTTTAAAAAATTTTCACTCCGTTTTTATACAACTTTGTGGAATCTGTGTTGAGCACGTTATATCTCAATTCTGTATTTTCTGTGCTCTGCGTTTCTTTTGTGTGTGCATCGGTCTACAATTTTGGGAAAAAGATTGTCTATAGAGGAATTTTTACTGAATATATATATTTTTTATTATTTATTGGCTTTAAGCCTTTACTAAATAGATAAAAAATCTGGAATTTTCTTGGTTTGATACTTTGTCGAAGCAAAAAGAAAAGTTGTGAACAAAAGTCAAAGAAGCATCAACATGTCTAACATTGTTCTGGATAAGGAGACATTTTTGCGACGGATAAAACGTCTTTATGACGAATGGAATGTAAGTTAATGCATAAATCCTTATTTTTAATAAATTTATGTATCAGCTTCTTATATTAAATTCAGTAAAAGTTATGAAATAAAAATAATTTTTTTTTGTATTTAGCATAGTTGTGTGAATGTGTGTCATATTTGTGAACCATGCTAAAAATTAAAAAAAATCTTCCTAAAATTCTTGGTAAAACTGCAAATCTATTTAAGCTTTATTAGTGTTGTTTTATTAAAAAAAAGTAATAAATTAATAGGAATCAGAATTATCTGCCTGTAGGTATTTAATATTTTAAAATTGCGTATCATTTAATACAAGAAGATCCAACTTGTGAGGCATATTGTTTATAATCGTATGTAACATATTTAATACATTTTCATTCATTCATTGCTATGCCTAACTGCCAACATAAGAACTGGGTAACACCAACATTTTGAACACATTTTATCACGTCGGTTGTTTTTCTGTTGTGCTAACGGATCAAAGGGGATGGATTGAATAGGCTCTTAAATAAACTTCCAAATACCTATATCGATATTGCACCATTCCGCCATCAAACGGTGTAAATATGCCTTTTTTGACCAAAAACTTGGGAGATCCGTAACTCAAAAACTAACGTTTGCCGCCAAATTTTTCATTTTACATTCGTTGCTTCAAATTGCATTTTACACCTCGTAAACAATTATTGTTTGTTTTTAGTCTATTTTAATCTTTGTTTTAAGTTAAGTTTAAAATAACTTTTATACCTATATCAGGTTAAACAGCCAACGTTAATATTTTATAATTTGTCTTAAAATTACTTGCACCATTTTTTTCTTTTTTTATAGTCATCAACTGCAAATATTATTAGATGGTTTGTAGAAATAGAAATAGAGAATTCGAAAATATTAAAATTCCTATACAATTTTCGATTGACTTGTTACGTTTTTGACTAGATAAACTTAACTCTTCTAATACCGCCTATCACTCAGATAACAACGGTGGCATAATAAAATTTTCATTTTCGTTAGTTTTTATACCCTTCACCACAGGTGGAAAAAGAGTATTCTAAGTTTATCATTCCGTTTGTAATTTCCAATAATATCAATTTTCGACCCCATAAGTTTTATATATTATGAGTTTTTATATAGTCGACTGTATGATGTCCCTTTGTCCGTCTGCTTTCGGGTTGAACTTAACTTTGCCAGGGCACTGATGAGCTAGAGAAAACTTATGCCCCTATTGCGGTTCACAACTTTTTTAATAATTTGGTCGTCTTTCATAGATCGGTATTGCCATTCACAGCTTAAATGCGGTTGACTATTTTTGGTTGTGTTTAATGCTATTGTGGTTCACCACTTTGTATGAGTTTGGTTGACAAAAACGATAAATATACACAACTGCTTATTAGCAGTTGAGTCTTTGTCGGTTATAGATTTCTATTAAATTTTTAATACATTTCCATAAAAAAAACAATACAAAACAGAAAAAAATGGAAAAATCGTAAGTATAGGTGTTTTTTTAATCTTAATATAATAAATTAAATGTTTAATACACATACGCAGGACTTTAAAAATTACAACCAGCGCCCAATTTGAGTGACTTGTGCAGCTGATGGAAAAAAATCCAGTAATTGCTAAAGGAAAGCAAAAAATGAGGATGACTAAAACTCAATGTAAGGAAGCGTGGGAAGGATTTACAATTGGGCCAACCCACAAGACCGTCATTCGAATGAAAACGTATAAGTATACGACATTTTTATTATTATAAACTGACATTTTATCAGAATTTTAGTTCAAATAGGTTTGGATTCATTACAAAGCATTATTAAAAAAAAAAACTTGCTAATAATAAAAAAAGAACTAACAACACAAGGAATGACGAATGCGCATCTCAACTGTTATCGCCAAATGATCAAGTAGCACAAACTGAACAGACTCTCGGCGTTGAAAACGATGCTCCGTCAACAAGTGAGGCTTCTGAAACTCCTTTAAATCTCGACTAGTTTGCACAGGTTACTTCAAATGATTCTAAATTTCGTATATTACGTAACAAAATGTTTCTTTGTTCAGCCGAAAATAGCTAATAAATGTATGAAAAATGACTTATAAATATTTGTTACTTATTTTGGACATTTTTTACTTCGCACTGGGAGTTTAAGAGGATTAAAATTATCGCGTATTTTTCTACGTATACGTAGAAAATTTGTAATGGCATCACGATTTTCGTCTTATAAAAATAAATCCACGCTTAAATCCATTCTTTTTATTTCATAAAAACTTTATTTAAACTTCTTTTTGTGTTTTTTTTCTTCATTTTACAAATAAAATGCATGGTGCTGCCAACATGAAATCGACATTCCATGCCGGCAACACCATAAGAAACACACTAAAAATCGTTGCGTCCTACAATACCAAAAAATAATTTGGTTGAGTCAAAGTCGGGTTGACTGACAGACGACCAAACTTAGTTGAGTTGAGAACGGCAATAGGGGCATTAAATACGCCAATCGGTCAGAAATACATAGTTTCAAAAATCTTGCTATATGAAATCCGTAAGATCGGGTTATATCCTTCGAGGCAGCAGCCTGCTTCTAATTTTCAATAGTTAAAAAAATATAGCTTAGTGAAGTTACTTAAAAAAAAAAAAAAAAAAAAAAAAAAAACGGGCGATAGAGAATTAAAAAATGAGAAAAAACATCCTGTAAAACTCTACAATATTTTTTGATTTATGGGCCTCTAAACTTTTCATAGAAAAGTTTGTTTAAAAGCTTTTAAAGAGATCTTCCAGGAAATGTTAAAATTTTATAAAAATTAGTTTTGGTTTAGTTTTTAATTCTGTCACCCCAATATTTGTCTTTTTCTTGGAGTTACTTCACTAAATTAGATTTACATAGATTGTGGTAAAGGGTATATTAGATTCAGCATAGCGGAATGTATCACACGAATGTACACAATCGTGTAGTAGTCTTTATTTCTTACTTCAAGCGAGTCGTGAAACAATCGTCCTTATGATTAAAAAATTATCTCAAGTCCATAAAGTATGCTGCAAAATAAGAGTGAGTTTTGAGAGTTTTATATTGTTATTTTTTTGAAATATGGGAGTTTTAATTATTGATAATAAATAAAGTTGACAAAATTATGAATATAATAAGAAAATGAAAGGATTTTAAGGAAAAAAAAATTAAAAAATAAAATTAGGCTTTAGCCGTCACCGTTTTGGTTCTGACCCCCTTTTAAAGTTTTTTTATCAACAGCGTCCTCAATTTCAGAGAATTTTAAATTAAAGTTTTCTATAAAACTAAATTATTAAAATCAATATATTTTATATTGAAACACTTACTTTCTTACGACGTTGTTTCAAATAATAAAAACCGCGACATTTTTTATATTAAAAATCGACATATTGGAATAAAGAAAATATATTACAGAAAAATGTAAAACTAGCAGAAATAACTAATTTAGTTCAAAATGAAATAAGTTTGGCTAACTATCGCCAGAAAGATTAAGTTACGACTGTGGAGTTCTATAAAAAACAAGCGTGCAATAATAAAAAAATGGCACGTAAAAGCTTTATTTACAAGAGTCAAACGCGATTTTTGACTAATAATTTTTCAACGCTCTTCAAACTGCGTATTAGACGATTCATTTTTTAAAAATCGTCAAAATGGCTCACAAAAGCATAATTTAGAAGAACAAAATACAAATTTAATTGTACAATCGCCTGGACGATTGAAAATAAAGAATCGTAAAATGAACGCTCTCTTTAAACAAACTCCTAAATGCCAGCTGGATAACAATAAATAAAAGCAGAATCGAAGCTTTCCTTGTGTGGTGTAAGAACTTCGTTTCAACCAACTGATCGTGGTTTTTTGTTTGTTTTTCATTTCAGTTAAATAATAAAATGTTTACAGCATACGCTTCCTGAAGCATGTAGTCATTCAGAAAATAAGAAATTAAGAAATACTTTAAAAAATATGTTTGTTTTTTTATTCCTGTTGTATCAAAAATGCTGGTCTTTTGGGTTGGCTAAATCGAACAAATTCGACCATTCCAATATGGTTTACCTTTTATATGAACATTTTTGTAATTATTAACAGTTATAATCGTTTGATGATCCCTGCAAGAGTTAAGAATGAATTGTAAAATTATCCTCTATAGTTAACGAGATGTTTGCATTTGAAAATTAAAGTTTCTTAATTTTATTTATATTTAAATAAAACTTAAACTTAACTTAAACCTAAGCCTATCATAAAGATCTTTATGACACGATGTGGTACTTGTAAAATAGATTTCGCTGGCAGCTATTGTTAGTCAAATAGGATCTAACCAGACCTGGAGCTATAATAGTATTTTTTTTTTTTCGTTTGAATCTGAACAAAATTGTTAAAGAACGTTTGATTTGAAAATTAAGCTAGTTCATTTTTAAACGTTAAACTAAAATAACCAAGTACTTAAATAAACAAAATATCGTTACCTTTTTTCTTTTTAATTAGGACAAGCATTTAGGGGATGACCCCTACTTATGCAATGCATTGTGCCAGAACTAGGAAATTAGGTTGCGGGAAGGTTGATAGAGGGAGTAGTGCTTGTGGACATTTGAATCTTTTAACATTGAAAGTGGCAGGAGTTTATCCCACATACGAACTGTTCGGCTAAAACATGAATTTTCTCTGTAATACATAGTGCAATTCACTGGCCAATCGACCACAAAGTAATGCGCTCTTGATACAGAGCTGTATCCAGGTACAAATTCTCTGATTTCCGATAAAACAGTGAAACACACCCCACATCGTGTCGATGCTCCAGTGAGTCAATAGAGCTGGATACCCTACTGTCACCGATGAGCTTCTTCTCTCTCTCTTGAAAGCGGTCGAGTGCCCATTGGGTTCAGTTACATTGTAAAAGAATATTATATAAATAAATAAACAAATAAATAAAATAAACTTTGGAGCAATGGCCCATACGTGAGAGTTGTAACCCGTTTTTTTTTCCTTAATTCAAGTTATATACATATTTCGATAAATGATTCTCTAGTGCACCACTAAAAGACTAAAAAAGTTGAAACAGTATTTAACTGGTTAGAGAATTTTATGACACAATGATTTAATAAAAAATTTCCAACAACAAAACTGCACTTTTTATCAAGTTTTTTCCTTCTTCTGTAAAGAAAAGTGCCCTCTGCACTTTAATATTTTCATAAATATTTCAATACTCTTCTTCCTGATGTGGATTTTATTGGTCAAAATCGTAATAATGGGATTCTTAATGCGTGATTTGGGAATTTAAATTTCGGTTTGGCTAGATCTGCAGTGTAAATTAATTTCAAATTGATTTTTTTTGGGAGAACCAATTAACTAATTACAAGCATGGCGAAATAATACCAGGTGGTCTTGATAGCGAATTCACTGATTTTCGCCGAAACGTTAAGTGTCAGACACCATATAAAAAAATTGTATACAATTTTTTATATATGGAGTTTCACGTTTCAGGTTTTGGGCAAAATTAATGAATTCGCCATTGCGACCACCTAGTATTGATTCGCCTTGATTACAAGTATTCAGCTTTTAGTGTATATTTTTGTTATTCTATTTATCAATTGTATATTTTTTTATTTACATAAACTTTTTTATTTATTTTTTAATATTTCAAATCTCAGGAATATTTTTATGCCACATTTTATTTGACCTAATTGACTAATTTAATATGAAGTTAATAAATAATTAAATAAATAAAAAATAAATACACATGCGGTGATTTATTTAAAAATTTTTTTTTCTGGCCCACTGTGCAAGTGTTAAAATATATCGCTCTTTAGAACAGAGTAAAAATTAATTTGTTATCCAAACTATGCCAAAGTATAAACTGATAAAATTATCGTTTTTATCAATATCAAAACCTAGAATTTAAATAATAAATCATAGTGCAATGGAGTTTCCAAAAAAAAAAAAAAAGATTTTTTTACTTCGAATTTAATTAACGAAAAAAATTTTTGGTGTGAATTTTCTGAAGCATCATTAAATAATACATCTTTGAAAATAGGTCTGTGACATATAACGATAGCACAAATATTTTTGACTAAAAAGTTACAACAAGATAATCCATACGGGCTGACTTCCAAAACGTCAGTTGCTTTGTATTCAAACAATGTATTGTTTTTCATAATGCCGTGGTACTAAATGTTTACAATACATACCATTCCAAAATGTAGCGTTAACAAAACCTTTTTTTCTATTTTACTCTATATTTGTAACCTCCACTAACGTCGCCTTTAATTTCAGTCCCAATCATATATTTTTCTTATGATTTTGACAGATTTGTATAATATGTCTATTATATATTTTTTCCATTAAAAGAATCCCACTATAAAGCATGATGATGCACTAAAAAATGTGGACTGTATGATGTCGGTGGTTGGAGTTGATGAAGATATTGTATACTCAAAATCAACAGCACTGCAAACCTGGCTTTTAGGATATGAACTCACTGACACTATATCATTATTTGCCGCCGATAGTATTTATTTTCTCACGGGCAAGAAAAAAATAGAATTTCTAAAACAAATCGAAAATTGTAAGATTGAAGGAGTACCAGAAATAAAGCTGCTAACTAGGGACCGAGTAAGTTGTAGTGTTTCCACCTTTCCGTGTACAGTTCACATGAATTAATTTTTTATATTTTTTTTGCAGAATGATAAAGATAAGGCAAACTTTGTTAAGCTCAAGGAAATTATAAAATCATCGAAGGGAGGCAAAAAATTAGGAGTTTTTAGCAAAGATGGTTTTCCCGGAGAGTTCTGCGAGTCTTGGAAAACAACACTGAAATCAGAATCATTTGAAAATATTGATATTAGTGGAGCAATAGCTTATATAATGTGTCCTAAGGATGAACCAGAAATAAATAACATACGTAAGGCCTCTTTGGTATCTGTGGATCTTTTCAACAAATACTTAAAGGATCAAATCATGGATATTATAGATTCTGATAAGGTTTATTAAGATAGAAAAGATTTTTATATTTCTTAGTTGTATTATAAATTCTTTTTGTATCTTTTAGAAAGTCAAACACGCCAAATTATCGGAAGGCGTTGAATCAGCCTTAACGGACAAGAAATATGTCAGTGGGGTTGATACCTCTTTGCTTGAAATGTGTTATCCTCCAATAATACAGTCAGGTGGAGCATACAGCTTAAAGTTTTCAGCCTTAAGCGACAAAAATCATTTGCATTTTGGTGCCATTGTTTGCAGCTTAGGCGCCCGTTACAAATCCTACTGCTCAAATATTTCACGTACTTTTTTGGTCAATCCCACCGAAGAAATGCAAGAAAACTACAATTTTCTGGTCAATGTACAAGAAGAGATATTAAAAATGCTTAAGCCAGGAGTCAAGTTAAGTGAAATTTATCAACATGCCGCGGACTACATTAAGAAAGAGAAACCCAAACTATTAGAAAACGTTACAAAAACTTTTGGCTTTGCCATGGGTATAGAGTTTCGAGAAAATTCAATCATTATCGGACCCAAATGTCAAGCGGAAGTTAAAAAGAATATGGTGTTTAACGTTAACATAGGCATATCTAATTTAACAAACTCAGCAGCCAGCGAAAAGGAAGCTAAATCATATGCTTTGTTTATAGGCGATACAGTGTTGGTGGGCGAACAGGCACCAGCCAGTATCATGACACCATCAAAGAAAAAAATAAAAAATATTGGTATTTTCATAAAAGATGACAGCGAAGAAGAGGATGGAGACGAAAAGGAGGAGGTTAAGGAAGATAAAGGAACTGAGATTTTAGGCAGGAGTAAACGTAATGCCGTGTTAGAAAACAAATTACGCACAGAAACGAACACAGAAGAGAAACGTAAACAGCATCAAAAGGAATTGGCACAATTGCTTAATGAAAAAGCCAAGGAACGTTTGTCCAAACAGGGTGATTCCAAGGAAGTGGAAAAAGTGCGTAAAAATACTGCCTCGTACAAGTCGATGAGTCAAATGCCCCGTGAACCTGAGGTAAAGGATTTGAAATTGTATGTGGACAAAAAATATGAATCTGTTATAATGCCCATTTTTGGCATACCGGTACCCTTTCATATTTCTACCATAAAAAATATATCACAATCCGTTGAAGGCGAATATACATATTTACGTATCAATTTCTTTCATCCCGGCGCTACTATGGGTCGTAACGAGGGAGGCATATATCCAAATCCTGAAGCCACATTTGTTAAAGAAGTGTAAGTTAGTTTCAAGATATTAAAAGAAAAATATTATGCAGCTTATAATTATTTTACAGCACTTATCGCAGCTCAAATGTAAAAGATCATGGGGAGGCAGTTGCGCCTTCCTCAAATCTTAACAATGCATTTCGTCTTATCAAAGATGTACAAAAACGCTTCAAGACGCGTGAAGCTGAGGAACGTGAAAAAGAGGATCTTGTTAAACAAGATACTCTGATACTGTCGCAAAACAAAGGTAATCCTAAGCTCAAGGATTTGTATATACGTCCGAATATTGTCACCAAACGTATGACCGGCAGTTTAGAAGCCCACACGAACGGTTTTCGTTATATTTCGGTGCGTGGTGATAAGGTTGACATACTTTACAACAACATTAAAAGCGCCTTCTTTCAACCTTGCGACAACGAAATGATCATTTTGTTACATTTTCATCTAAAACATGCGATTATGTTTGGCAAAAAAAAACATGTTGATGTACAGTTCTATACGGAAGTTGGTGAAATCACTACCGATTTAGGTAAACATCAACACATGCACGATCGTGATGATTTAGCTGCCGAGCAGGCAGAACGAGAGTTGAGACACAAACTGAAAACCGCATTCAAAAGTTTCTGCGAAAAAGTTGAATCGATGACCAAACAACAGGTAGAATTTGATACACCATTCCGTGAGTTGGGCTTTCCAGGTGCTCCATTCCGCAGTACGGTTACTTTACAGCCCACATCGGGCAGTTTGGTAAATCTAACAGAATGGCCACCATTTGTTATTACTTTGGATGATGTGGAGTTAGTGCACTTTGAACGTGTACAATTTCATTTAAGGAATTTTGATATGATTTTTGTATTCAAAGATTATCATCGTAAAGTCGCTATGGTTAATGCTATACCAATGAATTTATTAGATCATGTCAAGGAATGGTTGAAGTAAGTTTTTATAAATTAAAAAAAGTAAATGCAATTATACTTTATGTATTTATTTATTCATTTGTTTAAATTAAAGCTCTTGCGATATACGATATACCGAGGGTATACAATCCTTAAATTGGGCAAAGATTATGAAAACCATTACCGATGATCCTGAGGGCTTCTTTGAGCAAGGTGGCTGGTCTTTCTTAGATCCGGAATCGGGCAGTGAAGGTGAAGATGAAGAAGCCGAGTCAGAGGAAGATGAAGTTTATGAACCAACTGATTTGGAATCAGATTTTGAAAGTGATGAAGATTCAGAGTATTCAGAAGCATCCGAAGATGAAAGTGGTGATGATAGTGATGGCAAGTTATTTGATAATAAGAAAAAAACTGAACTTTCGTTACACTGATTTGTATTTTATGTTTGCAGAGCTCGGTTCTGATGAAGAATCAGGAAAAGATTGGTCCGATTTGGAACGTGAGGCCGCCGAAGAAGATCGTAATCATGAATATAATGGCACCGAACCTAAATCAAATGGAAAACATCATTCTAAGCATTCGAAAAGTTCAAAGCACGGGTAAGTTTTTTGTAATATATTTTTTTAATTGGTTTTTATTAAAAATGTTTTGCTAAATAGGAGTGTGATAGTAACTGATCGATTTAAAACGATCATTTTTGTTTGAATTTGTTTCCTCAAATTTAAAAAAAAATGTTTGCTTTTTCTTTGTATGTTGAAATTGATCGAAATTTAAGCCCTTCATACCTGTTTGTTATTTTTTAGTTTTTAAATTGCTTTAAATGTATTCAAACGCTTTTAATATTTTTAATTTGAATTTTTTAACTTAAAAAAAAGAAAAAAAATATTTATTTATGTATTTCAAAAAGACGTCAAATTATATAATGAAAATACCAGAAGAAGAGTAAAATTATTGTAGACAAAACAAGTCTAATACAAAACACGTTATGTGTATTTTATACACAAAAGTATGAAGCTGTTTTTGATTGACAAAATTAAACCAAATTCAACGACGGTGCATATATGTAATTTTCATTGGGAGAAAATAAAAAACAACTCACGCAAAATTAATTCAAAAGATTGTAATTTAAAAGTTTTTATTTATATATTTATTTTAAAGAAATATATTTTCTTTTTTGAAAACTCGAAGCATGAAGGTCTTAAGCAGAATAGTTTAAAATTATGTTTTTCAGTTTAGGACGATTTTAGAGGGTGCGATGATATAATTAAATGCTTTAGTGTGCTATGAAGCACTGCTTGTGTTTTCTTATGTGGTCACATAAACGGTGTCAGAAAAAAAAAAACAAAACATGAAGCAATTAAGTGCTTTAAGTAATTTTATGGTTTATAGTTATTTCTGTAACAGCTCTGCTGATTTCAAAGTTCTTTTGGTCGGCACGTGCTTTTAGTTTCACTCCGCTTGTAGGGCTTCTCTTACTTCAAAACTTTTAATTGTTATTTGATTTGTAACAAAATTATTTTTTTTTTCTGTTTGTGTTTTTAATGTTAAAAACCTTTTAATGTTTGTATTTTTAAAAAAAGTCGCAGAGGTCAAGCAATGCAGCATCAAAATAATAAGAAACATAAACCTTCGTCGTCCTCAGCAAATGCAATGCAAAAGACAAGTTCTATTTCCGCCTCAGCACATAGGTTCGTGTTATTTGTAAAGTTTCAGGTTTCAAGAAGTTTTTAGTTTTTTCTCTTTACACAACAAATTTCTTTGCGATTGGCGCAAAAAATTCTCTAAATTAAAAACACACTTTCATATATTTTTGTTTGTTTTTTTTTTTTATTCAACATAAGTATATTTTAAAAAATTGTTATAATTAAACATTTTATTTCTTCCAACGACAGCCCCTCGAAATCCTCACACAAGGACAAGCATCATGACCGCAGTCGTGATAAACATCATTCCTCTTCGCACAAGGATAAAGATCGCGATAAGAGTCGTCACCATCACAGCAGTAGCAGTGGCCACAAACGTTCTCGGGATGAAAGTCGAGACGGTGGCCATAATAAATCGAAAAAAACACGTCACTAAATTTTTATTCATTTCCACATTATTTATTTCTCAGTAATTTTTCCTCCTTTTCTTTCTTTAACTTTAATAAATATTTTTTGTCTGTTCATATAAATGAAAATAAGTTTAAGTTTTCCGTAAGTTTCTTTTTTCTATTTTTTGTTTAACATACAAAAATATTATGCAGTAATATTGATTTTGCAAAATACGTTTTTTCGTTTAATTTAAGTCATTTCAATTCTTTTGTTAATGTAATCTGCAAAAACTATTGTTCACCACTCTTTAATTTTATCATCATTAAGAACATGTTTTTTGAAAGGAAATTTTTTAATAAAAATAAAATAGAAAAAAAAAAAATGATAAAAAATTAAAAAAAATCGCAAAACTATAAAAACATTTAATATTTTTAGTATTAGTTGTTCTAACAACAATCAAAGCTGGTATTAAGTTTTTAACTTAGCATTTACATTGCTTAAAATTGGAAGCAACAATCGGCCCTGTTCCTAAACAGAGTCCGAGTATATATTATCGGTTGCAAGACTAATTCATATTCGAAGTTAGTTTGGATAACGTTGTGATTTTGTTTAAGAGGAAATTGTTTTCCTCGATGATGGAAGTCATGCTAGCAGTGTTGAGCGAACTTTCTTTCTGGGCCACGATTAAGAGACTGGAAATTACCAGCCTAATCTAAGTAAGAAAAATACTGTAATGACAAATCTGATCGTTCTGATCTGACACAGGAAACGTGTACAAGTTATTAGTACTGTAACAATGCTGATGACGAATGTAGCGACTTTTCCTGTTTTCTTCAAAAAGATGTTTGCAAGAATTTGTAAAAAAAAATAAATGAACTTATTAATTAATTAAAAAATTTTAAAAGCTTTTTGTGTGACATAAAAACGTGTTAGAACTGTTTTAAGACTTCCAAAACGTCAGTTGCTTTGTATTCGAACAATGTATTGTGTTTCATAATGCCGTGGTACTAAATGTTTACAATGCATACCATTCCAAAATGTTGCAGAAAACTAATAGAAACGTTGCAACCGAACAACTAGCGCATCAGTTTCTAAATTAATGCTTTGTTTCGCAACTTTGTATACGTATAAGATACAAATACTAGAGCAAAACTGTGTACAAACTTTGTATTAAAACATTTTGAAAGTCAGCCTTACTTTCTACCTATAAAAAGTGTGCGAATAAATGTGTAAAACTGCGATAAACAATGGTACTCTTCCGTGTACCACGGATGTCCCTTAAGCTGGATTTAACCAGTTCCAGATTGTTCCGAAACATTTTTTATATGTAGTTTGACGTGTTTCTTTTTGAGAAAGAGAGAAAAAGAGTTAAACTCACTCAATTTCAGCTTGATTTGGTTTAATTTTAATTTTTTCTCCGAAACAATGAAACTGTGCTGCCAACTACTTTATTTTTTCAAAGAAAATTTAACTGAGCTGCTACATCATATTATATGTACATATTAAATATTCCTTCCAATCCCACTTTCAGGATGTGCCTGAAAAGTTTTCTTTTTATTTTGGTTTTTGTTGGTAAATTAAAAAAATATTTATTAAACCTAACCAATATCACCAGCCAAGAATATTTCATTTATTTTTTATTTAAATATTCGCGTGTGTTCTAGATTTCGACTGGTTTTAAAAACGCAAAATTTTTTGAATCCCCATAATTTCTAAAAAGGTGTTCTCAAATCCACACGTTTTAGTTTATTCGAATTTTTTGTTCGAAAAAAATTTTAATGACAAAAGTCATAAACAAACAATTTTTTTAATCAGCTGTCGGCGAAAAAATAAATAAAAATTTAAGAAAAATTTTAAGTTTTGCTTAAAAATGCCAGGAGCGTTTGTGTTATCATACATTCAATTAAAAAGACATGAAATAAATTTTAGAAAAGGTTAAAGAAAGCGCTTAAGAGATGCATCCAACTCCATGACCATTCCAGATGAAGCGTATGTATCATCAATATGTATTTGTTTTTCTTTTTATCAACACTGTGGTTTTATTTCATTTAAGATTCAAAGCACTTTTCCGCTTAAATAAAGAGGCTTTTTCCATGATTTTGGAAAATATTGCTTCATCTATGAGAAGCAGTTCTATTCCAGAAACTATACAGTTAGCTGCAACGCTTAGAATTTTAGCTGTAGGCGCTTCTCAAGGCGTTGTTGTTAATGATGTGAATATAAGCCTTGGTCGCAGTACCTTCTCAAAAGTTATGTGGAAAGTCTTAGATGCGATGAAAAATAATTTATGTGCATTATGGATATCCCTTGAGTTAACTGAACAAGAAATCAGGGTTTTCAAATCGTTTTTTTTTGAGAAGACTGGAATGCCGGGTGTAATTGGCTGCGTCGACGGTACGCATGTACAAATTGTGAAACCCGTGGAAGAAGATGCTCTATATTATAACCGAAAAGGTTTCTTCAGTCTAAATGTAATGGTAGTAAGTATCTAGTATACAGAAAATAGAGATGCCGTGACACTAAGAAGACCGCGATGCGGATTCGGGCAGTGGGCGCTTGTAGACCTGGCTCTTGCCACGATTCCTTAATTTGGAGTATGAGTGCTGCAAAACGGGTTTACCAATATAGGTATCTAAATGGTGATAGAAATAGTTGGCTGTTAGGCGACTCCGGCTACGGTCTTGAGCCAGCTTTGATAACACCGTACAAAAATCCACAGCAGAGTTCCAAGGAACATAATTTTACTAAAAAACATTGTTTAACTCGTAATATAGTTAAAAGGACAATTGGAAACTTAAAAAGTCGCTTCAGGTGCCTCCTAAGTACAGCATTATACTACTTTCCAAATAAAGTTGTAAAAATTGTGAATGTTTGCTCAGCTCTTCATAATATTTGCAAACATTTTAACTTAGAAATTGATAATGCTTCAGAAGCTGGTATTGAAAGTGATGGTAATGACGAGGATGATACTAATGATGAAGAACATGCTTGCGTTAGTCGAAACATAAACAAAATTGTTAAAAGGAAAACAAGATACAAACAAAACGTTTTAATTTTTAGAAAATATAAATAAAAAATAAAATTTATTTTGATAAAATTTAATAAAAGAAAGTCTAATCTTAAAATCAAAAAATTTTTTTTGCTAATATTATTATTACATATAATTAAAGTCCATTCGTTTTACTTTCACCAACCCTTTACTACTCGAATTGAAAACGAATAAAAAAAATGTGGTTGTGAAATACAGAACAAGAAAAATGCTAAAGTAATTCACTTTCGAACGGATTCGGATTCTAGAAGAGACCTGATTAGTAGTGTTTTGATATTTTATAACAAATGAATTAAAATTATTTTGGCTTATTATACGTTCTTAAAATTTTAGGAAAGTAAAACTATTTAAAAGTGTAAAAAACGAGGAAAAATTAGATACTAGCAGAGCTGTAATGCTGAATGTCCCAAACAACAAATCTATCTAGAATAAAAAGCCTTGAAAATTCACTATACGATGTAGAATTTTGTAATCTGTCGAGCTGCGTACTTAAATTATTTTAAATTTCATAAGTTTAAGATTTGTCCTAATATCCGGCTAGATTGGCAAAATACCCCTTTGTGCAGCTTACATTTCGATTTTGTGCCCATTCAGGATAAAGGCACTTTCTCGAAAACAGCTTGGCAGAAATTTTGCACGGTTGTTCGTCTCGGTCTCACCTTTTACTCTTCGTCTCCTTTAGCCATCAAATTAGTATGAACATCATGTCCCACATGAATTCGGCTTATATAGACTCTCAATGTTCATGTTTCGTTCATGTCTGAGCAATGATGTCTGACATCAAATATGACTTAGTATGATTTCTCAATTTCGAATTAACGCCATTTGTTGATCAACAGTGCGAGAATTCTCTTTCTTGCAAAAAAAACATTGAAGCAACAATGACGACAAACAGATAATTGTCTTAGACAGAACATAAACTTCAGCACGTTTTCGTTACATACAAGAACATGGACAAGTTGATACCGTTGTTCTGCAGGCGTTATGTGCATGTCTATTTTAATTTGATGGCTAGTGAAGACGTAGGGTTATAATATATGGCCATTTTGGGCGAGAGAATCATAGTTTCCATGGGAAAAATTAGCGTCGCTTTTTTGCGATCCTTGAAAAACTTATGTCGTATAATTATAATTTATATGAATTTTATTTTATTTATATATCAAAATTGAAGCTTATTTACTTTTCTTTACATTTACTTTTTCTTCGGGGAAAATATACTTCCAAGTTTTTTTCCTCGGTTTTTTAATACTCTAAACCGACGCTATTTCAGTTCACACTTTCAATATGATAAGTTTGAAACTTTAAAATACGTTTTTTTTAAGTTTAGCACTAATACTACGATATTTGGTTGTGTTTAAAATATGTTTGGTATCATCATTTGAAATATTGCCGCCTACACAGGTACATTTTCTGAGACCAAAAGGTCGCTTAACGTCAAACATATTTCGTGTTTTATTAATGGGAAAACGCATTTTATTTTTAAGCCAATTGATAAAGGCCCTTTCATTATCGTGCATTTTGCGCATTTCTGCTTCCGATTTCTTAAAAATTTCTACAACTTTACCCTGCTGTTTTTGTTGCAATTTATGTTCTCGTTGTATCAACTGTTCCCTGGAGAGACCATATTCAGATAAATAGCCTGTATATTTGGGTAAATTTTGTTGGGCATTTTTAAATTCACAACATGTCTTGTAGTGCAGTTTTAAATCAGTTACTTCGGGTGGTGGCATAAAACGATGATTGTTTAAACTATGGCGGTTCAGACAGGAGCCACTGACATTTGATGTTTTAGTTTTGCGACGAAAAGAAAATCGTTTATTGATGGGTATTTTATGATGTTTAGAAGAGCGTGGCGTGCTTTTTAATGAGGTTTTGTCATTATCGTCTTGAAGATATGAGGCCACTATAATTGACAATTTATCCTCTTCTTCACCTTCTTCATAGTATTCAGTATTAGATGTTGGCATATTATCCTCAATGTCTGTGTCTTCATGTACAGATTCATTAATATTATATTCCTGATAGCATATTTCATCCTCATTTATATCAACTTCATTGTCGGATATTAAAAGGTTGGTTAAACTTTCATTGTCCTCTTCAACATCGTCATCTGTATAGTCAAATGTTATTTGTTTTAAAAATTTACGCTGCATGACAGCGGGACTATCAGACTTTGACACATTAATTGTGTCTTTAAATTTATCGTTTTCCATGTCCATAACAAGAATTTCTTCACAAATTTCTTCTATAACAGAATTTTCGTCTGCGTTGACAAAATCTGTTAATGAGGATTTTATTTGAGTTTCTTCAATTCCATTTATATTTTTTTCAACTTCCTTATCTTTTAAAGCTGCTGAAGTTTGCTTCTCTTCTTCTTTTTTCTTTTCCTGGAAATTAGTTTCACACGTTTCATTTATTTCCTTTTCACTGGCTGTTTCTTCTTCTGCTATAATTTCCAATTTTTCTGCTTTCTCAATTTTCTGCAGAGTTTTCTTATCATCATTATCTGGACAATCTTTTCCTAATCTGTGCTCTAAATCTTGTAGATTAATGCCACTTTGTGGTTCATATTCTTCTAAGTTTGCTGCAAAGCTAACTTTACGATTCTGTTGTGACTCGGCACTTAGTTCATTGTCTACTTCAAGTTCATCGCTGAATAACTGTTTATTAGCTTCATTAATTTTATCCGTTATGTTGTATTCATTTACGGGTCTCAAAACTAAATAAATAATTTGAAATTATTTTATAATTTAAATAAATTTGAAGCAGTTTACTTACAATACACTTCACAATCTTCGTCCGATTCCGGTTCTGTTTCATATTGAAATGCCATATCTGAAAGAGTTGTTGTAAGTGTTCAATTCCCAACTGCGTTTTAAGTCTATAAAAAGTTTAGATATTTTGTAAATAAAATTTTTCTGTAAAAAGGTGTTTATTTCAATAAGAACTACCTAAAACTGTAAAAGTTAATTAAATATTTATGACGGCCGTCACTTTTATACCCTTCACCACAAAAAGCGGAAAGAGGGCCTAACTAAGTTTGTCATTCCGTTTGTAATTCTTACAATATCCATTTCCGACCCCATAAAGTATATATATATATTCTGACTTCTTATGCATAGTGAAGTCGATTGAGCCATGTCCGTCTGTTTGTCCGTGTTAGTATTGAAATCAACTTTACCAAGGCACTGCATGAGCTAGAGAAAATTTAATCTATCAGACGTAGTTTCGAAAGATTTGTTATTGAAAATCAGCATTAATGGTCCATGTCCTTAGAGGCAGCGGACAAAACACCACGTCCCCCTATAAGTTTTCCATATTATTTGGAACAATAAAGTAACTTTAATTACAAGAAAAAAAAATGATTGGGCGATAAGAATTAAAAAAATATTAAGTGAAAGAATTAGCGCTAGCCCATATTTTCCGAGTTATGGGCCTCTGAATTTTTAATAGAAAAGTGCGATTGTGCACCCTGTTTTAAGTTATCAATATGGGTATCATTTAAAAGCTTTTGAAGATATCTTTCAGGATTAACCTGAATCTAAAAAAATGCTAAATCCTTTAGGAGACGGTGACATTTTCATGCGAAATTTTATATAATACTTAATTTATTGTTTTTAGTTTATTTGTTTTTTTGTTGGAGTTGCTTAACTAAACTAGACTTACACACATGGTGAAGGGTATATAAAATTCGGCATATCCGAATATAGTACTCTTGCTTGTTTAACTTTCGTTTGTATTTCTGCAGGTGGTTGTTGTTCAAGATAAAAAATTAGGGACAACAACCCTGATCAAAAATTAAAACTTTCAGAAAAACTGTTTTTAAACAGAAAAACTTTATGGTAGGAAGGAATTTTTTGTGCCAATTTTTATTTAGTCTATTGAATAGGAAATCTGCTGTAAGATTCGACAAAGTCGATTTTGTTAACTGTGCTCACGTAGTTCCAGGGTCAATAATATTTAATACAAGACTACAAAATTTATTATTTATTAAAATATGAAAAATAAGTACAATTTTAAAACGCTTCAAGCTCTTTTCGACTGGTGTAAAAAATCAACAAGTTTGTTTATCCGTTCCGAAGTAATGAGGGCTTAAAAATATTTTCCTTAATTGATATTCGATTTATAAAAGATTTTTTTCGAAAGGATATAATTTATAGGTGAGTCAAATTATACCAGATTAAAGGGTTTGAAATGTTCAATATGTATCTACAAGCTTTTTATTATTCAACTTAAAAGTTCTATCTTTCAAGAGTGTTTTTAAGTTCCTTTCATTTAATTTTTCATTTCGAGTGAAACGATTGTTTTTTTAATTACGACCAGCACTCAGGGGATGATCCCTACTTATGTAATGCATTGTGCCAGAACTAGGAAATTAGGTTATGGGAAGGGGGATAGAGAGAGTAGTGCTTGTGGATATTTGATTTGAATCTTTGCACATTAAAAGTGGCAGAAAAGACCTCTGCAGAGAGTTTAATCCACATACGAACTGTTCGGCTAAAAAACGAATTTTCTCTGTAATGCTTTAAACGCTGGTCCTGTAAAACTAATTTTAAATTTAAGTGTTATTAAAATTGGTAAGAGGAGCAAAGAAGAAAATGGGATAAGCAAAAGCTAAAGTGCACAATGAAACTTGCTACAATTATCAAAGTTTAACAAAATTGATGTGGCAACACTACCATGAAAGTCCAATATTCATCCGTTTTCTTAACCAGCTATCAGTTCTTTAAATTTAATTTATGAAAATAAGAAGAAAATGTCATTCTTTATTTTAGGCAAAAGCTTTGTCTTTAAAATTCTGCAAAAATTCTTTATATAAAAACTCCCAGTTGCTAAAATCTTACATTTTTTAATAGTAGTTTAAACTTTTCATTTCAGCATTTAAACATGATTTAAATGTTCACCTATTTACAGATTTTCTGGTGTAAACAGACAACTTATTTTCTGGCCCTAAGATTTCTTAGGCATTGTGTGTATGCTTTGCCAATTAATCGATTCGAAATAGGTTACCCCAAGGCATAATAAGTTGCATAAGAAATAAGAATTGTTACACACATTTTTGTTTTTTGAGTTAACGTTTAACTTTATGTTCGCTGGGATATCTTTTAAATAAAACCTACACATGTTTTTTATATTTTCTTTATTATGTTTACATATTTACTTTTTTTGTTTCCCCAGAAATTCTGTTTTAATACAGATCATCAATCAATATTTGTTTATATGCATTCTGTAAATAAGCACGTGTGTCCTCTTGTTTTTTAACTTTCCGTTTCCGACTTTCTGTTTGAGTTTTAATTTCACGACTACATGATAAAATTTATTATTTTCCATTAGCAATTTTTTGTTTACATGCATAAATAGTTTCAGTACACTTTGTTGCATTTCAATGAACAAATTGGTAACTAGGTTATGACAAAAAATATTATGTTTGATCGATGTACTTTAGAATATAATCATGAGAAAGTAGTTTTATAATTTGTGGCCTTAAAAAAATTTGTGAAACAAACTATAGTCAAGAAAAAAACTATACATACACTTTACGATGTTAAAGTTTATTTATAAAAAATTTTAAATGTTAATGTTTAAGGCAAAACATAAAAATTTATAGTGAAAATTGTTATCCAAAAGAGTTCATTTTTCATACTACAGATTCCGCTCCGTTTCAACTAATCCTACAAAATGTGGCAATTTAACTTTGCATAATTTTAGGCGTTTTTAAATTTTGCTTTTTTTGTGTGCTGCGAATATGTAGATTTATTAGAGTGTGCAAAATAATGATCGGAAATGAATAAAAATAAACGAATTCAAAAAGACAAATTACGTTGTTATTTGTCACAATAAGTAAATTGTATATTTCTTTTACATTTACCGTTATAAGTGAATAAGTGATAATCTATGGTTTAAACGACAGCCCTTTCCATTTTCAATACACACATATTTAACGTTACCGGAGTATTTGATTTTAATACTTTTTAGGGACGCTAAATATAAGTTTTTCTGTTTGTTGTATCACTGTAGTTGCACGATAACTGCGCTCTCGATACTTTTTCTATAGTAAATGTCTACTAGCAGTAGACAAAAACAAAATAAATGTTATTAATTAACCTGGGGGTATACATAGTACTGCCTGACATAGTTAAAGCGTCTGGAGTGTCATCAAGTCATCGCGAATTGGAGTGATGCTAGTGACAAAGCGTGTCGTTCGTAGGTTAAGTAGTTTGAGTCTCGCCGGATACAAATAAAAGTTGCGTTTCCGTTTTTTTTTTGTTTGGGTAAAGTTCGGTTAACTGCGAGTAGACATAAATTATTATCAATCAGCACAAAAATGCCCGAAAGCACGGGAACACACACAAAAAAAAAAAAAAAAAACAAATTTCTACCTTAAAACAAGTGACAAACAAAGTATACAGAAAGAGGGGGAATTTAATTATCCAAAATCTCTCTCTTTTTTCAAACTTGTCTTACGAGAACAGTTTTCAGTAACGTTGAAGTCCTGCGGTATACAAAAGTTGAATAGGGAACGCACCTTATGTGTGGATAGCAAATTAATTACCAGGTGGCAACGAAAGCGAATTCCACTCCATATAAAAAAATCTGTGTAAATGTAGAGTTTGACAGTAGTAATTAATTTACCTTGCACGTAATGATCGATCGTGTGTACAAGTACAAACAGAGCGAAAAATGAAAAAATAAAAGAATAAAACGCAAATATAAAAACCGAATACGAACAAAAGTGCCCTACACTTGAGAAGTGGAAAACGATGCAATATTTACATACGTTTTCGGTTATTTATTAAAAAATTATAAGTTAAATAATAATCTTGATTTTAAGTTTGAATAATAAATAAAATAAATATGAATTAACTTTTATTGTAATTAAACTAATTTTCTGCATTAACACCATAAAAAACGGAATAATTTTCAATAATTCTTTGTAAATTCCTCATAACATGAGGTGTATGTAAACTTTTTTGATTGACTGTATGCGTGTTCTAACATTCATTTTAAATATTTCTGTTTTTGGTTTAAATTTTTTTTAGGGATAAGTATTTCGAAGATTGCTTTTTTATGGGAACATTTTATTTGCTTTAGAAATTTAAGGAAAAAATTTAAATTATTTTTTTAATAAATTATTCTTAAGCTCATCATTTAAGTTTTTAATAACGTATTTAGTTACTTTATAATATACATACATACATATGTATGTATGTGAAATAATAAAACAAGGAAACCGTGTGCACCAAGGAACGTTTATGAGATAATACATATTTAGCTGTTAGAAGTGAAAGCATTTTTCTACATCCAAGAAACAACAAAAATCTTAAAATCGATTTCCTTGTAGCACTGAGTTCGTTTTCGTTTTATTTATTTATTATAAATTTAAATTCTTAACTTGTTTCATTTTCATCAATACAGGATTTAAACAAAATAAATAAAAACTGAAATCCATTTAAACTAAAACGCGACGAACTATAACTTAGAACACTTCTAGCTAATGTTTAAAGAAAAAAATCAGTAATCACTTATAACATTTATTTAAAATCGATCTCAAATAGGACTTGGGAAACGGGAATCCCGGGAGGGAATTCCTGGGAAAATCTATCTACAATTTCCCGAAAAAGGGAAGTTTAAATTCAGTAGCACTTCAAAAAAATACACTGATTGTTTTTTAAATACTTTGATTGTGACATATAAAAATTTTCAAAAATATCGTTTCGTGTTAATTCTACTACGTCTATAGATCTGTACATGAAATATTTTTGAAAACTTTGATGTTGATGCAGATAGTCATCGGTATGGAGCAGACAAAAATTCTATAGGTGTTTTGTGTCTGTCTTTCTGTATTTCCATCACGTTAAAACTGCTGGATTGCGGACGAAGTCGTAGGCACTGTTAGTGAGATATAAAACAGAACAAAAAGTCACTAATTTGTTTAAAAGGGAATTTGAGTTATTCGAAGAACATATGAAACATGCACATGCATAATCTCAGTAGAAAGTGAAAGATTTTTCGCATTGTTGGAAAATTTTGCAACGAAAACAAGCAATATTATGTCTAGTAAATTGTTAAATGCAGTGCTAAAATCATTTATTAAAAAAAAATAATTATTAAAAAACTTTTTCAGTATTTTATGTTTGTTATCTCTCGTTATGTAGTACAAATGTACATTTGAATGTTGTGTCACCTGAATTGTTTTTAAGTTTTATGAACTGTAAAAACTATTATTTAATAAATATTTTTATTGTTTGTTTATGTTTTAAAAAACTATGATTGTTTTAATATTATTTTATTTAATAACTCGTTTTTTTCAAGAATAGCTCTTTTCTCGGGAATGCGATAATTTTTTTCCCTTTTCCCGGGAAATAAAAAATTCTTGGAAATCCCAACCCTATTTTTAAAACATAAGAAAAAATAAATGAATTTTTGAATAAAGAATTTAGGAACTCGTTTTTATTTGTCAACTGAAGGCATCAGAGCTTTTAGAACAAAACTCTGTAATCACTTTAAAGTTTATTAACAATTAAATTTAACGGCTAAAACATAATTTTTTTTAATAAAAAAATTAAAACTCATTTTAAACGTAAATTAGAGTCATCATTATTGAGTTTATTAAAAATCGGTTTTAAACCCAAAATCTGAATTTTTCAAACGAAAAATTTTAACTTTTTTCATAACTTTCGGTCACTGGCTGTTTATCTGGTACGTTTGGCGAACGCTTTCGATGTGAGAACATCGTAGTAGTAACCAAAACGCAGCTTGAAAATTATGTTTTGACGTCAAAAGTGCTTGCCAAACGTACCAAACAAACAGCTGGTGACGACGGTTTTCACCGAAAGGTATGACAATAGTTTAATATTTACTGGCGGAACAAATCCGAAAATGCAAAACTCATTTAAAAAAACTAGAGGCGCTATAGCTTAAAGAACAAAAATCAATGATCACTTATAAAATTTATTAAAAATCGGTTTCAAACTGAAAAAAAGAATTTGTTAAATGAAAATTTTTTAATTCCTTTAAATTGTAAACTAGAGGCGCCTGAGCCTTAAGAAGAAAAATGTACGATCAGTTTTAAAATTTTTGTTTTAAGGCTACACAGAATTCAGTTATATCAAGTGAATTGTTACTTTAACGATTCCCGTTACTCCCTTTTACGACTAAAAACTTAATACTTACAGAAACCATTTACTATAATGATTTTTATTTTATAATTCAAATTAATTAAATTTAAAACTTCAACAGTTTGTTTTCTTTTTTCCGATAGGTGTTTTCTTTTTAATTCGTTCTGTTGCTTAAAAGATAAATAAATTTGTTATCGAAATGTTTAAACATTTTTATTATTATTAATTTTATTTTTAAATTTTAGCCTTAAAACATAAATGGTCTTAAAGAATAAATGAATGTGAAGTTAAAATAAAAATTTTGAAATTTTAAGAAATGTACTAAAATATAATAATCTGACAATCTCAAGTTTACATCTGTAGTACAGGTTTAAATAATAAGTAACTAAAATTAAAACCAGAGTTGGGCAAATGCATTAAAATTTTCTTAATTGCTTCATATAAGTTTGTTGTCGTACTAAAGAAAATCATTTATTTATTCCCTAAAAAATATTTTTTAATTATTAGCGTTTTATAAAAAAAAAATTTGATACACGTTTTATTAATAGAAAAATATTTAAATGATAATGAGTGTATTAAGGAAAAAGGACAAATTTTTTATATTTGGCAAATTAATTTATTTTTTTGGTACCATGGTACTTTTAATTTTTTGATTTTACCAAAAAAAAACGACAATTCTGCTGGCTTTGCATTTCTTTATTTTTGTCTCACTTTTCCTGTGTATTTTCTGTCGTTTCTCTTAAGCTGCTTTCAGACGAAATGTTTTTTATATGTGACTTCATATATTTTAAAACTGTAAAACATACAAGCCGCTTTAACAAGTTTAAATTTTGCCAGTGTAAAAGTCTCTTTATCGACTGACAATATTTAAATTAGAGCGGGAACTTTTATAAGTTAACAAATCATATTACATCAGTTATTTTCAACACAAAATGGTTATTTCAGGCGAAAATTTTTTATGTACGTTTGAATGCAAAAATCATAAGCCGTTTGTTAATTAACAGTTTAGACAGTCATGCAAAATTTTTGCCCCTATTATGGTTTACAAGTAAGTAATACAACTCAGTTTTTTTTATCAGCTGTTCGCCTTGTTGATTTCGTTAAGGTGTAATTCGTATTATGATTTGGTTGTGAATCATAATAAAAGAAAACAGTTAAATTCAATTGAAACAGTGACAACTGAACTACATAGTGGCATACATCACTGACAAGTCATATGTAAAAAAAAACATGTCGTCTAAAAGCAGCTTTAGTGTTTTTAAATTTCTAATAACTTTGCAAGCACAGATTTAGATTGTATGCTTTTACCCATATCCGATTTATTAGTTAATCATTATATTAAACCAATATTAAAAATGCAAACTGCAAACTAAATAAGATGTTATTAATTATATGAATGAGTATACAATAATAATAAATAATATAAATTTTATTTTTACAACCATGCTTTTAATTATTAATTTTTAATATTTTATGCTTAAAACAAACACTTAATTTTAAGTATTACAACTTAATTTAAGGGGTTATAAAATATAATTAATTATCATTCCATAAGTATAAAATAATATGAGTTTTTATATTCTCCACCAATTAATCGCAGCAATTTAAATTTCAATATTTAAAGTTTCAGTCGCCATTTTCAAAATATAAAATTTTGTTTTATGTTTTCATTAGGTTTAATGAGCACAATAAACCATAAAAAGAAATTATTTTTTTTTTACAAAATTACTATTTTTTTATTCAAAATTTCATATTTCATTACAAATCTTTAATATCCTCTTGCAGGAAAATTTATTATGAACAAATGTGTACATTTACGGGTTAAAAATAAATGTTTTCTAATAAATTGTTCCACAAAAAAAAAAAAAAAAAAAAAATGAAGTGTAATCGATTTAGCAATTGGAGCATTTAAGGGTCGCATACTGTTTGTGTGAGGCAGACAATAAAGAAGTTAATTAAACTTGTGTTGAAAATAATAGATAATGTACCATCATTATAATAGCTTTAGCCGCAATTTAGAATCAGCACGTTCCGTAGGTTCGTAAGAAATATTCACCGCAGTTGGTAATATTTTTTCCCTCGAATTATTTTTTTCTACAGCCATGAATAAATTCCCAAAATAAAAAATTACATCTTTAACCACAAAAATTCCCCTTTTCTTGAATATAGTTTTTCCCTGAAATTTTTTCTCGTTCCCCTCTTATTTGTTTACTTTAATTTTGCTAGGAAACAGCCTATAATTAAAGATCAGTTATTACAATACAGCTTGAAAATATGCAGAACAAAAAGATCTGTTAAAGATTTCAACATATGTTATGGCAGAGTTTTGGAAAGAGCTTAATAGTTTTAACAAATGGCAAATAGTAAATTATTTCTTTGGAATTTAAAAAAAAAATCTATTGCGAAATTTAATTTTATTTTTTATTAAACTGGGTCAGTAGCAACTTCTCGGGAAACTTAAAATTTTCTGGTTTCTCCTCTTTGTTTCATAAAACAATTTTTTTTTATTTTACGCTCGCACAAATCAGTTTTAGAGTTCCGTAATATTATTTTTATGCTTGTACAGCTGATGATTACTTATATTTAAAAAAAAAATAAAATTGTGGATGTTACCGAAAATTAAAAAAAAAAAAAAAATAAGAGGAAAACTATTTTTAAAAGGAATTTCCTAAAATTTATGCATCCTTGACAGCTAATGTCGCAGGAATATAGCAAGAGATCTAATAAAGGTATTTATGTTTTTAGAGTAGCACAGAAAAAGGCGTGTTTGTTCATTTAGCGCGAGTATTTAATTTGCCTTTAAGTAATTTTCAATCTGCCATTACAAAAAACTGAATCCGCCAAACTAAGCCACCATTCGAGAGAAATACGTACGCTGACTGGTTTTCCTTGGTAGGTAGGTCAACAGTAAAAATTTTCGCATCTGGTACATTAAAAATTAAAGCTGCTGGACTTCTTCGTTTAAACAGTTGTTCTCTTAATCTTGACAATTTTATGTCACCTAATCTTTTTAAGAAATATATTTTGATTGCGCTTTTTTTTAACAATTAAAATATATATGAATTGAAAAACCCGGTTGTTAGAATTTTTAATTACATAAAAATCTATATCAAGTTATTTGGGCTGCGTAAAATGTTAGTAGGGCGACTAACGTTGGGAAGTGTTGTTGTCCTAAACTTTTATTTATTGCAACAATGAAATTAAAGAGGTCAATTAATATTATTTCAGCTTTTTTTAGCTATTGTTCTTTTAGTGGAGAATATAAACTAATCGGCCCAGCCGAGTAAAATTACATACTGTGTCGTTTAAATTTAATCTCTTTGTTTATTGATTTTACAAATATTTGCTTTAAGGAAAAAGTGCAAATTATATTCCGAAAAAATTATCATAAAGAAACTCGATTTTCTAGTCGCCTTTTTTTAAGCAATTAAATTTAAATATTTTTTATTTTAAATATAAATATAAAAACTATATCTTATGGTACAAAGAAAAATTATTTTTATAGTCTTTCGTGTCAATTATAAAAATAAAAGTTAGTAAATTTGTTAAAATAAATACTTTACAAATCAAATAAATATTTAAACGGGTATTAAAAAATTTTTTGTTTATGATTTTTTTTCAATTAAAAAAATAAAACAAATATTCCAAATAATTTGCTTTTCTAAAACAGGTGGTGGGAAGGAGGGGTTTTTAAAAAAACAAATATTAAACACAAAAAATCTATAATTTATTACAATTGTTCTTCTCCTGTCAGTTGCCGTTTGTAAAAAACAAATACCACCATAAAATTCGATTTAGTTTGTTTTAAAATTTCCAAACAAAAACTGGTTTGTTCTTAAAATTTAAAATTAGTCTTTGACACAAAAACGAAAAGATTTTTATGTAAACAAAGGTAAATGATAGAAATCAAACCCTCGATAACCTTTGGCAGCCAGCCATATGTAAACAACATGATAAGCACCGGGTATAAAACATATTAGGCCGGCTACAAAAAACACCACACCCTGAGAGGTGTTCGCTGGATCGGCAACGGCAAATGTACCCATAACAAATAGACCAGTGCCGACAATTAATAAGGTTACAGCTGCTAAAACTGTGCGCCAATTTTCTCGTACTTTGGGATGTCGCCAACAATATGTGCTCACTTCATCTGTTGATATATTGCCATATTCTTGTATTAAAGAATCACTATCACGTGAAGTTGTATCTTCGGCATATTTATTGTAACCCCTGAAAATAAAAACGTAAAATAAATGAGATGAAACTTTGAAAGAACTTTTTTAAATATTCAATTTTAATAAATTGGTTCGAAGATCAATTTTTAGTATCTTTACGAAATTATATGAATAACAATTAGAATTTATAGTTTTATTTTTGTTAAAACGGTAACAGCAATTCGGCAGCAATCACAACAACAATACCAGCAATTATTTTAATGATGAGTGGGTTTGTCTGTGCACCAAAAATCCTCTATGTAAACATTCCGTTTTCTCGGATTGTAAAGGGCTTAAAAAAGTAAAATAATTGCTGCTTAAAACATCAGTATATAGCAAGATAAAAAGAGATGGTGTTGAAAAAATCAGACAAAATTAAAATTTTTCTTATTCTTATATAAATGTGAGGTCATGAAAAAATATTTCATTTATTGAAAACTTAAAAATAAACGCCTACTTTTTGACAGGATAATAAAATCAAGCCATTGTAATATATTTATATGTTTTAAATCAAAACCTACTCAAACGCCTTCTGTTGCGTTGTACTTAATTGCATTTGGCATGTTCCAGAATCTTAAAGGATTCTTTTCATTTTTTGAAGATGTTATTATCTTAATATTTTTTGATACGAGCAGAGTTAAAAAAAAATATCTTTGTTTTTTAAATTAATTAAAAATTGTTTACTTGTAGCGAAAGAGTAAATAACTTTTTTTACCTCATTTGGGTTGTAATAAATTTATAGCTATCAAGTTAAGTAAATCGATACCAAGAATGTTGAAAAAGAATTTAACGTTCGGAATACATGTTCTTATTATCAAAAGCTGGGAATTTTTAACATGAATTTATAAATTTTAAAACCTTTGCCAAAAAGAATAAATAAATTAAATCAAATATTTATTTACCACAAAAGAATTTAATGCAGTGGGGCTGATAACAAAATAAATGGTTTTAGTGTACAATTTTTAACTTGATGTTCAAATTTATTTCAAACTTGGAACATCTATAGACCATTGTTGTAGAGTGTATTAAGTGGATACCGCCAAACCGATTGTTAATTTTTTTTAAATATACAAAGAAGTGAGTTTCACTTTATGCACTCAACGTAACTCGTACGCCTTAAATATCTCTCAAGGCTTGCAATTCATTAATGATCTTAACTTGCAGGTGGTTAATAAAGATTTTTTATTTTGTAATTATGACCAAGTAATTCCTGCAACACACTTATTTTTGGCTGTTTTTTCTCCTCATTGCAAAAAAAAAAAGAAAAAAAAATTAATAAAAATCACGAATTCTTTGTTTTTTTTTTTACAAATGCGACCATCTTATCTGCTGTTCTTATATAAAGGAGCCTTCTCTTACCCATCTCCTGTGGCTTCAAAAAAATTTTTTACCTTTTCTAATCTAGACTGCGGGACGTTAAATAATTATTTGCCCTTCTAAACAACTTGTCCAGCAAAAATTACTTCTCTTTAAATTCATGGTACGAATGGGAGTTGACCTCATGACTTTTGTTTATTCTAACGATCTGAATGTTCGAATTTTTAAAATATCAGTTGGCTGCTGCGGTAATTAAGTTTTTATTTTTTAAATAACTCTTAGAATCGAATTATGAAGAAAAAGATATTGTACATTTTATTTGTACTGCTTTCACTCCCATCTTCTTTAATGCTTTTTCAAGTTAAGCGTCTATCAAAAATTTCTAGGTCTACAAAATCAAAGTCATATTCAAGACTGGAGGATAATACTTAACGTGTAGGTGATCTTAAAAATAAAATGAAAGTTAAATGATGACATTTAAAAATATTTTAAATAAATAAATTAAAGTTGTATTCATTTAAGACTCTGCTTTGTTGCATTTTAGCACTTGGGAACTATACAAGACCAAAAATAAATAATTTTATATATTCAAACTACACATAATAATTATTTAAATATTTGTGCATACTTACATTGAACATATAATGAAAATATTTCTTATTAAAAACGTATTTGACGTTATAAATACAAAATTCCAGTGCAACTTACATCAACCGATTTTGCATATTGGAATTGGCAAGTGTGTGCTTTTGCACGGTTGGCATATTAAATAAGAGATACTCGTACATGAAAAAAATTATTTTACTTGTAATATATTGTCTTTAGTATTCAATTATTTATAATTAAATTTATAATAATTTTATATTGTTTATCTGTGTTACGTTTAAATCATCATCCTAAAAATAAAATTAAAATCTGATCAAATGTTAGAATTCCTAGCTAATGATTGTTTGTTTGTGGCAAATTATTTATTTATTAATGCCAATTAGTTGTACATACAGTCGAGAGTAGAAAAAATGCAACGTATATTTTAAAACAACGTTAATCTAGACATCTCATTTTCTGTTATTTTCTTGTATTAAAACAATATGGTTATACAAAATTTTAATTTTATTATTCCATCAACAAAGTAAGAACTTTTAACCAGCGTCGTTATTTTTAATAAATGTCGCAGGAAAAAAAAGTTATTTACAACTTTTTATATAAGTTTGTTATTCCCCTTGTAATTTCTACAATATCCATTTCCGACCCCATAAAGAATATATATTTTGACTTCTTATACATAGCGAAGTCGATTGAGCGATGTCCATTTGCCCGTCCGTGTGAATGTTGAAATACACTTTGCCAAGTCACGATCAGACATAGTTTCGAAAACTTTGCTACTGAAAATCAGCAGGATCGTTCGAAAAAAAAACACCAAGTGAAAAAATTTGCGCTTGCCCATATTTTCCGAGTTATAGGCCTCTTTCATAGAAAATTATTATACGATTGTGCGTTATACTTTAAAGGCTATCAATATTAGTATAATTTAAAAGCTTTTGAAGAGATCTTTTAGAAAAACTTAAATTTTTTAAAAGTGATTAACAAATTAAGAGTCGATAACATTTTTATGGTAAAAAAAAAATATTTGTTTTTTTGAATGCTGTTACTTCACCAAACTAGATTGAAGGGTAAATAAGATTTGGATTGACACTCTTATTTGTCTTTATTTTAGCTTAAATTCGTTATTATGAGTATAATTTAAATTTAGTTTCTACACCACAGATGGGAGGGTTTGTGTAAGTTTGTCATCCTGCTTGTAGTTTCTACAAAATTCATTTCCTGCCCCATTGAGTACATATATTTTTGATCCTTATACATAGGGGAGACGAATGAGTCATGTCCGTCTGTCGGTAATCGGATTGAAATCGATTTTGTCACGTCCCCAGCTAAGCTACATAAATTTAGGAAAATAACCAAAAATAGATGGTGGAGATATGTTAAAAAAAGGCAAGCGCATCCATTTTCCTTACGTTTTTCAGATTTAATTGTGCTTTTAATTGCAATATTAAAAAACCAACTAAATTTCACCAAAATATTATGTCCCATATTCATAGTTAAAATAAAGTCTACTTTAAGGGTTTTACTTTAGAGTCGACTCTAACTCGTTCATATACAATTTAAAATATACTTTTGCGTTAAAGTCAACTCTAAATTTAAAACTAGCTAAAGCTGTTTTTAACTCATTTTTCCATAATTATTTTATTTGGTTTAAGAACACAATACTCTTTATCTGATTTTTATACCAAAGTAAACAAAATAACAACAGGGTTACTTTTTTCTAATGTTTGTTTAGAAATTGTATGAAAACATTTATCAAACTAGAGTTGACACCCAGTTAAAGTCGATTCGACTTAAAGTATGCTTTGTTTTCGGCTATGAAAGCAAAAAAGATAATAAGAGCTTTTTAGTTTAGAGTATACTTTAGCAAGAGTCGACTTTAGTATATAACTATGAATATGGGCCTATGTTTTCACTTTCAATATTCAACTTTGCTAACAAATATTATATACAATACAAAATTTAAAATTTCATTAGAAACGGAAAATTCTGCAAAAAAAATTAGAAAAATTCGAATTTCGTCTAACGACCAACGTTTCACTATTTCAGCAAAAGTTTTAATTTTTCCAAAAAAATTTACTAAAAAAAAAAAAAACTATCAAAAATGTAAAAGTTTTCCAAAAAAACCTCACTTTCGCAAAAAAAAAAAATCATTTACACTATTCTTTTCAGCGAAAGATAGGCTTACTGAAGAAACGGTCACGTTGTCAAACATTTGACAAAAAAGACGTAACCACTAAATTATATAAAAAAAATTTTTCTTTTTCAAAATACTTATTAAAGGTGCCTTTAGACAAAATGTTTTTTACATATGACTTGTCAGTTGGAAAATCCACATGTAATTCCTTATGTATGTCAAAGTAGTCATTTTTAAATATGACTAAATATTTCGCGTTTAAATGTATATGCAAATTACTTCTGACATATCCTACAAAATAAATCATTATTTACAACAGTTGTTTGATGAGCGGCTATGTTAATGCTAATAAAGATGTCAACTCTATTCTGCTTTCAGCGATTTTAGTGCTTTTTGCACTTTTTGATCATTTAAAAACGGTATAAGTGAAGAAATAAAAAGTTGCACCACTGGAAGTCATATGCTTTGTCATATAAAAATAGAACACGCTCTAAATGAAAATTTGTAATATGATTTTTACATATGTATTTAACATAAGAAATGTCTTAAACCGTTTACACGATACATATGTATGTTGTTATGGAAAATCTGACAAGTCATATGTAAAGATCATTTCGTCTAAGGGCACCTTAAGAAATATAGGATCATTCGCAATATAAACGAAAAGATATCACATTTTTTATATTATAAATCAAAATTCGTAGTTTCAGTTTTCCTGGCACCTTAAATAAACATTTGTAAAAATAGTGGTCAAATATTTGACTAATCTGACCGCACCTTAAGAGCCATGTTTTTCGTGCTTTTATTTCAATAAATTCTTTAATGAAGGAGAGTGCAGGTCAGATCCCGATGACAAATAAACAACTGAGCTCACCCCAAATATCTTTATTATATCAAAATATTTTAAGAAAATAAATACACAATTCTTTTGGTAAACTTCAGCACATTCAAATATAAAACACACCGACTTAATAAAATTTAATTCGTCTGTGTTGCTTTCTTAATGTAAGTGCCTGCATATTTCAGTAATTTCTGAATTGTTTTTAAACATTTTTTTCTTTATTCGAAAGGTTATGCTTACAGATTGGTCTCCTTTGAAAAACAGTTGAAAGTTTGAGAAATCAAAGGGTGTCCCCATACGAAAAATGCGTTTTTACGTGTATTATGAATCGTAAAGGGAACAATTAAATTTTAAAAAAGTGCGTAACACTACAGCTCCCAATAGCAAAAAGTAATAGAAAAATAAATTAATAAATTAAAGGGTGCCCCCATAGGTGACGTGAACGGTTATAGACAAACCTCTTAAAATTGGACAGAATATCAATTACTAAGATCGTTAACATTACAAGTAAAATTTTTAATTAAAAGGTGGCCCAATACTTCATTGATTTTAATGTATATGGCAAAACTTTAGTATAAAATTTGGATTTGGAAATTAAAGGGTGTTCTTATCGTTAATGAAATTTGATGTATGTGGGTAAACTTTTTAACCGTTATAGAAATCTGTTTCGAAGACGGTTGTTTTTTTCCAAAAATTAATTATTAATTTTAAAGTTTTTGGAATTTTTAGAATTGAACAAATGAGTATTTGTTATGACAATTATAACTTTCTTTTAGTCCAACAGCTACAGACACTCTCCTAGGAATTTCAAATAGTTAAAACTGTAAACATCATAATACTAAAAAGCGAGAATAATTACACAAAATTTTTTATCAAAAACTCACAGCGTTTGAAATTTTTTACCGCAACTGTTTATTATCTTTAAGTTTGTGTCTTTACAAGATTTTTCTTTGCAAAAAGTAATCGTTTTTAATTGGTAATAAACGAAACAAAGAAATTTTAATTGAGTTCATGTAGTTGAAGTAAATTTTTTCACCAAATATAATCTTCAATTTCCTGTATGTTAATTTTGCTCTTCTATTGTTTTTTACACAATTTTATTTAATTCTATTTTAAGATTGTTTGCTCGAAATAAATTTATAACGGTTTATTTCAGATTTTTATACTGATAAAAAGTTTTGATACTGAACTGGATCACAATGCAAAGGTCGATCAAGTTTAAAGTCCAATTTTACAAACAAAAAAAATTTAAAAATAAAATGCAATCAATCGTCGTCGGTCGCAGGAGTTGGGGCTCTGTCCGTCCAATACGTTTTTGACTTAACGGGTTTGTTAATAAACAAAACTGCCTCATATGGGTGAGACCAATCCACTACATATTCTTCAGACTCCATTGCATCCAGAAAAATAAACCGTTTGATGTGATTAACACGCTAGTAGCATCATCGGACCTTATTTCTTTAAAAATGAGGGTGGATCTCACGTTACGGTCAATAGAGATCGTTATTGCTCCATGATTAATGATTTTTTTGTTTGAAAATATGGATGACATTGATCCGGATGAAATGAAGTTTCAACAAGATGGCAACCATCGATTTATTTAAATTAGAATTTGGAGATAAGTTGATTTCAAGAAATGGATCTGTAGGGCCACGTAAGCTAGTGACTTTATGCTGATAAACCAACAACAACTGACGCCTTGAGGCCAACATTGTTCGTGTTATTCGTGACATAAGGCGTCCAATGGACATCCAGAATGGGCTTCGTCATGAACAGCGGTGGCCATATGCTCGAAACCATTTTTAAATATCAATGCCATGTTCTGATCTTTCGTATAAAAAAATTCTTCATTACAATTTAAGTTTTTGTGTTATTTTTTACAATTTTAAGTTCTATTGGGCTTAAAAAAACACCCGATATTATATTTTGCAAAGTGATTTTAAAATTGACTCAAACAAATAATCTCTAACAAACAACAAACATTTTTGAGAAACTCAGGATACTGCTGGATTACGATTACTTGAAGCCCGGACAAAATTAGTGTTAACTGTACTCTATAAACGTGGCACATTTGAACAGAATGAAATTATTATACCTGCGTTATTGATTAAATGGATTTAAAGTAGAATAGTACTATTTCCAGAGGGATTTTTGTAAATAAAAATGTGTAATTAGCGGATTCAACGTTAAAAGAATCTGTGAACCCTTATCTAAAGAAATAAAACTTGTGTTAATGAGATATTAGCAACATATCTAGTTTTTGCTGCAAAAGAGCCACAACTTTAAAAAACTGAGCATTTAAAATTCCGTTTGAAATTTTAATTATTGTTTTAGCTGGCAACAAGCTATAAAAAATATGTTTCTTGTTTAAGAACTGTTTTAGATTCTGTATTCAAAAATTCTTAACTTTAAGTTGTGACGGTCTTACAGCAAAGGATCGAAATATATATTTGTTCTACTTATTTTAAAATTTATACAAAAGTACTTGTTTATAGTTGTCTAATTGTTCTTATTGCTTACAGCCAAATCTTTTATATATATACAAAAAAGAAAAATAAAAAAAATTGTGTAGGTTTTTAAATTATCTTTAGGCAATAAATAGTGTTTAAAACAACGATTTAGTATTTGAAAATTTTTGTCTTTTAACGGTTATTGTGGGCAGTTCAACATGGCACTAGTATGTGGTCTTAATAAAATAAACTAAATTGACAAGTTGGTTTTTGGTTTTTTGTACTTGTCTTCTGTAATCAGTAAGTAGAAGTAATTTTTTTAAGCACCTATATAGTGTCTCTCATAAGGTTTGGGTTTTAATTATAGAAGGAAAATGGTAATATTTTGGTGAATTTAATATTGAAAATATTTTTAATATTCATATTCGTTTAAAATAAAATAATACACGTTATATTATGGCGGGCTTGTCAAAACTCTATGAGCCCAAGCCGTTATTTTGTTTCAAAAATATTTTGAATTACGACAATATTGCACGGAAAAATTTTTTAATTTATAAAAATAATTAAATGTGTAAATTTTTCTTAATCAAGATTTGAACCATGGATATTATAAATTAATTAAAATTGTCTTCTTCGGCCTAGGTTCTTAGGTATTTATTTAATTCTTAAAAATTTTAAAAAGAAAAAAGCATTTTCTGGATCGCTTGATCCTTTATGATTCTTTGCATTTATCTACCTTAGGTTGTGCTCTTTGTATACATTATTCATTTAAACAACTAATAAGTATTAATTTGGTTAGACGAAGTTCACACACAACTCAAAGCACTTCTTTGCTGTTCTCTCTGCAACTCGTCTTGTACATTTGTTTTTGCTTTTGTAAATGAACTTTAAGCCGAAAAAATAAATATTAATTGATTTATAATAATTAAATGTTTTTATTTATTTATACTAATAAGAAGAGAAAAAACCCCATAAATCATATTGCTTTTTTTAACTGTACCGCAATTTGACAGTTTTGTTAGATACTGTAATATATTTATGCAAAAAATCTCCGCAAAAACTAATAATCAGTCTATAGTGTAATAGTTTAAATTACAGTCTTTTATCTGGTTGTGGTTTTTATTTCTATTGATATTTTAGTTTGAAATTAAAAGTTGTAATTATTACAGTGTATTTTTATGTGTGTGTGTCTTTAATAATCGTTTTCACTGGATCATTAAAACAACAAATTGGAGCAGGTCAGCAAGCATTTTCAGTTTAATTTTAGTTTAATTCTTAATTTTTGTTAATCTATAGAAATTTTTAAAAGAGAAAAAAATAAATATTTGGTATTCAAATTTATAATTTTAAAGACAGTATTCTGTTTATTTCTAGTGAGATGCCAAGAAGCTAATACATAATTGTGCTGCTTACTGTTAAAAGGAACAGAATAGAGAAGACAAATGGAGATATAGAAGTTTAAAAATTTTGCATTTTTAAATGAGCATTTTCAAAGAGAAACAGTACCAATGTAGAGCTACAAAATTGCTATAAATCCAGGCGAAACAAAATTTGTCTAAACGAAAAGTTCTGTAACTATATTGCTAATTAAAACTGCAAGATAAGATCGTTTAGATCCTATCAAATGCTGAATGTGGTATTACTTTACCGGTATATTTTTAAATTATTTTTAAAGCATTTTTTTATATATTCATGCCTCTGGTGTAGGACAGGTGCTGCTAGATCAGGCATTTTCCCTAGATTAAGATTTTTTTTACTTAGAAAAGATTTTCATGTAAACATATGACATGATTGGGAAATACTTAGGGACTGCAAAATTTTTTATTTTTATTAAATAATTTCTTTTATACTGTGACATATTTTTAGATCGGTTTAAGACAGAAATAATGATTTTTGTCCAAGCATTTAATTAGAACGGTAATATGAATTGAACCAAGGTTGCCAATCAGTGCAATGGTACTTGCTTTATTGAATTGCTTGACGAAACACTGAACTGATGCTTATAATAAGCTTTTGATCAAGCTGTAATTTGGGCAAAGTTTGATATTATTTCCATTGGCTAAAAGCATACGGTCTACGCCTGCGATAAGATCTCGGATTTATTTTAACAAACGTCAAATATAATACCACAGAAAACTATTAAACGTGTTGACCTCAAATTAGCCTCATTGCAATGTCTTGAAATTTTTTTTATAAGAAATCTCATAACAAAAATTTTATTAAAAAAACAGTCAATAGTGCGTTTAACTGACTGATCATTTCATGAAATTTTGAGCCTTTGAACATTTTATTGTTTTTAATTAATATATTAAAATTATTATATTTATTTTATTAGAAAAATAAAAGGTTTTTGGAAATTCACTGCAACTAAATCAAAAAAGCGTCGGATGAGTTTATTGCAGTAGAGGCAGATAGTTAAGAAATTTCATGAGAATATTCTGAGAACGTGCTAATCCTTGTTAAGAATTGCAAACATTTTTAACAAATTTGCCGGCGTACTTGAAGCATGTGTTAAGGTGTTGTTTTGATTGCCACCCTTGTCTAACGTACTTTTTTTAAATATATTTCCAATCAATATTTGAACCGTTGATATTATAAATGAATAAAAATTTACTTTTTGGTCTTTAGGTTCATTTATTCATTTCTTCCACAGTTCAAATCCTGATGGGAAAAAATTTTCAAAAAAATTAAAAATACACAGGGCACAGTGAATTTTAAATAAATACTTTGCAAAAGCCCTCAAAGTGTCTGTCGTTTACTTCAAGTCATAGAAATTGTGTCAAATTCACAATACATAAAGGGGAGGTTGAGGTTAATGACATGATACCGAATAACATAAAACAACTAAAATTAAATGAATCTTTTAAATGTAAACGAGAGCAGTGGTTTGAGCTTGCGGTAATAATTTTGAAAATATTTTTTTTTTGTTGTCGTTGTAGCTATTGCTCAAAGGTGTGTGTCGATTTTAACTACTGCATGTAATTATTTCTCATTTGTAAAGTTGAAAGAGTTTGTATCTTATGTAATTGCAGATAACGATGTCACTGATACAAAAATACAGCCGCAGTATGTTTAGCAAACTTTTTCGTATGTTAAAAGTTGAGTGTTGTTATTGCATCATAAATCAAAGGGAATGAGAGAAAGATTTTAAAAGCGGTTAAGAGGTTTTCAACATACGTATATTTTGCACTTACATCCTATAACTAGCCTGCATTTACTTTGGGCTAAGTTTTTAACTCATAGTGTTTAATTAATATGAAGTAAATGAAATGAAATTAGCCATTATTTTTTCAACATTTTTTTTTGTTTTTTAAAATTATGCAATGAAACATTGCCGTTATTAAACTAGCAATACGTATTCATAATTTTAAATCCAACAATTTAATTTAATTTGACAATTTAATTATTACTTTGGTGTTTGATCGCCTTCTTAACCAATATTTATCAGTGTCATTTAAGATGTTGCAAGTGACGTAATCACAAAATAATTTTTTTTAATTTAAACTAAAAAAAGGTTAAGATTCTGATTAAAACAATTGAAATTCAACGATACTGATTACTGAAGTTGGAAGCACGTTTCGCTACCGCCAACATAGCTCTCCAAGTTTTAGAAATTTTTTGTACAATTAAATTGACTAAATTAAAATAATAAAGTGAAAAAAAACAACAAAAAATAAACAGTTTATGATTTTTTTCTCTTTCTCCTGTGTTGTTTTTTGTATTTTTACACAGCATAAAGATATGATAATTTTATTAATTTATTTTTTAATGCTTTGTCTGTTTGCAAATTAAAAATTAAAATAAATAAATTTTTTTGTTTTTCGTAAAATTACAGCCTTGTTAACAAATGCTTTGGGTAAAAGCTTTTAATTAAAAATAAAAATATGAAATCGATAATCGAAAAAAAGAAATCCGCTCTAGAAAAACGTCAAATTCCACAAAATAGGCTTGAGCCCGGATTTCAAATTTTTCAAAAGTATTCTTTCATTTTACTGTATAAAATGTTTGTCTGACGTGCGATGTGGTGGATCCACATTTATTTTTGCTAATCATCTTCAAACCTTTTCTTTATATATAATTAACCAGATTGTTCAACTCAATCTTTTTTTGCGAAGTAATTATCTTTCGAATTCGAAAAAGTGAAACAAGGCACTACTAGATAAATTGCAAAAACATTTTCAGCTATGATCATGCATTCTTGGTATTCAAATGTACATGAAGAAATAGTCTTGGCAGAAACTCAGCCTTTTTTATAAATAGGAGTCGTTTTCTTTTATTTTTCGCTTAAATGGCCATTCCTAAAATATAGTGGATGCCTGATTAACTTGCTTGAGCTATAAGTGAAACACATAAAGATACTAGCTCATCCACCCATATTATGAAAAGACTCGAACTCTCGATGTCTTGTCTTGCAGAGATGTCTCTTTAATCCATGTAGTCTACGCTATTACTCCGGTAGAGACCCAAACTTATTATCTTCTCTTCTATTTTCAAATCAGGCTTTTTTTTGCATACATTGTTGCTATGATGTCAATCTCCTCACTAACTTCTAATGCTCATTCTTTTTACAAAGTTGCCTTGATCATCCCATACGTTGCCTTTGCAATTGTATCTTTCGCGACTTTTCAATAATGCGACTATATACTATAAATTCGTATTTTACCATTTCGGTGAATAATCTTTAGCTTATGGCTCCAACACCATCTCATCAGCTGCTCTAATAGACATGCGCCTTCAACAACATATCTGCAGCAGTGACACACAATCATTGTTTTTATTTGTCATCATTGGTTGTACTGCTTCTTCCCATTGATTCGCCTTTTTTAAACTATTCATCGCAGCTATTTAATAAAATAATATTTTTTTAATATATTCCAAATAGATTGAGTTGAGCTCGTGACTTTTTTCTTTTGCATACGACTTTGGAAAAAAAATGACAGGTTGGTTTTTCTAAATAGAATTATTGCAGAATTTTGATCTACTCGCAGCATTATCGTGTTGAACCAAATCTCGCTCGAGTCAATGTCATCCACATCTTCAAACAAAAATCATTAGTAACTGTCTCCATCGACCGTAAAGCTTGCTTTTGCTTTCTTTGTAGATATAAAATGCAATGTTCATTAGCGTGTAAAGTCTGAAGGCTCTCAGACCATATGCAACAGTTTTGTTTTTTAACAAATCAGCTAAGCAAAAATTGAGACTCCTCGCAGAACACAGAGGTGATTGTGATTGTTTTTTTAATAATAAAAAAAACAAAGGCATACGTTTGGATCCCATGAAAGTCTTGAATGAAAAATAGAATAATAGTTGTTGATAAGACGAGTAGGATGAGTAGTTTAAAATAAATAGAAAAAAGTTAAACCTCCCGTTGTTTTAACTAGATATTTAATATATAGTGTATCCACGTTACATAGATTGATTGGTTAAGGCGCCTGTATATAAAAAACAGCAGACGAAATGGGTTAGGCGCCCGTATAGTAAAATAAGGAATATATGGTCTAAGCTTAAACAGGGACTTTATTAGAGGTAAATGTAACAACACAACAATAAAAGTGTGTGTTTTTTATTTTTTTAAGGAAGATGTTATAAAAAAGAGCTTGGTTTTAAACAAAAGCTTTCTTTAAGGAGATCTTTTTTAATCACAATAGTGGTAATTAATTCCTTCTTTGATTCTGAAATTAAGTTAACAAACTTTACATTATTGTTTATGAAACTTAAGTAACAAATTTGAAAACTCTTTTAAAAACATAAATTAAAATGTGTTATACATTTCTAATGCTTTCTAGTGTCATGAAGTGAAAAAAATAATAACCTTTAGTACTTGAAGCTGTTAGTATGAATTTATGTGTTGTTTTGTTTTTTTTACTTAAACGGAAGTGTTTAAAAATTATTAATCAAAAAGGGAAGTCACACCTTTAAATAACCGTTATGTTACACAAACAAACATTTCACATTAAGACAATTGACAAATCGTAGCAATAAGAAAACGTAAATGGGTAAATTTAAACATTACAATTTTCATTGTGGGTTATAAAGGAAGTAGCAAAAGAAAAATAAATATTCTTGTTGATTTTATGTGAAACATGTTTTATGCGCTTGACTGAGAGTTCAAGAGGAATATTTACAAAAAAAGGGTTTTGTTTTTTAAGTACATTTTAGTGTTTTATGCAATTGAATTTTATTTTAGTTGTTTTTATTTTTATTTGTTTTAGTAGATGTGCACATTTACTTTTTCAAAACCCCTTTAAATAAAACTGAACCAAACAAAATGTACAAGTACTCTACTATTTATGGTTTAAGTACTTGTAAGATTTCATTTTGTAGAACAAAAACAAAAATAAAAAAAACATGATAATAATAATTGTGGTAAATTTATGAACTGACATGTGCACGTTTTATACAACTATTTGAACCTTAATATTTAATACTCTTGTTTCATTTAATTTTATTCATTTTCAGGTGTTTATTATCTTCGCTTAAATGCGTTAAATTTTAATTAAACTGAGTAAAGTAAACTTGTTTGGTTTTTGTTTCAAACAATCTGTAGGTCGGTTTGTCTGTCCATTTTGTTTTTTGCATTTTAGGCATGCAAGTATAACGTTGCGGTTATATATTTTTTCAGTATTTTTAATTAATGTCTGTTTTAATTAAGGTTGTGCTCTGTTCCTAGTAATTTCGTATGCGGTGAATTAAATTCGTTTCTTAAAATTGTTTTTGCTTTTTTTTAACACAAACCTTGATTTACGTGCATAATTATGTTATTCTAAGTTAAGAAAGAAGAAGAAGAACAAGTCACTCTTGCAAAGTAAGAAAAATTTTACCAGGTATTGCCAACTATCCTTCTGTTTTCTTGTCGAAACAAATTAGCAAACTGCAACATTTCATTAATATTTTCAAACAAAAAAAAAAAAAAAAAAAAAGAATATTTAAGTTCAAATAGAGCTTTCATTGATTTTTCTAAAATTTCATTAAACAGGTTAAATAGAAATAGTAGGGTTAATAGAAATAAAACTTCAAATTCTTAAAAATAGCTGGATTCCTACATTTTTAATAGGAAAATATTTTTAATTATTGTCTTCTTAGGGTTGCAGCAACACTTTAAACTGAGAGGTAATTTTTTTAATGATGGCTCCACTGTTCTATTCAACCCGTTTTACGGTACTTTTTAAATTTGAAATATTTAAATGTTGTCTCCATTGGTTTAGAGTTTAAGAAAACACCTCGTTGTAGCACTTTTGGTATTTAGTTGAAGTTAAAAATTTTTTTAAGCATCGTAGATTAAATATAAGTTTTGAATTGTGTAAATTTGTTTGGCAAAATGCAACTTATTAAATGCATTGTATTTGTAATTAAATCTAGATCAGGCTAAATTTGTTTAGAAATTGTTTGTAAAAAATTTGAATGATAACGCTGTTTGCTACAGAAAATACATGCATGAAAAAGCTTTAGTCATTTTTGTTTTGTCTTTAAGAATATGATAGAAACTTTATGATCGGTATTTCGATCAACAAGTGACTGTCGTATATGAATTCGGGTTTTGTACCCTGCTCATGTAAATGTTTCGTTGTTATGCTGCTGCTGACCATTTCGTTTAACGACTATATTCGCTATTAAATAGCCTAGGGTTATTTGAATATTATTGCAAAAGCATCGAAAGAACCCTCATGGCAAACAGGAAATTATCACCCATCAACAAGCGTTCAACACATGCTTTATGTTCGTTTGTATCTTATTAAAATCGATAGCGGGTGGACATGTATAGTTCGGAAAATTAATTTTTCAATTTTTTGACATTAATTGTAGTGAAAATTTTGACTGACTTTTAAAAATGAAAATAGAACTGAGCTCTGAACAATTTTCTTTTCAAGGCAAAATATCTAAAGTAGTGCTATATTAAGGACGATTTTGGCTACGCTATCTTTAATGATCTTTACTCAATGTCATGATAATGGTTCTTAATATTCACTTGACAAAATTACTTGAATAATCTTAAAAAAAAACTACGATTTTTTTACCCACTGTAACGCATGGGTAAATTGAGAACACATTATTTTCTCTAAATTAAATTTTACGGAAGAAATTGCTATAAAACCAGGGACCGTAACTGTTATAACTTTTATCGTAAAAGTCAGAAAATAAAAGTTATTTTTTGACTTTTATTTTTTCGAGCAGAAATAATAGTTAGTTTTTGATTTTAATATTTTTGAGCAAAAATAACAGTTATTTTTTAACTTTTATTTTTTTGAGCAAAAATAAAAGTTATTTTTGACTTTTATTATTTCGAGCATGAATAAAAGTTATTTTTTAACTTTTATTATTTCGAGCATGAATAAAAGTTATTTTTTAACTTTTATTTTTTCGAGCAGAAATAAAAGTTATTTTTGACTTTTATTTTTCCGAGTAGAAATAAAAGTTATTTTTTGACTTTTATTTTTTTGAGCAGAAATAAAAGTTATTTTGTGATAAATTCATTATATTTATTAAAAAACTTTTTCAAACAAAGATAATTTTTCAGTAAAATAATTTGCATATGCTCAAAAATTAATGGAGTTGAGTTTTGTAATCATAATTGCCTCCAAATTTTCTTCCGATAAATTGTATCTTAAGTCTCCCAAAATCAGCTTTAATGCCGAAAACGATCTTTCTACACTAACTTGCGTAGCTGGCACCGAGTGCAAAATTAAGGCAAGTTTCCGCAGACCTGGGAGAACAAATTTTTTGTTCCTCCAGTACTCCATTAAGTCATCATCAATATCTATTCTTTTTTCTTTATAATTGTCAATTTCGTAAAAAGCTTTGCGGGTATTTTCAGAAAATTCATACCCAACATCGTCATCATCAGAAGACGAATTTAAAATTTCCAATTCACGAAATCCACTTCTTAGTAATGATGATGAAGAACTCTGCATACTGGATTCATCGACAAAAACTTCATCCGCGGTATTAGTGTTGAGGTCTGTTATAGTAATTTCCTGTAAAATAAGCATAAGCAAAATTTGACGAATACTGTGCTAAATCCAACTTTTTATTAAGCTTGCTTACCTTTTCAATATATTGCGTTTGCTGAAAAAGGTTTTTCAAATGCCTCTTTGCAGCTTCTTTTTTTGTGGACGATAGTAAACGTCTAAATCTGGGATCCAAAAATAATGCTGCATACATTGTGTCATTCTCCAATAGATTCGACTGACGCGACTCTATATTAGTTAAAAGCTTTTTGGAATACTCCGTATTAACATTTTTCAGCTTAAAATTTAGTTCCATCCAAAACATATAAAAATCGCCTAAGATTAATTGCGATCTTTGGAGTTTCAGGGTAAGTTCATGGACCGGCTGTAAAACTACTACCAGATTTTCAATTAATACCCACTCACTACTTTTAAGATTCTCAGAACCTGAAAGATTGCTAATGCAAAACTCTTTCAGCCCTAAAATACGTTTTAACATGTTATAGGTAGAACTCCATCGGGTTGCAACATCTAATTGTGGTTTTGGCATACCACAATTTTGTATTTTATATCTAAAATGAGAGACGGAATCGAAATTTTTACATTTTATTGAAGTGGTTATCGCAAGACTATAATTTGTTGGACCCCTTGTAAATGAAAAATTCGTATCGGGATAACTTACCGAAACGATGGAGCTCTCAGAACTTTAACAGTATTGCGTGCTCGGTTAATATCTGTCATGCAATCTCGAAGAAAATCTTTCACAGACAGCTGGAGTGTGTGCACGACGCATTTTATGGAAATAACATTTTCAAATCTTATAGAAGTTATAATATTTTCAACAAAATCTTCGTTTTGATTTTGATCTCCATCGTCATCTACATCTTTACCTTCACTTTCGATTTCACTTTCTTGTGGCGACAAAAGTTCAATCGCTTTTATTAAATTGCGACCGTTATCTGTTGTTACAGAATATATTTGGTTTTTGTTTATATTATACACACACATTTTCAATTTCAATTTTTATGTTTTCTGCGGTGTGTCTTTTTTTAAGTTCTAACATCGCCAGCGAAAAAATGGTAATTTCGTTTTTCAAAATAATTTGAGCATTTATTCCTAAAATTGCCCGATCACTTCGAGTTGCAGTGTCAATTTTTAAATGAATTATTCTGTTTTTTAAGACGGTTTTAATTTTGGTTTTTATTTCACTTGCCTTCACAACCACCAATTCCATTATATTTCTGGAATTTATAATTGGAATATCTAAGCCGTGCAATATAGGGTTCACTAACACTTTAAATGAATTAGAATCAAAAAATTAAAGTGGAAGGGATTCTTTGGTGACCATTTCTATGCACGCATTTGTCACCTCATTTTTGTTCATTTCTATGGAAAATTTTGTTTTTGTTTCCACAGCACTGTCCTCACTACTTTTTTGCATTCTTCAAAAATTTCACTATGTTGTTTTTCTAAATGTCTTTTTAAATTTGTGGAAAAGTTACTAACTTCTTTTTTACACGATTTGCAAATTACTTTACCATCAACTTCTATAAAAAATTCTCGTAAACAATAATTACGTTTACGCCCCATCTTGGAGTGAACTACGAACAATACTATTTTCGTCAAAAATTAAAAAAACAAATGAAAAATAAATAACGGAGTTCTGTTATTGAATATAAAAAAATTACTTCCTACAAATATTTATGGGACTATTTTTAGAAAAAACATTACACACATATGATTGTACTCAACCTGAAGATATGGGGCCCGAGTCCGAGATGAACCTTTTTTATTTTTTATAAAATTTAATTTTAATTTTAGAGATGTAAAAATAAATACATATGTTTTTTTTTCATATTTTATAATTCTAAAATACGTTATGAGTCATAACTTATGACCACATTTATAAGTCATTTTTGTTCGACGTCAATTTTGGCGCGTTTGCAATAGTGAATCGTTAAATTTAATTATTTAGAAAAGAATATTTGGAATATTACATAATATTCCAAAGGGGTTGAAAACACAAAAATAACTTTTATTTCTGCTCAAAAAAATAAAAGTCAAAAAATAACTTTTATTTCTACTCGGAAAAATAAAAGTCAAAAATAACTTTTATTTCTGCTCGAAAAAATAAAAGTTAAAAAATAACTTTTATTCATGCTCGAAATAATAAAAGTAAAAAATAACTGTTATTTTTGCAAGAAAAAATAAAAGTTAAAAAATAACTTTTATTTTTGCTAAAACAAATAAAAGTTAAAAAATAACTCTTATTTTTGCTCCAAAAAATTAAAATCAAATAATTACTGTTATTTTTGCCTGAAAAAATAAAAATCAGATTTTTAAAAAGCATCGCGTTTTCTGATAATTTGGTCCAAGACTTTCAAAATGGCATACTTGGTTTCATTCTCCGACATTTCCTTGAGGTTGCTTTTTTCCATCAAAATTTCAAAAATAACAGTTATTTTCGGTCCCTGTATAAAACTTCTTATGAAATTGTTCACAGATTCATAATTTTTAACAAGATATGAATTCAAAAATATATAATAGTAACGATAAAGGAACGATCAGCCGATTAGGTTATGACCATGATTTGTCTCTGTAGTGGGAGATATCATCTTCCTTTGAGGTGGTTCATGGCACACAGTCGATAGTACAGATATTAACCTAAACGCCATCATCGCACGAAAAAAAAATGTGTGTCAAATGTTTTTAAAAACCTTCTGTATTATTCTTGCTTCTTCTTATTTGACATATATATCGACTATATTTGTTGCTGTTCGTTTATATGTTATGAATTTTAATTTAATAAGACAAGAGTTATTTTGCAGCAAAAATGCTACAAAATGTAAACTAGCGGGTTCCTCGTCTTTGTGTGTCATTACAAATTTTCTCAAAATTAAAATTTAGAAAAATATGTTGTTAAATTTTTATTGCAAAGTTCTGTAAGCAGTGTTAAAAATTTTTCAGCTACAAAAATAAAATGTGCTGACAACTGTTTTATTACCAATATACCGATAAAATTGGATGCTTTCACATTTGTATCACCATCTTCTCTACGAAATGACTTATTTAAAAAAAAATAGTATTCTATATTTGAGCTGATTATTTTAAAAGTGGCATAAGTTACTTTGCTTTTAAACTGACGTAAAAATTTTAAAGATTGTCTTTCATAGGTTTCAAGAAGACATACTTGCATTTATTCTCCTCAATAAAAAATTCGGTCAACATAAAACCGTACCAGCTCTTAACAATTATTTTTGTTTTCTTTTTTTTTTGAAAAAGTGACTTATGTCCAAGGTAATAAGGAACCTCCTCACAAGATTTTATACAAATCCATCCAGTAGTTTCTACGTGATGCAAACACAAACAGAAAGACAGGCAAAAATATAAAAAAATAGTTGTTTTGTATTCCATATCGATTACTATCTACACAAAAAACAAAATTTTCAAAAACTATTTCATGTACAGAAATGATCTCGCTACAGTGTTATTATATGTATAGATTACGCCATAAATAAAATTTTCAAAAATGACAATTTGAACGGTACAATCAGACAAGCGCAACTTAACTTGAATAATGTAATCAAATGTTTACTTTGTTCGTATATTCTAGACTGCTAGTTTTTATTTATTTCTGTAATATTTCTAGAAAGCTTGTAATAAAATGTATTAAAAATATAACAAACAGATATGTTAGTATTTCCTCTATATTTTTCATAATCTTTAATTATTAAAAGCAGCAACTGACTGAAGAGTAAATTATAAAATGACGAAGTGTTAACGATAAGATACATACATACATATATTTAAAATAATATTTTATTAAAAATAATTATTTATATCAATGACTGTGGCAAGTTAATTCCATAGTCATTTGACACTTCATAGTTTTTGAATATTTCTGAACTGGCTGTGCATTAATAAGTAAATACTATATTTATATTTACATTTTTATGCACAATAAAAATTATATTCATAAAAATATAAATAAAAATATTCTTTCATTCAACAGTTCTTAGTTCTCACTAATAACAACCTGTACGAGGGTAATTTGATATTTCCTTGTGATATCAAAACTCTTTGCAAATAAACATAATTTTTACCACATATAATGAATTTTGTTCAGAATGACTATGAGTGCAATTACTTCGGAAACCATTGAAAAATTTTAAAATATTTTCTTGTATAGTGTTGTCAAATTATTCGAGCTTAAAATTATTCGAATAAAAATTATTATTTTTTTTTTCGAAGAAGGGTAAAATCTTAATTTTATTTGAATATTCGAACGAATAAAAAAGAATAAACAAATATTCGAAAAACTTTAAAAGAAATTAAAAATAGAAATATGAATTAAGTTTTTTTTTTGTGAAAATAAAAAAAATAAATAAAATAAATAAAGAAAAACAGCTCATTAGCAACAAAAAAATTAAGATTGTGTTTTAAAAATTTTATTCAATTTATATATTCAAAATTGTCTTTAAATTGTTCAATAGTTATACGCAAACTTATTTATAATTATGTACACTTAAAAATATTTTAACAATTTATGACCAATTTTTATCCATTCCTTGACATTACAAGTAACCATGTTGTTCGTTATTTTTGTGTTTGTGTTCGAACTGCTTGCTTTCATAAAAACAAAGTTCAGGTTTACACAAGTATTTTAAATTGATTTAGCGAGCTTAATTTTTTATTGCTGTTAAGTATTCGATTATTCGGCAATAATCGTTGGAATAACTTTTTACTCTAAATTTTTAAATATCTTATTCGTTTAGACAAAAGTTATACAAAGAAATTATTCGAATTATTCTTGTTGAAATGACAACTCTAGTCTTTAGAGAACGACAATTTTAAGTGTGTAAACTGAATGAAGCTACAAACATATTTTTCAGTTCACTTAATAATTTTGCAGAAAATATTAAGTATTATAAAGCTATGTATGCGGCGTTTGCCTAGGATTAAGAATTGAGAATAAGTTCAATCAATAGTGCGATAGACTATGGCTTTTTATTGCGTACCCTAAGGAATTTCTTTAACGGTGTCAAATTCGAACCAATGGAAGTAAAGAAGCCATTAGAATAGCGAACTGGTCTAATGGATATGCTTTTCCCCAACATTTTATTGTTCCTTTTAAAATGCATATTTTATAACCGAAATGGTTTTAAATACAAAAAATATCGTACAGAAGTTCTCAAGTATTATAATCGTGCTTAGAATTTTTAATAATTTCGCATACAACACAAAAAGCACTAAAAATTTTCAACACAAAAACATTAGAAATTTTCTTTATACACGCGCATTTAATTGTCTATAGATTTTCATATTATGAAAAGAAAAACGTTTAAAAATGCTACATTTATTTTAAATATGCGATTTGCAAAAAATAAACATTAAGTTTTTAGTTTTCTTAACGAGACCAAATTCATGTTTTTGTGTGAAATAGAATTGAATAAAATGAATATTAACTGTTGAAGTTTTTAATTTTTTTTTTGTTTTTTTTTATTTGAAAATGCTGCAAGTGCTGCATTACATTCTGTCAGCGTCTAATTTTTCTTGTTTTCTTTAGGAAACGTCCGCATACATTTGAAAAATAATTTTTCTTTATAAAAATTAAATTAAAAAATAAACGAAAGCTGAAAAAGTAAATTTAAAGTTTTTTAAAATTTTCAAACATAATTTCGAATGTAAAATTATAAAATTCAGTTGGCAAAAAAAAAATTAGTAATTTTATATAAAAATTAAAAATTTTAATCGCTGTGTGTGTGCAAAAATTCCAAAAAATTTAATTTGATCGAAACTGAATTTTTTCTAATCCCTTATTTAACAAAGCTCTTTTTTATGCAATAAGTATACTATAAATTCGGTATTTTTACACCCTACACCATTAGGCTATCTGTACAGTATTATATATGTACGTATAGATTGGATACTTAATATAGGAGAGTCAATTTAGCGATGTTCTTCTATTCGAGCTCAGGTTCAAATTAATTTTGCCAAGGCTCCTAAACCCAACATTTTGTTGGTTATAGTTTTCAAAGAGTTGTTATTAAAATTTAGGAACATCCGTCAATTGGTGGCAGAGTTAAGGTAAGTTTTCTTTTTTTCGCTTTGGTATAGAAAGCACCAGAGGGGTTGTCGGTTTAGCTAATATACACAAAATTGTAGGTTTATGGACCCCTGTGGACTAACTTTAAGTTTGTTTTTTTAGATTTTATTGTTTTCTATTGCTTCGAAATGTATTAAAAACACGGAGGCAGGGGACTTCCATGGGCATCAGGTTTTGCCATTTTAACTTGTTGTATTGCTATTTTTATTTAAATAAAATTTGTTTGAACAAATTATGAATAAATAACTGAAAACTACTTCTATAACTAGGAGTTTTTAAAATGGACTACAACTTCGTTAAGAAGATATATTCTATTGCACTGGTTTACAAATTTTTGTTTTAAAAATGTTTTAACTGCCAGTCCCACGATATCGCAATCAGTCGTTCGTTCGCATAATTACATTCAAAACAAAAACAATTTTTAAGAATTTGTTTTTGTTTTGAATGTAATTGTGCGAACAAACGAACTATTGCGACATCGTGGGACTGGAAGTAAGTTTCCATTGCATTTTTCTCTATTAATTAGCGGGTGCTAATCGAGAGTTGATCGGATAATGGAACAATCATGCTCTTGATATATTCTTCTCTTTATATCCTGTTTCAAAGGCTAATAAACTAGGCGAAGTTATTTAGATCTGATTAAAAATGAAACAAATTGACTAACTTTTTTGATGTGGCAGCAATCGATAAAAATCATTAAAATCCTATGAAGACTGCACTTCACACAGTCTTAAATTTGTCAGTCATGCAGACTTAATTTTCTAAATGTTCAAATAATTTGTCAGGCGAAGAATTAATAGTAAAATTCTTTGACAAATTTGCAGTTGAACTATTTAATAATATGAAAACAAACTGTCCAAAAGTGTTTTATTCCAATCTCTATACAAGTAAAAGTTTAATTTGCTTTTAGCTTAGAATGAATAAGCATAAAGAATAGAGATAAAACACGCTAAATAAATATAAAAAATAAAGAAGAAGAAAAAAACATGTGCATTGCCTTAGGGAAATTTGTAGAAGTAGTCAGTCAGTTAGTCAGTCAGTGTACTTAATGTACATACTAATAATGTAAGAATGGACGTCAATGGATTATTTCCGGTAAACGTTAAACAATGAATGTCTGTGAATAAATACTTAATGTTTTATAAGGCAAACACCTTATAAGAGCTATAAATAAAACCAGCAACCTACTCTGACTTGTACTGTGTGACAGCTTGTAAAAAGTTAAATAAAAATTATACTCCCTCTATTTACACTGCGTAGATGACAATTTATGTCATTTTGCCATCAGTCAGCGTCTCTGTTTATAATAGAAATTTTCACTGTCTGGCTAGTTATTTAAATTTAAATACACACATACACACACATTCATTGCACGTGTCACTTGTCAAATTTTTTATAATGATGTTTAGAAATAGTGGATGGTAGAGAGGCAAGCAAATGGTGGAGGTTGTGTCCACAATATTCAAATTGTAAGTCATTGATTAAGCTTTTTCTTAAGCTCTTGTATGGATTTGTAAGTTTATATATTTAAATGTTTTAAATTCTTTTATTTTGTTAATTTCTTTGCTTACCTTTTTAGGATTAATTAGATAGACTAATTATTTATAAATTTTATTAGCATTCAATGATAAATAATGATGTTGTTTTAAGCATTGTCGTTAATTTCTGTAATGGTAATGTTTTTTATAATAAAAATGCTTTTTTATTAATTAGTTAAAAAGAAAAATCTTTATCTAATGATTAAATGCTTTTAGATAAACTGAAAAACTGGTAAAAACAAATAGAACAAGAAATAAATCAGTAGCATTAAATAGCAGTTCCTTTTTATTGTCTTTACTTCGATTAATGTCAATCAAGTTGTTTTTAATGCAGTGAATTATTTTGTTTTTTGCAATTGATTAAAAAGATTTTAAAAAGTTAAAGTTTTGAAATGTTATTGGTTTAAGAAAAATGTATTTTTTAGTTGTCCTATAATAACATTTAAAATATATATGGCACATTTTGAATTCGTTCCAGAAAACTTTGCTGGTTTTTGAAGAGAATAATTTTTTCACCAATTATATATTTTTTTGAAAGAAGTGAACCAGCGACTTTTTAAAACCATCTTCATTATCGTTATCGTATTATATACCTTATGTTGCACTTATTTTGTAAATAAGAATACGATAAATATTCATAATCATTTAATATTAATTTCGTTAGATGAAGTCCAGACACAACCTAAAGCATTTCTTCCTAGTTCTTTCCGTAAATTGTCAATTCAACTAATAATTTAAATAAAAATATCAAAAAAACTTTAAAATATGGAATGGTTTATCACAGGTTAAAAAACAAAAACAAACTGTTTTGTTGTCTACAATGTCCCATGTGAAAATGAGAGCAACTTTTTTTTCTTGTATTAAAAGTGTTGTCATTTATTTAAAAAGGATAAAAAGGCGCAAGAAAAATTATAAATAAATTATAAAGATACAGTCGTTCCGACAAAAGCATTTGCTAAGATTATATGTTGCGAAAATACACTTCGAATTACGTAAATAGGGACATATGTGTCTTCTTTCAAGAAATATGGCAGATGATTACAAATTTTCGTAAGCGACTGAGAAAAACCACGACGCTTTTTATTATTTATCATATTTCGGTGCAAAATAAAAATGAACCGCAACAAGTAGAAAAATATGTCTGTGCAGTTAATAATCCTAACCAAATTCTGTCAATTTAAATATTATTTCATTTTCTCATTTTGAGAAAACAGTCAATTTTATTGCACGTCCACGCGAAATAAGTACAGCTCATTTTATTTCGCTGTGGAAAAAAAATATTGACAGAAACATTTTGCCGAAGCAAAACATTCTTCCAGGAACATGCCATGAATTTTAAAAAATTAATGTTTAGACTCTGTAAAATTTGTGAATATTTTTAACAAGTTATTGCGATTGAAAGTATTTGACATTATTTAGTGGTGCCATTATGGCGATTTAATAGAAAACTATATTTTTTATTTCCTTTAAATATGCAAAATAAGTCCATCATATTATTTTACAGGTTAAAAAATTTTTTTTTGCAGATGCCTTGTGACTTTAAGAAAACATACTGCTAAAAACATTTCCCAACTTTTTTTTTATATTCTTACTACAAAAAGGGGATAAAGGGTGTATCTTTATTTGTCATTCCGTTTGTAATTTCTAAAATATCAATTTTCAACCATATAAAGTGCATATATATATATTGTGAGACCTTATGCATAGCAAAGTCGATTGAACGATTTTCGTCTGTCCATCTACACGTCCACTAGAAATTTTGCTATTGTAATCAGCATGATCGGTCCATGTCCCTGCAGGCAGCGGGCAAAACACCACGCCTGACTCTAATTTTTCCATATCATTTAAAACAATGAAGTAACACTGATCAAAAAAGATAAAACAACACTCGAAAAAATTTAAGCTCGCCCACATTTTTCGAGTTATGAGCCTGTCAACTTTTAAAGAGATATTTCAGAAAATACTAAAATTTAAAAAAAAGCTTAACCCATTTTTTTTTAATTTTTTAATAATTAAAATTTTCGTAAATCAGCTTTAGATTTTTTCAGTGTACAATGAAAATTTCGCTCAAATCATGTTTTTTTCAACGACCAAACAAAAGAGCATAATAATGTGCGTTACTTTAGCTATCACAATAGTGTTATAAATGAACATAAGTGATCTGAAAAAATTTTGTTGCTGCAAAATCCAAAACAGAGTACACGCAGCTGTCACAGAAATAAATATAAATAAATATACATACTATTGCGAAAATAAGATCTAGTAATGTTGTTGTTGTCCGTGTGTGCCTGATAATAATGATATGAATGAAGTTACTTCTACCAAAGTGGTGTGTATAGAGTAACATGACAATTATCTGACATGAGTTGAGCAACTTCGGTGGGATTGTATTGATAGGATGTGATCGTGCTGCTTAACAAAAGATCTCGCAAAGCTAATGAGTTTGAGCCTCACTATCGGAAATGCGGGCAAATGTAGTAAGATGCGCAATTAAATGGAAAACAGCAGCACAAACTTTCCGGAGTTTTCTATATAATTAAGCCATGGCAGCAGATAAGGCAGCCATATATTTGATATTAGGATAGCAGACAATGGTATAACAACAATGTGTAGGGCAGATGTGGCTATTGGAAAAGAGCGTACGACTGGCTCTGGATTGCTTAGTATACTTAAACGTAGAGCAAAAAAGAGCGGGAGCCGTGGATGGTCGTTGCATATAGAATCGCGCATATTTGTGAGCAAAAAAGCGTAGGTTTGATTATAGCCAAAGCCACGGAAAGGATTTATAATGTGCTAAAGTAGTGCTTGCAATCATAGGAATCCGCGTCGTTCGTCAAAAGAGGAAAATATAAGTAACAATACATATTTACTCCAATCATGAATATTCTCATGGGAAAACTTTTCTCGACAAATGTTTTCTCCATTTATGATTTTCGTGGGCACAAAACAGTAAAAAAGTAGTACCATCCTTATTTGAAGGGAGCTGTTTTGTTTACTTACATTTTATTTTTCCTTCATAATTAAGAATATATTTTCTTTTTTTCCTCCAAATTTTATTTACTCTCCGCAGCCAATAAAACGGAGAACTAAATTGATAATGGTAAAAAAGGGAAAGTTGAAAAAACTTGCATGGTATTTTTGTTTATAATTGGGCTGATTATGTTTCCTCTGGTTCAATTTAAAACAAACAGCCGGTTAAATTAAGTCAAAGGAAAAATTATTAGGCAATTAATTAAAATAATATATTATCTTTTTTTGTCAAAATTCGTTGAATAATATTGTAATTAGCGAAATATTTAAACGCCTGTACGAACGCTTTAAAACTGCTCCAACAGCTTTTTTAAGAAGAAAAAATGAAATGTAATTATCTATGTACGTTAAAATTAAGAAAGAAAAATTATTTCAATTAGCCCTTATACATGCACAATTTAACATACATAATTTAAAAATTAAGTTGGAAAATATGTTTAATTTAAATTATTTATAGTCAATATATCTCTTCCTGGAAGGTCTGAAAGGCACCACATTAGTTGGCGACTAACAATTACCAATCAAAATATGGCACAAAGGATGAACCACATGTTTCGAGTTCACCCTTGTCGAGAGTTTATGCTCAGCTATTAAATGGATTTTAAAAATACGGATTTTTATTATTAATATAAAACAACGTTACGATATTGTTGTATGGCGATAAATCGCGTAAAATTCATTAACCATGAAGTTGAAAATAAATTTGCAGAAAAATTAAAATGCAGACTTAAAAATTTATTAAAAACGAAGAAAAAGAATTAAAATAAATGAATTTACACATATGAATATATGTGTGTATATATGTATGTGTTTGAAAATATCTATACGGACTACAAGTACTTGGACGCCACTAAAATGTTAGCAATGAAAATGGAAATTAACAAGAAGATTCATATCATTTGCAATATGTTAAAAAAAATAAACAAAAAACATTAACTGCAAGAAATTGAGCTGACTTCTTCTTCACCAGTGGATATAAAAAGATTGCAAAAAAAAAAAAAAAAAAAAACTCGGTCACGATGATGTTGGGGATGATAAACTTCATTATAGTGGGCTATTTACACTGCATTCATGCAACATTTTTGTTCAGTTGTTTTGTTGTCTGTCTATCTTTATTTAAGTAGCAGCTGTAAATTGATGCCAAAACAAATGCTTGTCGCTTGTTTTGATAGCAACAAAAATAACAACAAGATTATATTTTTTATTTTATTTTCCCACTTGCAAGATCTGTTCAGATTTGTAGCAAAAATTTTGCATACACTTTTAGTGGGGATAATCAAAAGAAAATATTTTACTTCCTAACGTCCCGATACACTTCTTTTTATTTACAGGAAAATCTGGTTTAATTCTGCGCTACTTTGGAAAAGGTCAATAAAATGCAAAATTCGAAATGCAACTCGCACAGAAACTGTTTCTTGAAGGATAAGCACATCGGACAGACATGTAAAAGAATCTGTCATAGTGCTGTGAAAATTGATTACTTTTTATTACCTGATACATGTTACTTAATATATTTTATTCATCTTTTAAAAAATTAAAATATATCTTTTTTTGTTTAATTACGATTTTTTTGACAAGAAATTGAGATACAGCTTCAGATGAGGAAATTCATAACAAGTGGCCTTGAAAACCCAGTTGACTAATTTTGCGCTTGTAATTTTTTCTTCTTTAAATGTCAAAAGTAATAATCTCCTATTGTAATTCTTTATTTTTAACAGCCGAAGACGATTAGTACAAAAACAAAATGTACATATTTCATTCGAAGTGTTTTATTCATGCTCGCCGTGAGTATAAATCGCCTTGAAATCTATTTATTTATTTTACACACAGAGTTGTTTCTAACAGAGTTGCACTTCAGTCGTAAAATCTTCAAAACAATTAAGATCAAAAAATAAAATTTTAAAAGTATTGAAAAACGTGTAAATACTCGGTACTCAACACCCAGTACTTAATAACTTGCCACCGCTTATCTCTCAAACACATGCATTTTAAACACACAACAACTTATTTTTATAACACATGTGCAATTTTCGATAGATCTAACCTCTAAACCTGATAGCAAAAGCGTTTTTTACTATAATTTATTTACTTATTTTTATTTTTGACAACCTGCAGTTCAATAGCATTTCACTGCTAGTGTCAACACACTCTTAACGTGTGGCAAGTGTTTGCATTAGTTGCACAAAGCTTTAGATCTGAATGCCTTTGTTCAATCAATCGTTGGTTGGCTGGTTTGTGGTTGAGGTTTATTTGTGGTGTTTTATTCTTAAGCACATTAACAAGTCGACAAGAATTTACGTAAGTCTGCACATAGATGTTGCATGATATTAACCCTCTTATTTATTTATTAATTTTTTTGTGTAACTCATAAATAACAATGAGTTTTTAATATATTTATTTTTGTACACAATATGTATTTGAATTAAAACAAAAAATTAAATAAATGAATAAATAAAAATAAATTTAAATTCATACAATTTGTAACTTGAAAAACTTCTTTATAGTTTCTGATTGTATAATTACAGACTTTATAAATTTAATGTTACAAATCGGCTGCGATTATAATAATAAAGGAAAGAGAACTAAAGGAACTAGTTTGGTGATCCGGTCTAGGTTAATAGTCTACATAAAAAAACGTGTTATTGAAGAAGGTCAGTAGATAAAATTTAGGTACTTTAGATCCGGTTATTATTTTTTTTATAATGTTGCTTAAAGAATACAACAACAGCAATATTTTTTTATGTCTTTACAAAATTTCGTGGAAAGGATTAAATTTGCGTTTTTCAAACTTTACCGACAGAAATTTGCAACAGTTTTTCATAATTATCATGGTTGTATTTGGTACAAAATACAATTTACAAGAATGTATAAACTCAGTAAATGTTTTCGTAAATGTTATTAATAAAACAAAATTAATTTAGTTTATCCAAGACAAAGAAAAAGGCCTTTTTACGATACGCAATTAACAACTGAACAACATTCTTTAAAAATTGTGTTGTTCTAAATTTTAAAACTTCTTTGTTAAACGTAATATAATTTTGTTGAAAACAATTTTCTAATTATAGTAAAAATAATATTTTTAGAAGTCTTATTAGTAATAATCACCTCAATAAAAATTTGTTTACATATTACGAGTATATTCAAGTTTTAAAAATTTATGGAAATTATTTGTAAAAAAATTATATCATTGTTTTAAAAAATCGTATTTTTTAAGGTTATTTTATATGTGTGTTTCGTATGGTGTAAGAGAGTGTTGGGCCAATATTTGCTAAAAATTCGAAAAAGTGTGTTTTCATAAACCAACCTTACACATAAATGCTTAAAAGTAAGTAACTTTGAACAGTATTGCCAGATTAAAGAAATTGTCTCCAAAGAAGGGATTTCTTTAAAAAAAAATGGGAAGCAAAAATCAAGGGAATTTTGATTGCCGACTCTCTATAATTTGAATCGTTTTAATTTTCAAAAATAAAACAATCATTTTTTATTTGTTTTTTGATGTGCTACAAAACGACATCTTGCCTGCCAACATTTTATAATTTGAAGTTCGATTTTTTACACTTTATAATTTGAACTTCTAATGTAATTTTGTTTCCGTTTTTAAAGGAAATTTAATCCATTTATTTAGTTTCTATGCCAGCTCTATGAGATCTTGTTAATTTGAATTTGTTTTATCTTTCTTTAGATATTTTGAAGTCTCGTTAATATAAAAACTCGATTATTTGAACTTTTTCTTCGGTCCCATGAATCTTAAATTATCAAGAGTCGACTGTATTTATCTTCTTATTGCTGTAAGATTATACTTTAAAAAATAATATACAGCTCTATTCATTGTATTTTTCTATGTAGGGTACTTAAAAATTAATACAGCTGATCATAAGACTCTTATTTTAAGTTTATTTGGGTGAAAAATTTTCATTGTCTTTAGATTCTAAATTAAAAAACCAGAAATACATTAAGTGCAATCTGTAAATATCAAGTGATATTTTATTTGGTCAGCTTAAGCTGAGTACTTACATATACTTTGGTATGAGTTCTAAAATAAAGTGCATGCTCACATTATTGCAAAGAGTTTAACTTAACAATTTATGATGTAGAACATTGAATCATAATAAATAAAAATTCCTTAAAATTTATACTAGACTTTTTTGATAAGTTGATTTATAGACGCAATAAGCGTTTCAGTTGTTTAATATTTACTTCCTACACGAAGAAATTTTTTTTTAAGTTTAAATTTAATTTTATGAGGTGTTAAACTTTGCTGCAAAAATACTTTATTGTATTCTTGTTTCACTGCGTGCAATGACCGCTAAAAATAAGCATTGGCTGCTCAACTCACATTGTCTGTGTTTATTTAAGGCAGGTCGTTATGCATCTGTTTAAACTGGTGCTACTTAATAAGAAATATAATTTGTGTGGCCATTTTGGCACATCGAATTTTATTCTTTGTTTTTTATCTTCAAATTTTGTATTAATCACTTGGTACTTCGGAACTTGTCTTAGTACTCATTTACTTCCTTACGGGACTTGAACGTTACACTTCTTTAAATGGTTGATATTTTCTTGCTTTGGCCAGATATTATCATAAATGATTGCCTAGTGGCCGCATCTGGATATTTTCCCAGCGGGTTCTTAAACTTTTAAGCTTAAGCAAGCTTTGTATAATCTTAAAATAATTTAATTAGAATTTAGAATTAGCTGATCTAAAACACCCGAATCTAGAACTCCTAAACTTGTCTTTACCCGAATATCATCAACGCCCCAATCAAAATTTCTTAAAACTGGTTAAAACGAACTTGTGGATTGTAGTAGATTTCTTAGCCGGCGACAAAATAACGTTACGTTTTTAATTACATATAAAAACATAGAAATTATTATACACAAAACTAAAAGATTTTTTAAAAAAGTTCTCAAACAAACTGAACAATGTTATTCCTATTTTTATATCATGATCACTTCGACAATATCGAATATGGAGCTGTATGTACAGCGTCTATGTTCTAACGATAAGTGTCGAGCACTAAATGGAAATATTGATAAAAAATAAAGGAGCTTGATATTATTATGGTGAGGGCGTTAACAGTGGTATCGTATGGGTCTTTTAGAAATATTTGAAAGACCTTGATCACGCAGATGATATCTGTTTTTACATATTACTGAGGGAGAAGTGTATTCATATTGTATCTGCCTTGGTCTTGTTAGCATAAACATTTTACTTCATCTGATTATTATTATCTGTTATTGGGGGGACCAATACTATTCAAAAATACTATTCAGATTCATGTTTGAATTGCGCCTTTGAAACAAGGCAAACAGGTATGTTCTACAATTAAACTTAAGAATTTACTTGCATTTTACAAAGAAAAATAAGGAAAGTACAAGAATAAAGTAACACTGGCCAAAAGAACAAATGAGGAGAATACTCTTCAAATTTTGTACGAACATCTATAAGTTTAACTGTATGCCAAGTATTAAGATAAAAAACAATCAACAAAACAAGTTTGTGTTGATTTAACAAGTTTAAGTTTTTTTCTCTGTGTGTGTTTTGTTTTGTTTTTGTAATAAAAGACAGGGCTAAAGAAACAAGTTCTATTCGAAAATAAAAGTTTTGTATATTTTAAGGGCTTTTGTCAAGGTCGATTACATTTAATCTTGTATGTGAAGATGCTTTAAAGAAGGGCAATAAGAGCACAATCTGAAAGTAATAGAAATATTACTGCAACAAAAACAAAAAAATCTCACGCTAAAAAACAAATGTTTAAAAGCAAAATAACTATTTCTTTTGTTTTTTATATTGAAAGCAGAACGGAAATAAAATTTATAAAAACGTTTTTTTTATAAAAATTAGAGCAAAAAAATCAACAATTAAAAGCACTTTACAAATTTAAAGCAAACAATATAAACAATTGTACAATAATTGATTCAAACATGAATAGCGTTGGAATGGAACTATAGATTCAGGGCTACCAGATTTTTTCATGTCGAATCCCCTGAGTGAAAATATTTATAACCAAAAATCCCCAGAAGCCAGTATACTTTGTCCTTGAATATCTCCCTCAATATTATTATTTAGGAATTTTAGAAGTCTGCAATAATTCTCGTTCTCTCTTATATAATAAAAATCATTTTAATATCTGGACCAATGATTTTAAGCCTAAAAATAATATATTCAGTCAGTGACAAAATCGAAACTACAGATTAATTGCTTCCTTAAAAAAAACCTAAACCTATTGAATCTAAGGGCAAGTTCAAAATGATTAAAACTTTTTTGCTCCAGTTATGTTAGCAAAACATATAATTTCTATATTTTAATTCTCCCAGAAAGATTTGCAGATAAAATAATAAAAACCTTAAAATTTTAATCCTCCCAGAAAGATTTGCAGATAAAATAATAAAAACCTTAAAATTTTAAGTTGAAAAAATGTTAAAAATAATGTTAAATACAAATCACCAAAGCATCAAAAAATTCCCCAGGGAAATCCCCAGTTCCCAGAAAAAAGTTTTTATCTTCATTTTGTTAAAGAGATACCCACTTTGGGAACAATTCCACTAATCAGACAACACTGTAAAAGAACAACCTTAATTGCAACAAAATTTAAAATTAAATATTTAAAGCGACTACAAATAAATCATTGACTCATTTGTTATTATTGTTTTTTGTTTTTTTGTTGTAGCGCTTTTAATTTTATTCTTTCTTGTTGCTCTTTGTCTCAATGGAGATGCAAATAAATTACAAATAAAATCAAACATCAGACTGAGTATTAACTGACTTGCAAGTGAAAAATCTACAATGAAACAATTAAGTTTATTATTAATGTTATATATATATATATATATATATATATATATATATATATATATATATATATATACAGTAAGGAGCAAAATTGTCGGACTTATTGAATTTTATTATGGTTTCAAAATTGAGCATAAATTGATCACACTTCTGATTAGGAATTGGGATCGATATTTAGATCTGTTTTTCTTTTATAAATTGCCATTATTTAATAGGACTTATTTAAAAAAAAAAAACTGTAAACGACTTGTCTGCGTTTAAAGGCTGGGTCCAAATTTGGAAGAATTGTTTACACACCGTCAATGTTTTGCGTTATTCATGCAAAATAACAATTAACATATGCGAGTAATTTCACGAGTAACAATCAGTACTGTTTAAGTACCAAGCAAGCTTATCTTCTACTCATTGTATAGCTGAAGAATGAAAGCCAGGATAGGGCAACGTATTTGTTATTAATAGTAATCAATGTTTTATTAAGATGTTTTGAGGTATGGTATGTTCCTGAGAAACTATTTATATAGGGCTTTTTACTAAGGCAGTGTTCAAGGAAAACGGAGAAAGTCTCACTCCAACGAAAGGACGGGGCACTTAGAATCTGTCATACGTTATACTTTGACGTATTCAACTAGAGTTAAAGTATTGAAGGATGAGGTTGACATAATCAGTACTTTGCTGACGGATATTAAATCAAAGTTTGCTTTCTATTTTTATTCACTTTTTAATTTAATTTGTATTTTATTCACTTTTTAATTTAATTCGTATGTTATTTTTTGCCACCAAAATATTTTCATTACAATCACAGAGTACAATTGAAACACAGCAAAAGTTGGAAGAAAACAAAGAAGAAAAACCATTTAATAGCTGTCAAAGTATTCAACGTACGTCAAAAGTAAAAAGTTGACCACCTTTCGTAATTTGACGAACACGTATTGATTGTGACATCTCTAATAAGTAAACATGTATTTTAACTGACTTGTCAGTTGGATACGTCAAAGTTTAACGTATGACGAATTCTATGTGCCCCGGCCTAAAATAACAAAGTCTTGTCAAAATTCAGTTGTAGCAAGGTTTGTATCTGCAGTAAAACTTTTACATGCAAGCACAGTGCTCATTGTTGGCACAAAGTAAAACCAAATGCACATGATGATTTACATAGGAACAAGGAGAAAAAGCGTGTGGATTTAGTCTAACTAAATTTTTATTCATTTATTATGGATACTTCTCGTATTCTTATTTACAAAATTAGTTTGTTAAATAGATGTAAGCAACCTAAAGTAAATAGATGATAGGAATGCCAATAATGGATGTATGCGATTCAGAAAATGCTGCATTACATTCTGCTTGTGTCTGATTTTTCCTGTTTTCTTTGGAAAATATGCGCACTTATTTGTAAATATTTTTTTTCTTAAAATATTGGAAATCAAGAAAACATCAAATTTAAACTTGAACCGAAATAAATTTAATTCATTTGTCATTTAACTTTTAAACTTAAAAATTGATTATTTTGTTTCTTTTGTTTATTTTGTTTGCCTGCTCAGTGATTTTTTCTGATAAAATTTGTGTACAAAGAAACTTTTTTGCCGAGTTAAAATGTAAGTGAACTTTAGTAGTACGAATACAAATATCATATCAGTAAGTAAAATAAAGCAAAAACAAAATAAAAACGATACTTTCATAAATTACTTTTTATATAACAGACTGCTTTAATCATTGTGTTTGAAACAATTCAAAAATTTCATTCTGCAACAAATTATTTTTTAACCATCATCCTTTTGTCCTTTTTATTTAAAACAACATTACCCGCCGTGACGTGGTTGTAATTTAAGAGTCCTTTCAGGCACTGGTGAAATGAATAATTGCATGAAAAATTGCTCGAATTGTCATTTTCTTTCTAATAGATTCAAGTTTATAGATTAAGCCCCATATATCAATACTTCAAATTTTATTAAAATCCCTTCAGCCGTATGTGCCATGATGTTGTAATAAAAAGTTTAATTGCAATAATTTAATTTTTTGCAAGGTACAAAGTAAAAACAATTTTTATACAATTGCATGTTTTAGTGATTTAACTTTTGAAAATTGTAAAAAAAGTAGAATATTTATTTCATCGCATATTAGCGGCGGAACATTTATAATTAAAAACTTGTTGCATGTAAAATAGCTACAAATTGTGTTATGCCATTTTGACAGACTTTAACATATTTTCATTTAACTAAAATTGATATGTGTACAAAGAATTGTTTATTCTAACAACTTTTGATTAGTGTAATTTTTTGTAATTATTTAATCAGGAAATTAATTGTAAATAAAACTTTTTAATAAGCTGTTTTTATCAAAAGAAGTTTTGCGTCAAAAACAATACATTCTATTCTGACTGACGTTAAATGCCAGAAGTAAGAGTGCCATATTCGGCTATGCCAAATATTATATAACCTTCACCATCTATGTTAATCTAGTTTAGTGAAGTAACTCCAATCAAGAAAACAAATATTGGGTTGACAGAGAAACTACAAGACAAAAAATTAATAACTGTATGTAATTTTACATAAAAATGTCATTGGCCTTTTTTTTAATTTTGGTATTTTCTGAAAGATCTCTTCGAAAGCTTTCAAATGATGCCCATATTGATGTCTTAAAAAATATGGCGCACAATTGTACTTTTCTATGAAAAGTTCAGCGGCCCATATCTCGGAAAATATGGGCGGCCGCCAATTTTTAAAATTTATGATAATTTATCTTATTTTCTTTAGGAATTCAACTGTTATGTATGTTTAATGGCGAAATTTTGTACCAGGTGGTGGCAGTAGCGAATTTTATTATTTTTGCCGTTGCAAACTCCATACAAAAAAGTCAGCGTCAATGTTTTTTGTATGAAGTTTGACATTACCTGCAGCAGCGAAAATGAATGAATTCGCCACTGTCACCATCTGGTATATAATTTAGCAATGGTATGTCAATTGAATTAAAATGGCGAATTTGAACTTTTTTTTCGTTGCTGAGAATATGAAACTGCATACTCGTACAAAAAAGTTTGCCAAAAATTTATTGTACGTCGAGTACATGGTGTGGAGCAAGTCGAATCAATTACTAAGTGGTCGCGATGGCAAATTCATTAATTTTCCCAGAAACCTTAAATGTTAAATTTCATTTATAAAAAAAATATGTCAAACTTTTTACAATGGTGTTTGACATTTAGGGTTTTAGTGAAAATTAATAAATTCGCTATCGTCGTGTTGAGCAACCGCAAAAATAAATAATTTATTCATTGGTATAAACATGGTGAAATCATGTACCAGATTTTGGCAGTGGTGAATACATATATTTTCGCCTTCGCTGGAAATGTCAAACTCCATAATATTAAAAATCTGTGCCGAATTGTTTTATATCAGTTTTGATATTTTTAGCAACGATGAAAAATAATAATGAATTCACCACGGCTATGACTGGTACAAGGCAAATCTTTTGCCATATGTCAGTGTAGGCGGATTTTTTTTTTGGTAACCACAACTTCCAGGCTCCTGGTATAAAAAATAGATACAGATTTTTTGACAGTAATGCGTCCAGTGAAAATTAATGAATTTGTCTATGCTAATTTGCTTTTACCTGTTACCTGATTTCGCCATTGGTATCACCATTTAATTGATTCGCCTTGAACTTACTTTTGCAGTGTCTTTTCATAGCAAAATCCTTTTCTGTTTATGATATTCCGTAACCGTTGAATAATCCTTACACGTGAGTATAGGAATTGGAGATGTAATTGTTCTATTCATATTTATTTTTTTAAATATAAATAAAAGTAGAAATATATACATACTCGTATATATTTTTAAAATTTAATTTAATACTTAAATTTTAAGCAAATGTTTTATTCTGGAAAATTTTGCGCCCATTTTGGGTTTTTATAAATTTTGATTTTTTGTTAAACTTACTTATTGTATGTTTTTAAAAAATAATTTATTTTGTTATATGTATATAGATCATTCATGTTAATTCCTATTTGCAATTAATCTACAATTTTTCAATTTAATTTTTTCATTCCATTTCATTATTTTTATGAATTTTGATTTATTTGCAAAACTTTTGTTAGGTTTATTTTGGTAATTACAAACATAAAGCTTTCGCGAAAACTTCGATTTATGTAGTGAATTGTATATCTCCAGATAATTACAATTTTAATTTAATTCTTGTAATGACACATATTGTAGTTGAGAAGTTCTAGTTTTTGCAATAATTACATCTCAATCAGAAGATAACTATCGTACGTCATATTGTGTGTGATTGTGTGCCTTAAATGATTAGAAATTTAAATGATTTAAAACGTAGCCGGGATTATAAAAAAGTTTGATTGTGTTGAAACCCTAAATATAACCCTGTTAATTGTTTATTATTCAAACAGTGGCGTATTTTATCTAAACAAAATTTGCAAACAAAAAGTATTCTTGAACTACTTTAATGTTATCAAAGTTTACACACGCACTCACTCAAACACAATTAAAAGGAAATAAAGGTCAATTAGAAAAAAGGTACAATATAATATTGCAAAAAACATGTAAACATCAAATTGTGCTCGTTAGTAATAGAAACAATTAAAAATATGTTGTAGATAAGCGCAGTAGTATTTAAAATAATTTTTTTGTTACAATCATTTAAATTGTACCAAGAAGGTGCTTTACTAATGATTTATAATTTATTAATCCTTTCTTAACAAAAACAGTTCCTTAAAGATCCAAGCACTTTAGAGCTAAAAATAAAATCATGTACCAGGTGTTAGCAATCGCGATTTCATTCATTCTCACGATCGCTTCAAATGTCAAGTTCATATATAAAAGAATCTCCGTAAATTTTTTTTATATGAAGTTTGTCATTTAGAGTAAGGACGGAAATGAATGAATTCGCGGTTGCTATCACCTGGTACATAATTTTTCAATTGCTTTGGCTTTTTAATGAATTGTCTTCAAAATTTTTTTTCGATTACTGCGATTAAAAATTATCTTTTTATTAAATATATTATATGTGATTGATTTATAAGAATTTTTTAAATATTTTGCTGGAATTAAGAATGTCTTAAAAGGCGGCAATAAATGTCAATATGAAAGAAGAAAACAATCTTTCCAAAAACTATTCATAATTCTTGGTTGTTGCCTTTTTATGACTGCGATCACTGCTGCGATAGGGAGAACTGTTACTTAACCAAAACATTCCCGCTCGTTTTGTGTCTGGATATATTTATATTAAAAATGAAAAAAAAAATTCTTTTAAAAAGTTAAAGTTTTTATTCTGTTCTATTATCTGTTAAAAAAATTAATCTTGGATGCTGTATGACACTTTTTAAATCAATTCTTAAAACATTATAGTCTTCTTAATACCAAACCTATTAATGATAATATTTAACAACGCAAGAAATAGTTACAAATCGTAAATAATACAAGGTAATTGCTAAGGTTGTTAAGTCGCTTTTATCTTTAACTTAATTTTTGTTTGTTGTTGTGACAATACAGAAGAAAAGCAAAACCAATAACAAGTAAAAATTTTCAAAATCTGTTTGAAATAATAACAAAAACGTAATAAATACAAAACATATAAATAAAAAATTCTACTAATGAATGAATGACACATACATTTTATTGTTTTGTATTTTTTATGTGTCTTTTTTGTTGTTACACTTTTTATTATGTTGTTTTATTATTTGTGATTATTTATTCAACTTTTTTTTTTTAATAACAAAAGACCGGCAGTTGTATCTGTATCTCGTATTCATTGTAAGATACCAGAGTAGGGTTTACATATATTTTTAAATTGTATAAATTGCAATTACGATCGATTAAGAATAAAATATTTTTCATGAAAAATACACACAGTAGCTTCGAGCAAAATTCGTACACCAGGATTAAGTTTTTTTTTGCTGTTTTTATTTAATGAGAAACACACAGTTTTAAAAAAAAGGTGTTGCCGATTTTCCAATTCCTTTTCAATTAGTCCCTAAAACTTTGGTGTGTTAAAGAATATTGTATAAAGAAAACTATAAATTCTCGATTTGGTAAACATATGGACTCCGGACTGTTGACTCATGAGATTGGGACAGTTATGTTAAAGCCGTGCACTTTGTAAGCTTTTTGTTTTCGAATGTTTTTTTTTTTTTTTTGTTAAAAATAAAAACATGAAGAGGATTTATTTCAAAGCTCCAGTACAGGATTTTGAACAACATACATACATACACTTAGCTTAAGATTAATTAATCTAGAAGCCGTATCTTCCTTAGTTGTTTTAACACTTCGTTCAAGTGCCTTGGTAAAAAGTTTCTTTATCTTTCATTTTCTAAGTAAAAATCCTTTACATTTTGAGCCACATTGTACAGTGGGGCGGAATCAAAATATTTTGGAAATAACTTAGCCATTTGCAGCTGGGCCAGTTTATCGAAATCGGAAAATAACAGTAGGCTGAAAAAAATGTTTTAGTTTTGTGACTGCCTAGTCGTCTGTTTCCGATTCCAGCTTTGGGATTTGAAAATATATAGGACAAATTCAAGATATCAATATAAAATAGGTAAAATGAAGAAAAGAATGACCAATTTTATACGAAATTTGGTTCAAACTTACTCACATATGGTTAGCTTAGGTAAAAATAGAACATACATATTTATACATACATATATTCCAAAAAAAGACTCGTGGCACTTTTTAGAATAAAATACCCAAAAATGTAATAGCTATGAATTTTTAAAATTAAAAATCGATTAATTTTGAATTCAAAAAAGATATAATCTTTTTCAAAATATTTCAAGTTTTTTTCGCTTACTACGATAAAATATTCAAAAAACTTTAATGAAAAAAATACCCAAATTTTAAATAAAAAACTAGACTAGGGTATAGAAAAATCAAAAATTGTAATATTAAAATGCTTGTAACTCGACAGTTTTACCATGAAATCAACCGGCCCAGCACTTTGCAAATACCTGATCAATTTCTAAAAGATTTTGATTCTTCCCCACTGTGCATTCTACATATTAAAGCTGACAGCATATTTTTATTTTGTTGAAATTTATATGTGTAGCCTCAAATTAATCACAATCTGTTGAAGAATTAAATCGTATCAATGGCGCCAGGAAAAATCTAATTTTCTGCTGCCTTGTCCATAGAACACCAAAATATATGTTTGAAAAGAGACTGCAGGCTCTTCCAGAAAAGAAATCAAATAAAATTAAATTTTTATTGACAATTGTGATCATAAACGAATAGCAAACCCTATAGCAGATTATTAAGTTACATTTCTACATTTTCTAAAGCACATTTAAACACACACATATACATATATAATATATTTCACTCTGATAGTTGCAAGTATTTTAATACTTCTATTTTTTTCTTATTGTGGAAATACTTATAGTCTTGCGATGAAAAAAATGAAAAATTGAAAAAACACTCAGTTTTGTAAAGAAACATTTAAAAGATATATAAAATCTTTAACAAAATAAGTATAGACACGTTCTATTACAATTAATGCTTTGATGCTGTAGTGGATAGCATAATGATGTATTAAGTGTTAAATATCATTGAAGTGCTTTATTGTGATCTGCTGAGTTTCGAATCCTTTTTTGTTGGGGCTTATATTTAAAAGTAAATTAATAATTTTTTATTTTTTCTCTTCCTGGTTACAGGAAGAAACAAAAATATCGTACAGTTGTTGTAACAAATTAATCCGAGTTCAAACTTGGATTTTATTAAAGTGAAAAGGTCGTGGAGGTACCCACTTGTAGGAAAGTTTAAATAATTTTGAAAAAGCAAGAAAACTAAAGTGGTTACTTCAAATATATTCAAATATACACTTATATATAAGAAAGGACATCAGCAACTACTATTTAAAATCACTAGGGAACGAACAGCTAACTTGTTCTCTGCTGACTTGCGCCCAGTTTTAGGTACACAGTAAAATGTAGAATGTATTTGTACGACACGCATAATTATTTAAACCAAGATGTGATCTAAAAAGCATAATTACAGTGTAAAAAATGATCAAATTGATATTATTTTACAGGAAAATTAATATATATATAAAATAAAATTGTTTTTGCTAATAAAATAATAAATTAAGACTATTTAACGTTTTAAAGTATATTACAAACAGTATGTTATCGGCAAAAATATAACATCTCCTTATTAACAGCGTGAAAGGAAACGTGTTAAATGTGTTTTGTTATAAAAATATGATATGTAAACTGTAATAACAAGAGCCAATATTGCTATATACAGTGCTGTTCAAAAAAATACATTCACCTACTCTCCAAAAAGTTTACTAGTCTTAAATCTCTTATGCAAAGAAGTATATGTACTGATCTCTTAAAAATATAATCCCGTTACATTTCAAAAATTTTAAGCGTCACTCTTTTTTAATTTATTGTAAGTATAGATTTTGTTGCGAAAACACGTGTTCAATAAAATAGATTCATTTAGAAAAAATTATAGAATTTTTCAATTTACAACCCTGTGTTTGAAAGTAGTTGTTCCAAACGGTAAGTCTGATTGATTTTTAATAATCATAAAATCAAATCAAGTAAACAATTGAACTTTAGAACTGAAAATCGGCAGGGGTAAACACTGCAGTCCTGAAGTCAGGGAAATAATGAAAAAACTTCATAATGAAGGCAAAAGCTATAGAAAAATTGCTGAAATTATCGGCTGTTCATATAAAATGGTCCAAAACGCGATAAAATATAAGTTTAAGGCAGAAACTAGAGGAAAAAAAACCAAAAATAACACCTCTTTTGGAAAGAAAAATTGTCCGACATGTGAAAAAAGACCCATTTGCAACCTCTGCTGCCATTAAAAAGGAATATAAGCTTGATATTTCCACTCCAACGATTAGAATGGTTTTACTCCGAAATAATTTAAAAGCCAAAAGTAGCAGAAAAGTCCCATTTTTATCTATAAAACACATAAAAAAAGATTAGAGTTTGCAAAACAGCAAAAGTTATATAACTTGGTCTATGCATAAGTGAAGAAATATTTTATGGTCAGACGAAACTAAAGTCAATTTGTTTAACTCTGACAGAAGTAGTTTGACTGTAAGAAGACCCCCGAACACTGAACTCCTTCCGCAATATACTACAAAAACTATTAAACACGGTGGAGGAAGTATATTGGTATGGGGATGTTTTTCCTACCATGGCACAGGGCCTCTATATCGAATAGAAGGAATAATGGATGCCATTTATTATACCAATATACTAAACGACGTCATGATGCCTTACGCTGAATGGGAAATGCCGCTTGGATGGGTGTTTCAACAAGATAACGATCCGAAACATACATCGAAGCGAGCAAAAGATTGGTTTCAAAATAATGACGTCGAGGTATTGAGCTGGCCGGCACAGTCGCCGGACTTAAATCCTATTGAAAATTTATGGAAAATTGTTAAAGCAGCTTTTCGAGGAAAAAACCCATCAAATAAAGAACAGTTGTGGGAGTTAGTGAAAGAAGCGTGGAAAAATATTCCAATAGAAACATGTCAGAGACTTGTTGACTCTATGCCAAAACGGTGCTCAGCAGTCATTAAAAATAAGGGTTATTCTACCAAGTACTAAGGTAAAAAACTGTAATTTAAACGAAATATTTAATTTATTTACTATAAATATATTTCTTAGAACATTAAATTTGGTGAATCTATTTTTTTGAACAGGAAAAAATTGCTGATTTGAACAATATTGATGAATACATAGTTTTTTTTAGTATCGATGTTTTGAAGTTATATCTTTTTTATGTTATTTATGTTATACTTTTACTACAATAAAAAAATCAAAATTATTCATCACTTTTTTCCTATGTTTTATTGGCCTCAAAGTTGTAAGATAATGGTGAATCTATTTTATTGAACATCACTGTATGTGTGCTTGAAACAGAGCTGGTTAAGTTTTTACTTCTACCACTAATAGAGTGTGAATGGAATGTAAAATTTAGCTAGCACATGTTGAGCAGCAATATTGGCTCCGTTGGTCGACTTATCTGGGTATTTGTTAAACAAGGACTTGAGTAAAAAGCAAAATAATTGAATAACAGCGGTTAAACCTCCCGTGGTCTCGATTATAAAAGAAAAATAATTGTTGTTTAGCGGCGGTATAGGCGTCTGTCTATTAAAACAGTAACTGAGATGGCCCTGGGGCCCGTATAGTTATAGAAGAAAATATTGCAGAATTAGTTTAAAAACGAAAGTCACAACATAACTCTTGTTATGTGACAGCCATAGTTAAGTAAAATAATAGAAAAATAAACAAAACTTAAATTTAAAAAGGGAGCAAACAATTTTAATTACTTTCAATAATCGTTCTTAAGGTGCGATCAGATTAGTCAAATATTTGATCGAGAAAACGTAACCACTTTTTTTACTTACGATTTAAAATATAATAAATGTGATATCTTACCCTTATATTAAGTAGGATCACATATTTATTATTAATTATTTGAAAAGGAGAGAACATTATTTCCATAATTTGGTGGTTATGTGTTTTTGGTCACATATTTGACAAATCTGACCGTACCTTTATTAATTAAAGCAATATTTTGATTGCTATAATAGTTATTCATAACCCAAATAAATATTTCTCATTTATATTGGTTACGGTTACCAAAATACTGAATATATCCTTCGTTAAAAATAATATAAAACAGATAAAGGACTTTTTCGCAAAAAAAAAAAACAATAACAACTATTTTCGGTCCCTGATTTATTTGTAAGTTTAAATTATAATAGTGTCTGTTCGGAATTTGTTTATCAGAATTTTTATAAATTTTTTTTACACCTCGATTTAATTCCTATTATCTTTATCACTTTAACAAAAACTTAATTTTTTTTAAACTTCATTTTATTAATTTTATTAATATATTTGTCAAAAATCGTTCTCTTTAACAATGTTGGATTTTAACTACGAGTTTTACATACATATGTATTTCTTTTTGTTCTTTTCGAAAGCCTTGATTTAAAATAAAAGCAAATTATAAGTCTTTGTTGCATATCAGGCTAATAGTAAAATGAAGTACGATGAGTCCAACTTTAAAACAAATACTATTTGTCAATATCTAGTTTAATTCTCAAGTACAGATATATGTTCTTTATATACAATCCAAAAATACAAAATTAAATGCTAGATTTATATCACATTTATAATCGAAGATTAAAAAAAAAATTTTAGTCATTTTTATTTTAATACAACAATACAGCGGAATTGAGAATTGAACAATTCTGGAATTTTTATTAAACTTCACTCTACATATACGTATGTACGTAAGTATTAATTCAGAAAGTTGGCAGCTCTTATTTCACCTTAATGCACTAAACACAGCCACAGACCTACAGACTACAATTTGTCAAAAATAAAATACACACGTTTATATGAAGGCGATTTTTTTGAGGCATCTCAGCTACATGACTACAATTGTCGGTGTCGCCAATTTAGACTAATTACTATTTTAAGTTACGATCTAAAATAACACATGGAAGGTGTGAAAAAAGTATTTTTAGGCCAGATATTTTTTTTATTTATTTAATTTTCTTTTTGACCATATTCAGTTTCCTCTATGTTTGTATGTATTTCTAAATTAAATATGTTTCAAGTGGTTTATTTTATTTTGGCTTGCATTTATTTTAGTTTGTAAGTAGTTGATTTTTATAATTTCCTCTATTTTTTTTTTGATAACTTTGCAATATTTCTTTAATCATTGTTCTCCCAACACAAATACTTATAATGCAACGGCAATCTTCCTATCAGCTGTTTATGACGTAGCTGACTACACGGCGACATATGAAGTCAACTGCATTTGTAGTTATGAAGCTGTGTAGCTTGCTTTGGTCTCTGAGTTTAGAGGTTAAGTTAAATATTAACAAAACGAAAAACAAAACAAATAAAAAAGAATTGAATAATTCTGGAATTTTAATTATACATATATACGTAAGTATTAATTCAGAAAGTTGGCAGCTCTTATTTCACCTTAAGTCAAATATAAACAAAAGGAAAAACAAAACAAATAAAAAAGCAAATAACAGTAATTACGACTTAATTATAATATTTTTGATAACAAAAACAAACTTTAAACAAGATATACAAATATCTGTTTATGAATCACAAAAATCTTATGGCAAATGATATTAAAGATTTATTTTCACAATATGAAGCAATTTAGGTATAAATAGACAAGAACAATATTCAATCACTGTGTTAAGTTTAAAATTTAAACATATTTCTCTCTAAAAAACCCTCTTTAATACTTAGAAAAAGGCTGCCAGATATGCCGATTAATAAGCAATTTGGCGAGTTTTAAAGTAAATTTAATCTGATATGTAATATTATTTTTTCATTATTTATTTAAAAAATTAGAATATTAAATAACAAAATTTTTAGAAAAATGCAAAGCCAACTCTTGTTTCAGTTTAGCGTTTTTACCAATAAATTGTGTTTCCATATCATGTTAATTTTCTCAATTTCTGACTTGCCTGTTGTCACTGGTATAACTTGTCGTGTGGGTAGGAAAAATGAAGTTTAAAAAAGAATAAAAAGAATATTCCTAAAAAAAAACTTTAATTTAAACAAACAGTCATATTTAAAGAAATTTATGAATTCAACTTTGTTTAAAAGTTTGTTTTCAAATTGTCACCTTTAAAACTGCAGTTTGGTTTTCCGATTTTGTTTTGATGTTTGTAACATAATACATTAATATAAATTATAGCATATTTTTGTTCGTTGACTGCAAAATTAAAATTTTTTTTACATACTTTACACATTATAAAATTCAATTTCAAAATAATTTTGATTCGAAATATATTTTAAGATAAAATATTTATACAATGTTTATTTTAAAATTGTTTTAAAACCTTATTTATTTTTTATAAATATTAATATAATTGTTATATTAAAACATACTTAAGATTTAATTTTGAAAAGGTTTTACAGTCAATTAATCTTTTAAGTTAAAAATTACAAACGCAAAAGATCGCAAAAACGAAGTTTTTGCAGAAGCTTATGCTAAAAAGTTAGGATTATTTGTGGTATGTGCTAGTTAATAATTTCTTTATGTATCATTGTTGAAAATGGTCGGATATTTAAAAAATTTAAAACAAAAATTGAAATCGTTTTTAAATTAATGGTGTCGGGGTCAATAAGTTATTTTAAGATAAGATTTCATTCTAAAAAATAAAGTTAACATTAAAAGAAATATTATTAAAATAGATTTGAAATGTATTTTAGGACCAATTTGTAAAAAATTTTGTCATAAACCATATTTCAAACCTAATTTATTTTTTATAATATGGCAATTAGTCTTTTCAATCAAGAATATTAAAAACCTTGAAAATTTTATTTCAAATAAATCAGTTTATCAAAACACTGCAATTATCCTTTCTTGGTAATTTGGGCAACATTTCCTTGTGATGAATCACAAAGAAAAAAAAAAAAAAAAACAAAAAGAAATGTAATATAAAGATCGATCTAAAATCTTCGAACATTTAGAAAATATTTCCTTATGAAATAATTCGATGTTTTTTATGAATAAAAGGAGATTTTTTTATGAAAATCGCAACGTAGAAAAACTCTTAGAAGTAAGCGAATCCCGGCTATACAGATACTTTTAGGCACAATCAAATCGAATATCCAAAGAAGTAAACGTCTAGTGAACCATTTAAAACTAAAATAAATGACTGGGCAAAATATTGATTTCCTTGTAATGAAATATTACATCGCCTAAAGTTGGTGAACAGTCGACATATTATTTTATGCAGAAATGAGTACAAATATGCATGTCGTTTGGAATATAAAATTGTTTACAAAAATTCATTTGAATGTATTTTTTTTTTTACTTAAGAAAATTTAAAGTATCACGTTATTCATCAATTGTTAATATGTAAACCAATTATAAATATATTAAAAACTAATTGTAAATTTACATCAATAACGTTTGTCCACAAAATTTTTTTGATTTTCTAAAAAACTTATGTGGCAACTACGTGGAGATTAAAATATTTTTTGGTGTAAAGAGCATCATTTTAAAGAAGACTGATGGAAAAGGAAGTAAATAAATTAAAAGAACTCACTTTGGATCTTGTATACGTATAGAAACATCATCTGTGGAACGTTGTTTTGAACGCATCGGTGTTGATATCACTGTTGAGCCATAGACACGTATAGCTTCATCAGTTTCCTCTTCGAAAGCGTCATGTATAGAAAAACGTTTTTCTTTGCCCTGACGACTTGTCGAGAAGTTATTGCTATTGTTGTTTTGCATTTTAATAATTGTGTGAATGTTTAAGAATAAGTGTAGATTTATTAGAGATATTGCAGTTGTTGCTATTTTTTGTTAAGCCGACTTGCTTGGCTTGCACTTGTTTGGGTGGGGGTGGGTGTGTATTATAAAATATCTTATAATGGATGTTCTGCAATAATGTTTTGTTTATTTAATGTTGGTCTGTTAAGTTGGCTGAGTTTCTAGTTGTATTTTGTATTTGTTTTTGTTGCTTCTAATGAAGATTCTTGTTAGTTATATATTTTTTGTTATTGTTGTATGCATGTTATGTACTAAATTTTTTCTTCTTCTTTGGCCTTTTTATTTATAATTTTTTTTTTAATCAAATAAACATTTACACTTTCTTTGAATTATTTTATTTAAAATTACGTATTTTGTTATGTGAATTTTCTTTTTTTAACAAAACTGTAGGTTTATTAGGTACTTCTTGTTCTTTACAGAAAAAGAAAAATCTATTTTCAATTTTCTTTTCACACTAAATTTCTTTGCCAAATATTTTCTTCTAGTTTTGATACAGCTTAAGGTGTTTTTCATATTTGTTAACACCTATTCCTTGTTAAAATGCATTTATTTTCTCTTTTATTAATTTTTTTTATTTTTAAATATTATTTATATTCGTTTTCTTTAAAAAATAATAAAATAAATATTTTACTGTTTCCGTCTCACTAAATTTATTAAAGAGAAATGACCAACAACTGACAGCCATAAAGATAAGTGTTTGGGGTTGTGTTTAACATGCTACTAAAATCTACACATTAATTTAATTGTATGTTAGTAAGTAAGTGGAACGTATTTACAACTGTGTATATTAAAGATTAAAATTTAATAAAAAACAAAAATAAACAAACTACCTTAAACTAACCAAAATTAAAAAAAGTTAAAAATACCTATAAGTTATTTTTATTTAAATTAAATTTTTCTCCAGTTAAAGTTTTTTTTTTATTTTTTACTGTGTTATTATGAATTTGGAATACAATTTAAAAACGTCATTCACAATAACAAAGAGTACAGAGTAGTATTTTTCAGTATGATTTAGGACAACCGAATAAATGAGGTAGTAGGGCGCTTTCTTGTTTGTCTTATAAGATATTAAATAGGAATTTTTTTTAATAAATGATGTTTATTAAATCTAAAAACAACAATAAAATATGGTTCTGATAATGAAATATAGATAAATCTCACTTTACAGATTACCTAAAGTCAAAATTTTATAAAGTTAAGCTTATCATAAAATCAAAATTTCACGTAAAATCGAAAATACATATATATTAACATAAAAATATTTGTAAATAATGTCTGTTTTCAAACCGAAAAAAAAATTCTAAAAATGTATAATAGAAAAATTTTCTCCAAAATTTACATTTTCCAAAAAAAGGAAGTTCATCAAAAATATTAAAATTTCATCAATAATTAGGTTTTAAAAAAAATTGCGATTTCAAGAAATAAAAGTCCGCTGACATAGTAATCGATATCCTTTCCAATTTTTAAGCGTTTGTCTATAACGCTTCAAAAGTTAGGGACAACCTTTAATTTTTAGGTTTATTTTTGCATTACTTTTTGCTATTGGAAGCTATAGTAATACGCAATTTTTTAATTTGAAAGAAATGCGCTTTACGGTTCATAATAATTTAAAAAACATGTATGTTGTATGGGGACACCCTTTAATTTTTAAGATTATGAACTGGACCAATCTGTAAGCACAATCTATCAAATAACCAAAAAATTTCAAAACCGGTTTAGAAATTACTAAGTTCTGCAGGCACAATCATTAAAAAGCAACATTCAGTCGAATTGACAACCTTCTTTTTTTTTAAAGTCGGTTGAAAAGTGCTTAATTTTTTTTTAAATTAAATTTACAAACTTGATGTTTCATTGTAATTTAGCCTTTTTTTGTGACACACTCAACTCAGCAACAAACATCAAATTCGCCTTGATAAACCTTGTTTAATATTCCTTGGTTTACTGTTTGTGCTGATAGGATTTTTTAAAACGAATATTATATATTCTTGTTCAATACTTTAAACTTCAATTTTATTGAGAAACCAGTATTTAAGTTTTTTTTAATTTTCTCTTAATTTTTCAATTTATAAATTTTAAATTTTATACATATTCCAACAATATTTTGTATGAATCTTTCCTTAGGAGTGAAATAATTGAACAAGTAAGATTTCTGCATTTCAGAATCAAAGAACCCACACATCGTAGTCGAAAAGTCAGTGCAACCAAAGAAAGTAACAGTTTGGTGTAGATTTTAGAGCGGTGGTTTTTATAATATGAAAAGAAAGATTTAAGCTCGAATAATCTTTGGTTTTAGCTAAATGGCACACTATTTCAAGCAGCTCAATATTTAATCGATCTTTTGTGCACTCAATTCGGTTACAGAAGGCAGTTCTTGAGGATTGCCTCTAAAAACCGATACTAAACAATTAATTATCAGCTACTCGACACAGCCGGCTTACAGCCGATCGGCGCAGGTTTCTGTTTTAAAGTGGTATTGCCAACATTGAACTAAATTTGCATAGGAGAATTTGTTTGGACTTGCCATACGGTTGGTAGTTATAAATAAGAAGATTTACGGAACGCCAGCGAAATTTAAAATATATAAATGACTACTACAAGCCACTAGATGACATTACGATATATTTCGATATTTCGAGTTAAAAAAATGACATATTCGTTAAAAAATTGTGTCATCACAGCACACAATTAAGTAAAAAACAACAAAAACAAAAATTTAAAAAAAAAATCAAAAGTTTTAATTAGATAAATTGAATGGCAGCACTGGGTATGCAGCCACAGTTTAAATACGGCAATGATTTTGGAGACTAACGAAATTTATGCTCACCACAGTTGCAATTTCTGTAAGTGCCTAAGAGTATGCAATGCTGATAAAAATTCAATTTATCTAATACGGCTACATGACTTCAAAGCAGAGTCCTGCGCCGATCGAATGTAAGCCGGCTGAGTCGAGCCGCTGATTATATTCATACATTTATACATTGTTGGTTATAGTTTTTAGGCCCTTGAAATTTTAATCCACACAAAAGTCGGACAGTAAGAGAGCTAAGTATCTAATTAATTTTTCAAGACTTTGTTTCTAGTTGTATCTTACCAATGGCTCAGACGATTTTAGTGTGGATTTGCTGTATAGTATCGGTCTTAAGAGGCAATCCCCAAGAATTTTATTTTTTATTACCGAACTGAGCTCCTGGTACTCCTACACCAGTAAGATTGCCACATGTACATCCCGAGCTATTGAGACAATTTGTGCTTTACATCTATACAGCCAAGGTAAGTTTTCAAATAAAATATAGAGAATATTTCTTTTAGCAAATTCGGCAAAAATTTCAACAATGACTTACTTTTAAATAAAAATATTAATTTTTCTTAAAATTTTTTTTTACAGGATTCAAGAGTTTTAGAAATGATGACTTTGGCTCAGGACATGGGTTGTTCTGAATTAAGAGCAGCCTGTAAAGATCATGTTATAGCAACACTTTCCGTGGATAATGCGTGCACATTTCTGACAGCCGTCATGGAAATACACGAAAAAGCGGGTAAGGTTATAAAAAAAAAATTTGAGGTTAGGTTAGATTAGATTACAGGTGAAAGTTAAAAAAATGAGCAGAAATTAATGTTAAAACTACATACAAGATTTTGCAATATATTTATTTATATTTAATTTAGTAAATTGTTTTTAGTCAGGCTCAAGTTCGTATTTAGTTTTTTTTTAAGAAACAGTAAGCATTGCAAAGAAAGCACAAATAAAAGCTTTAATATCAAGTGACACCGATTACTGCGAACTTTCTGATTATCTTTCACCCGAATTTGTTAGTTATGCTGAACACTCGTACTAGCTTAAGTGGTTGGTTAAGAAGAGTGCAGAAGAGGGATGTAGTGATCTAGAGAATTTATTCACATTCTGTTGATATTAGAAAAAAACTTTTCTGTTCTTTTGAAAACTTGAAAGGTCATTTTAAAATAATTTTCTTACTTAAAAAAAAAATACGAACCTAAGCCTTAGTAAAATTTTTAATGAAGCATAAATTGAAAGCAGGGTTTTCTAAATTCTAAGCATAAGTAGCAGAGATTAAACAAAGCCCATTTCTTAATTTTAATTTGATTTGAATTTTTAATAACTGTTCCTTTAAAACTTGGATGAATTATACATTGACTCTTAATTCCTATAATGTATACAGCAACAAGCATCTTTCCAATTAAGATCAATGGGATTTATTGCGCCAATTAATTAAATAATAATATCGTAACTTCCGTAAAGACAGTGTTACTCTAGTGGTGAATGGATTGTGTTGCCCAATTTGTTTGATTTTTGTTTTTTAAAATACGTTTTTATGCATTTTAAAAGTTTATTTTTTTGTGTTTGGTTTAGTTTAGGAAATTGATTGAAATTTATCACATCCCATAAAAGCGAACGTTTTAAAATCGTTCAATTTCCTTCACATCTCTATACATCAGTAGTACATATTCAAATTTTAAAATTATTATATAAATGTCATCAAAATCGGTTAGCCGTTTAATGGTAGTTAGTAAAAGCCACGAATATTATACCATCGCCATTATAATGACTTTAATTCGATTAAGTCAATCCATATTTACAAAATTCTTCTGCAGTCGTATTAACTGTACATTTGTTTTCCGAAACATTTGCTACAAGTTCCTTTCCTAAAATAAATTATCAATGTCTTGTATTTTGCACTTACTTTTGATTTTGAAATGTATCCATGACATTATGTTTTGTTCCTCTGAGGAATCATAATTTCTAGCTGCTGTCATGCAAAACTTGAAGATGTCAGGCAAAGATTAAAAAAAATGAATGCTTTATAAGCTAGAGGTTAGCGGAATAGTGTGTACGTGTTGAAAAAATAGAAATTAAGATGCCACTTGTCGCAAATATTATACAAAGTAAAATTGATATGGATCGATTAATGTTCGTGGAAGCCAATGCAAACAGATTGGAAACTACAAAAATTCTTTGCAGTGCATTTTTGCAGAAGATCTGACTTTTTATGACATAAAAAGGCCAACCATTGATAAGACACATGAGGAATTTAGGTGGCTCGTTTCGGTGATCAGTCAGTCATTCACATGCAAATCTGCTAAAATTCTTTTCTTCTAAGAACCGAAAGAAAATGTGTGCTCAGGACCTACACTGTCACACAAATAAGATGCAACTGAAAATGCAACTCTGATCGCACAAAACAATTTATTATTTTATGATATTTTTAAAAGATTAGCAAATCGGACAGACCAGTCAACAAAATCTCTCACAAATGTGCAGTTTTTAACCGACTTAAAAAAAAGAGGAGAAGGTTATCAATTCGTCTGAATGTTATTTTTTATGTTTGTGCCTGCAGAACTCAGTCATTTCTGAACCGATTATGAAAAGTGTTTGTTAATTTGAAAGGTTATGGTTATAGATTGGTCCGGTTCATAATCTTAAAAATTAAAGGGTGTCCCCATACAATATACATCTTTTTTACGTGTATTATCAACCGTTAGGAGGCCATTTTAAAGTTTAAAAAAAACTGCGTATCATTTCCAATATCTAAAAGTAATAAGAAATAAATTCTTAAATTAAAGGGTATCCCCAAAGATGATGTAAACAAACCTATAAGACCGTACGTTTTGAGCTGTTATAGACAAACGGTTAAAAATTTGACAGGAAGTCCACTATTTTGTCTAGTATAATAACAAGTATAAATGTTTGAAGTTAAAGGGTGCCCCGATTGTTCATTTAATATGATGTATATGGACAAACTTTTATAGACAGTCGCTGTATAAAGAACCTATATTGCAAAGTCCGCTGTAACAACAAGTATTTAAATTTAACAATTAAAGGGTGTGCCCATAATTAATATAATTTGGCTAATATAGCCCTATCTTTTGAACTGTTATAGACAAACACTTGAAAATTAGAAAGAATATCCACTACTTTTTTTGGTACAACAAGAAGTCTAAGTGTTTATAATTAAAAATTAGAGGGTGTTACAATAGTTGATGTTATATGATGTTCTTGTCCAAGCTGTTGAACTGTTACAGACCGAGAGTAGAAAATTACAAAGAACCTGTTTTGCTAAGTTTGTTATAACAGCAGGTAAACAAATTGCATTTGGAAATTAAAGGGTTCCCCTAAAGTTGATGTTATTAAATGTATGTGGCCTGTATTAAAATTAGTTTTGCAAATGAAAAAGTGTCCCAAAGGTTGATGTAATTTATTGTGTGTGGCTAAACTTATGAACCGTTATAGACGGACAGCTGAAGTCTGTCTTGAAGCCATTTTTTTGCAAGAATTATTATTAGTGCAACACTAACAAATCTAACGATTAAATATGATAGTGAAAAACAGCCTTAAATAGCACTGAAATTCTGGAATTATTTTAAGTTACATTTTTTGTTGTAAAATAGTTCCCAGCCTGCAAATCAAGTTTACGCTTAATGGTCATGAAAAATCTATACAAACAAATACAGTTTAAAAAATTAAATTTTACATTCATTTTGCGGCGAACCTTCTTTTTAAGCTGCAAGTTGTTCTAAAAATGTCAAGATCATTCATCAACTATGTTTTCAATCGAATTATTAAAAACTGTTATGCGATAAAATTATCATCGATCATGTTACCATAAGAGTAAAGAAATAAAAACTCAAACTCAAAGGGAGAATGTTTTTAATTTAAAATTTTTTTATTACGGGAGTACAAGTCAGTAGATACCAAGAATGAAGAATTTTTTTTGTCTCCTTTGTTTAGATTTTTTCTTTTGATAAGATTTTGTCAAAAGATATTTTTTAATGCGTGTTTTTATACCCTTCACCAAAAAAAGTAGAAAAAGGGTATAAATAATTTTGTCATTTCGTTTGTAATTTCCACAATATCCATTTCCGATCCAATAAAGTATATAATTCTGACTTCTTATGCATAACGAAATCGATTGAGCGATGTCCGCATGTTCGTCTATCCGTCCGTATTAGTGTTGAAATCAAGTCTGACGAGGCACTAGATCAGCTAGAAAAATTTAAATACGCCAATCGATCAGACATACATAATGTCGAAACAGCTGCTATTGGAAATCAGCAAGATCGTTCCATGGCCTTCGACGCAGCGGGCAAAACACCACGCCTACCTCTAAATTTTCTAAATCATTTGAAACAATGATTGGAGTAATCAAACAAACAAATATATGGAGCGATGGAGAATTAAAAAATAAGAAAAAACTATCTAGTGAGAAAAATTGAAGCTCGTCTATATTTTCCAAGTTACGGACCTCTGAAATTTTAAAATTTTTTTAAAATATCAATAGGGGTATCATTTTAAAACTTTTAAAGAGATATTTAAGAAAATACTAAACTTTTTAAAAAAAATTAACCCATTAAGAGCCAATAATATTTTTATATAATTTAAAATTTTTAAGATTTTAATTCTCTGTCACCTCTTTATTTTTTTTTATTTTTTTTTTTATTGTAGTTACTTCACAAAACTAGATTTAGATAAATGGTGAAGGGTATATAAGATTCGGCATAGCCGAACATAGCACTCTTACTCGTTTTTTGTAATTTTTCCGGGCTTAAATTTTTGTCTTAACTGGTTTTAGGTCACATGTAATACTAGTGGCAGCATTGGGGCTTCTTTAATATATTTTTATTGTGACTGCACTTTTGGTTAAATTTTCGTTTATTGTTGTTGAAGAAATATAATTTAACTGGTGGGTAGGTGACTTCTTTCTTTTATATTTTTTTTAAGGATTTTTTTTTGTTATTATTTTTCTTTGATTTTATTTCATTTACGTTTTTTTTCGTTAATTTTATAAGGCTTTTTTAGGAAAAAACAAAGAGTGGGTTTTATTTAGTTACCAAATAAGGGCACGCTCTCAATGACACTTTTGATTGTAATGAAATAAAATTGAACATAAAAACTTAACGTTCTTTATCAATTATTTCCAAAACATGTTTCTCAAAATGGTTCGAAATCAATTTTGAAGTCAGGCATTAGTTTTAAGTTTTCAATTTGATTTAATGATAAGGAAATAAATGATTTTAGGGTGTTCCTTTAAATACATGTAATTTTGAAAATAATTTATTAAATATATTGTGTTAAAAAAACAGTTAAAAATATTTTTTTTGGAATTTGAATGCTGCATTCGTTACATTCTACTAATGTTCTTTTTTTTTTTGGAAAACGCCCATACACGTTTGTAAATATGTTTTCCTTCTTTCTTAAACAAAAATGAACTTAAGCCGAAATTAATTTAATTTATTTGTTAAAACTTTAAAATATTTAAAAAATCAACTGAAAATAATCAAAAAAAAAACTTTTGTCCTATAAATGAATCCTACTTTTGGTAACTGATATCTAGATTATGTTCTATTAGTCGGGTCCTCGGTGTGACCCTGAAGAATGAAGAGAAAAATCTCTCTTTATTAAATATATTAATATTAAAATGTGGGAGTTATAAAAGTATGAAATGATAAAGTAAGTGCAACAATTGGAAAGACACGATATAGGGCTGTGGAAACAAAGAAGCCGCCTAAGTGTATGGTACAGAACTCAATGTTAAAATGACGCTATTTAAAGTCAAGCAGGACTGGAGAGAGTAAAGAATCAGCCAGTGCTTTTTATAAAATAAATCAGTAACGTCCAAGTCTATTTTAGATTTATGAGGCAGGCCACTAAAGCATTTTAATTCCAGGGCATTAAGGCGAAATTGTTTTAGTGTAGGGCGACAAAGGTAGCTCTGGCAGCTCTGTTTGTGTTTTAAATATTCGTTTTATGTGAGCCATACTGTCATGGTGCAGCCGGCTTATTAGACCATATTTGTTGAGCCAGATTGTAAAAGGTACCGTCAATTAACCGTAAAAAATATTAGCCATTCGTTTATTTTGTATTTTAGGACTTAAGGTAAATCAGAAATATCGGTCTACGTCCTTTGAGGGAGTGTGCAAAATACCAAGCCTGCCTTTAATTTTTCCTATAATTTGGAATAAATCTCGTTTAGTAAAGTAACTCCAATCCAAAAACAAATATTGGGGTGACAGGGAGTTAAATAATTGTTTACACGAAAATGTAATCTGCTCTTAATTGTTTAAGCATTTTAAAATTTTTTTTAGTATTTTCTGAAAGGTTTTCTTAAAAGCTTTTTAATGATACCCATTTTGATATTTAAAAAAATATGGCGCACAGTCGTACTTTTCTATGAAAAGTTCAGAGCCCATAACTCGGAAAATATGGGCGAGCTAAAAATTTTTCACTTGATGTTTTTATATTATTTTTTAATTCTCAATCGCCCCATATATTTGTTTTTCTATTGGAGTTACTTCATTGTTCCAAAGGATATAGAAAAATTAGAAGCAGGAGTGGTGTTAAGCCTGCAGCCTCGAAGAACATGGACCGATCATGCTAATTTCCAATAGCAAAATTTTTGAAACTCTGTTTGATCAATTGGAGTATTTAAATTTTCTCTAGCTCTTCTAGTGCCTTGGAAAAGTTGAGTAACAGTAACACGGACGGACAGACGTAAATTGCTCATTCGACTTCGCTATGCATAAAAACTCAGAATATATATACTTTTTGAGATTGAAAATGGATATTGTAAAAATTGCAAATGGGATGACAAACTTCGATAAACTCTTTTTCTAATTTTTGTGGTGAAGGAAATAAAAATAAGAAAACATCTACCCACTGAAAAATTGACGCTCGCACATATTTTCCGAGTTATGGGCCTCTGAACTTTTCATAGAAAAGTACGACTGTGCGTCATATTTTTTAAGACATAAATATGGGTATAAATGATACCCAGTATTTGTTTTTATGGCAGCTTAAAAAGTATATCTTTGTGAAAAATTCATGAGTCTACCTATTACAGAGATTGTGACAAAAACAATAGGGTAACGTATTTACATTTGCATTTAGTAATCATTTATATTACGATCAAATGGAAAGAAGACAGAAAGTACGGTTAGCAGCTATGCTGTTGGTGAAAAAACTGTATTTATTTGAATGAAAGCTGTGAAAATCTCATAATTTAAAAAAAAACCACTTTCATTTTAATTTTTTTTTTATTTAACTACGAACAGTTAAAATAACGTACCCTTTCTGCCTGACAACCGCTTGTTGATTATCGACGGTGTTGCCATATTGAAATAGCTAAATTCAGTATAAATTCATTTTGATTAACTGCAATTACGATAAATCTATGTAATTCACATTGGAATGGGGAAAATGCAATAAACACAATCAAGTCCACCTACCATCGACTACAAGATGTCAAAAATAGAATACATGCGTGCTTATGAGAATAATTCTTTTAGCCGCTACACGACTACCGACTACACGGCTACTTTTGTAGCCCGTAGCCAACTTAGGCTAATTTCTATTTTTCTTGACTACAAAAAACAGATTAGTGCTGCCAATGCAATAAATGCGTGAAATGGTGGTTTTAAAAACGCAATTCATTAAATATCGCTATTAAAAACACGAAAAACTATTATAATGGCACCACTGAAAAATAATAATCATCTGTTCATTTGTTTACATTTTTCATTTACTTTTTATTTGGAGCATTTTTTAGGTTTTTTTTTGTTGTTTTGCTTAACTTTAATACATATGTATGTCAAAATAAATGTTTATTTTTTGTAGTTAGTGGTCGCTAGTCGTTAAAAGAATTAAGTAGCTGGCGACTTGGCTATTTTTATAGCCAGCTAATTTTGTAGTCGGTAGTCGATAGTCGGTAGCCTTTGATTGTGTTTATAGCATAATTCAAAAGTTAATTTGAATTAAGACTGCTAATACAAATTAAGGCTGTCGTTTGTCTATGCTATTACTTGTTTTAAATAAAGTGGCTACTAGAGATTTACAATATTTTTTTTTAATTATGCAAAACAGCGCTCTTGTTTCACATCGCATATTTTCATTTTAAAGTCAAGTTTGTATAAATTTTGAAAAAATTATTTTACCATTTATTTCCAAATAATTTTAGTTTTTTCCAGCAGCTCCCAACAATTACATTTCGATTTTATCATATTAAAATTAATTGAAACTATGTATTGCACTACAATTAATGCTCAGAACAAATACAAGCCAACTTTTTTAAGCTGACAAGTTGCGGCCACTGGTACATCAATTGCTTAAACGATTTAAAGTTTGTAAGAAAATAACTTTGGCTAAGAGGGGTGATTCAACTGGCTGGTTATGGTCACGACTTTTTTTTTAGATTTTTTGGATTTTTTTAAATTGATTTAAAATTGCCATATTATTGCGATCTGTCTTGAAAACTTTTTGAAATCAATTTTTTTCGAGTGTCATAAAAAAATTTTAAATCCTTAACGTAGTACGTTAAGCTCAAAACAGACTACGTTGAAACCTAAAAAAATAAACCTGAAATAAATTGTTTTTCTAAGTTTCTGTAAAGACTTCTAGACTTTTATTAATTTTTCTTTAATATATTGTCCTCTTAAGGGTTAATAGTTGTATTCTCTTTTAACTTTTATTTAAGTAAAGAGATTTTGATTTCATATATTTTCTATTTACTCATTTAATACTAGAATCTCTTACAAATCTGCTGTTGTACAATGCTTGCAATTAATAACCCCAAACCAAAAAATGCTCCACGTTCATTCATGTTTACAACTGGCAGTTTAATAAGACTCTCGTTGCCAATATTTGCGGATGTTTTAGGTAAATTGCGTTCATTTATAGCAAAACTACGTCAAAAATAATACGGAAAATAGATAAAAAAATTAAAATTAACATTCAAACGCACACAGGCGCACATACACAGCTCCATTCATGAAACTGATTGTGTTGGAAAGAAAATCAAAACGAAATCTCCCCATAAATTGTACTTTGCAGTGCACTGACTAATTGATATTTTTATGCACTTGAACTTATCGAAGCAAGTTAATTTAATTTCTTTGGAAATTGCAAATAATTGCAAAACAACAAAACTAATAAATTTTTTCCACTAAAATGGTAAAATTTTAAAACTTAGACTTGAATTTCAGGTTAGAAAAATTAAGTTTAAGTGAAATGAGGGTTTGGTTTATGGGATTTTTGCGAAAATAATTAACGATTCAGTCACATGTGAATGTTAAATTAACAATTTATATTGTTAATTTATTATTATGGAAATAAATTTAGAAATTTATTATGACATTTATAGCATAAATGTTTTAACGTCTGAATCTAAAGCACATGCATGGGGTGCAGATGCGTATTTGGTGTGCACACGAAAAATTCTGTTTATTTGATATTTTGGGCGCAAAAATATTTAAAATTTATAAATTCTTTTTTTTTTTGTTGAGTAATTAAAAACGCAGCTGATTTGATGAGTTGAACTATTTGTTGTGCATTATCATGAATACCCAAAAAGAACTCAGAGATACCAGTGATATTTCGTATCCTTCCTGTTTCTCTAAATTGCTAAAAAAACATATTTTTGTAAGAAAATTATTTTACAACGTACACAATCTAATGTAGATAAATGCGCAGAATGCCTTTAAGGAATGTAGCTAAACAGAAGATGCTAATTTCTCCTTTTTCCTTTAAAACTTGGCAAATAATTTTACAACTTCTTGTCAAAATTAAAATTATTCATCTCCATTAAAATATTAATAGTTCGACTACTAATTTAAAAAATTAAAAACTAAATAATCAGGCATGTTACACATTCCGATCGGAATGATTTTAATTCCGTATTAAAAATTCCGACCGATTTTGTTTTACCTTCTTCAGATTCCGATCGATTTTGTTTATTCCTGAAAAGTATTGAATATCCACTATTTAATTTAAATGTGGCAATATTTTGCACACCAAAGTAAACAACAAGGTTAATCTAATTAGGACACATAATAGTAAATTTTAGAAACACAAATAACAAAATTTCAAAGAAATTTAATTCCACTTTGAAATTTTAAAATGGTTTCATTCCGAAGAAATTTTTTGTTTTTACTTTTCTGAAGAAGCAATTTACGGAATTTAAACCACTTTCGATCGGAATTGAGTTCTGTAACATGCCTGATAATATTTTTTTATTTCGTATTATTTTTTATAGAATTAAGAAAAATATAATGAGTAAAAATATTGATAAAAATTCAAAAATAAAAAATTAAATATTTAGTTAATAAATAGCAAATATTTCTTTCTCTGTAACATTTTATTTGGCTTTTTTATTCACATCTTTTATTTACATCTTCTCTTTGTTTCCACTAAATTTGGACAGTGTACTTAAACATTACCGCCTTTTATTGTTTGAAGTGGCAGGAACCTTTTTTGTATTTAATATTCAGTTTGTTAGTGAAATGCCTGTATTGAAGCCAAATCTCTTTGTGTCAATAGTTGAGATGTCAAATGCCAATAGCCACTGTCCTATATTTCGCTTAAAATTAAAACATTCGAATATTAAAACCAATTGTCATTCTTAATAATGTTTAAAAACAAAATTGCTGTGAAAATTCTAAACGTTTGTATTTTAAAATAAGAACTGGGATAGAATATTACAATCCCATCAAGAGCTCAGCGGAGATAACAAGAAATCCCAGCCGCTTATTTTCATTTTACTGCTGGGTTTAAAAAGCCGCAAAAACCGCAAAGTACTTATTAAGAAAAACCCTCCCACAGTTTAAACAATTTACAACTAATTTTTATTCGTACGGGCAGAACATTTTTGTTCTAAGTCATTTAATAATAATCTTTTACAAGGTTGTACCTCTGCATTATAGGAAAAAAGTAAACTTTAAAGTTTTATGATTAGAACATTAAAAACATAACAAAACAATTGAGAGTGCTATATTCATCTATGCCGAATCTTATATACCCTTCAGCATGTTTGTAAATCTAGTTTATTGAAGTAACTCCAATCAAAAAAACAAATATTGGGTAACAGAGAATGAAAATAAGAAAGAAAAAAAAAAATTAAGTCCTTTATATAGTTTTACATAAAAATGTCATCCGGCTGTTAATGGGTTAAGCATTTTTTTTTAAATATTAGTATTTTTTTAAAGAGCTCTTCAAAGTCTTTTAAATGACAGTCATTTTGATATTTAAAAAAAATCTGGTGCACAATCGTACTTTACTGTGAAAAGTTCAGAAGCCCAGAGCTCGGAAAATTTGGGCGAACGCCAATTTTTTCATTAATTTTTTTCTTCTTATTTTTTAATTTGTTTTCTTGATCGGATTTGCTGATTTTAAATAGCAAAATTTTCAATGTTACGTCTGATTGATTGGCATATGTAAATTTTCTTTAGCTTTTCCTGTTGCTTTGTCAAACATGGACGGGCAGATAGGCATCGCTTAATCGACTTCACTAAGCATAAAGACTCAGAATATCGTTACCGTAATATAGAAAGGCCCTAACTAACATTTGCTCTTCTTTACAGGAAAGGGAAAAAATTTGATAAAAAGTACAGTTTTGTAGTTGGAAATTTTTTATTAACGCATTGTGTTATTAAATTCTCTAAACAATTTAATACTGCTACATTTTTTAAAATTTTTTCGTGGTGCACTAGAGAATTTATCGAAATATGTATAAAATTTAATATAAAAAACGTGTTAGGGTATTTATATATTAGTAAAAATGATAGCAATTGATAACTAATAAAATTTAACACTTTGCTAGGCCAATATATTATCTTCCATTGGTATTGCATTTCGGTTGTAAAGGCTGCAAAACTCTAAAAAAAAATATTTTTCTGGGCCACTTTAACATGACTTATATTAATCAATTTATATAGGGTTTTATATATAAAAGAGAAATAGGCAATCGTGGCATTTTTAAAACATATTTTTTGTTTTAAATTTATCAATCTGCAAAATAAAATTAAAAGTTATAAAATAAAATCTTATTTAAAATATCACTTTATTTCTTTTGTAAGTTTATAAATTATAAAATGAAGATATATTTCAAAATTGTCAGCTTGTGAGTGTTATTGATTAAATAATTTTTTAGTGAGCATTCGTGACCAAAAATATTTTTTCAAGGAGTGCGTGAGCGCACGTAACCGAAAATATTTTTCGAGCGATTACATAAGATTTTAAAAACTTAAGAGGCAAATATAAATTAGGAAAAAAAAAATTATCAAAATTGGTCCAATCGTTCGGCTGTAATTAATGTTGGCCACAAAAATCGCCAGATTTCCTATAGTGCGTTATCAAATTTTATTTTATTAAAATATTTATATTTATTTACTAAAAATTATTATTTAAATTTGTTATGCTTAGAGAAGAACCACTGTACCCGCTTTTATTTTATTAGTTTTGTCACAAGCACCAAAAATATGAAGACATTTGTTTTCCAGACATAAGATAATAAATAATTTTTTTAAAGTGGGTAGGTAGACTTCTCCAGAGTCCTATTCTACCTATTTTCTGTTGAATTCTGTACACCCTTTAACCATGTCGAAATCATGTACCAGGCGGTGGTAGTGGCGAATTTATTCATTTTCGCCGTTGCAGAAAATGTTAAACTCCATATATAAAAAATTAGCGAACATTTTTTTTGCCCTTAACAAGTTAAAACGACTCCGTTTTGTAATAAGATATAGATATAGGATTCGAAGGAAACTTCATTATTATAATAAATAATTACTTTATTTTATAGGAGGTACCAATATGCACCCACTTATACCATTAGGTCTTTGTTTTAAAAAGAAACATTATTGTTATAATTTTTAAGGTTAGAGGCTTTGCTTTATAGGCTTACGATTCCACGACGAGTTTAGCGTTTGTATTAAATTAAGGCTCGTTGACACGACTAGATTTATAAAAGAATCGAGTGGCGAGATGTTGGGCTTTTTCCAAGAGTCCATCATATGTTAAACTCTGACATATTCAACTGACAAGTCAGTTAGAATACGTATTTTCATATGAGCATTGTCACAATCAATACGTGTCCGTCAACGTAAAGTACGAAAGTTAATCAACTTTTAACTTTTGACGCACGTTGAATACTTTGACAACTATTCTTCTTTTTCTACGCTTTCTTTTAACTCTAATTGTGTTTTAAATCTATTCTGTGATTTTTATGAAAAATATTGGTAGCAAAAAACAAAATATTAATTAAATTAAATTAACAACTGAATAAAAGTAGAGAAGAAACTTTGATTTGATATCTGTCAGTAAAGTACTCATTGCGCCAACCTCATCGGTCGTTACTTTTACTTCAGTCAAATACGTCAAACTAAAACGTATGACGTATGTATGTACCCCGGCCTTGAATTACAATCTTTTCTCACGTAAACCATAACCCTGAAAATATAATTCAATAGTTGATTTACCAAAAAATTTTTAATACTCTTTGGAAACTTCACTTTTTTTTTTAAATTCTTTATGTTTCTTATATGATTTGTAAGGACATTTTGATATACATATTCTCGCATTATCTAAAACAAGATGTTTATTGCATAAATAAATTAGAAGCAATCCTGTACTATTATTTATTGTCAAAAACAGGTCCTCTATGGATCACGCTATAAGCTTTAATTTTATCTTTTATACTTGTTATCCTAGCGGGCACATATACTCTGCATATATTTCAATAGTCTGCTAGTTAGGATTGAAAGGATGTGGGAAACGCTTTAAATTTAATGTTATGTTTTTCTATTTGACGTTGAGGAGGGCTTAGTACTTTTAAGTTGCCTGATTGTAAAGATTTGCAAGATAGATCTATATGCGTTAAAATTGCACCTCTGTGGCAACACTTTAATTTTCAACTATACTTTACTATTGTAGCGGCCATAATAATGTACCATCTGAAATTTTAAATGCTTGACTATTACGGTCCCAGAGATAAAGTTTCGTGAAATAAGGACAGATAAATGAATAGACATTGCAGCAATATTAATATGGTAAAGTTTTCAACTTTTAGCTACGGAACCCTTAGAGGATTCTATTCTTAAATTAAGTACCATTCAACCAAATTAATATTTATTGCTCTAAATCTAATGTTTTTCAATTTCATAAAATATAACGTATGTGATAACTTTTTGTGGATAAAAAGTCTGGCAACATTGTTGTAGAGTAGGGCGTGAATTGGAAGATTTTAATATTAATTTCAAATAAAATCATAGAGACCACTCCTAAATGCTTGAATTCAACTAAAACAAAGTGTTCCAAAGAATTTAAACGATTACTAGGAAAGTCTGTTGCCTGCCGCAATAATCACAAAAAAACACATGTTTGCTAATTAAAAATATATATTCGTATTTGTTTATAATTGTGTCTGCCATAAACAAAATTTACAGATAAAACTATTAACTGTAGTGAAATACGTATTTCCTCCATATGTCTCATGAAATCTTAATTCCATCACAACATAAAAAATTTTTCATAAATTTTAATGACTGATTTTTAAATTGCAGCCTGCAACTGAATGTGTTTAAAGTTTCAAGGATCATTTTTAATTGTTTCGTTTTTAGTGTTGAAAGTTTTGTTGTACTTTTGTTGTTGTTATTATTGTTGTTGAAACAAATGGTCATTATTGACATTAATGTTTTGTGGCCATTTTCAATCATAAAATTCCATTTAAGTTTTTTAAGTCTGCATACCATAAAAATCATGTTCTTTCCATATGTGCAGACGAGTCAACAAATTTTTTTACATACATACAAACATACAATATAGAAGGCATGTGTATTTAATGTCTGGTTGCAAGTGTGTATGTAGGGTATGTATTCTTAAAAAAAATGTTATTATTGTTTTTATTCAAGTGAAATATGATTCATTAGGAATAATCTCTTTCAACACTTAAAGAAATTATGCTTTGTTTTCGTATTGATTTTGTGTTTAATATATAAGAACATGGTATAGACCTAGTTGTAGACTAAGCCGTTTTTAATAAGGCTGTTGTCAGATTGCTTCGCCATATGCAATGCTGATTTACTATGAAACAAGCTACTGCTTTTGTGCGCGTAAAAACGAAGCATATTTGTGTGTAAAGAAGATTGGTAGCATGTTGTCGCTTCTAATGCTTGTAACGCTCTAGAACGCAATTAACTTGTTTTGCCAATTTATACCTTAAGCATACTTAATTATGTCAAACAAGTGGTAGAAACAATTTGTGTGGTCGGCGATTCATCTCTCAGGTGTCAGGCCAGGAAAAAAAAGCAAGATCCCTGAAATATGGCAATTCTAATTTAACCAATGTCACCTTCGTAACCTTATGAATGTTTGAGACGATAATACCCTCAGGACGGGTTGTGTTTACTTTCATCTATCTCATCTTACTGGCCGAGATATTTAAACTTTAATAAATGTTCACAGAAACGCCGATTGAATTGTTAAACGTAATAATAAGAATAATGCAAAACTCGGAAGAAGTACACCAATGCAAAGTAAAATGGTATTAAGTGTCAGGAACTTCTTTAGACATTGCAGTAGTCACATTAATTTAGCCCAATGATACATGACAAAGTAAAAGTTCAACTAAAATTCTTATTAATATTCGCAGACTTAAAAACGCATTTCTATACAAATAATAAAACAGTAACGGTGTCATTTCTGTACGTGAAAATTTTTTTGAAAGTTTTGGTGTTTGTGTAAATAGTAATCAAAATGGAATACAAAACATCTATGTTTGAAATTTTCGTCTGTCTGTCTGTTTGTGTTCGCATCACGCAAAAACTGCTGGATAGATTTGAATAAAATTTTGTGTGGAGATCCCTTAGAACTTTAGTTCGACTATAGATTTTTTTATTTAGTAAAAATAAATTATTTCGTAGACAAAATAGAGATACAAATGTGAAGTCACCCAATTTTATCGGTATAATGGTACTAAAACAGTTGTCAGTATATTTTATTTTTATAGATCGAACATTTTTAACACTATTTACAAATCTCTACAATAAATATTTAAAAACACATTTTTCTAAATTTTAATTTTTAGAAAATTATAAACGACACGCGGACTAAGTCGTGGGCACTGCTAGTAACAAATAAAGCAGTAAGTTACTTTTAGTTTTTGATGCAGCATGGTTCTGATTGACTCATACCTATAAATACACATTAAAGTAAAAATAAAACTATGTATATCAAGCTGTCTAAAGTTTTCGTATTAAAACAATTTAGACGTTAAAACTCGCCTATAAATAGAATTCGATTTTACAAGCAATATGACAGTTTTAAGCAAAACTTTTAACCAAGATTTACCTAAGAATAGCAGTATATTAGCAGGCTAAAAAGATAAATAATTTTATTTAATAATTGGCAGTTTGGTGGCCTGTAAATTACTCGATTTAAAGCTTAAGAAATTTATTTAAAATCAAAAAATGGAAAGTTTTAAGTTTCGTACGTATTAAAAACAACCATATATTTTTATGGAAGTTCCTTTAAACTAACTTTAACCCGCATCTCTCTATAACTCAAGCGAGAAATTTCTCACGTAAAAATATATATGGTTATTTTGGTTTTCATTATAGGTTTAAATTCTTCATGAACTTTTTTATAGTTTAAGGCACAGAAAAACGGTACTGCATCCATTAAAAGTTTCATTGGCTTTAAGATTAAAGATAAGTAATATTTTAATAAATTCAATTAATTATTTAATCAAATAAAAGAACTGGGAAATATTCTAATTAAGCAAATAATTAAATCAATTATATATTTAATTAAACAAAAACAAACAAAAAGAATTCTCTAACTAAATTTTAATATGAGATCAAATAAAATCTTTGATAGCTGTATCAATTTTATTTAATTTTTTTTAATATAAGCTGTTTTTCACACCGTGTAAAAGGAGAAGACCATAATGTTTTTTTGTTGAAAATTTTTCAGTTAAGTTAGAGAAACGAAACACAGATTTTTTAAAATAATGTGTTTAAGTTTATATTTATATTTTTGGTGTTAATTTTTTTAAATTTTGACACTAATGCTTATCATTTTAAAAGTTCTAATGGTAATGGAAACCAGTATAAAATTACATTATATTTCTTTGCTGCTCACTTTATGATTCACTTCATAGTTAAATTTTTGTTTTGGGCCACCTTAAATTATGCAGAATGGCCCTAAAGGAAAATCTTTTAGATATTTTATAAATGAAAAATAGCTTCAATTTTGAATAAATAAAATAAATAATTAGATAATTTATCCCAAATATTTGTATTGTTATTGTCAATATTTTTGTTTTTTCAGTAAACAATATCTTGTTATTTTTTTTTTAATTAATAAAAAATATTGAAAAGCTTTAATTGATATGAATTATAAATCCCAAATAAAACCTGGGATTTATGAATACCCGATATTCCGGGATTTGTTAATTTCCGTTTGGCATCTCTAGTAATTTATTTAACACTCAGGTACCCTAAATTTTGATAACTCAACCATGTTTTTTTAGCTCCATTAATATTCACTTAGTAAATAAGAATGTTTTAAGCTTTTAAGGGAACGTATTGTTTACTCTTTGCTGTTGTTAAAATGTTAAATAACTTTCCATTTCGTAGCAAAAAGTTGAAACATAAAATAAATAAATTTATCAAAAAGTTCTTAAAAAGCTAAACTAAACAATTATTCTATATTGTTAAAGATTATTAAAAAGTGAGTAAATATTTACGTAACCGTGATAAGTAGTATCGGAAAGATAAAGCAATAGTATTTGTCTAGCACACTGAAGTAAAAATTTGGTTTGAGTTGTAGGCTTTTAGTGTAAAACGATTTGTTTTTATAACAGCGCTGCCGTCAATATTTCTTGCAAAAGAAAACCGACTTCAAAAAAAACTTAAAATCATTTTTCTTTAAAATAAATTAAATCAATTATCGAAGCACCATTTAATTTCTTAAGTCAAATGGAATACTTGTTGTTAAAGCAGAATTGGCAATGGTTCAACAGTCTGGGCACATACTATAGAAAATTACATTATCTCTTAAGGCACCCTTTAATTTGCAAATCAAAATTTTATATTTTTCATACAGTTTCCTTGTACATCTCAACCTTTTGCTATACTCTTCAAAAGTATAGCCATATACATTTGATAAAATAAACTATTAGGGCACCCTTTAATTAATAATTTTGAATAATAATACTTCTTACTATAAGGAATCTAGCAATCGACATTCTGTACAGTTTTCAAGAGTTTTTCTATAACTGTTCAAAAGATGCATCCATACGAGTATAGATCAATTTACGTTACTTATGGGAATATCCTTTAATATTTATAATTTATTTTGTGTTACTTTTTTGTATTAGGAGCTAAAGCGATTTGCAAATACCTTAAATTTTAAAGTAGTGCCCTTAACGATTAATATTACATGTAAAAGAAAGTATGTTGCATGGGGACACCCTTTATTTTTAAAATTATAAACTGTTTTAAAATAAGTAAAAAAATTTTAACATTGGCTTAGAAATGACTGAGTTCTGCGGACACAAACATAAAAGTAACCAACAATCAGATGAATTGATAACAAGGAGAGGTGATCATATCAATTCGTCTGTTTTGTTGTTGTACATTTGTTAGCTTAGATGTCCGTTATTCTTGAATCGGTTTTGATTTTTTTTTACTTGAAAAGCTATACTTACAGAGTGGTCTCACGCAGAAAATATTTTCATAAATTTAAAAATTAAAAGGTGTTCCTCTATAACAACGGTTCTCAAATGGGGGTCCGTGCACCCCTGGGGGTCCATAGTAACCATCCAAGGAATCCGCATGAAGAACCGAAAAAACAGTGCTTTCAAAAATAACAAAAGTTTAACTTTGAACTTGGGCTTCAAAAGGGTCTGCGAAAAAAAATTTGTTTACTAGGGGTCCATGAGCAGGAATTTTATGAGAGCCCCTGCTCTATAACGTATGTGTGTGTTTTTTTTTAGTGGAGCAGGAACATTAAATTTTTCACAAAAAGCGTAATAAATTGTTTCCACTGAGCAAACATTGTAAATAAACTAAAATCAAAGTTTAAAGGGTGCACCTATATTTGGCGTTATTTAACTTATAAAGCCTTATCTGCTGAACTGATAAAGATAGACAATTGAAATCTATACAATATGCGCGCTTCTATATTTGTTAAGCAAAAATTATAAATTAAAGGGTGTGCCCATAGAACACAGGAATTTTTTATATGTTGCCTTATCTTTTAAAAAACATTGCGTTAAGTTTTTACTTTTTTAAATTTGTGCTTACGTATTTGTTCTAATTAAATATCACTTCATATTCTATGACCTTCTGCCCACCTGACTGTTTATTTGAGTTTTTTACTTTTAACAATTTATGTATTTCTTTTAATAAAAGTTGTTTATATTTTCATGATTTCACTAATATCGTTTTAACACATCAAACTGTAAACAGTTTTAAAAATAAATTTCTCATAAATATAAACAAATAAATATTTTATAATTTTAAATATTGGTCAAGTTCGCACAAACAAACAAAACGGAAAATTTCTTCCAGTGTAGTGCCATGAAATAAACAACATGAACTCACTACGCGTAATTGCAAAATGCATACAAATCAATTGCAAAATGCATACAAAACTTATTAATAAATATCACTTGAGAATGGTATGGATGGGTAAATAGATGATTATTTACTTGGATATTTCCATGTACCTACAGAAGAAACCACAATAAGAAAAAAAAAAAAACATCTGTGACAGTACCATCTTCATCTGTCATAAAAAAAAACAAAAGTACAACGATTCTTATTGTTTAAAGTTTAAAAACATGACAACGAAACACTTAAAAGTTACAGGAAAATGTAAACAAAGCCAAGAAAAACACCGATATTGGCTGGCTAACTTTTCCAAGTAAACATTAAATTCCAGAGATTATCGTAGTTAGCAATGTGACACGATTTGTATAAAAAATTATTTTCTTCTGAACAACAAAAAGAGAGTGCGTATCAGCTGTAGGTTTAAGAGATTTTAGTAATCTAAAGAGCTTGAGTGGCTGGGTACGCAATTAATTTAGTAACTTATCTTTAAAGTGTGCAAAAATAAAAATTTTTGGTCCGAAAAACTACAACAGTTCGTGGAGTATTAAAGTTTTTGAAAAAAAGTACTTAAGAACAGCTTGCTTTTTGGTATCTGCTATCGCTCACAGTTTAAAAAAACACTGTTTTCAAATTAAAAATTTTGCCAATAAAAGAAACAAAGCTTTTTAATGGCAATAAAATCCAGTTGTATGTTAATTAAGCATAACTTGACTCCTTTTTCTTTGGAATTAATGTTCCAACCGAGCAAAGATTAAGTTATGAAAGTTTAACAGTATTTTGTAGAGGCAACCAAAAATTTTCGTTATTATGCTGACACATGGGAAAAATTACTTATTTTTTTCTAAATTACAAAAATTAATTTAATTAATTTTTGCAAAAAAACCGACTTCAAAACAAACCTAAAATTATATATCTTTAGGATGGTAATTATACATTAATTAATTAATTAATTACTATGAATGCAGATTGAATCGGCAGTTATGTGGTCACCATTTAAATTCTAAGCGTTCAAAAGATTGGCCATATATATTAACTTACAACTATAAGGGCACCCTTTAATTTTTAATTTTAAATATTTATACTTGATATAGTAATGGATATTCTGTATAATTTTTAAGAGTTTGTCTGTCAGGGTTTCAAAGATAGGGCCATATAGGTCAAATTACATCAGTTATAAAGACACCCTTTAATTTCTAATTTCAAGTTTGCTACTTGTTATAGCGTACTTAGCAATAAAGGTTCTGTGCAAATTTCCATCAACTGTCTACAACTGTTCAACAGTTTGGTCATATACATCAAATAATAGAAACTATTGTAACACCCTATAATTTTTTAATTTTAAATATTTATACTTCTTAATATACCAGATAAAGTAGTAGATATTCTATTTAATTTTCAAATATTTGTGTATAATAATTCAAACCATAGGGCCACATGAGTAAATTTACTTCAAATATGGTAACACCCTTTAATTTCCAAATATAATTAAATACTGCTTTTATAGCGGACTTTGCAATAAAGCTTCTTTTTAAACCTAAACTAACTATCTGATTATAACAGTTAAAAAAAATTGGCCGCATACATAAAATAAAATTAACTATCGGGACACCCTTTATTATATAATTTTGAATTTATAAAACGGTCCTAGTAATCGATATCCTTTCCAATTTTTAAGTGTTTGTCTATAACGGTTCAAAAGATAGACGCATATAAGTCAATTTACGTCGCTGATGGGGCACCCTTCAATTTTTAAATTTATTTTTGTATTAATTTTTGCTATTGGGAGCTATAGTAATAAGCATTTTTTTTAAATTTGAAAGAAGTGCGCTTTACGGTTCATAATACACGAAAAAACATGTATATTGTATGGGGACACCCTTTAATTTTTAAGATAATAAAATGTTTTTAAAATGGAACTAATCTCGAAGCATAGTCTATTAAATTACAACAAATTTTCAAAATCGGCTAAGAAACGACAGAGTTCTGCAGGCACAAACATAAAAAGCAACATTCAGTCGAATTTATAACCTTCTTTTTTTATGAAGTCGGTTAAAAACAGTAAGAAATAGCCTGATTTTTATTTAGTTTTTAAGCACTACCGATAGAAATAGTGCCTGTTAAAATTTTTTACGGTGGCATGTTATAACGTCCAAGGATTTTCAACCTAGAGCCATAACGTCCATGGATATTATGGTATATTTTATGGTATTCTACGCAAGAAATATGCAACGTTTTTTTAAACTGGCTTGCAGAAAATCTTGGGTAAGCGAAGCCGGTGTTGTAGTTAGTGCGGCCATTAAAACACTTTCATGAGTGACACTATGTCCATATTAAAAATGACAAAATGTCTTTAAAAATTATGACGTTTTTAAAGTGCGACATGAAGTCCTGACATTTCTCCTATTTAACATGCACTTTTTTCAGGGTCTAAAAAAAACAACAGTTGCACTTTTATTATCAGATTTTTTTAAAGATAATTGTGTGCTTAATGTTAGGCTCTCTAGATTTTTTTTACTACATCATATTTGTTTCTTGACAATCCAATTTTCAGAATAAGCGCTAATAGTTCTTTCTCTGTGAAATTTTTATTTGATTCAGGTGCTGGTATGTGGGATGAACTTCAGTTCTTTGAGAGTGCTCTGCATTTTTCTTAATGAAAAAATCTTTTAAAATATAAGCGCGAAAAAGGAGACTATTTGTAAAGGATATATAGTCTTCTGCTTCATTTGTTAAACTAAAATATAAAAAAATGTGATTAAGAATTTACCCACTTGATGGAGTCGAAAAGGAATATTGTAAAAAGTACAAACGAAACCTTTCACCCGTGGTGAAGGGTATAAAAAGTACCAACACTTTTAGTTGTGTTTGCCGCTAAAGTGAAATTTTACCTTAATATCTTATAAATATAAATGATAAAATTTCTTTTATCGCATTAAAGCCGAAAGTATGCCTAAAAATAATAAATATTTTAGCAATTAAAAAAATTTTGTAATAATTTTTTTATAGATAAAAAAAATTTTCATACCAACATTTTTCTAACACGCCTCCAAAGACTAAATTTATAAGCACCATCTTTAGATAATTGAACCAGTTACACAAAACAAATTGCCCTAGAGCAACAAATCTAAAAAGAACAAATTAAAATTTTCATATCCTCAATAAATTTGACCATTGTCAATTAATGAAAAAAAATTGGCCAATGCCGATTGTAGATTTAAGAAAAAGTAACAAATTTATTAAAAAATACCTTTAAAAGCTACCTAAAAAACCGAAAGTACTTTTTGATCAAAACTTTACTATTTTTTCAAGTTTTTATGAAACTTCAAATCTAGAGATTTTATCTATGAACTGTTAACGTTAAAGAAATTTTTTATTTCTCAAGGTACGGTCGGATTATTCAAATGTTTGATAAAAAATTTTTTTTTCAGTATAAAATCCTACCCAATATGTACGAGGAAAGATTGAAAAAACATTTGTAAAAATAGTGGTTACGATTTTTTGGTCAAATATTTTACTAATCTGCACTAGACGAAACATATTTCGTTTTGAAGTTCCAGACTTCTTTTTTATTTTTTTTACTCCATTTTTGGAATCTGTACTCTTTAAACATTTTATATGGTTTTCTTAATACGGCCAGTACTTTGATAGCTTTAATGACCTTTAAAAGGTTTTACCTATTTGTAAAACAGAATTCATTTACCTGTAAAAGAGAAAATGCCAAAAGCATTCCTTAACTTTTTTATTTGGAAAGTTGCAGAGCAAAAAGGCGTAGAAAATTTATTGCCTAAAAAGCCTCACATATAACCTGAAATGCAGTAAGGCGTGAAATTTTTAGAAGGTATGAAAGTCGTAAAATGTACAGATAAGAAATATCGTATTGATGACTTTCAACTTTATACTTCCGTGCTGCGAATAAAAATTTTAAACATTAACCAAACAAGAAACAAAATCTTAATATAAACATTGACTCTCTTACCCATAATTCCCTTATAAACTCAACACTACCAGGGCACACAGAGAGAGCAAAAATGTCTGTTTTTCATTAACATTTTTTTTTCATTTTTGATAACAATTTCCAATTCAGAATTTTAGTTGATGTTGTCTTCATGAAGCTCCACAAATTTTAGTTCACTTTTTGAATTCGCAATGAGCGGACATAGAAATAAAATTTCCAAGCGAATATTAAAATTAATACAATAAGAAATAATATTAGTTTCGTGATTAAAAATAAAAAAAAAAATCATTAAACAGTATTATTGTTTTCGTTTTTAATAATTAATAATATAATTATTTTTCTTGCTAGTGTGTATTATTTATTAGTAATATTATTTTGTTTTTGTTTTTATTATTAAGAATTTGATAAAACAAATATGTTGGTAAAGTGATATGTGAGAAGTAATTCAACTTTGAAAAATACAATAAAATATTTTAATAAAAAAAGTTAAGAAAAAAAAAAAAAATACAGAAAATTATTTTAAATAGATTAAAAACCAATAATGTGCCTGTATTCTTGCTACTTGTACAGAAACTAATAACATCTGGATCAGGATGATTTTTTACTGATGCTAAAGAAAAAAAATTTGTAATTTAAAAGAAATCAATTTAAATGGAAATGTTTTTATTGATTTGTTTTAAGTAAAGTTCGAATAAATGAAGTGTTCTGTTGAACTTTTTAAAATTTTTTATTAAAATCAGAAAAAGTTAATGAAGTACAAACTCTTAATGCCCTACGCGAGCATAGAATTAAACTAATTTTACCGCGAATTCGTCCATTAAAATTTAATACTGTACGAGATTTAAGGTCCAAGTTTTTATTAATCTGCGTAACCGTATTTTTCATGAAAATAGAACTATAAACGTCAAATATCCAGATAACGAAAGGCGACTTTAATCTTTTTATATTTATCAAGGCACGTACCTTCACTTATTGAAAGCATTACTCCAAAAATACAAATGGAAAATATCAATTTGTTTACCAACTTTAAAAAGTATTTTTCTTACATTTCTGTTAATAAATAATAATATTAGTCATTATTTTCCTTGCCCTGTGCGACTACTTTATCTACCTTTCTCTTCCAAAATACAAAGTTACTTTCATTAAACTTTGAATTACTCAAAATAATCTACGACTTGTTGTTACTTTGTATACGGATGTTCACAATCGATCATATTGGGTTCCACACCCAAAAGGTTAAATCGCAGTCATATTATGATCTCTACAATGTCTGTTTGACTTTTCTTCTGTCGCAGCCCTGTATGTCTGGATCAGTAATAGAAGGTGTATTACTTTAGCGGCTATAACTAAAAAATTTAAAACAATATTTGAAAAAGAGGTGATCTATTCATGCTAATATCGTTATTTTCTGAACTGTGATTGGCAATTATGTCAAGTTTGGCATTGTTACAAAATATGTATATCCTACCAGTAAGTGACGAGTATCTGTTATTGCAGAGCCAAAAAGTTAGAGAAGAGATATTTTTCTGATTTGTATTCGATCCTCTAGCCACAGAACAATCCACTGTAGGGAATGAACTTACGCTTACCTGTTCAGTTCCTCTTACTTTTATTTCTTTTCTATATATTTTATTTTATTCTAAGCATTTACCAAAGGAACCCACAAAAAAAGCAGTGTTTCTCAAGAATTCAGTTCTATTGAAAACCAAAAATGATAAAACCAAAAATGATGGATAAAATAAATAAAATGGAATTGAAGATTATTAATGATCTATTAAAAATTTTAATTTTACATTGTACTCCTGATGAAAAAAAACCTTTTAGGCATAAAAGGAAAATAAAATTAAGAAAAATGATACTAAATATCCAACAAATATACAAATATAAACATATGGTTGGAATTTGCTATATTTTCTTGATTTTATTAGCACATAAGCTGCCAAAGTTTTTTAAATAACTTACTGTCGGATTTCTTCCAAGCCCAAAAGTTTGGACATAAACGTGAATGTATCATCAAACATCTAGCCATTTTAAGCAGCGTACAGTTTTTCCTTACGGCTACTCCATTTTGTAGTGATGTGTATTCTTCAGTAAATTTATGTTTTATTCCTTCCTTCTGTAGGAATTTTTCTTTATTGTTAGTGTAGTTAATTTCATTATGGGACCGAATAGCTTTTGTTTTCAACTAAATTTTTATATTCTTTAAATTTTTATTTATTATCAATAAAAGTTCAAAAGTATCTTAAACCACCTATATTATTTTCTCTTACCGGGCCGCAAACATCTGTATGTATAAGTTGTAGTAGTTGTGAAGATTTTAAGATTTTTTTTAAGAGTTTTTGGTTTCTTTTCCCTCAATACAAAATTTGTAAATTTTCATTGGGATTGAAATTTATTCCATTTACTTTTGTTTTCGTAATAAATCTTTTAAATTATTTTTATTGATCTCTCCAAATCGCTCATGTCATTTCTGCAGACATGATGCCTGTGCTGTTTAAAAATTTTCCGACACTTCTTCAATGTAATATAAATTTGGCCTTCTTTTCGCTATCATTACCTTTTCATCATTTTTTAGATTACTTACAGTTGCTTCTTTGGAATTAAACTTTTCTTCAAATCCATGACCAGTTATTTTTCCAGTGATAATAAATTTGACTTTAAATCTTTTTCTTCTTTTCTTATCTAATTATATATCTGATTTTAGTTTTAATCTTTACAGTTCCAATGCCTTTAATATTTGTTGAATATTGATTTGATAAATGTAGCACTTCAGTATATGATTTCCATGTATAAAATTTTCTTTCGTCTGATCACATGTGTGATGATGATCCTCAATCAAGGCACCAATTACCGCGTTCGTTGTTTACGTGGAATGCATTTCTAGTTATTTCTTAAAATTTCTTTCTTTCATTTTTGAATCTTTTGCTTTGTGTCCTGAGACATAAATTTAAATTTCTCACCTTTGTTGTGTTGATTTTTTTTTTGGTTTAAAAGACTTTTTATTCAGTTTTTTTTTACTACCATTCCTTCGATGTCTTGCAGTTCTTAAGTTGCTTAAACTTATTCGTAAAAATTTATAATACTAAATCAGCTTTTGAGTTTTAGATTCCCATGATCTTATATCTTGTGGAGGATCTTCAGGATTTGGAAATGTTCCATTCACATATTTCCATCCATCAATTTTAATAGGTATTGTTTCACCTTGAATTTTCCATAAATCGAAATTATCTGAACACAATGGTTCAAATTTAAAATTCTAAAAACATATGTATCTATACATATGCTTGAATAAAACAAAGAAAATTTTAAAATCTTCTATAGGTAAATAAAGGCGAATCAATACCAGGTGGTTGCGATGGCGAAATCATTAATTTTCGCCAAAACTCTAAATGTCAAACTCCATATGTATAATTTTTGTATGTGATGTTTGACATTTAGTGTTTCGGCGAAAATTAATGAATTCGCCATCGCGACCACCTAGTGTTAATGCGCCTTGGGTAAAATATTTCAAATCATATAGCAAGCAAGACACACTTAATATAATTTGAAGAAGTTATTTTTATGCAAAGTATTACATTCATAAATATACAGCATATTCTACTGTATATTTGTTTTTTTTTCATTCTACTTTTACTCCTTAGAAGCTATAATCAATCATTTCCAAATGTTTCATAAATTAATTACTCTTCTTCTTATTATTAAACATTGATTCAGAAGCCTTTGCCTATTGTACAGTCCAGTCGTAGGGTGCATATATTTTCCAAATAAAGATATTATCCATTAAATACATTTTAAACAAATTTGCATACAAGCACACGCACGCACATTCATAAATTCACACACCCAAAAAATGTATCGTCAGTTTTTTGTTGCTACAACAATAAATAAATATTTGCATGTGCAATTTTATATTTAAAATACAAATGTGGTGCATCACACACTTTGGTATGGGTTGCTTTTTGTTACAAAAAATTGTTTTCCTTTATTTTTAAGAGGAACACACAAATCCACGTAGTCTAGGACACAAACAACAACAACAAAAGAAATGAAGACGATATTAATCGTTTTCATAAATCAAAGTATTTATAGGAATTTAATGGATTTTACATTTCATTGTTTGGATTTAAAATATGCACTACAAATTGTTTAAGTTTTCATGCTTTTAAGAGCTTTTTGTTCGTCTTTATAAATCTGTTTTTAAACAGATTTAGATATAATTTGAATTAATGCTTTTCGTTTAAAAATTACATATAAACATACACGTAAGTATGTATAAAGAGAACAAAATATTTACTTTATTGGCGAGATATCTTGTATCGAATGATCTAAATAATCTTATAGATACATGATTGTAAATATTTCTTTGAGATTTTTAAGTTTTGACCTAAATAAAATCAAATAAACAAATGCATTTTATTATTTTAAATGGAAGAACGGTATGTTTTCAACGTAAAAAAAACTATTATTATGGAGAAATAAAACTGACATTAAAAACCATGTTAATTTTATGAAGCATAAGTTTTTTTAAATGATTAGGTATTTAAACCACTAATGGGGCTTCGCTTCACTCGCAGTATGTAAATGCAACTTAAATTAATCCATTTTTGCAAAATTCATAAAAAAAATTTTCATGCTGATTTTTATATATGAAGTTAATGAAGAAATTTGCTGCTGTTGTCACCTGGATCATGATTTCGCCATACGAAAGTAATTAGTTTTTATTTTAGTTTTTTCATCGAAGCTGTAAGAGTTCTTGCTAATTATGGTGTTAAAACTTTGTCAGAAAACTATAGCTGCCTAAACCAGTTGATCGATCTTCCTGGAATTTTTTTACAATTTGTTATCAGATATGCGTTTGATATTTTACGTGGGTGTGCCACTTCCCGTATAAAGCAATTATTTATCATCGTGTTACTTGATTACTGTAATTTGTTTTTTTTAATAAACACGCAAACCTTCAAATCTAGACAATTTAGAAACTTTTTCAGGGGAAATCAAAAGATTTGATCTTTCTGAATCGCTTATATTTAAAAGCAGTGGCGAAATGACCAAATGGATTACTTCTTGAACAGTAATAAATTTCGCTTTTTAATGTTTTAGTGCTAAAAATGCAACATTTTATAGGAATAAGAATTATTATTGTCTTTTATTATCTTTTTTAACACTTTTACAACCTTCACCACAGACTAAGAGTTTATATAATATTTACTTTCGTAGCCACAAATTCTGAATCTTTATATTTTAGGGAGTCAATTTACCGATAATCGTTTGGCCATAGTCGGGTTAAAATCAGTTTTGCTCAAAGATTTCCGCATTGATATTAAGTAAATATTTTTTTTTGCAAATAAATATTTCATGAAAATAAATCGTGATTAACGCAACTATTTGCAATTAAGTAAAAGTTGCCACCTTATTTTTAATATATCTGTGTGTTAATTAACTGTAGACAATTTTTATTTGCAGCTAGAGTGCGTATAAATGTAAGGTATCAGAAACAATAAAATAATAAGAAAACAAGTAAGAGTGCTATATTCGGTTATGCCAAATCTTTTATACCCTTCACCGTGTATATAAATCTAGTTAAATGAAATAACTCCAAATATTGAGAGGAGTGACAGAGAATTAAAAAATTAAAATACATAAAAATGTCATCGGCTCTTAATGGGTTAAGGAATTTTTTTTTTTAATTTTAGAATATTCTAAAAGATCTCTATAAAAGCTTTTAAATGATACCCATATTGATACTTCAAAAAATATGACGCACTATCGTACTTTTCTATAAAAATTTTAGAGGCTCATAACTCGAAAAATATGGGCGAGCGCAAATTTTTTCACGTGATGTTTTTTCTTATTTATTTTTTAGTTTTCTATCGCTTTATATAATTTTTTTTAACTGTAGTTACTTCATTGTTCCAAATGAAAGGAAAACTTAGAGGCAGGCGTGGTGTGTTACCCACAGCCTTGAGAGACATGGACCGATCTTGCTGATTTTCGAAATGATGTCTGATTGATTGGCGTATTTTCTATAGCTCATCAATTGCCTTGGCAAAGTTGATTTCAACACTAACACGAACGGAAAGACGGACAGATGGACATTGCTTAATCGACTTCGCCATTCATAAAAACACAGAATATAAGCAATTTATGGGGTCGGAAATTACAAACGGAATGATAAACTTAGTTATACCCTTTTCCACCTGTAGTGTAGGGTATAATTTTATGTACTTTTAATTAAAATCCAAAAATGTACTGAAAACTATGAAAGAATTATTCCGCTAAACAATCTATAATAAGAAAATAATAATACAACTCCTCTGGCGAAGGGCATATAAGATTCTGCACAGCTAAACAAACAGTACAAAACTAAATGTTTCAACACGTGTTAATAAAATAATTCTTTAACTCCATGCGCCTAAAAATTTTATTTTTTACGAAAGGGGAGTGGTGTGCGGCATAATACAAACATGTATTTCGACTATATGTTCGACCTTCTGAAATTATATTGTAGCATATTTTATCTTATCACAACAGAGTAACTGATACCTGATAGTTATGATTTTTGAAAAATAAAGTCAAATAAACTTAATTAAGCATAAAAATGGGACGTATTTTTCAAATTCTCTTATTAAATGACGAATAAAAAGTAAAATAATGTGAGCTCTTAAATAAATTTAAATTTTTTTTTCATGTATTAGGGATGTCTCAACTCACCTGAACTTAAAATACTCTCACGTTTAACTTTTTCTTATAAAAAATATTTGCATTTGATTGAATTATAAATTAAATTATAAACATTTTATTATATTTAAAATAAATTATTAATAAAAATTAAAATTTTTTCATTTCCCTTTACGCTGAAGTAGTGGACGAGTTTAATGACGCATAAAATTTATTCACTACGTTCTTGAGGAGGAAATAATTTAAAAAAATATCTACAGACATACATACATACATATCTACATATGTATGTACATACACGTATGTACACATAAAAAATAATTTCAAGTGTGATTTAATTTGATATGAAAAAAGTTATTTCATTAAAAAAAACTTTTTTTTTATAAAACGAAAACAATTTTCTCTTTACACCAACTTTAAACTTTTTGTTGTTGTTGGTTTTATTTAAGACTCACCGAGATTGAATTTAGCTAATTAATTACGATTTGTATAATATAATTGCCAGCAGTTTAATTTATATGATAAAATCTTAAAGCTTTTTATACTATTAAACTTTGACAAATGTTTGCCAATTAAATTTTATGATTTCTTTAAAGGTATTTTAAATGACTGATATATCAAATAAAACGGATTAGAAATCTAAAATGCACAAAATGATGCACATCGTACTTAAAAAGACTTGTATGAAATCGTAAGCAATTTGTTTGTATTAATAAATACACGGGTGGTCTTTGAGGTAAAAATCAAGAAGAAGGAAACGAAATTTATTTGTTGTTTTTCAAACACACAACAAAATTGTTAACTGACAGTTGGCTTAAGCTAAACTTAATATTTATTAGTTAAATATACATTTGTGTGTAGTAAGCCAAGCTTGATTGTATGTTATTCTATACAAGTTTCGGGTAAAACCTAAAACAGTAGTACAACAGCCATCGAAAGGATTTTTATAAAATTCTTTATTTTTATCTTGCCTAAATTTTTTTTATATCGGGATGGGCAAAATAATTTATTAATGCCTGACCTTTTTATTTTGTCAGATGTTTTATTACATTCACGTGAGAAAAAGAAATTTTTATTTATCCTTATCCACATGTACTCTGCTACTGCAGATTTCCCATTAAAAAGTTTAAATAAAAATCGGCATGAGAAAATTAGAAGTTCTGTCTTGTCCCAACTTGGTAATTGTAAAGGTTTCTATATCAGGTGAGAGCTCACCAATTTCTCAACATAAACAATAATCGCCTTCAGAAATACAAACGAAAGTTGAAACAAAAAACAAATATGTGACGGAGAACTAAATATACAAAAAATTAAGTATTATCTATAATTTAACACTAAAACAATGCCATCTGCTCTTAATTAGTAATTAGTAATACTCTCTGAACTTTATTTGTTTGAAATGCTATGGAAAAATTAGAGGCAGGTGTGGTGTTTTGCCCGCTGCCTCAAAAGAGGTCGACTGATCCCGCTGATTTTTAATAGAAAATTTCTCAAAACTATGTTTGATCGATTGACATATTTAAATTTTTTCTAGCTTATCTAGTACCTTGGCAAAAATGAATTCAACTCGAACACAGACGTACAGACGGACATCGCTCAATCGGATTCGCTTTGCATAAGGACTTAGAATATATGTATATACCTGAAGGGTCGTCAATTGATATTGTAGAAATTACTTACGAAATGACAAACTTAGATGTAGACTTCTTCCACTTGTTTTGAAGGTTAAAAAATAAAATCCCTATAACGTCTTAAGATTTGATAATTATTTGATAATTTTAATAATTAAACATGACTTAAAAATATTTAAAACATATTTATTTTTATAAATCATTTAAAAATTTTTTTATTTATTGTTTATAAATATCTATTTTATTTTTATTGTTTAAAATATTTTGCACTCAGCATTTTAAGTTGTTCAATTTAGAATTTTCAAGCAAATGTGTTTTCTCTTTAGTATCCCACTGTGCTTTTAAAATTAATATTCAAGATCAATACTTTTTGTACGTCAAATGTTTGTGCGCCTATAATCTAACACTTGCTAAAAAATTATTTTTATTTTACATTCATGCTAATTCCTAGGAACGTTTTAACACTTTTATACAAGCACTAAATTTTATTGTTGGTTGTCAAAAATAAAAAAAAAATAAAAAACGAAAAAAAAAATAAAAATATTTCCTTCCTGTAAATAATATTCTTTCTACGTATCGTATTTAAAATTTTGTATTTTGAACACTTATCAATTAGTACACGCCAAGCAGAAGCTCACTTTAACCGCTTCAGATATTAAAGTTCATTCAATTTGTACATTCCAAGAAGATGCAGCTCATTTTATTCAGTTGTAATTTTCTTTCCCATTTTTCTCTTCAATGGCTTATATTTTTGTTTCTTTTTTACATTTCCTACAATAAAATAAAGTTGAATGCACTTTTTGGCCAAGTTAACGTCATGGATATCTTCAAAAGTATTTTTGATAAAATAAATACGAAAAAAAAACATTTATTTTTTTTTGATGTCATCACACACACACAAGTTGCACCTATTGTCTTCATACTGTTTGTTGCTTTTCTTGTGAGAGTAAAAATAAACGAGAATTTTGAGAAAAGAAATGAAACAAAGTTGAGTAGCACTATGAACTTTTAAAGTGCAATAAAGAAGTGCTGAAAGTTGGTAAATGCACGGTATGACCATAAAGATACAAAAGTACTTTAAAAAATCGTTGAATGCTGGCTGATGTAGTCTCTCATGCCGTTTTTGATAAACATGACATCCAACTATTGTTAACAAGCGAACAACTAGCAACCAATTTAACTGCAAAAACAATTGTTAAAGTCCGACTTGGAAGTATGCTATCGTGTAGACGCTTTAACTTTATGTTTTCTAGCATTAAATAAGCAAAAATTTTCGCTGTTTAAAAAAAATACTTATTTCGGAGTCTTATTTTGGGGGGTTAAAAAAAGTTTATGTTAAAAACTAAACGAATTTGGTATTCGAATTTTTTATTTTAGCAGAAATAAAATTCGTTTGAATCATCAAAAATGCAGAAAAGATCATTAAAATGCAAACAGTTAACAAAAGTGTAAGAAAAACAGAAGAAAATAAGATTTCGATAAAACCGAAAACTGCTTTAATCGATACAATTATACGAGGAGAACTGATATAGGAACTGATATAAGCAAGTCGCATAGGGCCATGGATGAAAACAGTGTGTTCCAGGCAACTTTGTAAGTCACCGATTTATTTCTGGGACGTGATAGATGTGAAGGAGGACACTCTATACGTCGAACGCTAAGTGGCGCTTAAAGTTTTGAAAGGTCACAGTGTCAGCTCAAGGCTGGTAAGTGAGTGTAAAAAGTCTCTGCTGATGGACAAGATGTTCAGTTCCGGGTCATAGCAATGACAGGGAGACTAGGGAAAATTGCATTGTCTAGAAGGCCGTTTGGCCTAATCTATGAACGGCATAAACTAAACTGCTTATTGGTTTAAACAGGAAATTTCTGAGTGCAGTTGTAGATGTAATCACTGATTATTGTGACATTGGGGTTAACGGTACATTGGAGCTTTGTCGTCTGAGCGAAGACGAAGAGAATTTATAAACTGTTGAACAAATTATGTGTTTCTGTGGTACTGCAATGCCGCAGAATTAAAAGGCTTGCCGGTAGATCTACCGAAGGGCTAGGCAACATCGCTTAGTGTAATCTGCAAATCAACGTCGTCTTCAGTAGTAAAGTCATGTAGCTGAGAAATGGTTGGCAGGGCGCAAATGGCTCTGAGTTAATCTCAAGGAATTCGAACTTTTTTGCATAGAGTGATCTAGGGTTAATAATGAATTTTTTATTTCTTTAAGCTAAGTTCTTTAATTAAATTTGCAAAAATTTCGTAAGCAACCTTACCTATTTTGCTTAGTGCGAACAACACGATTTAGAAGGAAATTGTCGTTTTATTGCCTGTATTTAATATTTAACATTCTTTGTTGTAATTTACAATTTATGCTGCCCATATTATTTGATACAAAATTTGTTGCCAGAAACATGTTGCAATTAAGAAACATGAAGCCAGAAATATTTCTTGAACAGAATACAACTGCTGTAACATTCGTTTTGATTTATTTTTTAATATTTTTTATATCGGTTTTTGACAGTATTTCTTATGAATTAATGAACATAGTACCGAGCATTATATTGCATAGTTTATTGTTAACTTTAAATTAGCTTTATTTAAGCAGAATAACTATTTTTATGTGAGAAATTTTTCAATTTGATTGCAAAACCGACGACTAGGTGCATTAATTTATATGTTGATCGAATAAAAATATGGGATGTTGATTAAGAGAATATAAAAATATAAAGTTTCTATTTAAAAATGTAAAATTTATTTAGAATTGATATATGACTTAGTACTTTCTTCAAATTAGTGAAAATTGTTTTCAACTTTAATTGCTACCCTTGAAATATCAGCCAGTACTACAATTTTTTTCTTAATTTTAGTGCGCAAAATTGATTTCTTTTTCTATAAAAATGTTGCAGCATTTTGCAGTTAAGTCAACATGTTGCCAGCAACATTTCGTGCGTTTAATGCAAATTTAGTAACATTATTAAGCACGAAGTAATGAATAGAATACCCTGCTTGAAGATCAAGTTAAATTAGGTGTAGGGTATTATTTATTTATAAAATATAATACAAATAAAAATTCCTTTACTTTCTGCCTTAAAACTATGAAGTGCAAAAAGATATAAAAAAAAATAAATAAATAAAAATAAAGAATACTTTTTTATGATGTTCACGATCAATGCATTTGATTGGTTTTTTAAGTGATTGGCGCTGCTATAAAATTGCAAGTCATTCAATTATTTTCGTGCCAACAGCCACATTTTCTATTGTTCACGTAGACGATTGTAGATAAACATCAAAAACACATTAAAAATATGTAAAAAGTAACTACAAGTACTGCATGATATTTCTCTTGTTTCATTTTCAGGTATTAACACCATGAATTTAAAGACTACGTTGGGAATATTTCTTTTATTTGCTGCTTTCCAAATTTATGACAACACAGAAATACCTAATTGTAACTTTGAAGATACCGTGAATCTAACGAATGCCAAAAAGTTTGCTAATGGTTCCTATTTGTATGAGAATAAGTTTTTCATACCACCTGATTTAGTGGGAATATATAATTTTGAAGAGATCTATGATGGAAAACGGTTACCAGTGGAACCGCACATACGTGGCTGTGTTTGTAAGGGCAGAAATTGTATCAAGTTTTGTTGTCATCCAACCAAAGAATTAATATCCAACATGTCTAGAGTGTGTTCACAAGATGAGCTGGAAGAGGAATTGAAATATGATCCTTATTTGGAAGTGATCTACAATAATGGTTCCAAGTTAAGGACACATGCCATTGAAGAGTTTGTGGTCATACAAGGGGTGCCCTGTGAGGGCGGTTATCCCCTACTGCCCCAGGACGATGAAGATGATAAATGGGACATATTTGAGAACGGTACAATGTATCGTCATTTTGATCAGTCGTTTATAAGTAAAAGAGATTATTGTTTGATGCCACGAAGTATGAGTGATGGCACTTGGGTACTAAATCCCATGAATTGTCCCATACCAAATAACCCACCATTATCTAATCGCATCAACAATATTGGTAAGCAAATCGTTATAATTGTTACGCCATGGAATGGTATTAAATTACTTTTGCATATTTTTTTTAGCCATGGCCATATCAGTGCCTTTTATTGTTTTAACCATATTTGTATATCTCTTTATACCGGAACTGCGCAATCTTCATGGCAAATGTTTAATATCATATTTAGTGTCATTGGCTGTGGGCTACAGCATCTTAAGTACCATAACCTTATCCGAAGTAATATTTTCAAATTTCGTTTGCAGCAGTTTAGGTAATTTATAAAAATCTTTTGTTTGTTTGCAGATTGAATTTCATTTCGTTGGTTTTTTTAATCTTGTATTTCGTTGCAGGTTACATTGGTTATTTTTCTTTTGTAGCTGCCTTCTTTTGGCTCAGTGTTATTAGTTTTGATTTGTGGCAAAATTTCCGCATTACTGGTCCAATACGCATTGGCCAAAGAAAACGTTTCATTATGTATTCCACGTATGCTTGGGGTGTTCCGTTTTGCTTAAGCTGCATTGTGATGATCATACAAAATTCCGATATTGATTCATACTACAAGCCGGGCATTGGGGATGACTATTGTTGGTTAAAAAGTAAGTTTTTATTAAATTAAAAATAAATATTAAAGAAGTACATCACTTTAGTTGATTTAAAGCACCTTGTTAAACGTTTTTGTTATCAGTAAGTTGTTGTTATCAGCAATAACTTGATAACATACTTTGAAAACAGTTGAAAAATTGAAACGGATTATAAGAAAAACCAAAAATAATTTAGTCATTTTTTTGATAAAAATCTTGAAGGTCATTTTTGTAAAAGTTTGACTTTAACAATCACTATTTGATGAATATCAGAGGTGAAAAAATTTTTTGTTAAGTTATTTGATAACAAAATGCCCAATGTCAAGATATTTTAACGCTAAGCATTTTTTTCTTCAAACTTAATAAGAAATGTTACCTGGCAATAAAATTTTTTAAAGTGGAATAGAAATAAAAAGTTCATATTAAAGTGAAGTTTTGCAATTTTTCATAAACCCAACACGCCGTCCTCTTAACCAAAAGATGGCCCAAAAGCAAAACCTAATTACGACCATACCTTGCCTGCAACCATTTAAAAATTTGTACCAGTGAGGCTTACGGTTTAAAAATAATAAATTGTTGCAAATGTCTTCTTTTTCTTCTTGGCGATTATTAAGGAAAAAGATATCGTTAACCTTTTCATGGGTTTGCCTCTAAATAACATTAAAAAATAATAATTCATTTATAAGGACAATTATTAAAAGAAAATATAAATTAATCAACAAATGTACAAGACGTGTTGTAGAGAAGACAACAAAGAAATGCTTTGAGTTGTGTGTGAATTTCGTCCAATCAAATTAATATTGATTAGTTGGTTAAGTGGATGATATTTACAATATACATAAATCAAGGTGTTGGAAGCAAAGAATGCTGATGATGGATTTGACGGGCCTGAAAATGCGGCATTACATTCTACCAGCGTATAATTTTTCTTGTTTTCTTTGGAAAACGTCCGCGTACATTTGAAAATTAATTTTCCTTAATAAAAGTTAAATTAAAAAAAAAAACCAAAGCCGAAAAAGTAAATTTTAATTGATTTATGAAGATCACTGGTTCAACCCTTGGCTGGGACTAAAATTAAAAAATAATTGAAAAGATATATTTATTAACAAACAAAAAAAAAAAAGAATAATTCTTAAAAGACTAATGACTTCCAATTTGACAACACTAATTTTCTATTTTTGGACTTTAAATTAATAAAAAAAATTTGTTTCAGATACTTCAGATTAATATCTTTTTCGCGATTGAGTTCCTATTAAAGCAATTACAGCTGAAATAATCAAAACTTTTTATAAAAATTAAGAATAATTTTTTTTTTCAAAAAAAGAAAACTTTATTAATTTGTCTGTAGCTTTTTTTACATTTGTGTAGTCATCGTAACAAAGTTGTTATTACAATAAATGAAATTAATAAAAAAAAAAAATAAATTGAATATTAAAGGGTGTCCCTGTGGCTGACGTAATTTAACCTACACGGCCATATCGTTTAAGCTGTTACAATCAAACACTTGAATATTACAGTGAATATGTATTTCTATATCTGTTTGGAAACAAATATAAAGTTGAAAATTAAAGGGTGTCCCCAAATGTGATGTTATTTGAAATATATGGCCTTATCTTTTGAACTGTTATAGAAAAGCGCTTGAAATTTTAACAATGTTTTGAGTACTGAGTCCACAATTACAAGTGTAAAAAATTAAAGGGTGCCCTCATAGATCACATAATATAATTTTGGACTATCTTTTAAACCGTTACAGCATTAAAATTGTAAATTACATCAAGTATGTACTTCTGTTTAATTTAAAAATTAAAGAGTGTCCCGATAGGCAATGCAATTTAATGTATTTAAATTTTGAACAGTCATAGATACGAGTACATAATTTAATTTTAAACAAAATGTGTTAATCAATTTTTATTCTTTTCGTTTTCATTTCAAAGAGCATCCACCCGTCAGTCTGTTTTTAAGCCAGTTTTTTTCTCAAGAATTGTTTCTTTTTAAGTTTTTGGGTTGATCAAAGCTGTAATTTTCAGTCTTTTATTCCTGGGAACTGTTATTTTTATATTTATTTCAATCGTTTATTTAGTAAAAAAGCGTTTTTTTTTTGGCAAAAAAATATACATTAAAAAATATTGAATAATTCTTTTCAATGATTGTGATTTTTTAATTAATTTTTGGTGTTCAACGTCATTTAAAGAAAGAGATTTTTGTGCTAAAATGAACAATAATTTATTAATATAATAAATTTTTAAATGTATATATTTTCCCTTAGCGCTTAATGCTTCACAAATTTGTCTGTTTAAAAAATACAGATACTTTATCACTGTTAAGATTTATTGTAAATTTTCACAGTTGAGCTAAATTGGAAAACAAAAGTGTTTCATTAATTAAATTTAAAATTAAAACATGACAATTTTGACAAGAACATGACATTAATGAACTCTTAATAACAATTTTAATTTTAACTTTTGCAGTAAAAATAAGAAGAAGAACAAAAGGCAAACGTGGTTTAATTTTATTCAGGATAAATAAAAAATATTTAATTAAAATAGTTTAACGATTGCTTTTAAGTTTTTTGTTCACTTCTCATTTGGTTAATGAAATAGTTTAATATAAACTTTATTTAATTAAGATGAGATTGAAAGTTATTTATGTGCTTATTAAGGTTTTCTTAATAAAAAATCATATAGAGAATCTTTCTACATGGCCCCCTGCGCCAGCGATTTATTTAGTTATGTTTAAATGTTTTGTAGTCAAAGTGGTAAGCACGTTGATTACAAACCTGGTTGGCCAAGGTTCAACAACTGCGGCAAACAAAAATAAATTTTTTTTCTATTTAATGGTATATAAATACATATTCAGAATTAACATTAAACATGCAGCCTTCTTCGTCGGTACTTCTTCATAGCATATTCTCTCTCCTTTCACCACATGTCTTGTCTCTCATCTATCCCTTTCCTAAAGAATATAACACGGTTATGAAAATAACTAAATAGGAATTATTGCCTTCTCTTAAAAAAAAAAAAATGTTGTATATGTGAATGACTTGAACAAAGAAGAACAATTTAGAAACCACTTTTCGCAAATTTATACAAGTGCGCCAGCGATTTCGCAAGAGCCAAATATCATATCTTAAGTGTACTCTTACCCTGTGCGTGTTCCGGCAAGTTTGTATAGTTTTGACGAAAATTTTAGGCTCTTCAATAATCTTGACTACACATTTTACTAACCTTTTGGAATTTAACTCTTTGATTAAAACTTTAAGCACAAAGAAATCTGCGAGCATAGACAACATGTTTAATTTTTAATAGGGTTCCCCAAAGCTCTATCTTAGGCACTCTACTTTTCAGTTTTTTAGTTTATGACTTTCCCTATTATTTGGTTGAGTCTAAAAGCAGTCTTAATGCCAATAACTCTCTGTTATATGTTCATGACAGTTCTCAAAATTCTGCTCTGGAACGAGTTTCTACTCACCTTGTGGTTATTAATGAATTTTATAGAACTTGAGAGATAATAATTAACCGCATTAAATCTGAAGCTATTTGTTTAAGGAATCCATCAAGAAAGTGTTCCGCAAAGTAAACTGTTGAAATTGACATCAAATGGAATTGAGATTCCCTTTAGTGACAGGATTAGGTGTCTTATTGTACTTTTAGTGAGCTCTTAAAATTTAATGAACATGCGCAATTGGCAAAAACTGACTAATAAACATTTCTATTGTAATTTAAAATAATTTTAGCTTTATACATGTGTATAACTTATTTATAATTATTCATAACAATTGTACTACTCTTCTTTAAATTGTATCGAAAAAAAGTACATGGGATTGAATATTTCATCACTGGCTTGTTTACTTTAAATTCTTTGCTGTGTACTTTCATAGCTAAATTTAAGAAGAATAAAAAAATATTGTTATTTTTATATTCTTTTAGTTATCAAATATTTTCATTTTCTTTAATGCTACAAAAACTTCATTGATCAGACATTTTTAAATTAAATTATTTTGTAAACAAAAGCAAGGAACAGCTAATTTAGCTAATTCTTGCTAGTAAAAATTTTACTAGCCAAAACTTGCAACAAATTTTTTCTCTCTTACATTTTTACGCTCTTTTTTCACTCTCTACTTGCCATTTTTTTATTTTATTTTTTTTTGTTTTTTTTGAGTACCTAAACACATTTAAGTAACAACTAGTAAAAAATTTTAGTTACTGAACAGACCTATTGTTTATAATAAGGATTCACATTTTTTGTAAAATTAAATTTCTTTTATAAAATGACAATTAAACTACGTTTTCTAAAATTTACAGCTTATTTTTAATGGGTACGCAAGGTCGAATTTCATTATATCCCGACTAATTTTTTATTAATTTTATTTATTTTTTAAGCTAACGACTGGTCTGCAATGATTTACTTTTTTGGCATAAACCTAGTAATTATTCTCTTGGATACGGTGTTCTTTGTAATGACTCTGCACAAAATTCTCATAATTCAGAGAGAGATTAAAAAGGTGACAATGAATGATGGTGGCAACGATAAAAGTCGTAATTTACGTCTGCATAAAAATAAGTAAGTTTTGGAACGCATTTAAAAAAAAAAACATCATAATCATAGTAAATTTTTATTTTCAAATAGCGTTGGACTCTTTTTACGACTGTTGCTTATAATGGGAATAACATGGCTGTTGGATATATTTTCCTATATAGAAAATCAATTACATCCTGGTGTTACAAATCCCCTCTATTACATCAGTGATTTCATGAATGCCATGACAGGATTACTCATCTTTATATGTTTTGTATTGAAACCGAAAGTATTGATATTAATGAAACGAAGGTATGTTGTGAATTTAAATATTTTAGCATTTCCGTTTTTAAACGCAACGTTTAAAAATTTTGTAAAAAGTTTTGATTTAATTTTTATTTATTTTTTATATTTATTATTAATTAAAACTATGCTTCAATTAAAATTAATTAATAAATTCAAATGAATGAAACCCTCTGATTCATATTATATGTAATTTATAATAAAATACTATATAGAATCTTGGGTAAAGAAGAACCATCTGATAATACAGAATCTGATTATTCTGATGATGAATTTGCTTTAGAAGATCGTGGTAAAAATGATGCTCTGCAATTTATAAATTAGGTAAAATGAATTTTCTCTCAATCAATTTGTTTTATAAATGAAATTCAAAATTAAAAAAAAAAAAACTAAAAATCTATTTTTTTTGGCGAAGATTTTATTTAATGGTTTTCTGCACGTTCTCTTGGTGGTATGGAATACCCTTAATGTTATGGTTTATTAAACAAAAAACTACTTTTTAAAGCACGTTATTTATGTGAATTAATTTAATATTTTATTGATTCTAACTGACTTTGATTTTATTTATTAATTTGCAATATCATTTAGTGGTACTAAACTATTTTTTTTAATATTTTATTAACTAAATCATTACATTGTTCTACAGCGAAAAAATATAATTAACATTTGTTGTAATAACTTTATATTTATTTTTTTTTTAATTTTCTATTTGTTTATTAATTTAATTATTATAATTACAAAGATTGTTTTGTTAAATATTGGAGAAATAACCCCAACCTAAAAATGATCTGAGAAAGTATGGCGGCGTACGCCACGAATTTTTGGGTTGGTTTTTATTATTTCAAATTAAAAAGATATTGTCGTTCTCTGATATAAATCAATGTAGAGTTTTATCATCATTTAATACTATCTGCAGCTAGATATGGAAAATGGTGAACTTCGTGAGGAAGTCCGAAAACAATTTCAATAGAATACATGCCGACATTTTGAAAAGCCGACGAGAAAAAAGTGTGTGTATGAATAGTTCAGCGACATTAATTTTGTATGAAAAATGATTTTCACAGCTGAAAAAAAAAAATTAATAGGGCAACTGATTTAAAAGCTGGTTAAAGTTTTTCTGTTGTTTTCCTGATGAATTTGCTTAACGATGTAATCGCGTGCGGTAGCGTGCATGTAATTTTTTACACTGACTAATTGTAAAGAGAGAAAAGGAATAAATAAAGACTTTTGTACAGTTGTCATACCTTTCGGTGAAGTCCGTCGTTACTGGCTGTTTATTTAGTGACGACCGTCTTCACGGAAAGGTATGACAACAGTATAATATTTACTGGCGAAACAAAATCCGATTATATTTTGTTCAGTGTTAGGAAAAAAAGCAAAGAAATCAAAAATAAACAAAGAAATTTTTAATTCGCTAAGGCTCGGGCAATTTTAATGTCAGAACCTTAATTAACACGTAAGTGCCGTTTATGTTTTAAAAATTGCTCATGTTCAGAAAAATAGCGTGGTGGCAACTCTTGGAATATGTAATTTTCCAATTTTGACAGTGCGTTAGGTAGTGAAGTTGGCTGCATTCGTCGGAATTGCTTTTGTTATTGATTAAAAGCTGTATATAAATTTCAAGGCACAATCTTGAGGCTCTTATTAAGGTGCGAAACTTTAGCGTTAAAGCTGGGCGTTAAACAACATTGCAACTGCGGTGCTAATTTAGGTTGGTCTGCAACTTGAGTTGTGAAGTACTGCCGCATCTACCTTATATTTCACACTTAGCTCCTATCGACAATCTATCCTATCTTAATTTAAAAAAATGTTTGGCAAAAGGAGATTCGAACAAAATAAGGAGTTCGTCTCTGCATCAAAAGCCTGTTTTAGCAAACTTGCTAAATCTTAATTTTGTAAGATTTAAAAATGATTGAAGTATCGCAAAATGAAGCCCCAAGAATTTGTCTCAAAACATTTACCAGATCAAACCAAAGTTCGTTTAATGCTTTGTATTTCCCTAGTTAAGATTTTATAATTAGTTCTTTTACTTTAATTATTAGCTGTGAAAATGAAACTTACGCTTTCTCGATTGATATTTGTCGTGTTGCTAAGAGCCGTTTAGAACTCTGATTTAGTTTGAAAAAAATTAAAATATTAAAACAAAATGTAAAGAATTTCTAATAAGTTGTGTAAAATACAGCAAAAACTTTGAGTTACACAACCAAAATTAAAAGTAGCGGTGAATATCACAAAACAACACAGTTTGTAAATGCGAGCTTTAATTTTCTATGTCACTCTCGGTTTTAGGTCTTTAGAACTTTAAACTTTTTTTGAAGGCTTTAAGTTCATCGCTGTGCGATAAGTGTCGCTTCTTTTTTTTTTTCTCGATTGAAAACTCCTATTTGTTTATTTTTAGACCTTTCAGTTTCTTGAAAGTTTAGTAACATTATGGAGAGCATGCATATCTCAAACGGAGGGAAAGAACTTTTTCTCAATATAAATGAATTTTATCTGTTCTCATTTATTTATGCGGCATAGCATATTTTACCTCAACTTTTCTGTTTAGACTATGATGCTGCGTAGATCCTTATTTTTCTTCTGCTTCTCGGTAAAGAGAAGAAGGCGGACTACCAACATTTTTTGAGCTGCTCTCTATTTTATCTTTGGTGCTTTTATAAACAGGGCTTCATATTTTTTTCTTTTGACATGATGATTTTGTGTGCTCTGGCATCTACTTTCTTGACGTTAGCGATATTACTTTTCATAACCCATATTGATTTCATCACTTGCAGAATTTACTTCGTCTTGTCCTATACGCGTATTGCATCAAGCTCATCCATGGGCCCGCTTAATTTTCTCCGTTCTTAACATGTTTGAAAATTTTAGCGTGGAAATTACACACCTCCGATATATTCCTCTTTAAGTTATTGGATGACGATAAATCTGGGCCTGCGTGTTTGCCACCATTTCATATTTTTCGATACCATCGTCACATCGTCTGTGATAGTTTTTGGAAATCGCTGGTGCATAATGTAACATACTGGACCTGACTCTATACTGCGCTAAATTTTAGATCTATAATTAAGAAATTGACGTCAACCTCTTTAAAACATCGCTTAAATTTTAATAACAATATTAATTAAAAATTTTTTTAATTTTATTGCAAATAATTATAATTAATTTTTACTTTACTTTAACATATTTAAAAATTTTATTTCGGTTTGTGTTTGTTATATATTAAAAATTTACGAAATAAATAAAACATTTCTTAACAATTTTTTTATTCAATTTAATTATTTATTTTTCGCATGTAATTTTATGTTATGTGTAATTAATCCAAAATAAAATTATATTTTTAAATAGTAGTTGATAAAATTACTTTTCTCTTTGTTTTAACAAAAATAATTACTTAATTACTTTCATTCGTCTCTTTACAGATTCCAGATTTTGCGCGAAGGCAAAAGTAAAATTAATAACCGAACTGTAACATCACAAATGAGTCTTTCGAAAACCCAGTTGAATGTTTTATTGCCAAAATAAATAAAGATTGAAAATGTTTGTAAATTATTGAGGGTACTCATAGTTAATTAACATTTGTTTTATTAATGCATAAATATGTTTGTATGGTATGTGCCATCGTGAGTTGCCTTAATTACTTTTAAGGTTTTAGAATCTCCATATCATTTTTAGTGATATAAAAAAATGCGAAATTATTTTATATATGTATTTGTTTTGTATGTAACTTTTTTTAAATAAAATTATTTATTTAGTTTTTATATGTAATTTGCTTTGTTTTATTTTCTAATATTAAAAATGTAAGAAAAGTTTTTTTTTCTCAAGGGCCTTTAAGTAAACTTGTGTAGACCAACCAACATAAAGTTAACCAGGTAATTTATAAAAAAAATTAGGGAAAGAAATTGCTCCATTTTATCATACCCTTCTTCGCCATTTGTCTAAATCTAATTTAGTGAAGTAACTCAAATAAAAAAAAACAAATATAAAAATAACGTCCGCTCTAAATGGGTTAAGCATTTTTAAAAAATTTTAGTATTTCCTTAAACATCTCTTCAAAAGTTTTAAAATGGTACCCATATTGATATTTTGAAAATTTGAGAGGCTCGTCACCCGGAAAATATGGGCGAGTGCCAGTTTTTTCACTTGATGTTTTTTTATTTTTTTTTAATTCTCTATCGCCCAAATATTTATTTTTTTAATTGGAGTTACTTCATTGTTCCAAATGATATAAAAAATTTGAGGTAGACTGATCTTGCTGATTTCCAATAGCGCTTCTTTTGGCACTATGGCTGATTGATTGGCGTATTTAAATATTTTTTAACTGATTTTGTGCTTCGGCAAACATGACTTCAACAATAACATGGACGGACAGACGGACATCGCTCAATCGAATTCGGTATGCACAAAAAGTCAGAATATAAATACTCAGTGGGGTAGGAAATGGTTATTGTAAGAATTACAAGCAGAATGACAAAATTAACCTTTTTCCACTTTTTGTGGTGATGTAAATAATAAGTAAAAGTGCTGTATTCGGCTGTGCCGAATGTTATATACCCTTCACCAAAGGAATTATGTATTTATTTCCCTAAAACGTATTTTTTGTTGCCATAATATGTATTGTATCAAATTTTGTAATTGATGGCCATCAAGACTATCAAGAAAACATAAAATAAAAATTATTTTCTATTATCTTCTTCAGTTTCTTCCTACCTCTTAACGAGCTTTACAAAGGGTGCAATATATATTTGCAAATCGAAAACTTTTTTGCTTTAATAGGTTGTCCTAAACAGTGTTGTCAGATTAGAAGAACTATTCACAAAATGGAAATTTTTGTTTTAAAATCGGGATAAAAAATTTTGTTTGTGGGCTTGGGATAACCGTGGGAATTTGATTATATATTTCTACTTACAGTATTGCAAGAAAACGTTAATATAAATATTTATAAATAAAAAGTTTCGCAATAAAATAAATTCATCGTGTTTTCTTTTTAGTTTAATATATTTAGTGATTGTGAAAAAGAAATTAAAAAATTCTTTTTTAAATCTTTTCGATTAAAAATTCAAATAATTTGAGTCTATTTTGTGTAAAAATTTACACATAACAGAATAAATTTTTTTTAGTTCTCATAGAAATATTGTTGACTCCAGGTATGGCATATTTTCGCATATGAAGCTTATTACAAAACAAGCAAAGTTATTTATTTCAACTGGGGGGTTTAAAAAAAAAACTTTTTTCTGGAGATTTTTTTCTGTTTGATAAGAATCTGGGAGCCGTGTTCTTATACTGTTTTGTTATCTCTTTTTTAAAATTTAACACAAAAAAATTTGCTTTTAAAAGAAATTTTATTTATTTCTTTTCATAAAATAAATGAACGTGTGTCACTGGGTGTAAGTTGCTTCATAAATTATTCTTCTTCCTACATACGTATATACATCCAAGGTACAGTGCTTCGAACTGTTCATGGTTTTAAACTCATGCTTCTTTGTTAAGAGTAGAAATAAATTTATTTGAAATTTGTATAGCATACTTTTAGGCTGTATATAAAAATGCTTTAAGTTATTATTGATTTGTTTAACACTGATTTCATTGCTTTTATTATGAAGCAGCTTTTTTATTTCATCAATATTAAAATAAAATTAATCGTTGCGGTTTTAAAATTTTCAAAAGCAGTTTTTTTAGATAAAGATTTTTGCATCTTCGTAAGTACTTATTTATTTCTTGATTTAGTCACAGTGAAGAAACAGTTTTCATGTTTTATATATTTTAATTAAAAGAAATTTACTATAAGATAGAAATAATTCGTGAGACGGTGCCATTTAAAAAAAAAGCTTTGTGTTTTATCATGTTTTAAGTTTTTGTAAAACTAAACACATGTAAATACAGTAATCCTGCACCACAAAGTAGTGTAGAACAGCGTTTCTCAAACTGTTGAATGCAATAATTTTGTTTCAAGCAAAAAATCCACTGCATTTTAAAATGGTTGTCACAAATTATTTTCTGCAAATTATTTTTTTACTTTTATTGAAATATCGCTAGTTAAGATCGAGTCTCCTACAAACATCACAGTTTAATCGGGTGACAAATAATCCATGGTGGATAAAAAATCAAAAACAATTTTTACGGCACTCACTATTTGTCAGTTTCTGTACCACTTTTTCGTTTAAGGAACAATGTCAATCAATCATATCAGTCTTTTGCCACGCAAATGTCAGTGTCAAACTTGACGTCTGTTAATAGATTTTGCGAATATTGCAATATCAGAACAATCGGAAAGATCTTTTCACATCGAAATAACTACAAAAGCTGGGAAACATTAATAGGAAAATGCTTTTTATATTAGTTTGTCATTTAGCACACAGAGTACAACATTAAATGTTTAGTCATTCGGATGTCATATAACTTAACCCTGTGAATACGATGTCAATGACAACCTCTCGATTTTTTAGATAGTAATTTGATTATCAATAAACTCAATTGGATTCGCAGACAAACAAAATGCTGTGGTATTTCACTAGATCATGGGTTACGAGAACCTTTTAATTCCAAACATAGTGAACCTCTGATACTGTATTTGCATCAATTCCTGACGTATGTGGTGTTTGTGGTATTTTATTGTTCTATGGGGAACATTAAATTTCATCTATATCTGTTTTTTTCTCTTTAATATATAAAGAAAAAAAGAAACCATTGATTGCAATTACTAATTGTAGTTAAAATAATGAAATCAGTCTTAAATAATCATTAAATAAAACTATAACAACGTTCTGATAAAATAACATAAATATAAAAAAGAATAAAAAAAAACTTTAAAATTAATGAAAATGATTTATTTAAAGGTCTTGTTGCTTTTAATTTGGCAATTTAGCAGCCTAGTTGATTTAACTACTGCTCTGAGCGAAGGCAGAGAAGAAAAATGCCCCTTTCAACAAACAGTAAATTTAACTAATTTTCAGAGATACGAAAATGGTTCATATTTGTACCAGGGCATTTTAATACCACTTGAGAAACAACATTTCTATGCTTATGATGTGAAATTTTTAGGTCATAAAATATCAGTGCCAGTGCATTTGAGAGGATGTGTTTGTGACAAGCGGCCCTGCATGAAATTGTGTTGCATCGAGAATGAGTACTTTGATGATACGACAAATACAAGTTCATGCAAACAATTAAGGCCAGATATGAATGTATTGTGGGATTTGCCAATAGGCCTAGTTAAATCTAAAACCAAAATGGTAAATATATTTAAATATTTTACCTCTCAAGTGGGTTTACCTTGTCAAGAACCAGAAGCTCTAGATGCGACGCTGGATGACTGGATATTATTGGAGGTAAGTTTTTAATTTTGGATGTCGTTTCTCTTATATTATTAAAGTAATTTTTATCATTCGAAAGTTAAATTTATTTAAGGAAATAAAATATTGTGGGTGTCTCAAAAATCTAATGTCAGTTGATTGGATTAAACGATGAATCAAAAAATTGCATTGATAACAGAAAATTTTTCTCTAATTAAATTTTCTTTATGAAGACTTTTTTCGAGAACAAAGGTATAACAAAGTCTCGCGAAAATTTTGTGATCTTAGGAACTACCAAGGAATTATAGGGGGCTTAAAAAATAATTCCTCTATATAAAAACTAAGTCGAATTAGTTTATTTCGTCATAACTTTAGGACGATTCATTTCATTCGCCTATATAAAATATCAAAAGCTACAGAACAGAATTAGTTTTCAATCATTACATCAGAGTTTTAATAACAGCTCATGAAAAATTTCTTAATAAATAAAGTATAGAATGACCGCAGATAATAAAGTCTTGGGTTACAAATCACTGTATATTTTATTACGTGAAATAATAATGTTCGTGAGTAATAATATATTTTTTATGAAAAACATAAAAATGACCGATTTCCCCTTTTTCTTTCCTCTTGATCGGCTACTAAAAAATATAGATACTCTATTGCACGATTTAAACAAATATCTACCGCTGTTTAAAATTTTGCTAAAATCGGTTTAACCGATTAGCTGTGATTAACGCACAAACAAAAAAGCAAACAAAGAAAAAACTTACAATGATTAAAATAATATTTTTATATCTATATTTAAACTGTAACATGATTATTTCTGTACATAAAATATATTTTTTTTTAAATTTTGCTCTTAGTGTAGATAGTAATCGATATGAAATACAAAATACCTTTTTTGGAATTTTTGTATGCCTGTCTGTTTGTGTTCGCATCACAAAAAAACTATTAGATTGATTTCAATAAAATTTTGTGAGGAGATCCCTTAGAACCTTGGCTCGGATATAGAATACTTTTTTTTTGTCGTAAAAATAAGTAATTTTTGTAGATGAAAAATTTTTAACACTGTTCCTTTACAATAAATATTTAAAAGCACATTTTTTATACATTTGAATTGTAAGACTGATGAAGTCATGTATTAGAAAAAGTGAGGCGCTTTCAATTATATTCGACAATAATGGAAATATTCACAAATAAGAAACAAACTTTCATTTAACAATGTAGATTTCGTTTAAATCACAATCACTATAAGTAGAACAGGTTTTTACAATTCTTGGATTTAAATGCTCTTGTTTGACATAAAGGCGTCTCAAAATCGAAAACTAATTTTTCTTCCATTAAGGTAAAAAAATTCAAAACAATTGCTAAGTATTACGATTTAGAGTTTCTCAAAAGGAACAGTCTTGAGCTACGTACTAGGAAGTGATAAATTGGCTACGAGGAGCAAGTTTAACCGCAAGAGCAAAAAACATCCTTAAAATCTTTATTCGGGAGAAAACTGAGGTTAATGAAAAACTATGTGAAAGCTATAAACAAGGATGGTGAAGGATTTGATCACCTTAATTTTCTGCGATTTAAAACTAAAAAAGAAATGCTTGTGGATCTACAAATACAAAAGCTTGCAAAAATATAACTTTAAAAGTTAAGTTAAATGAAGCAGAAGACAGACCATGGTTCATTTTTGTAAAAATGTGTAATAATTTTTTAGAAAATAAGGAAACTAAAAACTACAAGAAAATTGTTCAAGAACTGATTTATATTTATAAACCTCCTTAATTTAATAAAGACCTAACTATATTTTCTAGGTTACACGATCAAGTTTTGCCTTTAAAGTTTCAATACATTCACACTTTTTTTTACAAATACACTCATACTTTTAAAAATTGAAACGAACTCAATATCAATTTTTATTTTAAGTTGAGTATTTCAATTTATGTTCAAGAAAACTGCTGATTACAATTCTTTTAAACTTTTCTTCCTTTTTGGTTGCTACAAATTTTTTGCCGTCATAATCTTTTGCTATCTTGACAAAAAATCGCTTTAAAGTTGCGTGCAGCCTACGTCACAGCTCTCAATTTAATGAATTTAACAAGCAGTCAAAATCTTAAAAGAAAAACTTGATCGTGTGGCTTCAGGCTAAGCTGCATAAGCTTGCTTGAGCTTATATCAAAAACCCAACGAAAGCCAGTCAAATGCTTAGGTAAACTATTAAAGAATTTAAGGTGACTACAATGTACTTACACAAACTTTGCCACTAATTTACGAGTTGCACATTTATGTTAATTCTAAATTCTAAGAATTCTAAAATTTTTAAAACAAAAACGCATTTAAAGAACATATTTTATGTATTTAATAATATTTACATCTTTATTTACATTTTTTGTTTTCTATATATATAAATTGAATTAAAATACCGAAAGCTTTTTTCTGTTTTTGTATTTGTGGCCAACCATACTAAAAAATGTAACGCTGCACATCACTTAAATCATATGCAATTAAGAACTCATGCATTTGTAAAACTTTTTTTTAATATTTTCTATTAAATTAAAAACAATAATTAAACAGTGTTGGTCTTTATTGCAAATTTTCTTTATAAATGTATAAGACAGAGCACAATCAGCTTACCTTGCTTAAAGAAATTAAATTTGACGAAACTTGATGAAAAGTTTTCTAAAGTACATGACAGTTTGCTAAATATTACTTAAGGTATTTGCACAATTGTATAAGTTTGCTTAAGTTATCTTATTCACATTATAGTTTGGCCTTAAGTCCTTCAAAATCTATTTTTGTGACTTACACTTCGATAACATAACATTACGTAGCAAAATCTAACATTTTATATTTGTTGTTTCTTATGGAACTTGCAAGTTGTTCGGAGAAGTTTCAATAGATATCAAATATTCTTGACTCTTCTAAGAATTTACAATGAAGGATCTTCTAATTAACGACTTTTCTATAATAAAATGAATGAATAATAAACTTATATTTTTTAAATTTACTTTAGGATGGAACATTACATGTTAAATCGGACGATTCACTGCTTGAAACCTTGGATTATTGCTACTCACCACGTTTTGACATAAATGTTAAAAAATATATTTTAACACCGTTCAGTTGTCCCATAAAAAATGACACCTCTTGGAAGCTGCTCCTAAATACATATGGCAAGTCAAATAATAGAAAACAATATCATTTAATTAAGATTTATCATAATGAAGTTATTATTTATATTATTTTAGCCATGGCTGTTTCTGTTTTATTTTTAATACCCACCATAGTGGTGTATTTAATTCTAAAAGAGTTGAGAGGCAATTTGCGTGGTAAACTTTTGATTTGTTATCTCTTGTCATTAACCATGGGTTATGCTATTATAAGTTTTATAACAATATCGGGTATTCGTTTTGATATAATGGAATGCAGTTTATTAGGTAAATTTTTATTTATTTATTATTTATTTATAAAAAATAAATCTTGTTTTTAGGTTTTACATGTTATTTTTTCTTTATGGCTGCCTTTTTGTGGCTCAGCGTTTTGTGCTATGACATATGGAAAAATTTCAAAGAAACTAATGTTGAACTTAATTCTCGTAAGAATTGTAAACAATTTATTATTTATTCTTTGTATGCCTGGTTAAGTGCCGGTCTAGCTACGGGTCTTTTAATTTATGTACAAGTTTCACCGACAATTGATGATCTCTATAAGCCTGGCATTGGAGTGGAAATGTGTTGGCTAAATAGTAAGTATTTAATTAAAAGGTTTTATGTAATAAAAAGTTCATTTGATGCTTAGGTTTTTTAAGCCAATTTGCATTTATTGACATCCATAAATTTATTTCAATTTAGAGGCCCATAACTCGGAAAATTTTGGCGAGCGCCAATTTTTTCACTTAATTTTTTTTTCGCTTATTTTTTAATTCTCTATTGCCCCACATATTTGATTTTTTATTGAAGTTACTTCATTGTTCGAAATTATGGGGAAAAATTAGTGCAAGCGTGGTGTTTTGCTCGCTGCCTTAAAGGACATGGACTGGTCTTGTTGATTTTTAATAGCAAATCTTTCGAAACTATGTCTGATTGATTGACGTATTTAAAATGTCTCTAGCTTATCTAGAGCCTTAGCAAACAACACCAATACGGACGAGAACAGACGGACATCGCCCAATCGGCTTCGCTATGCATTAGAAGTCACTCATTAGTTACGCACTCTCACTCATTATTTACTAAACTAATTAATTATTTCAGTACATTTTCTTTATTAACTCGTTTAAAAAGAATAATTTTTTTAGTTTAAAATTAAAAAAAAAAAACAAATATTAATATAATAATATTAATTTAACATTTGATTTCATTACAGCTAACAAGTGGTCCGCTTCAATATATTTTTATGGTCCAAATCTATTTATTTTACTTTTTAATTTTGTTACATTTGCCAACTTGACTGCAAGAATTTATAAAGTTCGTAGAGATTTAGCCAGAATGACACATAAAGAGAAATTCTTTCAAGAAAAGTAAGTTGCAAGTTAAATGTCACAACAACATTTCTATAACCCTTCCAATCATCCTCATGCGAATTCAATCAACAGTGCTATCGTTATATTGCGTTTATTTCTTATAATGGGTGTATCCTGGCTTTTCGACATCATCTCGTATTGTGTACGCAACTATGAAGAATGGGATTTTGTATTTGTGATCTCAGATTTTGTCAATGCTATTCAAGGAATTTTAATTTTTTCTTTGTTCGTCTTGAAACCCAATGTTTTAAATCTATTAAAGAAAAGGTAATTTTATTAAAGTATTAATTTGTGTCATATTAATCAAATTTTTTTTGTAGATTTCATGATTCTGAAACTGGCAAACCGCGTCGAAGTGTCTCTTCCGGTACTACATTTTTTTCCAAATTACAAACTTCAACTTCTATGACAACAGCTGTTACTCCGTAATAACGATTTTATGCAAATGACTAATTTTTTTCTATAATTCTTAATAAAAATCTGCTTAATGTATAAATAAATTTAAGCAAATAAAATGTTAACAAAACTGATATCTGTATAATCAATTATAAATAGAAGGAGCTGGAATTCAATTAACCTTTGAAAAAGCATAGAAAAGAAATTTTTTATAGTAAGTTAGTTTTTTACGAAAAAATATCTTCTTTTGAAGGTGCATTAAATAATTTAAAAAAAAAAACCTCAGCTGGTCGTTCGACTTTATATACTTTCCGAGCTGTTTTTCTGAATTTTTAAGTATAACAACGAAATGACGCCGCAATTCAAATATAAAGATATTAAAAGACGAACCTGTATTATTATAGTTGCAATACTTTAAGCCGATAGGTAATAATTGTTTTGCTCGGTTGGCTGACTGTTTTTCAATTCAAGTTTTGTTTTTATTCTTCTTTCTGCTTTTTTTATCCCGTGTTATGGTAAAGGCAAAGAAAAAATTATGAGAAACTGTCACTTAATTAAGTAAACTGTTGACAGTGAGCAAATCTGGCATCCACCTGGTCGATAGATCCTTCATTATTTTTCTTTAAGCAAAGTACAAGAAGACTGAATCATGTGAAATGCCCCTGTCAGGACTTTTGTCTACGTTCTATTACCAACTTGCCTGTTTTATTGATGATTTTATTAACTGGACTGCCTGAAACAAATGATTCCATATATCAATATTTTTTGTCTTTTAAGTGGTCGAAAGACTGCTTCGGGCACTGATTGCGGAAAGCGTTACAAATCATTAGTTAAAGGAGAATGACATCAGCAAGGGTTCTCTTATGGACGTAAGAGTAGGAATCTGTCTTGAAGTCTGCATTCGGGGGTGTATGTCTCCGTACATAAAACGCATGAGACAAGTGAACGAGTACTCTAATCTAGTGGTGTAATGTGTCTTTGAACTTTACAGGTTAATGAGATAACGTTGATGTGGTTTAAAGGAAACATAATCACGGCTGAAAATGAAGCAGCAGACCAGCTGACAAAAGGAAATTACTGTGGACCAGAACAGCACTGTGAAATGGTCCTAGCACAAGTGAACTCACTACATCTGAAAAGGTGAAGGAAGGCAATTATATGTAGACAGGCTGGAATGGTGCTCAAAGAGCCCCTCGACGAAAAGGCCATAAGGTGCCCAGATATAAAAGATGTGCCTTAAGCAAGGCAACTGCATTAGTGACTGGTCATTAAAAGTTCAATTATCATCCAGCAAAGATCGAAATCAAAAAAGATGATACTTGCAGACTGTTTCGGGAAAAGGATGAGATGATTTAAGGCCAAGGTCAGAAATTTGCTAAAAGTGGATGCTAGGGGGGTTCTAAGCCTTAGAAAATTACAATTACTAGAGACTCCATAATGAAAAAGACGGCCGACAGTTACTAGTCGACAACCTGAAATGCCTAAAGTTAAGAGTAGGGTTGCCTATAGTCATTGAGGACTGAAGGGGGTCCGAAAATGGACCCATTAAGGAAGCATTCTGTTTCGAAATCCCTCAACATAAATAAAAAATAAGTACTTAGCTCTTGTCACAAATTTTTGGATACCATAACGTTTTTGTCCATAAAAATTGACTTATTAAAATAAAAAATTAGATTTACGTAAATTCTACATTTCCATGATTTTACTAAAGGTCAAAGTAATTTAAATTTATTTAAAAACAAACACGTCTTATATTAACGTTTCACTTAACGTTTACGTTTTCGTTGGATCAAATTCTTTTAACTTAAAGTCATGCAAGAAGAAATATTACCGTCATCAAAGAAAATAATACATCAAAACTTTTACATGCTGTAGAATTGTTCCTCAAACCTTAGCCAACAAAACAACTTGTTGTTGAGCCATTTGTAGCCAGATTAAATAAGCAGTAAGTCGTCAAGTAGAAATGCCACTTCGGTTTAAAAATTCTTGAAAATAATTATAACATTCGAATTGCGTAAAATTTATAATTAAAGTAATTAACCAATTAAAAATTCATTTTTTAAAACTGAAAATTTTAATATCGAGTATCTGAAAAGTACGGAAGTTAAAAAAATCTCTGATTAGTTTATACACATATAAATAGAATGGCTTGAAAAACACACAACAAATATTAGAATAAGTATTTTTTAAATCAATTTTATAAGAATCCCGCGTTTATTAACATTTTGCTACATTAAAATAAAATAAAAATTATAATAATAATATAAATTATTATTATATTATAAATTATTATAAAAATTATTATTATAATAATTCAGTTTGTTATATCGGATTAAAAAATGTATATTTTTGAAATGATACTTCACACTATAATACAAGTCTGAAGACTTGCAATGGAAATAAGAAGAATTTTGTCATCATTGTAAAAAATCAAAACATAACATTGCATTTTGTTTCTAACTATCACACTTCAAGTGAAATTAATAAGCCTTTAGAAAAATTTGAAAAAATACTGTACACAACGATTGTAGTTTGATGATCACAAACACTACGATACCGTACTGATCTTTATCTTAGCGTATTTTAGTGCACTAATCTTAAGTATTTTCAGTTAACTTAAGATAACTTTTTAGTGGTCTTTAATGTTTTTCATAGTGTTTTTGCTTGTAAGTTTATTTTGTATTTAAAAAATTTTTGAACAAATTGGCTTGCAGGTATTCAAAAACTATTAAAGTAATTTTATATTTGTTGCAATGTAAATATCTGTAAGAAATATTACTGAATGAAAAATGTATGAAAAAAGTAATTGTCAATTTATGCAAAATGACTTTATTACAGCATAAAAAGTTTTAATACCAAATAATTTTAAGAACTGGTAAACATATTTTTACATTTGCCAAAAAAAAAAATCACTTAATTTGTTAGAATTATTTATTGAACTTTATGAAGTAGGTAGAGAATAAACGAACTTAAGTCTACTGTTGTCATACCTTTCGGTGAAGACCGTCGTCAATGGCTGTTTATTTGGTACGTTTGGCGAGCGCTTTCGATGTAGGAACATCATTTTCAAGCTGCATTTTGATTAGTACTGGTCCAAATTTTTTTTTTTTTTTTGCGAGCTATTTCTAACTTTTTGTTAAATGTGTACTTCGTCTAACCGAATCAATATTTAATATAATAATAATTATGAAATTATTGCGATGGGTGCAAAGGTAGCAATCCGTACCTTCTCCTCTTTTCTTTAGAAATTAATAAAAAAAAAAACAATTTTTCTTTCTCAATACATTTTAAAATTAAAATTTACGTTAGGATTTGTAACAATTTTCCATTTTTTTAATTTTCCATTTACTAATAAATTTTTGAATTTGAAACTCTACAAGGCTTTTACAGTTCCTAATTGGTGCTTTGTGTTTTCAAACATCAAACTTCAAAATTCAAGAGTTGTCAGAAGCTATTTTTAATATACTTTAATTAAGACTTTTGGAACGTTACTTCCAGTGGTAATTGGTCTATAAATTTAAAGTAAATATTAAATAAGCAAAATTTCAGATATAATCGTCAAAATGATGATTGGTCTGGCAACCGTATAGTTGTAACATATTTTATCGGTTTGATTTAATTTTGGTTGGATTGAATACTAAGTAAAAGAATAAATGAGAAATTGACCAGTTGATTGTTTCTTGTCTGGTTGGAACAACAACTGTTGCTTATTGTTGTTTTGCAAGTTTTTGTTTATTTCAGTTTATGCGGAGCGCTTCAAGCGGTTGAACGTTGTTTCAAGTGAAATGTGTAGCAGTTTGGAATTTCAATAAAATTGTTTTTAATAATTTCTTAACAATAAATTTATTTGTTTATATAAAAATATTAAAATCAAATTATAAATGGAATTTGTGAATAATATTCAAATTAATAATTTAACACTCAACAAAAATGATTAAGAAAATAAGTGATTTAAAATAAACAAAGTTTTCATTTTTAAGCAAAAAAGATAAAAATGTGCTTAATTTTATAAAAAAAAAAATACTCAAACGATTTTTGTTTCAAAATAATAAAATTTAAAAGTATGTTCAATTAAATAATTATAATTATAAAATTAAATGAAAGTATTTAATTTTCTTTTTAAATTTTTATATTTTATTTGACATTTTTTTTTATTATTTTAATACACGAAATTTTTAAAATGTGTTTTTGCATGTTTAAATGTGCTTTTCTTTAATGTGACACTTTGTCTCGATTGCTTTATGTTGACATTTTGTAAATGTGTTGTTTTTATAAATTTTTGTTAACTTTTTTTGAGTTTAAATCTTGTGCTCATCAAAAGAAAAGGAATAAAATTAATGGGAGAAAAATTTTAATTTTAATTTTCTTTTTAAGTGAATATGTTTATAGAAGTTGGGAATCTAAATGCAATAGTCCTTATTGGAAATTACCCCAAAAAAAAAAAAAAGCAAAAAAAAAAAATAAATAAATAAATAAATAAAAACAAAAAAAAAAAAATTAAAAAAAATAAATTTATAAAAGACTTTTTGTAAAAAATGTAATTCCTGTTATTTAATGTCTGTGCGATTTTTTATGCTCAACGTTTTCTAACTTAATTTTTTTATTGTACAAAATATTTTTTTTTAAATGCATTTATTTAATACATGCAGATACCTCCCAAAAAAATTATAACTTACAAGAATTGGATTTTTCTTATTGAATAAAAAAAAATAAATTTAATTTTAATAAACTCCAAGGCGAATTCATAGCAAGTGACTGCATTTACTTTACCAAAATCCAGTTCGGGTGTCAAACAGTTGCAATGCAAAGAGAGAGAGCCGTTTTGACGTTTGCAAATTAAAAACAATTAAACAAACACCTGCTGGCCACATGAGCTAATATCTGAATATATATCTTAAAAATGGGTTCATTATAGAAGACGTTGTCGGCATTAGAAACCCTAATTTTTTTTAAGAAACTTGTTTTTCAAAAATTGGAGGATAAGGAAGCATTAAAAAGGATTGGAGATTATGGTAACACGACCATACCCCTCAAAGGGCTTACTGCCAAGGGAATTCATGTGTCTTAAATAATAAGTATAGGCATCCGTATCAATCTTCTGTAGCCTTTGCATAACAATTTTTTGTAAAAGCAAATTAATTTTTTTAGTGTATTAATCGTATCATAAAACCTAGAAGCTTAAATAAGCCAACGGTTTGCGATAGATCAAATCCAGAAGAATATGGTAAATTAAGTACACTGGAATTTAATGTTTAAACGATTTAAGTTACGCCCCGACTTTATGTGCAACATTAGGCCAGGCGTTTATTACTTTTAATTGTGTTTTATATTCTTTAATATGATTTTTCAATCAATCATATATAAAATCTTTCTTCGAAATATTGTTAAAGCGTAAGAAAGAACATCATACTCAATTATCGATATTTATTTTCATCACTTCTTTTATCGTTCAGCTTCGGTTTGTAATCGGTAACTCGAAAAAACAAACATCTTTTTTAACTATAAACCACAAACTATTTAAATTCACAAAAACGCTCATGGACAACAGGATTGTAATCATTTACTCTATCGTCGTTTCCTTCTCATCCTTTAACAAAAAAAAAAATAATTTTCCACGTTTTTGTTTTTTTCTTTTTTGGTGTTCCATTTCTGAAAATATTTCATGCAATTACAACAAAAAAAAAAAAATAATGCAGTAACAAACTTAAATTTTTGTGAAGTTCATTAATTTACTAAAGACACTTTAAAATTAAAAACTCATTTTAGTCTTAATATTGATAAAGTTTCCTTTAGAAAACGGCAAATAACATCAGTAAAATAAAAACCATTTAAAACATTTTGTTAATTTACACCAACTTTTTAAAATACAAAAATTGAGCAAAATTCATCAATAAAAAAGTGAACGAACATTTTAAATACAATTTTAAATGTATTCAATTTGGTTGCTCCCCTTAAATTTATATAAAGTTTTTTGGTTTCAAAGTAATAAAATTAATATATTTATTCATTCGATTAAGTAACCAGTTAAACACAAACTGATAAAACTTGTATGTTAATATTGTTATACCCTTCATCACAAAAAGTGGAAAAAGAGTATAACTAAGTTTGTCATTCCGTTTGTAATTTCTGAAATATCAATTTCCGACCTCATAAAGTGTATATACATACATATTCTGAGTCGTTATGCAAAGCGAAGTTGATTGAGCTTCGTTCGTTTTACTGTCCGTGTTAATGTTGGAATCAAGTTTGCCAAGGCACTAGATTAGGTAGAAAAAATTTAAATACGCCAATCAATCAAACATGGTGTCGAAAGAGGTGCTATTGGAAAATAGAAAGATCGGTTCATGTCCTTCGACACACCGGCAAAACATCACGCCTACCTCTAATTTTTCTATATTATTTGAAACAATGAAGTAACTCCAATCAAACATAAAAAATATATGAGGCTATAGAGAATTAAAAAATAAAAAAAAAATATCTAGTGAAAAAATTGGCACTCGCCCATGTTTCTGGAGTTACGGGCCTCTGAACTTTTAAAGTTTTTTAAAATATCAATATGGGTATCGTTTTAAAGCTTCTGAGAAGATCTTGAGAAAAATGCCAAAACTATTTTAAAACGCTAAACCCATTTAAAGAGCCGTTGATATTTTTATGTGTTTAATTATTTAATTCTCTGTTACCTCAATATATGTTTTATTTTTTTTATTAGAGCTACTTCACTAAACTAGATTTACATACCTGGTGAAGGGTATATAAGATTCGACATAGCCGAATATAGCACTCTTACTTGTTTTTTTATGTTCGTGTTTATATGTAGAAAATATTTTATTATATAAAACAGTTAAGATAATATAACCGGAATAACGATAGAATCTAGCTTTTTAAAAATATACATTTTTGAACAAATTTTATACCCGTTACCGCAAACTGTATATGAATTTTATCGTACAATTTCCAATAAACTTTTAAGTCTAGAATAATTATATTCTTCGCTGTATGAAAAATTTAAAATCTTTGCTAATTTCTTCTTTTATGGAAAAAAATCGAAATCCTGTCAATATTAAAGTATTTTTTATAATAAAGCAGATATTCGACTTTTAAAACTAAAAATTTAATGTTTTTATTAATTTTGAATCCTTTCGTTACTTCTTACATTCTATTGTTTAGATTGGCAAGAAATTTTCTAGTGTTAAGAAAAAAAATTATGTTTCTTATTGTAGTGCAGAAATTACTTCCCAAGTTATTTTAATGTTAAATAGAATAAAAAATTTAAAAAAATCCAACTTTTGGAAATTTCTAAAAAATTTTTTAGGAATTGTAAGATTTACATCAATTAAAGGTAATATTTTTATAAATTTTTTTATTATATAAAATTGTATGCAAATGCATAATTTTACTCAATTCTTTTTTATATTATAAAAACCTTTTTATCAATTGTTTGATGTTGTTTTTTTCATATTTGCATGCATCTTCTTCCTGACGCAAATACTTGTTTAAAACGTTCTGACATAACTATTTACCTGTCTAAAGTTAGAAAATAAATTCTATGGAATGATAAGAATTTCGTAATGCTGCACCTCCAATGTATTCCAATTAATTGCACTTTAACGTCAAAAGATTTTAATACGATAAACACAATGGTAGACATTGAGAAATAAAAATTTACTATATAAATTTTCGAGGCAAAATTATACACATTGAATGTTTTGTTTTTATTTTACAATTTTGCTAAGGATAAAAAATAAAAAAATATTAACTCATAAAAAAATAAGTAGTCTGTGCGAGCATAAAAAATGCAATCGCTTGAAATTTAAAATTTACCCAGCTCCTGCTAGTAGCCCGATTTCGAAATTGCATTCAAATAATTTTTAATAGGTTTCCTATAACGTTGAGATCATCATTGATTGTGTATATCACAAAATTATTGTTGCTAGAACTTTGTTTATAACCAAATAAGTTATTTTTTTTCGGCCCAAGATTTCGTATATTTATTTATAAATTTTTTTAGAATGACAAATAATTTACAAAATTTTTTTCTTAATTTTTGAAAATAGTTCACTTGCAGAATGAATGCATTTGTACGTTGTAAATATTATCTAATTAAGAAAAAAAATAAAATACGAGGAAAAAATCATAATTAATTAATTTGTTAGACGAAGTACAGAATTTTTTTTTAAAGAAATCGACCATCAATAACATAAATTATGTTAAAAAGTAACGTTAACTTGTAAATTTGTAATTTCATTATCTAGCCAAAGATTACAAACCAGAAAGGGAAAAAATTTTTTTTTGGACATGAAAAGAATTTTTTAAATAGCAGTTTTTAAATCTTTAGATTATTTATTTTTTTCTAACTAAAAACTTGTAGCAAATTAACTATTAAAAAAATATGTATAAAGTACATTTAAAGAAGTGAAAAACTATTTCGACTTTTTTATATGAATTTATTTTCTTAACATTTGTCTAAAAGTACGGAATAGAGAAAAGTCCTCTAGCAATTCTTGCTAAACAGGATAACATCAAAGCAATTTACGCATTGATTCGATCTGTTTAACATTTAATTTTATCCATGATGATAAAGCTCCATAGTGAATTAAATGTATCTAAAGGTTTCTTTTTCTATGGAAATAAGTCTATTTGTAATAGCTCGCAATTTATGTTAATAAAAATGTTAATAGAAGTATTAAGACATGTTTATGATTTTAAAACTTGCTGCAAAAAAAGGGAACTTTTTAATTTTATTGTGTCGGTTTTTAATTTAAATTACAAAAGAGTAAAATTTTATTGAAAATACTCTTACTGCTCAATAATTTGACCCATCGCTCATGCTTGAATGTTTTCGTTCTCTTTTGACAGCAGCTAGAATTTGCTTAAGTGGCTATTGCATGTCTGTCAAAGACAGTGTTAACTTCTTTATGCACATTTTGATAATGTTAACAGAATGTTGTGCTCCGTTATAAAAGCCCTAAAAATTATATCCTTTCCTTCTATCGACTTCTGCAATTTACACAAACGAGAGTTTACAAAAAAGAGAATAGAAAGAAGGAGAGAATATAAAAATACAACAGTAAAACTACGCTAGGAGTATCAAATTAGTTAAGGCCGGGGCACATAGAATCCGTCATACGTTAAACTTTGACAAATTCAACTGACAAGTAAGTTAAAATACATGTTTTCTTATGAGCGTTGTCACAATTAATACGTGTCCGTCAACACAAAGTACGAAAGTTGGTCAACTTTTAACTTTTGAATACTTTGACAACTATCAACTGCTTCTTCTTCTCTGTTTTCTTTTAACTCTTGCTGTGTTTCAATTGTGTTTTGTGATTTTAAGAAAACAATTTTGGTGGCAAACTATAAAATACAATTTTAATTAATTTAAAAAGTGAATAAAATACAAATTAAATTTAAAAGTGAATAAAAATAGAGAGCAAGCTTTGGTTTAACATCCGTCAGCAAAGTATTCATTGTGCCAACCTCATCCGTCGTTACTTTGACTTTAGTTGAATCTTTAAAAGTTTAACGTATGACGGATTCTATGTGCCCCGGCCTTTAGGAAAATGACACGATACGTTAAATGAAATAAAAAAAAGTATGTTTGTATCACTGTCACAAGTCCCAGCGTTGCATTTTCAATTCCTCAAACATTATAAAATTTAAATAGAAGCTGACGTTTAGAACATATGATTTACATGTAGCTCATTAATAATTTAATATAAGATTGCTTTAAATTATAAAATATACATATTCCACTGTTAAGATTTTTTTTAATTCTTGGGAATTAAAATGTTTTAATGTGATGTTAAAAAATTCAATTGTTTAGTTCACAAACATCCTCTATCTTAAATTTTATTTTAAAATACACTATTCGTGCATTAATTTGTTAACACGCAACTTATTTTTATTGTATCATTTGTATAATTTAACTGTTAAAAACGTTAAATAACAAGGAAGAGGAAGAATAAACCTATTTTTGCTTTAAAACAAAAGGCAAATGTTAAATTTTTAATAAACATATTTTTTACATTATTTTCTATTTAATTAAAATTTTAATTTGAACTCTGAGTGAATTTTTTATATATTTATTGCTCTTCTAAATTTAAATTTTTTAGCATATCATTTAATATTCCACTTTTAAATGAGTAATAATGTGCAGAAGTTTTAAAAATCTCCTAAAAAAATGTCTGTTTACGAATCACTGCTTGACTGTCTGATTTAATACCATGGCGTTGCAGTGGTGCAACCCAGCAGGAAAACCAGTAGCTGTTGCTGTCATTTTAAAAGTGCTTTTCGTATAAATAATTGAATTATATCCGAAAAGATGCGAAAATTATTGAACGTTATACACGAATGTCCCTATGAGCGACACTACGCCAGCGTAATCATTTTAATTTCAAACTATATTGCTTTCTTTAAAACTTTTTTAAGAGAATAGTTTGGTATTTTATTATTATAGAGATAGCTCGTATTTTGTTTTATTTTTTAATTATTTTATTAAAATTCAACCGAAGGAGGTATTAAAATTCGTTTGATTCTAAAAAAGTCATAAATATTTAATTTTTATCAGGACTTAAAGATTATGTAACATAACTTAGATACAGCTTAAAGGCTTTTTTACAGTATCACTTATTTGGTCATTTTCGTCTATTCGAATCTGCTTTTCGTGCAAAAGTGTGTAAGCAAATTGTTTTAGAACTATCCTCAGTGGTATTTTTTATCATAAACACAACCACCTTTAGGAATACAAACAAAAGCTGAAAAAAGATAAAGAAAAATTAGAGGGAGGCGTGGTGTGTTCCCCGCTGCCTTAAAGGACATGGACCGATCTTGCTGATTTTCAATACCAAAATTTTCGACACAATGTCTGTTCGATTATCGTATTTAAATTTTCTCTAGCGCATCTAGTGCCTTTGCAAAGTAAATTTCAACACAAACATGGACGAACATTAATAGAATGTTTTTTATTTTATAGGGTCGGAAATGAATATTGTAGAAATTACAAACGAAACAACATACTTAGATATAACCACCTCTAGTGAAGGGTATAAAAAGAACAAATGTAATTTCTAAAGTTATTAAAAAAATAGAAACATTGTGTTGGGGAATTCGCGGGCTACAGGAAGCCAAGAATTTTCTGATAATTGATTTACCCAGGCTTCGGTTCATTTCTTTTAATTTCTAAAAATTTTTCAAAAAGAAAAATTATTTACAAATGTATGCGGACGTGTTCCATAGAAAATAAGAAAAATTATACATTCGCGGAATAAAATGCAGAATTTTTTCGACTGCTATATCCTTCATCTGCATTCTTCGCATCTATCTACCTTAGGTTGTGTACATTATAATTATCATCTGTTTGACCAACTAATCAGTATTAGTTTGTTTAAACGAAGTCAGCACGTAACCCAAAGCATTTCTTTGTTGTTCTCTCTGCAACACGTCTTGTAATTTGTGTTTTCTTTTCGTACCAACTTACAGTATCGCCACAAAATGCAATTTATCTTTCAACAATTTTCTAGAAATTATATTAGTAAATGAACCCAAGCCAAAAAAAAGTTAATTTTAATTCATTTAATTTTATTTTGAGAGTTAATCAAGTGTTTAATAGAATCAATTATTTCAAAAATAAGAAACCAATGTTTTAATTAATATTTTGTTGAACCAATTATAAATTTAATTAACTTGCAATAAAAGCTTTGATTCATGTAAAATTATTTTGATGTGTCGCTTTTTATTTATATTCTTTTTTATCGATTTGCAGGTTAATAAATCTTAAATAGGCAACTGTTTGTGAAACTATGTTTATATATTTTCGATCTGTAGTCTTAAAAAGCTTCAATAAACAATTTTTAAAATAAAAAAAATTTACTGTTAACTATACCGTTGGGTTTTTCCTCCTTTAAGCCAAAAATAATCAAAATAAGCTTATTTAGGAATTTTGTTGAAATAAAAAAAAATTGTTCTGGGGTAGAAAGGTAAATTTTAAGAAAAAAATAATAAAAAACTATTGGCAGCCCATATTTTTAGAGTTTTGGAATCTCCACAGCACTCTGTAGGGGAAAGGGACAATATGGGTTTTATAGGAACACTTTTGATAATTTCTATTTAGCGCCATACATATCACAAGCAATTTATTAACCCATTATGAAACAGAAAGCATTGTAAAAAATAAAAATTTTGGTTGAGTAATCATGCCGGAATACACTCCTAAATGTTTATGTACATACATGTATATTAAATGTACATACATGTATATTAAATAATGGTTTTTATTAGAAACATGGGTATTTTTTTTAATTGCTGCTGTTGTCAAAGTGGTAAACACGTTGACTACAAACCTGGTTGTTCAGGGTTCAAATCCTGCGGCAATCAAAATACAAAAAAATGTTTTTTTCTGTTTAATGGTATAAATACATATTCAGAATGAACAAAAAAAAAAACGTGCAGTCTCCTTCGTCGGTACTTTCTCATAGCAGATTCGCCGACGAAGTAAAATAACTATCTATCTTTCTCCTTTCCGAAGTAAAATAACTATCTATCTTCCTCCTTTCCTAAAGAATGTAGCACGGTTACGAAAAATAACTAAATAGGTTTTAATGCTTGAAGTACTTCTTCTCTTTAAAACAAAAAAAAAAAAAAAAAAAAAAAAAAAAAATAATAATAATAAAATTTTTTCAACATAAATTTGTAGGGAGCGTGATAGTTTATTTAAAAAGCTTTTCTATGAAACCCATTTTGGACAATGTCGTCACATAATATTAAGGATATTTGAATTATTTGTAAAAGCCTTAGCTGTTCGTAACTCCAAAAGCATGAAGGTGGCACTTAGAGAAAAGTAGTGCAATTTGAAATAACAACTTTCAATTTTTATGGCATTAATAATGTTGTAAAAAACCCAATTAGGATTGAAAGGATATTTTTAACAAAAATCACCAAAGTGAGTCTTTTAAGACTACACAAGGTGACTTTAAAATGATTTATCAGTTGTGCGTTTAAAAAGAGACTGAATTATAAATCCGACAAACGCAAAGAAAGTGACTTATTAAAAAAACAAAAATATTTAGCGCAGCATACGAAAAAAAAAATTATTCAAATGTTGTTTTTATTTTTTATTTTTATTTGGTAAAATATGTCTTTTCGTAGAGAAAATATATATACAAATGTGAAGTCACCCAATTTTACCGGTATAATGGTACTAAAACAGTTGTAAGCATATTTTACTTTTGTAAACGGAAAATTTTTTACACTGTCTACAGATAACTGGAATAAATAATTTAAGACACATTGTTTTTTTTTAATTAGAATTTTAAGAAATTTGGGAATGACACAAACGAAGTCGTGGACACTGCTAGTTAAAAATAATAGAAGTTTATCAAACTGAAAAAAAAACGTTGTTTGCCATGTTTGATTTTTTAGAAAATACAATTAGAAATGTGCGTACAATATGATTCGAAAAAGACTCGCAAAAAGCTATTAATATGATCAAAAAATGGTGTTGATAAGTATAATTAAAATCAGTGTCAAAAACGAGTCAAAAATGCGATTCAAGAGGGACTCGTTCAGAAGAGTCGCATCTAGGGTACCATTTTCTCCCGACAAAACAATCACTTTCGACTCCAAAAGGTGCGCAAAAACGATTAATACAATCGTGTAGACAAGTAAACAAAAGGCCAGAATTTAATCAATAATTTAAAAAAATTCTAATAATAATTATAATATAAAATAGAACTGTAGATAAAAATGACTTAAAGAATTTCGGTACAGTGTTGATGGAAAGCATAGCAAACTTTTCACATCCACATAGTTTTAGAACAATTAAGAATATTAAAAAAAATTAAAAATAAAAAATCGGTATATTAAAAAGAAAATGAAAGTTTAAAGGGAGAAGTAGTATATTTATTACAAATATAACAAAAAAAATGTATGTAGAAACTTAATTACAGCCCCGTGCCGAGATACGCATTATTAAGTCTAATATCTTTTTTTAATTTCATTTTGCGTTTTCTTAATTCTATTGATTGTTTCTTACTTTAGACAAACATCCTTTGCATTTCTGCAAATAAATTAACTTTTTTTTTAATTTATAAACATAAAAATATTAATTTATTATTTATAACAATAAATTCATATTGTTATTTCTAAATTATTATCGTAAAATTTGTGTAAAACTTACTGCCAAAAAAAATATTTTTATAATTAGTTCCAAGCAACAAAAAAAATTCTCAGCCTAGATACCACCTGAGGTTTAATATGATTCTAAGTAATTAATGCGTTATCAATCTAATAACCATTTGTTTGTTTCTGCTATTAAAATAATTCCTTATTATTTTGAGGGGTTTTATCTGTGTTTTTTATTTTTTTTTTTATAATAAACAAATCTGTTGGATGGAAATAAATTATTGAAAATGTAATGTAGTGAATACTTCAAAACAATTTAAGAACTTTTTCAGTTTAATTCTCTTTACTTTTTAATTAAAAAAATTGAAGCAGAGAAAACTGTTTTTATTAAATAATAAATTTGTTTAAAATAATTTTTTTTTTTAAATCAGCCCACAAGTGGAGTGAAGCGTTAGAACGTTATTAACTCTAAAAATTGACACTTACATTAGATAATTATTTTCTTATTCTCTCAAAAGCAAAGCTTAAGAAACAGTATTTACACCAGAAACTTCAAAAAGAAGTTAAAGGAAATTCTTAATTTTTTGCTTAAATTTCAGCTAGCTATTCTCCAATCTTTCGACTACATAAGTTTGCTACTTATACGAGATATTCAAAGAATTTACTTAAAGGGGACAATGTTGTTTCCTTGTAAGGAATTACTGATTGGGATAAAAATGTTCTCAGTGAGCGGGCTTCAAATAAATATTTACAAACCTAAACCAAATTTAAAACTAAAATAAAATCACTTGGCTAAGACATTAAAATAGTTGGAGCAATAATCAATTTAAAAATTCATACTTCCTTTTTTAATTTAAATACTAACAAATTTTAAAAAGAAAAATTATTTACAAATGTTTGCGGACCACAAAAAAAGAAAAAGTTAACGCTAACGGAATGCAATGCCTCATTATCCGGACCGCTACAGCCTTCATCAGCATTCTTTGCATCTACCTACCTTAAGTTGTGTATATTGTAAACATCATCCATTTAGCCAACTAATCAAAATTAGTTTGGTTAGACGAAGTTCACACACAACTCAAAGCATTTCACGGTTCAATCCCTGATCGGGAAAAAATTGAAAATTTAAAAATTCATACTTCCTTCATAACAATCAGTTTGAAACAGAAACATATTCTAATGTGGTAAGCAGGTTCGTAAGATATGACGTCTTCTGGATAGCACGTCAGTATTATAATCTGGCAACTTTTCACTTTAACTTTATTTATGTTATTACAGCAAAGTGAATGATTCATTAAAAGATTTATCAGGGATGGTAAAGCTAATACCATTTAATTTTTTTGTATATTTAGAAACTAAAAAGTAAAATAGTTCTTCAGTCTTACGGTATAATTGTTCTTTATATTTTGAGATACTTTTAAGAAAATACGTAAAATAAATATGATGATAGTAATATTATAGTGTACTGACCCAAGTAGTATAGGAAAAAGGGGGAAAACCTAAACCTAAAGTAGTTCTTTCTTCTAAATTGTATTAAAAAAGTTATAACTTTTCCAACTTTTGTTACTCATGATTTACATCGCCAGCATGTTTTAGCATATTGAAAAAGCTAAAAACTTTAGAAATAGATGAAAATAGATGACTGATAATAGTTGTAATGAACACCGAGTTTAAGAGATACGCGTTTGATAATTTAATTGTTTAAATAGATCTTTTGTTATCTACTCATTAAATAAGATGTTACGTAGTTGTAACTGCTAAAGGTTCTTCCTAGCAAAATCAGTTTTGTTAAAGGAAATTTATTGTTTGAAAATTCACAACTGATTAAAATCGCCAAGTAAGGAGTTGCTGTTAACCATCTTCTTCTTTAATCCTCTAAAGAAATATTTTCAAATTTATTTAAGAAATTAAAAGATTTTATAGAAGCTACTCGGACTACCTACTGATTCCACATTAAGATTTGTAATGCCGCCTGGAACATCGTTACAACCATGACAACCAGTAATTCGATTTAAGGTAAACGTAAGAACTGGCAGAAGATCAGCAAATTTAACAACGCATTAAATTACGAAGCTAAAACCACCTCGCGTCTACTTCGTTCACATCATGTTTTATATTTAACTTTTATAAACTTTTTGTTGTTTATTTTGAAATATTTATGAAACAAACAGTCCCAAAACCTGGCTGACGTGTTTATTTAAATTGTTAATATGGGAGCATCAACTTCTACTAGAGTTTGTACATAAAGGTCTCAAGGAGTAATATTTTATTTAATGATTAGCTTTGTGGATAAACAAGTTAATATCATCATTATGTAAAAATGGAATTACAAGTATGAAACAAAAAACCTTAATGTCTTTTATAATTTTTATGAATTTTTGTTTTCTTTGTATTACATTTTAACGAACAGTTCAGTTTAAATTATTAAACTGGTTTTTCGTGCACTATTAAGTTTTCCATTGAAATTATTTAATTTTAATATGAATTTCAACATTTTTATACATATTTATTTACTTATTTTGGTGGCATAAGTCACTTTGCTTTTAAGCTGATGAACATATTCTAAAGATTGTGTTTCAAAGGTCTTAAAAGTATTGAGCCTTAAGCTCAATTTCAGGATGATTACTTTTTCCCCAATAAAAACTTTGGTCAACATAGAACCGTAGCAGCTCTTAACAAATAATTTTTTTTCTTCCGAATAAGTGACTTATGCCACTTTTAAAATTAACGGCTCATATGTGTGTACATAAGAAAAGTAAAAAAAATTTGTCATAATAAGATAAATATTGTATTTTAATACCCAATATTTGGAAATAGCAAGACACACAGCCGTACAATTAATACGTTTGTGTATGACAAATTATGGACTAAAAACAAATATTTCCAAAAATTTAATAAAATGTAAAAAAAACACCACAGAAGTTGTAGGCAGCTTGAATTATTAAAAAACTATACACAGAAAACAAAGTCTTTACACAATTGCGAGGTCACACCTTTTTACAATTAATAAACAGATGATTTGTTTTTGTGCTAATTTAACAATAAATAAATAAAATTATTAAATATTAAATATTAAAAAAAACGTTTCCCAAGAATTTGTTTAAATTATGGAAACGAAGAGTTTTTCCGATTTATTTACATTACGAGTGTGTAAAACATGTCGCTTCTACAATTTTTTTTTTGTTGTTGAATTTTTTAGAAGTCTAATTGTGAGGTAGTTGTTGTTTATTTAATATAATATTACAAGATTGTATTTATAAATGTATAATACATGTTTATTCCTTAAGTTGTTTGCTTAGATGAAAGCTTAAACAGCCAATACTAGTAGTGCGCTGATCTTCCTGAAATTTTTAAGTTGGTATAGAGTTTGCAATACAAAGACAATCTTTAACCAAAGCCATTAGGTAAAATTAGTTATGAAATGTGTTATTTTACTATATAATAGTTTTTTAAGAAGCCCAAAGAATTTTTTAAAGGTAATTTAATGCTCAAAAATTTAATACCGTACATTTCTTAATAAAAAGACAAATTTATGTTGGCTATTAATCAAAACCAACAATTATAGTCAAATCGTACTATAATTGCAGATACATTTGGAATTCGTCCCTAGAATTATACTCTAGTTGTAGAAAATAATAACATAGTTACCAATAACCATAATGTGCTTTCATAATTTCGCATTTATAAAACTTTTAATCATTTCAGACCCCTACAAATATTCTAAGTCCTTAGGGCTAGCGAAGTCGATTGAGCCATCTGTCCGCCCGTGCTAATGTTGAAATCAACTTTTCCAAGGCTCTAGATGAGCTAGAGAATTTTTAAATATCGCCAATCGATCAGACATAGTTTCGAAAAATGCTTCTAAGAGTCGGCAAGATCGGTCCATGTTTTTCTAGGGAGTGGGCAAAACACCTCAACTTTTTTTATATCATTTGAAACAAATCTAGTTTAGCGAAGTAACTCTAATCAAAAATTATGGGCCGATAGAGAATTAAAAAATAAGAAAACACATCGATAAAAAAATTGTCTCATGCCCATATTTTTCGAGTTATGGGCCCTTAAATTTTCATAAAAAAGTTTGATAGTCAATAAGGTCAATTAAGGTATCACTTAAAAGCTCTTGAAGAGCTCTTTCCGGAAATACTTTAATTTTGTAAGTTTATTATTTGTAAGTTTATTATAATCAATACATAAAGTTATATAATTAGGTGATCATAATATAATACGAATTAATCATTATATGATAGCATACAAATTAAAAAATTTGTCTCTATAAGTGAGTCAAATAAATAGTCAATATGCTTGCCAAGATATTGATTATATTTCATGTATTAAAGGCACGTCTTATTTACGTGACAACAGAAAGAAAAAAAAACTAAAATCTATTTGAAATAAAAAGCTTAAGTTACATGTTTTATTGATGCTATGAAAAAAAAAAATACGCCTGATTGTAAATATTTTTTAGTTTTTTTTTTGCAGTTCAACCAGCAACTATAGTGATTTCGAATTTGCGGCTTAAATTACTTGTGGACTCCTACTACTTATTAGTTTAAGATGATTTTAACCACACGGTATGCCCAAAAATGTATTGACAGTTGTTTATGTGGATTTATTGTTAATTCAAGGCATAAAACAAAGGAAAAAACGACATTGAGACTAAAGCATGACTTCTACTCATGCAAAAAATATTTTAAAAATTTTTCTTTAGAGCTAACAACTTCTTTACTTTGCAGTGTTAACCTTGCTAAAGTACAAAATTAATTTCACAAAAAACAAAACAAAAAATATTAATAAAATATTGACTTTAAACTGTCGCCAATAATAAAAAAAAAAAAAAAAAAAAACAGATACTAAAGAATGAAACAGTAGTTAACAAACTTGCAAACATTTCCATCGCTGTGTGTTGTTATCCGTTTCAAAAACTTTAACCTCAGAAAAAATTTAAAAGTTTTCACATATTGCCGGATTTTTAGGCAATTTGTAGAAGGCAAGTTTACAGTTCACATTTAATTGAACCTTTCTAATAACTTTTTTTAAGCTTAAGCTATTACTTAGAAGCTCTTAATCAAAGCGAATTGAACAGGTGACTGCATAGGTCATGGGGTCAACATACGTATGTTTTACGTTTACATGTATTTTGTTTTTGTAAAAACTATTAAGCTGTCAAAAACATCTAGCAATATGTATGTATGTATTTGTGAAAAATAAGAAAACCACTAAAAATATATTAAAATACATACACACATATTGCCAGACGATTTTGACAGCTCAAAAGTTTGACAAAAGCAAAATACACGTAAAAGCTAAAACATATTTGTTTTTTTTTTACAAAGAGAAGTAGCATTTTTTTAGCTATATTCGTAACCGTGCTACATTCTTTAGGAAAGGGAGAGATGAGAGATAAGACAGGTGGTAAAAAGAGAAAGATAGATTATAGCCCTCTTATTATTTATTTTACTTCGCCGGCGAATATGCTACGAAGAAGTACCAAAGAAGGACGCTGCATGTTTAATGTTAATTCTAAATATCTATTTATACCATTAAACAGAAAAAAACATTTTATTTTTTGATTGCCGCAGGGGTTGAACTCTGGCCAACCAGGTTTGTAATCAACAAGTTTAGGACCTTGACTACAGCAGCCTCAATAATATTAGTTTTATGTTCAGAAAGTAACAAGCATGAACATCGGTTGTAAAACGTTATAACAGACTCTTTACTTTAACGATAAGAGAATTTTAATGCATTAATATTCGTACACTGCTAGAAATTTTAATTAAACTTTGATAAAGAAAAGTTAAACGCTTTAATTTTTAATTTCCAATTTTACTTTTGTTGCTATAGCGGAATGGCTATAACGGTATAAATGAGAGATACTCGTATATAGAGATCTATATATGAAAACTATAGAGATATTCAGATTAATAAAATTTTATACTAATAAAACATATTTTTAACCGGTTTAGAATAGTTCTATTTCTTTCGGTATTAAGGAAAACTTAAAAATTATTTACTAAATTGATAGTTTTTGTTGAAGAAATTGCTTTGAGTAAATTTTGTTGAATTTACTAATTTTTTTATTTGTGAAGTTATGGTTTTATGCAAGTTGTTTTCTAAATTCATATTAACAATTAAAATGCAATAAATAAAGTAATTTAATAAAATTATGATAATTTTCGAACAATTAAATTTGTTTCTTTAGTTCTCTGGCAAACCTTCTATTTATTTTTAAATTTAAATATTTTTTCGTAAAATATTTTTTTTTAAATCCCATTTTTCTGATAAACTTTTTTTTAGCAAAAATTTGTTTTCTCGATGAAAGTGTGATCTAACGGGTTTTTGATGGAAATATAATTTAAAGGGTTTCATATCCTTAAGGCGAAAACGTAATCCTATTGATTTCTCTAAAATATCTGGTCATCTTTTACAAGATAAAAGATACAGGGTGTCCCCGAAGCAACATGATTTTCACGTTTGTATGGAGCACTCTGTCCATACAATAGGTGTCCCAATAGATATACGATTTTAAGCCGTGAGATGCTGACACTTTAAATATACTCAGAATATGTAGTACTACGTTCGCTACAAGGACAAGTTAAAAAAATATAATTTTAAATTAAAGGTTGTTTCTGTGCCTTTATATTTTAAGCCGATACTGACAGATATTTTAAGTATCAAGAATAAAAAACTAAATTAAAAAATATAGAAGTTAGGTTTTGACGTACACTGTCTTATCTTTTATAACGAAACAATCAGACACAAAAATATCTGTAAAAAATGCAGTTCAATATATAAGGGTGGCCAAAACATGATACGGAACCTTTATGTGTAAGCCCAACTCGCGGTTGGCTGTTTTATTTTAATAATTTTCTAGGTTTTGGTGGAATTTCTATCTGAAGCTTATTGGCTCTGATGTTAATCAAGAACAAAAAAGAATTAATACAACATTAAGTAGATGTTTAAAATTAACTGCTGTGTGTATTTAATTTTACACCTGACCACTCTATTTATCCTTAATGAAATTAAGACAACTTATTAGTATTTATAAGTGTTTTTTAATTGCCTTAATGAAATTTCTCTTTAAAATAATATTTAAACAATAAGAGCGCTATATATTTGGCTATGCCGAATCATATATACCCTTCACCATATATTTTGCAGAGGAAAATAAAAAAAAATATTTACTCTACATAATTTTACATAAAAATGTCACCAGCTCTTAATGGGTAAAGCAATTTTGAAAATTCCTTAAAAGCTTTTAAATGATTCCCATATTAATATCTGCAAAAATATAGTACACAATCGTACTTTTCTGTGAAAATTCCAGAAGATCATAACTCGAAAATATAAGCACCAATTTTTTCACCTGATTCACCTATCGCCCCATGCATTTGGACATGGATCGATCTTGTAATAGCAAAACTTTCGAAACTAAGCCTGATCGATTGGCGTATTTATTTTTCTCAAGCTCTTCCAGTGCCTTGGCAAAGTTGATTTCAACAGGAACACCGACGGATAAACGGAATTCGCTCAATCGACTTCGCTATGCATAAGAACTCAAAATATATAAACTTTATGGGTTCGAAAATGGATTTTGTAGAATTACAAATGGAACGACAAACGTAGATTTACCCTTTTTTTTATCTGTGGTGAAGGGCATAAAAATATGGTCGGTTTACCTAGAATCATTATGTGTAAATTGAAGTAAAATTATGTTTTATTTCTTTAGTTTTAAATTACATTAACATTTGTTTAATATTTTACCGCTTTTAGTTGTCATATTTCTGTTGTTTATTATAACATTGAAAAATTTCCTTTTAACCATTTGTTGACATTTATACCTCGTGTCTTTGCTTTGCAGATGTGAATGTCGAAGAGTATAAATATTTTTAACGTTTTTTTCTAGTCCCCGCCATCATTGTTTTTTTCTGTTTGCTTGATTTATTAACATAGTTAACTAAGAAACTAATTATTTGTTTGTTAACCAACAATTTAACTTTTGTTCTCAAGAAAATAAACAAGTGTTAGTATCTATCTATTACACATAGGTCTCTAGCTATACGGTAGTAGTAATTTACTTTGTGTGGGAAGTGCCCACGTAAAACAGTAATAAAATAAGTACCCACTACGAATTTTAATATTCAGCAAGATCGATTAACTGCAGTGAACAGCTATAACTTTTCAAAATTTCCAAAAATTTATATTAACAATATGTGGTTAGATGAGACTTTAAGATACCAGTTTGCATAGTTTTAAATTTTCGCTTACCATCCCTAGTAGAAAATGACTAAAATATGTATTTATAAACAAAAAAAAAAAAAAAACTAATTTAACTAAAAAAATATTGAAATGTATTTTGATGGTAAAGTAATTTGAGAAACTAAAAATATGTTTTTACATCAAATCATTTGAAATTATTATTAAACAAACAATAAATTTATGCGTCACCACAACCCGACAAAAAAAAAAAAAGAAATGCAAAAGAAGTAGGTAAAATGAAATGTTTCACTAAAAGGGAAAAACGCATGATTTGAACATTAGCTTGTCATTAGCGAGCATGGGTTCACATTAACAAAACGCCTTGGCATTTATGAATGAATGATTAAAACCAGTGAAAATTCGGTAAATAGGAATCGTGCTTTTTTCTTAACTTTTCTTTGTGATAATTCCTTTTTTTCACGAACTTTCATGAGTTCAAAAGTTATAACTTAAATAAAATAAGCCAACTTATTAAAAATGCATTGTAGAGAATAAGTGCAAAAAACATAATTTTTGAACTACTTCAATTGGGACTGGCACAGGTAATTTTAGACTTAATAAGCAATTATATATTTTTAAATGTTTTTAGAACGATACGCTATAAATGTGTTTCTGTATTTCCATCAATAAAATTTTTTGAAAAATTTATATAAGTACTGAGTGATTCTTTTGTCTTTAAAAAAAATAAATTTTTTATATACAAATTTATATTTAAATTTATATTTAAATTTATACTCTCCCCCTTTTGGGCCAATCTTTTCTTGTTAAGTTATTGGGACCCAGATTTGCTCGCTACTGCTGTATTATGATCGAAATCGGTATTTAAAAATTTTTGGTTATAAATATAAAAGATAATCTTGCGAATAGAAAAAATAATTTTAGAAATTTGATCAGAAAATACTTATTGGGATTATGAACAACTCTTCTTTAAAAATTAATTGATATTTTTGACATACATATGTATTTAACTCAAATGCACCGATGCAATAAAAGCTAAATAAAAACATTTCTACGTTTTGCAAACTTGTTAATATTTCATTCTTATTATTGCTAATAAAATTAGTATAATTCCATGATTATGATTATGATTTTATAATTTCAAATATAAATAGCATCATAACTAGTAATAAAAATTGTAGTTTTTACCATTGTAAATTATTTTTAAAAATTTTGGAAAATCAAATTTTTTTTAAATTTTTTTCCTTTGTGTCCAAATAACTTCGGAACTATCGGAGATTGTCAAGGGTTATTCAAATTTAAATTTTTTCGTATATTCTATAATAAATTGCACAAGTTTTTAAAAAGTTATGTTTAATTATCTTCAAAAATTGTTTATTTTACAAAAAAATTTTATAAATAAAATTATCAATAAAATTTGAAGTTTTTACTATTTTGTAATCAAATAAATTGTGAATAAATAACAACATTTTAGTTTTTTTTAACATACTTAATTTAATTGTTTTGGTACTATTTAATTTTTTTTCATTTTTAAGGTTTTTGGATAGAATTTTACACTTAAATTATAAATTACTGTGATTCTTATCAGTATTAGTTTTTTTTGCACAGTAAAGATTTTTTGCAGATATTCTGAGTTTTTTTTTTTTTTGGGAAATTTGAAATGTTTACGGAAATCAACTTCATTACATTTTGTTTTTTCTAGTTCTGTAGAGTCTAAAATTAAAATTGTGATCTTATCATATTTGGTTGAATTCATGTCTTTTCGTTTAAGTTTAAATATTTGATGGAGTTAAGACGTTTTTGTGCATTCATATTTTTATTTTAGATTTTTTTATATGTGATATATGTTTTTTAATGCCATTATTATCGTAACATTAAAATGTTTTGTTCAAAATTTTTGATTTTTGTTTAAAAAAAAAAATAATTTTGTAACTTAAATTTTTTGATCAATTATAAGAAATGATAAAATAAGATATACCATTTTTTCACCTGCATTCAAGGGTATACAAAAATATTAGGTTGCGGAGGAAATTTTGAGGTTTTATTTAAAATTTAAATTCCCTTGTAAAATTTCTATAATTTTGTTTATTTATTTACTGTGTTCTTAGCCCCATCCCACCAACATATTACGACCGATTCGAATTGACTAACCGCATAATAAAAAGTTTTTTTGTGCAATTTTCTCTCCGTAATATATCCTTTACGTTAATCCGGACAAACAATAGAAGAAATATTTTTTTTGTTAGTACTGGCTGAACTGAAAACTTCTTGTAGTTCAGTTGAATTAACGATTAAATAAATAATTTTAATAAAAAAAAATAAATAATAATAGAAAATGTTGCAATAAATTATTTAAGGGTTCTCAAATGAATATTTAAAAACATTAAAAAAATTAAAATAATAAATGAATTTTAAAAAATGTTTCATATAGCAGGTGAAGTATTTAAAGTTGGACTTAATTTTTTTAAGCTGGATTAATGGTATCAGAACAAGTATCATTGGCTTAAATATATAACGACTGAATGATACTTTAGCATTTATGTCGTTAACGTTAGAAAAGTTTCAGCTTTTTAAATATTAATTGATTGCAACGACTTCTCTGGATTAATAATAATTTTATGGTACTTAAAGAAATGATGGAACAGCATAAGAAATCCATTTAAGAGCATTTTAACTGATTTTAGTCGTAATTATTTTGAATATTAAATTAGAACCTAAGATTTGCATATATGCAATAAAATAATCTTCAAACATAATTTCAAGCCTGTCAAAAGTTATAGAACTTTTTACGAAACGACAACCAAAAAACACTTGATACTTGAGACTTAAGTCTTCAGTAATTGGAGTCAGCCTAATTAAAATAACACATTAATTTATTAGGAATGCATATCATGAAACAAGAAATAAATAAAAAAAGACAAATAAATAAAACAAAATCCAAACCAAAACCAACAATAAAAGCATTTGTTTGCGTTGAAATAATTTTAATGCTGGAAAAACACTTAAAGTAAATAAAATAGCTTTAAACAAGATTTTTTAATAAAATAAGTAAATAATAGAATTTACATAAAATTAATTATTTATTGTCTTCAACTTTATTAAAGTGAAATTTGTCGAAAATCTTCTGGGTTTTACACATTTTAAAATAAACTTAAACAAGTCCATTTGAAATATTTAATTTGTTTTTAATGTGTAAGAGTAGCCTCTTCAGTATGTTTTTATTTATCTTGATATTTTGTTCAAAGTAAAATAACTTGTTTGACAATTTGTTTTGCCATTCATAGAAAAGTTAAGGGAGCTAATATTAAAATAAAAGTTTCGCAAGATTTAACTAAATGAAAAATCGTTTTTTTTTTTCGATTAAACTTTATTATGATCCAATTTTAAAATAAATGCAGTCGATTTTTAACGATGCAGTCAGTGCTGTACTGTTTCCTGCGATGCACATGTCTATTTTTTGGCTTCAAAGAGAAATCTGATGCAATAAACACAATCAAGTCCACCGACCATCGACTACAAGATGTTAAAAATAGAATACATGCGTGCTTATGAGAATTATTCTTTTAGCCGCTACACGACTTCCGACTACACGGCTACTTTTGTAGCCCGTAGCCAACTTAGGCTAATTTATATTTTTCTTGACTACAAAAAACAGATTAGTGCTGCCAATGCAATAAATGCGTGAAATGGTGGTTTTAAAAACGCAAAACATTAAATATCGCTATTAAAAACACGAAAAACTATTATAATGGCACCATTGAAAAATAATAATCATCTGTTCATTTGTTTACATTTTTCATTTACTTTTTATTTAGCACATTTTTTTTATTTTTTTGGTTGTTTTGCTTAGCTTTGATACACATGTCAAAACAGATGTTTATTTCTTGTAATTAGTGGTCGGTAGTCGTTAAAAGAATTAAGTAGCTGGCGACTTGGCTATTTTTGTAGCCAGCTACTTTTGTAGTCGGTAGTCGATGGTTGGTTGCCTTTGATTGTGTTTATAGCATGATGGTATCAAACAAAGCGATTTAAGTAGCCACTTATTGTAAATTTTTTAATTTAGCGGTAAGGCGACATTTTGGCGATTTCTCGCTTATTTTAACATAAACCTTAATGAGTCTCAACAAATACCGATATAAAAAATCATCCTATATTAAAAACTAAGAATTTTTAATTTTTACAATAAATAATTTGATCGATTTTGCCGATTTTTAAAATTGATTTCAGCAAATTTAATGAAAAAAATCTGACAACCCTAAAAACTCTTTATCGAATGAGATAATATTCTCTGTAACAAAAGCCTACTCCTAAGAGGTAACGATTAAATAAAAATATAAAAAGTACTAAAAAAATTACACATTTTACTTAGTTTATCAACACTGGTTATATCAAAGTTGAATTAAATTTTAATCACATACCTGATTAAATTGTTTTATATCAAAATAATTGATTTTGCTTGTGATTTTAACAATAATTAACTAATGAAAACCTAAAATTCCCACATCTGGTTATTTTTTTGTCTATATTTTTTTCCATTAATTCAATTATAAATTCTAATTTTTTGTAATGAGAATTTTAACATATTTATTTTAATTTACAGTTTTAAACATTTAAAACTTTTAACATTTCACAGTTCATGCTGTCAGTAAATAAAATTCCTACAGATAATTTTTATTTGTTTAATGTTCTTCTTCTAATAAAATGATTTTGCGTTTTAACTATTTGATTATTAGTTTTTACATAGAAACGTAAAAGAAATAACGAAGATGAGCTTTCATACGCTTCACCACAGATGAAAAAAGAGTGTGTCTAAGTTTGTCATTTCGTTTGTAATTTCTACAATATCCATTTCCGATCCCATAAAGCATGTATATTTTAAGTTCTTATGCATAGCGAAGTTGATTGAGCGATATCCGTTTGTCCGTCCATGTTCGGTTTGAAATCAACTTTGCCAAAACACTGTATAATATAAAGAGAATTTAAATACGCCAATCGCTTAGACAATTTTGCTACCGGTCCATGTCTTTCGAGGCAGCGGGCAAACAACACGCCTGTTCCTGATTTTTTTCAAAATATTTGGAACAATTCTAGTTTAGAAAAGTAACTTCAATCGAAAAAAATAAATATATGGGACGATAGAGAATTAAAAAATAAAATAAAACATGAAGTAAAAAAACTGGCGCATGCCCATATTTTGCGGGTTATGGTCCTCCGAACTATTCATTGGAAAATACAACTGTGCATCATATTTTTTGAGACATCAATATGGGGAAGAAATTTTGCAGAAGATGCCAATTTTTTTCAAAATGCTTAACCCTTTAAAAGCCCAATGACATTTTTATGTAAAAAATTTTTTTTTCTTACTTTTATTTCTTTGTCACCCCAATATTTGATTTTTTGATTGCAGTTACTTCACTAAACTAGATTTACATACGTGATGAAGGGTATATAAAATTCGGCATAGCCGCTAGATTCGGATCTTACTTTTTACAATGTAAAGTTAATCAAAATGTTGTTGAATAAAATTATTTAATGAGGCATTTACATATTTTTTTCTAATTAAATATTTCTTGTGTCAGTTATTAAGTTGAGGTTTATAGCAAATAACACTAACAATAATAACACTACGTGCTTTTGTGTTTAAAATAGTAATTCTACTGATATTTCCCTGTAAAATACTTGGAAATATATAAATGCATTAATGTTTCCATCTCTGTTTACAAGTGTTTTGTGTTTCTTAATAAAATATGTTTCCAGTCTATAGCAGATTTTAGTTTTTTTCCCTTTAGAACATGATTAATTGATTTTAATTTTTTTGCTAAAACTTCACGTTTTAGGATGATTAAAATAAAAATAAATACTATTTTTTCGTTCTAAAAGGAATGTAACTAAAGAATTGTTAAAAAACAAATTAATTTTTAAAATTATATGTCAAACTGTTTTGTATTGTAATAAATGAATTATAATTCGACTTTAAAAAAAATATCTACAATAAATTCCTGTTAAGATGGCAAAAAGTGATTTTTAAAATTTTAACTAAATAATCAGTAAAAACACAAAGAGAAATCATTTTACACTCATTTTTATGGCGAACATATTTGTTCCCACTCCATGTAAAGATTGAAAAACTCAGGCCATATAAGTAAATCACGTCATTATAAGAACACCCGGTTTTTTTCCTTAGTTTAAGTTTTTTGTTTTTGTTCTTTAAGCGGATATACCAATACTTAAATATAAAGTGACTGGCTATGGCGGTTTACGAACAAGGCCACCCACGTGAAAATCACCTCACGCCTTTAATTAACCCTTTAATTTTTTACTTATTACAAAAGAGGTTTTGCTAATACTGTGCAAATTTGACGTGTCTGCCTACCACAGATAAAAAAATAATATTTTTATGAATATCACGTAACTTTTGAAACACCGTTTAGTTTTTAGTGTATGTTATTATAGTATTTATATAGACACAGCTTCTGTAAGAGGGTCTACCTAATGCGATACCAGAGATAAAGGTCTGTGACAAACGGACATTGTAGCGAAAACAATAGTGTTAAGGCCGAGGTAAATAAACAATAAAGTCAAAATACATTTCTTCTTATTAACTTTATTTCATACCGTACGTCTCCGTCAACACAAAGTACTAAGTAGGGTAAACTTTAACGTACATTGAGTAGCTTGAGAGCAACAATACAAAAAGCAAATTAAATTTAAATAAAAAAAAAATAAAATTAAAAAAATCATATAAAAAACAAAACTAAATAAAGTTATTTAAATGATTCCTCGCCTGTTTGACAAGAGAACAGGAAGTACAAGAACAAGTTAAGAAATTAAAAGTCGTGGGCTTTCTCCTGCAATACTGACGGATTCTTCGTGTCCGAAATTTATGTTCTAACATGTTGTATATAAAACCTTGCTAAAAAATTATAACTTTTGAATGCTTTTTCAAAATATCAGCAAACACGAAATGTCGGCGATACATTGTTGTCAGTATTGTGTGACTTCCGATTCATTAACCAATGAATTTTTAAGTATAAATACGAGGATTATTCATATTTATAATCAATCCATATTAATTTGTATTGACAATATTCATGCACCTGCATTACATTCTTCTAAAGACTGATTGACTGAAACAGAGCTATCACATAATTTGGAAGAAACTTGCTCATTTTTAAACAAAACGCTTTAAATCAAACTAAAATATTGGAGTTACAAATTAATTGTTTGGACATGTAAACGAATGATTACGTTTTGCCTGTCAACTCATTGTTTACGTTTTTTGCGAAATTGTATTTTTTTTTTATATCCTTCACCACAAAAAGTGGGAAAAGGGAATATCTAAGTTTGTCATTCCATTTTTAATTTCTACAATATCCATTTCCGATCCCATAAAGTTTATATATTTTGAGGTCCTATGCATAGCGAAGTCGATTGAGCGATGTTCCGTCTGTTGGTCCGTATTAGTGTTGAAATCAACTTTGCCAAGGCACTAGATGAGCTACAGAAAATTTAAATACTCCAATTGATCAGACATAGTTTTAAAAATTTTGCTATTGAAAATCAACAAGATCGGTCTATGTCCTTCAAGGCAGCGGGCAAGACACCATACCTGCCTGTAATTTTTACATATAACTTGGAACAATAAAGTTACTGCAATAAAAAAAATAAAATAAAAAGGGGCGATAGAAAACTAAGAAACAAGAAAAAATAACAAATAAAAAAAATTGGTGCTCGCCCTTATTAACCGAGATATGGGTCTCTGAACTTTTCATAGAAAAGTACGATTGCGCATCATATTTTTAGAGATATCAATATGGGTATCATTAAAAATCTTTTGAAGAGATATTTTAAAAGCCAGTAACATTTTTATGTAAAATTATATAAAGTACTTGATTTGTTTCCTATTTTTTAATTTTCTGTCACCCCAATATTTGTTTTTTTTTTATTGGAGTTACTTAGAGTATATAAGATTCGTCATAACCGAATATACCACTCTTACTTGTTTTAATTTATTATCGAATAATTATTGAATTTTTTGATAGAGCCATATTTAACAAAGAAATTACGTTTTTTTATTTAACTTTCTAAATATAAGATAATAATAACGAGGTGTTTTTTATGTTCTTTTAACACGCTTCACATACACATGTTATACTTATAGTACATTCTTATGTATGTATGTATGTATGTATGTAGGTTTGTCATCCTGTTTGTTATTTGTAAAATATTTCTTTGTGATACACAATAGTGTGCCTTATTATCTCATCAATTTATTTAACGTTTGTCTGTTGATGTTGACGCCCAAGAAGTCTCCACTTAATATGAGGACGTTTTAAATACGTTGATCTGTCAGACACATTGTGGTTTTATTTTTATTTTTTTAATTATTATTATTATTATTAGTATTAATTTTTTTTAATAGTTCTACACTTGGATTTATAGGCAAACACTTCTCATATTCTTGTTTTTTATGTTGTTACAGATTCTTTAAATTTTTATTTTAAAAAAATTAGTAATAAAAAAACTACATTTTTAAAAAAAATTTAAATATTATCCAAACAAAAAAAAAAAAAAACACACACAATTCCAAAGAGCGATTCAAAATATGTATGTAGTATCGACAGTTTGATTTTTTACAAAATTTTTAATTAATTTTTATTAAATCTTAATATCACCCAGAAAATATTTTATACAAAAATCTAAATATTATAATAAAATCTAAATTTTAAAAACAAACAGAAATTCAGGAAGAATCGAAGATTCACTTAAATGACGAATTAAAAAAAATCGCAAATTCTTTAAAAATACAGATATACCACCATTTGAGGAAGGTAGGAGAGTTAATGTTAACTTTTGAAAGCATAATTTGTTTCCTTATTTTTATAGTTCATATTCTTAAAATGTATTTACTTCATTAACTTTATTTTTTTTTTTTTTACTTTTATAGTTCTCATTCAGTCCAAGAACTTTTCAAAAAACACGCAAAGAAAAAAAGAAAAATACAAAACTTTGCAAGAGATTTTTTAACAAACACTTTTAACTTCAAAAGAATGAACTCTTTCAAAATATTTTGAAAACGTAGGGCATTAACTATTTTATACTTCTAGACGTAACACTTTTACTTTTTTCTTATCGCGGTTATTTTTGTTCAGTTTTTACTTTTTTTATCAAACGTATAAAACATATTTAATTTAATGCAATTAAAATAAAATATTATTTCTTTGATTTTATTATTTATAAGAGACCATACGTAATTAAAAAACATTAACAAAAAAATATAAAAATTACAGCAATATCTCACTATTTAAACGCCACTTATTATGCGCTGTAATTGGCAAAACAAATGCAACAAAAGCAATAATTTTAACGTTTTATCTTTATCAAAAGATTTAAAAGGGCAATTGTATTTTTTTTCTTGCGTCTGATAGCATCCAAATCAAACAATAAACATTTCAAGTTGCTGGATGTTGCAACATTTAAATTAGAAATATGAATAATTTTGTTTTAGTTGTATTCTCAGGCTTTACCGGCCTAAACAATGACTGCAGTTTAGTTACTATTTCGGACTGCTCAATTGCTAATATTAGGCTTTTCTAATTATTCGAATATTGTTATTCGAAAGTTGCTCAAGAAAAAAAAAATACATCCTCTTCGTACCTTCTGCAAAACGTAGTCTCTTTTATGTGATGCTATTTAGTTCTTAAAGTAAGACACCCAGGACAATTTGAGTCTGCAAAACATAGTCTCTTTTATATGATGCTATTTAGTTCTTAAAGTAAGACACCCAGGACAATTTGAGTCTGGACTCGAAAGGACATTTATATAAAGTTTTATTGATTGTTTAAAAGAATTATGGCATTGTTAAGACAAAATATTTATATCGTATACTTTATATTAAAAGACTAAGAATTTAATGGAAATTCAATTTTAGCCACTTTGACATCTTACTCTGAAAATTTTGTATGATTTGCGATTTTGTCATCGAATTTTCAAGGAACATTCCTGCCTATAAGCTGCGTATGAATGTATGTATTGTCACGTTTAAAGGCGTCAGTTCGTTGACTTAAAAGCACAATAATAATATTGTTTGAAGGTCTTTTTTTTAAACCTCTGTCCTTGAATTCCTCTTCTTAACAGGTAACTTCCTAATTATGCAAAACGAAACTATCTCATTAATTAAATTATTTTTTTCTAATTAATAAATCATCAAAGAGTTTTTCCAAACATTGTAAACACTACTGTATGTCAACACAAACACAAACAATAAATAAAATTTAAAGTACGTGTGAACTGATAAGATATTAAAATGTTGTGCATAAATTTAAATGCAAAGCTCAGACATAAAATATATGAATGATATGAATCTAAAATAAAAAATCAATATGTGACTAAAACTTTTTTACTTCCCAGATTTTTCTTTTTAATTTTTTATTTCGCGTTTAATTTTTTTTTTTTTTGTTTTTTTCTGATTAAAAATCCCGTGGTGTGTTCTTTGAGAAAAAATTTTAACTTATTAATTATCAATGAACTTAAATTTATATTTTAATTTGTATGCAATTTATTATCTCTCTTAAAATTCTTTTAGTTTATTGTTTGTTTGTTGTTGTGCGTATTAATTAGATTGAAAAACTATGAAAATTTTAACATGTTAAAAAAAAATTATAAAAATAAATACTTGCATTTATTGTCGTTTTGTTATCAGTTAAGCGATTAAGTGAAGTTAGAATATATAAATCAATTTATTTAACTATTTTACACATGAAAAAAGGAAACAAAAACATTTGTAAATGCCTCTTGAATTTTAAATTTTTATTTTTTTTGTCATGTTTGCTTATTAAAAAATTATTTAAAATATTCAAATTTTTTTTGTATTGCATATGTCGATCGATAGCCACACAGAAATAATGTAGCTACGTCAGACGACGCTTCATAGTTTCAAAAAACCTGTGTCCACTTGACGAATGCTGCATATGAACAAAACAGATAAAAGATTAGGGGGAGTGGTAGATAAGCTTGCATCATGCTATTGTAGAAAAATATTTCAAGTGTCACCCGGTATTTAAAAAATTCCATAGAGATTCAAAAATCTAAACTTGACTTAAAGCAAAATGAAAATTTCGTTAAAAAGACCTTTTATGCATCGTTATATTAAACAGACAACTAAATATTTTGCTTTTAATTCCTTTAAGGGTCATTAATCATCTGTGACCTATCAGTATTAAAAGACATAAATTGTAAATTAATAACTAATTTTATGTGACAAATATGTCAAAAATGTCAATAGTCTTGACAATATTTCTAAAATGTCACACTATTAGAAAATATTTTTAAAGAAGTCTGCACACAGTTGCACACAATTTCACACATCTAAACACACATGCAAACATACATGTGTTCTGTATACGATAATATGGATGTAGAAAAGTGAATGATTATAGATGGGTAAATATAAAGACGATACTTAACATTTATTACTGCTGGTTGTCATTTAAACAAATGCTTATTAATCAATTTCTATATAAATTCTATACCTAATTTTCCTTCATTTTGCGAAAGGCAAATATTGTCAAGTAGAATCAATATCATTACATCATTAAAATAATTGCCTTTTTATCTATTTTCTTAATTATTAATATTTTGTGACTTTTCTAAATAAGTCGTTAAATAGATTCTATTTGTTTTTTTAATTCATATTTTTTCTATTACAGAGCCGTTGTCATTTAGTTTCCGCTTGCTATTAAGTACAGAATTTTGAAACATAATTTCTGGCACAGCATTATACCTTCACTTTGGTTTTTATTACGAAACACATATTTGTATTCCTATTAAAAAAATCGATACATTATATTTCAAAAGAAAAATGATATTATTATTATTATTATTAATTTATTTACTAAATACATCCACATTTCTAAATTGCACAATAGCACAAAATTATGAAATTTAAAATTGATCTAATTTTTACTAAATAAAATATAATGCCACCGCCGGTTTTTTGTATTCACACAAAACATGTCTTGTAATTGTAGTTTTTTAAATGGACAACAAACAAACATTGTCCTCGATGTTTCTTTTAAATAATTTATGTATATATAAAGCGTTTGGGCCTAGACCTGGAAAAGTTCCTAATAAATTTCTTTTCTGTTACATTCCCGTTTCGTATGGATGAGAGTTGCCAGTAATTTAGTGTCACTCCCAACCGCTTCACTTCTACAGAAATCAACTGATTAATTTGTAGTAGAAAAAGCATCCATTAAAACATTAATTTAAGTTCTTCTTAGGAACTTAAGGCGCACAGTGGTTTTCCCCATAGGGACAAACGATTAAAAATCTGTCTTCGAAACTACAAAAGCTTGAATAGTTGTGGTAAATCTTTGCAAAAAATCCTTATCGATGAAAGTTCGGTTTTTTGGAAACTTCTGGCACAATTTCGCGAATAATTTTTTAATCATACTTAAGCTTTTTTATGAGTATTCAGCAATTTCAACGAATAAAAAAGTCAAATTTTGCAAAAAGAAAAAGAACAAACAAAATTTATTAGGTTCAATAAACTTAGAGTGTTATCAATAAACTTTTCCAATAAAGGATAGTTAAAAAACGTTAATATATTATTTTTAGCCTGAAGAAGAAAACGCTGTGAGACGCCCACTGGACCTGTTAGGATTTGTTCTAGGTAAATTTTTACACCCTTTAACCTATTTTCCCTAGATTAAATAAGCTAACTTGCGGAGAAGTGAAAGTTTTAAATAAAACTGGTAGTCGAGTGGTATCCAAGGTCTATAATAAGGGATACTTTTCAAAGATTTAAATTCTCGAGTCACCTCCATTAGCAAAAAAAAAGGCTTCCGGTGACCAACAGATTTACCTACTTGATATAAACAATTTAAAGTTGTTGTAAATAATTTTGTGATTTTTAGGTCGGAGAGTTATATAAAAACCAAAGCCATTCGATATGAGTAATAAAAGAAACACTTTCTTAAAAAGATAATTGTATACATTATTAACATTCTGAATGCAGGGAATTTAAGAAATTGAAACAAAACGGTAAAATCTTATCTTCTTTGTGGCAGAGTAGGTTTTAATAATATTTGTAAAATGTCCAAATTATATACGAGTTTTATATATGTTCGATAAAAAGTCATATAAAAGAAAATTTTAATTAACCATACTCATAATATATTTAATATTTAAAACTAAAAAAATGCACTTAAGGCCGGGGCACATAGAATCCGTCATACGTTAAACTTTGACGTATTCAACTGAGAAGTCCGTTAAATTACATGTTTTCCAATGAGCGTTGTTACAACCAGTAGGTGTCCAACTTTTAACTTTTGATGTACGTTGAATACTTTGACAGCTATCAATTGTTTCTTCTTCTTCTTCTTTTTCTTCTTTGTTTTCTTTTAACTCTTGCTGTGTTTCAATTGTACTTTGGTATTATAATAAAATAATTTTGGTGGGAAAAAATAAAATAGAAATAAAATTTAAAAATGAATAAAAATAGACAGCAAACTTTGATTTTATATCCGTCAGCAAAGTATTCATTGTGCCAACCTCATCCGTTATTACTTTGACTTCAGTTAAATGCATTAAAGTCCAACATATGACGAATTCAATTTGCTTTGGCCTTTACTGCGGGTAAAACATATCCATTTGGCCATTTCACTTCTGCTCATACAGCAAAATATTTTATAGAAGATTTAGAAGAAGATTTAAGAGTCTTATATCTCAAGTCAAATTAATTAAATGAGAACTATGTATTTGCCACAAACAAAATAGGAAGACAACAAAAACTAAAAAAAAAAATTCATGCAAAAACACAGTAACCATTGAGTAACTATTGGTATATTTTTTCATTTTTATTAATACATTTTATGTTTTAGTTTAAAGTAATAACTGTTTTATGAAAATATCATGAAATATTTATTTTTAGAAGGATCAAGCTAAAAATTGTTTATATTTTTATTGTTTATTTTTTCATTAAATCTTTCAAATACATATGAACAGATTCCAGTGCCACCCTTCATGCAGAGAACTGAAAGAAAAAACAAATGAGGATGCTATATACGGCTATGCCGAATTTCATATACCTTCACCATATACGTAAATCTAGTTCAGTCAAATAACTGCAATTAAAAAAAAATTGTGATGACAGAGAGTTAAAAAAAATTAACATTAAAATGTCCTTAGCCTCTTAATGAGTTAAGCATTTCCTAAAAGATCTCTTTAAAAGCTTTTAAATGATAACCATATTTATATTAAAAAAAAAACGAACAATCGTCCATAGCTCGGAAAATATGGGCGAGCGTCAAATTTTTTCTTATTTTGTAATGCTCTATCGCTCCATTTGTTTGTTTTTTTTTTTTTTTTTTTTTTTTTTTTTTTTTGAGTAACTTCATTAAACTAGATTTATTCCAAATGATACTGAAATATTAGAGGTAGGCGTGGTGTTTTGCCCGCTGCCTCAAAGAACAAAGACCTATCTTGCTGATTTCAATAGCAAAATTTTCGAAACTATGCCTGATCAATTAATGTATTTAAATATTCTCTAGATCATCTAGTGCAGATGGACATCGTTCAATCGTCTTTGCTATGCACAAGAACTCATAATATGGGGTTGGAAATAGCTTTTGCGAAAATTACAAATGGAATGACAAACTTAAACATACCCTTTTTCCACCTGTGGTGAAGTGTATAATAAAAACAGTTACTCAATGGTTGTTTAGTTTTTGTTGTCTTTTTTCTTGTTGGTTGAATGCAGTTTTTATTTAATCAATTTGGCTTGAGATATAAGACCCCTTGAATTTTTGTTTTTTAATTAAAGTATCATCCACTAATAACTATTAGACTTGTGCCACATAGTTCAATTCAGTGATCGCTCTTTTAAGTTCAAAGTTTAAAAATGAACTAGTTCAAACTTAAGTTCAAAGGCTCTTTTTAGTTCAAATCTGTTTTAGTTCAAATGTTCTGTTGACGTATTGTTCATACTTCCAACTTTAAGTTCAAAAGCTTTTAGTTCAAATGTTCTTTTCAAAATATGATGGCAACAACACCGTAGCATTGCAATAACGAATGTTAAATAAAATGCGTGACAGCACTAATTTCATGTTCGAAATAGTCAACAAGGAAACAAAGACATGGATTCTAGTTCATCTTGTCTGGTAGTTCAAATAGAAAGTAGAGTTCACAAATGAACTAGGTGTACTTAAAAGTATCAACTAGTTCACTTAGTTCAATCGATGGAATTGTTTAAATGAACTAGTTCGTTTATGAACCACACAAGTCTAAAAACTATATGAGATATGAGCAACAGCGAAATGACCATATTGTCCATGCTTTCCTCGCAGTAATGAGCTTAAATGAGTTTTTATATCTCAAACCACAATTGGTGTTTAGGGACTCGTTTTGAGAACCTTGTTTTGAAAAGCAACAGAGGTGTTTTTTATTTTAATTAATAATTACAAAAAGCTTCCCTCTTCTGTTTGTTTAAATTAGGACAACTAATTAGCCAAATTAATAAAAATTATTGGTTTTTTTTACTTTTTTGAAAACAGGAATTATGTATTTCATGTTGCCAAAAAGGTTGCTTGCTTAACTTGAACCAATTTAGCTTAAAGTTCAAATGTATGTACATATGTCTTTCATTCTTATTGTTTATTATTAAATGACACAGGGGAATTGTTAAGAAGCAACAAATTAAACAAAATTATAATTATGTAGGTCATGACGGCAGGAATAAGTATATGAATAAACAATAACACACACTTTTCTTTTGTTTTTCTATTACAGATAATTTTATTACTTCAATCGTTACAGAAATGCTTTACTCACCCTTTCGACGTTTACATATTATAATTTTCATTTATATATTTATTTTTGTACCGGAAATATGGTGTAAGTCTTCTGCTTTAGAAAAACATTACATAAGAGGCGGTTTACATGCACCATGTTTTTTCTTTCACACCGTCAACGTAACGAATGATCAGAGATTCGACAATGGCTCATTTTTACACGATGGCGTTTTGATACCACATAAATATATTGCTGTTTACAATTATATTTACACCGATCCGATGACAGCTGTAAAGACGACATCTCATTTACGTGGCTGCATTTGTAAAGTAAAATCGTGTATAAATTTTTGCTGTCCCTTTGGCAAATTGTACAGCTCGAATAATTCTTTGTGTGTTGAAGCTAAAAATGATTTCGAGTGGCCGACTACACTTAATATGACGCTGTCAAATGGTTCGATAAAAACCGTTGATATCTTTCATCAATATGCCATTGTGCATTTTCGACCCTGTAATCCAATGTACGCTTTGGAGCCTCAAAAGGAACCTGAAGATGCTTGGAGTATATTTGCGGTGAGTATTTAATTTTTATAATTTATTGTTTTGAAATACTTTGATTGTATTTTCATATGATTTTTTTGCTTGTCACGAATCAGTTTAAAAAATGTTACGTTCATTTAAAAATCGGACTTGGTAGATATCACTCTCATTTTATTTTATTTTATTATTATTATTATTATTTTTTTTTTTTTTTTGTATTAGAGATTTTATCTTTTTTATTTTTTTAGTTAAAAAAATTAAATTTAATTATTTGCTTTGGATGAGTGTAGTATCACAAAATATTTAATTTGAAAGAATCAAATTCGATTTTTCAGTCATTAAAATAAAATTCTGCAACACATTTGTAGGACTCACAACATGTTGTAGATTGCAGTTTTACAAATGTTCTTGTTAATTTATATTTTTGCTTTAATATGTGAAGCTATTTTATACTCTACAGATTTTTGTAGTTTTTATTTGAAATTTCTTTAATTTTATTATTATTTTTATAATTTTCATTAATACAGCTTACAATTTATTTGAGCAGCTATTAATAGTTCTTATCTTCTTTCAGAACGGTACAATTTTACGTCACTATGACGAATCGTATTTAAGCAAACTGGAATATTGTATGGTGCCCACTATGGGCAATGATACGAATGCCACATTCTATCTAAATCCCGCTAATTGCGATTTGAGTCCAGGATTTAGTTCAATGAAAATAATAAATGCATACGCCATGTTGTTTTCCATACCATTTATGTCGCTAACAATCATAGTCTATTTGGCCATATCGGAGCTACGCAACCAACATGGCAAATCTCTGGTGTGTTATTTATTTGGTTTGATTGTCGGTTACTCGATGCTGTGCGTAAATTCTTTATCGGCGAATATTGATGTGTTGGGAATGCCATGCAAAGTTATAGGTAAGATCAGGCTAGCAGAGCATAAAGTCTTTTATTTTATAGAATTTTTTTTCAATTCCATTTTTTCCAGGATACACGGCTTATTATTTCTTTATGTCTGCTTTCTTTTGGCTGAATGTCATCAGTTTTGATTTGTGGCACAATTTTCGTGGCACCCGAGGCATTAATCGCTTTCAGGAAAAGAAAAGATTTGCCATGTATTCGCTATATGCGTGCGGTTTTCCCGTTATATTTTTAATTTTTACTTGGTTTATGCAAGAACAAGTTGATTTACCTTATGATTGGAAGCCTGGTATTGGTGGGGGAGAATATTGCTGGATCAATAGTGAGTTAAAAAGAAGTGAAATGCATTAACAGAGATATTAATAAAATATATATTTCTTTCACTCTTTCACTCTAGTGTTAACGTGGTCTGGTTTGGCGTACTTTTTTACACCCATGATTGCCATAATTGTGGCCAATATTATTATGTTTGTCATGACGGCCATGAAGATCCATAAAGTTCAATGTGAAATGGCTCGAATTATGGCCAAAGATGATAGCACCCGAAATTTAAGAAACGAAAAGGACAGGTATATATTTTTTAATTATTCTGATAATTAAATGTCATATTCATTATTTCTACTTTTTAGATTTGGTTTATTTCTACGCCTATTTTTGGTAATGGGTGTTACTTGGTCCTTAGAAATTGTTTCGTATTTTGTTGGACCCGACAAGTCTTGGTCGAAAATTTTCTACGTTGCAGATATTTGTAATGCCATACAGGGTTTCTTAATTTTTATGTTGTTTGTGATGAAGAAAAAAGTGAAACAATTAATTACGATCAGGTGAGTCTTGTTCGCGAAGTAATCTTAGAATTACTAGTTGTGCTGTCCCATTTTTTTTTTTTTTAATTATCGTTTACAGAGTAAAAGTTACAATTTTTCTTATTTTCGCATTCCTTATCAAAATATATTTCTGATTTTAAGTTCAGACTTTTAAATTCTCCTAAAACTCTTCTCAAGTTTACTTGCTGCCTGTCCTACATTGTAGAAAACTGTTTTCTTTCGAACAGTTACATTTAAAACAAAACAATATTTTAGAATTTGTTTGTGGGACATACAGATGTTAACGATAAAATTCACAAAATAAATTGAACATAAATTGAATTTAAATTTTATAATTTTTAAGCCTTTATTATTAAATATATTTTATACCCAACACTTTTATAGGACTTGTAGCATTTATAGTAATCGTTATACAAACAGTACCACGCTTGGCAATTCCACCGCTCGTCGTCGGTTTCTCGCTGTCTCAAAACAAATCATTATTATACGCTCGGCATTTGTGAAAAATCAACGTGCTCACTCACACAAAGTTTGAAGAGAGTAATTTCTTAGTGTAAGAATAATCAGGTGTTTAAATGTTGTAATAACCAACGATGTTGTAAAAACTGTAATTAGAAGAATTATTTAAAAATATCAGCAGATTTTTGAATTAATCATTTATTATTTTTAACTAACTATGCTGATCTTAAATTGTTATATATAAAAGGCATTTGTAAAATTTTAAAAGAGCATGTCCGTTTTCCGTAAGTTATTGTAATTTGATGTCATTAATTAATTTTAATTACTGAGCGAAGAATTAATTTTAGATACAAACTGTAATTTGGATTAATAGGCATTTTAATATGTAGAAGGTGACAAATATACATGTCCAATATAGAAACGACATTGATATATTCTTAAACAACCAACGTGGCACTTTAATTTATAAGTGAGACTTAAGTTTAGGCGTTGAAAAGAAGTAGCAGAATAGTTTTGCAAACATTGTCAAGGTTTACAAAAAAAAAACCCCAATTTTGATGATGGTTTAACTCAACAAATGACATTGAAAGACAATTAAAAATTGATTACTTTATGACAAGTAGACATAAAAAAGAAATAATGTATTTTTGCCTCCTCTTCACTTTTTAAGAACATTGTTATTATTTCCTTATAATTTTACATGACCATTTTGGAAATAACTCAGCCATTTATAACTGCTAGACCGATTGACCTAAAATTTTGGCATAAGCATGTAGAAGAAATAGCTCAAATTGAAGAACCTTTATCTTCTACAAGACTGTTCAATTTTATACGAAATTTGGTTAAAAGTATATATTTCTCAAAAAAATTAATATTTAAAAAATTCTATTGTTGGCCATTTTTGACTGAAAAAAACAAAAATGCGTTAATTTTGAATTTTTTATATTAAAAATTTTTAAGCCAGAAAAGATATAATTGTCAAGTTTTTCCAGAATATTTAAAATTTTGCTCGCTCACTATGGGTCAGCGTATCGAAAAATCAAAAAAAAAAAAAAAAAAAAGAAACGACAAGCGTTTGAAAAATGTTTAGGTGCGAGGTACCCAATTTCGAGACCACATAGCGACATTCCTTGAAATTGTATGATACCCAGCTGCGAAACTTAAGGTCGAATGTCTTTCTGCTATGCTCATGCTCAGGTCAGTGATTAATATTTACTTTTTTTGGGAGTTACCACACCCACTTTTTCAATCTAGGCCGTATTTTGTTCGACTAGGCGAAATAATCAGTAAAGTATTTCGGCGCTGTACCGATTTTAATTATCCTGCTGTCCGATAATAATATTTTACTTTATATGGGAGATACCACGCCTACTGTCCCAATTCAGTACATACTTTTCTAGGCGACGCATTCTAAGTAGGAGCTAACATGCGCAAAATATTAAAACTCTTTCTCTCACAATTCTCTAAGTCACGGTCACTGATGATGAATTCTTTTAGGTCAAATTTTGAAACTTGCAGTTTTACTGTTCTCAAGATAAACGTTTTTGTTCGAGGTACCATTCTTTTTTATCAAATTCTTCCCATTTTATAATTGATGATCTTTATTGACTATCAGACTCAATTTAAGAACTTTAGCTTTAATTACTCTCAAGGTATGCAAACATCAATAGTTACTTTGTATGTGAAGTTTCATGCCCACTTGAAATTTATGAAGCTTTTACATGCTTCCAAACTTACAGAGAGAGTTAACAAATTTTAAAATACAAAAAAAAAACACAGTCATTTTAATATAAAAATATAAATTTATATATTTTAGCTGGGTACATTCACTTATGCAATCTTACGTTTTAATGTGCATTTCATTTAATCATTTTTGAGAAATTTTTCTTTGCCGCCGTTTTTGCTTAAATTTACCACTTTTAGATTCATCTGGCAATGACCCACGACGAAGATTTTTTACAATTATTTTTTTTTTACTTTTGTATTAGTTGTTTATAAGAGTCTATTTTATTGCAATTTTATACAAAAAAGTATCCTTTGCCAAAATCGGACTCATAAGGAGCGCCAACAAATGCTTGAACAGAAGCAAAAGTTATCGAAAAGCGTTATTTTGAAGAACAATTAATTGATGCATTTATAACAGCAAAATAGCTCATGTTTCGCTGCAATATTGCTTTTTAACTTTCTTAGCAATAAATCTTAAATACAATAACACATCTGCTTAATATAGATTTTCTAATAATACTCTAACAGTCTTTCATATTATCTAAATGTCTTCATAAGAATGTTAAAAATTTCCAAAAATAATGGATCAAGTCAAACAAATTCAACGAACTCTACAAATTCTACGGTGATGGCACAAAAACCAAAAATCGATACGATACCCATGAAGGAGAAAAATCAATTAAGATTTTAAAGCAAAGTTAAGGTAAAAATTTAAAAAAAATTCTTCTCTAAATGGAAAAAGGTTTATAACATTTAGATAAAATAGATAAAAAATATTTACTAAAACGGGAAATGGTTTATTAATTTTTAAAAATATAAAATATTTAATTGAACATTTGTAAGTAACCCACAGGCACTTTAATAGCGACGTTCACAGTCTACAAAATTTAAAAAAGTGGTGGTAAAAAGTTTTCGGCATTAACTCATGAATTTTTAATTTATTATAAGTAATTGTATGTTGACTAACAATTTTAACATTGATATATATCTTATGCATGTTTGGGTTTGCCTGTTTTTCTTTTGTTAAGACGACCAACATTTTTAAAATTTTTACTTTTTTTTCACTTCCTTTTTCACTAGATACTCGATACGTGATACAAGTCAACAATGTCAGAGCCAGTATTCTACTAAAACTACCTCCAGCAGTACAGGAAATACAGCACTCGATAAACCACTGATGAAATCTCTACAGCGCACGAATATATTAAACGGTCTCTGAAAAGCTATAAAGTAAAAAAAAATTATCTCAGGCATTAAAAAATTTGATTTGCAAGGAAATATAAATTTCAGGTTTTCATACACTTATTAAGATCTAAAAAAAATTAGTTGAATAAAGTAGGAAACTGAAAACAAAAAGCTCCATTTTATGTTAAAAACATTTTTTTAATTTTGCAACAAAAGTGAAAAAACTTCTGTTTTCCTTCATCGCAAAAAAAAAAATTGTGTTAATTTGTATAATTTAAGTTTTATTTACAAAATTAAGAAAAGCTTGTAATTTTCCTTTATTTTTAAATTATTTAATACATTTTTTCTTATTGTGTAAGTGTAAAAAGTAGATTCCCATAAATATTTCATGCCCTCATTGTATAAATTCTAAATAATTATAAACCTAATTTTACCGCTTGCTTTAAATTTAAAAACATTTGTATTATTTTATTCAAGCCTTTTCCAATAATTCTTAAGCTTTAATTTTAGTTTTTAGCATCTAAATGTAAAATTATTTGTATTTTCAAAAAACAAAAAAAAAAAAAAAAGAATGATAAAAAATGTTGCTGTAAATAAAACCAAAGAATGTGAAAATATAAAAAATATTTTTTTTTTGCAAAATTTAATGTTTTTTATACCAACAGTGACCAGCGTTGCCACTGAAAAACTTTCTATCCCATCAAATTTATCTCTAAAACCTGCCAAAAATCTTTGAAATCGACCAATCTTTATAAATATACAAAAAAAAAATTATTTTTTGCCAAATTCTTATTTTTACAATGGTCATAGAAATTTTAAATTCTTGCGACAACTCCTGCCAACCTCCAAAAATTGCTTTATAGTTTTAAAATAAAAATTTAATATTTCAATGTTATTCTACCTTTATCCAGCTTTTTCAACTATTTCAATCTTTTCCAAATTTATTTTTTTTTGTTTATCAAGAAGTTCTATTTCTTTTCTAGGTAAGAATTATAGGAAATACATTTTTTAAAATAAAAAGGTTTATTATTTTTATTTTTTTTAATTTTCCTTTCCTTGTTAGTAATTCAAAAAGTTATAACCAAAGCATAAAATGTTTACACTACTTTGAAAGATATTTTTCTATAAATTATTATGTAAAAAAAATATTTATCAATTGTCGAGCCATAACCCTTCCAAATCGAACACCTTTTTGGTGAAAAATCACTTTTAAATTAGTTTTACTCTCATGGCTCAAACAAAATGAAAAGACCTAGGTTCGTTTAAATTACTCCAATATACTCTTTCTTATCGTTCAATTAAAATTATCTCCAATAGCTTATTTTATGAGAAATAAAGCTAAAAAATGAAAAATCCCATTTTTGGAAATCTTAAAAATTTTTCTAGGAATTTTGGAATATACATTTAATGCCAATTCACATAAAATAAAACAAATATGAAATGTGTTTTATGAAAAAATTTTCATACAAATTTGTCTTAAAATAAATTTCGAATCTATTTTAATATTTTATGAAGTCGGCAGTTACTATGTGAAATTCAATAAAACAGATTAAAAAAATTTAATGGCATTAAAAATAAAAAAACTGAATTAATAATATTTCTCTCTAATTTTTTCAAAAAATCCAAAAAATTTTTAAATTTACTAGATTTAAATAAATGGTGAAGATGTACATGTATAACAACACATAATAAAAATTAAGAGGCGTTCCGAAAGTTTTGTAAAATATTATAATATTATTATTTAACTATCAAATAAGAACAGCGCATGTAATCCTATGTCAGCTTTAGGAACAGGAACAAAAAGTAAAACTCTAAGTTAAAGGGTTTCCGAAAAGTGACGTGATCTTTACTTCACTCTCTCCTTGTTTTTAAACCTCACCATAGATTTACATTTTTATGTCCGCTATAAGAAAAAAATTAAAAGTAAAACTAAAATATAAAGGATACTTCCATAGTGACGTGATTTCAACACACGCAGGTTTTTGTCAATTTTAGGAGACAGACATTTAGAATTTACACAGCGTATGTGTTTACAAATATGTCCTTCTTAAACGTTATAAAGCAACAAAAAAGTTAAAATGTGGAGTATAATAATGCTCAATTTGAGCTGACCAATAATAAAAAATTGTATAAAGTTTATGCCAAGGCTTAACGTTAAGAAATTACCGTTTTTTTGTCCAAAATTTTTTGATGCTGCCTCTAAAATGTTTCTTATAATTATAATGCCATTTAATTCACATCAAAATATTTAACAAGAAAGTCATTAAAATCACAATGGTTTTAGTCTTTGATAAATAGGGCAGTGACTACGAAAAGCTTTTACTAAATTATTAAAAAAAAAAACTAAAAAAGCTTAGAGATGCTTGTGTGCATTCAGTGTTGCCAGTTTTTTTTTAGAGTTTTCTCGTTAAATGGCTTGTTGAATATCGCCAATATATAAAATTATTTATTATTGGTTTTAATTAATTAAAAGAAATTATCATTGAAAAACTACAAAATTTAATTCATTTGTCAAAGCCTTTGACTTAAAGGTATAAAACCAGCATCACATTTAAGTAACATATTGAAACAAAATAAAAAAAAACTTAATAAACATAAATATAAATAACTTTGTTAGAAAAAAGTAAATTCAATCAATGAATAGCAATTTAGTAATTGTTATAATTAAAGATTAAAGCTCGAAACCTTAGTGGTATTTTAAAATATTTTAGTAAATGTTAAAAATAAACAAAATTGATTTAAGAAAATATTTTAATTATTAAATCAAAACTATCACATTCATTTTGTTCCATGTCATTATGGTTTCTTGTATCCTGCTGCGCTACGCATTATTTGTATTAGATCTACGTAACCTCTTCGGAGTATATAAATGTGAGATATCATTCATATATTATTAATATTTACAAATAATTAGCAGTGCTAACGCCTTCGTACGCTTCTCATTTCTTATTTTCTTAAAATTAAAATTTAGAAAAATGCTCTTTTAAATATTTATTCCAGTGTTCTGTAAACAGAGTAAAAAATTTTCAATCTACAAAAAAAAAGTTGTATTGACAACTGTTTAAATACCATTATACCGTTTGAAAGCCTGTGCCAAAGTGTTTGTTATCCATATTAAAAAACGAACTTTGTAAATGCATTTCCTCTTTTAATTTTTTTTAATTCTTATTTATTCATCGCTGTTTTCTATATTAGACAGAAAATTTGGCCTAAAAATTATTTTTGGAAATGTGAGAAATGTGGTAAAAGGTTTTTGATGCATAGTTCCTGTATTTATATAGTTAAATTGACAATCTATATTTAAACTGTTCATTTATATGAAATATTTTATAATTTTTTTATGAAATCTATATTTTTCATTAGACGATTCGTTGTAAATATTTTTAGCTGGTCTATCGTTTTCAGCCATTGATACCAAAGAAAAATGGTATCTAAACTCCATTCACTGTATATCACTGCCATATTTATTTACCGTCCTTATCCATTGATATTTAATTAAAGAATTAGTATTTATTTATATACAAGGTAGTTTAAAAATATAGAAATCAAAGCGAATCTGGTTAATTCGTCGATATACATAAATACATTTAAAGCCGACCTTTAACATATAAAATAAAGCCGCAATGCTTTTTTTTAGGTTCCAATGTTAGTATTAGAAAATCAAAAAAAAAAAAATAGCCCAAAATATCGCTAGGTATCTCGCCTCTCGCTATTTTAAAATTAATATCATCAAAAAGGAACTTTTATTGCCACTTTGGTGAGAAATCGCCATAACTGAAAACACTGTGTTCATTTGTAAAATATAAATACCGTATCAGCATTTTTGATTAATCGTGGCGATTTTTAAAAATAGTTGGCACCTTGATTTCATTACGTCGAGACAAAAATTTGTAATTTGTTTGGCGATTTTTTTGCACGTATCACTCAAAGGAAGTCTATTGGTTATACTTTTTTCCTTGGTATTTACAACTTTAAAAGCTAGTGTGGAAAGACTTAACCATTCAATGACCTTTCCTGAAATCATGTGTTAGAGCACAGTTCGTGCCCACGTATTCGTCTGCATGTTACTTCTAATTTTCTTTAAATTCAATATTAGAAAAATGTGTTTTTAAAGAATTTATTTCAGAGTATTGTACACATTGAAAAATATTTTCCATTTACATAAATAAAAATTGCTGTTTTAATACCATTATACCCATAAAATTAAATGGTTTCACATTCGTAAATCTAGTTTCTTTACGAAATGACAAATTAAAAAATTTATTCTATATTTAAACGTAGGTTTTAAAGAATCTAATTTTAAAATTTTATTTAAATCCTTACAGCAGTTTTTACGTGATGCGAGCACAGACATACAAACAGACAGTCAGACAAAAATTTTAAAGTAGGTGTCTTGTGTTCCATATCGATTACTATCAACACCAACATTAAAATTTTCAAAAAAAATATTTCATGTACAGAAATGACCCCTTTACGATTTTATTATATGTTTAGATATGAGATTGGTCTTTTAACTTAAATTATTTAAAATATTAATAATTAAAATAAATACATTTTTATCTACATTTACATATTGATATTTAAAAGCTAGTTCCGGCGAGGTTGCAATATAATTTTACAAAAATATATATAAAATAAACTTGTATAATTTCAATTAAAACTCCCAGCAACAAGTTTACAAACTGCCGATACCACAATACAATTGGAATGTGAATTGAAAAAATATATCTTAAAACTTAAATAAATTCCAATAAAATCCTGCAAAAAATTAGAAAATTTTTATAAATTTGAATGAAAAAAATTTGTTTCTTTTAACTCTTAAATAATTGTTAGTGATTACAAAAAAAAATATATTAAATTTTATAAACAAAATATTTAGCGATTTTTAAACGCTGAAATTTTGGAAAATGTTAAAAAAGTCTGACAACCCTACCAATAATCTAAGAGTTAGCAAGAGGCTTCTAGACACTGAGAGTTAATAACAACAAATAGTTAGTGTTCACGATTGGCATAACTTAGAAGTCCAATGTTTGTTGTTCGGAACTTTAGTCGTTTAATGATCAGTTTCACTTGCACTAGAACGTCATTAGAGAGAAAACAAGAAATTATTGTTGATGCTCAATAACTGGACACAAATTCAACGATATTGAAGAATGCTTTATAGCCAAATAAAATACTTATGAACAGTATAACAACGATCTTCAAGCAGACATACATATATACATGTATTAATGAAATCAGCGACAAATTATATGGCCAACAATGTTAAAACAAAAGTTTTAATAAACTGAAAACAAAAAAGTTAATAAAAAAAATTTTGTAACTGTTTTTAAAATATCAATAAAATCAATTTGCAAGTGAAAAGTAGAAAACCAATAATTGATTGGTGAGTGAATTAAAGAAAAAGCAAAATATTTTAACATTTTCTCATTTCTCTTCGCTCACAAAAAAAAACTTTCATTTTTATTTCAAACATTTATAAAACGATCTACATTTCTTCACCATTTCCAGCGATTTTCATTTAAAAACAATATTTTTAATTTTTTTTCACAGAGATGACAACACAGTCAACATCATTAGATCACCTTTGGCTTTTGCTATTTTTATACACGTTTATTTTGTTTATCCAGTGTTTTCCCACTATCACTGCCCGCTCGTACCCCTGTCAATACTCACAAACCGTAAACATAACCGATGGTTTGCGCCTAAAAGATGGCTCTTATTCATTTGATGGTCTAGTTATACCTGCCAATCTAACGGCAGAATATACTTTAAAAGTTATCGATGGCATCGAATACGATGCCCCCAAACATATTAGAGGCTGTGCCTGCCTGTTAAAACCGTGCATTACATTTTGCTGCCCTTCTAAGATGCACTACGATGAAATACATCAGAATTGTTCACTCAACGAAAAAGAATCTCATTCACAACACACTCATATTGAGGTGACATTTAAAAATGGAACAGTAAATGTGATGAATATTAAAGATGCATTCATAATCCGCTACGAATTTGGTTGTAAAACTAAGTACATCGAAAAGAAGAAGAAGGAATTTTGGACGTGGGATTTATATGAGGTGAGTTGAAGTCTAATAAAATGAATTAATTTTTTAAAGTTAAGTTATCATTAAGAAGAGAACTGTAAAGATGTAATTATCATTTTTATAATTTCTCATATGCCTTGAGTATTTAAAAGCACATTTAAAGATTTGAAACTGTGGAGTAAAATATATATAGAAGTTTTAAAAAATTGTCAAGTTGTTATGGCAAAAACAGAAAATAAATAGTCGAAAGAAATATTCGTTTGGCTTTGCAGAGACTGGCAGTAAAAACAAAAATCACAGCCTTTTCGTCATTGAGTTACTGACGACTAACAAGCGATTAAACAAAAATTAAAATTAATAATTGAGTTCACCAGATGAAATCGCTTCTTAAAAACAGTCAAACTGGCTTGTAAGGATTTCGGGAAAATTTAACAACTAAAAGAAATAAAAACAAAATGTACCTCGTGTCTCCTGGGCCTAATTTTCTAGGTATTGTACAACCTATTAAGGCCTTGTTTACTATGGAAATCTATTATTTCGGAGATAAAATGTAAAAAAATTCAGAAGAAGCATCATCTATTAAGTTCAATTTATCAAATCAGTTTGGATTTTATAGACCAAGATATCAATTTTTTTAAATCCGATTTTGGTAAGATTGATTAAGATGCATAAAATTACGCATAGAATATTTTACCCTCTGCATAAATATCTAAATATGTTTAAAATTTTATTGTAATCGGTACAAATGTTAGAGCAAATTTTCTTACTTTTTCGGTCTTCTAATAGGTATAAATTATAAATTTCATTTATATCGATGAGCCAGGACTTGTTGAAATTAATTCAGACTTACAAAATACCCGCTTTCCCTTTTTCTTCCCTTCTATTCCGCTATTTGGAAATATAAACACCCAATTTCACTATGAGGACAAATATCTAATCATGTTTTAAATTTCATTAAAATTAGTTCGGTCGATTAGCCGTGACTGACGCACCAACAAACAAATAAATAAACCAACTTACAAAGGGATTAAGATTATATTAAAACGCCACAGGTTCGTCTGCGTGTAATTTTCAATTTTCTTAAAATTCAAACTTAGAAAAATGTGTTTTTAAATACTTTTTCAAGAGTTCAGTAGACAGTGCTGAAAACTTTCCATTAAAAAAATAAAATGTGCTGACAACTATTTTCGTAGAGGATGTTTGGCGCCGTTAGAATTTTTGATTGTGCGAATTTGTCTGCCATGATGTCGCAATGGTTGAGTGAGCATCGCGCGTTTGCTGTAGAGACATTTTTTAGGAGTTATGATTTTTACGTAGTTGTTCCACCGACAATTTTGTTCAAATTTCGGTATTCGCCGAATACATGATGGACCGAGTGTCGATTGAATTCGTTCACAGATGCTCTCTGCAGCTCTGTGCAGCTGCTTCGTCTATAAATGTCCCACGGCTAGGTCGATCTTTAAAAATCTCCGAAAACATTGAACTGGTTGAGAGCAGTTTACGTAAAATTCTGCGACTGTAAGTACGGAAAAGAGCAGCCTCACAAGGACTTTCAAAAGCCATTATTCATGAAATTTTGAAAAAGGATCTAAAGTTTCATTCTTAAAAATTTCAAATCGTTTAAGAAGTGAAAAAAAGTGACATTGATTTATGCACACAATTTTGTGAAACAATGTAAGTCACAGTGTAAATCACATTTCTTGGAGCGACGAGGTTCTTTTTCATCTAAACGGCCCCGTCAACAAGCAAAACTGTCAATACTGGTCTCCACGAATGCACAGCCCTTGCTTAGAACATAAAAAACCATTGCATTGCCCCAGGGTAACTGTTTGGTGTGCCTTATTCCCGCATGAGATAATAAGACTTTTTTCTGAAAAATCACAAAGCCAGGCGACGAATGTCAACGGTAAAAATTTTCGCAGGATGATTACGAAATTAATTTTAATAAACCTGCAAGGTCAATCGCTGAACTCTTTGCACACGTAGTTTTAACAGCATGGGGGCGACTACACACACAGCCAGAACTTCGATGAATTTGCTTTAGGAAAATATCCCCCTAAAACTGATCAGTCGCTTTAAAGATACCCCATGCCTACAGAAGCCTAAAAAATCCAACTTAATGGATTTTTTTAATGCGGCTATCTCAAAGGAAGGGTTTCTAATGACAATCCCCAATCTCTTGTGCCGTTAAAGAAAAATTTTCGTCGAGAAATCAGCTCAATTGAACCAAATGTACTGTAGCGTGTGGCGCGAAACACAAAGCTCCGTTTTGGACAGTGTGTTCAACTCGACGAAAGACATCTGAATGAAATACTATTTAAAAAATAAAATCCACATTTTCATTCTATCGCTCAATGTTCTAAAAAAAACTTTGTGTCAATTATTACGTTTTTAAGTTTGAAAATAAAAATCTGTGCCAGTAAAATTGGGTGCTTTTACATTTGCGTCTCTAGTTTCTCTACGAAATGACAAAGTTTCTTAGGGACCTTCTCAAAGTATGTTATTTAAATCCATTCAGTAGACAGACAAAAATTAAAAAAGTAGTTGTTTTGTATTCCATATCGATTACTATCTACACCATCATTAAAATTTTTCGAAAATATTGCTTCCTCACTTCTTATATGAACTAAGAGAATTTTCTTGTGGAATTTTGCAGCCAAGAATTCATCATTTTGGTTATTAAGTGTTGCCGATTTTTTTTCTGTGTTTAAATTTTGAGAAATTGCTTGGCGGAAAAAGGGTCTAAAAAAGGATTCAAAAAGCCTGCTTCTAGCACCTTTCGAAATATTAATATGTGGAAGTCATAAAACATCTCAAATTAATTCCGAAAATAATGTATTTTTCTAAGATTTAACCCATTTTAAAATTCCTTTATGTGACGCTCTCTTTATTAGTAAACTCTAAACCAAAAATATCAGTTTTCTTGTAAAATTTCGTAGGCAAAAATAGACCGTTTTAGTTGTGAAGTGCTGCCGTCTTTTTTTTTTTTGTATTTAAATTTTAAAAAATTACTTGGTGGGAAAAGAGTGTAAGACAGTATTCATTTATGCAACAAAAGCCTCTTTCTAGCACCTTCCTAAATATTAAAATATGGAGGTCCAAAAAGGATGTTTTTTTGTGATTTAAAATTTTAAAATTCTTTTAATAGGATGTGTGTTCTTCAGTAAAGTCTAAATTAAATATGAAACAGCTCCGACTACTTTGAAAAATTACCTTTGGTTTTTTCTGTTTACACATATTTACAAATTCAGGTCATCTTTTGCAGTAAAAAAACTAATAGTTGTTTATAAAGTTATTTAGGGCGATTTAATGAAATCTGTTATTTATTTTTATTTTAAGTTTTTATATCCAAGACGAAATTCTATAACGATTCGTCATATATGTATAACCAAGTGTCAAATGCGTGAAATCAGAATAAAATTATATTAAAGTTACACTTCAGTAACTTTAAATCAAACTAGTGGTTACAGGAATGTCGAGGCAAATAGAAACTATTACATTTTTTGTTTTCGAATATCACAGTTGAGCGCCTTCATCGTGTGAAAAGTTTTCGTGTGTGTGAATAATATATAAAGTAAACGTAAATAGCGCGGCTTTAATGCTTTGCAATTTGAGATTCTGATTTTGATAGCACGCAAGTTTGTCACATTTGCTGCTTTTCTAATTTTTCTAAATTGCTGCAGTTATTTTAGGGTCAATATTGCTATTTTATTTCTTTTTTCCTTTTTTTATTTAGTAGCTTTTATGAAAATATATAGAAAATAAATTTACACATCTGTTTTCTAGTTTCAACATTGCAAGACAATTGTGATGTGAGTGGTTTTGTGGCCTAAGTTCGTATCCCAGCTGTTGATAGTTTATTAATAATTTTATTGATAATAATCTAAAATGATTAAAGATTTTACTTTGACTTTTAACTTGAAGTTAAATTTTAGATTTTTTTTATTAAAAAATAAAAATTAGTTATGAGAGAGATTAGGAAAAATTAGTAACTGGGTCGCTACATTAGAATACCAGAAAATGCATTATATTTATAATTTTTCCTGCTCTTTTAAAATGCAGGCATAAAATTAGAAAAAAAAATATGATGAACTAAGACCTGACTAAAGTTTATTAAAAGTTTTTTTTCGCCGGCATTAAGTCATCAGCGAATTGAAAAAATTAGTCACAAAGTGTTAAATAAAACCGGAAAAGTTAAACATCAGCAGAATGTTATAAATAACAATAAAAGAGCAAAAAAATTTTTTGGTTTGTATGTGGATTTCGTTTAACCAAAATATTCTTCGTATTCTTATTTGCTTACACTGAGCACAACCTAAAATAGACAGATGCGAAAAAGACTAATGACGGATAAATAGAAAGTGCGGCATCACATTTTTCTAATGCCTAATTTTTCCCGTTTTTTTTTGTTTTTAATTAAATTAAATTTTAAAATAAAATAATAAATTTATAAATTAATTTCTTATTTTTTTTTCTACTTACAGAATGGTACTCTCAAGCGTAACCAAAAATTATATTCTCCCGATGAGTATTGTTTTACTCCGCTGGAACACAAGAAAGTTTGGAGTTTAACACCTCTCACCTGTGAAAGATATCAAACGGGTCTCAAGATATGGATTTATGTCATCTGTAAATAAATTTTTTATCAAAAAATTCTTTAGAATTTTTAAATTTATGCTTTCTTATTATTTTAGGTACTTCAGTGGCCATTATTGTTAACATTACAATAATCCTTATGTTTCTGGCGATAAAGGAAGTGCGTGATAGTAACTATGGAGAAGGTTTGATCTTCCATTTGATTTGCCTAACAATTGGTTTAGCGGCTTTAGTGTATTTGCAATTAAAAAATCCCATGCATTTGCCGCAGGCTACCTGCAGGAATGTCGGTAAATATTCAGGTGATGGTTATGTTTAGTGAAGATTTAAAAAAAATTTTTTTCTTGCTTAATTTTTAAAGGGTTCCTGGCCTACTTCCTTCTAATTGTTTCCTTTTTGATACTCAATGTAATCAGTGTAAATTTTTGGTCTACATTTGCCTTGAAACCTATAAAGAACTGGCATTTGAAAATATTTTATGTTCTAAGTCTAGTTGTAGCGTTTGCTTTGGAATATTTAACGAAATTTGCTCAAGACTCCAATAGTATAGCGCGGTCTTTTAAGCCTGGTATTGGTGAAGATTTTTGCTGGTTCGATAGTAAGTTTTCTTTTATTATTATTATTTTTTTTTATGAAAATATAAAATAATTTTGATTTTTTTTTCTTAACCTTTCAGTACGTTTATGGGGTATTTTGTTGTATTTATATCTGCCCATTTTAGTATCCCTCATTATAAATTTGTACTGCCTGATAAGAACTTATTTTCAAATATTTAAATTGCCTAGTGACACTATGAATGTCGGGGGCAGGGATTTAAAGACCGCTAAAAGTCAGTAAGTTAACAAACATTTCCCTAATCGAATTAAATTGAATCTAATCAATGGGAAATGTGTTTTTTTTCTTTTTCAGCTTCATCGCCTACTGCATTTATGTCTTGGTTATGTTTTCTATTTGGATGCGCGAAATAATTGTTTATGGAATGGCCCGCTTCCGTCAAGTCTTCTTTATTATTGATTACTGGAGTGGCATATCCATCTTATGTTTGGCCTCTGTCGCCTTTATATTTTTGCTGACCAAAAATATTATTGTACGTGATTGGTGGAACCATAATGTGTAAGTCTAAATTAAAAAAAATTTTCACCGAATTGTTAAATTACTTGTTCTATTCACAAGCTCCCATTTTATCTATAATAACAACACCCATTTTTTCTTCTTTTTAAGATTTTAGAGAACAGTACAGATATATTGTAATATTAAATTTTAACAAAAGCGTAGAGTTTCAACGAAAGCTTGCCTAGTTCTTTTTTTCAAAAGTAATAAGACGATTTTTATTACGTTCCCATTTCTTGTCTCATGACTACTTAAAGTTTAACGAAAGATAATTTAAAGTTAAATTGAAGAGCTTACTGAAGCATCAGTTTTGCAAGATCTGATATTCAACTCTTTAGCTATATTCTTCTTGGCATCCTTTTTCTGCTTCCAACTAAAATCTTAGCTGTTTAAAGATAGTGCCCTACAAAGTTATTCGATCTAAGACTCAAATTATTTTTCGAAACAAAATTAACGACGACAATCAATTTCCAGATGCCATATTTTTTAAAGATTTGCGACTGCTCTCCTTTTAATAATATTTAAAACTTTAATTTAAATAAATTTCTACTAAATTATTAATTTATTTCGAACTAGGCAGATTCATATTAATTTTTTCCCAATTCCATACAACGTAACTAACGGCTGGAACAAAGTGTTTTAAAAATAAATTAACAATTTCTTAACTGTTTGATCGATGCGATCCTTAAAAATTTAGTGATTTATTTTCAATAGATTTTGTTTCCATTCCACTGTGCCTTCTACTTAAAAAAACTTATGAAAGGGTTAAAAAAAACTTTTATTCATCATCTTTTTCAACAAATTATTTAGTTCCTACTCTTTCTTTAATTTTAATTTAATATTTCAGATTTGTGAAATCAGAGTTAGGTTAATGCTTTAAATATTAAATATTTAACGTTTTAAATTACAATTAATTTGTTTAAACAATTAATTTTTATTTTTGTACTTTTTACAGCAATGGAACCCCCTTGCCAACGAGTTTTTCTGTTATTCATAATCAAGACCTGAAACGAAATGGTATTTTTAAATCTTTTTCTATAAACATGTGTTTAACAATTTCTAATTTGTTATTTTTTTCAGAAAATGTAGGCGAGTCGGAATATATTAGAAACTAATAAAATACTCAAATTAATACTGAATCGGAAATTGTGTTTCTTTTTTAAGATTTTGTCAAAAAACTAAAAATCAAAATTAAAAGCAAATGTTTGTATAAAAATTATTATTTGAATTAATAATTAATTTTGTTTATTTATTACATAAAATATTTGGGTAAATTTTATAAGCAGTACAAATGGCAATATGGATACAATCTTCTGCAAAACATCAAGAGAAAAAATTGGCGCTCATCCATTTCTTCTGAGTTATGGGCGTCGTAAATTTTTATAGAAAAGTGCGTTTGTGCACAATTTTCTTGGATATCAGCATGAATATCATTTGAAAGCTTTAGAAGAGATTTTTCAGGAAATACTTAAACTTTTTAAAAATGCTTAACCCACTAAGAGCAGATGACATTTTTATGTTAAATTATATAAAGAACCTTTTGTTTGCTTTTTTTTTTATTATTTAATTCTCTGCCTCTGGCATAGCCAGAGAAACGCAACTTTATATATTAAATTGCAGAATGAAAGTTAATAAAAAAATACGTCAAGTTTTAGTTTGATTCCCTCACGAAGGGTTCTGAACCATGTATGGCCCATACTCTTTAATTATTAACTTTATTTTTTTAACTTTATATCGCCAACACAGTTATATTTTCTTTGTGTAGATTTAAAAGGTCATGTGAAAATTACGTTACTTTTGGCACACCTTTTAATATAAGTTCTTTATACTTGCTGTTATAGCGACTTAGTAATACATACACTGCGTTTATTTATAGGCCAAGCTATTACGGTTCAAAAAAAAAAACAAGGTCATAAATGTGAAAATCATGTTACCATCGCGATACCGATCACTTCACTTCATTTAATTTTATTGTTTTACTTTTTCTGATTTAGAGCCAATTTACACTATGAAATTATTCATGAAACAAGGATGACATTTTGGTTTGTTAAGGGGAGGTTATTGGTTATTGCTTATGTTTTGCTTAAAATAAAACAGCTTTAGACAAAAATGAATTTTTGAAAATAAAAATTTGAAATTATTCACGGTTTTCATGAATAAAATTCTACATGAATAATTCGGAACTTGTGAATCATTCGTAGCATTTGCCTTGTGAATATGTATTTCAGAATCTTTACATTTTTAGACTCCGAAAAACTTGTTTGTGAATTTGCTTGCTTTAAAAATATTCCACACGATTGAGAATAGCTCACATGTAAAATATTTTGACAATTTATTAAAAAAAATCATTCACAAAGATTTGCATTAAGGAAATGTTGGGAAAAATGTAATTTTAAAATAAAATTTATATAAAATTTTTATTTATTTCATTATTAAAGAAGTAAAATGGTAAATAAGGAACAGATTAATATTTTATTCAAATAAATGCTGAAAAATACAGAATGAGAGGATAAAGCAAAAGTAACTGATTTTTGGAAAAGCATCAAAGAGAAATTAAATAGCGTCTGTCCGCCTTAAAAAACAACTGCAGAATGGAAAAACGAAGTCTTAATATTAATTTAATCCGCTAATACAATTGACTAAAAATTATAAAAATTGACAGGTTTTTGCGTTTGGAAAATTTGCGTTTGGAAATTTTCTCATGTGGAATTCATGGTAACCGTGACTGTTATAATTTAGTTTACATTAATTATATTCTATTACTTCAAATATAGACATTTCATAATAAACTGATGAAATATTCATTATCAAAGAAATACTCATTAGTGTTTACTTGCTGGTGCAGTTCTGTTCCGTGCCGTTCTACTTTTTAAATTATTGTAATTATAGTTTTTATGTAACAACATATCAGCTGTTTATAATAAAAAAAGAAAACACAATACACAACACAACAAAAACAACTACAATTACAATGACAAAAATGGTTTGTTTAAAATTTTGCAGTCACACTACCAAACAACTTTTAAGTAACTTAACGTTGAATTCTATTTTCTACTGATTCGAACGGACAGAATAGAACGTCAAAGTAATAACAAAGCACAAATATATATTTTTCATTTTACAGAAACTGATCAGCTGATTCGTCACGGAACGGAATGTAAAGACTTATTCTGCCTTAAATATATAATTCTGGACTTTGTTGTCTTTTTGCTTTATTGCTCAAATATAATTCTCATTTAATCAATTAAGCTTGAGTCATTAAATTCTTATACAAAACTTGAATATAATTCACTCTGATGGGCTACATGAGTGCTACAGAAATTATTATTTGTGTATACTTACGCAGGAATACTTTTCGAAATTTAAAATTAAACTATATCAAGCTGTCTAATGTTTTCGTATTAGAACAATCTAGACGTTTAAAGTGTCCTATAAATAGAAATCGCTTTTAAAAGCCATATGGCAATTTTAAGCAAAACTTTTAACCAAGATGTTACCTAAGAATAGCAGTTATATTAGCAGGCTGAAAAAATAAATAATTTTATTTAATAATTGGCTGTTTGGTTTCCTGTAAATTACTCGATTTAAAGTTTACGAAATTTTTTTAATATCAAAAAAGTAGAAAGCTTTTAATTTCGTACGTACTATGCAAAACCATGTATTTTAATGGACGTTCCTTTAAAGTAACTTTCACCGATATGTAATTTCTAAAATTTAAGTGAGAAATTTCTCACATAAAAACATATACGGTCGTCTTGTTTTTCATTATAGGCTTAAGTTATTCATGAACTTTATCATTGCTTTAAACACAGAAAAAAGTTACTGCTTCTATTAAAAAATTCATTGGGTTTTTATATTAAAAGTTAATTTATAATCAAATAATTATTTAATCAAATAAAAGAAAAAGACAATCACACTTATCGTAATTGGCTTTTTTGTGGCGAAAGTTATTCGTTTTTAAAATGTTTTGTATAGATAAATGATATATCGTACCAGTTAGCGTAATCTATTACAAAAACAGTGTGGTTCAAAATGTTTATACAGTTTTGAAGTTTAAGAACAGTTTTTACTGAACGTAAGATGGCGCCAGCAAAATTTAAAAACACAAAATTGTGTGGTGTGACCACTAGATGACACTACGATAGATATTTCAATATTTTGAGAATTGAAAAAAATGACTTTTTCGTTAAAAAAAATATGTCAGCACAGCACACAACTTAGTATAAAACTACAAAAAACAAAAAAACTAAAAATTATTTAAGAAAATGAAATAAAAAATAAATCAAATTAATTTTATTAGCCGCCCTGTTTTAAAAGAATTCACTTAGTTAAGACAAGAACCAGAAACATTGTTTTTCTAGAAAATTACAGCAAAATGTATGACATGAGTGTTTAGTAGAGGCAAAACCCATCAGTACGAGTTATCCAGGTTGGCAATTTCACTTTTTCCATCATTTCCTTACTATTTTTTTCAACTATGGGCTCAAGTTTATTTTTAATATGTGTGCCTGTAAAGTTCAGCCTTTTCCTGTCCGATTTCAAAAAAGATTTCCAGTTTAAAAAACAGCTTATAGTCCTAAAAAGTAAAGGGTGTGCCCATACAACATATGTACATATTTTTTACGTTTACTATTAGCCCCAAACGGAACGTTTTTAAAACTAAAAAAAAACAGCGTATCGCTATAGACACCAATAGTAAAAAATAACATAAAATAAATCTTATCTTTTGAACCGTTACAGGCAAACGCTTGCTATGATCGTTATAGTAACAAGTAATAATATTCAAAATTTTTAAATTAAAGGGTGCCCCGATAGTTCAATTAATTTAATGTATATGGCCATACTTTTGAACAGCTGAACGCTCAATTTACTAAAACCTGTATTGCTATCTCCGCTGTAACAACAAGTCTAAAATTGGGATTTGGAAATTAAAGGGTGCCTCAATAGTTGCTGTAATTTGATGTAAATATGTGGCCAAACATTTGAACTGCTGTAAACAGACAACTGAAACTTACAAGGGATCTATATTGCTAAGCCCGCTATATCAACAAATTTATAATTTGAATTTATATATAAGAGGGTGTTACCATAATTGATGCAAATTTACCTATAAGGTTATATTTTTTGAATAGTTATAAAGAAACAATAGCAAATACGATAAAACGGCGATTGCTATGACCGTTTTTGTTACAAGTTATTATATTCAAAATTATAAATTAAAGGGTGCCCTAATATTTCATTTACTTTGATAAATATGGCCATGCATTGAACAGTTGTAGACAGACGGTTGAACTTACAAAGAATCTGTATAGATTAGTGCGCTACAACAATAAGTATAATATTTGGATTTGGAAATTAAAAGGTGTTCAATAGTTAATGTTGAGCCGTTATAGACAGACGCATGACATTTGTAAGGAACCTGATTACTAAGACCACTACAATGGCAAGTATAAAATTTGAATAAGGAGATTGAAAGGTACCCCTATAGTTGCTGTAATTTAATGTATATTTCCATCATGTTGAACAGTTGTGGACAGACGGTTAAGATAACAAGGAGCTGTAGCGGTGAGTCTGCTATAACAAGCATAAAGATCAAATCTGTTTTGAAGTCGGCTTTTTTTTTTTTTTTTTTTGCAAAAATTATAATCCTTATAAAATTAAATTTTTTACTTTCTGAATTATGCTACGTTGCTAGGTGATCATTTAAAAAGCAATGAAAATTACTTAAGACAAATATTTCAAGTAACTTCATCGTTTTGTAAAAAAATTTCAAAACAGTGTGTAGTTATCGGAGACTCAATTTTTTAACCATAACTCTACATTTGTTGTTACTTTCTCTAAAGCAGGGGTTCTCATCAAATCCCTGCTCACGGACCCCTAGTAAACAAATTTTTTTTCGCGGACCCCTCTGAAGACCAAGTTAAAAATAAAACTCTTATTATTTTTGAAAACACTATTTTTTCGGTTTTTCATGCGGACCCCTTGGAAGGTTGCTACGGACCCCCATTTGAGAACCGTTGCTTTAAACCAAAATTCTAGTGCTGTAATATTTCGTGGTAAACAAAAGGTTCCCTACGTAAATAGAATCGGTTATTGTTGAGCAAAATTTCAGTAAAAGTTTTAAAGTAAATTTTCTTCACATTGCTTAAAAAAATATATGTAATTATAAGGAACATTTGTTTACATGTGATGCCTGTAACAAACAGCGCTGTCACTGAATTTTTTTTGAAGAACGTCTAAAGTTCCTTAAAAACGATTAACTTGTTACAACTAGAACGAACAGGTTTAATTGCAAATTTTTTTATAAGCTACATTTTTTGTTTTGCTAATAAACACGAGTAGAAAATTTAATTCAATCCAATTCGGTAATATAAGTGCTAAAACGGCAACGCCGTTCCATATAAAATGTTTGCATATATGCTAGTGAAAATTGTAGGTGTGTTAGCTTCAGTCATTAATTTCTTACTGAGTTTGAGTTAAACGTATGACAAACATTAAATTAATTGTCAAAGCAAATTCAAATTGAATTATATTGTTGTAGATACTTTATATTGCTTTTCTTTACACAAATTTCATGTAGAAACATTTAATCTTAATATTTCTGTCAACACATCACCAAAAAAAAAAAAAAAAAAAAAACAGACAGGCCTAAACATAAAATATGCGAACGTAGAAGGTAATTTGCTAAAAACATGGGCATGTTTTTTGTTTCAGGTCCTATCGAAACTAAATACCATCACAGAAGAAGAGCTTTGGGTCCGTAGTTAAAAATTATTAGTAGCTTAAGTTAAAATTTTGTGTGGCTAATAATTAGTTTTTAGCTACACCTTTACAAAAAATTGAGCTTCAAGTCAAAGGTTTGATTAGCCGATCCTAGGCTTTTCGAAGTTTATTAGGGAAATGTGTTACCCAAAGCTGATGATAGGGTCCTTAAAGCTTTTTTTCAACTTGTAATAATTGGTCATGAAGGCTTAAATTTCTATGTCGATATCCTCTTCAGAAACGGTGGTTTAAGTTCTTAAAATTTCATTTTTTGCTTGTTCTTGTCTGTACATGCTATGCATGTCTTATAAAATTGATTTTATAAGCAGTAAATATCTTTTGCAAATCTTGCTACATTTTTATACCCTTCACCACAAAAAGTGAAAATAGGGTATAACATATCCATTTCGGATCCCATAAAGTTAATATTTTCTGACTTCTTATGCATAGCGAAATCGATTAAGCGATGTCCGTCTGTCCATCCGTATAAGTATTGAAATCAAGTTTGCCGAGGCATTAGATCAGATAGAAAAAATTTAAATATGCTAATTGATCAGACATAGTGTCGAAAGAGGTGTTATTGGAAATCAACAAGATCTGACTATGTCCTTCGACTCAGTGGGCGAAACACCACGCCTACCCCTAATTTTTCCATATCATTTGGAACAATAAAGTACTTTCAATCAAAACATCAAATATATGGGATTTAAAAATTAAGAAAAGAACATATTTTCCAAGTTACGGGCCTCTAAAATTTGCAAGATTCTCAAAATTTTAATATGAATATCATTTTGAAGTTTTTAAAGAGATCTTTAAGGAAATACTAAAAGTTTTATAAATTCTTAACCCATTAAGAGCCGATGTCATTTTAATGTAATTTTTTTTTTAATTTTTTAATTCTCTGTAACCTCTATTTTTTCTTTTTTTCAGTTACTTCACTAAACAAGCCTTAGATAAATAGTGGAGGTATATAAGACTCGACAAAGCCGTATATAGCACTCTTAGTTGTTTAAATAAGTTTTCTATTCCTTAAGAAATAAAATATAATTTTTGAATTGAAGAAATTGTTCTTAAAGTTTGAAAAGTTAGTATTAATATTTTTATGCCATTATGCGCGTAGATAATCTCTTGACCTTCCCAAAGAAGAGCCCCAATGTTTAAAAAGTACCAAGAACTTCAGCACACTAACAGTTAGAGTGTACCACATATCATGGACCACGTAGGTATTTGAATTCAAATCTTTCCTAGAATCTAGTTAGTAAAAAATTTTAATTTGATGGTGTTTTCCATAAATAAAAACATAGACAACATTCCTGGCACAAAAGCACACAACAAAAGTATACAGTGATAAAGAACCTTAAAAAACTAGTATCCAACTTTTAAAAATTGGATTTATAATTAAAATAGACAAATTTTTTAAACGATTTAAGATATTTGAAGTGATGAGGTTTTTCTTCTTTTTAAATAATTTAATTAATTAAAAATTTCAATACATTGTATTCTGTGCCATAATTAAAATTGATGCTGTCAATATCTTTCCGTCCTCTCTTCCTAGCACAAGTTTTTATTTATTTAACGAAAAACTAACCGCTTAATGAATACAATTACAAATTCTGTGAGAAGTAGACTGAGAATGCAAAAAAAAAAGAATACCACAATGTATAGTGCTGCCTTCATAGGCTGCATGCAATATCAAAGAAAGACAGGGAATACATCACAATAGTTGTATTCGTATTCAAATAAAATTAAGGAAGAATACAAGCATATGTATGTGTGTATAAATATATGTACATATGCATGTGTGTATGTATGAGCATATATAAAAATCTGTAAATAAATTTATACGTACTCAATGGCATTTTACAACTTGCCAACAAATGTATGTGCGTATGTTACTGTTTTGTATTTTCATTATACATGTATTTAGAGTACATATATTTTTTGTACAGACACATTACGGATATTATGCAGTATATTGCAAAGTTTCGCGCCAAACATGGCCTACCTCGCCTTAAATTCCAGTGAGACCATCAGTGACGTATTTTTGTTATACACTTTGCAATGCAACCATCATTCATCCATCCCTTTAAGCATCACCACCATAAAACATACTGATGCGGGCAGTCAGCCACAGGCAGAGCAACGAGGGGGCAAGAGGTAGAAAATTCCAGGGAAAAAGTTTGTTGCATGCTTTACATACTGTATATAGTATTCCAGTTTGTTGCCATTTTAATTCTTTTGTGTGCATTTTTTGTCTTTTTTTTTTTTGTCTCTTTTCCGAGTCCCACTACTACGCATCGCGCTCAGCATCATCAACAGCTTTAAATTCACTATAGATATCGTCGTCTAAAGCATTGTTCTCTACTTCATAAATAAAACTCTGAGTGCATCAGATTTTTACTACGTTTTATTGATTTTTTTTCGGTTTGTTTCTCATTTTCTTGTATTTCTTGTTCTTGTGGGAACAACCATAACGTCGGACTAACTGACTGATTGGGAGTAAGAGTAGCGAATATATAAAATATAATCAACAAATGTACATACCACACAAAGTCTGGTTTAACGACCACACCAAACAAAAAAAAAAAAAAAAAAAAACAACTCCACTAAAAATATTGTATGAAAAATGTGGCACGAGGAATGAATAGTAACAACAACTAAACAGCAGCAACAAGAACAGTAAAATATGCAACGTGGTAAAATAAGAAAAAAATTCTGTTTATACGAAATGTATTTGCAAGATATTAAATACTTGTGGTGGTTGTAGTGGTAGTAGCTCAGAATCTGCATTTATTTTTCTTTTAAATCATCGAAGCGATAACAAAAGTAGCAGGAAAAATTTAGACTTTCAATTATGTTTTTTTTTTATATTTATTAAATAATGGTTGACAAAATCAATTCAAAGATTTAGTTGCAAGTATTTGAAAATGTGTTTTAAATTTTTGTATGAATTCTTAAAATTGATTATGTGTTAGTAAAATATCTCTGTTTTATTTTTATCCAAATCATTCAAATGAAAATTGCATAACTGCAAGGGACATTTTCAATATTTGTCAGTTATTAGTTAAGGGTAAAATAATTTTAATTTTAAATCAATATTTTAGGACCCGAGTCCTTATTGAATCAAAATAACAAGCGTAGCACCATATGCCACCTCTTTGCACAGATAAATTAGGCAAAAGGATATCGTAAAGATTTTTCGCTGATCTGAAACTGGAAAAGTGTGGCGAAGATTCATGTCTCAGTACCTGCCATAATGGCCAAACCTGACGATGGTCAACTAGTGCCTTTCCCTAACATACCTAACGAAGTTTCAATTCTAAGAACAAGGCAGTCAGGACCATGAACTACCCCTTGCTTAAGGGATTGGAGACTATCTAACTTCATCTGTTGCAACACAACACTTCGGTCAGTTTTACACCATCCCTGCAGATACCGATCTTAACCACAGCCACCAATATTCTGCTACACAGATAGGCGGCTTTCTGTATGGGACACCGGTTTCCGTGGCACCAGTCAATGAGGACACTGATGTGGCCTTCGACAAGTACTTCATTGTCTATAGAGATTTTGGCGCCTGAACCCGGAAGCACTTCACCACAGCCCATGTTTGATCAGTTTCGAATTTTAGCACCCCCAGGGGGCTTGAAACTGGAAAAACCAATATTTTTTCCTAGATGTTAGGAATTTTTACATAGAAAACTGTTGACTATAAATTTAAGATTTAGTCTTAATTGACGTTACGCCTCCAATGTGCCATTTTATAACAAAACAGAGCGCCAATGAAAAAGCACTAAGTGTCGTGGTGTAAAAATTTCAAAATTTTTTTAAAAACAATAGAGGACTGAAAATGCAACAGTAATATTGGATTCTATCTTTAACACTTAAATTGATATTCCCGCATGGTAACTGCATCCTTTTTGATTTCTATAAATTCTAAAGGGAGTTATAACACTCTAGGACATATTTAAACGAAAATCGTATGGTAGTAGTTTATGTTATAACAAATGTAAACTCTTTTTATTTTTATATAAAAATAAAAATTTATATGTATTTTTTTAAAGCCAAAGAAATCACATCAAACATTTAAATTTTAACAATCCATTTTAAATCCCAGAAAAAAATTAATTATTAAATTAAGAGTTCACTTACGAGTTAAAATACTAACTTCAATTATTGAATAAAGTTAAAGTGTATGGTGCTCGTAGAATGTCAGCTATCGAAAATTTTTTTTATACATTAGTCTGAGGTTCGCTATATCATCAAAATTCAATATGCGCCTTTATGTGTTAAACCCCCCTGAAGGAAATAACTGTTGCACATTGATATATAACATGCGCTTATATCTCAGCTTAAGGCAGTTTTACAAGCATAAGTTTTCTCGATTATCACCCCCGCCCTGTCTTGATATTCTTACAGCCCTATAAAAGCCTACTAACAAAACAAAGACTCAGTGTTATTGTTAGTTTTTAATTAGAGGCGTAAGGGCTTTACAACATTAGGCTTTTGCTCTGTTGCCTTTTCAAACAAGTGTATCGGAATTTCCAGAATTGTCACTATAAAATAATTCATATAAAGAATACCTCATTGGGAAACATGTCAGTTTATCCAGAAGATTAACAAAATTATTAAAGGCTGCTAATTAAAATACAAGACCTGATTACTTTAAAAGAATCCACTGCAAGTAAAATTATGGTCAGAAAGCTTCTAGTTTAAGTTGTTATTATATCCGTGAAGCTTTTTTAAAGGTATTGAAACAAGGAAAACTATTCACTTCAGTCGGAATTGAAACCTTTTTCAGAATCCATATTGTTTACTTCTTTTCGAAAATTACCTCTCGAACATAAAATTATTCCACTATATTTGGCGTGTTACTTCAAACTCAAGTTTGTACATTGGCTTAGACAGAGCAGTCTTGGAAGATCTAAGCCATTCCCAGAAACAATTTTTTTCTAGAAGAATTATTTTTCTTTTAGTGAAATGTTTAACATATGACATAATTTTTCACTTTTTACCCTCCATTAAATCTCTATATGAAAGAATAAGTCCTTCCAAGTATTATTTTTAAATTTTCTAGTTCTAACAGCGTTTAAAAAAAGTAAAAAGGGTCATTTGACATGTTGCGAGTCAAAAAGATTGGCTCTTTGCATGTTAATAATTTCAACAGAAAAATCTAGATCTATTTATAAATAGAATTAGTTAAAATTTGTTTCCCATTTTTCTTTTTAAAAAGAAATTATTGGATAATCCACCTCTACAGAGATTCATTGCCACAAATTGAGAAATTTTTTGTCATACTTTTTAACATTTTATTGGTGCAAATATAATGAAAAAAGCACATGTTTTTTATTTTTTGTAAATAATTTTAAACAGTCCAAAATAAATCATAAACTCCTATTACATTTTTTAAAAATAAACACATTTGTATACAACAGCATTTGAAGAAATTTCCTTTCAACACATTTTCAATTAAATTCTAAATTCTTTATTTATGTATGAAGTTGAGATTATTCCCACCAGAATTTCAGTTTTTAATTATCAATAACATTTACATATACATATATGAATAGATTTATACATGCATACATAAATACATATGGATGTATAGTATAATAGCCATTTCTGTCTCTCCCAACTTGCATTACCCTCCTCCTTTTTTCAAATTGCTTTCACAATTGCTAAAGTGTTTCAGTTCCATATGATTCCATCTCGTATTTTAATCTAATAATGTGCAATACAACTTGTGTCATTTATTAGTAATTTAGGTTACCCTAGGAATCTTTTAAATGTCTTAGGTCAATAGAGGGAAGAAAGTAAAGTTAAAGTGCTGGCAGTATTGCCAACATTCATCCCATGTCATGTTTATATATAAAAAAAATATATTCGGGTTATCATAAGCATCATGTTGCAGTTATACGTTTAAGAGAATACACTTTTTCAATATATTATTCGAGCTCATATTGCTACTGCGCCTGGTAGAAGGGATGCAATAGAAAACTTCGAAACGTAACAGTGAATAATAGAAAAAAATGTTCTTGCCCTGTTTATCTTTAGTTGACATTACCGTGGGAGGTTCAATAAGTATTTAGGACTTTAGCGAACTGGTTTCCATAAAGCCATATGAATTGAAGGAGTTACTATCTTACTCGGCTTGATTTCGAAAGACAGTTAATCCGGCTTGTAACCAGGATATTTTCATTTAATTAAGGAAATCTAGAAAAATTTAACTTAAGATTTGATTACATTGCGCCGACGGATTATTAACTTCCTTTTAAAACTAAGCGGCAAATTTTCATATATTTGTGTACTGTATTATAGATAACACCAGCTTAAAACTCTTGAACTCTCTTAGTTTTATTATGAAGCAGGTTGCCGAGTTGTTCAAATTTTGAACGAAAGAATAAAGATATTAAGCTCTAAAAACAAATATATGTCGAAAATATTATCGTGATTCGATTTTTTTTAATTTGTATCTTTTTTGTTTTGACTTTTAACTGTAACTGGTAAAGCTTTAGGTTTGAATAGAAACAAAATATTGTAGGCGTATATGATCACTGTACCATCAGGACAAAGATCAATAAATTAAATTAGCTGACATCATATAAGATTGCTGTAAGATGCACAATAACGTGAGGAAATTAGAGACTCTAGATCAAATTATATGTCAATACCTGATGCTATGAGGCCAAAGACTTAGACGACTGGGTAAGGATTCTATAAGTTAAATAAAATTTAAGGATGCATTGTGGGAATAAGGTATTTGAACAAAGGAAAGTAATACAATCAAGCCTATGACTTTTGTTTTTGCTTTTTTATGTAGAGCATCATTATAGAGTCCTCTAAACTTAATGAATCGGGTTTTGCAAAAGTTACGATAATATGAGTTCTTCTGATAGCCTTCCATTTATTTAAACTATAGGCAAATCATTCTATTATCAATAACGTCCACAATTTTAACCATTGCAGCCAAATGATTTAAGTCAAATTATGACTTTAGAAACTCGACGAGCAAAGTAAAATTGGGATGTTCTGCATCAGCATTAAAAGCTGTATTTAATTTGGTTAATTAATGAAAATGCGTTCATAAAGAAAAAATAATATCTTGCAGCATTAAGTTGATACCCTTTTCTTAAAGATCGGCGAGTTAATGGGCAATAAGAGGTTGATCCAACTTAGGCATCCTTTAGTAAAAATTTCTAAACCAGCGTTAGTCTTTTAAGAAGGCCTTTAATATCCTCATATAACTTAGATCTTCCTTTGCGAAATCGTTTTGTTAATGTTGAAAAATTTTAAAAGTCAATCCAAAAACGTCTATTTGCTATTAAAACTAATGAAAGGTGTAACTGCGGAGGATAAAATTCTATTAAACTATCTTTGCGTGTTCGAAGTAAAATGCACTAATTTTTTATCGAAATTAATTAGGATCGCAGGCTTCTAAAGCTGCTTGACCAACCATGTGATACGTAATTCAAATTAAATTAATATTTTTATCTAAGATCAACCGGCTTCCACTCGGAGGTACATAATTTTTAAATAATTCTCATTATACTCTTTAAGTACCTATAATATTCAATATAAAATAAGTTAATTAGAGCAAAGTTCTAGCCTTGGTCCCTGATGCAGACGAATTTTATTTGATATCGTTATATATATATTTTTCTAATTCCACAACTTGTTTTGTTAACATATGAGCTTGTTAATGTGTTTTGAAAAATGTATGTAAGTGTACGTGTACTTGTTCTGCCTGACATTTTTCGAATTCCTTCACTTTATTATTATTTCTTGTGTTGACGAGCAAATACCAGTTTCAGCACCAACAGCATCTTCGTCAACGCCATTACAAATAAATTTGTTGTTGGTATTTGTTCACTTTATTTCTCTCTACTAATTTGGATTGCTCTCTCGTCTGCTCTCTGTTTTTCTTGTTATAAAATCTCTGTTGTGTAGAATCGTACGATGACCTCTGATGTCAATTGCAGCATTTTTGAATTTTTTTTTTGTTATTTTTCTCCCGATGTTATTTGCAATTATTGTTGTAGTTGTTGTATGCTCGTATTTTTATATTATAGTTGTACTCGTATTCTTACGCTACTATTAATATGTATGCATCTATGTGTGTATATATACTACGTACATATATATCAGCAAAAATTTTGTGAATGGAGTGAGCTTTACAAAAAAAAAAAACAAAAAACATACAGTATCATTGGTATTCGACGTAGTAAAATGTATTTCAATTGCATCATGTACATAATTATCATTCCATGCATTTTATATACTCACAGCTTTAAATGTGTGTTTGAAAACCTCTTAACTGCAAATAAAGAAAAAATATTTACGTTCGTTTTTTTAGGAAAATATTTTATAAAACAACAACTATGTACATAAAAAAATAAGCGCGCCATGTCAAATGATAGTTTTATGCAAAAAATCTAAATCACAAAGTAGAGCGGGAAAGAACGAAAGTTTGCTTAATATAAAATTGAAATTGAGGAAGCGCAATAAAACAAACTTTAAAAATGGGGTGTGTCCCGAGAAAGTAGTTTCGATTGCATAACTTAAATATGATGATTTTAATATTCTAGACGAGAATTCAAACAAAACTTGAACAACTTAAACTGATAACAGAATGATTCGTTTAATAGACATTTTCAGTTTGCAAAAAAAACACAAAACTAATTGGGGCCTCCTGTTAGTATTTTTTTTTTTTTTTTGGTTTTTAATTTTTTAATAATTTTTAATTGTTTATTTAACAGCAGAAGCAAGATTTCAATTCATTTTTGCTTAAATTAAAAATTAAATTTAAATGTTTTTATTTTTACCTTTATAATAAATTTTCTTTTCTAATTTATTAAGCACTAAGTCAGATTAAAAATTTTGTTTTTATTTTCTTAGGAAGAAACAGAATTATTTAAATTATATATTTTCAAATTATACTTCATTTACATATGTAAGTTAAAAATTAATTTACGTAGTTTTTTAAAGAAATGTATCAAAGGCTTTTTTATCATACAAAAATATTTAAAAATTAATATTAAAAATTACATCCCGATAAGACGATTTCTGTTCTTAGTAGGTAAGATCTTTTTATTTTATTTAATTTTTTTTTCGACAGTTAGGATTTTTTATTAAGTAAATATGAGAGCTTCTTACAATCTGTAGGAATCCACTTTACCTCAACTTTCCAATTCCTCTCGTCAATATTAAAAAAATCATCAAAGTCAATATTCTCACCTTTCCTTGTAAAAACTTTACTGAATTTATCAGCCAATTTTTTGTTTACTTTTTTCAGTATGCAACGTCTTAAAAATTCGGAAGTAAAATTTTTTTATTGGCAACACCTTAATGCACAAATGGCGGTCAAAGCAAATATTGTACTGATGCAGTTCATACTTCGTATAACTGTCATTGTCAATGGGAGTAATAATTTTCTGTGCTTAAATCAACTAAGTTCAAAAAATGTTTAGAAATTATCCTGTAGGAAATGATACTTTTCCAGTTGCAGTCTCAGTGATTTATATAAACGACTGTTTGTTGGATCCAGGAACAATTTTAGATAAAATAATTTTTTTTCAGAAAATTTATTGTCATTTCATATTCTCTTGTTAAGCTGCTTTTAGACGAAATATTTTTTACATATGACTTGTCAGTTTGAAAGCCCGCATGTAATTCCTCATGTACATATGTCAAAGTAGTCATTTTTACATATGAATTAATATTTCGCGTTTAAACGTACATGCAAATTACGTCTGACGTCACCTACAAAGTAAATCATTGTTTACAACAGTTGTTTTGGTGAGGGGCTCTGTTAATGCTAATAAAGATGTCAACTCTATTCTGCTTTCAACGATTTTAGTGTTTTTTTACTTTTTGATAATTTAAAAACGGTAAAAGTGAAGAAAGAAAAAATTGTACCACTGAAAGTCAAATGATTTGCCACATAAAAATAGAACACGCTCTAAATAGAAATTTGTCATATGCTTTTTACACATCTGTTAAACACAAGTTTGTTATAGGGAAAATCTGACAAGTCATATGTAAAAAACATTTCGTCTAAAGGCAGTTTTACACACTCTTTTGTTTTGTTAGATATTTAAAGATTACCCTCTCGGTTTCGAGGTAGTCTTCATTGTTTAGAATTCTAGATCTTTCGGTATTTGAACTTAGTCGAAGTATGAAAAGTTTTAGTTGTAAATGTTTTAGTACTGGCCGGCAGTTTTTAACGTTATTCAACCCTCTTTCAAACTCGGCGCACAATACATTTTCACAGTGACGTTACATTCGTCTTCGTTGCGTTCGGTTAACCCCACTCTCTTATACAAGAGAAAGTAAGACAAACTGCATAGAGCTTTGTATTAAACTTGATAGTCACCTACCCTTCTTGCTACTTCTAGTAAACAAGAACCTGCTAAGAGAATGAAGCCTTCATGAGATGGCAAAAATCAGAAGTCTGAACGTACAATGACTGATTATGTTACCTCTTAACGAGTTAATATTTGGTTGCTAAAATTTGCTAAAGAAAATTTAGCTTTTTGGATTTTTATTTAAAAAACAAATGCATAACACACGCCTGCAAGGTTCAATCATAATAAAATTTTATATGTTTTACAAAATAAATGCTGTCGCATTTAACGCCATTGAGAAAAATAAAAAATGAAACAAACGAAAATTCACAAGGCGTTATTTTAAGTGAATTTTGATGTTTTATCTTTATTTGTGAAGAATTCAACATGTTTTTCTTTTACGCTGCCCGACAATGACCTCCTTTAACGCTGCCCAAAAAACACCAAGTTTGGTTCATTTGCACATGAATGCGTTCTGGTAATTTGAATTTAAAATAAGAAATGCAAAAAAAAGTTCCTAAATAAACATGAATCAAAAGCAATAAATACAAAATTAAATGCCAAAATAAGACGCGACAACGAATACAAAGAACTTCCTTTAATTGTTCAAATTTACAAATGTTTCTTTTCTTCTTATTCTGTATATTTTTTCGTTAATGATAATTTCACAAAAAAAAAAAAAAATGAAATAAATAAACAATATGCAGGCCATTGACTTTTAAAGAACTTCTCCGAAATGTTTTCGTAATTTTGTTTCATATAGAGGTTATTTTTTTTTTTAATTTATAAAACATAACATGTTTACGATATCAAGTCAAATTGCAATTAAAATAAGGCAACAGTTCTGGAAAAAAAATAAAAATAAAAGCCGCTAATTAGATTTAAATATATTTTTTTTTTGCTACTTATTGAATTTAATATGAACAAGTTTCAATGACAGCAGTACCTGTTAAAGCTCGGAGTAATTAGAAAAATAGCTCATAATAACAAGAATTTCAGTTACCATCAAAGTAATACCCGGTATTTTTTATTGGCAGGTTGAGAGGGAACACTGCTTTTAAAGCTTTAATACAGATTTTTACAGCAAACAAAATAAATAGTTGTCATCGTGTAGCTAGAGAAATATTCGAGTAATAAGTGAACTCTTGAAATTTTTATACCAGAAACTTCCCTATTAATATAAATAGTCCAGCGAAACACAGATTGGATTGGTATAGTGGGCGTGCAAACAAAGTGAATAATTATTTTCCTGAGAACTGTAATAAATAGAGTTTTAAAATTTTGTACAAGTAGCTCTGCCAGCAATTAAACAGTGGGCATGATATTTCCCATAAAAATTAAAAAATTATCATCGTGTTTTAGAAAAATATAATACGCAGAGCCCTCAATTTTCGTACCTCTCATACGAAATAAAAAGTTGTTGTCTTTTACCCACAGGACCGTAAGGGTCTTAAAGCTTCGTACAAGTAAATTTAATAAAAGTCTGCACATTTAAAAACTAGCTGGATTGTTAGAGGGGTCGTGGTAATTGTGCCATCCTGATAAAATTAATTTCTTAGACATTAAATTCATTACAAAAAAGTACCTACAACAGCAAAATATGCTGGGAAGGTAACGAATATAATCGGAGAAGAATTTTGCAGAAAACAACCATATCACAACAAAAAAAAAGTAATAACAATTTGAGAGCAAAATACACCATTTTAATAACGAATTGTTGATCTATCCTTCATAAGTTGTAGATGTGAATACATATAAATTTTCAACAAATACTCCAGCGAAAAAGATTTGATTTGAATAATAATATCTCCTCTCGAAGTCTACTTTGAGGACTTTCTAAGTTTTAGTTTTATGGAATATTTAAAATTGGTATGAAGAGAAAAACCAAACAAATGTTTTTATAAAGTCTCATTGGCTTGTTTTTATTATCAAAAGATAAATACGCAATTTTCATAGAAATTTAATAAAATTTTCTTAAGATACTATAAGGATAAAGACAAAAATCTGAAACGGCCCACACACCTACAAAATTATTGTGTGTTTTTTTATATTTAGAAAATTCAACACTTTTGATTCTTATTACATTAGAAAGAGAAGTGAAGATTCCTTTTCTTCTAGTAATACTTTAATAGTAATGCTTTTGAGGCTGCTGTATTTAAAGTGGTAAGCACGTTAACTACAAATCTGGTTGGCCACTAGACTTGTGCCATATAGTTCAATTTAGTGATCGCTCTTTTTAGTTCAATGTCTGAAATTGAACTAGTTAAAAATTTAGTTTAAAGGCTCTCTTTAGTTCAAAATCTCTCTTAGTTCAACTTTCAACTTCTAGTTCAAACGCTTTCTTTCGTTCAAAGCTCTTTTAGTTCAAATGTTCTTTTTAAACTATGATGGCAACAATACTGTAGCATTGCCATTACGAATGTTAAATTAAATGCGTGGCGGCACTAATTTCATCTCGGAAATAGTCAACAAGAAAAAAAATACATGAATTCTAGTTTATCTTGTCTGGTAGTTCAAATACAAAGTATTGTTCAAAAATGAACTAGGTTTACTTAAAAGTATGAACTAGTTTACTCAGGTCAATCGATGGAATCGTTTAAATAAACTAGTTCGTTTATGAACTACACAGGTCTATTGGCCACGGTTCAGCCCCTACGGCAATCAAAAAATAAAAATGTTATTTTTACATATTTAATATTAACATTAAAACGTGCAGTAGTCAGTAGTTCTTCATAGCATATTCGCCGGCGAAGTAAAAAAACCAACTCTCTATCTTTCTTCTTTCACCACCTGTCTTAACTCATATCTATCCCTTTCCTAAAGAATGTACCACGGTTACGAAAAAAGTAAATAGGTAATAATGCTTGAAGTGCTACTTCTCTTAAACAAAAGAATATTCAACAAAGCAATTATAAATTAGTTTTCTTATTTTAAAATAAAATCGAAACTTATTTATTTAAAAATTTTGTACTAATAAAGCGTTTCATATTTTTAAATAAAAACGCTACCGACAAACTGAGAATTGTTTTTCAAGCCAAATACAAAAACATATATACTAACAATTCTCATATAGTTAGTTAATGTCGTTTCTTAAAGAAATTTTTTTTACTTAAAGAAGTTTTTTTTACGTAAAAATATATGAAATGTAAAAGAGTATTGTTTTTTGTAATATAGAAGCCAGTTTGAAATAAAAGTATGCAGTTAATATTTGAAACTTAATTGAGATTTTTGCGTTTCTTAAGAAGACGATGCAGAAACTATTGTAATTTTTTATGTCACTTTTTGTTTGATTACTTTGATCAGATGTTTTTTTTTTCAAAATTCAGAATTTAAAACTTAAAAGCCATTTAGGTAAAAGTCTTAAAATCAGTTCAATTAAATGCCTGAAACACCTGCCTGAACAAGCATTATCTTAATGATAACAACAACATTTGCCATTTGTTTTTATTCTTTGGAGGTAAGCTTATGTACTCGGTATTGTTGGCATAAAAAGTTATTAAAGAAAAAGTTTTTAAAGTCTTAAAGTAATGTTTAACTACTTTTAGTAGTTAAAACATTGTGTTAGAGATATTTCACATCATTTACTATTTTTTCAGCTCACATTATTCCCCGTTTTAGTAAGATCACCGTTGTAACAGCAGAGTCTCTAAGATAATTATGAAAGCTAGATTAAGAAATCGATCAAAGTTCATTGGGGTGAAAAGAAAATTATAATTTTACATAAAACTTTCACCAGCTCTTAATGGGTTATGCAATTAAAAAAAATAGTATTTGCTGAAAGACCTCTACAAAGTCTGTTAAATGATATTCATATTGATACCTTAAAAAATATGTCGCACATTCGTACTTTTCTATAAAAAGTTCAGAGGCTCATAACTCGGAACGCCAGTTTTTTCACATAAGTTTTTTTCTTCGTGTATTTTAGTTCTCTATCGTCTCTTTTATTTGTTTTTTGATGGGAGTTACTTCACTCAACTATATTTTTTTTTCAAATGATTTAGCGAAATTAGAGGCAGGTGTGGTGTTTTCACACTGCCTCAAAGAACATGGACGGTCCTTTCTGATTTTTAAAAAATATGTCTGATTGATTAATGTATTAAAATTTTCTCTTGCTCATCTAGTGCCTTGGCATAATTGATTTTAACACTTACATGGTTGTACAGACGGACATCGCCCATTAACTTCGCTATGCATACCAACTCAGAATATAAATAATATATGGGATCGCAAATGAATAGTGTAGAAATTACAAATGGAATGACAAACTTAAATATACATTTTTTCTCCTGTGGAGAAGTGTTAATGAGTCGATAAACCTTCCGATAGCAATACAAACGCATTTTATGTTGAGGGGGCCTTGTTAGTTTGGTAACACTAAAGGTGTTACAAAGCTGAAATATACATATAGCCCTGCTTACGGTAAACGAATTGCTAGTCCCTGCATATGTGAACTACTTGTAATTTTTATCACGGTTTGGTTTCTATAGCGCTTGCCATTGTTTTTGATCATTAATAAGCAAAAGCAAAAAAAATTAAACTTTTCCTTTGCTAAGGAGCTATAATTCAAGTACATTTTATCCAGATTTTAACAGAACACAGTTTTATAATATAACAAAATTGCTAATTATATTATTAAATTCGTTGATATCTTTTTGAATGCAATAGCAGTGGCAGCAGCGACAAAAAGAAGTAGAAAAAACACTTTATCTCAATTTCGTTTTTGCAATGAAAAGCAAAGCAAAAACAAACAACATAAAAAAACAAAAAAAAATTAAATAAATAAATAATGAATGGCATATTGAAAAGACGTTAATGAATGATGTTGTCCTTGAGTTTTAAGTAGAAACTTTTGGAGAATTCAATGAACTTGTTACCGAGTATTTCAGTATTTCATAAATGGATAATATTATATGAATAAAAACAACAACAACAACAACAAAATTGACTGAAAGACTGACATACACAAAAATCCAAACAAACAACAGCAAAAAGAGAAAAAAACAAAACTGAGGGATGTCATTATGGATGTTATTATTGTTGTCTTTTGCAAGAATAACAGAAATAAAACACATTAAATATGATTTTTATAAAACATGATTAGAATTGCAACTACGGGACGACTACTGCTAGCAAAATTAAAGATAAAAAAAAAATAAACAGAGAAAAGCAATTGGAAACTTTAGATAAATTTTTATTTGGAAATATTGTAAAATTAAAAGGCAAAATATTTTTTACCTTATTCAACCATATAAGAGACAACAGAAATTCGATCCTTACCAAAACAGGGTGCCATTTCTAGGTTTTAAAGGGTAAGCCAATCATATTATAAATATTCAGAAGTTTTTTTAATGCTTTAAGAGTCGCACGATTATGTATCCCATGTATTACCTTAAATCTTAAATCTTGCAAAATATGTAAAAATTATAAACTACAATCCAATTAAAGGATAATAATTCCGTTTTAATCTAAAGGTCAACCGAAGTTTTACTAAATTTTCAAAAAAAAACTTCAATTTACCCAAACTTTTTAAGTAACATTATTTTTTCTAAAACCAAAGTACATTTATTTTACTAGGTAGTGTCGTCCGCCCAACCGGTTTGTAGTTGGACATGTCAAAAGTTGTTTATATTTTACATCTTTTGTTTACGAATTTCAAAAAACACTAACAACAAGCATATGCAGAACAAAGAGAGCGTTTGTTTTTAGAGCAATTAGCTTTTATTTTCTCTTTCTTTTTTTGACATTTCCACTCACAAAGCAACAATAAAATGCCATGTTGCTTTTACAAATGTTGTATTTGTTGTAGAGCCGCTATTACCTAGTAAAATAAATGTACCTTGTCTAAAACTTTTAAGTGTTGTTTTTCGAAAATCAAATAATTGAAATAACCAAAAAAAAAAAAACACATTTCGCCAATTTAGAGGTCATTAGAAATTGCCTGAGATGTGGTTACCGAGAACGATGATCGGGTCATGGAACATTTGCTGTTTACGAAACCGGTAAAAATATTAAAACAGACAGCAGATATCATAAATATGACAGCTAGCGATTGGAATGTAAGCAGGCCTTTTAAGGATCTTTAAAAGAGTTGTGCTCACCTTAGCTATAAAGCAAAAAGAGAAAAAAATCTGCTGTGTCGGATACAAATGTAAAATAACGATTAAAGTTCTACAAAAAATGAAGTTTGGCACCAAAATAAATTCTTTTCAGTCGAATAGCAAAAAGTACTACTGAGCTAAGCTCAATGAAATCCTTAAAAAAACCAAGTAAAAGAAATCGTGAAACAGGAGGGCAAAAGCTAAATTATTTGGTGGCACCTTGGTGCAATGAAGTAATGATAAAAACAATAAAATTTCCTTTATATTTTAAGTCATGATTTACCTAATTTTTTTGACCAAGGTGCTTGCAAGGAGGTAGAATTTTTTTTCAACAGAGAGAGAGAGAGAGAGAGAGAGAGTCGTAAGAATACGGCAATGATTAATCAATAATTGCAATAATTTAATGGTGCGATAATGTGCCAAAAAAATTTATATTACTTTTGCTCTTGAATCCAAGTGGTGAAAAAGAAGAATTGGTTGAAAGTATGGCAAGACATGTTAGCGGAGTGATTAAGACAAAAGGCCATTCGATAAAATATTAAAAAAAAAGCTTTTTTTCAAACGTACCGAAGTGAATACTTAGGACTTTTTCATAAATCTTCACATTAACCTTAAATATTATTAAAGTTCATTTTGCTTTCATAAACTATTATTTTATTAAAGTTTAATTAAAAATTCCAGGGCATACAAAAATAAGAGTGGTGCAAAAAGCAATATCTTTAAATAGGTAGGCATGTCACGTACGAGGGCTGCTATGTATATTTCTGGCCTGGCAACATTGAGTGCTGCCAAGTGCAATCTGACATTTCAATTGGAAAGTTTGTTATTTTTAAGCATAATCGTACTCAAAACGTTTTGACGTACGACCATTATTTGTGTTGTTTACAGTGACTTGAAAAAATTAATATAGAAAAAAATGGAATTAACTCGTGAACATTTTCGTGCCATCATTTTTCAGAACTTTCGACGTGGATTATCACGACAAGAGTGCATTGATGAACTTAAATCTTTGTATGGCTATGAAGCACCATCCTATAGCACTGTGAAAAATTGGTATAATGAATTTAATCGTGGCCGAAGCCCGCTCAAAGACGAATTCCGTGAAGGTCGTCCAAAAACTGCTGTTGTGCCAGAGAACATTGATGCCGTGCGTGAACTCATAATGCAAGATCGACATGCGACATACCGAGAGATAGAGACATCCTTGGACATTTCTTTCACCAGCACACATTCGATACTGCATGAACACCTGGCCGAAAAAAAAGGTTTGTTCTCGTTGGATCCCGCACAATTTGAAGGTCGCTCAAAAAGAGGCTCGTGTCGATTGGTGCAAAGAAATGTTGCAAAAATACGATTGCGGTGCTTCAAAAGACGTTTATAAGATCTTCACTGGTGACGAATCATGGATCTATGCGTATGAGCCCGAAACGAAACAACAATCGACCGTTTGGGTCTTCAAAGACGAGCAAAATCCAACGAAAGTTGTTTTAGAGGTGTCTCAATCGAAGTTGAAAAAGTGCTTCGACAACTGGTTTGAGCGCATGCAAAAGTGTATAAAACATGCTGGAGAATACTTTGAAAAACAATAAAACCATTTTTGATTATAAATATTCGCATTTTCACTATTAGGCCAGAATTATATAGAGCAGCCCTCGTAACTGATTCAAAAGTGTTAAAAAAAATTGTTGAAAATTTTGTACACTGATTTGTATTGAAGCAGACTCGTGAAAGTCCGCTTGAGGATTTTGACTTTCAAATGTTACACTATTTAACATTATAAATCTTTATTACAACATAATTTTGTTAAGGTTTTATCGTGGAACTGTTTCAGAATACCAAAATAGTGTTAATTAAGTCTCTTCTATGACGATGTCATGTTCAACTGACAGGTGCTTTTCATATTCAGTGACCAACTTCATGTCAGTTCTTTTTCCTCTAGGGATGTAATAATCCTTAAGCCAGAAAGCAATAGGACCCTGAGTCTTCAAATCAAACATACGCAATGCAAAAAAACATTGAAATCCAAACAGAAATTTAAGGAACTCGAGATAAATAAACTAAATTTATTATAAAAAATATTGATAACTAAGTAATGGATAACCCTGGCACAATGCATTGCATAAGTAGGGGTCATCCCCTGAGTGCTGGTCCTAATTAAAAAAAAAAATTATGACAGCGGCAATGGCGTTAAGAAATTAAAATATTCTGCTTTTTTTGCACGCACGTTTTTTTCGCAATTCATTGTTAATTTTTAAAGTTTAAAAAAGCTCATCAACTGATTGCTTGGTGGCGTTTATTTATTGTAATTTTAGATTGACAATGTAGCAACAACAATAACAACCCGTGAAATAATATGTGTGTGCAATATTTTTTAGAAACAACTGCCATAAAAAAATCCGCGGATCAAGACAAAAGAAAAAAAATTGAAATAATAAATCTGTGATAAAACATTGCAATTAATGTCTGGACAACTGTATTAAAATTACTTTCTTAATAAAATCTAAGTTATAAAACATTGGTGCAGATTAAAACCGGGTGACAACAAGTTTGGTTGATCATTCTTCAAATATCCCAACTGACCAAATCGTCGTAGGTAACATTGTCTATTAAACGACAATACAGAACCATAAAAAATAAGACATTATAATGCTGTTTACAGCAAGAGGGGCACGATTTAATTTTTTCAGCACTAAATCTTGCGTCCATAGTTAAATATGACAGAAAATTGGCCACTTAGGATAACAAAATATCGAAACATTTTATCAAATGCTTTTTATTTAAAAATTCATTGATCGATTACCACGATCTTACTTTTGTCTCTTAAATATACTAAAGAATATAATTTATTTGGTGTTATAATAAAAAAAGGGTTTTTCCATATAATGCTGACTTTTTATTCTTTTTAATTGCTGTCTTTGTATTTAAAGTTTTTGTAGACCCCGTGAGTCATAAAACAGCCCTCACAATACGACTACTTTTATATAAATAACACTACAAAATCTGTAAACATCAGAACAGACGAAATATCAAAAATATTTCAGGCTACATAAAGCGAAACATTGCTAAACACGTGGGAACATTAAGTAGAACATGCTAATGTTTTCATCAGAGTTTCCTTGTGTGTATCCAGCATCATTCAAAATGATAAGGAAACCCAAGGCTAGAGCAAAATATTGAGAGTCAGCTTAATTTCAGTCAAAAAAAATAATTGTAATTTAAAGTAATGTCAGCTGATAATTTTCGTTTTTTTTTTTTAAATTGAAATCAGTGAATCAACGTTATTTTTTCCAAACTTTAGATGGTTTTAAATGAACATTTTTCAGATAAGATTCTCGGTAAGATTTGTTAAAATAATGAATGTTGCCGCTAATTGGATTTGAAAAAAAAACCAGCAGCACCTTTTGAAAGTTTGTGCAGTTTGAGGTTGAAAAAGTAAAGAGGTGGCTAAGGCAGCAAAATCAGTGGCAATATTGATTAAGTTGATACCATAATGTAGGAGACTAGCAGAATAAAATTCGTTTTATATCGTTTCATTGTAACGACAGGTTTCGCCTCATTATTCTTTGAAATATAAAATACTCCTGATATAGGATTGACCTAGATCAGACTAGATTGTCTCCAAGCTCCTGCACATATTTGTGGCATCATTTCGTTATTTAGTTGAAGTCACATCGCAGATGATAGTGTCAGCTTATTGCTTACAGGCTAAGAATGAAAAATTGCAATAATCGTTACTTAGTGTTTTAACAGTGCCATCTCTGTACTTATCCTCTATCCACCCATCAGATAATGTAAATATTTCACTTTATAACCAAATCGGATTTATATTGAAAGGCCAATGTAAGCGACGTGTAGCAACAGGCGACAATCTGATGTTCTTTTTGCCACTTGAATTTATTATTCGTAACCGAATAAACGCCACTTACTAAAGTAGAAATTTGTGTAAAAATATAAAACAATTTTTGGTTTTTTGACGCAGAATTTTAAAAAATAAATTTAATTGTTAAAAATTTTAAAAGGAAAAAAAAGAGCAGACATTTGGTGAGAAAAACATACACGACTATTAAAGCGGCAAAACAAAATGTTAAGCTATATCCAAAACTGCCGCTTGGCAGGCTCTAGCGGCATTGACAAGTTAAACTAAATTCAATATTTAAAAATTTTTTTATGAATATTTTTATTAAAATTCTAACTTTTTTCAAATGGGCAATATTGTTGCCGCATGCAACTTACACTGGCCTTTCGCTATTTCTTATAAGACATTATACTTCTTGCCTTCTTTTGGAAGCCATCTATTGAAGCTTCAATTACTGTTTATAGTTTAAACATCCCACTGATATGATGGAGGTAAGATAAACGGCTGTGTGACTGAAATTATCTGAACAGCTAAACATGCTAAAATAAAGCTCTAATAACAAATAAAAAATATTCCATTAATGACTCATGTTTTGAATGGACACAGTCAGTCCTATTGATCATTGTACCGTGCTGTCGCGAAAACAAACACTACGCGATATTTACACTTCAAAGGACTGTATGACGTAAACAGCGTTGAGGTAAAGCATATGTTGTTTTATATCAAGCTTGCGTGTGCGAGAATCTCTTAAAGCAGAGCGGCATGGCATTTCAAAGGATTCAATAAATCTTATTGAGTACAAATAAATTCAGTCCGTTTTTCTTTGGTCAAAAGTACATTTATTTCAGAATAAAATTATTATTATTATTATTCAAAATATTGGCCATCGCTGGCTGGATAAAAAGAGTTATCCATCTCTCCGGCAATTAACGAATTTCGTCTCGCAAAAATGTTTCTTCTTCTGAGGCGATCCAAGTAGAGAGCCAATTTTCAAGTTCTTCGAAAGAATTGAATCGGTGATCTGTCAAATCATGCTGTTTGAACAACCAGTAGTCTGAAAGAGCAAGATCTGGAAAATATGGCGGGTGTGGTCAAATATCCCACTTGACAACTTTTACGACGTGAGGCCGAGCGTTGTCATACAAAAGAATAACTTTGTCATGTCTTTTCTCGTCTTCCGTCCATTTTTCTCGTGATGCACGGCTCAAACGTATCAATTGTAGCCTATACAGATGGACAGTAATAGAGTCGCCAGGTTGCAGCAACTCACAGTATACAAAATCTTTTAGTCCCACCAGAAATACACTATGACCTTCGAACCATAAATATTGTGCTTCGGTGTTGATGTTGGGGTCGATGGTCATTCCCTACATGATTTATTAGTTGGTGCATTGTCACCATAAAGTTCCACAAGCATTCAATGCCCTTCAGCTGCACTTTTCTTCTAATTAAAACAGAAATGGCTGATGTAATTATGGAGACCATTTCTTACCTGGTCGATAATATATTTTTCAAAATCATTTTGAATTTTTTTAATGATATGCTGTTTAAGGCCACGAATGTCATAATCTTACGATTCATTCATAAGAAACTCAATTGAAATTCCACTGCCACTCTATCACGCAGGAATAATGTAAATCAAAATGCAACTCTGATTGTTTAGAAACTATTATTTTATGAACTTTTTTTGTTTTTAAATATTATAAAATCGTTTTTATCCGTCAAAATGTCTGTCACGCACTTACACACATATATCTAACCCTTATTATTATACTTCTTGGGCACAAATGCCATTTTTGACAGATCGAACGATTGAGTGCCTCCAGCACTTATCGTGCTTTCAATTCGAAAAGTATGAATAGAAGAAAACAGAAAAGGAAACTTTTATTTTATCGCAAAATGGATAGTGTCTTTTAATAAGTGAAGACCTTTTTGCCTTGTGGATGAGTAAATATTCTCGAAAAAATTTTGAAAAGCCCAATATACTGAAAAAAATGTAGCTAACTAAAATTTTGATTGCCTAATAATTTTAAAATCAGAACATGCAAAGCGAGCATTTCTATCTTTTGCATTAGGGCTTCGTTACTCTGACGAGGGAATTTTTAAATGGAAAAGTTTACATGATTTAAGATTTGCTATAAAATTTTATTGAAATTATAATTTGTTTAAGCTCCAATTAATCAAACTGTTTGAACATAAAGAAGAAAGTAATTTCTTAAAATCTCTATTTTCTCTATTTTAGTAAATTTAATCAAAATTTAATTAAATTAAATTAAAACATACTTTTATAGAGCCTGCAAATCAATGTGTGGATGCAGTTTCGATTTCTATACATAAAATACCAATATGAAAATTGTTTAAAAATAATTTCAAACAGCTTGCAGCTCGTCTCATAATAACACAAAATATATGGCGGTTTCTTCTTTAATATTTCTTTTGCTCTGTACCAAAATGATTGTTAAGTTTTGAATTTTAATATTCCGCGCCCATTTTAAATGCGCATGTTTCATTGAAAGCTTGTATACTGCTTTTATAAAAAGAAAAAGGAAATGAAATAATTTTTTTTATAGTTATACGAAGTATGAACTTTTAAACTTATGAAATTTGCTACAAAAAAAAAATATGGTACCTTCTATTGAAAATAGCAGTAAACAATACTTTATATCGATATCATGGCTAAAATTTGAAACTTAGAACAAAAATTAATTTTTTGGCTGCAAAAGTCCTTGTGCTACGTATCTGTTTTTTATTTTATTTTGAGTATAACATTGTGTGTCTGTCTATTAGTATGAAGCTTTAGATTTCTTCTGTTTAGTATTTCTGTTATCCTTGTTATGTCATTACAAAAAGGCGGCACTTTTGTACTGGTGTAAGGGTGTATGTCTGTAGGCATTTGTTTCCGTTATCATGTCATTTCAAAAAGGGGTTTTATCTTTAGCCACAAGCTATAATTTGCCAATACTTTAAAACCATTTCTGTATTTTAAAATCATTTAATTGTTTGGTTCGCTTTGTATTTCATGTTATTGCTGCTATTGCTGCTTCTGATAACAATTTATGTTTTACAAATCTACAAACATGATAAATGTTTAACTTAAGTATATGACAATAGAAACAAAATGGCAACTTTAAAATTAAATTTTAAATAATTGAACTTTTTGTGCTACAGTGGGATAAATGTAAACTTTTGTCAAAAAAAAGCTAAAGGACTTTATTTGTAGTTCTTAGATCGTCCAGCCATTTCGCTAATGAATGGAGGAGACTATTCTAGACCTCTCTTAAAAATAATCGCAATAAAATCTCCAGAACTAGTTAATCCTTTTTTAATAATTTCAATTTCATGCAATATTTTATTGCAAAAAAATTTTAAATTATTTTTCTAAATTTTAATATTATTTTTCTGAAACGGATTTTTTAATTATTTTTCTTTTTTTTGTGGTTTATTAATGATAAATATAAATAGTGAAGTGATAAGTGGTCCCATGCTAATATGTTTGTAATGGCAGTTAAATAATTATTAAAATTTCCAAACCCTTGTTTATTTTTAAAACAAAATTTATAGTTTTTAAAATGTCCACCGTATTGTTAAAATTAATTTTGTTTTTTAAATTTTTATTTATGTAGAAGAATACTACAATATTTTTCACTACGACCTCATTTAGTTTACAATTATCCACTCAAACGAAGAAAAGATAAAGTAAAAATTGTATCAGAAACAAAAAGACAAAAAAAACAAGAAAAAAATATATAAGAAAAAAATTTCTACTATTTGATTTATGTTCATGTAAATACGTATATAAATAAAAGATATCCTTGTTTATGTACATAAGTAAGCAATACCAAGAAGAACACAACAGCCATAAAGACGTCTAAACGACATTAAAAAAAGGTAGTTGAATAAAACACCCTCCCCAGCCACTAACAGTTACAGCGGAACTTACAGCAACAACTCAAAAAAGAGGGAACAACAATAAAATAACAAAAACTAAGTACAACAAGAACAAAAGCAACAAAATTATATACTTATTAAAATTCTCACCCAACTCAAACTGCGTTACCACCTTTTATGTGTTAGACAAAACTCACACTCTCCCCACCACCAACACTCCGACTACGACACCGACTCCGACTAAAAAGTCATATACATTCGTACAATAACAATAGAAGAAAAGCGAAAAAGATTTGTGCCACATACAGCATCCTTGAAGCGTATCCTGTGTGTTCATATTGTGAACAAAAAAGGGCAATGGACTTGAAATGTGTGCAAGAAGAGATACTGAAGGAAACCGAAATGCAAAAGAAACAAAAAACAAAAACAAAAATGGGAGCAATATTTTCTTTTAACATGTTCTGTTATATTACAACTTCTCTCATGAAATAAATGAAGGAAATATTTTATGTAATTTTAGTTTTAAGAAAATGTAAATAAAATGGTCGTAAAAAATATTTCATTTGGGTGTAAAAATTATTAAAGATTTAGTCAACATCATTTAATTTGAAACCTTTCGAAAATAGCAGATCTTAGTCCTTACTGAATGAATAAACCATAAGCGTATTGAAAAAAATGGCTTGAGAAATATTCAACATAAGCACGTGTTAGAATACTAAAGAGAACAATGATTTGGAAATTTGAAATCGTTACCAACATATTTTTTTTTTTTTTGGCAAAAATCTATTAACAGAAATAAATATAAAAATTGCAAATTTAACATGAAGATGATAATAAAATACTAAAAAGATGACTGAACTCTATAACTGCAGGATTATTTCGGCCTTAAAGTTCCAAAATAAACAGGAAAATGATACGTAAAAGCGAAATGGACGGCACTTCAAATTTAAAATTTCTTCATAGCACTGAAGAAGCAACACATTTATGTAGGACTACTAGACAATTACGCCATCATCAAAGTGTAGAAAACAAAAATTAACTTCTTCCCGGTGACCAAAACGTAAATTACAGTAACGCACTCTATTCTTTCTCGATACTAGAAAAAAAAGGCAAAGTTATATTTATACATTCTTGGTTTTATTAAAACTGACACTCTCAACCTTAAGGCGTAGGCCACGTAATGTGCAGCAAAGGATAAAACATACAAAATACCATTAGAGTGTCCACACAATAATCAACGTTTATGAGCCGCTTAGTAGCGCCGCTCAGCAATACGAGTAAAAATAGTTCTCAATAAATTTGCTTAGATTAAGTTAAATTCGCCGTAATGTAGCCTTTCTCAATTTAGAGGATGAACACCAAATCTTCGTTTTTTTAATCGCATTAACTTCTTACGAATACATTTGCCTTAAGTAAACTCTCCTGAACAATGGCAATTTAAGCACGCTCAGTAATAAGCAATTGAGTGACTTCAGTCTCAGGGCTCAACACTCTCAAAGCAACAAAAAAAAAAAAATTATAAATACTTAAGAGTGATTTTGGAATAAAAATTTGTTACGTTTTATTTTTTAGGGATTAAGAACGTCTATCCGTCTGTTACAGGTCTCTAGCTCTGAAACCATAATAGGTAGATGCTTGTACAAAAGATGTATTGCTATGTCTGCTATGAGAATAAGTAAAAAATTAAAAGGAAAAATTAAGGGTGTATCTATACTAACGTGGCTGGCTGGCCTTGTGAAAATCAAATTTTTTTTCACAAGGCCTTATTTTAGTGTTACCAGAAGAACTACTCGATGTCTTATTTAGCAGCCATGCGCGTTTAACCAGCTCATCTACACTGATATTTAATTTTTACTCCTCTAAGGTTCCGTTTGGGTTTCGATTAAAATTTTCTTGCTCTACTATACAGATCCCTTAATAATCTCATCTTATCTAAAGGTGCCTTCAGCAACTCGTTTACTGCGGCTGCGCAACAACTTTCTGCTATTCGAGGCTCTAGAGGCTTTGAACTGCTGATTTCTATTTATTCGCTTTTTCAAAATACTTTTTCCCCTCGAATACTCATCAGAAATTCCGTGTCCACAAGCAATAACAGCTAAAGTCGAGTTAAGAACAAATTGAGTTACTGGTTATATTAGAATTCTAACACTCGAATCTGTAATGCAAGTCAAATTTCATCTTTGTACCTTAAAAACTGAGTATTTTTTACCTCAAAATCTAAACAACTAAAATCAAACACTTCCAAAAAACGAGTTAAGTTAAGTTATTGATTGTAGCCATAGAATTATTGTTCTTAATAATAATTTCTCTGTTAGGGTTTGAACTCATGTCTCTTAATATTCTTTTAAACAAAAATGCATACACCTTTACAAAGACAGCTAACACAGCTGCTCAACAAGTGTTTAGTATAGTTAACAAATAGGCGCAAAACAGACTCAAGATGTAGACAGACATTTGTTTTGCAGTTCATTATGCACTAAGTACGGGTCATCTGTAGAACAGTTCTACTATTTTAAATAAATTTCTAAATTATTTTTAAGTTTTGAAAAACTTTCTTTCTATATTGTTTTGTTAAACGCCTTCTAATAAGAGATGCCATTAAGAACTCAAGCAAACCTTAAAAAAACGACAAATATCCAAACTTAACCTAAATTTTGACACCGCTATCTCTCTCGCGTTCGTTCCCTTACTTTTTTAACAAAAAAATAAATTTGTGCTTTCTCTAGCTTAGAAAGTTTTAAAAATACTCAACTAAATTTTCCTTTTATTTATCTCTTATTAATTTTATAACATAAAAACAACGACTAAAACTGTCTGCCTTTCATTTCATCCCTTCAAACCTCTAGACTTATGTATTTAGCAAACATTAGAAATTAGCACACTTTATGCTTCTTTTGTGATTGAATTCTAAATAAAGTTAATGTTAAACACACAAGTGTATGAGTGTGTGTAAGTGCGATATAATACTTGCATTAGGGTTTGAATATATAATGACATTTAGATAATTGGATTGTGTTAAAATCATTCCTTGGAACGTAAAGAAATTGAAACGTACTCGACACACGTAAAATATTGTGTTACAAAAAAAAAAAAAAAACAAAAACAAAAATGCATAAAGAATTGATTGAATTTGTTTTTGTTCTAGAAGTTTATCCGCATTACGACTTGGTGTGAGAAGAAGGAAAAGCAAATTTTGCTATTCCGCTTTTCATTAGTTTTGAGAAAAGCACTACCTACCTTCACAATAATGCATTTAAGTTAAATCAAAACAACTAAATAGCAGTGTGGCAAACAGACAGGCAGACTCTCATATCAAGCAGAGGAATATAGAGAAAACAATACTATTATGTACCAATCTACCACGTAAAGGGTACCGAAAAAATGTACTAAAGTACCCAAAGAGTTACTTTGCTTTATTTTTTTTTTTTTTTTAATTTCAGGTATTAGTTTTTTAAATGCGATACTTACTACTTTAATCAAGATGATAATTTTGATTGACAGGAGAAAACATATAAAAAAATAATTATTTTAAACCTTTTGAAGTTAAGACGAATGGAAATGTCATTTGAGTTTGTAGCAACAATTTAAAAAGATTTTAGAAGTTAAAACCCCAACAAAAGTACTTTCAATTTAATATAAACTATAATCCTTAAAGGATCAATGTAGTCCAATGGTGGCACTAAATATTTTATTATTTTTATACCTATTACCTGAGTCAAAAGATTTCAGGGAGAAGACAAGGTAAAATATTTTATGGTGATACTTCCTCCCGCAAATCAGAAGTACATTTAAGAAAGTGTTTTCAACAATACCATACTCTACAAAATGTATAAAATGAGAATCGTATATATATTAATTATCCCTTGTTCTGAAAAAATATTCACAAAAAACATTTTGTTTTGGAAACAGCTGCGATCTGTTGAAAAAAGTTTGAAATACTACTAGACCACTAAGGATTAAAGTTGAGATCTAGAAGAAGACCAGTTCAGTAGAATTTCTTAGTTAGTTAGTTAGTTGGGAGTGGAAGCCTCTCGCGACGAAGCTAACTTGAGCACAATCGAATGGCCCGTTGTGATACCACAAGGAAGGCGGCGCGACTCCCTTTACCTAGCCGAGAACCATGAGGATTCACGGATGAACTTCGCTTTGTCCCCTATAGAGTGAGATGATAGCTCCGTAAGAGTTCAAAAGAAAGGAGAGCCCAGAATTCTTAGTCTTCTTCGAGCCAGGGAGGTGCAGTATGGTCTCTTCCTCATCCTTCGAGCCACAGCTGCGACAGAAATCATTAAAAGGCAGACCGAGTTTTTCAGCATGCCTTCCGGTTAGACAGAGTCCAGTAAGTACCGAGACCGTGATACTTATGGATTTTCTGTCTAGTCTGAGCAGCTGCCTAGTCCGCTTGAGGTCCAGTGTAGTCCACAGTTGACTGGAGACACAACAGGAACTTTCCTCTACCCATAATTTGCGAGCCAAATTTAGGTAGTGGTCCTTTATGACCATTTTCACCGTTGCCAGAGGAATTCCAACGTCTGGTAGCGAGGAGACGTTAGGAAGCAATGTGCCCCGTTTAGCAAGATCATCGGCCTCACAGTTACCCTCGATATCCCTGTGACCAGGGACTCAAAACAGGTCAATCTGTGATCGCTCCGATAAAGTGTTCAGTAATGAGCGACAACTCAGGACTAGCTTAGATGTACTGTATGCACCAGCAAGCGCCCTGATTGCCGCCTGACTGTCCGAAAATATCCGAACTGCAAGGTCAGAAAGATTGTTACTTAGCGCTATTTCGTATGTTTTCAGAATGGCCATTACCTCGGCTTGAAAGACACTGCAGTAGTCAGGGAGTCTAAGAGAGAGTCTTAGTCCAAGGCTATTGGAGAAGATTCCGCAACCGACTCTGTCGTCCAGTTTCGAGTCATCGGTGTAGATGTCAACAGTACCACTCACAACCACTTCGTTACGGACCCATATCTCCCTATTCGGAATGTGGATCTGAAACCCGTGGTCCAGAGCGGGAGTGGAAGAGATGTAGTCCACCATTGATGGCAGTGGCACATCCCGATCGATAATCTTAGAGTGCCCTATATCCAGCCTGAGCCAGCGTGAGAGGACATTAAGTCTGGCTGCACAGCATTTAGCCTGTTGCAGAATTTGTTAAGAAGTTTTGTATTTTTGTCAAAAAAATTAATTATAAAATTTTTTATTCAAAAAAACAAATAATAAATTATAACAAATTTTTAAATTTGTTCGAAACGTAACTTCAAAAATTAAAAAAAAATTTTTTGCTTTATTTTAAAAAAGGATGCAGAGATGAAAAAATCTTTATTTAAATTAAATACCTCAAACTCTTGACTATAATTCTCATTCAATTTGTTTTATTTTATAGTTAAGTGTCTACAGTTTTAAAGCAGAATTTTAGGGGAAGAAGAATTTTTAACAATAGGACCATATGAAAAAATGTTTATTTTCTGATGATGTGATGAGTATTTTGTAAGAACATTTTAAAATAGTTTGTTATAAGAAATAAAATAAATAAATGTTTTGAAGCCAAGGCGAATTCACATAAGGTGGCAGCGCGGCTACAACAATAAAAAGAAAAACAAGCACTTAAGTTTATGATAAACTTTAGAACACAAATAATTACTACACTTTTTTCTTACCCTTTTCAATAACGTTTTTTATAAGATTCGTTTTTTAAATTGATTTAAAACTACTCTTACCATTCTTTTTTAAAAAATAATAAAAAAAGAAATTTTGTGATATAAAATGATTCACTTTTGACAGCTATTCTACACATTACAAAATTAAACAAAAAATTCTCAGCTGCCGCAACGATGCCACCTGGTAAAATTAATTCGCCTTGTTTAAAGCTATTAAGTACGCTTAATGTAAATAATGTTAACTATAGACTTCAAACATTAAATTTTGTATTTAAAGAGAAAACATGCATTTTTTTCAAAATCAATTTAAGTAATCTTATATAAATCTTGTTTCACTTGTCCCTGATCATGGCGCAATAATAATATCCAGTCATCTCTTTGATGCGCCTTGTCCCTGATGTTGCGAGTTAAATGCAAAACCTCTTCCTTTGTTTTAAATCTTAAACTAAACGATAAGCTGTGGTGACCAAAAAACTTCAACACTCCTTCAGACTCGTTCTGTTTTCCAGTCAGAATTTATGACGTAATTTGACTGAGTGAGAAATACTACAAGGTTATAGAAAAAATATTTCTACAAGCTCAGTCGTAGGGTTAAGTAACTCGCCTTTAAAAGTTTTAACACTCCATATCTAGACAAAGATTTTTTTGTTAAAGCATCGATCACCGATACAAGCAGCACTCAATTCAAAATTATTGTTACTTCAATTTCTTATCAAATGAATGCTTGTATTTATTTGTAACTCTTATCATTTTTATCTAGTGCTGCTGTAGTGATGGTAAAAAGCACTTTGACTACAAATCAGGTTGGCCAGGGTTCAACCCTTGCGGCATCCAAAAAGAAAAATATGGTTTAAGTACATACCCAGAATTGAACAATAGAGCACGCAGCCTCCTTCGTCGGTACTTCTACATAGCACATTCGCCGGCAAAGTAAAATAACTAATAAAATGGCTATAATTTCGCCACATCTCCTCTCTCTCCTCTATCCATTTCCTAAAGAATGTAGCACGGTTACTAATTAAATAGGCATTGTTGCCTGAAGTTCTATTTCTCATCATAAAAAAAGCTTAACAGCAAAAAGGTTTACGGTTATTTTAAACAATTTAATTTTAATTTCGTCAATGTAAATTTGCTTTTAAAAGCCTTTAGTTTTAATTTTTTTTTACATTTGGCTTGTTAGAAAAATTAAAGAAAACAATTAATAAAGAAATGTAAAAAAGGTTTTGAAAATAACAGCTTTTACAGATAGACAAAAATCCACTACCCTTAACGTACGCACTTCTTTGATTAACTGTAAGTAGATTTTTTGATTACCAAATCCCTTGCTTCATTGCATTAAAGCCTTCTTGATTCCAAAATATTTTCTGCATGTACTAAAATATAAATTGTATTTTTGAATCAATAATCACTGGCACCAAAAACACTCTAAAATTGAATCAGCTTTTTTTACAACCCTGTGTTGCATAACCCTGTAAAAAAAAGAGCTGAACAAGCAGCACATTTTCAAACAGAAATGTGTGTTTACGTTTATTTTCTTTTTTTGTTTTGGTTCTACTTCGGCGGGAAGTTTTTCATTAATGTTTTTGTTCTGTTGTACAGTCTATTCTCGTACTACGACTACAAATAAAACGTAAAATTGTTTTGATTTTTTGTAGGCCATTGGATGAGTGTGGATTAAATATCAAGTTGTTGAACAGGTACAACTAAAAATCTTAGAAATATGTTCAAACAATTAATGTAAATATTTGTAGGTTTTTTCTTATCAATTAATTTTTTTTTTATTTTATCTATAAAATATTATTTATGTTAAGTCAAACACACATGTAGGTACCTAATGATAGGAGTACTAGCAGTGTTAAATACATCAATTAATGAAATATGTAAGTAGGTATATACATATATACATACGTATGTACATTTGTATTTTGTTATTTTTTCTATCAACAAATTTATTATTTTATGGGGCGGTGTGTTTTCAAGACTTAAAAATATGAATGAATTTTTAAAAGTTGCATTTGAATTATGATGGGCATAAATTGGTCCAATACTAAAATTGGGTGATAAGACATTTTTATTATGATTGTTGGCGGTTCATAAATTAATTTTCTCTACCGCAGACAATAATCAATTTCGATTTGAAAGTTAAAATTTAAAAACTTTCAGATACTGTGACCAGCATACAAAATGGGACAATGGCCAGTGATCGCATCCGCAACTACTCTCAGAACTTTCCTCTCCATAGCCAGAAGGGGTTTACACCCTGCAATCCTCTCTAGCTTCCCAGGACTGATAAGTTCTTCCTACTACCCAATATGACGGACAAGTCTCGCAATTAGCTTAAAAAATTACGAGTTTAAAGCCAATCAATTTAACGACACATCGTAAATGGAATAACGATTATCATGTCATAGATTAGCAAAGCGAAAAAGGGGTGATACAGAACACGATTTGTTAAAGTGACGACAAGAAAGTCACATAAATTGTGGCTGGCACCTTTTTATGTTTAAAAATAAAAACAAGCAAGAATCACGTTAATAGTTTTATTTTTAACTTACGTCCATCTAAATCACGCTTCCGCTTCTGTAAGAAAAAAAAAAACACAATATAAAAGTATTTTAAATAAACCTTGATATTTTAAGTGCATAAAGAAAAATTAGGTCAACGTTAAATAGACATCAAAATATTATTCGTAGACATTGTTTCCAAATGTCATAAATTAAATTCGTTGCGTTACAATGGAAAGAAAAACTAACAACAAAAACATTTTCCCCGTCAATTTTATTTTTTTTTATAATAAATATTTCGTTTTTTTTCTTTCTTGTTTCGTTAAGCAATCTCCCTCTATTAATCCCTGGCGTTCATTCTAATGTATGTATGTTAGAATAAAAGGAAAGTGTATAGATTTAATAATAGCGAAAAATTTATCATGACATTTGTTGAACATCCATCAAATGTTATTAGATCATTATGCGTGATGTCTTCTTCTTTGAAGCTGGTATAATTTTTCTTTCTATTCCTCTTCGAGGGGTGATAAATGTATGTTGAACACCAAATTGTTATTAACTAAAAAAGTCAAATTGATGTTCTTTGATTTGGTTTTACTTTCACATCTTATTTTTGTAATTCATCCATTCATTTAAATGTCTGTGGGGGAATAATGTGAAAACACCACGCCATACAGATTTTGTTAATGAAAGTAGGAATTAAAATAATTTATTACTGTTTAGTATCTATTTTTATTTAACAATATATATGTGTCACCACTGGTGTTTTCCGGCCATTTGAATGTTATTTATTTTGTGGGATCTTCAGAAAATTCCAGTTGCTTCAAATCATCATAATCAAGGAGTATGAAAAAGAAGTATTAACAAATTTTTATGTTAATCGGTTACATAAATACAGCTCTGCTATTCTCTTCGATGTATGACTAAGAGGTATTTTACACGACGGCATTTTGCATAAAACTCGTTTTATGAAATTTTTGCTTGTAGGCAAGAGGTGTAGACACAAAAGCAGGGTAGACAAAATGGCATGGCTTGAATTTTGAGGGGATGTATTTACACCTACTTTGTGTACGTTCGCTGAAGACGTTTTGTTGTTTGTGTATTATTTGAAATATAACAAACAACTACAATAACGATTGTATTAAACTTTACACAGTGTATGGAGGCGATAAATGAAAAAATGGCATAAAAAAGTGCCGTCGTGTAAAGTGGGTCTAATTCTAGATTTATTTTATGCATTTTTTTCAATGCACTCTTGAAAAATCTGCGAGAATTAAAAAAAGGCATAAAAAATGCCGTCGTGTAAAGTGGGTCTAATTCTAGATTTATATTCTACCTTTTTTTCAATTCTCTTTTTAAAAATCTGCGATTTTTACTGTTCACCTTAACGATGAAGTTTTTTGTTACAACGGAATTTGTACATTTCGCTTTTAGTTTGATATTCGCTTGTGTTATTTCAAAAAACACACAAACAAAAATACGTACACAAAAAAACGTAAAGAAAGCGAGTGTAAAATTATCCCCCCAAAATTCAAGCTTTTATGCACCTCATGCATTCAACTAAAAATTTCATGCAACTAATTTCATGAAAAGTATGAAGGTGTAAGCTTAACAATTGTTTTCTCATACCACTTCCAAAAAGTCGAGTAATTGTTTGTCTCACTATTTGCGTAATAATAAATAATATTATAAAAATTCCCAATATAATTTTATAAATAAAGTGAAGAGTTTTTATACTCACATACATGCCTACCCCTGCCAGCATTTGGCAGAGTATTTTGAGATAGAAGTCACTTTTTCGTTACTTGTCGTTACTTGTTTAGATTAAATGCTGATTTCACAATATGCGAACTAACACTTATTTCGCATATTTATAGTAACAAAAACAACAATTTTTATATTTTGCTTTTGTTTGTAATATAATTATGCGAATGAAGTGTTCGTTCATATTTAGTGAAATTGGCAGTTATAAGTCAATTTTACAAAAACTAAATACAATATTGTCAAATCAAATCTAACAATCACTATTTTGTCTCTAGCAGAAGTTGATTAGACAAAAAGACCCGTTATAATAATACAAAAATCCTACCCCTATAAATTTTTTATATAAGGAGTAACTCCTTCTCAACTACCAGATGATAATAAGTAGCATAAGCATCGAATATTGTTTTCTTAAGGTCACAACTTCGATTCTACTAAGAGTCAATTAATTAATGTAACAGATTTAGTTTGACTGGTGCAGTGTTCGGTTATGTTAAATGCGTGTGAAATATTAAAAAAATTATATAAATAAATTGTTAATAACAAAATAAAATAAAATAAAACGATATATGAAGCTAAGTAAATTTATTCAAATACAAAATATTTTTAAGTTCAGAATTTTCTTAATCTCTAGCTTTTTAAATTTAAACTTTTCTGTTATGTTAAAATTTACATTTTCTGTTTAGATAAAGCAGAGCTCTGTTACTTTTAAAAGTTTTATACTCGATACTGTTAAAGAAACCCTTTTTACACTCCCTTTTTACACTTCTAGCAGACACATATTCGACACTACCAGAATACTCAATTTTAATACTTTTTAGAGATGCTAAATAGTTTCCCATCACTGTTACCACTGTTTCGTCCTGACTGGGGATACTATTTAAATCAGAATTCGATATTATTTGCGATAAATTTCAACGCCATACAGGGTACATATATATGTATGTATGTACAGTTAGAAAAAAAAACTTGCACACTTAACAGATCAAAATATGTAAATATAAGCGTAAAAATGGATCCATAACAAGAAATATATGTTAATTAAAGTGAAATTTAAACCTGAAATCCATATTTAATTTACATGTAGAAAACATTTTTCTAACCATTTTATATGAAGAAAAAACTACAAAAACAAAAATATGACAATATTCTTAGGCAAAAAAAAAATTGTACATAAAAAAAACAAAACTTATTGTCTTGTTGTAACTGTAGAAAATTAATAAAAATATTCCTTTTTAGTATTTTGTGTGATGACCTTTTGCTTCTTTAACAGCTTGGAGTCTTCTTGGCATAGAGTTAACTAGGCTTCTTGTAACCTCTACAGGTATAGATTCCCAGATATCCCTTAGAGCGTTTTTAAGGGTTTCTTTGTTGCTTATATGGTGTTTAATAATTTTTCTTTTCATATAATACCAGAAATGCTCTATGAGATTCAAGTTTGGGCTTTGGGGAGGATGAGGGTGAGGTAAAAACTTTTTGTTTTATAAAGCAGCCATTCTCTGACTACAACGGCAGAGAACTATCCGCCAAGCCCATTTTTTCAGCAGGTTGAATTAAATTATTTTTTAAAATGTTTAAATAATCAATCTTGTTCATAGTCCCCTCTATAAAAACAAAATTGCCTACGCCGCTTGCGCTTGTGAAAATTACTGTGTTCCAGAAAGTATTCGCATAAGCTTAGCGTTTTTTAACGTTTGATTTTGAAAGAAGAGGTTTTATACGAACAGAGTATCTTTTTTAAGCTTGCGTGTGGAGAATGTTTCTAAAAGTTTGTGGTGTTACATGAACTATTTCACCAATTAAAAATGTATTAGCTATTTTTACAGCGGAAATTATTGAATAAATTTTAACATTAAGTTAATTGGATTTATTCCGCCAGTAAATAAAATACTGTTGTCATACCTTTCGGTGAAGACCGTCGTCACTGGCTGTTTATTTAGTACGATTGGCGAGCGCTTTCGATGTAAAGACATCATTATCAAGCCGCGTTTTGATTAGTACCAGTACCAGTACTATAACATATTTACATTTATTTGTCGTTCAATTTGGACAATTTTTTTTTTTTTTTTGGACGGCCAGATCCACTAGGTCTATCGCAAGATCCACTTTTTTGAAAAGTTTTAATGACATTAAGGATTGTGCTTCGAGTTTTATTCAGTATTTTCCCGATTTCACGCGATGATTTTCCTTTTTTCCACAGTCTTATAATTAAATCTTTTAACATTTGCTTACTCGGCATATTTGCTTCTATTTCACAGTAATTAAAGCACAGTTTAATTAAAATAATTAGTTTTAAGTATTATTAACACAAATTTATTAGCATTTGTAAAAAAAAAATTTGTAACAGAACCTTCAATGACACAAAACAACAAAAGTACAAGTTTTTTTGCGTTTCGGTGTTGTCAACTTTTTTTATTTTTAGAGATCAAATTATTACCGTTAGTTTTAAAGACAAAAATAAACAAGCATTTAAAATGACCTGTAGTTTGCGTTTTTATACTTTAAAATTAATTAAACGAATCCCTAATTTAAAGCCAGTAAATTTTAAATTAAAGATTGCACAAGACTTTTTTTGTATTTGCTAACTCTATATCAGTTTTTAAAAATAATCAAGCCAGCGTTTTTGACACGTAGATATAAATTTTTCAACAAAAACCAATTCAATATTTGTTTAACAGCTTAGTGTATAGCAATTTTTTAATCATTTAATTTTTCCTGATCCTATTTCAGCATGTGTTTGGACAGCTAAATAGGACTTAACCTTATTCAAAGTAATAATAAAAAAAAAATATTCTTATCTCTGTTCCTGTTTTGTTTCTTCATGTCATAATTGCATCAAATTACATCAATAGCAAATATATAAAAAAATTATTAACATTGTACGTATGTATGTATGCATGTATGTATGCATAGGTATGTGATACGCATTTTTATTTACATATGTAATAAAATTTCCTCAAATACATTTTAAGATTTTTCTTCTGTTTCGAAAATTTTGGCGCAAATATGATGAGAATAAAGCAGTATATACATACATACATACATTCATACATATATACATACATACATACATATAAGCATGTATAAAAGCATGTATGGATGCTTCAAAGGTATGAATTTTAACTCACACCAACACTCATAGCTTAGTTGAGTCTAACTTAAATTATTCTGTAAAAGAAACCTGGTATTTTACAAATAAGAATTGATTTCCATTGTTTATTTGGCTTTTACACAATGCACCAACAAACTTTGAAAAAAAAAAAATAAGGCCCTGAGAAAGAGGAATATAATGGCAGCCTACGAATAAGAACCAATTAATAAAAAGAGTAATTTAAGAGTAATATCGAGATTAAGTTTTGTGTAAATGAATTGTGGATGGTATGTTATTGGAAAAGAGATAAATATAAAGAGAATTTGATGTTAAAAATCATTCATGCTTATTCCATTCCACTTGTTTCGGTTGTACTCAAGGTCTCTTAAATTTATTTATTAACTTTTGTTTATATATCTATATAAATTCTCTTTTATATGTACAGTTTTTATTTGTTGTGTTTGTTTTTTTGGTTCTCTGTTTATGTCTGAAGTTTGTCTATACACCAGTTTTCATAACAACACATCAAGTTTGTACTCGTTTGACCTTTTACGCCTCATCCCGCATTTTTTTGAAAATAATAAACCACTAGCGTTACCATTTTGTGTTTGTATTTTGTCAAATTGAACTGAAAATTTTTTTCTAATGATCATATACAAAAATTGAGATGCATATTTTAGCATTTCAAACAATTAAATGCAAGGCGAAAAAGTATACTATGCTAATAGTTACGCCAAAGGCGAAATTTAATGAATTCGCCATCGCTCCCACTGTATATTCATTCGCCTTGATTAAATGTTTTTTTTTGAACTGTCCCATTTTTTTCTATTTGGTTGGAAAACTTTTGTTCAGTGGCAACGTTGGTCTCTCTTACCATTTGTTTATTTGGTTGGTTTACGTTTTGTAAAGAATAATAAAGGCAAAACAAAACTAATAGATAAAACAAGCAATCCAAAATAAAATACAGTTCCATGCACAACAACTGAAATTTCTATCACACGGCGTTGCCAGAAAATTTAGACAAAATATCAAAATTTTTTATTTAAAAATTTTAAATATTAAAGCAAATAAAAAAAAAAATAATGGCGAATTCTTGTCTGCTGATTGCCATACCTTATGGCAAAATAATTTACTAAGTGATAGCAGTTGAGAACTCAGTTCATTTGCCGAGCCTGGAAATTTAAATCTTCATATATATAAAAAAGCCGTGATTTTTTTATGCTAAATTTTACATTTCAAACAAAGTTTTTTTTTCTTTAATTTGCAATTTTCCAAATTGTTTTTTTTTATTGTGTTTGTAGTCTTTTAGAAATAGTAAAAGACAAAAATTTGATTCGTAAAAACTCAGTTTTATTTTTTTATTATCTATTTTGACATTTTCAAGAGTTTAATTTAGTTGTAAAATCATAAGCTCATATTAAGATTTCGTAAAGTCATATGGACTTACTCTGGTTAAATATAAACAAATTCCAAATCTTTAAAATTTGGCACTTAAAGATTAATGCATCATAGACATATCTTAAACAGTTTGAGCTTGAAAAATATTGTAATTCTGAATCATACACTTTTGAGAGTAGTTTTTGACGGAATTTAGTTAAAAAAATCCTAAAAAAAATCAACTTTCTGGCAACACTATTAATACCCATAATGTTTTGTTATTGTTGCCAGTTTTGTTATTATTATTGTGTGGTGCTCAATTTTCTTTTTTTTTTTAAACATAACGACTTTATTTCGTATGCAAGACTTCTGTTATTGCAGTTGTTGTTTTTGTTTGTATTAAATTCGTTTATGATTATAGACGACTGGTATGCAATCGGAATGGGAACAAGCGGCGAAAGAAAATACAGGCAAAAACAAAGAATATGAATAAAGAGTAATAACAATAACAAAACAAGAAAAACAATTTTAAATATAATAATGAAGTCGCAGTTGCTAATAATGAGGTTGTGTTAAAAAACATCAATTAAAAATTGTAATAATAAAGAAAGAGTTAACAATTGCTATACTCAAGACAAAAGAAATCTAATCAGAACCGAGTTTGGAACAATCAAAGGTCGAATAATGCTTTCAATGCGCTGCGATTTAATGCTGCTTCATTAAATATTCAATCGATTATACTTAATAAAAATTCGTTTTAGGATGTTCATGTCTATTTAGTACAGCCTCTTGTAATGACAGACACCTATTGGTATCTAGAGAACAAATCAAAAATCCTTATATCCAAGTTTTTAGGGCTGTATAGCCTAATCGGGAAGTGATACATGCACTGCACTCAGATAAGGTCAATTAACTGCAGCTATTTCTAATGACGCAAGAGTCTCTCCTTATTATAAAACGTTCAGCCAACTCGTTAAAAGACTAGATAGTTCGTTCCCCTGCCCAATGTGTATTACTATAGGATCATAATTTTGCCGAAAAGCAGGAATAACTTGTGTAAATGAGAACGTTAAATTCGGGTTTATAGAAAAAAATTTTTTCATTGTTGTGAAACGAAAGAAATATTTTGGTAGAAAACAAAATAACAATAAAAAATTTTATTTAAAATACGAACAAGGAATTTTTTTTTGCGTTGCCATACTTTTGTACTTTCTGTTTCTTGTTGATAGTAATTTTTGTTTATTATCCTTCGTTTGAGCTTACGTAACAAAAAGAGTATGGAAACTGGACAAATATGTTAACAATTGTTCACGTGCAACAACAACAACGTTGGCAATAGACATTTTATTACTTCAACGATTACTTCAAGGCTAATTGCAATTATAACTGTAACTTATATATTAATGAGAGACTTCTTTTTCGAACAATTTTGATACCCTTCACCGCAAAAAGTAGAAAAAAAGGAATTAACTATGTTCGTCATTCCGTTTGTAATTACTTCCTTTCCGACCCTAGAAAAAATTCAAATACGCCAATCAATCAGACATAGTGTCGAAAGATGTGCTATTGGAAATCAGCAAAATCGGTCCATGTTCTTCGACGCAGCGGGCAAAACACCACGCCTATCTCTAATTTTTCTATATCATTTAGAACAATGAAGCAACTCCAATCAAAAAACAAATATATGGGGCAATAGAGAATCATAATATAAGAAAAAAACATCCAGTGAAAAAATTGGCGCTCGCCTATATTTTCCGATTTACGGGTCTTTGAAATTTTCAAATTTTTTTTTTTAAATATCAATATGGGTGTCATTTTAAAGCTTTTGAAGAGATCTTTAAGGAAATACTAAAATTTTTAATAATGCCTAAACCTTTAAAAGCCGATTACATTTTTATGAAAAACAATTTTATTTTTTTTTTTATTATTTTTTTTTTAATTTTCTGTCACCCCAATATTTGCTTTTTTGATTGGAGTTACTTCACTAAACTGGATTTACATAGATGGTGAAGTACATATAAGATCTGGCATAGCCAAATATATAGCACTCTCACATGTTTTAATTTAGATCAAAGTGCACTGATTGTGAAAACACTCATAAGAAAACATTTATTTTAAATTTTTTGTCAGTTGAAAATGATAAAGTATAAAAGTTTGACGGATTTTATGTGCCTGGTCTTGAGATATATATTCAAAAAAATGTACAACCCTAATTTTCGCATAAAATTGAAATAACGGATCAAAGTTATTGCCGGATGCTAAACGTAATTTTAATGATTTTTTCATTTGCAACGAGGTTCGTGAATAGACGATTTTAGTTATTGTCGTTATTAATTATTAGCGATCGCTAGTGCAGTTATGTCACGTGAATGTTTAAGTACAACTTATAATTTATTTGTTTTAAAGTTTTCACCTGCATAATATTGGGTTGTGCCGATTTTTATTTACAGTTCATTACAGAAATGGTTTTTGGTACAATTTAATATATTTTTTGTGAAATTTCCTAAAAATATGATTATTTTTAAAAAATTTTTAATAACTTTTTTTTGCGATTTTTGAATAATTGATACCATTTTGTTCTTAAATTTTAGTAAAATTTTTGTTTTTAAATTGCAAATGCAATTTTATCATTATTTTTTTTTTTTGTAATTTTTGTAATAATATGTATTTTGGTGAAATTCCGAACAGAGCAAGACACAAAAATATCATTAGGAAAAAACACAAGATCTAAAAAAAATGAAGACGCTGGCTTTTTGCTTACCATTTCTTTACCACTCAAATATGGATGTTACTGAGATTCAATATAATTTTTTTCGAAATTATGCCTGACAAATTAGTCGGCCTTAGATTTCTGATTCTGAACTTTTTGGACAGAGAGCCATCGTAAAGTCGACTCCTCAAATTCAAGGGATGCGGAACTTTTTGAAGTCGGAAATTAATATTGCAGAAGTTACAAACGGAATGCTAAACTTATAATTTGTATTGTAGGGTATTTAAAAAGAATAAAGGAAATTACTTAATAATTAAAATTTTAAGTTTTTTACGTTTTAAAATAATCTTAACAGAAAGCTACTGATGAAAACAAAAGCGATTTGCAATGTAGAGTGAGGCAATTTTAAAAATTAAAAATTTGCGAAAATGTTTTAATAAGATGTGATTTTCCTTTAAATATAGCTAATATTTACATATGTATCTCAATTGTAAATAAATTACTCATTCTCGTTTTTGATTTTATTTTTATTACAACTAAGTACTCGTATTATCCAATACCAAAAAGGTATTTAATAATTTTGTAAAAAAATGATTACTTAACTCTATAAATAAACTAAAAAACAAAACAAAAAGTAACAATAACAATAATAATTCAAAACAACAAAAATGTACAATCACAGCGCGCGCATTCCAATGTGCAAATGTGGAACAACATTCAAAGTAACATTTTTATTCAGAAAACTGGGTCACAATCATAATAATCATTTTAGTTTCGTTTGTATTTTTTATTTTTGTTATTTTTTTAGCAGTTGCCGTCATAAGTTGTTATTGCTATCTATCGGTGTTGCTGGGTTTCTTATTGTTGCCTTCAACCAGTTATAAGACTAAAAAAAGCAAGCCATAAGGTGGCGTTTACATAAAATGTAAATAAATAAAACTATAACTATGAATAAACAATATTTGCTGCTTTGTTTTTGTTGTTTTATTTAATAAATTTGAATTTTGTTTCAATGCATATTAAAAGTGAATGAATAGAAGAAACCTTTCACGCCTGTGGTTATCAACAGACAGTGACTATTTGTTTTTGTGATTTTTTTTTAAGTTTTGGTCTCTGCCACACAAAAAAGTTGGCAAACGATTTTGAGGTTATGATTTTGTTATTAATAATAATATAAAATACAATACTGTGCAAAATGTAAACAACAAAATAAACACCCAAAAATAATTTAAAATTGTAGTATTAATATTTAACAAATTTTGCTATAGCAACTTAATAGCTTTAGTCTATAAATGGCTGAGATACAGGCAGAAAAACAAAAAAATCGTCAAGTCCATACATACAGGAAGAGTTGTATACAGTTAAAAAATATCTGGCCACGGCAATCGCAAATGCTGAGTTAGTCGTTCTATTATAGGAATATTTTAAGCCTGAACAAGAGAAGCTTACGGATGCTAACGTGTTGTTCTTCGGTCACTTTGGTCTGAATTACCATCTGTGAGTAATAGGTTTGGAAGCAGATGCGACAACAGATCACATTCTCTGTGAAACCGTGGCATTTTTTAAATATAGAAGAATTCTTCTTGTTGGGAGCACTTTTATTTCTGGATTGTATTTATAACGAGTGCATTGCGGTCAATGTTGGACCAGAGGGATCTACGGCACAAAAGAGAAATTTAATGTCCGCCCTAACAAAAGGAGCAGTTTACCCAGTTTTAGACCAGCTTATGTGCAAGAAACTTTAAACAAGAATCATTGGGCGGCGTCATGCGGACTAGATTTTATAGCCATTTAACCTTAACAGACCCTTGAAGGCAAATGTCTACCGCACATAAGGATGAGCAGCATTAAAACACATTTTTGTCTAATATAGCAGTGTTGTACATTCACACGCAATATGGACAAACTGCAAATATCTTCTTCTTTTTCTGCATTTTTTAAAACTCCCTGTCAAGCGGTAACAACGGCAGGAGTGCCATTATAGATATAACCCGTTTCCTCTTGCTAATTATTATTATACAACCAATAAAAACCTGAGATATTTCAGAAGCTTAACTTTTGAGGTTTTTTTTTTTTTTTTGGTTGGATCTTAACGGTCCTGTTTGTTTTTATCAAAATTAGTATTCATAAAATTCAAAGCAGTGAGCTCCATAAGAGCAGATACATAAGTCTAAATAAAAACTGCAGATCGATATGTTTGCCTTGCTCTTTTGACCTAATTAACCCATCTTCCTGGCTGTTAATCATGTCCTCGACGAGGAGGTAAAAATGAAACTTTTTACAGTACATTTAATTAAGGCGGGCCATGACCCTGAGCATACCAGCCTCCGGCATATGCAGCCATGTAAAAGAAAAATCAGAGAAAAAAAACTGCTAAATTAAAAATTTGTCAATAGTTGTTGTCTGAAGTTTTAATTGTTGTTCTCATAGTAAATTAACAATAGATTTAGATTTTTCATAACCTTCAAGAACGAAAAACAAAAATATAATCGTACAAAAACCTAACAAACAGATTTAGCTTTTATTGGGAAAATAATAAAAATAAATAAATTTAGGCGATAAGAAAAATATATGAAAATATCTAAGAATATTGCAACTGAAGATTTGACTAATTCAATGACACAAGACAAACTACTTATTTTAAAGATAATAAAAAAAGTGATTTTTTTTGCTTGTTTTGATGTAGACATAGAAAATAGAATGTTGAAATGTAGCAGGTGCTGTGAGTAGGAGTACAGACAGAGAAAAACATGATGGCATTCTTTTTTTTCATTAAATTTTGTAGGCCTCTTATTATGCAAAAAAAAAAAATTTTTTTTGAAATTTAAAAGCAGGTGGTCGAAGATAAAGATATTTGAAAAAATATTTAGTATCGATTCTTCATTTTGTCAGCAACGATTTTCGATTAGAATGATGTCATTGTTGTTTTGTTCTTAGACAATGAAATGGTCTCTAAAAATAAACATATCAAAATACCAACGATAAGAAAAATTTTAGAGAAACCGGTCAATGAATGTTATTACAGCAAACCTTAAAAAAAATAAATAAATAACTTTGAAGAAGCTCATGATATTTCGCAATGCTAAAGTCCGCTTAACATTTATAACCTGACATGAAATGGAAATAAATTTTTTTTAAGTAAAAAAAATCATGTTCCTTTTGAACAATATTTATAGGGTCATTCGTACAAAATTGTTAAAAATATAAAATGGATCTAATGTAAAAAAAAAAAAAAAACAAAACGAAAGAAAGGAATAAACATTCATTCAAACGGCATACAGTTTTTCAATAACAATTGTAAAATTAGTGGTGACATTTTAGGCCACTGGGATGGGCCATTGCCGGCCACTTCCGAAAAATCGATTTTCGGAGCTGATTTAAATTTATGACTAAATTAATGTATTTAGATACATGATTGTTTGGTTCACAACGAATTGTTTACATAAACTACAAGGACCTATGCTTAACATAATTGTCACAGCAATAGTTCGAAATAGCCAACCTCTGCCTAACTTAGGATCCTCAGAGAATAAATGCAGTTTGAAAAAGACAATTTCGAAATAAAAAAATGTGTTATAATTTTAGTTTTTCATTTCCTGCCGCGCATGTGACGGAAAGTACTTGTAAAACAAGAGACGGTCAAAACAAAATAATAAAAAAAATTAATTACAACCTTCAAAATAATACAAAATGATCACAATAAAAAAAATTGATTTGTAACAACTAAAAATTGCAAGGCAGGAAATTTAATTAATAATAAATGCACCAGAGCAAACAAATTTTAAAAGCAGATAAAATATTTTCTTACAATTTACTGCTACAACATTTTTGAGCTGCATTTATTTTTAAAAGAAATTGAAAAAAAGGTTTGTTTAATTACAAAAACATCTTGTTTGTACATAGCATTGTTTATACAACTAAAACAACAAATACAAATTTAAGTAGTCAGAGCATAAACAAAGGAAAAGAAATAGAAACAGAAGAAGTAGAAGTAGAAAACAACATAAATAATCAAAATAACTGAAATGTTAAAGACTGTACTGAGTAAAAATATAATAAAAAACATCTTAATAACTTCAAGCAGTTAATAATTTTTAAATTTGGAAAATGTTATTCTCAAATGCTTACAAAATAATGAACTCTCAACAATTTTACCCAGCAAACAATTTTGTATTAAAAAAGAACAAAAAAAGTAAAACAACTAGAAATAAAAAATCTCGACTAATATGCATACATTAATATACAAATTGACAGATGGACTGTTCGGTTTGTCTGTATAGGTGAGGGGTCATAACTAAGCCAATTTTGATCTTAAATATTGTCAACAAACTCTAAGGCACAGACTTTAAAAAAAGTGTTTTTAATACAGTTATTATAAATGTTCAGCAGTCTTCGAAAATATAAAAGCAAATTATTATTAAATCCAGCTTAAAACGATTTATTATTAAATATAAGCATTGACGGCTTCTCTAAAACTTTATCATTTCGATGTGGCCAATTTTGGCAACGTTTTTACAAGAGCTAATTGTTGATGGATTTTTAATTGAGCAAGTTCAAAGGCAAGGAGTTGTATACTGGATTAAAAATAAGAAAATATTGTTAAGGCTTAGAATCCATGGCTTTAAAATCACGTCTAAGACACGTCTTTAAATTGACCAAAAATAAATTTTTAAGGAGAAACAGAATATATACTCCAAAAGAAAGCACATGTCCTAAAGAAAACAATGCTTCAATGGCAGTCAATGTTTTAACAGAAGCTAAAGAATATGTTCTGCAAAATAGTTTATATTTTTTTATGTCTCCCAAATAATTTTTAATATTTTTTTTTTTATTTTATAGAGTAACATTTTTTCTAAAATTAAAATTATAAAATGCTTTGGCTTTTAGCAAGATTTTAGATTTTTCCGATTGATAACTTGTGAAACTTTTTTTGCGTCTTTCTCGAATTTTTTGCTGGGTATGATTTACAGGAAGACAAGCCGATTTATAAAAAATGTTTCGCACAAAAACAACAATCAAGTATAACATTATTTTACGAATTATAGTATGATTTATTATAATTAAATGAATTATTTTTAATTCGGCTTAGGTTCAGTTCTATTTTAATTATTAAGTTAATTTCAAAATAAGCACAAAAATTTGTTAAATTTGTTTTCTCAATTAATTGAGAAATAAACACGAACTTAAGGCAAATTAAAAATGATTAAAAAAAAAATATTAAAATTATTAAAATAATTGAACTTATAATTTGAAAAAAGAAATATTTAAAACTATTTATGAATAATATGCTAATAATATAATGTAATATTTTATAATTTAAATTTATTTAATTTTTTAAATTTTTTTCATAATTAAAAAAATATGGGAACTTGATTTTTTACTCTCTTGCGAGTTAAAGTTCCGTATGTAGAAAGAAAAGTGAGAAAAATAGGAATATAGTTTTTATGTGTTAAAGCTTCTGGTAATAAATATTTTATATCATATAAAAATAATTCTCATTCTGTTTTTAGAATTTGTCATGCTTTTCTTAAAACATGCAAAAAGGTGAACTTACTTAGGAACGAGTCAATGGCATATTATCATAACATGACTCGTTATTATATACCATTTTTCGATAAAAATTTTTAAAGCTATTTTTTGTAAAAAAAGTTTTCATCACCAACTTTTTTATGAAGAAAGGTAAACTCCAAGAAAATGTTCAATAGGTATGAAAGTAAAAAAAAAAAAAACGCCTTGCAGAGAAATTTTCAATTACACAAAATTTTAATAGCTATTGCAGTAAACTTTAAAAGAAAACTTCTGATAGCAAGCTCTTACTTACTAGCGCAACACTATGATTACTTATCTTTAAATAAACAAGGGCAAAAAAACTGTTTCTTTAAAAAAGTGTAAAACGAAAAATCAGAAGATTTCGATAAAAAACTTACTTTTCATTTGAGGACGAATTTCGAATATTTACTTTAATAAAAAAAAATCGATAACAAATATTTTACAGAACATTTTAATAACTTTTCACCAGAGAAAATTAAAAAAAAAATACTTTTCTAAAAATATTTTTTTTTCGATAACAATATTTTTTAAGTGGAAAACTGTCACTAACACACTTCCGCCAGTGAAAAGTTCTTAATAAAAAATGTCAGTGGTTAAATTTTCAGATAACAAACTTTTTATCGAAATAAATTTCCAAAATCAATTAACCTACAGCGATAAATTTCGATAGCAATCCTATTTAACTTGTTTATGGTAACAAACCTGTTACCAAAAGCGTTTCGATTATACACCTTTTAATTAGAATAGAACAGCTTGAAAATATTGAAATAAAGTTTTATTAATAAATATTGGATAAATCAAAATTTTTTGCAGAAAAAGTGTTTTGTTAACAAAATTAAAAAAAACAACAAACTGACAGAAAAATTTTTACATAACAAAAAGTATCGATAACTAAATACTTTAGGGGAATATAATTTTAATAAGATTATGCTTAGAGTTTTGATTACAAAAAAAAATTCCCCTCTTTCAGTAAAAGTTTTTCCAATAAATCTTTCTTTAAATGCAATTTTCTTTAAAACTTTTCCCTAGAGATAATAGATTTGTAGTTTTCAAAAAAGTTTCATCACAAAAATTTTGTAAATGTTTTGGCTTTTTGTTATAACTTTATTTATCACTTTATTAACTTAAATGTATTTTTTTACACACCCTCTAAAAATGTCAATCAATTGCTGCCTATATTGTTATTTAAAGTTATTTTTATTTTTATTATTATTTTTTTGTGTGTGTATCTTCAATGCTTAATCCAAAATACACTGGCACTGGATGCCACACAAGTGAACAAACCGTACGTGCCACTTTTATGGTCTTTTAATATTTTCATTGCTTTTGTTTATAGCTGAGTTTTCGATTTTAACAGATTTTATGAAGAAAATATAAAAAAATAACCCTCCACATTAATACGCACTCCAAAAAAAAACACATATACACAAGCACTTGATACAGACAAATGTGTGTGTGTGAGTATGTCTGAAAGTAAATTTTTCTCCCATTGTCTACGCGCTATCCAACATGTAGCCAAATGTTGCATTTGTTGATGTTATTTCACATCATGTTTTTGCTTTCTATAACTCAAACATTACAACTTTTATATTGTCTTACACAATTTTGTTATAGAAAAAAAAACACGCACACACACACACATGATATACAACTTTAAACCAAAGAAATTCTTTCCCTCAATAGAAGAAATATTCATGCACACAAACACGTAGGCAGTGAGACGGCTTTATGAATTGAACGATCGTTAGTACGCAGGTGTGACTTGACAATAAACACAAACACAAAAATGTAACAGCTGGATGGCCCCAATGAATGATTTTTATCTGAACAATTGAATGTGTAACTAATAATGATTAAGTAGTTTTTGTTACGTTATGTATAGATGAATGTATGTATATATGTATGGATGTATGTATGCATGTTGATAATAAAATGTTATTCATTATTTGTCTAAAACTACCTAATGCGGGTTAAGATTTTGTTTGAACTATAAAATAAATTAAAAAAATTTTATTTAAGCTTAAGTTCGTTGTTACATGCGATAAATTGTAAAGATAAAAAATTAGATGATAGTAAAATGTGATGTAAATTTTACGTCCGAACATCCGTTTTTCAGCAGCAGTATACTTTTATCTACAGTATGAGAAAAAAAAATGTTCCATTCGCAAAGAAAATATAAAAAAAAAAAAATCTGTTTGTTTTAAGACGTGGAAGATAACCTTCTACAGAAGGTTAGAGCTCCTGAAAATATGTAGTAAAATTATAACTTGGTGATCTAACTATTGATAACATCAGTGTGGCATTAGCGTCTAAGTCTGAGAACTTCGTTCGTAAAGCAGGCGAACGTTAGTTCCAATCCCAAGGTATCCACACCGTTTTGTTGTTGTTGAACAGGTTAACAAGATCTCGATTATATTCAGTCTAGCTTGAGTCACAGAATATTGTAATATGAACGACTATTTGTGTTTGTTAAGCGCATGTTTAGTAAATAAGAGTGTCATATACTTAATTGGGCCAAATAATGTATCAAAAACAGGTCTAAGGAAAATTCCGATGCAATAAATATTTATTAAAATGCTTCATTACAACTAAAAAACTGTAGTACATGAAGCTTTTTTAGTAACTGTTAGAGCTAGTTTACAATATGCAATTTTTGTTGCATGACTTTGGTAAAATATATTAAAGAGAGGTAAAATTAGTTTGCACTACTTTCTCTTTCATAAAATTCAAAATTGTTACAAAAAAAAAAAAAAAAAAAAAATGCACAGTGTACATTGGGTATTTGACGTTTATTATTTAAATAATTTTTTTTATAACGAATACTTTTTAAAGCAACGAATTTTTATAGTGTTTCACCGTTATTATTTATAAAGCCCTGAACGAGGGGCCAAATTTTGTTTTTAATTACATTTTGTTTTATTAAAATATTTATTCCTGGATTAAACTTAAATATTGAATACAAACTCACAAATAACCTTTGCAAATTATTTATTGAATCAAAATATAAGAAAAAAGTTTCTTTAATTAATTTAATTCTAAAATCTTTTTCAATTGTAATCAAAAAATAAAATTTTCTAAAACGCATTAAAGTGCGATTCACTTTATGTTTTGTGGTCAGCATCCTTGAGATTAAAGAAAAAATATTTATTTATTGTTCATACACAGTGTTGCCAGGTGCATTTTTTAAATGTCCATGAACACTTACAGTGAAAGATGATTCACTACATATGGAAAAAACTTGCTTTTATTAAAAACAGTACGTATTTTGGTAATTTTGTTTAAAGAAATAACTTTCCTTTAAATTAAAGCTTTTTTAACAGAAGGAGATAAGCAGTGACATCGGCTCTGTCATCGTAAAAGCTACAAATTGATGTGAATACCTTAAATATTTTTTGTATTATTTTGGAGTACTTCTGCCATTTAGTATTTTTCTTTAAATAATAAATCTCCAATTATTTAACAAAACTTTTAGTCTCCTTTTCCTCAAAAATTTAAATAAAAATAAGTTGACTTTAAACAGAATTTTGCAGTTTAAACATTTTTGATTTTTCTTTCCTCGTAATTTTCGTATGTTTATGGGAACTAAATTTTTTTTGTAATGTTGTGTTTTTTTAAGACGTATCTTTTATAGTTTTGTTTTAAGTGGAGAGCCCTGTGATCTCAATGTACGGATCTCTTTTAATATTAAAATCGTATGTTAGTTTTTTTTAATACTTTTGTTTTGCACAGTATGTACATATTTCTACAGTCTGCCTTTAAAAATTCACGCCTATCTTTTATTTTTATTTTAATGTATCATGCCGTTAGAGTGGACATTGTACTACATACAGGGTGTAAGTTTTCGGTATCCGCTTACGTGCCTTGAAAGTCATATCTTCATAAGGCCACTTATAATAACTAGACATTTGGAGCATGCCCCATGTGACAGACGAACTAGCACACCTATGCTTCGTAACGATTTAACCCTTTCGATACAAATTTCTAAGACTAATTTATTTTTACTCTTTGACTTAAAGAAAAGAATCAACTATTAGTATGAATGGCTTAAAACTGAAGCATATTTGTTCAAAGTTTCACAATTTGTTTTTAATTGCTATTTGAAGTTAATACCTACATTATGAAGTGTGCTGGATGGATTTTATTGTTTAAATATAGAATACCTTTTATTTCATAAAAATATATAATTTCGTAGAGAAACCAGAGATGCAAATGTGAAAGCACCCAATTTCACCGGTGTTTTTGGTACTAAAACAGTTGTTACCACATTTTATTTTTGTAGATGGAAAGTTTTTAACACTTTTTACAGAATTCTACAACAAATGTTTAAAAACAAAATTTTCTAGATTTTATTCTAAAGAAAATTAGAAATGATAGGCGAACAAAGTCGTGGGCACTGCGAGAAAGATATAAAATGGAACTTAAGGTTACTTACTTATTTGTTTAAAAAGGAATTTGAGTTATTCGAAGTTATTCTATTGTTGAAAATTTTGCAACGATAACAAGCAACAGTATGTCTAGTAAATTATTCATTAATCTGGCAACACTGTAAGGAGAGGAAAAAAGCAGATTTGAAATATATTCTTAGCACTTTTAATTTTTAGTAAATTTATTTTAATAATAAACAAATCTTAAGTGTACTAAATTTATGTACATATGCATAAACAAAAATACATAAGTACATACATACATATGTACATATATTTTGATTTTAAGTAAATGTGACAACAAAATAAATTAATATGTTTATTATTTATTTAAGAGAATTTTCTTCAAAGAAAAATGTTTTACAAAATATTTTAGTTTGTCAGAATGTGAAATATATGTATGTACATTCATATGTATGTACATATTTTTGGCAAAAATAAAATGTTGTCACATATTGTTTACCCATTGAATTTGCCACAAAATTAGGCTTGTCAAGGCCATCATCCAAAATGCAAGAAGTATTGCCATTTACGTACATAGTTTGTGACACTACAAAAACCAAAAAATTGTAAGAGACCCGTTAAGGGCTATATTCATATGAAGATACCCTACAAGAACAGTGACCATCATTTGATCCATCAAATGACAATCACTGATGATGGAAATATCCATCATCGCGTAGAACAAAGTTTCTATCACATTCTTAAAGGAAAAATGAAAAACTTGATGGAAACTTTTGTGTACATGTGATTTTGCATCTCCCTCTAACTAATGAATTTTTCCATTATGAAATACATATATCTGCACTGCTCACACTACTGCAGTTTCCTATGTAGTGTTGACAGAAGTACTTATCACACTTGATGGATATACCCGTCACGATTGATGGATATACCCTCATTTGAAAAATCGAACTTTTTTTAATTAAACAAAATTTAATATTTTCTAAATAATACATGTTTCTTTTTTAATATCTAAATAATATTTTACAGTATAAAAAATTACTTTATTTATAATAAAATAATTAGTTCTTATCTCTTTAAATATTTTTTTTTTTTGTTGCAGTCTGTGGTACTGACTTCTTCATACTTTTTTCAAAATCAAACGCTCCTTGCTGTTGGAAAACACCTTAAAGTAAAAGAAGATATGCATTTATTTATAAATAATTTAATACGCAATTAACAAATATCTTTTTGTTTGACTAATCTGTAGTACATACCTCGCAGGAAGTTATTGACCAAAGAGAGCCTTCAGAGGGCTTGCTTATCCCACCTTCCATCCCAATTATGTTTTTCTAGTAGTAAAAATTGAGCGCATCACAGTTCTAACATCCTGCGATGTCCCCTTAATCATATGTAAATGTGATGTCTTAAAAAAAATAAAAAATGTAAGATTATTAAAATACTTTAAGCATGAACTTAAGTTCTTTACCATTGCTTCAGTGAAACCTTTCGACTCCTCCAACTTTCTCTCCAACTCTTCCACCGCTAGAAGGTTCTGCAAATGGAGAATGCTGACGACTTCATCAAGTTTTGAGTTGTAAGTCTCCCTAGCCAGCCGACAGACAGATTTCTCAACCTTTTTGATGACCACCTTGCACTCCATCAAAACTTTTAGGCAATACGAATTGCAAAACTTCTTAAAATTTAAAATTAATTATAATTTTATACTCACATATTTTCCTGAAGTTTTCTAAGCCGGGTTTAGATTTCTTTCTGATCCTGGATCTAATCTTGAAAGGGAAGGAATGCCTTAAATTGAAAAATATTTTAAACCATTACAATTTTTGAAACGTTATAAATAACCTTTGTATTTTCGATCACTTTTGGTTCTTCCAACTCGGATCTAACTCTTTAAAGGCTGTGGCGGTTTTAAATACCCGCAACATGCCTGTCAGTGTCAGGTTCATTGCACACAATCTCTGCACTTCAACTGCTTGCAATCCCAAATGCAACTTCCTTTCTAATTCCACATTGAACTATTATATATATTTTCTTTTCTTTGCTTTTTAATAATTTTTTTTTTTAAATTTGCTTTAAATAATTCAACATATCACTTTTATAACTATTTGATAAATGCGCAATTTTCTTAGCGTCACGAAATAAAACATATATTAGTTGTTTCACTTTTGCATATGATTTGTTTGTTTGGGGCAAACAATGTTGCAACTGATAAGAAATTTCTCTTCCTTATTTTTTCTTTCAAAAATTACAAAAATTCCTTAAAACCGGCTAACTTTTTGCAACAAATTTAATAAAAATTTTGTTTGACCTTTGGCACAATTGTAATTGAAAAACATTTTGTAAGCTGTATTTAATAGTTTGCTGCACTATTATCTATAAACTCAAGCGAAAAATAAAATTTAGTCTATTAAAAAAAAATCATCCCAATTCAGTACCAAAAACGCAACAACGGCAACGCTGTTCAATATAAAATTGTTGCAAATGTGTTAGTGTACAAATTGCGTTAGTATTAGTTTCTGTCAAGTATTTCTTGCTGGGTACATATATGTATAGACATGGATTTATGTGTTTGTATGTATGTATTAAATTCAATAACAATTATTAGCTCCTAAGGAAAAAGAGGAAGGTCCCATTATGGGGTCGATATGGAATACAAAACACATATTTTTGGAATTTTTGTCCATTTGTACGTCTGTCACATAGTGTGTATATAAATATGTTTGTTGAAATATTGGAATCTTAAAAAATAAATTAAAATAAAAACAACAAAGTATTTTTGTTCTTCATTTATAAACAAATAGACCTCAAACCGAACTTTATGATCACAATAAAATTTCTCTAGAAGTCGTGGGACCAAGTCGTGGGCACTTCTAGTGTATAAATAAAGTTGAAATTAGACCCTCTTTCTTTTTTAATTTCATTTTTAGTTTTTATAGCGGTCATAATAATATATTCTTTAGTTAAATCTAAAATACGGTCTTGTGAAAGTAAACTTACAATTGGGACATCTTTTAATAAATAATACAAACTCTACTTAAATTTATAATTAAAAACTTTTGTCGTTCTATATAACGTTACTTTGAATTTAATTATTATATTAATTTTTTGTACTTGTTCTTCTGTAAGATATAGAAGCACACACTCTGGACAAATTTTAAGCCTCAGCCATATTTGCCAAATCAGGGCCTCTGTGGCAACAACCTTTTATTTTTAAATTTATTTTTCACACATATTTTTGTAGAAGACATATTTGTATTCTGAGTAAATTCTAAATGTCAGCGTATTAAGATTGAAAAATTTAAGCAATATACGATTAAATCACGTCACTACAGAAACACCCTTAATATTTAAGTTTTGTTTTGAGTTGTTTTGTTTTTTATTTTTTGTGTCGGATATTAAAATATACGGCTATAGTTGTACATCTTCTGTGAATTCTTCAATACTCTATCAATATTGGTTTCAGAGTTAAAGGACTTTGGTAAAAGGATAGACGGATAAACGTACAAACATTGTGTACAGAACTCTAAAATTAACCTCATAACTAAGGCATATAATGTTATCGTATGACGGAATTCTATGCGTTATTTTTGAAATAACATTTATTTTCTAAATATATCTGGGGTGGGTTAATATTACAAAGTTACTATAACTTGTCAACTTGGTGGCACAAAAGGTTGACGAAATTACACCAGTAAGAAGTTTATTGAAGTTTAATATCATGTATAGACCACTCCTTAATTTTTATATTTTATATTTATCAAAAACAGGTACCCTATAAAGACACTCTTTAAATTTTAATGCTAATGTCAAGTTCCTGCCTGTAGTGAATTAAATGATGCGGATACAGGGGTAAAACTAATTTCATTATGGAGACACCCTTTAATTTTTTGAGTTAATTTTATTAATTCTCGATAATGCTTAATGACAAGTGCTGGTATTCTATTCGGTTCGAGGAATTAATTAACATAAATACCCATTATAAGGCTTTTAACTGAAGAAGCTTGGAAAAAGATTAATTGATTTCTTATAGGAAAAACGGGAAGAATATGCAAATAAATTAGCTAAAAGATTAGACTTTAAACCGGATAATTGTTAACTAGATAATGAGAAACCGAATTTTAAATCATTTCTATTCAGAAAAATAATAAAACTAGAAATTAAAATTTTTAGCTCCTGAAAGTTTCAAGTGCAGCAGGTCTATCTGATGTTACAAATACTCTTATTGTGATTTAACCCTTTCAATACTGACGGGACACATGTGTCCCATTGAGTGTTTCCATTTCACTAAAACACAATTATTACCATATATTCCTATACAATTTCATCCCATCAATTTTTGCAAGCAGAGAGATTGTTTACGCATTCTTTACTTCCGTTATTCTCAAATTCTTCAGCCGTTATATGTTGTGATCGATTTTTTACTACCGTCAACTTAGCGCAGAGTTTAGAATTTGGTTTAGTAGGAACATTTATGAAAAATAAGAAACTGTTACCAAATTTCGAAAGCTCAAAACTAGACAGAGGTGACTACGTTTTTAAATTTAGCAACAGTGGTACTATGATTTGTAAATGTCAAGATACAAAAGAGGTTTTATTAATCAGCAATTGTCACACTAATACCATAGTAAACGTTAAAAGGACCAACAAAAAAGAAGACGCTATTGACGTTTCATGCCCTGAGGCCATTGCATTCTACAATAAATATATGAGGGGTGTGGATCTTTCAGATCAATTTGCATCTCTTTATGATCTTGACAGAAAATCCGGAAAATGGTGGAAGAGTGTTTTTCAAAAGTTGCTTATGATTTGCGTATCTAATGCTTGGATTCTTTTTCAAGAAACACGACATAGACATTCACCATTAATTGGTTTCCTCGTTGAATTGGCAGAGCAACTTCTTGCTTTTGGAAAAGAGAGAGCGAAAATTAAGCGTCGTAGCACAAGTGGGCGCCCTTCCATACGATCAGAAACACTTTCAGGAGTTGGAGAACATCTTTCTGTTGAGGGAAACACAAGCCGTCGTTGCAGAAGCTGTGCCGATAACAAAAAAGAGCAACGTACGAAAATGATTTGCGTTGCTTGTAATATTCCTTTGTGCAAGCTGTGTTCGCTAAATACCATTCTAATTAACTTATATTTGTATTCATTCCATATAATTCATATTGCATTTATAGTTGTTTTTCTAAATAAATCAGTACAGGATTCAATTTTCTAAGTTATTCGATTAGAATTCTTTTATTTTGTATTTTCCTTATTGTTGCTATTGGGACGTAGGTATCCCATAGTAATTTACTAATGGGACAACCCTTCCCCAGGAAATTTTTAGTGTCCTGGTCATCTTTTACTCAAACGCTCCTTAAGGATTATTTTTTAAGCCATTATCAACTAACCACATCAGAAAAAAAGTTTGTATCCTTAAAAAAAAAATTCGTATTGAAAGGGTTAAGAATAGGCAGAACTCTTCTTACCTTTCAATATGAAGAAAAAATTAAACCAGTGAAGATAAAATAATTTAGTCAATTAAATAATTTTAACATATTAGAGTTCTCATTTTAATTACCAGCTGAACTAGATTCATTCAATTTTACTGCAACAATAATTTTAATTGCAAAATAAACTTAAACGAAATTTATATATAGAAATTTTTAAATAATTTTTTTTATAAATTTTAATTGATATACAGGTACCTTAAATCTGACACTTATATTATTAATAAATTTTAATTAATCACTAATCTAAACAGACCGAAGACAAATAAACAATTAATTTATTTTTTTTTCCTGAAATGCACTCCATTTTATTTAATCAATAATCAAGATATTTAAAAATATATATAAAAGCAGCCATAAATAAAAAGATTGTGCAGTAAAATTAAACATCTGGATATTTTAACTTGATTTTTGCATTACCAACAAAAAAAAAAAAAAAAAAACAAATGATGTTATTTTAGTCTGGTCTGAGTTGTTATTAACAATAACGCACTTAATAATGAAGCAAAAGAGTTTAAATAAATAAAGAAAATATTTTATATTTATTATAACGACTTTATAATAATTCAAGTAAATTGCATTAATTTATTAGTTTGTCATATCGTGCAGATAACCGGATCGGCAAGCAAGTTTAACATCTGTTTTCTGGCTAAAATGAAAATTTACAAACTAAGAAATTTTCAAAATATTGCTATTGTTATTAAAGTACATATATGAATATAAAACATTTTAAATAATATTATTATGAGTAAAAAAGAGTTTTTTACCGCACTTAATTTACTTAAAGGTATGATTAGGAAAATAATGGAAAGTTGTATTTAATTCCAACTCTTATAAAATTAACAAATTTCAAAACTCTATAAATTTATTTTTATAACATTTGTTTTTTCAGCTTAAACTTTTATTCTTAAAAAAAAATCTGACTTCAAAAGAAAAAGACGATCATGACTAATCTACAAGTATAAATTTTCCAAGAAAGCAAAATTCTAAATTCTCTTACTGTTAAACTGAAAGGCCCAAAAATATATATAGGAAGTCCAAAAGTTTAGTGAAGTAACTTCAGTCAAAAAATAAATATAGAAGTAAAAGAATAAAAAAATATTACATAAAAATAATATCGGCTCTTAGAGGGTTAAGCATTTTTTTTAAATTTAAAAATTTCTTGAAATATCTCTTCAAAAGCTTTAAAATGATACCCATATTGATATTTTAAAAATTTTGAAAATCTCAGAGGCCCGTAACTAGAAAATATGGGCGAGTGTCATTTTTTCACTTGATTTTTTCATTTGATTATATTCGTTTTTTTGATAAGAGTTATTTTATTGTTCCAAATGATAGAGAAAAATTAGAGGAAAGCGTGGTGTTTTGCCCGCTGCGTCGAAGGACATGGACCGATCTTGCTGATTTCCTATAGCATCTCTTTCGACATTATGTCTGATCGATTGGCGCATTTAAATTTTTTCTAGCTGATTTAGTGCCTCGGCGAACTTGATTTTAACTCTAACACGGATGGCCAGACGGACAGCGCTCCATTGACTTCGCTATGCATAAGAAGTCAAGAATGGATATTGTAGAATTTATAAACAGAATGACAAAATTAGTTATACCCTTCTTTCACTTTTTGTGGTAAAGGGTATAAAAAGGTGTTACAAAATCGGTCCACAAATAATAGATTTTTCTTAGTAACAAACATAACACAATATAAAAATTACATACAATAATTAATAATCTTCCCATTTTTTTAGCCCGTTTAAAACAAATTACAAGCAGAGTTGCAGCAATGCTTTTGGAAAATTCGCCTAATGCAAAAAATTAGTTTAAATGGACTGTTTGTACAGTAATTTTTGTTTTTTTTTTGTGTCCTTTATTTAAAACAAAAACGCAAAATATGTTTGTGTGTCGTAAAGCTTTAGCTATTTTTATTCGCTTTTAAATTTAATTTGTATTTTATTCACTTGTTAATTTAACTTAATTTGTATTTTAATTTTTGCCACCAAAAGTGTTTTATTACAAATACAGAGTACAATTGACACACAGCAAGAGTTGAAAGAAAACAAAGAAAAAGAAGCAAAGTATTTAACGTACATCAAAAGTTTAAAATTGAAAAACTTTCATACTTTGCGTTGACGGACACCTACTGATTGTGACAACGTCCATAAGATTGCATGTACTTTAATTGACTTGTGCCCCGGTCTTTACTTAATAACGGTAATAGGCATCACCCTGAAAACTGGCTGGATTGAAATAGCGGAAGTGAGACCTGAATAACAAAGTTTCCATATCTCAACCATATAAAAACCTTTACATTTATATGCTATCTAGCACCTGTGAACGTATTTCTATCTTAAAGTCTAAATATTTCCTAACATGAATATATCCAATTAAATCCTTTTAACAATTAAGTTTTTCAATCGGGAAACCTTTTTATTTTTAAATATTGTTAAAAGGAAAAATGTATTTAACAAAACTTGTTTTTCTTTCTGACAATAAGATTTAATTTTTAAGAAAATACATTTTAAGATTAATAAGGAAGTTACTTGCCTCTCTGCCTATTTCCTTCCCAAGGTTTCACATTGTAGTTTTTTATGTATATATGTAATAGGTGCCCGTGTCTAACGTTGCAATGCAGCCAGGGTATAATGCCCACCATTTTATTACAGGCAGTTTTCTGCTCCGCTATGCACAATAGTGTGGAAGTTATTCAAGCAGAAGGTTACAAAAGTTTTCGTACAATTAACTAAAATTATTATACGGTAGAATTGTTTAAATGCTCTTAGCTTTCACAAAAGTACACTAGAAATATAACGAAAGTCTATATACAAATAATTTTGAGTGTAAAAAACCTGTTACAAAATGTGTTTTGAATTTTTTTTTGCTTTTTTTGCAGTAAAAGAGCTGAGAAACGAGAAATTTCTAAAATAATTGAATTTTAAGAAAATTATTAAAAAAAGCCAAAGAGAGAAGTCAACATAAAGCTAAAAGGTTAAGGAACTTCATTCTTGAAAGTGGCTCAGCTACTAGGTCTGAGTAAATGTACTGTTTAATAGTGATAAAAATTACAATTTCACTAGTTCCTGCAAAAGTAAGCTATGAAGTGGTCGACGAAGCTAAACTGACGCACGGATACCGAGAATAGTGCGATGTGTTGCAGACCATCCAAAAACAAGTGCCGTCAAGCTTCCCCAATCTAAACGAGAGTACGATGGAATAGACGTCAATGCTTAGTGTATCTAAAAGAGTTTAAAAAACCTACTTTAGCATATAGAATACTGTGCAAGAAACTTTCAATAAATGCAGTAAACAGAAGAAGAAAGAGGCCTCTTTAAATCAATAAATTTAAATGATTTTTGTATGGTTTTGATCTACATATTTTATAATTAATAAACATTGCATGGAAAACAAAATTTCACTTCCTTCGTTTTCATTCTTACAATTTAAGAGTTTTGAATTGTACGTAGACCTCCATAACATGCTGTATAAACTTTTCAAAACTCTTACTAATGTAGTTGTCACGTTACGCTTTAAGAAATATTTACTTTGTGTGGGAGGTTACACATGCAATGTTACAACCCTTTTTTCGCTCAACTACACAAAAATATATATTAAAGGTGTTTTTTTTGTTGTACAAAATTTTTCAAAAATCACCTAATACAGCTTTGGTCAAAAGTATTTACACAACGGTCTTTGTTTTTACGTACTTCAATTAAATAACTTCTAATAATTTTCATTGGAAGTAAGTTGTAGAGAAGGGAAAGAAAGCAATTGACTTTCGACAACATCGATTATTAAAGTTATTTGAAATAAAATTCGTTAAGTAAATATGCCTGACCAAGACCTTCTACTTAAATCGAGCAAATTTTACGTTTGAAGATTCACATTTATATTGAGAGTTGTCGTGCAGAATTTTAAGGCTGTAAAAGATAAGAATATTCATTTATATAAAGGATACCATGACCACTGCTTCAAGCGAACTACTTTTTAGTGTTATTAATATAAAACTTTAATGATCTGCATAAACATAACAGTTCTTAGTTAGGCATACGATAGTAATTTTTTATTTTGTATGGCAGGTACTACCATTCTAAATAATTAATTTTTTGCTGTACGTTCTACAGTGGCACATATTTTAAGAAGGTGGCCAAAAATCAATTTAGTGTTTTGTTAATCATTTGAAAGTAAGTACCAGTAAACCTTGAAAGCCAAAAATTTAAAACTCTGTTTCAAGACTTCCCAAATATTTTGTTAAAATGAAATGTTTTTTTAGTAATTTTCTAATTTTTAAATTCCTATAAATATTTTGTTTTAAAAGAGATAAAATCAAAATAAATTTTCTTTAATTGTGCACTTTGTTAGTTATCAGTGCTAGCAAAATAAAGTCGTTACGTTTTTTAGAAGTTGTTAAGTTTTTTGTTTAAAAAAAAGTCAAAATTCTTCAAAAATCTCGTGCTTACTAGAGCATAACTCCCTCCCGTCAAACCACGTCAAAAAGATATTTCTCTGTGTTATAGCCCAAAACCTTCCTCACACACCTATATCCCATTATATGCGCGCCAAGTTGCGACCTTGTGCACCAAAGCAATTTTTCTGACCAACGCTCAGGTATTTTGTACAAAAGTTACGAAATTTAAAAAAAAAAAAATTTTTTTCTGCAGAGTTATTTTTGCATTATTTTATATTTTTAACACAGAGTTTAACCCCCTTGAAATATGGCGTCTAGTAATATACAAATGAACTATATTGTACCTATAACATTTACAAAATCTAAATATTCAATGAAATTTTGGTTACCCATTAGAGTTGGTAATGGCAAATATATCATAAAACAATAACATAATAAAGAATTATGAATCCAAAGTAATGAAATATTTAAAAAGGAAGTGTTAAAGAAAATACGTGAACGCTTATATTTATTATGGCTTTCTTTCGAATGTATGTTTTATTATCACAAAGGTAAGAAAATGTAAGCTAATTCCTTGCTTAGTTAAATAACAAAATTTTAAACACAAAAGATGTGCGCACACACTCCATGGGATGATCTGTAGCTGTTTATTCTTAGTACCTGTTTATTCTTGCAGAAAAACGAAAGAAAAAAGAACAAATTCAAGAAAGATATCTACAGCTAGGCCTTATAATCGACCAACCTAAACAAGAAGAAGAAAATTCGAATGATGAAAATACTGCAAGAAGGTTTTTTTCCGATCCAAAAACTGCAGCATCTATTAAAGGTGTAGATTATTAGTTAATAAGACGATTCAAAATCATATTACATTAGCATGCAGCAGAAAGATAAATGCAAGAAAATTTGGTGATTACGCTAATAAAACAGCTGCACTTTACAATGAAAAATACTATTGGAGATATATGTCTTCAATGGGTTAAAAGATTTTGTACATTGGGGAGATGTTTCTAAAGAAGCGCAATAAAAAAAGGAACAAAGATTCTTTCGCGAACATAGCACAAGAAAAATGTCTAGATGTTGTACTAATAAAGACCTTATCACCATTTTGTTGCTTACTACAGATCCATAATGTCCAACATTCGACAACAATGGAAAACAACTCCAGTCGAATTAGAAGGGAAGGCTAAACAACTATTAAAAGATTCAAATCAATGCTATTCAGAAGAAATTTTTACTAAAATTGCTTAATGTATAGTGGCTCCTTGATTTAAAAGTATACGTATTTACGTAAATTAATTAATATTTATTTTTTTAAACTGTTATAGAAATATTTAAAAATAAAATAACATTTTTTCCTTATTTTTTTTCTTTTTTTCTCTTTATTTAGGAAGTTTTAATAAAAATTAAAAAATTTTTATTTCAACAATTTGGATAATTGTTTTGTTGTAATTTATTTTATCAAGAATTATTTTTTCGAAAACGAAAAATATGTTGCTCAAGTATTTTAAGATATTAAAAGGCCAACATGATCTCTTAGATTTTAATAAAGATATCGCATACATCACAGACGAGCGTACGTAAATAAACATGTTTCGTATTATTTATAATTTCATTTAAGATGATTAAGAGCCAACATTCTAAGCGGAAAAACTCTGGATTCGATATCCGCACTGTCAGTTCTTAATTGACTTTATCTAAATTAATTATAAATCATTTTGTACTTTGTTTAAGTTTGCAAGGACCCTGGTGGGTGATTCTTAAGACCGAATGACATTTGAATAAATGGAAAGCTGACGAATTCAAACGTCTTCAACATGACGTTACCCTTGTAATGTTTACTCTGACGTTTTATTTGCAAATAAAATGATTGTAAATAGAAAACTTTGTCACATAAACGCCGAAATAATCAGCGTTATCATGAATTCCGCATGTGGAAATTTCCGAATAAAAGTTTTTGTTCACATGAGTTTTGTGTTCGTATCATGAATTCCTTGTGAATGAAAATAACATACCTGTTTTTAAAAAACATATGTGTTTTTATTCGGAGTACCTAACAATTTAAAAGCGGTAAGTAAAATAAATTATAAATTTAAGAAAAATCGTGTCTTAACAGAAATTAACAATGTATAGTTTTGCGACATTATTAGCATTAGAAGAGGAAGAAATTATTTAGGAACAACGTTCTATAAGAAGAAATCTTCGGGATGATTCCAACCCTTTGGAAATATGTATACATCTGTAGATATTATTATTTATTAATAGTTATTTATAAAAAATATTTTCTTTCAGGTTTTAAAAGTATTATCGTGTTTTCAAAGATATTTTTAAATATCTGTTGGGGGTGCTGCATGAATCGTTGCCGGCTACAAAAAAGAGTTTTGCAGTACAACCGGTTGTAAAACTTGGAGCGTTTTTACGTTTTTTTGCTGAGGGCTCATACTAAAAGGGAGTCGGAAATGACAGCAGAGTTGGTCTAGTCATTATTCAGCATGGTATTAACTAAAGTGCTAAATGTTTTTGAAGAAAAGTTGTGTCCTTAATAGATTTCTTGGCCTGAGGATCAAGAAAAAAAGGAAATAATCAAACATTTTTTTTTAATATAAAATACCGGGTGTAGTAGGATGCATTGATGGCACTCACATAAAAATAATTGCTCCCACGAACAGGCATTTATATTATAACCGGAAAGGCAATTATAGCCTGAATGTGTTGTTGGTATGTTACTTAATTTTATATACTTTCTTTTATGTCGTCAGTTAGTATTAAAAATATTTTCAAGGTATGCGACAATCAGATGAAAATTCGTTTTGTGGATGCTACACATCCAGGTGCCAGCCATGATTCACTCATTTGGAGAATGTCAGGTTTAAGAGCCAAAATGGAGGAAACTTATTTACAAGATCGTAGTAGCTGTTGGTTGTTAGGTGTGTTTAAAGAGTTGTATATTTACATAATAGGAAAATTAATTGAAATGTATATCTTTTAGGTGATGCTGGGTACCCCTTGGAACCATGGCTCTTGACACCATATAGGACACCTGTAGAACCAAAACAACAAAGGTTTAATGACGCACATACGAAATGTCGCAATATTATTGAGAGAACCAACGGTGTCCTTAAAAACAGATGGCGATGTACATCTGATGCAAGGGAACTTCACTATAGCCCCAAAAAGGCAGTACAAATTGTAAATGTTTGTGCAGCGCTGCATAAAATTTGTATTTATTACAAGGCCGCCGATGATAATATAGGATCTGATTTGGTAGCTTCTTCAGAGGTTGAACCTTCCGAAAGTGAAGATGTACAATCTCATGAAACCTTAAAAAATATAGCTCAACGTATAAGAAACGACATTGCCGAAGGGCTTTTAAATTCAATTGATTAAAAAACGTTTGTGTAATTCATTATTAGTTTATTAGAAAAATATAAAAAACAATTTAAAAACTTGGTTCTTTACTTCAGAGTATAAAAAAATTAAAATTTCTTAAAACTTAATGGTTTAATATCACATAATAAGGTACATGTATTACAGTCTTATGGTATAAATATTCTTCACAGCTCTTTATCTTAAAATCCAAATAAAAATTATACTAAATAAAAATTGTTGCACAACCATTGTCAGTTTTTTGGCAGTATATCACCTACTTGTCATTAATATTTTAAAGCTGACGTAACTTCAATTCTTCTATTTCCATCATCAACCCGTTTATTTTTAAGCTACTTTCCACCTCAGACTTTTTTAAATCTAATTCCATCTTTCGCAATGCTTCCATTTCCTGGTGGTGTCTCTTCATTTCCTCATAAGTTAATTTTTGGTGCTCACTAATTTTGTCGATTGCTCTATAAATTCGTCTAAAACCTGACTACATCACCGTAATGTTTTTCGGCAGTAGATTTAAACTTCACAATTTCTTCACAAATTGTTTTTTGTGATTCCACTCCTATCATGGCAATCTCGGCAGTTGTCATTTCGGTTTTTCTTTTTTTTACAGAAAATTTATATTCCTTATACGGTCCACCACCTGTACCTTTTTTGTATTGCATGTGGGATGAGTCTTTTTTCCGCAAATAAATTTTCTGATCTGGCCAAACCTGTAAATGCAATATTTTTGTTATTGTAAGCGCATACGAATACCAATAATTTAAAGAATTCTTACTTTTTTCCATTCTGCAGTTGTTTTTGGTACTTTCCCAAAAATCAGATACAAATCTTCTGGGATGTCTACATTTTCACCTTGGTTTTATTTCCTCTTACAAATCCTCTTGCGATGTCTGCATTTTCCAGCATTTCACCGAATAATACATTAATTTGCTCTTTTTTTACAGTTTTACTCAGTTTTATGCAATCAAAACCACTTTTTCTTATTTTATTTAAAAACTTACATTTTTCCAACCTCTCTCGACAAACAAAATTTTGTGAATCTTTTTCGTTAGAATTTGTCAACATTTTTCACATGTGAGTCATTCACAATCACGTGGAATTTATTTAAAACGAAAAATTCACAAGCATTTTTTTTCGGAGTTTGAAAATGTAAACATTCGGAAATTTTCACAAGTTAAATTATTTATGATACCAATTGTTCACACATTCGAAAATTTCCATGTGAAATTTTATTCATGATACGATTGAATAATATTTTATTTCCAAATAAACTATCTTTAAATAAAATTATAAAGTTGCCACCTCCTTAAACATCTCAAGAGTGATTGACAACAAGGCTCCTTCTTCTCTTACGAAATGTTTGTATGCATATGTTTTCTATAGCAGAGTTACCAACTTATTCTAATTTAACCGCTAAAATTGGAAAACTACTATAAGTTGCAATTTGCTATTTAAACAGTAAATTCTAAAAAATATTATAAGTCTTATCGTAAGTTTGTTTATTTGTTTGTTTGTTTGTCAATCAATGTTAAGCGACTAAACCGATTTTAATGAAATTTAAAACAAGGGTAGCTATTTGTTTTCATAGTAAAATAGGGCATTTATATTCTCAAATGGCGGAATAGGAGGGAAGAAAAGCTCGAACCTTTTCCGGAATTTTTAAGCTTCAGCACTGATTTAAAAAAATAAATCACGTTTAATTCAAAAATAGATAAGTCCAATATGCAATATCTGTTTCGAAAGATAGGACCCTGATAAGAGGAAAAGGGGGAAAAAGGGCATTAGGCCGCCCTATGCTGCTAATATGACCCAAGAGCGTATTAAAAAGAGGATCAAAAGGGAGAAGTGGGAAAAGATATGTGCAGATAAGTCCCGGCCCATAAGGTTAAATAGGCAGAAGGAAGTTGTAACTTCCATACAAATGAGTACGCCAAAAAAAAAAAACTGGTTTAGAGGAGTGGTCGTGGTATGGTTATTCTCTTTGAGGTAGTAAAGTGCTCCGGGAATAGCTAGTTACAAAAAAGTTTTGTTTGCAAACAGCTTTGCAACCTTTACCAGCAAAGCTACAGAAAGCTATAACTTTTAAAGTTTTCAAGTTAATTATAAAATTAAATGATAAAAGTAAAACTTAAGGATGTGTTAATTGGTTTCTTTTATAATTTTATTATGCCTTTTTTCACAAAAAGTGGAAAAATCAGCAAGATCGGTCCATGTCCTTCGACGCAGCGAGCAAAACACCAGCCTACCTCTAATTTTTATATATCATTTAGAACAATGAAGTAGCTCCAATCAAAAAACAAATATATGGGACAATAGAAAATTAAGAAATAAGAAAAAAACATCCAGTGAAAAAATTGGCGCTCGCCCATATTTTCCGATTTACGGGTCTCTGAAATTTTCGAATTTTTTAAAATATCAATATAGGTATCAGTTTAAAGCTTTTGAAGAGATCTTTAAGGAAATACTAAAATTTTAAAAAAAGTTTAACCCATTAAGAGCCGATGGCATTTTTATGTATTTTTTTTTTTTTCTTTAATTACTTAATTCTCAGTCACCTCTGTATTTGTTTTGATTGAAGTTAATTCACTAATCTAGATTTAGATAAATGGTGAAGGGATATAAGGTTTGGCATAGCCTAAAAGGAAACCTGCGTTTAAAGGTTAAATAATAATGTTACTGTTTTTGTATTAAAGTCTGACACGTCTTCTTCTTCTGCTACATTGTTTTAAATCTGTTCTTAAAATCGGCACCAGTTACCACAATCAATGCAATTTAGTTTAAAAACATGTTTAAAAATCAAATATAAAAAAACCACTAAACTTGGTGGTCCGCTTTAAAAAGACACTAAATAAAACATTCGAGAGCCATAAACTGTTTTCTTCAGCTTACTGGTGTCGTAAATAAACTGTAAAAACATCACATGATACTCATAAGACAATTTAATTTTTACTCATCAAATAGTTATAATGTGTGTATGTATACAAGTGTATGTGTGTTTTTGTGTGTGACTATCAAAAACATTCAGCCATAAACATTTTCATTTCATTTTTTTTAGTTTATTTTTATTTTTATTATCTGAAAATAAACTTTCATTTCCCACAACATAAAAATGGTGTTTATTACGGTTGTTTTGTTGTTGTTGTTGTTGTATTTCTTAAATCATAAAACTAAAAACAGAGAATTTACACAACAATAAACTTATCACTGACATTATTATAATTGTTATTATTCCAGTATTAACAAATGTTTATTTTGACTTTCAAACAAAAACACAAAAAAAAATCTAAATTAAATTAAATTGTATTTAAAAATTTTACACTTTACAAGGGCTTTTATGAACTGTTAAACGAGCCAACGAACCTTATCATTCACTCTTCGAATCTGTCAAAAAAAAAAAAAAAAGTATTATTGGGGAGATCGACCTTTTAAACGTGTAAATTAATAAAAAAAACAAATAGCACGATTTAATTATAATTTAATTTAAGTTTAATGTTTTTTTTAGTTTAATGTTTTTTTCTTTTTTGCCTTTAAATCTTTGTGAAATGAAAGTTTAAAACCATCGAACGATAGTTTCCAAATTTGATATGCTGGAAAATCCTTCTTGGGTTAATACATTTCCTTTCCTGAACGAACTGCATTATGTACGATTTCAGACCAATTATCTTACGAGAAATGGCAGATGAACAAATCGCAGTTCTGTCAGCAATTCAGCAGTATTTTTTTAGTATTAGTTTGATTTATAATCAACATTTTATTTCTATATTGAGCACAAAAAACAACAAGTAAGAGAGCTATATTCGGCTATGCCGAATGTTATATACCCTTCATTAAATATGTAAATCTAGTTTAGTGAAGTAACTCCAATCCAAAAAAAAACTCATCAAAAAAATTGAGTGCCATATAAAATTTTACGAAAAATTTCACCGGCTCTTATTGGGTTAAGAAGCATTTTTTAAAAAGTTAAGCATTTTCTAAAAATTCTTTAAAAAGTTTTTTTTTTTAAATATGGAATCGAAAATGGATATTGTAGAAATTATAAAAGGAAAGGCAAACTTAGATCTCTTCTTTGTCCACTTGTGCTGAAGGGTATAAAACATTTCTCATCGAGCACAAACTTCAACGATAAATTTTAAGTACTGTGAATATGTTAAATTTAAACTTTTTTTACTGAGTTTTTAATTTAAGGTTCAATAGTAATGTTTTTAATTTTTAATATCACATATGACAACCCGTTATTATTATTTTTTTCTTAATCTTATTGTTGTTGGTGAAACTACATATTTTTTAAAATCCGATTTACTAATGATATTTTAATAGAGAGTTCTGGTGAAATCCCAGTTCCTTTAATAAATTACGCTTTTCTTTAAATACCCATTTTTTACAGATTTCACTTTTGTTCAGACATGGTTTTTATATGATCAAATCAATTTACTTTTTATAAGTTTAAGCGTAAAATTAATTTTTTTTGTCAACAATTTAATTTTTAGCTTAGTTTGTTTTTAGGTAAAGTGAAATCTATTTTTTTATTTGTTGATAATTAAAATTTTCAATGGTGAAAATGTCTTGCTTTTTTCGCAAAATCTGTTTGCTTTAAAAAAAACTGACCAAATTTTACCAGTTGTTTGCTTAAAATCGATTTGCTTGTTAAATTCATATATTTTTTTAATTTAATTTTATTTTATCGCTTTTGGTGACATTTGGTTGTCTTAGAATAAAGAAACATTTTGCAAATTTGTGGTGAGATCTTATTGATTTTAATAAAACTACTAGGATTTATGAATTTTAGAAGTAAAATCGGTTTTTTTATATCAACCCTTTTTTTAATTTGTGTTGAGGTGTTAAATAAAATCATCCAAATTTGTAAATATTTAGGTTAAAAACTAATTTTGTTATATATAATATTTCTTTTGAAATTTCACTTTTTAGAGAAATCTGTGTTCAAAAAAATAATTAAAATTTGTTTCATTTAAGTGTAAAATTAATATTTGCGTTAAATTTAAAATTTCAATTTTTAGTTAAATAACCGTTTTTCTATAAAGTTAATAATTTCCCCTGATATTTTGATTTCGGGTGGCAATATGATTGCCTTTAAATGAAATCAATAATTTTTTAGCATAAAATCGTATTCTTCGTTAAATTTAAACATTTATGTGAAAATTTGCTTTTTATTGATTCTGAAATTTTAGCCATAAAATGTATTTCTGCTGCGTTAAAGCCAACTTTTCATGTAAAATTCGCTTTTTTTAATTTCAAGCTTAATCTATTTTTTCATTATGTCTTAATCGGTAAAATTTCTTTTCCACAAAAAGTGGAAAATGTTATATCTTAGTTTATCATTCTATTTGCAATTTCTACAATATCCATTTTCGACCCCACAAAGTACATATATTCTAAACACTTATGCATAGCCAACTTTGACAAGGCATTAGATGAGCTAGATAAAATTTATATACGCCTTTGACGCAGTAGGCAAAACACCACGCCTGCATCTAATTTTTCTATATCGAGTTACGGGCCTCTGAACGTTTCATAGAAAGTACGATATTGTACCATATTTTTTAAGATATAAATATGGTTATCATTTAAAAGCTTTTGAAGAGATTTTTTAGAAGATAAAAAATGTTTTTAAAAATGCTTAACCCATTAAGAGCCGATAACATTTTTATGTAAACATTTTTTTAATTCTCTGTCACCTATTTTTTTTTTTTTTTTGGTTTTTTTAGTGGATTTACCTCACTAAACTGGATTTATATACCTGGTGTAGGGTATATAAAATTTGGCATAGCCGAATATAGCACTCTTACTTGTTTGCATACCTTTAAGTAAAAATCAATTTTTGGCGTAGTCTTAATTTTTAATGTGATCTGGATTTCATCAATACGGACAGGTGGCAATTGTTAATTTGATTCTACAGTGTATAAAATATATTATAAACAAAATTATTAATTATAAAATAATTTTATTTGTTTGTTAAATAATATTTTTTTATTATGTAAATAATAACGTTATCGCTTTTAAGAATTATAAAACTAGAAATTAAAACAAATACCTAAACTTAGTTAAATTTAAATTGAAATAAAAAATATCAATAAAATTTGTCTGCCTTTTTTCTATGAAAAACATTAAGTTCCTTAGTTTTATGACAATTTAATGATTTTTATGAGAAACAGTTTTATTGTTGTGTTTTATTATGTGTTTACAATTTGCTTTTCTAAAGAAATAAAATTTAATTCGTTTTAAATTTAGTTTTGTATAACGTGTTTCATTATTTTATGATCGCACATTCCAAGAATAATTTGTCATACTGAGCAAATTTATAAGAGCCGCCTTTGAGAACAACCTGCACACCAGGGTCTCCGTTAAGAAAGTTTTACATTTAAAGCGAAATATTACGCATTTTAACTGTTAATTATTTTTTAAAACGATTTATTGTCCGTTTCATACGAAAGAGATTGAAATATTTATCTAAACTAATCAATTCCAAGAATATTTGTTTTAAAATTCAGGAAAATTGGAATAACTGGGAATAAGGGGACCTTCCAGTCACATCTTGTTTATTAATACCAAACAGTGCGACAAAGCTTTATAAAGCAGTTGGCATCAAAAGTTTCCTTTAGATCAGCATTTCTATATGTAAAATATTCAAGAAGAAGCTAAATTTAACCATCATTAGCTTGCACAGACATAGATTCATAGATAATCTTGTCTGATAGTTCAAATACTAATTATAGTGAAAAAATGAACTAGATATATATAAAAGTGTGAACTAGTTCACTTCGTTCAATCGATGGAATCGTTTAAAAAAATGGTTCGTTTATGAGCCACACTTGAATTTTACAATAACAATTATTTATTTCAATTCAAAAAATTTGACTTATTGATATTTGTCATCATAAACTATTTCACACATTAGGCACTTGTTAAGTTCAGATATTTTTATAATTTTTAATGCACCAATCAATCGCCTTCAGAATGGTAATTTTTAGAAAAATATTAAAAAAATTATAGGGTCCTTAAGATATTTAATTTTAATGAGGGGAAGGATATAGGGCACCACATTTTTAAAATTCACGGCCTATTAGAAACTAGACTTGTGCTAAATCGTTCATTTCAGTAAGCGTTCATTTTCTTTTAAGTATCAAAAGTTCGTTTCTGTTTGTTCTTTCACTACTCGTTAAGCAAAAATAAACATAGCACCCTGTAAACGGAATAGTAGCAAAAATATCTAGAAATTAAAAAAAAAATTTTTAAGGAAAAGAATGCAAAATATATTGTTGTTTGAATAAATTAATTTTTTGTTTTTGGGTTTCAATTGAAAAAGAGTTTTAAGTAAAGGAATTTTTTATTAATAACTTAAATTAGTTAGTTCCTATTTATCACTATGATTAGGTGTTAAATGAAGAGACAATAATATCAGTTGAAAATTAGCATGAATCAATAAAACAAGATTGCGCATTCAGCTGTTCAAAAAACTTCGCTACTGCGCATCTACTACCCAATTCACACACGTCAAGTTTTCTTGCAGCAATTATGAATTTTGTAGGTGAGAAAACGAGAAATATTATGATTCTGCACTCCTTTCACTTTCACCAAATTCGGAATTGCTGCAAGAAAACTTGATGTGTGTGAACTGGGTGTACGTCACAATAGAATGAAAATGGTGTGTTTGTTGAAAAAAGTGTAATAGATTTTTTTAATTGGACTTTCACACAAGCGTTAATTTGTTTACGAAAAATATTCTATTTCTACGTCACACAAAAGAGAGCAACAAACTAACGGACCTGCGCAATGCGCAATCTTGTTTTCTTGATTCATGCTAATTTTCAAGTTGTTTAAGGCCGGGGCACATAGAACCCGTCATACGTTGTACTTTGACAAATCCAACTAAATTCAAAGTAACGAGGGATGAGGTTGGCACAATGGATACTTTGCTGACGGATGTTAATTCAAAGTTTGCTCTGTATTTTTATTCACTTTTAAAAGAAATTTGTATTTTATTCACTTGTATATTTAATTAAATTTGTATTTTTTTTTTTGCCACCAAAAGTATTTTATTAATATTACAGAGTACAATTGAAAAACAGCAAGAGTTTAAAGAAAACAGAGAAGAAGAAGCAATTGATAGCTATCAAATTATTCAACGTACATCAAAAGTAAAAAGTTGACCAACTTTCGTACTTTGTGTTGACGGACACGAATTGATTGTGACAATGCTCATAAGAAAACATGTATTTTAACTCACTTGTCAGTTGAATACGTCAAAGCTTAACGTATGACAGATTCTATGTGCTCCGGCCTTTAAAAACAAGTCACTAGAAATCTGATCTTTTAATTCTCTTTTAATTGGCAACAGTACTCTCTTAATACAAATAAAATAAAAGAGTGTGAACGATGAAAAATGTTTATAAAATTAAATGGTGCGTTTAGCAGAATGAGTGGAATAGTTCGTTCAGTTGTATGATTCGTTCAATTGTTACCGTTCGTTCATGTGTTTATTGGAACACCCTTTAATTTGTACATGTACTCTGTGTGATTTCTAAATGTCTGTCTACTACCGTTAAAAAAATTAAAATCATGTGAGTGAAAATCACTTCACTAATGGGACACCCTTTTATTAAAAATTTTTATTCTTTCAACTTATTGCTATAGCGCATAACACCTGTTTCACACTGTGTTAGACTATTGCAGGTAAAAAAGGAATATTTTTATGAACATCACCTTACTTTCGACACATCCCTCAATTTTTAGTATTTGTTTTTATAGCGGACACATCTTCTGTGAAAAAAATCAAGAGCCAACCTATAACCGTTCTATGACAGAAGGTCACTGTAATGCAAACAATGGGGTAACGTTTACACTGATTTAAAAAATATACAAAAAAAAAACAATGAAATTTATATATATTATTTGTTTTGTCTATAATTTAAAATTATTTAAAATTGTTAGAGCGCAAAACAATTATTTGGAAATAATTTAAATTTTTTTTTTATTAAAATTTTAACTAAAAATGTTATGAAACTAATTTTTACTGTGAAAAATGAGCTTTGATTTTCACGAATACATACATTTACCAAGATATACAATATATATACATGTGTTTTTGTTTAAACATACATACATATATGTAATATATTTTTTTGCTATCATTAATTTGGTGTCATTACACTTTGAGTAATGAGATTGCAATAAAAAAATACTAACCACATCATGTTTTGATTTTAGAATAAAAAAGCTATTTATCAAAAAGAATACAAAGCCAAAAAATAAACTAAACAAAAGAATTATTGCCTAGAAGGTAAACAAAAAAATATTAAGAATTAAAAAAAAAAAAACAAAACAAAACACTCTGGAGGTTATTGACTTTTAGTTGAAGTGCGCAAAAAAATTCTAATGTAATAATTTTTAACAACAAAAAGAAATACAGATTGTTGTTTTTGTAGATTTCGTTTAAAACGTGTAAGTTTCCAAGCGTGTTTATTTTTTTAGTTTCTTTTTTTTACAATTTTTTCGTTACGTTTTATATGTTAATTTTGATATAATTTTATGAAGAAGCAAATTTTTGATAATAAAAAATTGATATGAAAACAATAAAGTAAACAAAAGGGTAATTAAAATAAACCACATTTTTACAATCATGAGTAAAGTGTCGCAACATTTGAATTTTCCATCATTTGTGCAGCAATGTGGTGGCAAAATTCAAAAAAGGTGCTAAACAAAATCAATCTGAGTAACAAATCACAATTTACCATTAATTAATTTCCTTAGAGTCAAATTTGTCCCTAATTTTGTGGCTAAAAAAACCCTTTCATATGTAAAAAACAAGGTTTTTATATTTGAGGTATAATTTGGAGATACTAATTTAGAAGTGAGATGTTATAAAGCTTCCTTCTTGGTTGTTGAATTTTGTATTTTGATAATCTGAATAAATTACTTTCTTATGTGATTTACTACCCCAAGATTTCTTCTACGGGTCGCATATGCAGTGCATCTTTTGCCTTAAACTGCCTTCTTTGGACAGATTAAAAAAATTTTTAACACTTTTACAATAACTAAAAAAGTATATACGACGAAATGGCAATAATTTTGCGTAATAATATAAGCGTTCCGTTCCATTCCTTTGGAAAAAAGAACTTGCTCTATATGCACTAGTCTCCAGCCGTCTGCCTGTTGTAAGAAGAAAAGCACTAATGCCGTTTATACATTTTCCAATTAGTAAAAGTTTCACGTAAATCTCGCAACACTCTTACCAACAACACAGAGCTTTTTGGACAACTTTTAACTAAGAGAATGGCTGGATAAAACAAAGGATCTACAGGGAACTACACATCAACTTTTCGTGTTTTCTTAAGGAACTATTAAATTCCATTTTTAAATGTTTATGTGCTTTTTCTGTTGCGATCAACCCGTCTGAAAAATTTCTGTGAAAAGCACTTCGAGTTTAAGTGATTTTCATACAAATTTTCCAGACTAGTTAGTCGTCTGTAATATAAAAACAGCTCATTAATTATTTTTCATTAAAAAGTAAGAAAAAAAAATATTTTTTTAAAGTCACATTTTCTTACAATTATAATTTTCGAAAATAAACTGGACGATCTAAATTTCATTTTGCTTGATGTGAAACGTTTATTTTTTTCATTTATTTTCTGCAACTTTTATTTATTTTTTATTGTACTGGGTAAAAATTGATCACAAAACGGTTTTTAATATTTTTTTCGCAACTTCTTGGCATCCGTTTGATAGTTTTTTCAAAATGACAATATTTTTTTCACTATCGAAACAAAACTTTCTGTATAATTTTGCAATTTAAAATTTTATTCTCTTTATTTTTGTCTAATGTAGTTAATTCATTCAACAGAAGAAATTGTGATAATTGTCTGATTAAATGACAGTCATCAAAGTGTGATTACTGACAAGCTATCGTCTTAACAAGTGCAAAAGCTGCACCATCCAGTAGAAACAATTTTCTAACAGTCCGATTAGTCCTTTTTAAGCGACGTATGAAAACAAGTGCCCACTTATAAAGGAATCAAGCACTAACAAATAAATTTTAGTGGATCTGTTGTCTGCAGATGAACTTTTATTAGGTTAGCATCGTATTATATAAGAAAAACTTGCACTAAACGAAGCCGCTCATTAGAAAATCATATTTTAAATAAAAAATGTATTTCTCGTCACTAATTTTTGAAGTTTTATTTTTAACCAACTTGAAAATTTTTCGCTTTTGAGCCAACTTTGAAATTTTTTCGTTTACTGGAAAGGTAGTAGCCTGTAGATTAAAAAATGTACCTCTACAACACAAGTGGTTTTGAAGCGTAATTGCGAACCGTCAAAAAGGGTATTCTCATAGTGACGTGCCTTGTCTGTTAAACCACAACGGAAAGCCATTTAAAATTTATGTACAGCGTACGTTACAATGGCCGCTACAGAAACACATGATAATTCCTGCAAAAAAGCCAACACTAAAACAAACAAACTGAAAATCATAATTCCTTATTACGGTAATTATACATTAATCATATTATATTTCAGAAAGATTGCGTCAGGAATTTTTTACATTTCCTTAAACAAAATATAATTGCAGATTAAGAAAGAAAAATCAGCGGTTGTGTTGTCATTTTGGACTTTTTACACTTTTTTTTTGCGGACACAGTAACACAACATTTGTTCAAATTCTAAGCGTAAATCTCTGTTCAAAAGATAAGCCATATATATACTTTAAATTACAACCATTAGGGCACCCTTTAATTTTTAATTTTAAATATTTATACCTGATATAGAAGAAAACATTCTGTCTGCCTGTAACGGTTTCAAAGATAGGGCCATATACGTCAAATTACATCAGTTATAGGGACACCCTTTAATTTATAATTTCAACTTTGCTACTTGTTATAGCGGACTTAGCAAAAAAGGTTCTGTGCAAATTTCAATCAACTGTCAACAACTGTTCAACAGTTTAATCATATACATCAAATAACAGCAACTATTGTAACACCCTATAGTTTATAATTTTTAATATTTATACTTTTTTATATACCAGACAAGGTAGTGGATATTCCGTTCCATTTTCTAATGTTTGTTTATAACAATTCAAACGTTTGGCCTCATACAACAAGTATTGGGACGCCCTTTAATTTCCAAACACAAACTTAATACTTGTTATTATAGCGGGCTTAGCAATAAAGGTTCTTTTTAAATTTACTCTATCTGCCTATAACAATTTTAAAGTTTGGCCACATAGATAAATTTACATTAACTATGGGGACACCCTTTAATTTATAAGTTTGAATACTTATCACGATCATAGTAATCGAAATCCTGTCTAATTTTCAACCGTTTGTCGATAACGACTCAAAAAATCGGCGCATATAAGTTAATTTAAGTCACTTATGGGGACACCCTTTAATTTTTTTACATTTATTTTTGTATTACTTGTTGCCATTGGGAACTATGGTAATACGCAAGTTTTTTAATTTTAAAGAAATCTGTAATCGGTTCAGACATGACTGAGTTCTGCAGGCACAAACATAAAAATTAAGCAACATTCAGTCGAAATAATCTTCTTCTTGTCTTGCAGTCGGTTAACAAAAAATGAATTCACATTTTAAGGTTGCTGCACACAAAACCGGGTTGTGACATATAATGGCTTCACTTTCTTTCGAACCGTAAGAATGATAATTTGAAATTTACTTGCAAGCTGTATATTGCGATTAAAGCAGCCCCTTGTCAGTTTTTTTTTCCATATGGGTCCCAATTATTTTATGTATTTTTTTTTTTTGTTTTTTAAGATTAAGAAATATTTTCATCAATTTTAAGGTTCTACTCAATAGTCCGACTTTATTATGATTATTTGACATCGCTGATGGAGAAAAAGTTCAAAAGGCTTTGCGAACACAATGTCGACCCGCCCTTTTTAGAAAAGAATATTGTAATTCATTTAAACATATGTAAAAGATAACAAAGTAACAGGTTCAAAGTAGTTAAAATAAATAAAAATCATTAACTTTTGTTGAAACGTAAAAAATATTATAGTTTATTCCACATATCTGTCAACAAAAACAATTCATAAATTTCTTTCGTCAATGTGCTGGGGTTTTGAACTATTTTTTTTTTTTTTTTTTGGAATATGAATACGTAAAACATAATTATTATTTTGACAGCACACACGTGCACTAATTTAACGATTTTATTTGGTGTCAATAACATCAAACTTGAGAATTCAATGTACGATGGATGGATGGGCTTGTAAGTTATTGTTGTGTGTGATATCTACCGCAAATATGTTGAAACTAAACAACCAACTACAAATATTTATATGTATGTGCGTATGTATGTTATCATACGCCCATTATTACCAAATTCTATATCAATAAGAACAACTCTTTTACTATTTCAAATCAAAACAAAAAAGTAATTTACGTATGCATGACGTAGGGAAAACTGATAATGGTTTTTTCTGTCTGTTAAGGCAGAAACTTAATAAAAAATAAAACAAACTCATACATACATATCTCTCAAGAACAAGTACGCACATATTTACATACATGCATACATACATATATAAATAATTATTCTAGCACATTAAAATGAAATAAAAAACCAAAGAGAGAACATAAAAAAATAAATAAATAAAATTGCGTAGTTATAAGATTGTTTTAATGACTTACTTGACTTTGCACTTGTAGGTTCTCGTTTAGTTATTGTTTGTACACTGGCGGCTTGATTGGACTAACTGACTGACTGACTGATGGATTTATTAAGCTGTAGTCACTGGTTCATTTGCAATTTTCACAGCCAGACAGATTGATATTGAGTTAACATGTACTTTGTTTCCTGAGAAACATTTTTTGTTTTATTGCTGTAAATCCAATTTTCTTATATGTGGGGTTGCTATATGTCAAGTCATAATTTGTGTCCCGAGTTATTGTTTTTTTGTGTAATTTCGTTTAAAATAAAGCAATACATTAAACTCTTTATTGCACACAAATATGTATTGTTGGCCGAAAGTGTGGGAAAGAAATTAAAAAAAAAAATATTCCTTTAAAATCAACCAGTTGAAGTGCAAAAATTTTTTTATCTTTTGTTGAGAGCATAAAAACCAGACGTAACATTTTTATCGTCTGATTCATATATTGATCAGCCCAATCATAAAGAAAAATTCGTGCGATTTTTTTTTACTTTTACCCATTTTTTCTATTATAAATGTGTTTCCTTTTATTTTTGACTGCGGAAAGTGAAGAAAATTCGATAAAAGCAAGTTAAAGTGTTACATTCTGGTACAAATAACAAATATTATACACCCTTCACCATGTATGTAAATCTAATAGTGAAATAACTCTAATCAAAAAAAAATATATTAGGGTGACAGAGAATTAAAAAATTAAAAAATAAAAATTGTTTACATAAAAATGTCATCGACTCCTAATGGGTTAAGCATTTTTAATTTTTTTTTTGTATTTCCTTAAAGATCTCTTCAAAAGCTCTTAAATGATTACCATATTAATATTTTAAAAATTTCAAAAATTTCAGAGGACCTTAACTCGGGAAATATGCGCGAGCGTTAATTTTTTCCCTTGATGATTTTTTCTTATTTTATAATTCTCTATCGCCCCATATATTTGGTTTTTTGATTAAAGTAACTTCATTGTTCAAAATCATATAGAAAAATTAGAGGTAGGTGTGGTGTTTTGTCCGCTCCCTTGAAGAACATGGACTGATCTTGCGAATTTCTAATAGCACCTCCTTTGACACTATGTCTGATCGATTGGCGTATTAAAATTTTTTTCTAGCTGATCTAGTGCCTCGGCAAACTTGATTTCAGCACTAACATGAACAGAATATAGAATTACAAACGAAACGACAAACTTAGTTATAACCTCTTTCCATTTTTTGAATAAATAAAGAGAAATTAAATGTTAATAAGCAAAGTAGCTCCTTTCAAATTAAGGTGATGCCACTTTTTTTGTTTTCACAAAATTCATAATTGGGTAAATCTTTTCTGCAGAAAAAAATTTTACGTTAAAATATTTATGTTTAAGCTTTATCTGAAATTAAAGGGTGGTCCATACAACCTACAAAATACTTCAACACAAATTAAAATTTTTGAAATCGAATTAAAATTATAGAAATTGGCAAATTGGCACTAATACGCCTTGTTTTTCTCAGCACTATTATCTCTGAATTCAAACCTTAACCTGTGCTAAATTTTTTCTTTAGTCATATAAAATTTTCGTGAAATTAGACTTCGTACCTTTCAGAAATTAAAGATTTCTTTAGTTACATTTTCCAATTCCCCACTGCACAGTGGGGCAGAATCAAAATATTTTGGAAATAATTCAGCCATTTGAAAACGGCTAGGCCGATTGATTCAAAATTTGGCACGAGCATAGTAGAGGAGTACTTGAGCTTAAGTTTTGAAGGTGGTTACCCTCCACTTTCCAGGGATGGCGCTATGTGGTCTCAAAGTTGGGCACCTCGCTCCTGAAAATGTTTCTAACGCTTGGCATTTCTTCAATTTTTCTCTGATTTTTAAATATTTTACATGGTCTTAAAGCTCTCGCAAATACCTACAAAACGGTGCTTCAAACTGCATGTTCATGTTTAAAAATGATCGAGTTATAAGCATTTTAAAATTAAAATTTTTGATTTTTTCCATACCCTGGTCCAGTTTTGTCGAAATATTGGGTACAATTTGCAGCAAATTTATTTGAGTTTTTTACCGTCGATAGCAAACAAAATTTAAGATTTTCTGAAAAAAATTTGAAAGTAATATCTTTTCTGGTTAAAAAATTATACGATTTTCAATTTAAAAAATCCAAAATTATTGCATTTTTGTGTATTTTAGCCTAAAATGGGACACTAATCTAATTTTTTAGATAGAAAAAAATTTTCTTAAGGAATATATAAAAATTTTTCATTTTTATTAAAGCCAACTATATGTGTGTACGTTTAAACCAAATTTCGTATAAAACTGATCATTCTTGTAGAAGATGTAAGTCTTTCAACTTGACCTATTTTACATCGAAATTTTGACTTTACCCCATATTTTCTAAAATCCCAAAGCTGGGATCGGAAAACGAAGAATACTATAAAAAAGCTATGTATACTCCAAATTGTTTCAAAAAGTATTTCGTGAGCCCTAGTCCATATGTGGACTTTATGGGCAAAAGAGTAAAAAATTCCAATTTTGGGATTTTTCGTCTTTATTTTGGGAATTATGGGATTTCCTTTAGCTAAATGTTGCAGATTTTTTTACCGTTTGATTTTAGTTAACAAACTACATATGCACAGAAAATTTTATCTGATTTGCTTAATTAATAAAAGTTTTATAGCATATTTAATATTTTTACTTTTCTCAAATTGGACCGTTTTTACCATAATTTTTCGAAATTTTCGGAGCTCAGCAACGAATATTAAAATTTTGTTCCATTTTTTTATTTTTTTTATGCATGTGAATAAAGATGACGCAAGTTCCTATTAAATAAAAAAAGATTCACCTCAATATCATTCTTACGTGCAAAACTATGCGTTCTTAAATATGAGTGTTTCAATATGTATCTCACTTTTATACATTTATGTTACGGAAGTAAAAATTTTCATGCCTGTGTAAAAAATTGTGTGAAAAAACAATTATACCTGAAAAAAGGGTTAAAAATGTAAGGGTTAAAAATAATGGTGCAGGTGTTCGTCTTAGGATGACCTATGACTAATTATGTCTTACCTAAGTGCCTTTTTTGGTTTTTAGATAGCTGCTTTGCTTCTTTAGGTACCCAACTGTTCGATGACCTGAACACGCATATAAATATTTGCATAAATACAATAGATATCATATTTAAAAAAAAAACATCATGCCGATCACATTGAAGTTTGAGACATTGTGTTCTTTTTTGTGGACTGATGCTACAAAAGGACTTGATAGAATTAAGGCCATGAAAAAATTTATTAAGGCTACATACAACTGCAGAGTTGATGTCATTGGTACTGCAAAACTGGAAATTTTTTTAAATTATTTGATCAAAAAATGAAATCAGTTCGCGGAAACAAAAATAAGTTTAAAGTAAAGTATCTTACTTGGATGGATACTGTTGCGAAATTCTCAACCTACATCGCATTATGTGGAGCTCCCTGCAAATCTTATGATGACTTATGTTCGAAGTCTAAGAAAAAAAGGTTAACCGAAAAACTTTCTTCAGTTTCAAAAGATGAAGTTTCCGATACGTTCAAAGAATTGCTAAAAAAAGAAAATCAGCCTTCCGAGGCAGTGCACATCGCCAATATTCTTCCCAGCGCATCTCCAAAACGGTTGAAACGAATTGTTAACAGCATACCTATTCCGACATCGCAGTCAAGTTTTACGGAGGAAGAAGCTATTGCTCTGATGTTGGAAATGAAAATAAGCCGAAATAAGTACCCAATCTTGAGAAAAGCTTTACTTGAGAAAGGACATGCAATATTACCATCATATAAGTCTATTCAAGAAAAAAAGAAAGCGATTATGCCATCTCCAATAACGGTTGATGAAACGAAAGCTTCTTTTGGACTATCTTCCTTGCTAGAAAATATGGCGTCACGGATTATTTCAGATTTTTCTGCTGACCAACTAGAAAAGGTTTAAAACTGCAATGTAGTACTAATGTGTAAGTGGGGATGTGATGGAATATCAGCCCTTCCTGAGTACAAACAAAAACATACAATAGATTTTAAGAGCATATTCATGGCATCCTTAGTACCACTAAGAATTCGTTCATACTCACTGGTTGCATCTTCATCAGTACGTGCAAACACTTTTGAAGATATATGGAAAAACACAACCCCAGGATCCAAAAATTTTTGTAGGCCTATTTGTTTTGAGTATGTAAAGGAATCAAATACTACGACAAAAAAATTAGTCGAGCATATCAAAGACGAAATAAGATCATTGGAACCAATATCAATAAAAATAAAAGAATACTGTGTTAACATATCCTTTCAACTTAGTTTAACAATGATTGATGGAAAAGTTAGTAACGCTATAACTAACACATCTTCTTATTGGAAATGTTCCATATGTGATCAGAAGAAGTCAGAATTCTCAGATAAAAAAAAAAAAAAAACCAACGTAGTCAACGAAGAAGTTCTATCTTTCGGAATATCCCCCCTTCATGCTAGAATAAGATTTTTGGAGCATTTTCTGCATATTGCATACGACTTAAAATACAGAAGGACGACAGAAAATTTAATAACAAAAAAAAAAACAAAAAACAATGATGAACTAAAAGCTCTAAGAGCTTCTGAGAAAAGTAGAATCCAAGAAAAGTTTAGAGTACAAACGGGGTTAATAATTGATATGCCTCTTCGTAGTGGAGGAAACACTAACGACGGAAATACTGCAAGAAAATTTTTTGGGGATTTTGAAACTACTTCAAACATAACTGGAATTGACAAAGAGTTGCTTAGAATGGTTAACGTAGTTTTAATGGCAATTAATAGCAAAAGTCAAATTAATTCTTTTCGCTTTGGAGAATATACAGCAAAAATATCTCAGCTACTCGTTTCCCTATATCCATGAAGGGATATGACGCCCACAGTACATAAAATATTATGTCATGGTAAAACAATTATAGAATCGAATATTCTTCCTCTTGGGGAATTAACAGAAGAAGCCCAAGAAGCAAGAAACTGCAATTTCAAGTACATTCAAATATTCAGTTCTCGAAAATGTTCTAGGCAGTCACAGAACGAAGACATTTTCTATAGCCTATTGTTATCTTCTGATCCTGTACTCTCATCAATGAGAAAACGTTGGATTAATTATGAGGCTTCTTCAACTTCTAACAAAACAGAATTAAAGGATTTACTTTATCTTTTAGACATGCATAATGATATGACAGATTATTTTTTAGAAAATAAATAACAATTTTAAGGAAATAAAAAATACTTTTAACGACTTTTCGTAAATAAAAATTAACAGAAAATTTTATTTTTTATCTGATGTTTTTTATAATGATTATTAATTTAAGATATGCCTCTTGGCTATCCTCTATTCAGGTATAATTGTTTTTTTTACACAATTTTTTACACAGGCATGAAAATTTTTACTTCCGTAACATAAATGTATAAAAGTGAGATACATATTGAAACACTCATATTTAAGAACGCATAGTTTTGCACGTAAGAATGATATTGAGGTGAATCTTTTTTTATTTAATAGGAACTTGCGTCATCTTTATTCACATGCATAAAAAAAATAAAAAAATGGAACAAAATTTTAATATTCGTTGCTGAGCTCCGAAAATTTCGAAAAATTATGGTAAAAACGGTCCAATTTGAGAAAAGTAAAAATATTAAATATGCTATAAAACTTTTATTAATTAAGCAAATCAGATAAAATTTTCTGTGCATATGTAGTTTGTTAACTAAAATCAAACGGTAAAAAAATCTGCAACATTTAGCTAAAGGAAATCCCATAATTCCCAAAATAAAGACGAAAAATCCCAAAATTGGAATTTTTTACTCTTTTGCCCATAAAGTCCACATATGGACTAGGGCTCACGAAATACTTTTTGAAACAATTTGGAGTATACATAGCTTTTTTATAGTATTCTTCGTTTTCCGATCCCAGCTTTGGGATTTTAGAAAATATGGGGTAAAGTCAAAATTTCGATGTAAAATAGGTCAAGTTGAAAGATTTAAATCTTCTACAAGAATGATCAGTTTTATACGAAATTTGGTTTAAACGTACACACATATAGTTAGCTTTAATAAAAATAAAAAATTTTTATATATTCCTTAAGAAAATTTTTTTCTATCTAAAAAATTAGATTAGTGTCCCATTTTAGGCTAAAATACACAAAAATGCAATAATTTTGGATTTTTAAAATTGAAAACCGTATAATTTTTAAGCCAGAAAAGATATAACTTTCAAATTCAGAAAATCTTAAATTTTGTTTGCTATCGACGGTAAAAAACTCAAACAAATTTGCTGCAAAGTGTACCCAATATTTCGAAAAAACAGGACCAGGGTATGGAAAAAATCAAAAATTTTAATTTTAAAATGCTTATAACTCGATCATTTTTAAACATAAACATGCAGTTTAAGGCACCGTTTTGTAGGTATTTACGGAAGCTTTAAGACCATGTAAAATATTTAAAAATCAAAAATTGAAGAAATGCCAAGCGTTAGAAACATTTTCAGGAGCGAGGTGTCCAACTTTGAGACCACATAGCGCCATCCCTGGAAAGTGGAGGGTAACCACCTTCAAAATTTAAGCTTAAGTACTCCTCTACTATGCTCGTGCCAAATTTTGAATCAATCGGCCTAGCCGTTTTCAAATGGCTGAATTATTTCCAAAATATTTTGATTCTGCCCCACTGTGCACTGTACGTTTGATTGGTTCACACACATTTAAACGATTTGGTCTGATAGTGATTAAAGAACTACTTCACTCATTTGATGTGAAATAACAATCCCTACTTTTTATTTATTATGTTGTTTCGTTGAAGCTTTTATTTTTTACATATAAAAATATTTCAAACAATTGTGAAATTTAGGTTATTGCGCTGTAAAATAAAAAAACAAAAAACAAAAATATTTACTTTATTTTATTATTAGTTTTTTGATGAATTTTGTCTTTAAGAAATTTTACTTTAGAGCAAAGCCTGAAATACGGTTTTTTTTTCGTAGCAACCAATATTTTCAAAGGTGTTGGTGCTTTCTTTCTTATTAAACAAACACAATTCTACCTATTGTACCTTTAATTTCCACACCACTGCTTCTATTGGCGCAATATTACCAAGAATCAATTTATGAGTCAAAATAATTACTAAGAATTAGACAGGTTGAAATTTTATTAACAATGAATTAATCATATTAGCCAGAGCTACAAATGGACTGAATAAATTATTCTAAAAATAAATCTTTAATTTCTAATGGATCGCTATAACTTTCAAGTTTAACAGAGTTCAAGTTTTAATGAATAACTTTTTACACTTGTAAGGAAAAATGGGCGTTTTAAACAAATAAAGATACTTTAAAAATATTTTTAAAATAATAATTATTATAATAATAATTGTATATTAATTAGGATGACCCATAGTACAGGTTTTAGGAGAAATGGTAAAAATTTCGTAACGTCTAAATGACTAATTCGATCGTAGAGGTGTAGGAGAGCTTAAGTTTTAAATTTGGACATTTAAAATGTTACAGTGCGATAATTTACAGTGGCACATCTCAAGTGTATAAAAATTCAAACCGTTGCCAAGTTCTTATTTTTCCACGCATTTTAGAAATTTCTTCTAGCGATAACTTAAGAGGTCTATACACGACCAAAGTACTTCTCCAGCATTATGATGGTATTTGTTGAAATGTATGCTGGATGCAAAGACAAAAAATTGTGATCTTTGGCACGCTGGATGATGTGTGTAACTTTCATTTTAAACAAGATTTTAAGTTGTGCGGTTGTCGAAAATGTCGAAAGAAACAAAAAAAGAAATTTTAGAATATATCGAGTAGCAGAGTGAAGAGTATGTAAATACAAAACAAACACCCACCGAATGGAAACTTCAATATTAAAAAAAAAAAACATAATAAACGTGCTGCGCACGAAGTTTAACACGTTATTTAAAAGGAAAAATAATTTTTATCACTCTCATACTAATAATTTTTTTTTTATTATTTTTATACCATTTACCACAAAAAGTGGAAAAACGGTATAAATATATGGGGCGAGAGAGAATTAGAAAATAAAGAAAAAACATCAAGTTAAAAAATTGGCGCTCGCTCATATATTGCGAGTTACGGGCCTCTGAAATTTTCAAATTGTTGAAAATATCAATATGGGTATCATTTAAAAGCTTTTGAATATATCTTTAAGGAAATAACTAAAATTTTTGAACAATGCTAAACCCATTAAGATTCCATGACAATTTTATGTACTTTTTTTAAATTTATTCAATTATATTTGGATTTTAGAATTAAAAACTTACTTTTTTGCTTTACCTTTGTCTAACTTTTGCTTGTAGCGAAGCGAAAATTCTTCCAAGTTTTCATTAAATGTATTTTTTTTTTCTAAATAAAACGTTATAGAACCATTCTTCACAAATTTATCGCTTTATCTTACGCCGAATTCAATAATAATCAACCATATTATGATTATAGTCATTGGTCTTATTTAATACCATTGAAGTACAAAATTGATGAGTATGAACATATCCATGTATTTATGAAAATATGTATTAATGTTTTTGATTGTTTTTTATAATATTTTCTTAACAACAATTTTCCATATTAATTCTAGGCTCGTGAAGCAACAATTTATTATTGTTGATATTTCGCATTTAATTTGTGTTATTTTTTTACCATTTATTTTAAAATTTAATCCTCTGTCTAACAACAAGAATTTTAATAATCCAAATACTCTTGTGTTTGAAAAAAATATTTTATTAAATTTTTTAACAACCTGAAAATAAAAACAATAACAAGTTTAAAGTATGTTGTCTAAAAGGTTGTAGTGTTTTTGGAGAAAATATATAAATATAAAAAATCCGCCATGTTGTGTATAGGTCACTATTTAATATTTAATTTTATTTACAAGAACAATGTTGGCCTCCAAAGTGTCAACTGTTGCTGGTTTGTCAACACAAATCAGTGGATTTCACGTGGCCCCACAGGAAATAATCGAGAGGTATTAAATCGCACGACCTTAGAGGCCAATTGATAGGTCCATTTCTTGAAATCAACCTCTCGCCAAATTTTGATTGTAATAACTCGATGGTTGTAGTCGCCATATGGCACGTAGCGCCGTCTAATTAAAACCACATTTCGTCCAGATCAATGTCATATTTTCATGCAAAATATCATTAATCATGGTGCGGTAACGACATCCATTGACCGTAACGTGAGATCCGGCATCATTTTTAAAGAAATAAGGTCCGATGATGCTACCAGCGTATAAACCACACTATACGGTACATTTTTTTGGATGCAATGGAGTCTGTAGGGTATGTTGTGAGTTGGTCTCAGCCAATATGCGGCAATTTTGTCTCTTAACAAACTCGTTAAGTCAAACATGAGTCGGGTCAGTAACTAACTGCTCTAGATCCCCAATTCCTGCAACCGACGACGAATTTGGATCTTCTTCCACATTTCTATTTACAGCAGCGATATTCTCTTCAGTACTCAAATTCCTTCGACGTGTTGGTGTTATTGCATCCTCTAGAAAGTATGTGGTACAAAATCTATCCACAGTTCGACGGATGGCTTGTGCAAGCGTGAGTCTATTCGTTAAAGATTTGCAGAGTTTACTGAAAATAATAAGAAAAAAATTTTCATCAAAATATAAATTTTAATTTTATTTTTTTATAATTTACAGATCTATTGGGCTTAAAAAATATCCGATAAATAAATATTCTGAATTCTTATGCATAGCGAAGTCGATTGAGCGATGTCCTTCGGCCCGTCTGTCCGTCAATGTTATTGTTGAAATCAAGTTTGCCGACAATCAGACATATTGTCAAAGACGTGTTATAGGAAATCAGTAAGATCGGGCCATGTCATTTAAAGCAGCAGCAAAACAACACGCCTACCTTTAATTTTTATATATCATTTGGAAGTGAAAAATTGGGGCTCGCCCATATTCTCCCAGTTCGGGCCTCTGAAAATTTAAAAATTTTTAAAATATCAACATGGGTATTATTTTAAAGCTTTTGAAGAAAGCTTTAAGAAATTACCAAAATTTGTTTTAAATGCTTAACCCATTAAGAGCCGCTGGCATTTTTATATAAAATTATATTTATGTAGTGATTTAAAATTTTTTTCTTAATTTTTAATTCTCTGTCGCCCCAATATTTGCTTTTTTGATTGAAGTTATTTCACTAAACTAACATAGATGGTAAAGGGTATATAAGATTCGGAATAGCCGAATATAGCACTCTTACCTGTTTTTAATTAAAAAAACAGGAAATTCAAAATAATGAGCGATTAATGCTAATTTGTGACATCACAAAAACGAAAATAGTGATTAACTTTCATTTTAGTTCAATTTAAGAACTTTCAGCATGTGCAATGGCACAATGCTTCTTATTAAAGAACATTTAGCAAAGTTCTCAGGGATTTCGATGACCCACTTAAAAGATTACAATTTGGAGTCTCAGCAGCAAACATTCTATTAATTTAAATTCGGTCTACAAAAACTATGCTTTTCTCATGAACAATTACATGCTGCTCGTCAACCTAAAAAGTAAAAAGTAAAAGTGTTTTTAAGCCATTTATTTCCTGTTAGAAATAATCTCTCCCGTGTACAAAGAAAAATACGCTAACGTGTCTAATTTTATTAAAATACTTTTTTATATGAATGTAAAAAACCAACAACTATCATAACAATAAATCAACATCTCTTTACAGAAAGAATGTGTGATATTTTCTTTTACCCGTTTTACCAAGAGACTGCGTCATAAGCGGCCTACATTTGGGACAAAATAAAATAAAAATAAATAAATTTAATCATATCGTCGCAAGACCTAAAGAACGCTGTAACTGACGAAAAATTGAAAACACGTTTTTTTGCATAATTTTTATCAGAAGAAAATACTGCGTCGATTGGTGTCTGCCCCATATTTGTATGATGAAAAAAAATTCACTTACGCTATCTGCGTTTTGAAAAATACCAGTGTCTTCTTTGCCGTAAGCCTAACAAAAGCTAATATTTTTTTACATTTGTTGCTTACGACACTTTTGCCTTAGCTAAATTTTTCAAACTATCACTTATGCCATTTTTTGCATTTTGTTCAGAAAATATTCTTCCCATTTTATTTATTCCCTCTAACTTAAGTTTTACTTAAAAAAAACCAAATGTGTCACTTAAAGCGTTTTAGAATTCTAAAATTTTGTTTTCATAAAAAAAACATTATAGTTAAGTATTTTATAGGTCTGTAAAAGAAAAATCGTTTGCTGTAAGCCGCAGAATCACCGGGAATAATAGACCTGAAAGAGAATGTCTTTATCCGATATATAAAGCGAGAAAAAATACAAAAACCTTTTTAAAATCATATTCCTGAGTTATATAGTTTTTATGGTATGAATTTTTTTTTTAACCTTAATACAGCTTTTTTTGGCTCTGGTGAACATTTCATGTCATGTCAATTACAGCATTCTTTAATTCTTGCGACGATATGATACGAAGAAATAGCAACAATATACAAACAACTACAACTATGTACAACACACAACGGATACAACAAAAATTAGTTGTCATATCAGATCATTTAATTTAAGTGACAACTGCTATGCATAAAAATTAAAAAACGGTTCAATTAAAATTAGAATATAAAAGCTATTTTCAAAACGAAATGAAACTTTAAAAATATTTTTTTACAGATGAATATAAAACACAAGTTATATTTATTTTCTTTTATCGTAAACATTTTAAGATTATTTTATCTACGAGTCTGTAAGTCTTTTAGTTAAGTCACTGGAGAATGTTTATTACAAGATTTTATCTAAAAATAGTTATTTAGAGTGTAATGGAAATTACAGAAAACTTGTTTCTCTTCGACATAATTTTTTAAATTAAGTTGCAAACTACAGATAAAAAATGACAGCTAGTTTTATATAACTTATTTCTTATTTTTAGCTTTTTAAAAAATATCTGATTTGTTTTGTTTTATTTCCTGAGCATCACACAGTGGGGAATTTCACCCAAAAATTACAATAAATATTTAATATGTAGTCCTGCTTAAATTTTAGGTTTAAATAAATCATTTAGCTCTTCTGCAAAAAAATCGTTAGAAAGGTAAGTAAAAATTAGGAAATAAATAAATAATGTCATAGTGCCAAAAAAAAAAAAAAAAAATATATGAAATGTCGAAAATGCTGCCATTAAAAAATTGCGTGATCATTAATTTTTGTTTAAGTTGGCAAAAAAAACTTCCAGTCATGATTATAACGTTCCTGTAATGGAAAACATGTGTAAAAAAATTTCGTGTAATTTTCTTTTCAGCTGCATGATACCCATGAATTTTTTAAACCTGTACACACTGTGCTAAATCACACATCTAGCTGAACAAAATGGAACAAATATGTGGCAACATTCCTTCTAATAATGATACCAGCTTCTCTATACAGTAGGGATTACGAAAAGTGAAACTTTAAAATCAGTTGTTGTCAAGATGTGCATTTAGATTTCAAAAAAGGCTTGTTTTTGTATGACTTTGGGCTATGATTAAAAATGCTAAGGTAATTTGATTGTCTTAATTTTTTTATTACTATTAAGCTATATTTCATGGAAATATATTACAATTTTCATATAACTATTCGCATTGTATGTATTAAGAAAGTATTGTTTGTTGAGAAGTTTAATTTGCAAAGTTTTGATTTTATGTGGGAGAGAGGGAGAAAGAATGATAAGCAGTACAGACTTTGATGTACTCGCAAAGTTGCTTTGTTTTTCGTTTGTTGCTTGTACACAGTTGTATATAGGTACATATGTGTTTAAGCACCAAATGCAAAACGTCCAAAAATTAAGAACAATCACACAGAAGGAAACAAAATTTGCAAAAGAAAACTTTGTGTGTCTGAACACCAAACAAAGTTTAAAAGAAAATTAATACAACTTTGTCAAAGTAAAATTTCCCTGTTTGAATGGGAACCAAGTAAAGTTTAAGTGGTTTATGGTGTACAACTATATTTGGATCAATATTTTAAGTGCTCACTCTAAGGTAAATCAAAAATATCCTGCGGATTTTTCTGACCGACACACATTTTTTTCACTTATCCAGTAAGACCTCCATTCTTTCTCCAAAAGTAATTTTTAAAAAGTAGGTAAAAATTCCCAAAATAGAACGCAAAAACATCTTATGTCAAAAATTAACTTTTATTTCTGCTTGGTCCGTAAAACACAATACAACCAGATTTTAAAAGAACCCCTCACACTTAAGTGGCTCGACACCTAACGAACAAGATGGCCAATGCTAAGAAAAACTTGTCACTCAGTTTAGTCGATTGGTAGAGCTAATTTTTGTTGACTTTAAAATGCTAAAGAAATGAATTTGACATTTTTTTTAGGCAAAAAGACAAAACCATGAGATAGAGCTGTAAATGAATCATTCATTTTTTATTTTAATTCGTTACGAATTAGCTAAATTTTGAATTAATTCCTTTTACAACAAAAAAGAATTAAATGAAATATAAATCAATTTAACCAATTTGCCAAAATAAGTTTTATCAATTCCTTTCTAATTCAAAAGAATTTGTCAAATGATTTGCAATTTTTTTAAAATTCAAATGAATGTGTTAAAAAAACTGCAATTCATTTCCAATTTGTTTGCATTCAGTTGATTTAGATGCATTTAAATATATTAGAACAAGGAATTGCAATTCAAATGAATGAAATAAAAAAATGAAAATATTCAGTGCAAATATTGAAAAGTCTTGTCCTGGACCCGCGCTTGATCAAAGAAGGAGTTAATTTTTCAAGACGACAAATAAATAATATTTGAAAGTTTGTGATCCACGACCACCCAACGACATAGTTTTTGGTAATATATATTTATGTTGTATTTAAAACTATCTTTCAGAGATAATCAAAACCAGGAAAAATGACAATGTATGTATCACTAACAAGAAGCGTTAAACAAAATATAACCTTGAACTTTCTTTCACAAGCTTTAATCAACAAAACGAAACTAAATTTTCTGATTTTGATAGGATTTTCGCCGATTCCTAATAAATAAATTTCTATTTTTCCGCTACCTGACAATTCTAGAATATCATGGGAGTTTCAAATAAAAGAATTTTTTATCTTGTATATTACAAGGTGATCTACAAAACGAGAGTAATGCTCGCTCTGTTTAAAAAAAAATGCTTACTCTATATTTACTTACAAAATCAATTAAAATTTCAATCAATTAATTTCTAATAAGTTGGCAATGAATTATTTTAATAATTCATTTTACAAGTGCTTAAAGCGATCTCTGATTAGATTTAAATTTAAATCGATAAGATGAAAGAGTTACTTTATAAAATAAAGAACAGTTTTAAATGACTGATACAAAAAGTTAAAGTTTATTCGATTGATTTTATTTATTTTTTAGGATAAAATTGGTTACAACAAGTAAGAGTGGTATGCCAAATCCTATATACTCTTCACCAAATATGTAAATCTAGATTAGTAAAGTAACACCAATTAAAAAAACAAATATTTAGGTGACAGAGAAGTAAAAAATTAGAAGAAAAAAATTGTAATTTTACATAAAAATTTCATCGACTCTTAATGGGTTAAGTTTTTTTTTAATGTTTTTAGCATTTCCTGAAAGACCTTTTCAAAAGCTTTTGACTGAAACCCATATTGATATCTTAAAAAATATGATGCACAATCGTACTTTTCTATGAAAAGTGCGAAGGCCTATAACTCGGAAAATATGGGCGTCTGGCAATTTTTACTATATGTTTTTTTCTTCTTAGTTTTAGTTTTATTGGAGTTATTTAACTAAACTTGATTTGTTCCAAATGATAGAGAAAAATTAGAGAAAAGAATGGTGTTTTGCCCGCTGCCTCGAAGGACATGAACCAATCTTGCTGATTTTCAATAGCACCTCTTTCAGCACTATGTCTTTGTATCGATTGGCGTATTAAAGTTTTCTTGAGCTGATTTAGTGCTTTAACAAAGCTGATTTCAACCCGAACACGGACGGACATCGCTCAGTTGACTTCGCTATGCATAAGAAGTCAGAATATATATACTTTATGAGGTCGGATATGGATATTGTAGAACATATATTTTCCCTTTACACCTGTGGTGAAGGGTATAAAAATGTAATCCTCGAGATGGGTAGGTTCCTTTGTTGTAATATAAAATAGAATCAGCTTAGGAATAATATTGTTTAAGAGTCTGTAACAACTTGTTGACTTCCTCTTGTAGATTTCAGTAATACATTGTAGACTTTAATACACAGATGTAAAACAACTCCCACGAATTGTATGTGCTTTGATAGAAAAAGAATACTAAAATAAAATAAAAAGTATTTTAAACATTTTTAGCACCAACATTTGACGTAGAGAAATCAACACAAGTTTTTTTAAATAGGCAGAAACAAGAAAAAAAATTTACACTGTTATATAAAAGTTATTTTTTTTTTGTTATTGTCAACCTCAAAATTTAAATAATTTATACAGATAAAAAAGCGGTTAATTCCTTTTAAATATTAGAGCAAAATCCTGCTGAAGTGTGTATATCTTTTAAAACTCAATGGTATAATTAAATAAAAAAAATTGTTAGAAGTCTATTAAATTTAAAGAATATTAAAGTTTATATAGAATAATTTCGTTTTTCCAGATGACCCTAAATAATAGCCCTACCCAATAATATGATGGTTTTGTTAAATAAATTACGAAGATCAAAAAAGAATTTCAGCTTTAATATTTGAGTAGGGTTTGAGATTTCCCGGAAAAAAAGTAAATCTTGAAGAAAACAATATATATAATGAAATAATATTAAAAAACTTACAGTTTAATTAAGACATAAATAAACAATAGAACTAATTGCTAATTGCTAGTATTAACAGTCTATAAAACTTAAAAACAATTCAGGTGGCAAAACATAATATGTAGATTTGTACTACATAGCAAGAGACAACAAAGTTTAAAACCACTGAAAAAGTATTTTACAAATTGTTTTTTTTAAAGCCATTCTGTTTCTTCCACCTTCTACTGAGGTAGGTTCCTTTTTGTCAATAATGCGTTAAAAAGATTATCCATGTTCGCTGTTCGAATATCAGTGGCTTCGAATAACTCAAATTCCTTTTCAAACCAATTAGTAACAGTCCACCCTAAATACGAGCGTAAGACGTTATTTAACTGTCAAAAATTCTCATGCCCATACAAAATGTATGAGACCAACCCAAATAGCGCGACGCTAACGTTTAACAATTGAAAAATCCAATTTTGACTGCGCGTAAAAAGTGAAGTTGGCTGCAAAAGAAGTGTTGTTATTGTTTTTTTTTTTTTGTGGTATATACAAAAGTATTTCCAACAGTAATGATATTACAGCTACTTTCAGGTCAATTTCGCGATTTTATCTCTCTTAATTATTTTAATTTTGTGGTTTTTAGCAAATAAGATAAGTAAACAATACTGTTCGTTTCACAACGTTGGCGCTCGTATTTAAGTTACTCATTACAGCGTAAAAACTAGACGCTAAATTACGTCGTGCCTAACGCCCGTTTTTAGGGTGGACTGTAAGCTCTTGTTTTATATCTTACTAGGAGTGCAAACGACTTCGTTCGGGTATCATTTATAATTTTCTGAAAATTCAAATTTAGAAAAATGTGTTTTAAAATATTTATTGTAAAGATCTGTAAAAAGAGTTAAACATTTTCGGTCTATAAAAATAAAATGTGGTAACAACTGTTTTAGAACCATTAACCAATAAACTTCACATTTGTATCTCTACTTTCACCTTTATAACTTATTTTTACGAAACAAAAAGTATTGAAAAAGTCTCCAAGGAAACACTTTGCAAAATTTTATTCAAATCATACAGCTATTTTAACATAATGCGAACCCAAACAGACAAACAGACAAAAATTCCAAATATAGGTGTTTTGTATTCCATATCGATCAACATCAAAATTTACAGAAAAAATATTTCATATAAAGAAATGACCCCGTTACTGTTTTATTATATGTATGGATGTGTAAAATTCTCATTTTTAAATGTCACATCAAAAATATTTGAAAAACAATCAGTATATTTTTTAAAGTGTTATGATTTTAAACTTCCTGTTTTCCGGGAATTTAGCCAAAATTTTCGTGGAAAATTGTGGATAGCTTTTCACAGGAATCACCACCTCTAAATTGTCGGATACAAATTATTTTTACATAAAAAGAGAATGGAAAATTTTGGTAAATAGTGTAGCTACAAATCTTACAAATTTTTACTAATTTTGGATTCATGACGAAATAATGCAGGCGAAATGCACAAGCAAAAAATCTTGTCAGCTGTATATCATAACGAAACTATATATTGGGTGGTGGCAGTGGTGAATTTATTCAGTGTTCATGCAACCCGGCTGTAGAAATATTTTTGTTTCGTAACTTTATAAAAAACAGTAAAAATATTATATTAACAGCATAAAAAAAGTTCAAATATTCATTTTTACATAATTTTCGTTTTTTGGCAAAGGTTACTGAAGGATGTTATTTATTGTTGAATTACGTGGCAACATAATTGGCTTAAATTTTCAATAATCTAAAAATTTTACGACAATAATTTTCCTTTCATTTATTTGTTTCAACAGAAGTTTCCTGAAGAGGTAAGTAAGCGGTAGCGAAATGGCCATCGAAACGTGCTTTCACCTTTAATAGTCAATATCGGCGATTTTAATAATTTGGTGGAGATAATCTGCACGATTTTTTCAAGTTTAAAGTTAAATTAATAAATATTCCCGTGATTTAAAGTTTTAGATTTTTTTTTTTTTGCTTTTCTTTGTTTTTGTTGACACAATACAAAATCTTCAAAATTCTCATTGATTTTTTGCTTTTAAATGTCTTTTTTGCATTTTTAGATGATAGACTTCCGACATGTTATTTTGGTTTTTTTTAGTAGGAAATCTTTTTTTTTTTTTAAGCTAAAATTTAAGAAACTTAAAAATGAGTTAAAAATAGTAGAATTATTTTAAAACACCTACGCTGAAATTTGATTCATATGGTTATTTATGACGCCCCCATTATACACAATTAAGTCATACAGTTTTGTTGTTTACACAACAATTTCTTAATTTTTATATAAAAGCTTTAAAATAAAAAATAAAAAAAGGATTAAAACCTATCAAAATAATATACCGGCTAATTTCAAGGAGAATTAAATAAGTTCAAAACTAAAAATTTGTTTCTATTACAATAAGATTAAAAAAAATGATGTTAATTTTTTAAATATGTAAAAAAATTTTTTTTTTTGAATTTGCGACACTAAGAAAAAAAATCTAGTTAAATTCAACATTTACAGTAATAAAAGAAAGAGGTACATTTCGTATTCCTCTTGATAGTTATTATCACAAAGGCAAAAAAAAAAAAGTTTTATATCGATAGTCGAAAAATGATTACTTCTCGATAATTTTGTTAGAATTAACGATTTACTTGCATCAGTAACACAGATCTATAAAAAATTACTATTGAAAAATTATTTTAACTGTGATGGGTAATTGTATGCTGAGCAATATTTTAGTTCTGGTTTTAAAAAATAATTAGCAACTCTTTCGACACTATGTCTGATCGTTTGGCGTATTAAAATTTTTTTGCAAGCTGATCTAGTGACCCGGCAAACTTTATTTCAAGACTAACACGGGCGGACAGACGGACATCGCTCAATCGACTTCGCAGAATATATAGACTTTATGGGGTCGAAAATGGATATTTTAGAAATTCCAAACGCAATGAGAAACTTAGATGTTTTTTCCACCTGTGGTGAAGGGTATAAAACTGTATTCATCGAGATGGGTAGGTTCCTTTGTTGTATAACAAAATAGAATCAGCTAAAAAATACTGTTGTTTAAGATTCGATAACAAATTGTTGACTTGTCCTCGTAGATATTATTGATACATTGTAGACTTATGTCTGTGTTAAAACAAAAACTATTGAAATATAAAATATTCTAAACATTTTTAGCACCAACATTTGACGTAGAGAAAAATAACACAAGTTCTTTTAATAGGCAGAAACAAGAAAAATATTTTACACTGTTATATAAAAGTTATTTTTTGTTTGTATATGTCAACCTCAAAATGTAAATATTTTATACAGATAAAAAAGCGGTTTATTCTCTTAAAATATTAAAGCATAATTTTGCTGACGTGCGTATATCTTTGAAAAGACTATTTTATAAATCAAAGATAATTTGTTAAAAGCTTATTTAATTTAAAGAATATTAATGTATAAGTTAGAATAATAAAGAATAATTTTGTTTTTCGAAAAGACCCGGAAAATTAATCCTACCCAATAACAAGATGATCTTGGTAAATCGATTACGAAGATCAAGAAAGAAACTCAGCTTAAATATTTGAACCAAAAAGTTTTTAGGTGTCATCATAAAATTTAATTCATAGAAATCTAGTACATATTAGTAAAATACTTTTTTATGCACCTAGTACTAAATTTAATAGTACTATTTTAACACTTAGTACTAAATTAATTAATATTTTTAGTAGTAAAGACTAAAATGAAAAATAATTTTAGTGCTTATAAGGCTTTTATTTCTATGGCGGAATACAATGCATCTAACTTAGTTGTGGCAAAATAATTTATGCCGTTGAGGTTCCTGCAGTTAAAAATTATCATTCATTTTGCTTGGAACGTTTTTCGATTAAGCAAAGAAACTAAAAGAAATCATAAAAATCTCTAATTGTCTTTTTCACAAAAGAAAGATACCGGAAAATTTTAATAATTCATAAAGCTACGAATCTTACAAATTTCATGCTGATATTGGATTCATGATGAAATATTACAGGTGAATGCACAAACGAAAAAGCTCATGGCGAAATTATGTATCATGTGGTTGCAGTGCCGAATTTATTCAGTGTTCATGCAACCCGGCTATAAAAATTTTCTTATTTTGTAACTTTATAAAAATCACTTGAAATATTATTTTAACAGCATAAAAACAAAAAATTCAAGTATACACAGAAAAAACTGGCAATCACAAATTGCCTACAATTTTTTTTATCCAAAATATTGAATTATTTATTATTAAAAATATAGTTGAAATGATAGTAAAGCTAGTTGAAATCGTTCTTCTAAAAAAACCAACAAATCGATTTGATAAAGGATTTGTCAGTATTTATGTATGCACATAAATACACATTAATGCGAATTTATAAATTATAAAATTATTCCCTACATTTGTTTTTTTTAATTAAGTTAAATACCTTAAGTATATTCATCTCATAACTTACCTTTGCATAAAAAGTTTGTGTAAAAAAAAAGTCACAAAAAAAAAACACTATTGTTTGTTTTTTTTTTTTGCGTTGAAAGAATATAAAGTTTTGTATATTAAAAATAGGTATATAAAGTGAAGAAACATTTATTATAAATTTTTACTGATCGGAAGGAAATCGTATTAGAATGATAAATATAATTAAGTGTTCTTAATGAGGCATTTTATTCTGCACAAGTTTATTTTGTGCAATTAAAAACCCATTACACACCCTTCGAGACCCATTTCGTTTGGAAATTTGGAGAATGTTACCAACATTTTTCTTCAAAAGACAGCTTTAAAAGACATGTGTTAAATCATTTTAAAAAGAATGAATTAAATAATTTATTAACGGAAGAAGAAACATACAAATGTGATTGCAGTGATTTCAATAATTTAAATATAGATGGGTTTTCCTCCAATAACACATCTCCGAACCCATCTTGTTTTTATAACGAATGTTTAGAAAATGTTATAGAATTTGCAACCAAGTTTGTCCTTCAGTTACATTCCAATAATAACTATAGTCGGAGTGACATAACTGAATCCTTTTTTTTTTTAATTTAAATTTATTTCTTTTTAGAATCGAGTATTATTTCGATTTTTTATTTTATGCATTTTTTGTTCCCACCGCAGCAAAAAGTTTTAACGGATAAACTCGGGGCCAAAATCCGAAAGAAATCTACATTAGAGGATTCTTAAAATTCTTTTACTTTAATTGCAGAAACAAAAGAGAAATTGCGTATGAAAATCAATTTTTTAAAACTCCAAAAATGCAACATTCAACAAAGATTACTTATTATTGGTGATATTTAAAATATTAAAGAAATTTTTATTTATTTTGATGACATACAATATCTAATGGTACAAATAATTACGGCTGTAGATATTCTTTTTAAAATTTTTTTTCGTTTTTCCTAAAGAATCCAAAAAACGCGCCTACAAGTTTCTTTGAAATAAAACACAAACTATTTGCAATTTTTTCAAGCTGTTTTTTAATTAAAAGAATGATTCATTACAATTATAAGTGGAATAGAATATCATTCAAATGTCCACCATGACTGCGTCTGCAGACATCAATCCGAATATCGAAATTTTCAATGACGTTCCGACATGTTGCTGGTGTTATTTCACCAATTGCAACTTGAATGTTGTTCTTTAGATCATTAATTGTTTGTGGCTTGTTAGCATACACTCGACTTTTCAAAAAACCCCACAAAAAAAAAATCTAATAGTGTTAGATCACATAACGCTGAGAAAATTTTAATCGCAAAAGCGTAATGTTTTCTCGAGTTGTGTGACATGTAGCACCGTCTTGTTAGAAATAGACGTCAGACACATCAATATAATTCAACTGTGTCCATAAAAAGTCTCTCAACATTGATTGGTATCGCTCAGTATTCACAGTAACAGCATTTCCAGCATCATCTTCGAAAAAAAATGGCCCAATGATTCCATTTGCCCAAAATGCACACCAAGCATTAACTTTTTGTGGGTGTAGAGATTTTTCATGAATAACTCGAGGATTTTTATCACCTCAGATACGACAATTTAGCTTATTGACGAATCCATCCATTCTGAAATGAGCTTCGTCACTAAACAAAATTTTGCTTGAAAATAATGGATCTGTTGTTCGTTGTTCAATAATTCAACTAAACGCGTTGTTGCAATGTGTACCTGTCCATGGTTAAAACTGTACTACCTTCTAATAAAACAAAATGGATTATGTCATTTGAAAAGATGTCACGTGTAAAAATTATTTAGTGCTGACATCTAGGCGTCACATTTGGATGACCCTTTATTGCTATAATTGAAAAACAAATTGACAAACAGCATACAAATTTTTTAGTCAGTATGACAAAATCTTTTATAGGCTGGAAATTGAAAAATTTTTTGTTTGAATCTGCGTTTTTTGTTGTCAAATATGATTTTTATTTTTTTCTGTATACAGATATTTAAATGGAAATTCATTTTTACATAATTTTTGTGTTTTTGGCAAAGGTTACTGAACGATCTCGTTTGTTAATGAATTGCGTGGCAACAAAATTGGCTTAAATTTTCAATAATCTAAAATTTCTCCTGGCAATTAGTCTAAATTATGTCGTTTAATGTTCGTCTTACGACATTATTTTTCACTTTTATTTATTTGTTTCAACAGTTTTTTTTTTGCTTCTACTTGATGGCACAATACAACATCTACAAAATTCTTATTGATGTTTTGTGTTTAAATGACTTTTTGGCATTTTTAGGTGATGAGTTTCTGTTTTTTCATGTCACAGTATATTGATGGACTTCCGATATGTTGTCTTGGGTTTTTTTTTTTTGTAGAAAATCTTTATTTTAAAAGAAAAAATTTAAGAAACTTAAAAATGAGTTAAAAATAGTAAAATTATTTTAAAACACCTACGCTGAAATTTGATTCATATGATAATTATGGCGCCCCCATTATACACAATTAAGTCCTACAGTTTTGTTGTTTACACAACAATTTCTTAATTTTTATATAAAAGCTTTAAAATAAAAAATAAAAAAGGATTTAAGCCTATCAAAATATACCGGCTAATTTCAAGGAAAATTAAATAAGTGCAAAACTAAAAATTTATTTTTAATATAATAAGATTTTAGGAAATTAATGTTAATTTTATATAAAAGTAAAATTAATTTTTGAATTGCGGCACTAAGATAAATCAAGAAAAAATTTCAATTTCAATGCAACATTAACCGCATTAAAAGAAAGAGGAACATTTTGCATTCCCTTTTACAGTTAAGAAAGATGTTTATTATCACAAAGACAAAAAAATTGTTTAATACGAATAATCGATAAATGATTACTACTCGATAATTTTGTTACGATTAACGATTTATTTGTATCAAACAGAGGTCTATGATAAAATATTTTAGAAAAATTATTTTATCTGTGATGAGTAATTTTACTGCATATTTTAGCTCTGGTTTCAAATATATATTTTATAAAATGAAGGCGAATTTAAGAAAAAAACGAGCAAAAGCTCGATTTTAAATTTTTATTAAATCAGGAGTTGATCTGTGGTTAGAAATGAATTAAAATCATTTTTGGCTTAAGTTCATTTTTTACTTTCTAGAAACCTTTTTTTTTAGAAGGAAAAATTATTATAATAATTATTTTAAAATTTCTTTCTAAAAAAAGCTTTTAGAAATTGCAGAGATTTTTGTATTAATATTTGTGTTATATTGTTGATGCCTCGTAAATTTCCAAAAAATAATTATTTAAGTGTTAATAAGATATTTTGATGCGCCTCCTTTGTACCAAAATTTGGAAGTGCTAATCTCGTCAGGAGTTTTGTAAGCGATTCTCAAGCAGTACTAATGAAAATAAGCAGAGAAAATACGCCCTGAAGCCAAATATTCTCTGGTGACACACAAATTGAAAAAAAAATACTTTTCGAATTAATTTCAACGTCTCTTTAAAAATATAAAATACTGACTGTTACTGGCAGCATTAACTTTATTAAAAATAAAATATCTCGGTTTAGTTCATAATAATGATATGAACATGGAAATCGAAATGGCTAAGTTTATTCGTTCAGTTGACAGCACAGGCTGTACAAGGGACAACTGCTCTCTTGATGTTAAATTTTAGTAATCAGCTCACAACAAGTCTTTGGCCCATAAATAATAAAAAAAAAATATACAATTACTTTGCAAATGTCCACAATAAACTAAGGTTCTTTTCCAACTCTTTAGTGTTAAAACGCAAGTGAAATAAAGCTGACAACTGGGCCTAACGAAGACAATGCGCTAAGCTCTACTCGCATGCGCAGAATTGTTGTTTTTTTGGTTGGAACGTCTGTATCACCAGAACGTCTGTTTTCCAAAGCGGGAATAATGCAACGAGAAAGAAGAAAGGTCTGGCTAAAAATCGCTTACCGAGATTTTTAATTTATTTATTTAATTTTGTTTAAGAAAAATTAATTGAACAGATATTTTTCTTTTTATTATTAATTTTTTAAATATATTAACTTTCTTGAAAAAAAAAAACTTAGTTCTCTTTAAGGCGAATTCACATAAGATGGCAGCGCGGCTACAACAATACAACAATAAAAAGAAAAACAGGCACTTAAGTGTATGATAAATTTTAGAACACACATAATTACTACATTTATTTCTTACTCTTTTCAATAACATTGTTACTAAGATTCGTTTTTTAAATTGATTAAAAACTCTTCTTACCATTCTTTTTTAAAGAATAATAAAAAAAGAAATTTTGTAGTATAAAATGATTCACTTTTGACAGCTATTCTACACATTACAAAATTAAACAAAAAATTGTCAGCTGCCGCAACGATGCCACCTGGTAAAATTAATTCGCCGTGGTTCTCTTTTGAAAAAAGAAAATTTTTTCATAAGTAAATATTTTTTATTTCCCAGAAGCTTACTGGCTTATAATGGGTTAATAATTTGTTTGTGCAGCTCATTTGAAAGAAATTTTGATATGGTATTTTATGATGTGCTTATTGTTTCAATTAAACACAAAATGTGATATAACAAAAAATTCTAAAATATTTGATAGTCCTTAACTCCAAGAACATGGGTTGCCGACGATTTTTCGAAATATTTTCTTTTTAAAATTATTTGTTTACGTTAGAGCAGCCTTTCATTTTTAAACAAAATATTTAAATAGAAAAATCATTTTATTTTTACTAAAGCTGTATAATCTTGCGTTTAGTCGTTATTTAATGGCTACACGTACACGTGAAATAAAGACTTTTTGATTTCTTTATTTGATGAATAATTATATGATCTTCTCCATTTATGTTTTACCTAATCAAAGGCAGTAGAAGAAAATCAAAATCTCTTTGCGCGTGATGGAATGAAAAGCTTGTTTAATTCGCAAGAAAACCAAAGTCATGCTTATTTTATCGTCACCAAAGCTTTTAAGTGCTTTGGCAAGTCTAATAATAAAATGATTAATTTTAAAAAATTTTTCATTGAAAGTTTTTAAGACTTTTAATTCTGAATGCAGTTTTGTCACCATCTGCCTCTTTAAACTTTATTTACATAATACATACATTATAAATCACTCTGTAAGTTTGTTCATTTGTTTGTGCGTGCCTCAATCACGACTAAACTACTGAACCGATTTTAATGATATTTAAATCACGGGTAGATATTTGTCCAGATTGTAATACGAGGGCTGCTATATATATTTCTGGCCTGGCAACACTGAGTGCTGCCAAGTGCAATCTGACATTTCCATTGGAAAGTTTGTCATTTTTAAGCATAATCGTACTCAAAACGTTTTGACGTACGACCATTATTTGTGTTGTTTACAGTGACTTGAAAAAATTAATATAGAAAAAAATGGAATTAACTCGTGAAGATTTTCGTGCCATCATTTTTCACAACTTTCGACGTGGATTATCACGACAAGAGTGCATTGATGAACTTAAATCTTTGTATGGCGATGAAGCACCATCCTATAGCACTGTGAAAAATTGGTATAATGAATTTAATCGTGGCCGAAGCTCGCTCAAAGGCGAATTCCGTGAAGGTCGTCCAAAAACGACATTGATGCCGTGCATGAACTCATAATGCAAGTTCGACATGCGAGATTCCGAGAGATAGAGACATCCTTGGACATTTCTTCCACCAGAATACGTTCGATACTGCATGAACACCTGGCCGTAAAAAGGTTTGTTCTCGTTGGATCCCGCACAATTTGAAAGTCGCTCAAAAAAAGGCTCGTGTCGATTGGTGCAAAGAAATGTTGTAAAAATACGATTGCGGTGCTTCAAAAGACGTTTACAAGATCGTCACAAGTGATGAATCATGGATCTATGCGTATGAGCCCGAAACGAAACAACAATCGACCGTGTGGGTCTTCAAAGTCGAGCAAAATACAACGAAAGTTGTTCGTGGAAGAAGCACTTCGAAGCAAATGGTCGCCTGTTTCTTCGGCAAAACTGGTCATGTGGCGACTGTTCCGCTTGAGCAACGTAGGACGGTCACTTCTGAGTGGTACACTACAATTTGTTTGCCTGAAGTCATCAGAGGAATTCGAAAAACCAACAAGAGAAGACGAATCATTGTTCACCATGGCAATGCGAGCTATTACACATCGGCTCAAACCAGAGCGTTTTTATTCGGCCAAAACGTCGAATTAATGGGTCATCCGCCGTACAGCCCTGACTTGGCACCTAATGACTTCTTCTTGTTTCCACACATCAAGAAAAAAATGCGTGATCAACGATTTTCATCGCCAGAAGAAGCTGTTGAAGTGTTAAAAAACCATGTTTTAGAGGTGTCTCAATCGGAGTGGAAAAAGTGCTTCGACAACTGGTTTGAGCGCATGCAAAAAAAAAAAACCATTTTTGATTATAAATATTCGCATTTTCACTATTAGGCCAGAAATATATAGAGCAGCCCTCGTTTAGGATATTTATATTTTCAATATTGAGTAAAAGTTTTAAGTTGCTTTTAATTTGTAATTGCTATTTGTTTATATATAAGCAGGCAGATAGCGCTTTTTTGCCTTTACATCAAATATGCTACAGAATTTTCATTTTATAATAATTTTATAATACCGGCATGAAATTATTTAAGCTAATGATGCAAACTATTAAAGTAAAATGATTTAGCATAAATTTTTTAATTATAAAATATGGACACAAACATGTATGCCTCTATACAAGACATTTCTTGAAGCTATTTAAAAGCTGTATCGAAAAAAGTCACATTCATGTTATATAATTTAGATAACAATTAAAATTTGACATTATCATTATCATATTATAGAACATTTAGTATTTCGAAATCGAAGATTTTATTATCTGCTTTCAACAAACACAACGGTCATTCTACACTTTAAAACCTGCGTTTATGCAGAACCTTATAACTTAAGTAAAAATCTGTGTTGGTATATTATTAAGGTTACAAGAAGTTGAGTAAATTGAGTGAATTACTTATCTAGTTTATTATAAGGTCATGATAGTCTACGGAGTTGCAGAATAAAATTACGTTCAGAATTTTTAAAAATGAAAGAAAAGAGCGTGGTACTATTTTTGAACGTGCAAATGCAATCAAATTCTGTATTTGCATACTTTTGGTCACAGAATTAATAGATTGGTTTTGATAGATGAGGCCTCTTCTAAGATTTTTTAAGTTGTCTTTAAAAATACTCTTTCAATTAAAAAATATAGTAAACAAGGCTATAATAAAGTGTCTGGGAAGCAGCTAAACTTTGAGCCAGAGCACGCCCAGTACAGCAAGCTAGTGGATTGATAATTCTCTTGTGCTATAGCTTTTAAAACTCACAGCTTTTTGAATATACTTTTTTCTTTTTAAATATTCCAATTTTAAGCAACAAGTTCTTTTTCAAGTCTAGCAATAAAAAAAATTTTTTTTTAGCCACATTTTTTATTGTGAGTAATCCAAACAATTATTCTCTTATCTCTGTTTAGGTCGAAATTAGCTCATGTAAATGAGCTACAAGTAAATAATTTAAATCTCAAGTGGATAAAACCTGTCAAGTCGAGGATTAAACAACTTGCCAACTCAAATATCAACTTTGTAAAGAAACTTATTAAAAAAGATAAATAAAATATAATAAAAAATAATATTGTTTTAAATCCATTTATTAAGATCTTAAAAATGTATAATTAGCCGCCATTCCATTCATTTAAAGAAATTTAAAAAAAAAACTTGTATTTCTACTGTTTTCAGGGATTTCCGTTATTTTTCTTAGACTCTTTAAAACGAAACATTTAAAGTTTTAAGAAGAAAATTTAAAACGTTAGCTCAAATTACAACAAAAATAACAAAACGTGCTCAGACTTTTAAATTTTTCTCGAAAATGTTAGCCACGAAAAGAACATGTGAATGAGTTTAATATTTTTATTTGACACAAAAGCCTACTTAAAGTTGTGTTTGCAAAGAAGTGGTTGAAAGTTATTGCTGTCGTTTGGATTATTTAAAGCTGCTGATAACAAAACTATTCGTTAACTTACGGGTGCTTTAAGTTTATTTTAGGCTTCTTAACTTTTCTATTTCATTTGATTGATGTGGCACGAGTAGACAGACAATGAAAGTACTTGGGACTACAAATGAAACTAAAGTACTTCACTAAGAAGTTGTGTTGACAGAAGACTTAAAGCTTTGATATGATTTATTTGATTTCTTATGTGAGAAGAATAAAGGCAAATAAAACAAAAATTGAAAGTAAAGTTGTTTTGTTTTGAAGTTATTTGTTTAACTTTTTTGTAAGGAGAAGTTAACAGAGTTTAAGTCTTTAAATTTCAACACGTCTAGTTGTTTAGAAAAAAAGAACTAACGCATGTTTGTACTTCTGGCATTCGCAGCTTGCAGTAGCGCTTGTTACTGTGGATAAATTTGCCTTAATACCAGCTTTAGCGAGGAGTTTAATGTAATATTCAAGATTTTTCTCTTTCTATTGGAGTTTAAGCAGCTGGATTCCTTGATTAGTAATTTTGTCTATAGTTTTCATTATTCTTTAAGTATCTGAGCACAGTTTTTGGACTTTGCTCAAATTAAAATCATTTTCTTGACTTTTTTTTTACTAAAGTTAATTAAAAACCAAAATTTTCAGTCTGGTAATAGTCAAATGTGTAAATTAACTGCAAAATAATGAATGAACGAAGTACAACCGATAAGTGAAGTGACCATCAATGCGTGCGTTCTCTTCCAATAATAAATTCGATGTATTTTTTAACCGATTTAAAAAACAGGAGGTTCTCAATTCGACTGAATGTTGTTTTTTTATATTTGTGCCTCCAGTAATTTTTTGATCGTTTTTGTGGAACAATTATTATTTGAAAGGTGATGCTTACTGATTGGTCCCGTTTTAAAAACAATCCGTAAATAAAAAAATTAAAGGGGCGCTCTCTGTTATGAAACGTAAAGGGACTACTTTAAAATAAAAAAACTGTGTGTCACTATAGATCCCAAAGGCAAAAAGAAATATAAAAATAAATCTAAAAATTAAAGGGTGTCCCCATAGGTGACGTAAATTGACCTATATGGGTTTATCTTTTGAACGCTTGAAACTTGGACAGAATGTCGATAACAATGATCGTTTTAATAACAAGTATTAATATCCCAAATTATAAACTAAAGGGTGCCCTAAGAGTTCATTTAATTTGACGTATATGGCTATACTTTTAAACAGTTATAGGCCGATGCTTGAACTTTACAACGAACCTGTATTACTAACTCCGCTATAACAAGAATAAAATTTGGATTTGATAATTCAAGGGTTTCCCAATTGTTGATATAATTTGATGTATGTGGAAAAATTTTTAAACTGTTATAGACAGAACGCTCAAACGTAAAAGGGATCTTTATTGCTAAGTCCGCTATAAAAATAAGTTTATAATTTGAATTTAAAAATTTAAAAAGTGTTCTCAAAGTTATTGTATTTTCATCTTTATGGCCGCATCTTTTAAACCATTATATACAAATATTTGAAAGTTAGAATATCCACTACTTTGTGTGGTATAAGAAGAAGTTTTAATAATTTAAATTATAAATTAAAGGCTTTTGCAATATTTGATGTAATTGAAATTTACAACGAACGTAACTGCTGATTCTACTAAAACCTCGAGTATAAAATTTGGATTTGTAAATTAAAGGGTGCCCCTATACTTACTGCAATTTGATGTTTGTTGCCAAATTGTTAAGGGGTAGAACAGTTATAAAGTTTGGAGATGGAATATAAGGCTGTCCCGATAGTTAATGTAATTTGATGTAAGTGCTCACCCTCATGTACTGTTATGGACACACAAATTACATCTTCTCTAAATTGCTTCTTTTGCAAGAATTTTTTTTAAGCGCGAAAAGAACAAATTTAACTACCGTAAACTAAAACCTCCTGTGACTTAACTTTTATTTTAAGTCTTTATTATTTATTTTATTTATTTATTCTTTTATTTAATATTAAATATATATATTTTTTTGATTATTTAAATTTTACCCATTAACAAAAATTTTTAAAAGATTTACATATGTTGCTTTGATCCTTTAATCAAAAAGTGCATATTCATTTTGTACATTTAAGGGTTTCCCACAACATAGAAAATAAAATTGAGCGACAGAAACTATATTACTCATTTTTTCCGATTGTCAATTTATTATTTAAAAGCTGTCGAAAAGATCCTTCTGGTAAAAATGCTTAACCCATTTTTCTATTCTCTTATTCTGTTTTTTGTTTAATTTACATACATGGTAAAAGTATTTGGCATAGCCAAAAATAGCACTTTTACTGGTTTTTGTTATCATATGCAAATAATTAATGTCAGTCTAAGTTACAAATTTGGTTTATTAACCAGCTAACCTTTTAGCAATAATCTATGTTTAGGAATTCATTACGCAAATTTTATCTAAATGCAAAAGATCATTTCATTTATTGAAAATAAATATTTAAAATTTTTTATTTATTTTTTCTTTTTTTTTTTCTTTTTAACACTCGTAGTTTGTTAGTGGTTCAGTTAAAAGTGCGTCAAAGCTTAAAAATAGCTGCAGGTTTTTTTTAAGTTTATTTACATATTAACGTACGTCACTGGTTAAAAATATTTCATTATTCTATTTTCTGGATTTTTTTTATTTTGTTTGTTTTGCGTTAAAGACTACTTAACCGCAAAAAATATTCAGTTGACTTTGTTTTGCAAACGTAATTCGCACGGTATTTTTACTACGAAACAGACAAAATAAAAAATACATACGCAAACAAAAAGCCCCAACAAGAGCTTATTAATCATATTCGAACAGTTGTGGTAGAATAATTATCACTCTAAAACACATAGTTGGCCTTGTGTAAACAAATTTTAAAATGTAAAACGACAAAAAAAAGATCTCTTCCTACTGATCAAAGAAACAAGACTTTGGTTTTATTCACAAGTGAACTTTGATTCGTTTATATTTTTACTTTTATAATTAGGCGAAAGTGCCTTTAGATCTGCATTATATAGCGTTTTAGGGCTTCATACCCAAAGGGCAATAATGTAACCCGCTTGCTTTCGCCTCAATGTTTGTCCGCTTACCACAGTCGTACATCTCTGGAACCGTAATAGGCAGACTCTTGAAATTTTCCCTACAGCTATTATAACTTCAAAAAGTAAAGGGTGTTTCGCAAGTGACGTAAAATTCATAAAACTTACGTCAAAGTTGTAAAGTGTGTGTGTGTGATTTCTATATGAGTGACCTTGTTTTTTAACCCACATATGTTTTTTTATTCCTGTTATAAAAACAACTATAAACAAATAAAAATGAAACACAAATGTCCCTATTTCCTAAAGTAACTTAAGTTTTGCAACCGTACTAAGCAGCTATTTAGAATTTACGCAGAGTATATAAAAATATGTGGGCTATAATAATTCTTCGAAAAAAAACCGACTTCAAACCAGATACCATGTATCTGTCTATTACGGTAAAAAAGTATGGCCACATACATCAAATTACATTAACTACTGGGACACCCCTCTATTTCATCTCTAAACTTTATACTTAGCACTACAGCTCCTTATTAATTTCAAACGTCTGTCAACAACTGTTCAACAGATTAGCAATAAACATTAACTATAGGGGCACCCTGTAATTTCTAAATTTGAATTATATACTTGCTATTGTAGTACACTTTGATTCTTTGTAAGTTTCAACCGTCTGTTTATAACATTTCAACAGTTTGGCCATATACAAAAATAAGATGAGCTATTGTAACACCCTTTAATTTATAATTGAAAATTCGTCTTATACCAAACAAAGTACTGGACATTCTGTCTAAGTTTCAAGTGTTTGTATATACAGACATATACGTTAAATTACATTAATTTTGGGAACACCCTTTAATTTATAAATTCAAATTTTATACCTGTTGTTGTTAAAGCGGACTTTTAAGTATTGGTCCCTTGTAAGCTTCAGCTTTCAAAAGTTTGGCCACATACGTCAAATTTAATCATCTGTTGCAACACCTTTTAATTTCCAAATCAAAATTTTTTGCAAGTTGTTTTTTGTAAACTTCAACCATCTGTCTAAAACTTAATGACTATTGGGGCACTCTTTAATTTATAGTTTTAAAAATTTATATTTGTTATTATACCGGTTATAGTAATCGGCATTTTGTTTACTTTTTTAAGCAATTTTCTATAACAGCTCAAAACATAGGCCCAAACAAATCAATTTACGTCACCTATGGGGACACTCTTTCATTTGTGTATTTTTTTTATTACTTTTTGCTTTTGGAATTTATAGTGCTACTAATGTATGTTGTGTGGGGACACCCTTTGATTTTTAGATATATACGAACTGTTTTAAAAGTGGGACCAATTTTTAAGCACAACCTTTCAAATAAGAAAACATTTTTAAAATCGGTTCAAAAATGACTGAGTTCTGCAGGCACAAACCTTCTTTTTAAGAAGGCATTTAAAATAAGTGAGAACAATGAATTTAAAATTTAAAGTGTGTTTTCATAGAGGCCGCTGTGTAAACGAATACACTAATAATTACTTATCAACTAGTATAAAAATTTTAACTACCGCTTTATGGAACATTTTAAATTGTGCCATAAATATGAATTTTGTTTTTCATATTTACCGCACACACAAATTTTTATAATTAAAAATTGTCATCGTCATATCAGACGTACATTGCAATTAACACGAAAAAAAAATAAACAAAAACAATAACAACTTATTACAAAATTCCAAAATAGATTATTTCAAGAAAACCAACATACTGTGGTATTTTTAATACAATATTTACGCAGCGAATATCGCAACAAAATAATTCACACGAAATTTCAAATTATTTATAAATATTTTCATATTTTGTAATCTAAAAATCACACACAAGCCGTTTGGAAAAATTGGCGAAAAATTTGCATAAACAAAAAAGCCAAAAATACACAGAAATTAATGCTGCATCTAACAAAAAAATATTATTAATATAATTTTTAACTCAATGCGTAAATTACCCACCAAGCGCCCCCAATGAGTCAGATTACGTTGCTACAAAAAAAAAAAAAAAAAAAAAAAAACAACGAAAAAAAAATAAATAAACAGACAAATGAACAGCCGCATTTAGTTATAGTTAATCGGATAGGCGAATAATATGACACACTGACGACTAGCTGGGCAACTATTTAAATTTTCATCTGAGCCAGTGGAACAAGACATTCATACATTTATGTGGGAAAATAAGTTTTTTGTTTTATTAAAGATTAAACTGTAAAAAAAAGATGTAAAAATAATCTTTGGAACCACCTCAATGATTTCATATTTTCTAAAAATTCCGAAATATAATCTAAATTTAGGGTATAAAACTCACAAGTTCTTCCTGTTTGGGTCGTGGAGACTGCAAATACTGACTTTAGTTGTACCATCTGTACGTGTTAAGTACAATTTAATCTTTTTTCCTGATACTGAAATTTTAAATATGGATACAAAAGAGACTTTACTTTTCCCTTTTCTTCAACTGAATAAGAACGGCAATAATTTGGGTTAATTTTAGTGATCGGCTAACAGGCACAAAGGTAACTGAGAGTACTGACAAAATTTGGATTTATATCCTCTTGCCGTGCCGGACGGTAACAGGCTCCAAGTTAGACCTTGGTTTGAGCGAATACTTTATAGATTTTTTTTTACCAAAATTAATCAAGACCGTGGATTAAGATAGAAATTAACAATAATGCCACGTGGGAGGTCATTACAGGAACTTTAGCATCGCAGGATATTAATTCCTAAAGGGACACCTGAGGCATTAGCCCATTGATAAGATCCAGTCGTTGTACCTTGGATCCAATAACTGCTGGACAGCTCATTGAAACTTCAAAAGCATCGGTTGGCCAATATGTAATTCGGTACAGGCTGTAGCAGAGCGTGACACGTCAGCAGATTAAGATTACGGGCAAACCTGTGCTGTGCTGGACCTTGGTCCACACATAGTTACCAGCTGAAACCCAATAAAGAATGAGGATCATCTTAGATCACCAATCAAGTATCAGAATTGGTTAAATAACGAATCGAGCTGAAATGTGCTTTGCACAAAACCTGATAGTTACTGTTACTGCCTGAGATATACCAAGATCTAAAGAAAATCTTAACCCATTAAATGAGAACGGTTTTTTTGCAGTGCAGAGCGGCCCTAAAAAGTTGTAGTACTGACTCTTTCAACTGCCAAACCGAAAATGTAATACAACTCTCATGCACCGGCCAGTGCTTCAAAGACTATTTAGATGTCACTCGACCGCGTAATGGAGGGAGCGAAGAATCTCATCGGTGACAGTAGGGTATCCACATCTATTATCTTACTGAAACATCCACGCAATGTGGGTGTATTTCACTATTTTATCGTTACTCTCATAAAATCAAGGAGCTTGTTTCTGAAAATCTTCTTTCTTACCCGCAGAAGGTCCTTCATCCCTTTGAGGTTGATTGGCCAAAGAAACGCAATATGCATTACAGAAAAAATTCGGTTTTTATCCGAACAGCTCGAACTCCCTGCGGAGGTCATTCCTGTCGCTTTTAGCGAGCAAAACTGCGAATCACATGCCCACAAGCACTACTCCCTGTAGCCCCCTTTCCCATAACCTAAATACCTAGTTTCAGCACAATGCGTTGCACTAGTATTGATTATCCCCTGAGCACTAGTCCTAATAAAGAAGAAAAAACTGCGCTAAGACAGCTGCTTCGGCACTCACTACGAAAGGTATTTAATTAATGTTCAAAAGAATATCCATATAATTTTATGTTGTTTATATTTTTGGTCCTGTTTAGAAGCAACCTAAGCATTCTGTTATTATATTCCTATAAACGGACCCTTATAAAAACAACATACAATTCAATTAAATGCAACTGTACCTTTATCGTTCAATAGGCAGGTGTTTAGTTGTTCATCTTTAGCTTGTTGCTGCTGTTGCCTTTACACATGATCATTATTGTTGGTTGTTAATCGTACGTCGTTATTGGCTTCGTGTTACGAATTCCCTAACATCTGGTGTTTATTTATCTTTTTTTAATTACACAAAAAAATATTGTTGTCTTAACGACCATTTTAATGTCGTTATTTGTATTTTTTTTTTTTTGGAAGAATAAACAATAATGCAGATGTTAAATAATCCTTTTTTCAATTCATTCCTTGGCAGCACAATAGCAACGTAAATGAATTGTTTTACAACAAAATGATAGTGAAACCATAAATAAAGCAATACCTACCCAACAAACATTTTGAAGTAAAGAGAATATATGCAAATGTGTTACTGATTCAATTCATTATTAATGCGGGTAACACACTAAAATAGTTGCATCAAATTTTAAAAGTCTGTGCGTATTTTTATACAAACATATCTACACAGCAGGGTTCTCAGATTTTTTTCGAATCAGTGCCAGATTTAAAAATTCCCAGAAACGACTTTATTTTATTTTAATTTAAATAAATTTGATCATTTATGTAGGTTTTATTTGTTTTTTAATAATTTCATAATATTTATAACTATTTATAATTTGATTTACATAATTATAAAGTTCGCATCCCAATTATTTAGCTTCTTTATTTCTTCTTTTGCTTCTTTGCAGAAAAAACTATTTTCCTTGTTCGTAGGCCGACAAAGTGGAGTCCCGTACAGTCTTGTTTAAGCGAAATATTTTAACATTTGTTGTTCTTTGAATTGTATTTGAAAATATGAGATTAAATAGAAAAAGTTTCAAGATTTCTTCACATATACGATGAATCAGATTTTACAGCAATTATTATTATTTTACTCTTCACCCCAAAAAATGGAAGAAGAGCATAACTAAGTTTGTCATTCTGATTGTAATTTCTACGATATTCATTTTCGACCCCATAAAGTATATATATTCTGATTTCTTATGCATACCGAAGTCGATTGAGCGATGTCCATCTGTCTGTCCGTGTTAATGTTGAAATCAAGTTTGCCGAAGCATTAGATCAGCTAGAGAAAATTTTTTTTCGCCAATCAATCAGGTACAGTGTTGAAAGAGGGGCTATTGGAAATCAGCAAGATCGGTCCATGTCCTTCGACGCAGTGAACAATGAATGTAACCATGGAACAATAAAGTTAGTCCAATAAAAAAAAATATTTGGGGTGATAGAGAATTAAAAATGAAAATAAATCATTTAGTGAAAAAATTGGCGATCGTCTATATTTCTCTAATTACGGGCCTTTAAGCTTTTTAGAATTTTTAATATATCAATATGGATATCATGTAAAAGCTCTTTAGCAGATCTTTGATGAAATACAATTTTTTTTAATTGCCCAACCCATTAAAAAGCCCCTGACTTTTTTATGTATAATTATACATTGTTTTTATTTTTTTCTATTTTTTTCTATTTTTATTTTTAAATTCCCTGTCACCCCAATATTTGTTTTTGTAATAGGAGCTACTTCAGTAAACTACATTTAAATAGATGATGAAGAGTATATAAGTTTCGGTGTAGCTGAATATAGCACTCTTATTTGTTTACATTTAATCTTAATAAAAGTTTTGTTGCCATAAGAAAGTCTTGTGGAAGGAAACAACTGGTTCAATAATTAAACTGCAATAATAATTAAAAATAATGTTAAATATAAATGTCTGAAAAATTCTAAGACATTAAAAATTTCTCCAAAAATCCCCAATCGCCAAACTAGATCTTTATCCCCATTTTTTGGTCATAAATCTCTCAATCTTACCATACCGTTACACATATTTGTAAGAAATTAATACTTGTGACAAAAACACGTTCTTAGCGCTTATTTTGCGACACTTTAAAATAATAATAAAAATATTTTTAAATTTTAAATTTTTTCCCAATCAGGGATTGAATTGTGGAATATTATAAATGAATTAAAATTTACATTTCCGGCTCAGGTTCATTTATAAAAATTTTTTATTCATTTAAAATTATTAGTAATAAAAGCCAGATAGGCTGATTTCTTGACCGGCATAGGAAAAAAAACAAAAATATCTTAGATCTCTTAAAGTTTACTAACAAAATGAGAATAATTAATTGATAAATAATTATTTTAGAAACCATTTCTGAAATGAAAGAAGAAATTTTTGAAATCATGTTTCATTTATGCCAAATTTATTTTTTTATTATTGTTTTTGTAAAAATGATTTTACAATATTTTAAATTAAATAACATAAACAAATTTTTTTAAGAAAATTATTTGCCACTTAATAAAATTATTTAAGTTTTAAGTCAACCCATAAATCATTTAAATAAAATATTGCGTTCAAGAAATTATTTAACTCAAAATGTTTGTTGAGTTGATAACAATTCAAATACAGATGTTTGCCTTAGTTTGTGCCCAAACAATCAAAATGTTTTCTTTTAATAACTGTCTTTTTTGTTTTCAGTTGCACCTGTTGATTACAAAAACAAAAAAAAAAAAAAAAAAACAAAATAAATAATAAAGGAAACATGTTTTTTACTGTAAGTGGCTCGTGTTGTAGAATTTTTATACAAACAGCAGCAGCAGTTCCAAAGCAATTAATATTGTAAATGTATTGTAATTACAATATTAAATTAAGTACGAGTAAAAAAACAAATTGTAGCTGCCCTTTAAATAGCAATAACAAATAATTCGAATTACCGAATTCCATGATGTTCAATGGATATAATTTTGAACAGATAAACAGTCAAAAAAATAGTCAAGCAGGGCTGGGCTTTACTGTGTTATAAATTACACTCCTAACGAGCGTTTCTATATTTCGTACTGCCTTTTTGGTTATACTTAAACCAGTGGCACATATCGTCAAATTGGCCTTAAAAATCTTTGTTTATTATTAAGCCTCTGATGAAAAAATTTCTGTGCCAGTTTACACGTTGATTTAGCATAAGCAGCACGTCCAGGAATTTCAGCGATCGTCCTCTCCGGAAAATGACATAAAATGTCAACTGAAATTGTATGACTTGATTTTATGTACTCGTGTGAATTACTGAAGCTTAAAAGCTTTATAGATCCACTCATTTGAAAGATGCACCATGAGGGAATTAAAAAATAAAGAAATAAATCTTTAGTTTTTGAGTGGCAAGTCCGATTGCAGCAAACTTTTTTGTTGTTATAGTAAACGTGCAGTGCAGTTTAAATTTTAAATATAAATTTTGTCAATGCTTCGCGGCCTTAAACTAGAGCCTCTAAAATGAGTCGGTTCTAATCTTTTATTTTCTACCCAAAAACTCCAGTTGAGTTTAATAAAAATTAAAATGAATTTTTTCTCTTACTTACAAAAAGCCTGCTATAATAGTTGACCTATTCGCTATACCCTTGTAGTTTTTGTGTGTTGCAGTCGAACTGGCCCTTTAGAAACTATAGATATTTCTTTTCGAAATCTCCTACTGTTTGAAATTTGATTGATCGATAATAGTCTAGCCTTGTTCCACTGTAACATTTTAACTGGAAAATCCTTTGCTTAGAAAATATAAGGAGAACATTTGCCTTAAATGATTTATTGTTATTTGAAAATATTTAATTATACAAAATTAATAAATTGGTTAACCGATTGTCAGATATTCAACTAAATTGTTTTTTTAAATTTTTTTTAATCGAAAAAGTAGTAAAAGAGCTTATAACTTTACACTGGTCGCTACTGGAATATCACACCCTGTGCAGTTTAAAAAAAATTTATTTTTAAGTCTAATTCTGTGGTAACGCTATTAGATTTTTATGTTTTTCTATCTCTTCTTTTAGAAAAAAATGCTCCAAGGAAATAAAACGTTTCTTGTTACAATCCGAAAAAATTAGCGTGCACGAATGTGTCACTCTAAGAATAATTTTGTTTAATTTATTTTACTTGAAAGTTTTCCTTTAAATACAGCAATCCTAACAGAAGATTGTGCCTTCTTTATCATTCAAAACTTCGTAGATCCTATCAGAAATTTTGGCTATGAAATCGAGATAAATTGAGCTCCAGGCACGTCGGGATTACGAGAGCCAATTTATAACTTCAATATTTTGACTGTCAGCATAAATTTCTTATAATTCGAGAAGCATGGATAGCCGCCTTATCGTGTTGAAATATCCAAGGTAAAGGTGCAAAGAGATTTTTAAAAGTCGGGAAGGCCGTTTGAAACACTCCTAAATGGGATGAAAAATTAAGATCATATGTGCGGTAATATGAAATTGCTTTCCGTACCAAACCCTCACGCGGCTATGAAGACAATCCATTTAATGCGGTTCCATTCAAAGATTGTGGATGTAATAACTGTTACCGTATAGGATTTCCAATAAAATTTTTCCTTTTTTGCCACTGCGTGGTCCAGGTTGTGTGAACGTGGCAAAAGCTAAAACATTTTGCTTCTTGGATTGAATCAAGAAGTGGTTTATTCTTTATTTTCATATCTTTTATGTACTAAACTTTCGTCGTATAGTGGTTACACTTATGTTCACTATTGTTTTTTGCTTATTTTTACTATTGGGTCATGCAAAATAAAAGCTTCTCGCAAAAAAATATTACTTGCATTCATCAAATAAAAACCTATGAGTACAGCCTTTCTAATTTTTCCGTTTGTGGACTCATTAGACAAAAATTATGCTATTACTTCTTGATCTTTATCAAAATTTTTCGAAATATTTTTAACAAATAAGTCCTAATCTTTGTAGGCTTTGATTTTGTCCTTTTCAACTTCCGACAGTACTTTGCTCAAGCACACCTTACGGATTTGTTACCTTAAATGATCCCGCATGTACAACCACTGTGTTATCATTTAAGTTTTAACGATATTTTCTATTCAAGCGGTGCAAACTTTTTATAGTAATCGGTTTTTTAGAGCAATTTTTTTTATTAAAGAAGAGATAGAAAAACGAGAAAAATTTAATTTAATATTTTATGTTCATATTCTATAATTCTCAGTTGTTCAGTAGACGGATTTTATAGATCTTTTTTTATTAATTTTTCACATTACAAAACGTTGAAATCTGTATGATTTCATAAAAATTATATTTTTATTATTTATCAATATAAATTTGTTGAAATCGCTATGCAATTATTTTCATATAAAATTAACAAATAATAATTTTATTTATTTGTGTGATAAAAATACACTTCTATTACAGCAATTTGTCATTGACATAAATTTCCACCTCAATTACGATTTGGAAAAATTGTTTTTGTTTACTAATTTGTGAGTAATTTGTTTGTTATTTTTTTTTCCTTTTGGCAAAATAAAATTGCTTTTAACCATAATTACACATAAATACAAAGCCAAAAAAAAAAAAACAAAAAAACGCAACACTTGCACACGTATGCAGGCGAATTAAATTCTCGTATTAAATTATGAAAAACACACATGAAAATTTCAATTATTCCAAGAATTCTATAGACATTAATAAAAAGCAGATGTTTGAAATTTTTATGTTTATTTTTTAATAAGTAAAAAGCTAAATGTTCAACAATCAACTTCTATAGAAATCATAAATATTTATAAATAATTGCGAAATAATTGAATAAAATTTTTTGTATCTAAAGATTTTCCGTATGAAATCATAAATATTTTAAGAATATAAAATTTTTAATATGATTAATACGTATGCATAAGTGATTAAAGCTTAAATAAATTTTTTTTTTGACCCAAATGATTTTGAGTTCAATTAACATTTTTTGTAAATAATCACTTGGAAAAATAGTTTAATTGTAGCAAGCAATTATTTTATTGGACTTATTAAAAAATTAATTATTAAGAACATTCAGAAAATAGTTTTATAACCCAAAGCAACTATTATGTGCAGTTTCTGTATTGCAAGCGAGCAACTCGAAAATTTATATAGGAATTATTCAAAACTTTGAGTTCCTTTCATAAAAATTTTCTAGACGATTCGCTCGCTTGTTATACAGCAACAGCACACTAGATTTGAGCTCTTTGATAGAAATGAATTAAATAAAAAATCATGTAGGCATCAGTAAGAAGTACTCGCTGCATTCAAGCTCTTTTTTGTGTTTTTGATAGTTACTCTTTTCGAAATTTTTTTGAAATATGGCGATAAATTAACATACAATAAGGGAAAGTAGAAATAAAATAAGGGCAGAATACGCAGAAGCAGAAATCTCCATCGGTTGGTTACGCTATTAACAGCTGGCAGAGTTAGCATTTAAAATTTTTTTTACATTTAAAGAAATTTTTTTAAGCTGCCGCGATAATCAAGCTATTGTAATGAAAAATCTGATTAACCTTTATTTTTCAATTCACCTTTTCTTAATATGGCTTTAGTAATATTTACTTCTTCTTTAATTTTTAGTTTTTTTTTTCGAACCTTTTTATATACAGGGGTGGATTTGCAACATCCGTATCAACAATCTTATGAAAAAAAAATTACGTGATACATTGATCGTATGAACTAAATAGCCTCATGACATACAATTGCAAATGTATCGTAACGTTTTGTTTGGTTCAGAATAGTTTTTAAATTAAAAAACTGTGCAGCTATTCTGCAGAGTATTTCAAATTTCGTTGTTTCCAAAAGTCAAAACCGATTAATTGCCTGTAATGCTTGATTCAAAGACAGCTGCTTCAATTAAAAGATCTTCAATGGGCACAAGCATTTTCACAGAATTGTTAATCTCATTAAAAATATAAATTTTTAAAAACTTTCTTTCACGTTTTTATATCATCAAATGATGGTAATACTGTGTTCAGAAGCTCAGAAAGCCAACCTGTTAGTAAAGAATTTCTCCTGAGCTTAATTAGAATCATGTCTTTTTGTCAAGTTTTTGTGTTCATTCATTAACTTGGAATTTAAATTATTGTAATTAGTCCAAGAAAAATATTTTATCATAAAAATTCAATAATTAAAATTGATTTTATGTAATATTTATTTTTTTTTTTTAGCAAAGTTGTAGTACTTTTTAATTAAGTGGAATTAAATTTTGTTAACTGATGACAGATGCGATCAGTCATACGATAACGTATGTTGTAGTCTTTAATACTGTGAATTGTGATGAATATGGTTTTTCGTTATAGAGGCACTTGACTTTTTTGACTAAATCTCTTCTATTTAAGGATTATTTCTGAGAGATTGCTGAGCTCAAGTTTTTTATATGTAGTTCTCTGCGCCTTAAGCAAAACTGATTTCAACTCTATTACGGACAGCAGGTCATCGCTTAATATTAATACCTAATGAAGTCGAAAATGATTATTGTAGAACTTATAAACGGAATTACAAACTTATATATACCACTTCCATCTAAGGTTAAGGGTTTAAAAAGAATTTACTAACCGACTTCCAAAAAAGAAAAAGGTTATCAATTCGACTGAATGTTGCTTTTTTATGTTTGTGCCTGCACAACTCAATCATTTCTCAACTGGTTTAGTAATTTTTTTTTCGTTAAGTCTATTCTTACAGATTGGTTCGGTTTTAAAAACAGTTCATAATTTTAAAAATGAAAGGGTGTTCCCATACAACATACATGTTTTTTAAGTTTACTATGAACCCTAAAGGGCACCACTATAAAATTACAAAAAAAAAAAACTTAGAATTTTTATAGTTCCCATTAGCAAAAAGTAATAAAACAATCTAAAAATTAAAAGATGTCCCCAACAGTGATGTAAATTGTCCTATGTGACGCTATCTATCCCTTGAACTGTTATAGATAAAAACTAGAAAATTTGACGCACTGTCCATTACTTTGTTTGGTATAATAAGAAGTGTAAAAATTTTAATTTATAAATTAAAGGGTGTTTCGATAGTTAATATAATTTGATGTATACGACTAAACTCCCAAGTCCTTATAGACAGATAATTGTAATATACAAAGAACCTCAGTGATGAGTGTACTAAGACAGCAAGTATAAAATTTAAATTTGGAAATTAAAAGGTGCCCCTAGAGTTGATATAATTCAATGTATATTGCCGGACTGTTGAATGGTCATTAAAAAATGGTTGAAATTTACAAATAAACTTTACTGTTATAACTGGTATAGAAACAAATATTTAAACTGGATTTGAAAATTAAAGGGTGTCCCAATAGTTAATGCAATTTTATGTTTGTGGCCATATTTTTAAACCCTTATTGAAAAACGGTTGAAATGTACAGGGAACCTTTAAGTCCGCTATACAAAAAGATAAAATTTGAATTTGGATTTTAAAGGGTGCACCATATTTTTGAACAATTGTAGAGAGACGGTTAAAATTTACAAAGAACCTGATTGCTAGGTAAACTACAACAGGAGAAAATTTGAATTTAGAAATTGAAGCGTGCCCCTATAGTTGATGTATATTGCCAAACTGTTAAACAGTTGTAGACAGATGGTTGAAATTAACAAGGGGCTGTAGTGCTAAGACCACTAAAATAGGTATAAAATTTGGATCTGTTTTAAAGTCGGTTTTTTTTTGGAAGAATTACATACGACCACGCACAATCTTTTAACGTTGTCGGTTTTTTGATCCAACTATGTACGTTTAAAAACAGTACTGATTATAACTTGTTCTTTATATGGGAAGTAATCAAAAAATATATGTATATTGTGCAGTGACCCTTTCGATATTCGTAAATAATATAACGAATTATTTTTAAAACCGTTTAGTATTTTTTGTTTTTTGAAGATCAAAAAAAAATATATGTTGATTTTTTTTTTTTTGTTGTTTAATTTTTTTTGTAAAATAACTTCGTATATGAAATAAGTTTAATCATTATATTTACCTAAATTACTTTACTTATCACTGATTTCTCACGAAATTAAAAAAATACTTTGTATGTTAAACTATAATTAGTTTTTTTTTTATTGTTTTCAATCATTAACTTTAAATATTTTAATGGGACTTTAAAAAAAAAACTTTAATTTTATACTCTATCGTAAATGTATACGTTCACCTAAGAAAACTGCAATGTAATCACAATATTTTTAGCTTCTACTCAACGATTTTGTTATAAATCGAAAAAAGAGAATTGCTTGTATAAGAAACCATTGAAAACGCTGAAGTCACTTTTTACTTAAAATATAAAATTAGCAAAATACAAGAACTTACAGTCTGACATTCTCTGCCTTTTTTTGCTTGTGCCGACAGATCTAAGGCATTGCTAAACCGATTTATAATATTCTTATTTAATTAAAATTTGATGCTAACAGTTTTCTCCTATTAAAATAATAAAAAAATGTTTCTAAAAATTAAAGGATGTCCCCATATAATATACATAATTTTTCTAAGTGTATATAAATATGGCTCGCTGTAACAGAAAGTAATAAGAATTTTAATTTATAATTTAAAGAGTGTTCTCCTTGGTAAAGTGATTTTACTTATATAAAGATCTGGAGCCTATCAATTACAATCAAAACTACACGTAATGGGTGATTGGATATTCTCAATTACACATTGAAAGTAAATGTAGTTAAAATTGAAATCAAGAATACAGGCCAATTTCAAATAGATATACGTGCTTGTAATGGTAAATTTTCAATTGAATTTTTACAAATACAATTAGCTGTTATCAGCACAATTTAATTATATTTACAAAAAATGGAATGTAGTTGTAATAGAAAAATTGCAATGACAATTGCATGTGAATTTAATTACCAAATTGTAATTGATATTCTCAAGGTCTACCAATATAAAGCCAAACGCTGGATAATTACACAGAATGTGTTATTCTATGTCCACTATAACAACAAGTGTGAAATATAAAACAAGCAATTAAAGGGTGTCTCAATAGCAGAACTTATCTTTCGAACTGTTATAGTAAGACAATTGAAATTTTAACAAAGTGTGTATTTCAATTTCTATTTTATATTTAATGACCCTCTGCCCCCTTTATGTTTTAAAGTCCGTTTTTTTCCATTATTTATGTTTGATAATTTTATGCCTTTAAAAAATCATTTATCTATTTGAAATTTATTTTTTGTCCAAAGCTTTATTACTTTTTTATTGTAACCATAGGAGTGGCAGCCTCTCACGACGAAGCTCTCTTGAGCACAATTAAATGGCCCGTTGTGATATATTACAACCATAGTCGTAACACAAAATTTGTGTGACTTTAAAGTCGCACCTTTTTTAATTGTGAGAGGAAAATAATGAAACAGTAATGCCAACTTGTTACATCATCAAAATAATCCTTTTACCGAATTTTAAATAATGCAAGTTTTTTTTTACATTTTACCAATTCCTTAATAAAATTAATTGTTGGATTATACCTTCATATGATAAAACAAAGAAGTGTGCTATATTCGGCTATGCCAAATATTGTATGCCCTTCACCATTAATCTAAATCTAGTGTAGTGAAGTAGGTCAAGCACAAAAGAAGTTTAGTATTTCCTTCATGATCTCTTCAAAAGCTTTAAAATGATACCCATATTGATTTATTAAAAATTTTGAACCTTCCAGAGCCCGTAACTCGGAAAATATGGGCGAGCGCAAATTTTTTCACTGGAGGTTTTTCTTTCTAATTTTTTAATTCTCTATCTCTAGCGCCCCATATATATTTTTTTGTGACTGGAGTTACTTCATTGTTTCAAATAATATAGAAATATTAGAGGTAGGTGTGGTATTTTAACCGCTGCGTGAAAGGACATGGACCGATCTTGCTAATTTCTAATAGCACCTATTTCGACACAAAGTCTGATCGATAAGCGTATTTAAATTTTTTCTAGCTGATCTAGTGCCTGGGCAAACTTGGTTTCAACACGGATGGACGGACATCGTTCAATTGACTTCGTTATGCATAAGAAGTCAGAATACATACACTTTATGGGGTCGGAAATGGATATTGTAGAATTCACAAACGGAATGACAAACTTAGTTATACCATTTTTCCACGTTTTGTGATGATGGCTATGAAAAAATGTCGTTAACTTTAGGTTTTCCATTTTTTGAATTCCGTACACGATTGAAAGAGAGTGCAAAAATGTTTTGCAAAATAGACAAGTGTTATTGTAGTTTTGATGGATATGTTTTTGCCAATTATATTTTTGTTTGTGTTTTTTTTTGCATGTGTGTTGATTTGTTTGCATTTGCAATCGTTTTTACAATCGAGCATGTTTACGAACTAAAATGAATTAATTCACAATGACCCACATTTTTATTCATGTAAACAAACATGACCCGAAAATAGTTGAAATAAAAAAAGAGACTATGATAACAAAAACAAAAAATTCCGGTCTACTGTTGCTCAGATAAAAACAATGAGAAAAAACAACAAAAATAAAAACAAAATGAAGTGTCTGTTTTAACAACAACTTACGCGCGCACACATTAATAACAACCAACAACAATTATAAATAACAAAACAGTATTTGAATCGACCAACCAACCATTTATTTGTCCAACATACGTTGATGTTAAGTCAGTCAATAAAGCAGTCATTTTGTCAGTCAAAACAAAATTAACCAGTTACTTATTTACTTCACTAAGGTGCGCGTTAAAATGATAAGTATACATATGTAAGTTTTATTGTTACATTACAATGTCATTCTCCTCTCTTTACAGTTAATTAACCTTCACCACAAAAAGTGGAAAAAGGGTATAACTAACTTTGTCATTCCATTTGTTACTTCTACAATACCCATTTCCGATCCCATAAAGTGTATGTATTCTGACTTCTTATGCATAGCGTAGTCGATTGAGCGATGTCCGTCTGTCCATCCGAGTAAGTGTTAAAATTAAGTTTGACGAAGCACTTTATCATCTAGAAAAAATTTAAATACGCCAATCGATCAGACAGTGACGAAAGAGGTGCTATTGGAAATCAGCAAGAGCGGACCATGTCCTTCTAAGCAGAGGGCAATAAAAAAGAAGCGCAACGATAAGCATAATTTTAAACTCATCAACGCAATGAAGCGAAGGTGAAAAATAAGAACAAAATAAAAAACAAACAGTTTATACCTAAATTCAATTGACAACTGTAAATGGTTATTGAAAAAAATAAAAATTTAATTTATATCTATGGTTACAGTTATGGCTATGGCATTATGCCATTTCACCAATAATCAAATACAGTGTTTCCCATATGATTGGTTTGAACAGCTGTTATATATTGTTATGGTTATGGCACCTTGATACTTCAGTTGGACCTGTATGTTGACTTAATTGATGTTTTCCGATATGTCAGCAAAGTCTTATAAGTTTCAAAAACAAGAACTTTTTATGTTTCATTTTATTTTTACAAACAAAAAAAAAGGATAAGAAAATAAATAGAAATAGAGTTCAATACATATTCACGAATTATGTATATAAAAATTACAATTAATTAAGAAATATTTTATGTAAGGAAATTAACTAAAGTTACCTTATGACTTGCGAGCACACGTTGTTAAATAATAATATTGTTGTTATTTCTTTATTGTTGTTGTTTTCTTCTGTCATTTGACTGATGTTGTTTTCCTTACTTTGTTTACGTTTTCATTTTTATGTTTCTTTCTTTTGTTGCTATACGCTTCACCACAGGTGTAAAAAGTTTGTCTTTTCGTTTGTAATTTCTAAAACAAGGAAGAGTGCTACATTCGGTTATGCCGAATCTCATATATTCTTTACTATCTATGTAGTAAATGTAGTATAAAATTTTACTTAAAAAACTCACCGGCTCTTAATTGGCTAAACATTTTTAACAAATTTTAGTATTTCCCATATTAAAAAATTTTAAAATTTCAGAGGCCCGTAAATCGGAATATATTGGCGAGCGCCAATTTTTTCTCTTGATGTTTTTTATTTTTTAATTCTCTATCGCCCAATATATGTATGTGTATGTGTTCATTGTTCCAAAAGGTATAGAAAAAATAAAGGCAGGCGTGGTGTTTGTCCGCTTCCCTGAAGGACATAGACCGATATTTCTTCTTTTCAATAGCAAATTTTTCGAAACTTTGTCTGATCGATTGGCATATTTAATTTTTCTCCAGCTCATCTAGTGCCTCAGCAAACTTTATTTCAACACTAACATGGACAGACAGACGGAAAACGCTCTATCGCATTCGCTATGCATAAGAAGAAATTACAAACTGAATGAAAAAATTCGTTCTACGCTTTTTCCACTTTTTGCATAGCGAAGTGTTCGTGTTGAAATCCACTAGATGACCTAAAGAAAAATTAAATATGCCAATCGATCAGACATAGTTTCTTAAATTTTTCTATTGAAAACAAGAAAGAACGGTCTATCTCCTTTAAGGAAGCGGGCAAACACCACGCCTGCCACTAATTTTTTAATATTTTGTTTTGTCTTGTTTTGGTTATTTTAGTTGTTATTAAATGATTATTATTTTTTTAATGTTTTCAAAAGATGCACAATTATGAGTTACTGAAGCATGTAGGTAGGAATAGTAAATAATAATTGTTTAAATTAACAATTTTAAAATCATCCAGAGACACGCAACACAATTACATACACATATTTCAGGTTTCCTCAGCTGTACTTTACCGGACTGTTTTCTTGCAAGTTGAAGAGATTTTTATGAAGGATTGATTGAAAGTTTCTAACTGCAGAATGAACAACAACAACAAAAATGCAAACAGAAAAATATTTAGAATTGTACATATGTACATAACTACATATTTACATAATAAAATTATAAGAAAAAAAATAAGAAACAATTTATTAACCGCGATACAGTGAAATCTTTTGCAAAATAAATGGAAATATATTTTGTACTCTTAAACTGCTAATTAGAACTATCAAGTTCTTGATACTTTTATAGAGAACTCAGGCCTTATAACACTTAGTAGCTTTTAACTCAAAAACGAAAGATTTTTTTATTTTGATTTAATACATACATACCTATTTGCCTAAAATTTGTTTTATGTGGACAAATTAATTTAATTGACAAATAGGTATTTGTAAAGCAAATTGTGTAGTTGTGAAGATTTGTAGCGAGGCGTAGTTTTAGTTAAAATGCTATTATTCCCATCATAAACTAAAAGCAAATAAACAAAAATATCAAATAAATTCATTTATTGCCGCCAGAATTTTTAAAAACATGAACGGAATTTCAATCAACAAAACGAAAGATGTAAATATATCTTTTGCAATGGACAACGTTCACGTGATGAGGTGAAATCACAGGTGGTCAGTCAGGACTGACTGTATTAAATTTTAAGCGTCACTTACATGAGCGTATAGACCAAAGAATTTGGCGATACGAACTTATAGGATCACGTTATCAAAATTTTTTATAATAACAAACTTGTTATTGGACGAAAATAAACCATTCTCAGCGATATGTGGGTCGCTCACATCGAAAGCAGAAACGTTTAGATTTGTCAAAGTTGAGAATCAATAATAAAAGTCCTGCAGTGCCGGGTATAAAAAGATTATTAAACAAGTTCTTTATTACACTTTATTTCTGCGGCAATTTTGCTTTGTATTTTTTTATACCCTTCACCACAAAAAGTGGAAAAAGGGTATAACTAATTTTGTCATTCCGTTTGTAGTTTCTACAATATCCATTTCAAACCCCATAAAGTCTATATATTCTGACTTCTTATGCATAACAAAGTCGATTGGGCGATGTCCGTCGGTCCGTCCGAGTTAGTGTTGGAATCAAGTTTTTCGGGGCACTAGATCAACAGAAAAAATTTGAATACGCTAATCGATCAGACAAATTGTTGAAAGAGATACTATTAGAAGCCAGCAAATCGGTCCATGTCCTTCAACACACCGGGTGAAAAACCACGCCTACCTTTAATTTTTCTATATCAAATGTCAAAAAAAATATGTGGCGGTAAAGAACTAAAAAATAAAAAAAACATTATGTGAAAAAACAGGATCTCGTCGATATTTTCCGAGTTACGGGCCTCTGAAATTTTCAAAATTTTTTTTAAATTTCAATATGGGTGTCATTTTAAAGCTTTTGAAGAGATTTTTAAGGAAATACTAAAAAAAATGATTAACCCATTAAGAGCCGATGGCATTTTTATGTAATTTTTTTTTAATTTTTCAATTCACTAAAATATATTTAGATAAATGGTGAACGGTATATAATATTTAGCATTGCCGAATATAGCACTCTTGCTTGTTCTTAAGGCAATTTATTATTTTTCACTCATTTAAAACATCACTAAAAATTAAATTTAATACTAATAGACCTTGTTATTCCAAACAAAACAAAAATAACAATAACAAAAAGAAAGATAAATAACAATTAATAATAAACGCTTAAAGAAACAAAACAACGTTACATTCACACAGTGCGAGTAGCATTAATTTGTCAAAATATTTACATTTTTAAAATTGTATTTGAACTCGTTTCAAGTAAGTAAATGAAATGAAAACAGCAAATATTATTAAAATAAGTACAATAAACCTTTAATTTACGTTTTATTTATTTTTTTAGGATTTAATCTTTAGGAATATCTAGGCGACATGTACCTCTCAACAAGAATAAGGAGCTCTTAAAATTCATTCCTGGACTAATTAACAATCTTAGATATATTTTAGTGGTACTTAACCACATCAAATAAATGAGTTAATAAATACTTTTTTGTTGAAATAATGTTATTTTCCAAAGTAATTCAAAAAAAATTTCAAAGATTTATATGTGGCGTTTATTTTGAAAGTGACTTATGCTTTTAAGCTAATGGACATATTTAAAGGATTATGTTTTAAAAATTTAAAAAGTATTGAGGCTAAACCACCAGAAGACACACTTGCACTTATTATATCAGAATGCTTATTTTTCCCCCAATAAAAACTTTAATCAACATAAAACCGTAGGAGATCTTAAAATACTTTTTTTTTAATTTAAATTTTTTAAGTGACTTATGCCACCTATAAAATAAACGGAATATATGTACATGGTTTACAACAACTAATGGAAAACACCTTAAAAACTCTAGCTCCAAATAGTTAATCTCTTGTTTACCTATTGTTATTTTTAACCCAGAGCTGGTTTACGTTATAAAATAGTTGTGAATTATTGCACTCATTTATTGCATCCTGATATTCGACTTCTTCCAAAAACTGATTTTTATAATTCTTGCAAACCGACTTCAAAACAGAAAAACTTAAAATCATATTTCTTTAGGAAGGTGATTATATATTAACTATATTATATTCAAGAAAGATTGCGTCAGAATTTTTTTATGTCGTAGAACAAGATATGAATGCAGATTAAACAAGAAAATTCAGCAGTTATGCGGTCACCCTATATTTTTTAAAATTTTTATTGCTGATACAGTAAAAGAAAATTTGTTAAAATTCTAAGGGTTAGTCTATGAGTATTCAGAAGATTGGTCATATATATAAAACTGCAACAATTAGGGCACCCTTTAATTTTACTAATTTATACATTCTGTCCAATTTTCAAGAGTTTGTCTGTAATGGTTTCAAAGAAAACGCCATATAGATCAAATGGAGTGAGTTATTGGGACACCCTTTGACTTATAATTTCAAGGTTGCTACTTGTTATAGCGGGCTTAGCCATAAATTTTCTGTGCTAATTTCAATCAACTGTCTACAATTGTTCAAGAGTTTGGTCATATACATCAAATTACAACAACTATTGTAACACCCTATAATTAATAATTTTAATTATTGTAGGACATAGTGTCCAAAGACATAATTTCCGTGAATTCTGTCGCACTCAAAATGATATAATGTCAATGGAAATTGTGTCATTTTTAGTATGGACATGGTGTCACTTACGATTACTAAAGATTTTCTGCATAGACGGCCTTTGATCGGGCGCAAGAATTTTCTCCTCTCTAGTATAACCAGCACCGGCACGTTGCATATTTTATATATGGACTTCAATAAAAAAAACCCATAATATCTATAAACGTTACACATTGACGGTCATTATGTCATTGGTCATCGGAGCTGTCCAGCATTTTTTCTACTCAATGTTGCACAAAAAAGTACAAAGATGATGCCAAATTAAAAATAAATATTAATTGTCCTTCATATTATGACAACGATGCCAGGCTAGATTGATGTTCGTCATTTCGATGAATGCCTGGATAAAAGATTTCGTGGATAAACTCACAAAGTAAGTCACAAAAAAATGGAAAAAGTTGCCAGATTAGCTCAGTTTAAAATTCCCCCAAAAGGCTATATATTGCTAAAATAAAAGATCAAATTGCAATTTTAATCGATGACCGTAGTGTTGATTATTGTATAACATAAATTGTATAACAATGTTGAGATATGAAACAACATTTTATTGCCTTGGGGAGAATCTATTTTGTGTTTTTTTTATTTTAATGTTAATAAAATTACACATTAAAAATGTTGTTTTACATCACCTATAAAACAAATCAAGGCGAATAAATTACCAGGTGGCAGCGTAGGCGAATTCAGTATTTTTTGCTGGTATACACGACTGTCAAACTCCATATATAAAAAATATGGGTAAATTTTTTATACTTATATGGAGTTTGACGGTGGTGTATACCAGCAAAAAATACTGAATTCGTCTACGCTGCCACCTGGTAATTTATTCGCCTTGAAATAAATACAACTAAAACATACAATGTCAAGCCCATGGCGAAATAATTTACCAGGTGGCAGCATAGGCGAATTCAGTATTTTTTGCTGGTATACACGACTGTCAAACTCCATATATAAAAAATGTACACAAATTTTTTATATATGGAGTTTGACAGTCGTGTATACCAGCAAAAAATACTGAATTCGCCTACGCTGCCACCTGGTAATTTATTCGCCTTGGTCAAGCCTTTCGGGATTTTTTTTACTTTTAACTCAATATATAAAATCATACAAAATTAAATTTTTTATTGTTTCATGCAATTTGTTCTTTACATATGTATGTAAATTTTCTGTTATACTCAAAGATTAAAGAATAAAGATGACATTTAAAGAATAATCTTTGTTACTGAAAATGCGATTTTATAACTGATCTATAAATTCTTTGGCTTTATTTAAGAAAGAGAATTTAAGACAAATATACGCAAACAGATATCAAACACAGACTAACAATTATACGAATAGAAATTTGTGTGTAATAAAAAACCAGCGAATGAAGACCCACATGGCGAAGTAGGTCTTCATTCGCTAAGACTTTTTCTTATCATTCCGTTAGTATTTAAGTGGGCTTCCGTCAGAAAAATATTCAGTTAAAGAAGGGCATGTTGTAGTCTGGCCGTTGACGAATGAATCAATTTGATTTTTGATAGCTGCCTGCCTTCTTATCCAAAATTCGAGGGAAAGAACATTCAATCTAGTGTTGTTTGAACGGTTACAGATATACAGAATACTGGTACAGCTGTGTTGGTATATTCTCGTTACTTTTCGTTTCTTGCTGTCGTCAAACTTGAAAAATGTTGTCGTACATCTTTTCTGTGGTAATTTAATTAGGAGCTTGTAATTCAAAACTGTTGACGATTTTTATCGCCAATCTAAATCAAGCAGAATTTTCGAAGAGCAAAATCCACTTTCCATTTCTTTTGACTTTAATGTGTTTGGCATCCAATTTTCTTATTTTTAAATAAAAGAAATTGACCATCTACATTATAATGGATGGATCTTGCAAAATCTTTTTGTGTTTTTTTTTTTTGAGTTCAACAACAAGGCGGATTTTAGGTGCAAAATAGAATGTACACACGTACGTACAAAAATAAAAACTTTCAAAAATAAAATTTTTAAAAAATGAATTTTACCTCGGAACTTAAAAGTTTTTTCATTCCAAAAATGTTTTATGTTTTCTAAGGAACCATTTTCAGTTGAATTGAGTTCTATGACAGGCCTGTATTCTAAAATTGTATTTTGGTTAAGGCCTTGACTATGACCAAAAAAAATTAACTTTGAACAATAAACAATCACTTACACGTCTTATTAAAAAATTAAAAAAATGCTACAAAACTTAAAATGTAGTGAAGTAAGCGTTTTTCTTAAATATATTTGTAAGATGTACGTTATCATACAATCTTGAATTGTTGTATTAAAAAATTTCTTTTATTTATCATAGTATTTGTATTATGCGATTTTCCGGTTCAATAATATTTAATTATTCTTTGTAATAAAAAAGAGAAGAATAATAAAAAAATCATCAGACTATAAATGTTTAGTCTACATGGACGGGAAGCAACAACATACAACTCTAATGAAAAAATACAATTTGCTTTAGGTTTTACAATGTTCGATGGCTAAATCATACAACTCTTTCAGTTCCTTTCAATAATTTCTACACGCAAAAAAAAAACTTAAGAGTTTTTATAATTGTTTTCGAGAATGTAATTTATAAAGGAACCAAGAAAATGTCTATCAAATGTCTATCTGAAAATATTTAAATAAGCGTGTGCTTTGTTTTAAAAGAATGTAAAAAAAGATTTTTGAAAATTATAATTTAAAAGAAAGTCGTTTAACCGGAACTTGTGTTCCTCCTTTTATTGCTGAAACTTCGAACATTTTTTTTTGAAATCCCTCAGCGAAATTTCTAAAAATATATTTGACAGATTGGTACACTGCTCATAAATTAGTGTTGTGCAATTGAACAAACAAGAATAAGCTTTTTCGAGCAAGAAGTTTTTTTTTCGAACAAACGAATTAAATTTTTTAAATTATTCGAATAATTTAACGAATAAAGAATAAATATAATTATTCGAATAACTTAAAAAATATGAAAACAAGAATTGTGAATTAAATGGCTTTATTAAAAACAAAAAAAGAATCACCACAAAAGAATTTCAAAAATAATAATATTAAAAAATTAAATTTATGTTTAAAATTGTAGACAATTCTTTTTTTTGTTTTTAATAAAAGAGTATGTACAGAATAGCGTCAAAAAGCATAGCAAATGTTTCTCATATTTTTGAAATTTTTGAAATATTATTTCGGTTAATCAGGAGACTATTTTTTTCTAAACTGTTTTGGTTGCTTGATTTGTCAAAAACTGTTATGATGAAATTTTAACCAAAGCAAAAGAAAAGACAACAATGCTTTTCGTTATTGTTGTATTTATTGTAGACCACTGTCAGCTTTGAAAGTTGATTTTATTTTCATATAAACCTAACTTAGATATTTATAATTTAATTTAAAAAGTATTCTTAACACATCATAAAAAAAACTTTTAAAAGTAATTTTAAAAATTAATAATAATTCGAGTGGTGCGCTATGGTTCACTACTATCTCACTTTGAAAAGTATTTGTGCAATTAAATTCCAGTTGTTCACATCTTATGGAATTTCTAATACATCACAAAATTTTCATTTTCGTTCAGATAATTCTACAGCTTAGGCTAAATAGGCTAAAGGTAATTCCAATATAGCTTCAACTTTTATCATTTCTTTAGGCGTCAGGAATTTTTTTTCGTGGTCCGTAAACCAAAAATTTGCTTATATGTTCTACAGCACATATGACCCTAATTTACAAATGATACCCAAACGGAATGATAAGTAGTGACACTCAGAACAGTGTTTGCATTGTAGTTGCCAGCAATGAAAAAACGGGGCCCTGGTAATTTTAGAATCTACAGTATTAACGCCTGTTAAAAAAAAATTATTGCAAATATTGTTAAATAATTTCGGAAAGAAATCCCATCTTTATTTTCTTCTGGTGGTACTTGTTAAATTAATTTCGATATATGATGAAATTGTGTAGAGTTTTATAAGCCAAAATGATTTTTAAATCTTAAAAGCTTTTACAATAAACACTCTTGTAGAATTCAGGCAAAATTTTTCTCTTCACATGTTAGGTGGCCATTATTTATATATGGAGTCAGGAGGATATTTGATATGGGATATGCTAATTTACCTAAGATTGCGGCATTTGGGGCAAGTTGTACTTTCGAGCTAAAATTTTCTTATTTATTGGATTATTTTTCAACACATTGGCATCGTGACATCGTGATGATGGCTACCAAGTTTGGCCTAAAAATGTATATGGCCTAAAGTTCAATTACTTTTTTTTAATAATTTATAAGGTGGTACTTTTGTGTAATCTTACTTTTAAATTTGTGGAATAAAAGCTTTTTCCTGTTGTATTAGCTTATTGTGTGATGTTTAAGTTTTTGTGTTCTCAAATGTGAACTGTCAACACATCCAACAACGTATGGAAAAGAGTTTTCTGCGAAGTCTTGGAAACTTTTCATTAATATTTGTTGCCATACCATTGATGGTCATGCAATTTCATTTTTTAAAACACACATTTTTTAAGGGTCTTATAAAAAAATTTGTGGGCAGTGCCTTTTCCAACATCAAAGCGGTCACTGATCAAGCGAAATGTTACTCCATTATTACTTAGCTTTCATAAGGTCATAATCATATTGTTCGGCTTTGATTAAAAGAAGACCAAACTAGCCTAAGGGCTTATTTTGAATATCCTTAAAATATTACAATATTTACCTGAAATATTGACCGATTTATTTGAAAGTGGGCGAACGATATATCATTTAGATATATCTTTACTATATAAACCTACTCCAGAATTTTTGGGCTTCGTGTGTTGTTGGCACATACGTTTTGTAGCCGTGTGCACTCATATTTTTATTTCTTAATTTTAATCTCTTTTGTTGATTGCACAACTTTCTTTCATATTTGCTTTCATCTTAATTAAGAAATAAATTTATTATTAGCTTTTCCATTTGTAATGCTTAAGAGTTTGAAATTTTTAAGCAAATGATAATTTATTTGTGTTTTCGTATCAAATCAGCATCAGCTGTTTTTTATCAGCATCGCAAACTAAACACACATGCGCATCAGATGCAGCGCTGTGATGCCTTTCTGAACAAACCCACGCAGAATACCTTTAAAGCTGTTCAGAGCGTCTAAAATGAAATATAAACAGTGTCAGATTGGATATTTAGGAATAACATCGCAATATATTAAGATTCCACAGTTAAAAAATAAATATTTTATTAAAATATTTCACGTACTTTATGCTTGTTGAGAATTTACACAATTTCTCTCCTTTTTATTAAAAATAAATAAAAGTTTTTTCAGTGTTCAATTATTTAAGACGTGATCTGTGCATAACACAAAAAAACAAACAACACAAAACCTGTACCTGGACATTCTATATTTTGCAAACAATGAGTTCTATATAAAAACTTCATTTACTGCAACAATGTTGCAAACTGCTTTACATTGTTGTTAAACAACATTGTATAAATACATAAATTGTTGTCGCATTTAAGGCCATAACAGAAGTCACGTAGATGGGATGGGAAGCTGCAACTTGTTCTTAAAAAATAATATTTGCGATTTTAAAAACCGACTAAAGAGCAAAATATTTTAAATGGTTGTTGGCATGCAGGCGAAAAAAAATTAAATAAAACTTTTTACGAGTATTGTTTGATTAAAGTTCGAATGAAAATTGTTGTAATTATAATATTTTAAGTGGGTAAGACATCAAGTAATTTTTGAATTATTTATTTTGAAGACAGTCTTTATTTAACTTCATACTCTTTTTACAGAGATTCTCAACTGTTTTTAAAATTCTTCAGATGATCCTGGAAATACGCTTCTCAAAACAGAAGATAAAGTAAATGCGCCAGCTTGCAACTCATTTTCATTTTGAAAATATTTTACTGCTTATAGTTTTCACCACAAAAAGTGGAAAAAGGGTATAAATAATTTTATCATTCCGTTTGTAGTTTCCGACCCCATTAAGTGTATGTATTGTGACTCCTTGTGCATAGCGAAGTCGATTGAGCGATGTACGTTTGTTCGTCCGTGTTAGCGTTGAAATCAAGTTTGCCGAGGCGCTAGATCAGCTAAGAAAAATTTAAATACTCTATCGATCAGATGTAGTGTCGGAAGAGGTGCCATTGGAAATTAGTAAGATCAGTCCATGTCCTTCGACGCAGCGGGCAAAACACCACGCCTACTTTTAATATTTCTATATAATTTGGAAAATGAAGTAACTCCAATCAAAATCAAAATATATATAAAAATATATTTGGGATGATAGAGAATTAAAAAATAAGCAAAAATTATCAAGTGAAAAAATTGGCGCTTGCCCATACTTCCCGACTTACGGGCCTCTGAACTTTTCAAATTCTTTTAAATATCAATTAAAGCTTTTGTTAAATGATTAACCCACTAAGGGGCGATGGCATTTTTGTGTACAATTATTTATAGTTCCTAATATTTTTCATAATTTTAAGGTCTCTGTCACCCCAATATTTACCTTTTTGATTTATGAATTAAGCACTTTTACTTGTTTTATTCATTTCTGTTATTAGCCGTTACAATTCAAAATCTTTTCAGAGTTCTGCAGGCACAAATATAAAAAAGCCAACATTAAAATACAGATAGAGTTGATATTTTTTACCTTTTTTAAAGTTGGTTAATAATAAAATAAAATTTATTCAATTCACAAACTTCTTGTGTTGTTATATTAAAATAAAATAGTAACAAGTGTTGTATGTTTTTAGTATATTAAATTCACTCTTGGGACAAAGACTTCATCAGAATAATAACTTTACTTTATTTATAATTGTGTATAATTTTCGTATATTTTCTTTTACAAATCCACCTAATTTGAAGTAAAATTTTATATTGATTTTTTAATTTGATTTCATAATTGAAATTAATAATTTTTTTTTTTTTTTTGATTATCATTAATCAAAAACGAAAAGTGTAACTTAAAAGAAGATTAACAACTCAAGAGAAGTTATAAGATGAACATCGTATAATTGAGTTTATTTCCTTTGGGTTCCAAGCAACAACATCAAAATCTGAAAACGTTTTTTATCATAATTCTTTTTACATATGATAACTATGTTTGGAGAAGTATTTATGATAATGAACCTTAGTTAAATATTAAAAGCCTCCTTGTTGTAGCCTGAGTTTCCCACAATCTCTAAATTGAAAGTTTTTATCCCATAACCAGTTTATTTCAACCCTAAAAGTTACATTTCGGCATTAACATAAGTAAACCTTTGTTTGCTATACCCTTCACCACAGGTCTAAGAAGGGATTGTAATTCCATTTGTGATTTCTACAATATTCATTTCTGACCCCATAAATTAAACATATTTTGACTTCTTATGCATAGCGAAGTTGATTGAGAGATGCCCGCCTGTCCGTCCGCGATCGGGTTGAATTAACTTTGCCAAAGCACTAGATGAAAACTTAAGTATGCTGATCGATTACACATAAATTCGAAAATTTTGCTATTGAGAGCTAGCAGAATCGGTACTTGTTCTCTGAGGCAGCGGGAAAAACATTACGCCTGCCTTTAATTTTTCCATGTCATTTGGAACAAATCAAGTTTAGTGAAGTAACTTCAATCAAAAAAAGAAATATAAGCGGCGATAGAGCATTAAAATAAGAAAGAAACATCAAGTGGAAAAATTGGCGGTCACCCATATTTCTCGAGTAGAAAAGTACGATTTTGCAACATACTTTTTAAGATATTAATATGAGTAACATTTTAAAGCTTTTGAAGAGATCTTTCAGGAAATACTAAGCTTTAAAAAAAAATACTTAACCCATTAATAGCCGATGACACTTTTATGTAAAATTTTATATTTGTAGTATTTAGTTTTTTCTTTCTTTTTTTTAATTCTTTTAATTCTTTCTCTTGTTGTTTCTTGATTGGAGTTATTTTACTAAACTAGATTTGCATATGTATATGATGAAGGTTATATAAATTCGGTGTAGCGGAATAAAGCACTCTAACTTGTTTTGTCTGTAACTCACACGTGTAAATCACTTCTCTACGGGAACACCATATAATTTTGTATACTTGCTATTGCTATAGTGAACTGTCTGTAAAGGTTTGAAAAAAGTCATTATTTTTTTTGTTTTTTGGCGATCATAATAATAAAAAGTGAGTAAAAATTTAAATGTGTGGTGGCAGACGGGCAGACATTGTGGTCATAAAATTAGGGTAAGATTTTTACCCTTTGAACCAGAACCCTCAAGGGAGATTTTACACAAGTCAGGACAGTCGGATTCATATTTTAAGTAATTAAACTGTTCAAGTATAAAGGCAATAGATAAGAAACAATTCTCACGATTAGTTAAAATGTGCATAACAAATTTGCAAATTTACCATTAAAATATGAATTCGTATTAAAAAAATATGTATTTTTCTTTTTTACAGAAAATAAACCATTTGAAATTCGTCTTCCTTTTTATTGCTCATAAAACTTCATGATTTGCAACTTGGGCGGTAATTATTTTGCATCTTTTCTTAGTGTTTAAAAAAGAAGAAGAACAACTTGTAATTTTGTTTTGCAGAGAGAATAAAAAAAAGATTTTTATAGTTATTTATGTTGCTTATTTCCAACAGACACATAAATTTTTACGATCATTTCAAAGTTGTTAAATTTAAAAAAAAGAGTAATAAAAAATAGAAAGTTAATTTTCTTTGTTTTTCTTTTGGCATTTTAAATTCTAGGAAACTCTACAAAAAATATTGGCAACTTTAAATGGAAACGTTTCCAATTGATTTATTTAGATACAGTTTTTTTTTTAATTTAACACAGAGACTAAAAAAGGTTAGAAGTTAGTAACTTTGTTTAAATTAGAAACAATTAAAACGGTAATTAAATAAAAATTATTTTTCATTTTGCTCTCTGCTAATATTAAGTACACGTGAAAGGATCTGTGCTGGGCTTGGTTTAACTTTTGCCAAAACAAATTGTTGTGTGTTCCAAATTTTACGCATGAAAAATTTTTTTATTTTTCTATTTGGTCATTATCATGAATCTTTGAATTATGGGTCACTATGACAGATTTCATTGTTGTATATCTTTAATTTACGTTTTGCGACGTTACCAAACCTCTTAGCTGCTGGAACTGGTTATTTCCCATGGTGTTTGTTATTCCATTTCAGTTGATAATTAAACGTATGCGAAGTAAATTGGCTGTCTGTTATTTAAAAAAAAAATGTCAAATGTTCCCTTTTGTTCTTAATGAGTTCTGACAAATTAGAGTAAAACACTAAAATTAAGACTTTCTGCCTCAGGGTTTAACTGCAACAAGTTGCGTCAGTTCCTACTAACGGTTTGAAGCCGCCACATTTCCAACAATTGTGATTTGCAGACAACTGTTGTGCTATTTTGAATCGTAATCGCCAAAGTTAAACGTTATTTCACTCAACTTTTCGCGACGGAAGCAATATACGGGCATGTCACAAAACTCAATTCCGTTCGAAAGTGGTTTCAATTCCTAAGATTGGTTCTTCAGAAAACGAATAAATTCTCCAGAATGACACGACTGTTAAATTTCGAAATGAAAATGATTTTCTTTTTGCGGTTTTTACATTTTTGTTTTGTTTTTTATCCTTATTTAGATGACCCTTTGGTGTGACCAATGTTGCTATATTAAAATTAAAAAGTCGATATACATCATTTTCAATGAACGAAATCTCTTGAAATCTGAAGAAGGAAAAAGAAATGCTATTTGAATGGTTAAAAAAGACACAAAATTATGACAATAGAATAACACAAGAAAAACTACAAACATCGATGCAAACGAGGGAGCAAAAACATAAATTTCAACAAAAAACATTGCTACACACGAAGCAACATTAGGTGGAACAAGCTCATATTTCCTCTAATGGTTTCTCGTGAGGATTTTGTTGAACTATTTTATTTTAAAATAACCTTTTTTACAACTACAGCTTTTTCTAAGTTTCAATTCATTTTTATCGACTTCTTAAAAACAGGAAGTCCTATGTTTGAATGTCAGCTCTGGTCAATAATATTTACACAACATACATTTTTTGACGCATTTCAAAAGTAACTTAAACTCATTGTTGTAATAAAAAAAAGAAATAAAAAATAACTATTTTTTCTTAAATTTATTAGCTCAATACAGAAAATGAATTAACTGTGAGACATAATTTTATTTTGACTACCTTTTATTGTTGCCAGGATTGCTGATATTTCAGAAAATTTCTAATTTCTATTGAAAAATAAAAATCCAGCAATTTGCAATTTTTTATACCCTTTACCACAGGTGAAAAAAGGTTATGTCTAAGTCATTCCGTTTGCATTTTCTACAATATCCATTTCCGATTCCATAACGTATATAAACTCTGAGTTCTTATACATTGTGAATGACCAATTGAGCGATGTCCGTCCATGTACAGATTATAATCAATTTTGCCAAGACGCTAGATGCGCTAGAGAAAACTGAAACACACAAATCGATCAAAAATAGTTTTGGTATTGAAAATCGTTTAAATTGGTCCTTATTCTTCGATGCAGCGGCCAAAATACCACGACTGCCTCTAATTTTTCTATATCATTTAGAACAGTGAAAAAACTGCAATCAAAAACAAAAACAAATATGTGGGGCAATAAGGAGTTTAAAAATAAGAAAAAAAAACATCATGTGAAGAAATTGGCACTCGTCCATATTTCCCAAGTTACGAGCCTCTGATCTTTTAAAATTTTTTAAAATATCAGTACGGATATCATTTAAACGCTTTAGAAGAGATCTTTCAGGAAATACTTAAAATTTTTTAATAACAGAGCCGATGACATTTTTATGTAAATTTTTTTTTTTTTTAATTCTCTGTCGTCCCAATATTTGTGGTTTCAATTGGAGTTACTTTACTAAATAATTCTTGCATAAAAACCGACTTCAAAACAGTGAAACTTAAAATCATATTTCTTTAGGAAGGTTATTATACATTAACTATATTATATTCGAGAAAGATTGCGTCAGGATTTTTTCATGTCGTAGAACAAAATATGAATGCAGATTAAAAAAGAAAATTCAGCAGCTACCTGGTCACTCTCTATTTTTTACACTTTTAATTGCTGACAAAGAAAAACAAAATTTGTTTAAATTCTAAGCGTTAATCTATAACTGTTCAAAAGATTGGCTATATACAACAAATTACAATCATTTAATTTCTTTAATTTCTTATTTTAAATATTTATACTTGATATAGTAATGGACATTCTGCCTAATTTTCGAAAGCTTGTCTGTAACGGTTTCAAAGATAGGGCCGTAAAAGGTCAAATTACATTAGTTATAGAAACACCCTTTAATTTCTTATTTCAAGTTTGCTACTTGGTTAAGCAGATTTAACAATAACGGTTCTATGCAAATTTCAATCAACTGTCTACAACTGTTCAACAGTTTGGTCATATACATCAAATAACAGCAACTATTGTTACACCTATAATTTATAATTTTAAATATTTAAAATTACTTCCTAATATACCAGACAAAGTTATGAAAATTCCTTTTGATTTTCAAGTGTTTGTATATAACGCTTCAAACGATAGGATCATATAGGTCAGTTTACAGGTTCTTTGAAAATTTCAGCTGTCTGTCTGTAACAGTTCAAAAGTTTGGCCACATACATCAAAGTACATTAACTTTGTACATAAATTTTCGAGCGCTTGTCTATAACGGTTCAAAAGATGGGTGCATATAAGTCAATTTATGTCACCTATCGGGACACCCTTTAATTTTAAGAACTAGTTTTGTATTACTTTTTGCTATTGGGAGCTAGAGTAATACGCATTTTTTTTTTTTTTTTTTTTGTTAATTTTAAAGAAGCATAATTAATCAAAAAACATAAAATTTTCAAAATCGGTTCAGAAATGACTAAATTCCGCAGGTACAAACATAGAAAAAGCAACATTCAGTCGAATTGATAACCTCCTTTTGTTTTTAAAGTCCGTTTAGAAGGTTGACATATGGTGGACGGTATATAAGACTCGGCATAGCCGAATATAGATCTCTTACTTGTTTTTACATAAATTCTATATATTTAACTAAAATAGCGAAAATTAAGGGCGGCTTATGAAGAAAGGTTTAACTCCCATTTTTTTCGTAATTAAGCTATTTTAGTGGTTCCAGAGAGGCATTTCGTCACAAAAATTTAATGCAATAGTATTCGAAGTCTGGGTTTATAAGCACTTATATTTTACTTATTGAATTTGGATTATTACAAATTCTGTTGTGTTTTTATCTTCTATAAAATTGCAAGCACACTGATGCTATAAACATAATGAAAGTCTACCGTCCATCGACTACCGACTACAAAAGTAGCCAAGTCGCCAGCTACTTAATTCTTTTAACGACTACCGACCACTAACTAAAAAAAATAAACATCTGTTTAGACATATGTATTATAGTTAAGCAAAACAACCAAAAAAACCAAAAAAATGTGCCAAATAAAAAGTAAATGAAAAATGTAAACAAATGAACTGATGATTCTTATTTTTCAATGGTGCCACTATAATAGTTTTTCGCGTTTTTATAAGCGATATTTAATGTATTGCGTTTTTAAAACCACCAATTCACGCATTTATTGTATTGGCAGCACTAATCTGTTTTTTGTAGTCAAGGAAAATAGAAATTAGCCTAACAGTCCACCCTAAATACGGGCGTTAGGCACGACGTAATTTAGCGTCTAGTTTTTACGCTGTAATGTGTAACTTAAATAAGAGCGCCAACGTTGTGAAACGAACAGTATTGTTTACTTATCTTATTTGCTAAAAACCACAAAATTAAAATAATTAAGAGAGATAAAATCGCGAAATTGACCTTAAAGTAGCTGTAATGTCATTACTGTTGGAAATACTTTTGTATATACCACAAAAAAAAAAAAAAAAAAACAATAACAACACTTCTTTTGCAGCCAACCTCACTTTTTACGCGCGTCAAAATTGTATTTTTCAATTGTTCAACGTTAGCGTCGCGCTATTTGGGTTGGTCTCATACATTTTGTATGGGCATGAGAATTTTTGACAGTTAAATAACGTCTTACGCTCGTATTTAGGGTGGACTGTAAGTTGGCTAAGCTACAAAAGTAGCTGTTTAGTCGGTAGTCGTGTAGCGGCTAAAAGAATTATTCTCATAAGCACGCATGTATTCTATATTTCACATCTTGTAGTCGATGGTCGGTACTCTTGATTGTGTTTATAGCATGTAGCACGTATAAAAAAAAAAACAGAAAATTAACTTCTGTTGCACTGTTGCCAATTAATTTTGAGGTAAATCAGTAAATTACACAAGAAAAAGTAAAAAGAGCGGTATACAGTTCTCTATTTATAGAAAAAACTAATGACATTAATGAAAAACAAAAAATATTGGACACAGCATATTATTTTTAAAATTATTTCCATTCTTAGTACATTATTTTTACATTTCTAATTATTATAATACCTCAGACTTTTTAAATTTAGCCAATAAAAGTTTGTCTAATACATTCACTTATATTTCTGTTCAAAATATTTAAATCACAAAAATTACTTCTAAGGCATAATTTTGATATTATATGACCGCAATTAATGGTAAAGATTATAGTTAATCAGATACATTTTTATCCTTTTTCAGCTTTCTTTATATCCAGTTACAATTTCACTTTTTTCTATTTGAATTATTTCTTAGTAAATAAGTTATTTTGGATTTTTACTTTCTTTGATATAAAGTTTTGAAAATTTCATCTATTTATTAAAATAATAATTCTAAAAGATATTCTTGGCTAAAAATTCTTTACCGGAACTTTACAAAAATCGACAGCTTCAGTAAACGCAAATTAAAAATTCCTTTATGAATAGTTCGTCAAATGTGGCATCATTGCGCTGTTGTTAAAATTGTATTCTCTATTACGTCTTTTGTCTCTTCTTTAATTTTGCTAATATTTTTACTCTCTAAAATTGCATACACATATACATACTTATGTCAACATTGTACAATGCTGGCAGTGAGCCGCCGCCGATGTAAACTTTTATTTTCTTTTACTTAAGATAATGATTTAATAAGTGAATTTCTTTTGAATTAAAAACAGCAATTTTTTTTTTTTTTGAGTTAAGAGATTATTATTATAACAATTTTAGGTTGCTTTTGATATTAAGGTAAAGTGAATGTTAAAACTTATTAACATTCAATTTATTTAATATTAATTTGCATAGAGCTAAAAAGCAATGTTCCATAACAACTTGGCGGCTCTTAACGACCTTGCACTTTTATCTTTGTTATTTGTTAAATTTCCGCCGTCGCTTTTTTAAGTTCGAAATTGATCTCTTTGCTAAATGCCACATATTTTAAACCTTAAAAGGCAAAAGAAAATATTATAATTTATAATATTTAAAATAACGTACTTACAATAACATCATCTAAAGTTAAAAATTTTGTTGGCAATTGAAATTAATCTGAACTTACAACGAAAAAACAGAAAAATAGGCCCTGCTTACATAGTTTATTCTATGCCTATAATAGTCTTATGTAAAAAAAAAATACAAATTTTGAAGTGAATTACGAGAAAGTCCCCTTTAATGCTTTATCTCTAAAGTAAATTATATCTATCTAATGCGTTCTCAGATAAGATAATATAACAAATAAGTTTGGACTGTTTGTTGCTAATCTTTAATGCCTCTTTGTATGAAAATAAATAAGACATGTTTTAGTTAAAAGTGCAACTTTATTGAAAATTATCGTTCTTAACCGTTTTAATGTATGTCATTTTATATTATCTTATGTTAGTTTAATGTCATATTTGTATCAACACCACAGCACTTGTTTAGAAAAAATAAATTTTTTTTAAACAAACTTTGTATTTCTTCAATGGTTTGTGTTGCTTTTCCACAGCTTGCATTTTTTTCGCACATTTTCCGCGCCCATTTATATGAACCTATTATATTACGGTCGATACTCATTACTTGAAGCATGCCTTCCTTAGCGGACCAATGCTCTGAATTCCGTCTCAGACAATTCTCAAAAGCATATTCTGCTAAATCGGTGGCATTAACCTTTAAAGCTAATTGACCAAATTTGTATAATGTTGACACATCGGTGCTGTCTATTAAGATGGCAGAGATGTAATGCTGTAGCGCCGACAAATACTCGCAACGTTTCTCCAATATAAAAGCAATATTTTTATGACAATTATACTTTATGATACAGAGTTTAGTTTTAGGGTTAATTTCAACATTCTCATTCAATATGTTAGTTTGAAGTAATTCTTGGAGCAAGTTTAAACACAAATCAATTTCTCCCTCTGATTTTAGTTTAAGTGCGCGAATGTATTCGTTCTCAGCAATAGTTTCCTGAACTTCATCGGCAACAACATTGACAACCGTTTCATCTTCATCATCATCTGTGTTGTTTAAAGCAACAATTTTTATCATACTCGAATTTATTGTAATTGTAAATTAAATATAACAATAGTTAGGGTTGGTAAAACTTGTATTATTTATTTATTTGTTAGAACATGAGCACAAACGTAATCGGTTTCCCGCTGGCTATCTCTCACCATTGAATACCAACGAACAACTAATCGCTCTTGCTCTCTCTCTCAACATTCATTTATTAGCGAAAAGCGTTTGTAGAGTTACCAGACTTATTGCACGCCAAACACTTATTTTTAAGTTATTAATTTTTATTTTATTCTTTTTAAATATCAAATTAATTTTATCATATTACACATAAATTAATCCTCTTTTACCGTTTTTAATCTCGTTGCTGTAAGTTCTCGATTATTATAGCTGTTTAAATTAAATTATAAGCTAATGAATAAATTCTATTTATTTAGTTATTAGAACGTAAAAAATTAACGATTTAGAAGTTAAATCAACTGGCTGCATTCTCTTAAGAAATTTGTTTTATTTTGGAACAAAAATTTATTTAGCTTCAAGACCTTCTGCTTTTTGTATAATGTACGGTCTTTTCAGAGTTTTAGAACTAAATTTAACATAGATTTTTTACTATTTTTTTTAATTCTTTACCTAATCAAAGCAGAGGACATCCTTGGATGTAAAAGTAGAACTTAATTTTTTTTTTTTTTTTTTTTTTTGATTGGAATTACTTCACTGAACTAGACTTAAGACTACCTTTTTTTTAACTTTCGTTGGTACTCTTACAGAAGGATGGTGTTTATGTATGTAAGATTCGGCAAAGCCGAGTAGTTATTAGAAATTTATATTTTGATTGCTTAGGATCACTTTTAACTGAAATTAGAAATAATGAAGTAATTTTTTAGTGTATTTATGTATCGCTGACCTCAGACAGAAAAACCCTAACTCCGTAATTTTACAGACATACAATAATTAAGTGCTTTTAAAAAATTATTATTTTTACTATTGTGATACACTTTTGTAGCCAAGGCGAATCAAGTACCAGGTGCCAGCGTAGGCGAATTCAGTATTTTTTGCTGGTATACACGACTGTCAAGCTCAATATATAAAAAATATACACAAATTTTTTATATATGGAGTTTGACAGTGATGTACGCCAGCAAAAAATACTGAATTCGCCTACGCTGCCACCTGGTAATCGATACGCCTTGTTTGTAAGTTAATTTCGTAAAAATCAGAGTAAATGATTTTCCACGAACGAAGTCTTTTTTTCCTATTTTTTTATCCCAAGTTTATTTGTTATTTAATTGTTTATTATTTACAAATAAAATGATTAAAGTTATATGTATCTGGTAACTCTGTTCACCTCATTACAGGCCCTGCGCAAAAAATATTATTCTCTTTAATTTATAAGTTAAAACAATGATTTTCAACTGATTTGAAACATAAACAAAGCCAACCCCAGTATAAAATTTTTATAATTTTTGCGGTTAAAATTTAGCGTTTTTTTCCTTTTTTTAATTTAAGTCAACTGTCTGTGTTTATCAATTCAATTAAGAATTTTTATTCAATATTTATAGCACTTTTTACAACAAGTATTTATGAATATTTAATAACAACAAATGAAAATTAAAAGGGGCTTTAGGAACATCTAAAAAAATATAATTTTTGAGAAAATCATGTAAAATTATTCGCTATACAGCAATTCATATTGTAAAAAAATTCAGATTAATATCTCTTATAATCTCCACATTCGAACGAAAATACTGACATACATATGAATTAAAAACTATGAACCTCTATACAACTCTTATCAGTTTTTTGTAAGTGGACAACAACAACTATACCTCTCGTATAGTTTGTTAGTTCCCAATAATGCATTTTAAAAGACTCTAAGCGTAAACAGCAGATCGTAAGTTCGGATCTCACAAGATCCTATAGCAAAACAAAAAGCAATTGTGGATAATTTAGTAAATGCGCCTTTTAAGTAAACAGAAAAACTTTAGTTCTTCTGTGTAAAAGGAGAAAAGAGCTCGTTTAATAACCAAAATATTATGAGTTCGAATCTCACACGTGTCGTAGAGTATTGTGATAATTAAGCAAATAAGCCTGCAACAAGGTGTATATTTGGTAAGCAAGATAACAAACCCTACAATTAAAAAAACAAGTAAAAATATAGCAACATGAAGAAAAAAAGCTCTTTTTAAGCTTTTAATAGGTTTTTTTCGGCAACAGTATACACTTCTTGCCTTCCAACCTTAAAAAAATAAATATTAATGTTAATTCATATTCCTTAAAAGTTACTGCGAAATAAAACCATTATTTTTAAAAGTAAATAAATAAGATAAAAGCAAACGTGTAAAGAATTTTTTTAAAACCTTGACTAAAGTCTGATTAAAAAAAAATAAAAAAATAAAACAAAAAGTAAAAACTCAAATTATTTGAAAGTTAAATAAAATTTTGATTAATAACAATAAAATTTTAATGCAGTTTAATTAATTTTTGGCGAGATATTGTTAAAAACTTGAAGTTTATACATACAAAATTTGTGTAACGAATACAACGTGATATATTACAAATAGGTTGAGATAGTGGTCTATCTAGGAGGTTGTTCTTTTTGTGTTACCTGCATAATAGAAGAAAAAATTGGGATAAAAAGAATATATAGAAAGAAGAGCTTCAAACGAAGAGGAAACGTTTAATTAAAAAAGAAAAAAGGCTCGTCCGTCAGGACATATTATTGCTCAAAAGACCGTGTCGAGTCAACTGGGTAATAAACTGCAGATGCTCTAAAAAGAACTAATCCTACTCAGATAAATTATGGAATAGGCTCCGAAAATACCGGTGCTACTCTGCATGTCTTCTTATTTTCCTTATTTTAGTAGATTCTGCTAAAGCCACTTTCTTCGCATGGAATCCAATTACTGCAGCTAAAGCATCCTTAGAAGTACAGCCGATTTCATCAGACTTAATGCGGGCCACTCAAACCCAGACAACAAACCCATAATTTATTTTCGTTGAAATTTCTTATTTTACAAACAAGTTTTAGAGGATGCGACTGTTATATCTGTCGTAATTAATATGAATACAAATTATTTTTGTTACCTTTAGATAATTAGCGTGAAGTAGAATTAAAATAGAAAGACATTGAGCAGCTTTTTTTATATCCTTTACCACAAAAAGTTGAAAAAGGGTGTAACTAATTTTGTCATTCCGTTTGTAATTTCTACAATATCCATTTCTGACCCCATAAAATCTATATATTCTTACTTCTTATGCATAGCGAAGTCAATTGAGCGATGGCCGTCCGTGTTAGTGTTGAAATCAAGTTTGTTGAGGCATTAGATCAGCTAGAAAAAATTTAAATACGCCAATCGATCAGACAAAGTGTCTAAAGAAGTGCTATTGTAAATCAGCAAGATCGCTCAAGTCCTCCGACGCAGCGGGAAAAACGCCACGCCAACCTCTATTTTTTCTATATCATCTGGAACAGTGAAGTAACTCCAATTATAAAACAAATATACGGAACGATAGAGAATTAAAAACAAAGAAAAAAAAACATAGAGTGAAAAAATTGACGCTCGTCTATATTTTCTGAGTTACGCGCCTCTGAAATTTTTAAAGTTTTTTAAATATCAGTAAGAGTATCATTTTAAAGCTATTGAATAGATCTTTAAGGTAATGCTAAAATTTCTTAAAAATGCTTAATCCATTAAGAGGCAATGGCATTTCTATTTAATTTTTTAACTCTCCGTCACCTCTATAATTGTTTTTTAATTGGAGTTACTTTACTAAACTAGATTTAGATAAATGGCGAAGCGTATATAAGATTCGGCATGGCCGAATATAGTACTCTTACTTGTCTTATCAATGTTTTTTCTATATAATGGGTTTTATAAAACAAGATGAGTTAACATTACTGTTCAAGACGCAAAGTTTATGCTCTTATTTCTATATCAGTTAGCTAGCGTTGTGCTTTACCCGCTGATTAAGGCGTATGGATGTTACTCATTCGATAAAAGTTTATGAAAGTTAATTACATGTGCTATGAAGTAAAACAGTCTTGAAGAGAAAGGATCAATATATTGTACATTTCGTTTACGCTTTAGAGCGTCATTTACATGTAAACAGTAGAGTCTCAATAGATTGTAATCTCAAGCGACCAGAGGTTTTCTACTATATATCGAGATATCGGATTAACAGGGTTCGAATATAAAAAATAATACGATATGACGAGGTTTTTCAATTTATTTAATAAACACTTAATAATCTTCCAATATGTAAGAAAAATAAAAATAAAATAAACGAAAAGTTGTTTATTTTTTATTTTAACTTCGCTATTCCTGTTTTGGTTGATGATTCTAGTAAAAGGTTAAAAGGATTTTGTTTTTAAATAAAGTACGTACGAATTATCGGATAGAACGAAATTTATAGGATTTCTATCATAAAACCTGATTTTTCAATTGACTGTTAGTTTTTTTCGATTTACCGTGATGGGAGCTATCGCCATTTGATATATTTACTTTGTAGTTGCGAAAGTAAAAGTTTATAGATAGTTGGCTAATCCTATAAAAGTTTATTTATTTTAAAAAGTTGCACTTAACTGCTTAATAAACCGTTGTAGTAAAAACAGAAACCAAAAGAAATTTTAACTTGGGCCCCTTGAAAAAAAAAAGTTATTTTAGGTCTGTCAGGTTGTTTTTGACTTTTTAAAGCAGTGATTTTCAAGCGGTGGGTCGGCTTTAAAAAGGTTGAAAAGCAGGGGTGCTTTAAAGTATTATGCTCGTGACAAACTAAATTGCACTGTGGGGCCGATAGCAACGTAAATGAAACTCTTAATACAACTTTTCACTACTGTTTAGATTTAAAGTTTCACGAGCTTTTTAATGTTTTTACTGAAGGCAATTTTTAGTTTCTCTGCTAAAAAAAAAAAACAAAGGAAAAACTTACTTGCTGTTCCTAACGCATCTTTCACCTTAAAAAAATAATTAACTTCAATAAAAGTTTTTCAAATTGGGCTCGGTTTTTTTTTGTCTTTTAGCCGATCTAATATGAAGCAAAACAATTTGTAAAAATTGTTAAAGCTTTTCATTATGTAAAAATGGATGTAGGAAGCCGTCCACAGGTATAAAAGTTTTAGATATCCAGGATTAGACATAAATTATATTGGCAACACAAGCCAACCATCCTAAAAGCTCGACGCAAGTTTATAACACCGACGCCCTTCTCTGGAATACCGAGTGGTTATGTTATGGAAAAGACTCAACACCCATCCCTGGAAAGCTCTAACTGAAATCAGTTAGGCTTTGCGCTTTATGACTTCATCTCAGTATGGGACCAACACACTTTTGTCACTTAACCAGAGTGATCTTTTGAATCACTTATTAAATATTAAAGTTTCAATAAGCGAAATATGTTTCATAATAGAGATGGTCCACTTGCGCCACATAGGACCATAGTACCAAAGTGTTACTTTTATTACGATTTACTTATTTTCCGATCAGTGCCCTTTTGCATTGTAAATTGTTATATCCAATTTTAATTGTTTGTTTATTTCTTACTTAATTTGATGAAATTTTATTTCGTTTTGTTTACTTTTCTTATTGTTTTGGTTTTGTTTTCATTTATTAACTGTTAAATCACAAGTTGTGAAATTCATTCACCTTTTCATTTGTTTTTCTTATTTTATTATAAAACGTTTTGTATCTGTCTATCTGCCATTCGTCTCTTTGTTTTGTTTGCATGTTGTTGTTTATTTGTAAAGAGACCAAATAAAATAAATAAAAACAAAAAAAATGAACCATACAAACAGCAAAACAAATTCGTAAACACAGAAAGTAAAATACAAAAGAATTGTGCTTCATTTAGGCAGACTTATTTAAGAAGCTACTTAAATGAAGCTTTGGTAAAACCATATACCACATGGAGGCAGTGGCAAATTCATTAATTTTCGACGTTACTAATAGTTTTATGCGTATTATGGGGAAATCATGTATCAGGTGGTGGCCTTGGCGAATTCATAAATTTTTGGCGTTGCTAGAAATACCAAGGCGAATTAATAACAGGTGGCTTTGACAGCCCAAGTGACTTTTCTTGATTTGTTCTTCTTCGAATGTTAAAAGTTATTATTTTCTATTGTATAAAATTGCACAAAAAACGTGCATATTTCTTTCGCAGTGTAGTATTCATTATCGCCGTTAGTCTAGCAGTTATTAGTTCGCCTTGAGAAATATCAAACTTTATATAACAAAATTTACCCAGATTTATCACATATCGAGTTTGACATTCCTAGCAATGGCGAAAGTGAAGGAATTCGCCGCTGCCCCCAGCTGATACATGGTTTCGCCATGAATACAGCTGTACGCAAAAGTTGTTAAAATAGTACTTAGATCAGTTTGAGATGACTGAAATATAAAAACTTCAAAACAAAGAAAGTTTAACGTACTGAAAAAGGATACTCAAGAGTTTTGTAAAAATCCGTCAGTTATATAAAATTTATTTTAGCACAAAAACCGAAAATAATAATAGTAATTTCTTTCTATCATTAAATACTTCGATTTTAGAATTAAGAGCCCAAGGAAATCAAAGAAGCGATTAAATTTATTTAAACATTGACAAACGCTCACAAGGAATAAAAACTCTTTGTGATATTTAGTTAACGCAGTTATTTTAAAACATCTTTTAAACATCATCGTTTATTTAAAAATATAGCTCTGAATGACTTATGAGCTACAGATTGTAGACTAGTTGGGCCCAGGACTACCACAAAAAGATTGGATATGAGAATTTGATAGCCAATAACCCTTAATGTCTTATGGATTTACTTATAGTCCCCAGATATGAAAGAAGAGGCAAATTCAAAGTTAATTTCCACGAACTGTTAAAAAAATTTTGTTTTCCTTTTTCAAAAAGTTGGACGAATTTAAAGGGTTTAATATTCTCAATAAAAATGATTTTGTCTGTCTGTTAAAAAGTATGTTTGGCATTACATAATTGCTTTAAATCCTTGTTCAGAGCATTAAATTCTCCTTCATTAATATAAAAAATAAATTTTTAAAACTAAATTGGCGAAGAACATTTCTTGAACTTTGGCATTACATCGAAAAACGTAGACAGTTTTAAGTGATAATAAGAGACGACCGACATTAATCGGTTGTATGCTACAGACAGTAGAGTGCAATAACAAAACAAAACCGGTTATAGTTGTTTACAGTTTTTATTTCGCCTTTGGAATTCCTTGACTCATGAGAGTTTTATTTTAACAAAAAATAACAACAATAACAAACTGCACAACACTCTTTACAATCACGAAATTGCCTATGAGTTTCCAATTTTTTCTTTCGAAATAAAATTGTTATGTTTAATAAAACCAATTTATAGAAAGATGAAGATCTCGATAGAAAAAGAAACAGTCTGGCGGCAAAGTACTCACTCAAAAACATAAAAAGGCAATAAACACTGGCCTTAATTAATAAATTTTATTTGTTTTTAATAACAACATATGTATGTATGTAAATTGTAACGGCTTTTCGCCAGTGCAAAGCAAATTTTACCAATAATAAAAATTATTCATTATAAATTTTGAGTTCACTTTAACAGCACTGGAAATGACTTCTTTGTTTTGTTGAAAATATATTTCAAAATATATTTTACTTTTGTATACTAAAATGCAAGAAAAAATAAATATTCAACTTTTTAACACAACTTAAGATCACGAGTCCTGAGTTTATTTTCATTTTTGTTGTTTACGTTAAATTTAACGTCTTTTGTTTTACGCATCAATCAGTCGCGTTCTATTTTGAAAATTTGTTTGAGTATTGTCATCTTCTTTCTCACTACAATTCACATGTATGTATGTATGTGTGTATGTAAATTGTGCAAATGTATGTATGTACTTCTCAGAACAGTCTTGTGCCGGTCAGTGCCGCAATTTCAGACTGCAAGAGACCGAGATGTCAGCTTCTTTTGATCTTAGTAATATTTCTAATGCACCGCAAGACACCTTCTTGTCTTTCTTTTAACTACCAAGATATAACCTTGCATTAGCTGCTTTATTTTTAGCATCAAAACTTAGTATGATCTAAGGCGAATTAATAACAGGTATACTGACGGCGAAAATAAATACGACACTGTGAAAGAAATATGTATGTACATTTTATTTTTGTAAAAACCGCCTTCGGCTGTCAAAAAACAAGAAGTACAATAGGAGAAATAGGAAAAATAAAAAAGTCACCTGGGGGGTTACTATGTAACTCGATTCGAAAGTTAAATATTACGAATTCGGATTTTTCCTACCAACTAACTCGAATTCGCAAATACATTTCCTACTTTCGAGTTGCCATATCCGATTATCGGATACTCATACTCTACTTTCGGATGTGTATCACTATGTATTTCGAATTTAGATGTCAAAGTCGGTCGAAAGTTGACATTTGTATTCGTTTGATGTTTAGTTAACGGATGATACAAAAAAAATCTTTAAGAAATCGAAACAACGATAGCAGACGCTGAAAAATTTAAGTATTTTTTAAATATATGTATATATATATATATATATATATATATATATATATATATATATATATATATATATATATATATATTGATTGATAAATGTTAATTCAAGTCTTTTTCAATAGGGAAAAGACTACGAAAAATTTAAATACCAAGCAAAGCCAATTTTAGATCATGCTCAACTTTATGACGGAGCATCCACAGTTGGCTAAGGGGTACATAAAAGCTGCGGCCGCCAAACAAGCCACCAATGATTTATGGGCACGATTGGTAGAAGACCTAAATGCAGCAGGTCCACTAATGCGGGAAGTGGTCGGTTGGAAAAAGGTAAGTAATTTATAGTTTGTCCATAAATTAAATTAATTTTTTCTCTTTAGGTTTGGGCAGGCTACAAGACCCACCTTAAGGCCAAATTGCGAAAGAACCGCATTAATTTTTCGGGCGCAGGCGTTGGTCCGGCGAAAATGTGTTCATTCACCGCACTTGAAGACGGTATGAGTGGGGTAAGAAAATTTGGAGCAAACAGTACCTACACAACTGGCGACGACACTGCTACGGGAACCAGTAAGAACGACGAGCAAGATGTTTACACTGTACATGATTACACGTGTAACCAACATGATATGGGGGAGACAGATGAATTGGTGTCTGCCCCTTCCCCACCGCGTTGTTCATCTCATCATCTGCTCGCACACCCATCACACCACGAGCACCATTCAATCGCGCTGTGCCGAAAAGCAAACATTGGTGGAACAGGAAGTCAATAATCAAATGGAGTACCACAAGCGCTCCATATCAGTGTTAGAAGAAATAAGTAGTAGTTTAAAATCTCTAGTTAAATACAAAAGAAGGCAAGTAGATATAGACGAGAAAAATTATAAGCTTGCAAAAAGGAAATTCGACCATGAACTTAAATTTGACGTTGAAAATAAAAAACTTTTTTTTATAAATTATTTTTAATTTGATTTCTTGAAGCTTGAGCTAAGGCTAAGAACTGATTTCTGTCTTTAAAATCTGAAACAGCGGTTGAGGTCCATTCCATATTTTCTTCATTATTCCATTTTTATAATAAACATATATTTCTTGTTAACTTTTATTTTCATTATTTTGATAGTTTTGATATTTTTGCGTAGGAAATACTGCCAACTTTTAATAGTATATTCGAAAGTACTGCCAAAAATAGTTCCAATTAGTGGCAGCACTTTTCCTTCGATCCGAAAGTGTTACATAGTAAGAGCTCAAATTCGGATCGAATACAACTTTCGAGTTGTTCGAACTTTTAAATCGAGTTACATAGTAACCCCCCTGGGCTGCTAAGGCCACCTGTTATTAATTCGCCTTGGTATGATCCGTCAGCATAAATTATTTTGGATATAAAACGTCAAGTCCAAACGAGCTGATCTAATTGAACTCTGAAGCATTTCAAATATTTACATGTTAGAGGTAGCCCAAAGGTAAGGAAAGCTTTTTTTTCATAAAAGAGAAGTAGCACTACAGGCTACAATGCCTATTTAATAGTGTAGCACGGTTACAGATTTTTTAGGAAAGGCATAGAGGGATAAAAGACAGGTGGTGAAAGTATATTTATTATTTTACTTCGCCGGCGAATTTACTATGTAAAAGTATCGACGAAGAAGGCTGCGTGCTGTATTGTTAAATAGGACATGTTGTCCATGGACTTTAAGTCGCACTCAAAAGTGACATAGTGTTCAAGAACATGAAAAATGTCACAATGTCCATGGATTCTGTGTCGGTTTTAGTATGGATTTTCTCCTCTATGGTATAACAAACACCGGTTTTGGTTAACTACGATTTTCTGCCAGCCACTTTATAAAAAGTTGCGTCTATTTTACATAGAATCACATAAAATATAATAACCTCTATTATCCATGGACGTTATGACTCTATGTTGGTGGACAATATGTCCTTGGACGTTATGACATGCCACTACCATAATTCAAGATTATAATATAAGAATTGAATAACATGATTTTTAACTATTTTCTATAATAATTGTTGTAATTGGAACCATATTGTCAAGATTTTCTTGTTTACCTTTATTTGAGCATTTTTAACTGACTTTAAAAAAAAGGAGATTATCAATTCGTCTGAACGTTGCTTTTTTATTATACTTGCGCCTGAAGAACTCAGTCATTTTTGTACCAATGCGAAAATTTCTTGGTCCTATGGTTAAAACCCATCATGATTTTAAAAATTAAAGGATGTTCCCATACAACATATATGTTTTTTGCTTGTGTTATTAACTGTAAAAGGCGCCATTTTAGAATTTCAAAAAACTGCATATCACTATAGCTTTTCAAAGCACAAAGTAACACAAAAATAAATGTAAAAATTAAATGGTGTCCTCATAGGTGACGTAAATTTTCCTATATGGGACTGTCCTTTGTACCGTTGTAGATAAACGCTTATATTCAAAATTATAAATTAAAGGGTGGCCCAATAGTTCGTTCAATTTTAAGTATATGACCCTAATTTTAAACAGTTGTAGACGGACAGTTGAAACTTACAAAGAACGTGTGTTGCTTAGTCGGCTACAACAGCAAGTACACAACTTAAATTTAAAAATTAAAGGGTATTTCCAAAAATTGCTGTTAATTAAACTATGTGACCCTAACTTTTAAATTGTTATGGCAAACGCTTGCAAATTGCACAGTTTGTCAATGAATATGATCATTATAATAACAAGTATAAATATTCAAAATTATAAATAAAAGGGTGTACTAATAGTTCGTGTATTTTGACAAATATGACCAAACTGTTAAGCCGTTAAAGACATGCGGTTGAAATTTTTAAGATCCGGTATTGCTAAGGCCGTTACAACAGCAAGAACAAAATTTTCATTTGGATATTAAAAGTTGCTTCTACAGTTGACGCAATTTGATGTATACGGCCAAACGGTTGAACTGTTGTAAACAGACGGTTGAAATACAGAAAGAAGCTGTATTGATAAGTTCGCTATAACTACAAGTATAAAACTTGGAAATTAAAGGGTGTCACAATGAGTAACATAATTTGATGTTTGTAGCCAAACTTGTTTTGTTTTGGGGTTGGTTTTTTTTTCAAGAATTATTATTTACAACTTTGATTTTTTTATTATATTTTATATAAATTATTGTGATTCAATATATCTACTTTAATAAGCGCTTTTAAACTAACCGATTGCCTATTATAAACAAATCACGTAAAAAGTAATACGGCCGATCTGGCCGATTTTCAATAGCAAAACTTTCGAAACTATGTGCAATTGATTGGCGTATTTAAATTTTGTCTAGCTCATCTAGTGCCATGGCAAAGATTATTTCAATCCGAACACGGACGGACATCGCTTAATCGAATTCGCTATGCATTAGAACACAAAATATATATACTTTATGAGGTCGGAAATATATATTGTAGAAATTACGGAAAGAAAAACTTTCATACTTTTTTTCTACTTTTCTACTTTTTTCAACTGTGTCATAAGTTTAGCGTTTTTAAAAGCTTAAAAACAGCATTAAAATATATGTACATTGACAAATAGCTTGTAACTAATGTGATAGATTTGAATTATTACAATGCTCTCTTTTTTAACTTTATTTTTGTTTTGTTAAGGCATTTTTTCTACTGAAAGTACTACGTTTTATCTAAACTAAATCTTAACCTTAAAATGAGTTTAAAAGGTTTTTAACTCGTTGTACACTTTACATTTAAATAGAAGGCAATAAAATGAAATCAAGTTTTGCTAATAACCTCTTCTTATCTGTCACAAAAAGTGTATATAAGTTTGTTAGGCTTGCAAGGTTTTGTGTAAAAATCTAATCAAAAATAAAAAAATGAATTACTATTTATCAGCCCGCATACATTAAATAAACAGATGTAAAGATTTTCACTATTATAAATAATTTGTAAAATAAAGTCTTTTTGTATAATTTTCATTTTCACTATAGATTAGAAATTTTGTAACTTGTTGTTGTAAGGTCATGAATTTATGAATAGGAATTCAAATATTTTTCTGTAGAAACAGAAAGGGAGCCTTTATAAATCGTGCAAGGTGCAAAAAAAAAACTGCACAATTAAAATCTTTTTTTTTTAATATAAATTTAGGTTATTTAAATAACTAAGCAATACCTTCCGTTAAAATAATTTGTTAGCTGTGTCTCCATTTAAACATTCTTTTGATAATTCGTTAAAATTTCTTAGAAATCCTTTTTAATTTTAAATAAACGCCAAGTAAAAACGTGATTAACATACAAAAAAATTAGTCATAAAAATAACGTATTATTTTGTTTTTAAGACATTAATTGTTTGTTTTTCTTGCTGCCATGGTCAAGAAATAATAATTTATTATTCATTATTTATCGATTAAAACCAATAAATTTAAAGAACACTTTGATTGGCGGTTGAGGTGCTAAAAATATGTCAAGCGCTAAAGTGCAGTTCTGCTTAAAAAAAACAATAACAATAATTATTGGGCTATTCATTTTGTGGTTTCGAATATAAATGTAAATTTCTGATTGAGATTTCTTTTATAAAAAATTTTTGTGACTTTTATTCTTATTAAGAAACACGACATGAGTTTCATGTCTCTCCTACGGGACTGCAATCTTTTTCATATCATTATCGACTTAACTTAGTGTTGTGAATGTCTTTTATAAAGATGTGCACAGAGGTCCACTACTTTTTTTGTAAACTTTAAATATTTCTAAATGAGATGTCACCGATCCCCGTTAGCGAATGATACCATTGCCTTCGTCCACTTTCTCGTTACTTTAGGACAATGAAGAAGGAAATGTTGCAACGTATCCCTGTTATAAAGATCTTTAGCAATAGCGGTGCAGATCTTTATATTATCCCAATAATGAAACGCTCCTTTTTTAAAAAAGGGCAAAATTTATCTGATACCTCCGGGGTCGACACCCTTTATTTGCTTTCTCTTGAGACGTGCGCCGAACCTTGAGAATATTAGATGAAATTGGCATATCCACGTCTTATCTCTTAAGTCATCCCACAAATAAAGTTTCCAAGAGCACCAATGAGATCTGTTTTTAGAATCTTTATCAAAAGGACACCAAAGTAACATAGAAGTCATTTGGACATTGAAAAATTTTGTGCCCATAAGTTTTAGTGCCATCTATGTATACAAAAATTTACTCCTCCATGTCTTTAGTGCGTTAGTACTCAATAAATTTGATTTGTATACTCCGTCTTAATAGCTTGATACTTTAAATGGGTTTTTGCAGATCGCAGATGGAGTCTAATTCACTCTTCACTTTAAAAGGTGGTTCCATTTCACGTGTAGTAGGAAAGAACTGGTATCGTTTAACGAGGACAACCTGCGCACTTTTTGAAGTATTAAAAAATTAGCTCGCTCTTTACAGCCGGCTACGTAAACTTTTAATTGGTTTTCAACCGGGAAAAAATGGTAGTTGATTAATTTTCCTCAAGTAGTTTTTAAGGCAGCTCCAAGCCATACAAACATTTTCGTTGCTTCAGGTGCAAAAACAACAAATAGGTATTGATTCTGAAAATAATGCGCTGTAACAAGCCATCGATATACCGTTGCGTTAACATCTAGTTAGCAAATTGTCTATGCTTCACATTGTAAAGTGGGTGTAGAGGTAAGTATTTGTTATTAATTGTTGTTGTTGTGCCCTCACCGAGTACAACTACAAAGTACTCAAAAATGTACCATAAATTTTAAAATCTCGAATACTTTCACTCAGAATACCAAACATTTCAGTCAAGACAGCATTTTCCTAATACTTATGCCTTAATAAAACGTATTTCAGATCTAGTCCCATTTAACTTCTTTGAAGCTTTGCCTTGAACGCAATTTTCTCTCAATGCATTAAACAATCCAACTATGAGCAAAAGATGTCATCTTTTACTTACATTCCTTCGTTCTTTCCAGTTCAAGAAATGTATCACCAATATCTGAACACATTCGTTTTCTTAAAAAGGTACCAAAAAATATATAAAAATATTAAAACTGTCATGACAACAACAACAAAAAATTAACACCAATAATGAAAAAATAAGAAGCGACAAATGAACAACAAATGAACGCCACAAGTTTTGTTCGCATCAAACGTTCAAAAATCCCGCCGAAAAAAGTTCACTGATCGCTTTTGTACGAGTTTAAATTTGTTGTTCTTGTTGAATTACTAAATAAATTCCACACAAAAAAAAAAAAAAAACAAAAAAAAAATAAATAAAAATAAATAAATTTGTAAATAACAAAGCAAATAAAAGAAATAATAAAAATAAACTGCAAAAACACACATTTGTGTATTTATTTCGTTTTCCTACAATTCGTAGAGACAGATATTTAAATGAATCAAATCATGGCTTTTAAATGATTTTTGATTTTCTTGGCATGAAAATTTGGTAGGAAAATTTTCTTCAAACAACAATTTTTTTCAAATAGCAGAAGAAGCAGTAAAATGCCTTGTTATACTTACACGATGACAATTCACTCTTTTTGGTCTCACTAGTATTTACACAACCCAAATAAAATCTAATTTAGAGCTACTCAACCGGTTCCAAAATAAAGTGAATAATTCCATAAGTGGCAGTAACGCATACAACTGTATTCACTGACTAAAGCGTCAATGTAATGCAAAAACGTGTTATTTTGCTTTACCATAACAAAATAGATTGTGCTGTTCAGAAATCAGGAAAATCGATACAGAATATCGAACATTTTTGCATACAACACGATCTGCAATAATGGCACATTGATTTGTAATCGACTGGCTAGAAAATCACATACTGCATTGGAGGCATTTTTGACAGTAATGAGCTTTTGACAAAGCTCATTTCTGTTTCTGTAACGATATCTAAACCAATTTATGTCAAACAATAATCTTTAAATCAGGCTTTCCGTATTTTGTTTTCTAAGTAATGAAAATTTATTGTTAGCTCTTAGGAGCTATAGTTTCTTGTGATTGCAATTACAAATACTAAGACGTTAAATTTCAATCCTCTTTTCTCGACAACTTTATTTTTCTTTAATTGTTCTAGTTCTTACACTGTGGATCAGGCATCTAGGCGGATTTAACCAGCCATCGATGATTAGATGGGGTTCCAGCGACATTCGTATTATCGATGTCTTGTTTACATATCATGTGATACACGAAAATACATTATTTTGTTCCCTTCTTAATAGATTTTAGTTAAAGTTGGTTATTATATTGACACATTTTCATCAACTCATAGATTAACAACAATTGTTTTTCATTTTCTTATCAAAATTCAAAGAGGTTTGAGCTGCTATTTTTTAACAATTATTTTCCCTTATATTTCAGTCGGTGTTGGGACTTGAACTCATAGCCTTGACCTTCTGTTTAATAAACAGACATACAACTCTACCAGTTCACCTGCTCGCCGTATGTTAGCTGAATTTTCTTTTTACACTATTTGCAAAACCACACTTTGTTAGTGGTGGAATTTTGCTAACATTTTCTTTTACTACTATAGGTACATCGGTGAAGGGAATTTCTTAATTGTTAAAAAGCCAGAAAAAACTCCATTCTAAACAAATCGCGCAATTTGATGTCGACTAACATTTTGCTTTCGAAAAATACCGAAAAAATGTCTGTAAATAGAGCTATTTTTGATTTAAGATGTACGGGAATATTCTTCAGAAGTCCTAGGATTAAAATGTACTAGAAATGCAACCATGCAGTTAGTTAGGTAGATGAAACGGATTCAGACATTGACGATGAAAGAAATTGTTTCTAAGAAAGAATTTAACGGGTTATAGTAGTAGTAGTTAGTAGTTCATCATTTAAATTTTTAAAATTAAAAACAACGGTCACAAATAAAAAATTTTAATAGACTTATTAAATGTGCCGTTGACAATCGAAATCGAGCAGTTTCTTTAGACTTTTCTAAATTTGCTAAATAAAATTGAAAATCGGTTATCCTAAATATTGATTTTTTAATAATGATTAAAGGTTTAGAAAAGATATTTGGAAAAAAAATTTCCGCATTTAATACATTTTTGATCTCTTAATTAGTAACTTCTTTATTACGATATGATTTCCTTCGTTCCCGGGCACGCGGCAAAATTATTTCCGTGAATGAAAAAAAAAATCCCGGGAATTTTTAAACTTTAATGTCGACTTACAAATTAAATAATTAATAAAATACAGTCGGCATTGTATTTTTATTTTATTCAAAAATAATGATTTCATTAAACGTTTTTCATTAAACGTTTTATTCTTTCAGAGGTCTGCATTATTCGTTGACTGCATAATAAAAACATTCATGACTGCATAATTGAATACAGTAAAAAATTCCAACACATACAAGTGATCAAAACAAATAACAATGCAAGGACAGACATAACGACAGACAAGGCAGACAAAAACTTTTCCATGAATGAAATTTTATAAAATTCTGTATTATGCACGGATTGGTTGGTCATCGAAAATATTTTTCACTTTAATGGACATAAATAAAACGAATAAAAATAAATGGAACTGTTAAAGGGAATTAAATATTTTTAAACTTTTTTCAAAGGAAATTGATTTTATTAATTAAATAAACAGGTTGAGTAATGGGTATGAAAATATTTGCGTTTTACAAAAACGAAAATAAGCGATTGTTGTTTTATCGCAAATAGCAGATTGCACATTTCAAAATTTAAATTCGTACATTTTTGTTTTATTTAAGAGGAAATTAAAAATTATTGAACTGAGTGAATGTATAACAGTAATTAATTCAATTAAAAAGGCTAATCAATATAAAATTTTTATTGTTTTTATCTCGTAACATACTTACACTCAGGGGATGACCACTGCTAAAGCAATGCTTTGTGCCAAAACTAGGAACTTAGGTTATGGGAAGATAAACAGAATGAAGTAGTGTTTATGGATATTGGATTTAAAAATTTCCTACATTAAAAGTGACCGAAAAGATGATTCCACTTGCGAACTATTCGGCTGAAAAACGAATTTTCTCTGTAATGCATAGTGCGATTCACTAGCCAATTGAGTACAAATAAATGGTCTCTTAATGAAAAAAGTGTTGCACGCAAAACTGCGCAGATATCGGGAACGAATTCCTTAACCTGATTAGAGCACATGCCATTGTAGTATCGTTAAAATAGCGAAAGAAAACCCATATTGCTTCGAGTCTTTTCGCCCTCTCCTGCACGCGTTCGAGTAACACCAAGACCGACTTTAAGCCACTAGGCCATACAAGAGAGTGGTATTCCATTCTCGGCCGGATGTAGGTGGCATAAATAGTAAGGAGATCTGATGGAGTGAAATATTGGTATTAAGTTAATTGGATTTATTCCGCCAGTAAGTATAATACTGTTGTCATACCTTTCGGTGAAGACCGTCGTCACTGGCTGTTTATTTGGTACGATTGGCGAGCTCTTTCGATATAAAGACATTATTTTCAAGCCGCGTTTTGATTAGTACTGGTTAGATAGTGCAAGGTTTTTGTTGCATAGATAGTGGTGGGTTCAGGTAATTTTGTCGGTTAGGATGGTGTCTATTTAAATGGTATTATGCAGGTAGATTGCCTGATATCTGTCATGTTTATTGAATGTATATAATTTTAGTATTTCAGTCTAACCAGTACTAATCAAAACGCGGCTTGAAACTGATGTCCTCACATCAAAACCGCTAGCTAATCGTACCAAATAAACAGCCACTGACGACGGTCTTCACCGAAAGGTATGACAACAGAAGTGAAATATCCTAAACATTATTTAAAAAAAACGAGGGACGTAAAAGCTTCTTTTGAGACTTAAAAAATGTGTTTAGTGCATCAAATGTCACACTGAATTTTCATACCAAGAACTTCTTATTCCATATTTCTTATATCACCTATACTTACAGATAAAGCTCGAACCTCGGTGCGTGAGCATACGAGCATTGAAATAAAGTCTATTCTTCCGAACACAATCAAATATTGTTATAAGATCCTGATTGAGTGTATCTTTTAATAGCTGTGGCTTGGCCCCAACCTCTTAACGGCCTGTCCGTTTGCCAAATAAGTGCGAATAGCAAATACTGCTGCCATCTGCAAGACAGCGTATATCGCTTAACTAAAAAGGTCATATAGAAAAATAAAAAGAAATAGGACAGGCAAAATATTAGAGCCTTTTATTATTTTAAACTCGTACCCTTGAATTTATCTTGAACTCGTTTTATGAGATCCCATTTAAAACAACTCGTATTGTTCAATCCCTTAAGAAGCCAATATAATTCATGAAAAGTTATCGCCGACACCGAAAGCGTTAAGTTTTGACAGAAGCGCATCATGACACACTCTATTAAACGCCTTAGAGTTATCTAGAGCCACTGAAATGGTGTATGGAATGACACTATTTTATCGAAAGGAAAACTACTAGAACGACATCGGTCAACCGATTTCGCTTGGATAAGGACTCAGAATGTGTATACTTTGTGGGATAGGAAATGGATATTGTAGACATTACAAAGGGAATGACAAACTTTAAAAAAAAACACTTTTTCACTTGTTTCAAAGGGCATAAAGGGAAAATTAATCCAAAAGAAAAAGTTTAGTCTCTTAAAAATAAAAAAACGTGCAATTTTTTTAACACCACCTTTTTAAATGTGAAATATTTTACATAAATTTATAAATGCTGGGCAACATTTTCCACAATTTAGAAAAGAGTAATAGGCTTTATCTGACACAATGGCTGAAGGGGGCGTAAAACTTTTCCTTACTAGAGACTCTCTCTACTTTACTAGACTTTTATGTTAGCGATATGGATATGTTATTTAACTCATATTATAGAAATTTAAATTTAAAAACGTAATTTTCTAACTTCGACCACCTGAAAACTTCACGTTCTGACACTCAATATTTTTTATGAGGTGCCCATTATCGGCTGTTTTGCTGTTGTTTTATTATTACAAAGCTATCACATTAGTAAAATTTGATTGGCACTTAATGTTTTAAAATAAGACCGAATGGCCTAATAAGACTGTAACTTCAACTTATGCTCTTTGTAACATTAACAACAATATTTAAGCGGAAAGAAATATAAGAACATAAAAATAAGTAAAATGTTCAAATAAAATAAAAATAATATTTAAAAATATAATTTATAAAAAGGCATTGAAAGTCAACTCCAGTAATGCTAATAAAATCGAAAATTGGAATTTCTCAGAAAATTTACGTGACAGAGTTTTTAAAATATTTTTATTTCCATATTTAGGTATCTATTAGCTATCAAAAAAATTCTGACTCAGTTTTATAGTGACAGAGTTTTTAAAATATTTTTACGTGACAGAGTTTTTAAAATATTTTTATTTCCATATTTAGGTATCTATTAGCTATCAAAAAAATTCTGACTCAGTTTTATAGGCGTAAAACCTATGACGGTTTATGCCATGAGGAATTTTTATTATATTTTCGATAATAAAAATAAATATTACCTCAATTTTTTGTTTTATGAAAACAGGGATTGAATGAATGGTTACAATTATTGAAATGAAAAATATTTGTTCATGTGCTCTTTTGAGTGAATGAATTAAAATTTTTTAATTAAACACCCAACATGCAGACATTAAGTTTTTTATTACATTTTTTGCCTTTTTGGTTTTTACAATTGAAAACATTATTATAAATTTATGAATGAAATCTCAACACTTGAAGGGGCACTAAACTTTTGATAAAATAAACATGTATGTATGTGTAGATTATGTATGTATGGATTATGTATGTATAAATGTGACTGTCCACCGCTAAAAATTTCAAATTTGAAGCCACATATGTTAACTAATCATATATGTGTGATTAGAAAAAGTATAATGTTGTATTTGTATTACAAAAAATATTTACTAACAGTTCAATCTGTGTAAAGCTACGGTTTACGTTGAAGCCACTTTAGAGCCAGCTTACTCTATAAAATTTTTCATGAAAATAGTTGCATGAAATTTTTTTTGTCGCAAAAGGCGTAGAAACGCAATTCGGGTAAGCAAAATGTCATGGCTTGAAACTAAGGGGAGGTTTTTGCACTTTCTTTGTGTACGTCTAAATTTCGCAACCATAAAATTTTTCGTTGCAGGCGCGTTATATTTCTTATTATTAAAGCAGAAGACGATTTAATGGTATAGAGTGATACCGGTAAAATCACTGTAGAATAAATTCGTGATACTTAATTTTTCTGTTTATTTCATCATTTATGCCATGATTATGCTGAGTTTATACATGCGGATATTAATTAATTATTATTAATTAATTAAAAGTGCTAACCATTTTTTTATACACTTTATTTGGAGTTCTGATTTCTATTGTTTTATTTATGTTGTTAGGTGATGAATCTACCCAAGTACTGGTGAAGAAAATCATCGCATAAAAACCAAGTTCAAATGCATATCACTGACGTAGTCAGGACTACAATTTAGCTCCTTGACGGCTCAAAGCTATAATAGCGCTATAATTTTATAATTGAGTATGCACGGCTGGCATCCTTAACTGCGTTTAATTGTTTAATAATGATTGTGACTGCACGGATTTTATTATATTGCAAGTCTAGTTTTCTTAAATCTTGCCGTATTGTTTTTTAGAAACATAATAATTTCTCTTCGTATTTTTTATTTTTTCTTTTCAAAAGTAGGGAGTCCTTTGATTGCAAGACCAGTACTTATACTCTTCTCTGATACCTAATTTTTTTTCTCTATTTCTTCTGCTTATGTAGCTCCAACTATATGTGTGTTATTTGCTAAAATGTTTGTTTTTTGTTTACAAGGCTACACAGCCATTCACCCTACACCAATGTGCTTTATTTGGGTAGACTAGAACTACTTGATGTCTTGCTTAGTAAATATGCAATTTCAACCCTTAGATCCATCTAGACCACACTATGTCAGTCATGACTGCGACACACTGCTCTTATATTATAACTTTTTTCACTAATGACAACGATTTTATTAACATCCCATTTGTTGTTTTAGTGAAGAGGGGCCTTCCTTAACTCGTTTACCACGGCTTTATATTTTGAATGTTAAAATCTTGTGTAAAAATTTGTTGCTATTAGTAGGTGTAAGTACGTGACTGAGTTTGTGACTTTTGTAATTCCGTCAGGTTTTTCTATCGCTTTGAGGATTAAATTTATAAATGCAGGCTATTGACGAAATGGTTGGTACAGCTTGGAATGTCCCATTATTGATTTAAAACTACTAATTAACCGACTTTAAAAAGAGAAGAAAATGACCAAATTCGTCTTTGTTTTTTATATCTGTGCCCGCAGAACTCAGTTTCTGAACGAGTTAAAGAAAATTTCTAAGGGAAAAATTTTATTGTTTTGTTTTGTTCCTATTTTAATATTTATTATATTTAAAATTTAGGAAATGGCATCCATGTACAATTTTAACAAAGTTACTACCAATAAGCTTCCAATAAAATAAAGTAAAAATTAAAAATTAAGATTAAAGACTGTCCCCAAATGTGACTTTATTTGATTATATGGCTTAAACTTTTGAACGGTTCTATTCAAATACTATTCGTAGAACAGGGAGTATGTACTTCTACATGACTCCTTAGAAATTAAAGCGTGCCCTCATAGAGGATGTTATTGCATGTATATGACCTTACCTTTTGAATCATCAATTTTAATTTCATATTCGATGACTCTTTGCTCGTATGTCTTTGATAAAGTCGGTCTTTTTTGTGCAAGAATTATTACTATTACTGCATGAATATGACATCAGTATTTCAGGTTTGCGTTCTTTTTTTTTTTTTTTTTTGCTCATTTGATCATCACTTGAAATTTAGTTGGAGGTAGAAACAGTAAAACCCATTTTATGTGCAATAAACAAGTAAATTTATTGCACTAATGACACTTAACATATGAGTTTTAAAAATAAAATGAATTGTTAAATGTATTAGTGTTGTTTGTCGGTGATCAAACAAAACAAGAGGGAATATTAAATAATTTTATTTTTTTTGTTCTCTTCTTAAGATTTAACTTTAGTTTTTGTTTTTTGATTCTTTAGAAATGTTATAAATCTGACCCCGATATTGAGTAATTTTTATGCTGTTGTTTATAGTGTTGCTGATGTGTTTGATTTTATTTTTTTTTTCGTTTGCTTTTGTTAATTTTCTAAGAATGTGATATTAATTGATTCTAATAAAATGAAGTCATTAAAATGTCTACAATCCATAAAATTGTACGTTTTAATCTTTTTTTATTTTTATCCAAATTAATTAAAGGAAATAACATTGTATAACATCAAAAGTCAATATTTTCAAGGTCACTTATTAATCTTAAAAATTTATAACTTTGTACAAGTTTAAAATTTTTATTCTTTTCTTTATACATTTTTGAATGGATTTTTAGAGATAAAATCTTTTTAGATAGCTTTTATTTTATTTATTTATTTTACAGATTTTATTTTAATGTATAACATTCAGTCTACACTTGGGATGGAACCTGGGATATTTAACCCGTCAAATTCAAGTTTATCCCATCGCAGTGCTATGATCTCATCAATGCCACGGTCTCATCAAAATGTTTTATGAACGGAAAGAGTTACAAGCCATTGAATTTTTTTTTAAATTTTAAAAAATTGTCAAAATCGCTATATTTTATTGTATAAATAATTTTTGAGTTTTTGTAGTCGTTTTGTCTTATTCATTTTTGATATAAAACTCTTAAATTTTTTAAATGAATTTTGGGTAGAATTCACCGATGAGCTATATAAGCAGTATCGAAATGGCCATATGGATATGCTTTCCTCGGAGTAGTACATATCATTTTTTAGTTTAAAAATATAATTATGCTACAAGAATATCATAAAATTTTTAACAATTTAAGTAAATTAACACAAAAAAATATTTTAAAAATTTAATTTAATTCCTTTTTTGCCAATAGAAATTTTTTTTTGAGAACCCTTCTCTGAAGAAACCATTCTGATCGAAGCAGTACCCTGCGAGGTATTCTAGCAACTGTTTCGTTTAAGTTTTAACATGGTTGGTAAAACACATATGAACATATTAAGAAAAGTCTTTTATAACATAAATTGATTGATCATTTTTCAAGCTTCTATTGTATTGTGTATCGTTGATGAAAATAAATTTTTAATAGATATGGTTGTAAACAGACCCTTTTATTTTTTTTCTCGTTGTGAAAAAATTAAATAAAATAGAATCAGGCAAGGAAACTGTTGAATGATAGTAATGAAAAATAGATTTTAAGACAAAATACGAGATTTCATATAAAAATCGTTAAGTTCAAAGATTAATCGCACGGAAATTAAACATAATTCTAAGTTAAATTCTTATGATGTTTACTACACATTCAATTTTTTTCACATTTCAAACTTCTAAGGTAATCAAATAAATAAGTCCCAGGTTTGGTCTCGGTACAATGTTTTCAAAGCACAATAAATGAAATTTTAAATTTATAACAAATTTTTCAATGCAAATTTCTAACGACAAAATTATCAACAGTTAAAATAATACTGGCACAGAATCTATAGTGTTGTGAGAAAACAAGTATCAATGATTCAAAAACAAAAATTACATTTCGTGGCCATAGCTATGGTTTGGTACAAAGCAAAAATAAATGTACAAGACGTATTGCAGAGAAAACAACGAAGAAATGTTTCGAGTTGTGTGTGAACTTCGTTTAAAAATATTAATAATGATTATTTGGTTAAATGGATGATGTTTACAATGTACACAACTTAAGGTAGATGATGCGAAGAATGCTGATGAAGGATGTACAGGTCCGGAAAATGCAGCATTACATTCTTATAGCGTCTAATTTTTTTTCTTTTCATTGAAAAACGTTCGCATACATTTGTAAATAATATTTCTGTCTAAAAATTCTTAGAAATTAAATTAAAACAAATATGACAAAAAAGGAAATTTTTATTCACTTATAATATTCCACAGTTCTAATCCTGATTGGGAAAAAATTTAAATAATTAATTAATTTAAAATTGTAATATCATTTTATTATCAAGTAAGCACAGCTTTTTAAATTAGGAAAAAAATGTTCTAAATCGGTTTAAGATGGACCAAGTTCTATAAAGTAAATAAAATTTGCAAAATTTGTTAAAAGAGCTTGAACAGATGTGCACCAAATTCTTAGAAAATATTCACTGTAAAATTGCGGCCACAACTCCTTCTTATATACGGTAACATATTATTATTCTATATAGTGTCTCTAACCTGGCTGGAGAGCTAGCATTTGATAATAAGTAATTTGTTTTACTAGACTAAATTTCAGAACTATTATTGTTAAACTTCCTTAAAGCAGGTACACTTGATTTATTGACTAAATGTGTTGTTTCTTAAACATGCCAAAAAGGGAAAGTAAGATTTATTATGATTTTGCTTAACAGTAACGTTTTAAAAATAATTATTAGATCTAGAATAACCCCTTAAATTTAACAAAAGGGAACATTTGTTTCTCTAAGTTAAAAAGTATAGAAAAAATTAAAAATATATTTGAAAACTAGAAAGTTCGGTTATGCCGAATCTTATATACTCTTCACCATCTATTTAAATTTAGTTTAGTTAAGTAACTCCAATCAAAAAGACAAATATTGGGGTGACAAAGAATTGAAAAATAAGATAAAAAAAAAAAATAATTACCACATATAATTTTACATAAAAATGTCATCGGCACTTAACGGGTTGAGCATTTTTTTTTAATTTTAGTATTTTCTGAAAGGTCTCTTAATAAGCTTTTAAATTATATCCAAATTAATATCTTAAGAAATATGTTGCACAATCTTACTTTTTTATTAAAAGTTCAGAATCCCTTAACTCGGGAAGCGCCAATTTTTTCACTTAATATTTTTTCTTATTTTTTAATCCTTTACCGTCTTTTTTCCACTTTTTGTGGTGAAGGTTATAAGAAAATTAAATTTATTAAATACTTCTATGCAAATGCAACTTTGTAGCTGTAGCATACCGTATACATTTGCATGACTGATTATAAGTCGTCTTGCGTTTACATGTTGTTAAAAGCATAAAATAAAAACGTGCAAAAAAGATAATTAAAAAATTATATATACAAAGGCAAAAGAAAAACCATTTTAATTTACAACAATGTTGCATAACAAATGCAACATTTTAATACAGTGTATTTTAAAGAACATTAAATCTTGTTTTGTGCATTTGTCTTTTGTAAATTTTGCTTCAATAGCTACAATGAATATTTGATACACTTGTCTTTGGCTTAAAATGTTTACTTAAATTACCTGTTGTTGTCTGGAATAGTCTTCTTTGAAAGTTATTTAAGAAGACAATTTTTTTTTGATTCAAATAAGAGAAGGTGTTTGAATAAAATATATATTTAAATTTTTGTCATAAGAATTACTTCTACTACGGAGTGACAGACATGAAACACTTGTTCAACAAATTATAAACAACAATTCTCTTAATTAAAGCGCATTTAAGCCCGTTAAAAAATTGCCATGGGTTGTTGTAAATAAGAAATTAAAAGTTTTCACATGATCTCATTTTATAGTCGCATGACGGATTTTATTAAAATTGTTTTTTCATTTCTTAGTTGAATAAAATTTAATTATTTTCTTTTTTACATAAGACTTTGTTTTTACGAGTTGAGTGTTTGCAACGATAAACTTCAAAACTCTATAAAGTGAAATTTTATTTGAACTTGATTCATAATAAATGTTTCCGATGCAGTGATAGTTTTGGCACCCATTTCAAAGTAATGCTCAAAAAATGCTGTAATTCTGCCTTAGAAAGCAATGAGACAAATATTTGTATCGAAATGTTTGCTAACAACTCAACTATGGATCAGTTTAGAAAACATTTTTATACCAAAATAATCAAGTGTTGAAAGGGAAAGGGAACGACTTGTAAAATTCTGTTTTTGAAAGTTTTAAAACGTTTTAAATATTTTTTTATTTTGCACTAATTTTAGTAATCTTCTTGATGATTTGGCAAATAAATATTATTTTTGGTATAAAAATATATAAAAACATATATTCAGCTGTGGCCATAAGATTCGCCACAGCCTTCACCTTGTGTAAATCTGGAGAGGCAGAGAATTGAAAAACAAAAAAAAAAAAAATTTTTTTTACATAAGAATGTCATCGGCTCTTAATGGGTTAAGCATTTTAAAAAAATTTTGGTATTTCTTTAAAGATCTCTTCAAAAGCTTTAAAATGAGACCCATATTGACATTTTAAAAATTGCGAAAATTTCAGAGGCCCGTAACTCGGAAAATATGGGCGAGCGCTAATTTTTTTACTTAAAGTTTTTTTCTTATATTTTAATTTTATATCGCCACACTTATTTGTTTATTTATTAAAGTTACTTTATTGTTCCAAATGTTATAGAAAAATTAGAGGTAGGCGTGTTGTTTTGCCCTCTGCTTCGAAGGACATGAAGCGATCTTACACAATGTCTAATCGATAGGCGTGCTTAAATTTTGATCTAGTGCCTCGATTTCATTGCTAACATGGACGGACAGACGTACATCGCTCAATCTACTTTGCTATGCATAAGAAGTCACATTAATATTTATTATGGGGTCGGCAATGGATATTGCAGGAATTACCAACGGAATGGCAATATTAGTCATACCCTTTTCCCACTTTTTGTGGTAAAGGGTATAAAAAGTTAAATAAATAGTACAATATTGATTAATAAACACTAATAGAAATATGGCAACCCTTGATACAACTAAATAAATTGTTACTTCCACCACTATAGTATGAAAAGAAAAAAAAGAGTTAGCCAACACTGGCTGTCTTACTAGATGTGTTTGCACGTTTGTAAAATAGAAGATCATGAATTCAAACCCCAACACAATCTTGAGTAAAAAGAAAAACACTTGTTCCTACGAGTAATGAGTTGTTTGAAAGGTGATTTATTAGAGAATAGCAGTTCAAGTTTTCCGATGTATCGATTACAAAAGGAAACCATTTGATGTGTAGCCGCGACAAATGAGTTGGTCAGTCGGTTTGTAAGAGGCTGCTTGTCTGTAAGAAAAGAAAATTGCGGTCGAAATCTCAACGAAACCTTATTAGAGAGATGTGATCAAGACAAACGTTAGCATCTGCCACTGTGGCCTAATCTAACGTTGGGCTTACCGCTGAGTGAAATACAATGCTTGACTAGCGCCCTCCACTGGTGCATCAAAACGAAGCAGCAAATCTAAGAACGTGGCTTGCTGGAGCATGAACTACCCCTTGCGTGAGGGTTTGGAGACTATCCAACTTCGTCTATTGAGAATGCATCGCACCAATTTCCATCCTCTCAAATAGCCACCTAAACCACTGCCAGCACGTGTACCCCCCAGGGACCTCGACCTCAGCAATAACCGAGATAGGCGGCTCTCTGCGGGGCTACCGGCTCCCGTGGTACCTGTCCATTAGAATTGTGGTCAATCCAAAAATAGACCTGTCTTTCAAAATTTCGGTTCAAGAAAACTGGTTCCCCTTTAAGCCCCGGAAGCGCTACGTAAGAGCCTTAGCATGGTCCGGCCATGCATTTAGTGTTCTCGGGAAGAAGAAAAGTAACAACATAACAGTGTGTGGCAGTCGTGGCTCACACTGCTTCGGAGTCTAGTTAGCAAAATAAACAACACATCGTGAACTTAAGTCTCGCAGCAGGGTACAGCTTACTGTTTATTGGATAGCTGCGCTGGTTACGAGTGCATGTTTGTTCAACCGACTGAACATCAAATAGTTCAAATCTTGCCGAAGTCCAAATATATTGTAGAGCAGATGGCTGCGTAAGTTTATTTAAGCCCATGTATAGTTTGATTCGATAGTGATACTTACACGAATATCACAAAACCCCAGCCATTCTAAAATAAAAATAACAGATACTTAAGAAATCTTCTATTGAGTATCCTACATGACTGCATTTTTTATGTAGATCTTCAATAACTTATCTGTAGATGGTATCAACTTGGTTGATATGAACTTTTCTACGCATCAAAATTAAGAAGACTTCTCGCAAAATCTCGAAATTGTTCGTAATAAGTAGATGTTAAAATATTGCACAATATAACAGTATGACATTATCAAAATGTAAAATTGGTTAAATTTTTCTTCCAAAAGCGCATGTTGGGGATACAACATACCAACACTACTTCTCTTCTACTGCGCTGCGGAGATGGGATGTCTCTTGAACTTTCTAAAATGTATTGTTGCATGTTTCACAATTTCGGTTTTAATCAATTCACATTTGGGTATTTATCATTGTTTTAGGCTTTATTAAGATTTTAATATACCAGGGAGCTATAGCGATCCATACGGAGGCAGTGCCTCAGAAATTACTAGTTTACGGTCTACATAAGGTGTGTGCACGATCGTTTTTTCGAAATCTAAATTTGTAATCCTATAAAAACATACAAATACACACCCTCTTTTTAATTTCATATTTTAATGCCTTCCTTTCGCCCAATAACTTAAAGAGAAGCTGAAGAGAATGAAAATAAAATTCGCTGTAAATAACCAAAAATAAAGAAATAAAATATAAATTTCCAAATAATTTTAAAATACCTCAACGATGACTTGATTTATCGCTAAAATGATTTTTGAACTGCCCCCTTTCATCTACTGATTAATTTTTTTTTACTTTCGCTTTTAAAGAAGAACTAAATTAAACGAATGCAACTTTGTATTTTTTTGAAAACATTTAGTATTTCCACTTTTCACTCTTATTAAAATGCCAAAAATTTAAGAGGATTTAACTCATTATGACAAACTTTTTTAACAGACACATTTGTCAATTTTATTACTTTGCTAGCAAACAGCAGCATAAGTAAAATTTCAACCTTAGAAAAAATAAAAAAGAAATACATTTGCAATAGATGAAGTTAATTTCTTAGAGATTTGCCGCATAGTAATAATTATGAATTATGGCATTTTTAAATGAAAAGTACAAACTCACTCTCGCTGGTAGTATGTAGGTATTGAAAAGAAAGAAGGCAAAATGAATAATGACTGAGATGCTATATTCCGATAATAGTTTTATGATGATGGCAAAAGTACTTGTTAGCCTCCAGCAGCATGCAGCAGTAAATATGGCACGTATGATGGCAACAGCAGTAGTTGTTGTTAGTGCTACTAGCACCCTGTAATTTTCTAACACAACAGCATAATGCTCTTGTGTTTGTTTTTTTTTTTTTTTTGTTTTTTTATTATCATCCAACTTAACTGAAGTAATTACAAATGATCATAAAATATTTTTTTATTTATGGCCAAAATTATAAAGTGGTTAGTACTTTTGTTGTTATTGTAGCATTAATGTTTAATTTAAGATAATGTTTTTACAGCGACATTATTATCAAATAAGAGAGTCAAGTTTTATTAGCCGAATAAATCAGAATATTCTGGGTGTTTGTGAAAAATTTTAAAGCCACAATTATCTGAAAATGTTACAGAACTTTCTAAAAAAATAAAAAGTCCAAATAATTTTATTGCTTTAAAATTGTTTAGACTATTCAGGCCTTAAATAAATTAGAGTTGATTAGTTCAGTCGCCGTTGTCGCTGCTATTTATAAGAGTCAAACAAAAAACACATTACAATCATTGCCGAAAGCAATTCAAGGTTTATAAAACTGATTAATGTTCTTCCTACCTTCACACAACATTTTCTTACTGAGAAAAGCTGCTACACAACTTTTTTCTTTCTTGTCTTTAATAAAAGTTTTAAGGAAACCGTTTACAAAGTGTAAACACAGTTCTTAATGTCTGCAACCTTAATGGTAAGACTCTTAAAATCTTCACAGAAGATGTGTTACTATGGCCACTATAACCGCAAATTTTAAAAATTAAAATGTGTTCCGAAAGTGATGTGGTACTCAGAACTGTAGGTGAGATGGTTTGGGATACAGCAACACAAGGAAATCGTGTTAGAAAAGCTAATTGGTAAAGCACACTAAGCACAGTGAACTTGAGTCTCGTTGGAGCTATAGCGTATTGTGGTCTGAATTGCAACTTCGAATCTCACCGGATTCAAAGAACATCATGATGTGGATGGCTACCTTAAGGAACGAATGTTAAGTAAACAAGACTTCGTCAGAGCCTAAATAAAAAATGAAAAAGATTTAGCTTGAAAGTTTTTAGTAAGTATCGAGTATGGCCGTATGTTTTTTTTTTTATTTTTTCAGTATTGATACGGCATTAAAAGTTAACTGTAAGACTTGTCATAGATTTTTCGACAAAACTATTCGATTTGCATTTCTTTTAAGACAACTTATTGTTTTTGTGTGATCAGAGTTGCACTTTCAGCTGCAACTTTTTTTCTGCATCAGAAGAACATAATTGCACGCGATTTTTTATAAATTATTCTAACGATGCTGCAGAACACGAAGTCTTTGCCTTAAGGAAGTTCCATAAGTTCTTCAAAAATGGCACAAATATTTGTTTAGTTTTTTTTCGCTTAATATGGTCTCTTTAAATGTTTTAAATGGTTTTGCTTTCAAGATAAATTGTGTCAATTTGAGTTTTATTTATAGGTGAGCACCGGAAAGCAGGCAACAAAGCATTCAGGCATTATCTAGGTGAAAGATTTTATTTAACTAAATAGCGACTTTTTTTTGTGTTAATTTCTATTTTTTTGTTTTTATTAATTTCTCCTCATGTTAAAGAATAATACTTCTTGTTTTTTTTTTTTTTTTTGCCAGGATGACCAGGATCACAATGAGAATATTTTCCAAATTGTGGCAACAAGCTCTGAACAAGCTATCAAGCAGTTTTTTTTTTCATCTACAACTCCGAACATAGCAGGCTTTCAGCTTAAGCATTTTCATAGCAAAAACTTTATATCAAATTGAATTCTCGAAATCATGTTAGATATCCGTTCGAATGGGTTTATTCGGTTAAAGTTATGTTGGAGTATTGTCGTTGATTTCAGTATTAAAAGCTTCAATTAGAGGTAATAAATAATCAAACGTTTTTTTTTTTTGTTTTCCCTAAAAAAAAGAGAAATAATTATGAACGTATTTTTGTTTAACACTTGAAATATTTGGCTTAACCTCCAATACATAAAATGTTTATAAACATGTTTAAATTCATGTTTCTAATTTTTAATAATTGACTGGTTTCCTCTTTTATACTCTATAAACTTTATTCATAAATCACGTGAATTTTTAAAATTTCTCACTTTTCTTATCGGTAAAATGAGTTTTAAGACTCATTTAAAAGTCGCTTGTATTTTCAATATCCGGTTGTAAAACAACTAACATTTTACATAAAATTTAGTTCACACGTGTTGAACAATTTGTGAGCAAATAACTAAAATAAGCAACAACTAAAACTTATATTTTGTTGCTGTTGTTTTTTTTTAAACAAACCAAAGTTTTTTATGTTTGAAGTGCGCGTGTCATCAAGTACGTGTTCACAGTCACGTTGACCAACTTTAGAAACCTACGGCAAACAATTTAAAATATTTTACACACATTGTTGTTGCATATGATTCAATAACAATAATATTTGCTGGTATAAATCTTAAACTATAAATTTTTTTTACCATGCACCAGTCTGCAAAACAAATAAAATGAAATTATTTTTCTACTCTGGTTTTATTTTTCTTTCTTTCTTTTTATAAGTTTTTTTTTCACATGGTATAAAGGCTTGAATACTTTTTATTTTTAAGTACATACATATTTTTGGTTTTTATTACTAGACAAGTATAAAATAAAATAGTTTATGTTGTTGTAAATTTTATTTAAGACATGACAGAATGCAAGTATTTGTAAGTGAGTGATACAGTAGGCGACATTTTTTAAACTGAATTTTAAAAAATTGTTAAAAAAGTCGTTTGTGGTTTAACAATAACGTCTCAGTAAACCATTTTAATGATCAGAATGAAATTCAAATATTCAGTGTTGCCAGTAAAGCATAAAAAAGAATTTTACTTTGATTTTTTTAAGCTTGATTTTTATATCTTAATTTCCTAAATAGTTTCCTATAGTTGTACTAATTTGAAATTATTTTGAAGATTTACTTCGTTTCAATAACGAAATTAATGTTCATTTCAATTATGTTAAACGTAAAATAGATTATCGTGTGTAGACCAAATATTAACTATTGAGAAACGATATTTCTGAGTTTAGTTTATCAACCTGCTAGTAAATTAAATTTGGTCACTGTAAATGATTAAAAATGTTTTTGATTCATAATTAATTTCATAGAAAAACATTAAAAAGTAAAAAGAATCAGGTTGAATATTAAAAAAGGGTGTGAGAAATATACTTTATAATTTTTAAAATATAAAAAAGAAAATACATAAATTTTTAAGATTTAAATAAGTTTTCTTTGAAAGGCTTTTCTCTATGAGAAACTATGTTAAACTGTTAAAGGGGCCTGGAACGTTAAGTATTATCTGTGTGTGTAATGTTAAAAAACTATGTAGCCCATGTTGTGTATTGAGAGTAATTGTTGTGGAAATTTGGAATTATTTTTTAACAAACTGCCATTAAACTTGTTGCATGGGACTATTGCATCACCAAAGATTTAACAACGTTAATTCCGGCAATCCCAAGTAGCAGTTAAAACTGTCTACATTTAATCAATTTAATTTCTAGCCACTACTTGGAGAAAAGAAAATAACTGCAGAATTAAGAACAAAGTAATTCTTGAAAAAAAACCGACTTCAGACAGACAAACTTAAAATCATATCTCTTTAGGACGATAATTTTGAATTATTAATTTTATATTATATTCAAAAAAGATTGCGTCAGGATTTTTATATGTCGTAGAACAAAATATAAATGCAGATTAAAAAAGAAAATTCAGCAGTTATGTGGTCACCCTTTATTTTTTAAACTTTTTACTGCTGACACGGTAAAACTGTTCTAAACTGTTAAAAAGATTGGCCATATAAATCAAACTACAACCATTAAGGCACCCTTTAACTTCTAATTTTAAATTTGTATACTTGTTATTATACTTGATATAGTAATGGATACTCTGTCTAATTTTTTAGAGTTAGTCTGTAACGGTTTAAATATAGGGACATATAGATCAAACTACATCATTTATAGGGACACCCTTTAATTTCGAATTTCAGATTTGGTACTTGTTATAGCGGACTTAGCAATAAATGTTGTGTGTAAATTTCAATCAACTGTCTATAATTGTTCAATAGTTTGTTCTATACATCAAATAATGGCAGCTATTGTAACACCCTATAATTTATAATTTTAAATATTTATACTTCTTAATGTATCAGACAAAGTAGTGTGCATTCTGTTTAATTATCAAGTGTTTGTATATAACAGTTTAAACGATAGGTCAATTCACTTCAAGTATGGGAACACCCTGTAATTTCTAAATTCAAATTTTATACTTTCTACTAAAGCGGACATAGCAATGCAGGTTGTTTGTAAACTTCAACTATCTTGCTATAACAGCTGGACAGATTGGCCACATACATCAAACTAAATTAGCCTTTGGGACACCCTTTAATTTATAATTTTGAATGTTCAACTTGGTATTATAACGGTCATAGTAATCGATATCTTGTTTAATTTTAGAGCGTTTGTGTGTAACGATTCAAAAGTAGGCGCATATAAGTTAATTTACGTCACCTATGGGGACACCCTTTAAATCTTAGTTTTTTTGGAATAACTTTTTGCTATTGAGAGCTACAGTAACACGCATTTTTTTCTTCAAATTTTAAAGAAAAGCACTTTATGGTTCATAATACACTTAAAAAACATGTCTGTTGTATAGGAACACCCTATAATTTTTAAGACATTTTTAAAATCGGTTCATAAATGACTGAGTTCTGCAGGCACAAACATTAAAAAGCAACATTTTGTTGAATTGATAACCTCCTTTTTGTTGAAGTCGGTTAAAAATATGCCGAGTTTACAAACTGAATGAATGGGCTGAATTTCGTTAAACTAATGAAATTTCCTTTTTAAAATGTTAATAAATAAAAATAAAAAACGCTTTCCATCTGTAAATTTACCGTAATTAAAGTATTAATTCAGGTTTAGTCTTTCCATCTACTATTTGCTGTTCATTTTAATTTGCTTAAAGAATGTTTTCGGTTCGTTTTTTTTAACATGTGATTGGGTCGCAGTTTAGCCCGCAGAAGTTGTGACTAAAAGATTATCAATTAATCAAAGATTAACAGAATTTTTTTTCATGAAGCAAGAGTTTTATTTAATTGATAAAAGAAATTTTTAAATAATTCGGTACAACTTTATATGTAGATTAGCGTAGAGCAGTAGGACGGTTTCAGTGAAATGTTTAGCAATTGGACCAGGAATTTTTTAAGTACCGCAAATTTCGGACTTGTTAACTGTTACTCTTGTTATTAACAGTATAAATTAAGATATTATAATTTATAATTATAACCGAATGACATATTTTATTTAACAAAAAAATTCTATTGGTTCACTCATTGAACTTTTAAGTCTAAGTGACCTTAAACAATTTTTTGTCTTAAGTTTCATTCATTGTTTCTATTAATATTTTTTTGGTTCATTAAAGATAAAATAAGAGCATAAAGAAAACGAAATTCCTGGAATGGCTAAGGCAGCCGACATAAAAATAAAGGAACAATGACCACCACTTCAGATCATGAATCTTATATTATAAAGTTCATAATCTTTAAAAAAAACAAGTTGAAATTCCTTATGAAACACAGAAATACTTATACAAAGAAAAGCCTGAAAACGACAATAAAAACAGCGCCATAAATTTATAACAGCCATACAAAATGAGTAAAGAAAAAAACAAAACAACAAGAACAATAATTTTATGACTGCCGGATGCCGACAAATGATCGTAAAAAAATACTATTGTTTCTAAAATAAAAATCAGACAAATTTCATTGGAAAACGGATCCTTTATAACTGAAGACGGTAAACAGGGACAAACAAGTAAAGACCTAAAACAACAAAATTTGTTTTGTGCAAATGAATGGAATTTTTAAAGAAGCTGCATACAACAAACAATCATACTCACCCACAAAAGTGGACACACATAGGATTTTATATTCCAAGAATTACTACTTAGCGTTAAGCACGCACAACTTAACAGTAGTAATAAAAATAAACAACAAATCATTTAAAATATTCACTACTTCCAATCTTATCATTGACATGCTGTGACCCTTAATCATTGACTGACTGACTGACTGACTGACTGAGTGAGTGAGTGAGTCAGTCAGTCATTTACTTTAAAATCAAAATAAGACAGTATTTAAAATAAGCAAATAAACACTTTGTTATGTATTTTATACTTTGACATTTATTGATTCACACATTCATGCCATGTGTATTCATGCAACACAACACTTCATAATCATTTCAGGTGATTTACCTTTTTAAATATTTTTTATTGTTCATGTCTTTTTTGTTGTGAAATTTTGCCGCACTTTGGCAATTCCTTCAAAGATTTTGTATAGAGCGACTGTTGCCCTTCGCAAAAATATATATTAATTGAAAAATGAGTTATAAAGGATTTAAGCCTTTCAAAAGTTGCGCTACAAGTTGAGGTGAAGAATATGTGACAAAATGTTATTCTAACATAAACTAAATTTGGGTTTTTAAAATAAAAAACTTTAGAGGTGGGAGCATGACTGTAAGGATAACCTGACGTTTTCGGATAGAATTGCTGGCCTTTTTTGTCATTAAAAATTTATCTATTCAAAAGAAAAGGGCTGCAAGCAAATAGCGTCTATCGCTTAAGATGCCAAGTTGCTTGTAAAAACTAAAGGATGATTTCTAAGCGTTTACGTCTTAATAAAAAACAACACATAAGCGCTAATGCTTTGGAGAAAGCTCTTTTTTAAAATATGTATTAATAACTTTATTAACTCGATTAAAAATTCGGGTAATTCTTTATTCGCTTAATTTGCATCATAAGCCTTACTGAAGAATTTTTCCAGAAAAGGTTTTAGCCCTTTAACGAAGAAAAAATTATATCAATGTAAATAATTCAATAAGAAGGTACAATTCTGGAAGAGAATATTTTATTCTGAATGTAGCTTAGCCCTCCTCAGATAGGCCAATAATTAAAATTGTTTCAATACTACAAAAGCAGGCGAATCGCTTAAAATTTTAGGAATAGATGCTGGTCTTGAGAATGAAACATATTGCTGTCATTTATTTCATTTAATGGGCCAAAGGATTTCGAACCCAATAGTGGAGGCTAAATTTTTAAATAAGAAAAACTCATGAAGCGAAGTGTGTAGGAAAACTAACTTCGGTTAGTATGAAATCAGTTCCCTTTGACAGCTATACATCGGCGGAGTCATCGTTCCCACTCTTGGTAGTAGCGCTGGAACTCTTCAATTGGTATGTTTTTTCACTGATTGGTCACCGTTTTTTCGCATGCTCTAATCATCTGTCACAATTTGATGCACGGTTAAAAATTTCAATTTAGCTGTTCACTAATCTTCCTTATTGTTAAACGATGGTCTGATATCACAAGAACCCTCACACGTTTAATTTTTTCGTCAGTTATTGACGTCGAAGTTCTCCCTGAGGAAGTTCATCTTCAACGTGTTCTCGGCATTCCAAAAATGGTTTGTTCCCTATAGGCCTATTTCAACTTTTCAAAAGTCACACACGCGGATTCACCAAGTTTAATACAAAACTGTATTGCACAACGTTGGCAGATCTCCCGCAGTGTTGCCAATCTCATTACTTTTTTCACACACCTTAAATAAAAATTGATTTCAGAAAATATTTTAATTACCGTTTTGGTTTTTTTGAATTATATGTTGTTTTTTCTTTTTAACAAAGACCACCAGAGCCTGCAAGATATGGTTGATTCGCAGAATTTTTAAAATTTTTCGAAACCATCGATCCTACTAATCCTCATAATGTCTCATATAGCGCACACACTTAATTTTCTTTAAACATCTTTTATTGCCTACAACACAACATACTGCAAGTATTAAAGACCGCTTTTAGTTTTAAAAATTTATAAAATGAAAAACAGCAAAACGGTTTAAAGGATGATCACTGGAACAAGAGCATATTCATTCGCAAATGAACAAAACAAAAACAAAACAAAATAAAAAAAATCCTTCAAAAGAGGAATAAGAAAAAAAACCCAATGAGTTGTGTGGGAAAGCATTTTCTATATTTCCAGGAATTTTTATTACCAGTTTTTTTTTGTTATTTTTAGTTTTATGATACAAAGGAGATGCTTCATTCTGTATGTGAATTTGTTTGCATGGAGTTTTTCTAATAAAATTTTTGTCGGCAAAAACAAGAAGATTAAAAATCACAAACATATGTATGTGGAACTCAAATCAGCATTTGTGTTATTAGAAATTTTCAATTTAAAATTGTGCACAGTACAAAGGAAAGAAAAAAAAAAATCAAAGGAATATTTTTTTATTTTTCCAATCAAGGAAATTTCAACGAGGAAAACGTTTTGTTAGAATTTTTAAAAGTCACAAGAGAGTTTTTACAGCGAAAAAATTACAACAGGCTTGTGGAATTAAATTTAACTACGTGCAGGCCAGACGAACAAATAATTTAAATATAAACCAAATAATTCTTTCCTAAGAAAAAAAAAACAACTTTAAAAGGGATTTCAGCTATCTGTCTAAAAACTAAGATTAACAATTGGGACACCCCTTAACTTCCAAATTAAAATTTTATACTTGTTAAAGCGGACTTTGCAATACAGATTATTGTTAATTTTAACCTTCTATCTGCAACTGTTCCAAAGTATGGCCATAGGTATCCAATTACATCAACTATAGGAGCCCCCTGTAATTTGCAAGTTTAGATTTAGCAATACAGTTCTTTTTAAATAAAAGTTGTCAATTTACAACTGTTCAACAGTTTGGCCATACACCTCAAATTGCATCAACTACTGTAACACCCTTTAATTAATAGTTTTTTAATATTTATATTTTTCATTATACCAAACAAGAAAGTAAACATTCTGCCTATTTTTCAAGTGTTTGTATATAACGCCTAATACAATAGGATTGTATGGGTCAAAATACATAAACTATGGAAACACCCTGTAATTTCTATAATCAAATTGTATTCATGTTGTTATAGCGGACTAAGCAATACAGGTTCCTTGTAAATTTCCGCTCTCTGTGTATAACGGTTCAATAATTTGTTCACATACATCAAATTACATTAACTATTCGGACACCCTTTACTTACCAAATCCAAATTTTACATTTCCCGTTATAGCAGACTTAACAACACAGTTTCTTTGAAAATTTGAACTGTCTGTCTACAACTTTTCAACACCTTGGCATTATATCAAACCATTTCAAATTAAGGTGCACCCTTTAATTTTCAAAATTTAATTGTACACTTGTTGTTACAGCAGACATATCAATAAAGATTCCTTTCACATTTCAGCTGTTTGTCTATAAAACTGCAAAAGTTTGGCCACGTACATTTATTACATCAACTATTGGGATACCCTTTAATTTTCAAATCCAAATGTTGTACTTATTGTTATAGCGGACTAAGCAATTCAGGTTCTATGTAAATCTCAACTCTCTATCTGCTGCTTTTTAAAAAGATAGGCCAATTTATTTCACCTATTGGGACACCCTTTAATTTTTAGAGATATTTTTCTATCACTTCTTGCTAGTGGGAGGTAAAGTGATACTTAGTTGTTAAACAATTTAGAGTGGTGCCCTTTGCGGTTCATAATAAACCTGTTTGTTGTGTGAGGACACCCTCTTATTTTTAAGTTTGAACTGTTTTTAAATCAGGACAATGGCTTAGAAATGACTGAGCTCTGAAAGCACATACATTAAAAAAGCCAATAGTCAGACGAATTGATAACCTCCTCCTTCATTTCTGAAGTCGGTTAGAAACTTAGCACATTTTATATCAATTTTGCAGACGAATTTTGTCGTCTGAATTACAAAAGCAGCACATAAATGCCATTTTTAAAAACCCAACTTTCGTCTGTTCATTTCGATAAAAATGGAATAAGTAAGTTTTTGTTTTTTCTTTTTTAATAATTTGGTTTAATTATTTTTGTTAATTTCCCACACTTTAGCACTGATAAAAAAAAATTGGATTTAACAAAACCAAACAAAAACACAATGCACAACTTTTAATGGCCTTCGTTATAATCTGTATTAAATAAAATTACTACTATTCACCTCTTACTGACTTAAATCAAGGCAAAAAACATATCTGCATGTTTTGTAATCAAATTTAATTTTTTAGAACGGTTTCATCAATTAACGGTCACATGAAACTTTCTCTAAAAATCCAATCTTAATTCATAAATTTTACAAATGACTCAGCATCGCATGTGTGTGTATATGAATCAGATGTGACATTATCAGTCTCAAGCTAATAAGACTTTTTGTCAAATGATGGCTAATTATGGCCACGAGTTTAAATATTTCATTGAACAACAGACATGGCCATTTCATTCACATCTTTAAATATTTAACTAATTAATTAAATGAGTAGGAAAAACATAAAATATTTTTTTGTTTAAATTAAAAAAAAAATCCATATGCTCGCTTGAGCAAATTAACTTTTGTATTTTAGTGTGTGTATTAACGGGTTAATAATTGTATTTTTTCATACTATCACATGCATACTTTATAATTTTTTCTGTTAATTAATTTTAAAAGTGGTAATTACATGATTAAACTGCTTTTTGTATAGCAAAACTTAATTGAATTGCACTTTTAAATAATTTACCAGAGCTACCATATGCGAAAATTTATTTTATCTGTTTGAGCTGCCAAAAAGAAAATAGATTATTTTTGACTAAAAAGATTGGTAAAAAGTTTTTATATGTAGTTCTTATTTAAGGTTTTCTTTTTGCTTAAAAACTTATTTTTTTCGTCACATCATTCAAAGTATGAAAAGCAGTAAATGCTAAAAACTATTTTTATTTCATTAAATTGCAACTATGTTTTATTTTTAACTGACTTTAAAAAATAAAAGGATGTTATCAATTCGACGCCTGTTTAACTTAGACATTTCGGAACCGATTTTGTACATTATCATTTATTTTAAAGGTTATATATTATAATTTAATTATAAGTTAAAAAAATAATACAAATATAAAACGATAATTAATTTAAAGTTTGAAAGGTCTGTCATAGATGCCTTGTCGGCTATTTTAACCATTTATCTCTTATGTTTATCTCTCGACCTGTTTAAAATAATAGATTTATTATACCCTTCACCATAAAAGTGGAAAAAGGGTATAACTAAGTTTGTCATTCCGTTTGTAATATCCACAATATTTACTTTATAAAGGGTCATCCAAATATGACGCCTAGATGTCAGCACTATATAATTTTTACACGTGACATCTTTTCAAATGGCATAAGCCATTTTGTTTTATTAGAAGGTAGTACAGTTTTAACCATGGACAGGTACACATTGCAGTTGGATTATTGAACAACGAACAACAGATCCATTGTTTTCAAGCAAAATTTTGTTTAGTGATGAAGCTCATTTCAGAATGGATGGATTCGTCAATAAGCAAAATTGTCGTATCTGGGGTGATGAAAATCCTCGTGTTATTCATGAAAAATTTCTACACCCACAAAAAGCTACTGTTTGGTGTGCATTTTGGGCAAATGGAATCATTGGGCCATTTTTCTTCGAAGATGATGCTGGGAATGCTGTTACTGTGAAAGCTGAGCTTTACCAATCAATGTTGAGAGACTTTTCATGGACACAGTTGAATCATATTTATGTGTCTGACGTCTATTTCCAGCAAGACGGTGCTACATGTCGCACAACTCGAGAAAACATTACGATTTTGCGATCAAAATTTCCTCAACGTGTAATTTCACGAAATTCAGATTTCAATTGGCCTGCAAGGTCATGTGATCTAACACCATTAGATTTTTTTTTTTGTGGGGTTTTTTGAAAAGTCGAGTGTATGCTAACAAGCAATAAACAATTAGTGAGCTAAAAAACAACATTCAAGTTGCAATTCGTTAAATAACACCAGCAACATGTCGGAAAGTCATTGAAAATTTTGATATTCGGATTGATGTCTGCAGACGCAGCCATGGTGGACATTTGAATATTATTCTATTCCACTTATAATTGTAATGGATCATACTTTTAATAAAAAAAAACAGCTTAAAAAAATTGCAAATAGTTTGTGTTTTATTTCAAAGAAACATGTAGGCGCGTTTTTTGGATGACCCTTTATTTTGCATAGCCGAATATAGTTGTCTTTCTTGTTTTAGTTTCATTTATGTATTTTTTTTTATATAAATTGAAGTTCATACAAATTTTGCTTCGATCTAGTTTAATGGAAACCAGTTTTAAATATGAAATGGCTTTTAGTAACTTGTGGTAACTTTCCATTCAAAAATATTTTTCATTTTCTTAAATTAAAAATAAAAACACAAAGTTTATTTAAAGCTCTGAATTTGAAGCTTAATTTTTTTCAATTACGAATAGTTTAATGAATGAACCTACATCAACAACAATATGAGACAATTTTTATATACTCATGCAAAGAAAAAACGGATGCCACAAATTTGGTCATATAAAATGAAGAGAAAAAAATAAAAAATAAATAAAAAGGCTTTACAAATAATTGTGTGACAAACTAAACGACTGACTGACACGACACAAGTGGTACTAAGCAAACAAGTGCATTCACGAACATACGAACCGGTGAATAATGTTATCAGTGAGCCAGTAGTGCGGGTATCATTGAGGTTTTGCGAGCCACAAATAACGATACGAGAGTTGGCGTGCTGCAATTCTGTTTAATATTGTATTTCCTTTTGTTAAATTTCATGAATGAATACAATTGTTTGAGAAATTTTTTTTGCACAGCTACCTATGTAGGAGCGTCTGAATTTTGTTTTATCTGTGTATGAGTTGTAGTATTTTTTTCTTATTATATCTTTTGGAATGGGAACGATAGTAATTGTAAAAATATTTTTACGCTATCGTTTTTAGTAAACACTCGTATAAAAATAATTTTTATTTTGATAATGGGAAAAAATAGTTGTTGTTTTTGGGTATATTTTTAATGTTTATATTCACAACTAAATAAGCACAAAGCGATAAAAATAAGTCAGCCTTAAGGGCGTTTCCTATTCGATCCGACAAGAATTCTGTCATGCCGTCACCAATAAAATATTTTAAAATCATTCTCTCTTTTTGGAAAATAATAAATTAGAAATAAAAAATTAAAAAAAAAAAAAATATTTAGACCAGTTTTTATAAAATTGTTCTGCGAGACAGTTGCACTTTTAAAGGCTTTTTCTTAAAAAGGAAGGCCTGAAGAATGTAGAAATTTAGAAAACCTTGGTAGGCAATGACACTTCTTGTAAAAGGTGTGTGATAAGGCCTTATAAAAGGCATTTTGACTCCATATTTTAACCGTTAAGTATTCATTCATAAAAAACATATTTAATTCATATAAAAGTGAGTTAGAATAGTTATTATCTAAATAGATTTTTGCGTAAAAAAATAAGTGTTTGTATTGTAGCATGTGCAAAAACGTTATGACTAAAGTTACGAAATCAGGTTTAAAAGTTTTTTTTTTTCATTAGTTTTTACTATTAAATGATATTATGAAATATACAATTAAGATGTTTTGGTTGGTATCTATAAGTATTCCACTGTTCGCTTAAAGCACCTCATTACGAATTCTTCTAATTTTAAGATAAAAATATACTTTTTTTACTAAGATTACAAAGAAACCTTTTTTTTATAATTAAAAACGTAGAGCTACCAGCTTTTCTATCCATTTTTATTAATTTGTTAAATGCTAAGTGGCTAATGATATTTAAAATATATTTTTATTATAATAATTATTTATCAGATTCAGTTATTAAATTTATCAAAAATCATAATAAAAGTTAGAAACAATAACAGATTTTGATAACAGGAAATATGTAGCTAGCTTAATCTGGTATATGGCAGCTCTCGTTAGATACACAAAGTTACTCCAGAAATATTTATTCAGAATTATACAGTGTTACACTTTATCAAAAGCTTTACTAAAGTCCGTATAAATAACAACTGTTGTTTGACTGTCATTTAATCCACGACTTATTCATGTTGTAAAATGCTTGTAACTGTTTTAGCAATTACAGTCATTTATGGAGTAGGACTTCAACAACTATTGTTCTTCACTTTTGTTTGTGTATAGCTTTCTGCCTGCAGCTTTCCTATTCTAAAAGCTTTCTTTTACCTTCTAGTGTTTCTTCAAAATTTTTTTTTTACCGTCACTCGTATCTCCTTTTGCAAAACATATTTTACTTTTGGTGTATTACACTCAGCTCATGATTGTATCGGGATTTCTATATTCTACCTTCGGTCCTTATGCATGGCAGAGCCGAATTAGCGATGTCGGCGGGCAAAACATAACACCTGCCTCTAAATTTTTAATATTATTTGGAACAAATCTGGTTAAGTAATTCCAGCAAAAAAAAAAAAAATGAATATAAGGGGCGATAGAGAACTAAAAATTAAGAAAAAAATATCAAGTGAGAAAATTTTAGCTCGCCCACATTATCCGAATTTAGGGGGCCTCTTAACTTTTAAATGAGAAAAGTACGATTGTGCAGCATATTTTTAGGCTTTTAAAGAGATTTTCAGAAACCTTTTTTTAAATACCTAATTTTAATTTTCTGTCACCCCAATTTTTTTTTTTTGATGGGAGTTACTACATTTAACTAGATTTACATGTATGATGAAGGGTATATAAGATTTGTCATAGCCGCATATAGCACTTTTACTATTTTTCCTTGTGTTTTTCAGATTGAAATTCCATTGTGCTTTTATTTTGTTGGTTATTGCTGTTTTTTGCTTTGTTTTATTAAAAAAGGAAATTAAGAAAAAACTCTAAATTACCACTGGAATTTTATTGAATCATTAAAATACCAAAATATTGAATTTTCAAAAAAAAAATATTAAAAGTTATTTGAAGAAAAAAAAATTGGAATTTTTTAAAAAACTTAAAATTCAACAAATAAAAACTTTAGATCAGTAAACAGTTAAATTTTCACTAAACGGTTTAAAATACACCAAAATATTTATTTTCACGAAAATTTGTTCAAAAAATTTTTGTGAAATCTTGCAATAAAAAGTTGGAAATTTTATTTTAAGCTGAAAATATTCAAAAAACATAAAACTATTAAAAGTTTAAAAGCTTTCTAAAAAACTTATTAAAAAAATATACATACATAAATACACAATTATTTTGGCACAGCAAAGAGAGAGAGAGAGAGAGAGAGAGAGCGATAGTGATACAGAGAGTGATAAAGTCTTGATGAACCTGCCACTATTTCACTGGCTGTTTGCATTCCGTTTCTATATAAAAAATGTAATAATTTCTTTTATTTATTTTTACGACAAAATTGATAAATTTTCGAAACAAATTCCTAGACTGCCCAAAATTGTCATAGAAATGTATTTTATACGTGGGTTGCTAATAAACTAAATTTGGCACCTAGAAGTGCTGGGGCTGCAATTTTGTAGGTCGTTTGGTGTGAATAATGTGTGAAAAATGTGTTTATTTGTATCTAGTTACTGCCTGATATACCACATTTTGCATTGTTGTTGATTTTATAGTTTTTTTTTATTTTTATTTTTTTCATATTTTAAGTGTTTGTCTCATTTTGTTTATTTATTTTTTGTTTATTTATTTGTTGTTTATTTTTTTTTTGTTAAACAATTTAGTGTGTCATTGCCAAATGTCAACTAGAAATGAATACAACAATTACGTTGTTTTATTTTTAAATAAATACGTAAGTAGGCATGTACGTAGAAATGTATTTGTTATGTGTGTGAATAAATGTGTTTATGTTGTTGTTTAGAAGCTAAATAATTTGTGGCTAAAAAATAATTTTAAAATTAAAAAAAAACCCAAACTGATTTCCGGGAAATGCAACAGCGAGTAAATGCGTAGTAATTAATGGCTTAAAATATTTTAAATATAAAGATGACATCTAGACTGTATTGATCAAAGAATATTTATTTAAAAAAAAAAGAAAAAAATAAAAGTTAAAAAATTAAACAAAAATTGTTCTATATTTGAGCCAAAGTTCTTAGGGACCTCCACACAAAATTTTATTCTAAACCATATATCAGCTTTAACGTGATGCGAACACAGACAGCCAGATAAATAAACAAAAATTTCAAAAAATAGGTTTTTTCATTCTACATCGAATGCTATCTAACGCAACATGAAAGTTTCATGTACAGAAATGACCCTGTTACTTATATGAATATATAATTAATATGTTGAGCTTTCTTTCCATGTTTTTGCTAACACACAGCCAAGTAAAGTGATGGGACCAAAATAAACTGCATTTAAATATAGTGAGCTAAATACTTAAAAATATTTCTACAGAACATCGCCATGTGGCTCTTGTTCAAAGATTTTAAAAAATTTAATGAAGAGAAATCGTTTATATAGAATAAATAAAAATAAAAAATATTCAACGAATATAATATATCTTTACCTGAAGCAAGAAAAATATTAGAAGACTATAAAAAATTAATTTCGAATGAAAGTTTAAAGACATGTGGAGAAATGACAAAATCGCAAATACATGGTGTGCATTGCATTCACTAGTTTAAGTAGATAAGAAGAAGGCTAATGACGGTCATAACGATCCGAAAATTGCAACACTGCTAGTGTTTTATTTTGTCAGTTTTCTTCAGACAACAATTTAAAAAAAAAAACATCTTTCCGGATTAAAAATTATCCATTTATTTAAAAATATTTGTTTAGCCCATAAAAATTATATAACAAAATTTAAAGGAAAAAATTTTTTAGTTACTTTTCTAGAAACCTTCCATTAACATATCCTTATACCGTTGAAGTTAAAAGGTTAATTAATAACCCACCTTTATATAAATTAAGCCTTGTAAACTTGGTTAAATGTGTGGTTATCAAATACAAATTTTTACGATAAGATAAACATCATTTCATCTTTGACCAATATAAAAAGTTACAGCAATAAAGTATTCAATAATTTTTACCGTTGTCCTAAATCTGGTTGATTGCATTGACCACGCATTGAAGATATTACAAAGAGAGTAACAAAACTTAAGAAATTAAGCCCTTTCGTAGAAGATTGTAATATATAAACCAGCTGCTGGCCTGAATGTACGGAGCAGCTTGCGCATTAATGATAGGCAAATGAATCTTGCGAAATTTATTATAAGCCCCATATTAGTAAAAATCAGTCCCGTTAGATGTTTTCAAATAAAAAGCGTTTATAATTTTTTTTTTAATTTTTATTTTAAAATTCGAATTATTTGTATACCTTCTTCCCACCGCAGGTGGCGAGGGTTTTAAAGGTTTGTCTTTTCGCTTGTAATTTCTACTACATTTATTTCCAACTCCTGACGTTTATACAGAGGAGAATTGATTGATTTAGCGATGTCTGTCTACTTATCTGTCTGTAATCGGGTTGAAATCAGCATGTATTAACGAACTTAGAGATAACAGTATAAAATATTAGGAGATTGTAATAATATTTCGGGGTCGGGCACATCTACCTTCAGCAAATTTCCTAATTTATTTTAGAAATTCGAGAAGAAATAATTATTATTACTGATATTTTTAAATCAAAAAGACATATAAATAACATAAGAGGAAGATCTGAGGTAAATGAAAAAAATAAAAAAAAAATCAAAAGCCATGGCTGGATAGTTTTAGAGAAAGTGAAATTTATATAAAAAAAATTCATTATATCAAATCTAGAGGCTCACAAAATAAAATGCTTCTTTTATTTTAGCTAAAAGCAATATTTAACAGTCAATTTGTGGAAGTCACAGCTAAACATTAACGAATTTATAAAAGCAATTTGTTATTTGTATGTCAATCACATACTTATGTACAATTTATACTATGAGTCACAAATTATTAATGTGTCGTCTCTACATTCATAAATGACGATGACTTCAGAAATTATGAATGAAAAAAAGATCGACTGCAAAAAACACAAAATATTTTTATAGTTTTTTATTATTATTATTTTTTTTTTAGCTAACATTTAAATTAAGAAATAAAAGCTCAAAAGACAAAAAAAAAACTGGAAAAAATGCTAAACGGATGTCTATTTTAACAACATTTTTAAATTTATATTTTTATATATGTACATACATACATACATCCATACACATATACATTTGTGTACGTATTGTTTGGAGGTTTGTGGGGAAAAGTAAAACATTAAATACTGAAATGAATAGCACGCTTACGACTCACAGTATCATTTTTAGAACTGCAAGTTATTGTCATACATAGATTTGATCAGCTGCGTTATACCACTGCGAAAATGTTTTTTTTTTTTATTTATAAGAAATATTTTGATAGTGTAGTGTAAGTAAGTATATAGCAATGCAATCAATACAATAAGAGCCGATGACTATAATGTAAGTATTAATTCAGAGCTTAGAAGGAATTAAAAATTTTATGATATGAATAATTTAACTAAAGTTCATGTAAAATATGTTCTATTCAAATTTGCATTTATATGTAGAAAAATTATAAAATTTTAATTGAAAAAAAAAACTCGTTAAAATAACTTAAAAACGCTAAACATAGCACTTTGAAACGAAACGCATAAAAACAAAAAAAGTTGGACAAAATGTCTCTAAGAAAAAAAAAAAACAAAGAGCAAGTAATGGAAGAAAGTTGGCAAAAGTGAAGAAAATTTTATAATCAATTAATAACAATGGAAAAAAATTTAATGTTAAAAATTAGGAACTGGGAAATCATTTGTTATTGGAAAAGATTTAAATTTATATGGAATACTCCTAACACAACATCTAGAAAACTTTTTTTAAAAATCTAAAGTGGCCCACAATCATCTTTACTCATAGCAACAGTAACTTTAATGAGTAAATAAATAAATAATAAAAGTTCAAAGTATATTTAAATAAAAAAAAAAAAAAAAAAAAATTCAACATAAATAATGTTTCTCCGTTTGGGGTGTCAAGTAAACTACCCTTCTTTACTTCCCGATTATGAACAAAAAATATACAGTTCGTCATTATTGTTGTGAATTTTATTTAATATGTTAAACAGTATGACCTGTAGAGCGATCAAAAATTTAGAGGTATACACACCCATACATACACCCACCTATAGACTGCATCACGAAAACAGTAAAAACAAAATATTCAGAAGATCTCAAACTGTAAAACCATCTTAAGTCTCGACATCGATCTTTTTACGATTACTATATTTTAAATGTACTACGTATGGTAAAGTAAAAAATAAAAAAGCGCTCACAGAAGAAGAACCGTTTATAAGAAGAACCCCTATAAAACAAAAAGTCGACTAAAAGTGGGAACAAATTTTAAATATTAAAAAAGATCAATTAAAATTTACTTTTTTCGGTTTTGGTTAATTTTGAATTTAATTTTTACAAAGATTTAATTGAATTTTATTTTTTAATAAAAAATTAAATTAGAAATGAACCACAGCTAAAAAAGAAAATTTAAATTGATTTATGAAAATTCACAGTTCAACCCCTGGCTGGGGCAAAAAAGAAATAAAAATTAAAAAATATCTGAAAACAGTTCTACCGGCTTAGAAGGAAAATATCTCATTTAAAGAAAAATATAAAAAATAACAGATAACAAATAATAGTTCCAAAATCCTCCGCAAATTATCATAAATTGAAAATATCTCTCTTTTTTCAAATTATCAAAAAATACATTATAATAAATCAAATCCATAATCCTAAGATTTTCATAACGAAAATAAAACCTTTAGACCGAAAATCTGTTCTAAAAATGCTACCAGGTGGACACAAGTTTTTTTTATTAGTACCAGCACCCAGGGTATGGCCCCCCCAACTTATGCCAGAAGAAGGATAGAAGGAGTAGTCGTTGTGGACATTTGATTTGAATTTTTGCATATTGAAAGTAACAGGAAAGATCTCTGCAGGGGTTTTACTCCACACACGAGCTGTTCGGCTAAAAAAACGAATTTTCTTTGTAATGCGTAGTGCAATTCATGGGCCAATCGACCACAAAGGCATGAGCTCTTGATGCAAGGCGTATTGCGAGTACGAATTTATGGCTTTTAGGAATAAGTTCTCTAATTTCATAAGATCACACTTCGTTGTAGTAACGTAAAACAGTGAAACACTCTCCACATTGCGTCGTTGCTTCAGTGAATCAATAGAGCTGGTTACCCTACTGTCACCGATTTGCTTCTTCGCTCTGTCCTGCACGAGGTCAAGTAACTTCAAAATAAACTTTGGAACATCAGCTTATACAGCAGAGTTGTATTCCATTTTCGGTCTAATATAGATAACATGATAGCGAGGAGTTCACATGGAGTGAAGTATTTCTTATGCCGTTCTAGAAAACCAAAGCACTTGAATGCTTTTTTTGCGAGGGCTTTTGATGCCTAAATATATATATCACCCATAATTACCGCTGGTTTTAAACAAATCCGATTATTAATTTCGATTATAAAGTTATTGGTGGCATGTCGTAACGTCCAACGACGTGTCCGTGAAAATTAAAGGTATATTTTATGGTATTCTAGATAAGACATGGACATTATGAAGTTTTTCGAAGCAAAATATATCCATGGACATTATGTCACTTTTAAGTGTGACATAAAGTCCATGAACATTATGTCCTTGGACACTATGACATGCCACCGAGTTATTTATATAAAAAATATTGTTTTTTTAATTTCTTTTAATGCAATCCTTCCGATAAGCCTTGCATTGCCGCTACCAGAAAAAATTAATAAAATTTTATAAATGGCACGCGTTGCTCAACACAATAGCTGAGCAATACAAATGTCATGAAAAAGTCTAATTATTCAATTTGGAAATCCTAAATGTTTTAATCATGTCCTGTTGGAATAGAGCGTTTGGAGTTCGTATTGTTGGGCTGCTAGCATGCTCTGAGTGAACTGAAAGAACCTAGTGTTCCTTCCTTTGCGCTTAGTTCTCTTGTACAGCTGGGCAATAATAAATTTGGACTTTCATTAAAATAATGCATAAGATTGTATTCACATTATTTGCAATCATTGGGGAACATTTCAACCCATCAACACTCTTTTTGAATACGAATTAATTTTAGCCGCTACCGTTAACTTGTGATACCGAAAACTAAAGTCAGTTTGTCATCCCGCACAGCTAACAAGTATTGCATACATAATGCATCAGTGTGTATAATGTGTTCGAAAATTTGTTTTAAACTGTTCGATGCGGCAATGCAATTAATTGCATTATACAGCACTGCGCTGACTGCAGTGTGGAAGTAAAGCACATCCGTTTTGGTTACAAGAAACTCAAAAAAAAAAAAAAAAATAAATATTAACGACTACAGCGAAAGCTTTATTTGATATTACAAACAAAAACCGGATGTTGTGGGAATTTTAAGTAAATAAAAACATAACAAAAACAAAACAAAAAAAAAAAAATAAACTTAATGAAAAAGAAAAACGAACAATATTAAAAAATATCAAGCGTATTACAACAACAAAAACAATGAATTCTATCAGTTGTTTTGTAAAAGACGAAACGAGACTTTGTACAGTGCCTTAGTCATATGCAGACAGACGTGTGGATACACATTCAAATACACCGAAGAAAATAATAATAAGTGACCAAAATTGGATTTAATATGTTTTTGCGCTTTTAGTCAAAGTGAAAATCATTTATTAATTTATGACTTCCTTTATGTTGTCTCTTTGGGAATAAAAAGTAATTAAATTTAATATTGCAAAATCTTATATTTTTGCAAATAAAAAAAAAAACAAAACCAAAAAAAAAAACTATTAAGGAAATCTTAACGTCTATGCAGTGTTACCTTTTTCAAGGTTGCCCTTTTTTAATAATTGACTAAAATAATTGACTAAACATTAAGTTTTTATTTTTATTTTAAACAAAAATATTTTTCTAGTCTTATTGCATGAAAGTATTGAATAGTAATTTTGTGCAACAATCTTATTTTCTCACTATCTTATTACTGTCCCGGCCTTAAGGGGTACATAAAATACGTCATACGTTAAACTTTTACAAGTCAGTTAAAATACATGTTTTCTTATGAGCGATGTTACAATTACCACGTGCCCGTCAACGCAAAGTGCGAAAGTTGGTCAAATTTTAACTTTAGACGTACGTTAAATACTTTCACATTTTTCAATTGCTTCTTCTTCTTCTTCTTTATTTTCTTTTAACTTTTTCTGTATTTGAATAAAATACAAATTAAATTTAAAATTGAATAAATATCGAGAGCAAACTTTGATTTAATATCTGTCAGCAAAGTACTCATTGTGCTAACCTCATCCGTTGTTACTTTTACTTCAGTCTAATACGTAAAAGTATAACATATGTGCACTAGCCTTAACTCTCTGTTAAGCACACGTATGCCGTTTGACAGTTTGAAGCTGAGTTGACGAGAACATTTCTATGTTCCCAGAACTCCCAATTTTAACGAAAACTGTTTCCATACTGCAAGTTGGTGCAAAAGAGGGAGCTTTTAAGAGAGTAACATTCTTCTTATTCTTATTGCACGAAACAGCCCAGACCAGACTTTTTATTTGGGTAAATTGTTTAAACTATTATACAATCAGCTGGTTAATAAGTAAACAATAACGAATACAAAAAAAGTGTTATTTAATATTTTAGCATAAAAAAAAAATTAAATAAATTTTCCAAATATTTTAGAGATGCAAGAACACATAAAATATTGTATTTTTCTATTATAAAGAACTGAATGTAATTTTGTTTCACTTCTTGTTTTGGGATAAAAGTTTGGCTTCTTGTGTTTTTTTTTTTGCCTATAATCGAAAGTAAGTTTTGTTTACTCTCATTCTACCGAACTTTAAACAAAAATGTTGGAATTGATAAGTAAACGATAGCCTTTTTAATTTGTAAATGTCCAAATTATTTTTTTTTTCTTTTTGTACTATAAATGTTTGACATCTGAAGTGAATTTCGCAAAACCAAACTGCTTAAAATTAAGGCAGTCATCTGTTTTGTATTCTAAATTAGCGCGCTAATCTACATAGCTGTAAAAAAAATCTCACGTTCATAAAAAATATATAAATCAAACATAAGCAGCACGGCATCAGCGCTTAGCAACTTCGCTGTACGTTAGGAAGTGAAGTTGGCTGCTTGATTATTTGTTTTGCTTTTTTATTTGTGAAAAGTAATTACAATTTAGTTATTTTTAGAGCAGTCTATAAATTGTATCTCTTTTTTTTTCTAGCCAGTAGTTTTCATTAAATAATTTAAGTTTATATTACTGTTCCAGATAAAAAGTTGAAGCTTTTATTTAGGCATGACACATTAGTGTAAAAAAAAATGGCTGTTACAGCCATAGACAAATATTTTTTAAAAATTTTTTCTCCAAAAACGGTTGGTTTTTTATGTAATTTTTTATAGTGTTAATAATTTTCTGTTAACCCTAAAATAAGTAAAAAATTATTAAGAAAGAAAGAAGGAAATTATAGTTAAAATGAAATTTTTGTCTTCTATATTGCGCAAAAATTATGTTAAACGACAAGACTATTTTTTGTATGTATTTGTATGTATGTATATACGTATACAGAAATAATAAACATGCAACCATAAATATTTAAATGTATTTTCTTTCTGTGTACTAACTATTCAACATTTTGCAATTAATGTTTTTAAAACAATCCATGTTTGCTTTATCACTTCCATAAGTTTTTACTTGATTAATCATATTTACATACATGTGTCGATATGTATAATATTTTCATATTAAAAATAAAATTGGAAAGAAATGGAAAAAAACTTAGCAGGCTGTTTGAAGTTCAATGGTTTTTTGTTTTGTTTCTTTGTGGGGGCTTTCCCAAGCCAACGTCTTGTAGTTTTATTATAAAACTTACAGCTCACTTGAAGTCATTTGTTTATCGGTTTAATATGTACAATCATCAGTCACTCAGTTGAAAATCGTTTAATATTTCCCCTACCCACGCAATTATAAAATATTGAAATCAATGATTTAAAACTTTTATGAAAGCAATGCTGCAGGAAATTAAAGCTGTGAATGCCTTTAGAAAAAAACGCCTATTTTATTGCTACTTTCAATTTGCATCAAATTGTAAGTAGAGATGGGATCGTGAGTAACTTTGCACACTTATGAGAAAAATTTTGTATATCATAAATTCACTTAATGCATTAAGTTTAATGATAAATAATTGAATTAAGTTTGTTTAAAAATAAGCCTCAAGCCACCAAGTGGTCGAAATATGTAAGTGCATGCTAAAAAGAGAGGAAAAACAAATGCCAATAAATAAAAACTAAAAAAGATATAATTAAATGCAAAAACACAGGTAATTACAAGCTTGGCACGTAAAATTCTGCTCATGCACACACACTCATAACGATTTAGTTTTTGGTCATGCTCATGCACGTTCATTTGCCTGAAATAAAATCAAGTAAAAGTGCTATATTCGGCTATGCCATGCTATGAAGGGAATATAAGCCTTCACCATTTATTTAAATCTACTTCAGTAAAGTAACTTCAAGAAAAAAAAAAAACAAATAAGAGGTGACAAAGAGTTAAAAAGTTAAAAAAACAAAAATACATAAAAATGCCATCGGCTCTTAATGGGTTAAACATTTTTAGTATTTCCTTAAAGATCTCTTCAAAAGCTTTAAAATGATACCCATATTGATATTTTAAAAATTTTGAAAATTTCAGAGGCCCGTAACTTGAAAATTATGAGCGAGCGCCAATTTTTTCACTTAATATTTTTTTCTCATTTTTAATTCTCTATCGCCCCATATATTTGTTTTTTTTTATTGGAGTTACTTCTTTCTTCCTAATCCTAAAAAAAAATTAGAGGTAGGCGTGGTATTTTGCTCGCTGCGTCGAAGGACATGGACCGATCTTGCGGATTTTCAATAGCAACTCCTTCGAAACTATGTCTGATCGATTGGCGTATTTATATTTTCTCCACTTGATCTATTATCTTGTCAAAGTTGATTTTAACACTAACGCGGACGGACAAACGGACATCGCTCAATCAACTTCACTATGCATAACAAGTCGGAATATATATACTTTAAGCGATCGGAAATAGATATTGTAAAAATTACCCACGGAATGACAAACTTAGTTATACACTTTTTCTAATTTTTGTGGTGAAGGGTATAAAAATTAATAACGAACATAAGTGATCACGTATATCATAACGCGCAAGTCAAGCTGCTTAAGTGAGAGGTGCCCATCTCAAACCACTCAATATCGTTCTTATGTCATATACATTTAGACCTGAAAGCATGTCAATTAATAAGACGCTATTTTTTCCCCCTTGAAAAAAATCATAATGACTATTTAAAACTGAATGACTTTGACTTTTAGGTAAGAAAATAGGTTTTTTCATACTTTTTTTTGCAAGTAGCTCTTATTAACTTTGAAAGTTCCATTAATAGTTTTTTACTTGTATTACAGGTTTATCTTTTAACGTGGCTTAAACTTCTTAATAAATATTCTTATTTAAAATCAAATTAAGTTAATTAAATTCCAGTTAAATTCCAAAATAATTGAAAAGAAAAACGTCACTGATTGTGATGCAAGGAGTTCACACACTAGGAATTTGTGACAGAAGCTATTAATTATCTTAACCCAGTTAGCATTTTTTTTTAAGTATTGATCATTTTCGAGTCTTTTTTGTTCCTTCTGTGTGATTGTAATAATTGTTTATGCGCTCGTTTTTGAGTCGAAAATGATTATTTTGTCAAAAGAACATGGTGCCCTAGCAGCAATTCTTCTAACGAGTTCTTTATGGCTCATGTTTTTGACCCATTTTTGATACGGTTTGCAAGCGTACCTTAATTCAAATTCGAAGCTTTTTCGAGTCTTTATTTTAATCATACTCCAAGCCGTCTGCAAGTCTTCTTCGAATTATTTTATACAAATATTTCCAATTGTATATTTTATCAAACATGGCAAATAACAAAAATAAAAACAGTCACATTTCGAGCATTTGGTTGACCAACTAATAATGGCACACAGTCTGTACGTTGAGTTCTTTAAACAAGTCGTTTTCTTTTCGTTTGTCGGAATTATATTCGAGTCTGTTTTTAAAGGCCTAACTGATTTATCAGTGTTTAGTTAACTTGGGCAGTCTTAAAAGATTCAAAAACAATCTTCCAAATGCTAACTGCGAATAATAATCTCTATAGTGTGCAGTGAAATAGAAAAAAATCTAGGTAACTGCTAATACATTGACAACAGATGCTTAATAGGACTAGTATTAGAATTTATTTTTACAATTCATGAATACCCTAAATTTATAAAGTCACTTTACATGAGACAGCCGAAAAGGCGTGAGTTAAGCTACAAACATTTCTACTTTAGCATTTTTCAAATAAAAATTCCTTTTCCAAGAAAAGGGTAGCGATTTATTCGCAAACCGCTTGAACCCCTTAATCGTAATCTGAACCTTAATAATAAAATTGTCAGCGCGAGAAAGGCAAACAGTTTCATGTTCAATTAGTTATGGTTTTGTAAGTCGTGTTTATGAATACAGAACAAACTAAATTTTAATTTTAAGAATCGTCAGAATATCGAAGTAGTTTTGTGCGAAAGATCATAAAAAAACTGTAAAACATTTATGGAATTCCTTCAAAAAACTAAATACCAACAGCTGACGAAATGAAGCGTCCTATGATAGTTGTATAGAAGAAAGCAAAAAGTTTAATTTTTTAATTTTTTATCACTATGTTGCACGATAACCAATATGGATGGCACGTAATGAAATAAATTTTATACGAGTGCTCTCCAAAAAATAATGACGATATTAGCTTTGAAAACTTCAGAAACAATACTGTTTTATTTCTCTAGCTGTCTGTGTCAATATTTTTAAAAGAGTTTTAAGTACTAAATGAGAAATTTCGGTCTTAAAAGCTTAAATGTCCACAGTTTGTAAGACCAATTTTTTTTTTATTTCTCTAACTTAAGTGATATTTCTCACAAAAGTTACAATAACAACAAGAAACATGGCAAAAGACAGTTTCATTTTTTAAACTGATTTATTAGGTGTTCTAAATTATTTTGAGTAACTATGCTTTATGACGATCAATTGAAATAACTAATTGCGAAAACACGGGACGCGGGGATGTAAATAATTTAAAAATCTTCCTTAACTTAATTGTCAAACAGTTGAATCCTGCAAAATATTTACATGAAGAAGCATCTAAGTATATGAGATATTATTCTGATAAGACTATAATCCCTGCGCACATGGCATCCTTGTCATAATTTAAAATTTTTATTTATTTTTTTTTTTACAAAACAATTACGTTATGTGTGAACTTGTTAAATATTTCTGAAGCAAACAAACACCTACACTTTGTGTGTGGTCATTGTTATTGCTGAAATTTTCCATTAGTTTTTTTCCCGACCAGCCGATTTTACATTTTAGTGTGAATTAGTGTAAATAGATTAAATAGCGTAACATAGATGAATGCTTGAGACATGTAATTTTCCGTTTTCATTCTGGCTTAGTTTGTAATGAGCTGTGCGTGAAAATAAAATATTTCATACAATTTTGTTGATAATTTACAAAAGTAAACAATTGCTAGCGTTGCTTTGTTATATTTGTACAAAAAACAAAAGCAAATTAAAAAAAAAAAATCACATATAAATTCTGCCGTTGTGTTGTCCTTAAAAAATTAAGGCCATTCCTTTTGATTCCCCAATTATCAGAAATTTTTTTAATTATTTTTTTTTTACCTAAAAGATTTGAAAATATGAAATAAAAATAGATCATTTGCTTATTTTCAACAACAGTGTACAAAAATGAGGATCACGGCAACAGCATATGAACTTTCAGATAATAAAGATAATGCAAAGGCAGCATCTACTGCGCACAGTGGGGCAAAATCAAATATTTTGGAAATAACTTGACCGTTTTTAAATGGCTAGGCTGATTTATCCAAAAGCTTACATGAGCACAACAGAGGAGTATTTGGTCCCACAATGAGGATAAAAATTCAAAAATAAGAATTCTTGCTCTTTTGCGTATAAAGTCCACATATGGACGAGGACTCATATAATACCTTCAGCAACAATCAGCAACTTTTGTATAGTAGTCTTCTTTTTCCTTTTGAATTTTAGAATATATAGCTTAAAGTCAAAGTTCCGATATACAATAGGTCAAGCTGAAGGTTGTTTATACCCCAAGATATTTTTTTTGTCTAAAAAAAATGAAATAGATGCCCCTTTTTAGGCTAAAATACACAAGAATATTGGATTTTTTCATTTGAAAATCGTATATTTTTTCAGTCAGAAAATATGTAATCTTCGAACTTTTGCCAAAATATTTTCGATTTTCTTGCTAATTACGGTAAAAAATATAATTAATTTAATTAAAATGGCATCCAAAATTTTAAAAAACTGGACCAGAGTATCGACAAATAAAAATTTTTATTATATAAATTGGTCATTTTTAAATATAAACATGCATATTAAAGCACCATTCTGTAGGTATTAAATAGGTCTTTAAGACTAGAAAAAAAATTAAAATTAAAAATGAAAGTAGTTTAAAGATTTGAGGTATTCAACTTTGAGACCACATATCGGAAAGTTAAAGTCACTCAGCTTCAAAACTTAAGCTCAAATACTCTACTGCTATGCTCGTGTAAATTTTTTATTGAATTACAAATGGCTGAGTTATTTGCAAAATATTTTGATTATGACCCTCATTGCTGCGTTGGGAAGAAACAGTGGCTTGAATTAGAAAATTGCAGAAGCAAACGAAAATTTATGAATAAGAAAAACAGAAAATAAAGCTTTAGTTAATGTAAGAACTTCTTCCTCTTTTCATTAAAATTGGTTGGTTAAATAGATAATGTTCACTGCGTACTGAAGAAGATAGATGTAAAGAGTGTAACGAACTAGAAAATACATTAGTGCTTAATTTTTTCCCGTGTCTTTGAAAATTACTTAATTTAATAATAACTTTTTTGTATAAAAATAGTGATTGGAATTGATAATATGAACTTGAGCTTGACTTTTATGTGTAAATTTAAAATTTTCTATACGTCATTTTAAGCCCAACATTTATAACGATCACAATATTGATATCAGTCCTTTACTTTCTAACTTAAGATATTGTCAAGTACTTTATTTTATTTTCACGCACTAGTCAAATATGTAAATCATTACATTGGCTTTCATACTCAATTCTTTACAATCTATCTTTTTTTATGAAAATGATTATCTTCTGTATGTTTTAGTAATTTGAGTTATTTATGTAAACGCAGTCTTGTTTATTTATTTCTATTGTTAATAAGAAAAAAAAAAATTATACAAAATAACTATTCACTTAGCATTATTTAATAACAAAATAAATTTTTATTGAAAATAATGACAGAGTACACTTATGAACTAAACAAAAAAAATCTGCATCATGTTACAAGTGTCCACAGTGTTGGTACCCTGCAATATATCTTTAAAATAACTTTTTTTGTTAGCCATAAATATAAATAAATAAGAATTATTTTGTAAAGTAAAAGATAATTTTAATGACAAAAAAAAATAATTTTTAATAATAATTGCTTATACTTTTATTCATTAAATTTAATACTTTAGAATTAAAAAAAAACATAAAAGACTCCGACTTGTCAAGATTAGATTTTGGATATTTAAAAAAAACAAAAAAAAAAAGTGTTTCAAAACCGGATATCTTGAAAATTTTTAGACATTCCTTTTTTTTTCTTTAGTGTTACAAATATTTTGTTGTTATTATTATAGTTCATTGCAAGCTGTAGAGTATTCGAAAACAAAGTAAAGCGATGTCTCGTGGTGTCACCATTTAATGTCATTAGAGTATAAAAATTCTATTGTAAGAATAAAATATATGACAATTGTTGATGATAAAATTTTTTCATAAAAACTTCATCAGAATGTAAACACAAAATTGTTGATAATAAATATAAAGATTGTATTCACAAATAACTGTAAAATACTTTAAGCTTATAAAATTTAATTTTAAAAATATTTAAAGTCTCGATAAAAAATTTGTTAAGCCCTTTTGAAATTATAAAAAAAATCTATGAATACGAAAGGTTTTTGTGTTCTTTCTTGATTTTGTAAAATAAATTTATATAAAAGCCAAAATAAAATTATGCTAAAAACCGCAGACGGAGATATTATTAAAACCCGCCAGAGCAGAGAAAAATTGTTTTAGCAATTCAAAGCTTCATATCTTATTCTATTTGTTATTTTAAATATTTTTAATTTACACATCATAAGAACTAACTCGTTTATGCAATGTGAAAAAAAAACCAACAAGAATGCTATAATTGGTTATGCCAAATCTTCTATACCCTTCACTATTTATTTAAATCGAGTTTAGTGAAGTAACTTCAATCTAAATAGCCAATACAGAGGTGTCAGAGAATAAAAAAATTAAAAAAAAAAAATTACATAAAAATGCCATCGTCTTCTTATGGATTAAAAATATTTAAAGAATTTTGGTATTTCCTTGAAGACTTCTTCAAAAGCTTTATATTGATACCCATATTGATATTATAAAAATTTTAAAATTTTCAGAGGCCCGTCACTCGGAAAATATGGGCGCCAATTTTTTTACTTGATGTTTTTTTCTTATTATTTAATTCTTTTTCGCCCCATATATATTTTTGTTTCGGAGTTACCTCACTGATCTAGATTTGTCCGCTGCCTCGAAGGACATGGACCAATCTTGCTGATTTTCGATGGCAAAATTTTCATAAATATTTTTGATCGATTAGCGTATTTAAATTTTCTCTAGCACATCTAGTGCTTTGGCAAAGTGGATTTCTACCGAAACATGAACGGACATCGCTATGCATAGGAACTGAGGATATATAATTTATGGGGTCTGAAATGGATACTATAGAGATCACAAACGAAATGACAATTTAAGATTCATATAATACCATTTTCCACCTTTCGCATTTTCCGATGACCATTTCACTAGTGCTAATTTAGTTTATTGGAAGATTTTTGAATATTGTTTAAACTTAATTTTTAGAATTTTTTTTTATTGACTATTTGAGAATTATAAAAACTCTAATTTCTAAACGAATTTGTATTTAGTTTGATCAAAATAATTTAGGAGATTAATTTTCAAGACAGTTAAAGTTTTAGTTGGATGGTAAAAAGAGCCTACACAAAAATCAACGAGTCTAGTGCCTGCTCAGATTCAATGAAGCCTGTGTACAAAATTTTCTAATTTTCCAGAGAAAATTAATGAATAAAATTTTTATTTTAGTTGCCGTGCGACCCTAATAACTATCGGAAAACTAACTCATAGGCTCTTTGAGTTATCGACGGTAGGTACGTATTCAATAAATAACCCAAACACCAACACTACTGCCCCAAAACATTACTCGAGCTTCGTTTTTTTTACGGAATTTGATTTTATAATCTTGATAAAAATTTTATAAGAAAATTTATATTGGAAAATAATTTTTTGAAAGGCAATTAAAGATATAAGTGTTTTACAGAAGAAATAAGAAATCATTATTTTAAATACCAAATAAATAATTATAAAAAAAATGTAACGACGAGGATGGGATTCGAACCCACGCGTGCAGAGCACATTGGATTAGCAGTCCAACGCCTTAACCACTCGGCCACCTCGTCATGCGACTTAATCAAACAATCACAGCACACAACGACAGTCTAAAATAACTTACTTCAAAAACGTTTAAATAAGAATTATTATTGATTTAAAAATAAAATAATTGAATTAGTTAAGTCCTTTTTTGTGGCCAGTATCAATCTTTTTAATCCCTTGTCTTTGCATTTTACTTTTGCAAAGAATTTTATTACAGGAAAATTTTTATTCCTTCCTAGTTTGTTCTTTCTTGTGTTTTTTTTTTTAATGAATCACACATAAAAAACAAGATATTGTTTAACCTGGTATTACACGTTATGTATAGGTTTTACATCAACGGTTCTCAAATGGGGGTCCGTGGACCCCTGGGGGTCCGTAGCAACCATCCAAGGGGTCCGCATGAAGATCCGAAAAAACAGTGTTTTCAAAAATAATTAAAGTTTTATTTTGAATTTGGGTTTCAGAGGGGTCCGTGAAAATAAAATTAGTTTACTAGGGGTCCGTGAGCTGGAATTTGATGAGAACCCCTGTTTTACATGATCTATCACTTTTCTATATATTAAAGATATACATGTCGTGAGAAATTTTTGAACGTACGGTGTGTATTTGTTTCATGTTGTAAAAGTTTGATAATTTGATCAAGTCTCGATTTTTTGCCGAAATTAAAATTTTAGTTAGGTTATGTTCACTATTGTTTGATGAGATTTGGAAAATTTTAATTTTTTTTTCAAAAAAATTAATTTGTTACTAAAACCTCTATTTTTGGGAAATATCTTTTCAGGTAAAATTTTAATATTCTGGTTGCTGGATTTTTAAGGGTTTCATAAAGAAAATATTAAAACATAACACTGTTGTTTTTGTCACAATATCTGTCCAACTGTCCATGAAACGTCTCTGAAACAGCAATAGGTAGACTCTTAAAACTTTCACAGACAATTTAAGTAAAAATACTAAAAATAAGGATCTTTCGACAGTGACGTGATTTTCAAAAATTTATTATTTTTTGAACTGTGATAGACAGACACGTCCCATTTGCTTTGTGTCAGTAAAACTATGTGCGCTATAATAACAAGTAGAAAAAATAAAACTTTACATTAAAGGGTGTCCCAATATTGGTGGTATTTTCACTTTATGGCTTAATGTTTTCTACCGTAGCAGGCAGACATTTAGAATTCACAGAGAGTTTGTAAAAATATGTCAATTATAAAAAATTAAAATTAAAGAGGGATTCCAAAAGTCCGTTAATTTAACAAATGTCTCTTTATCTTTTAAACTATTATATTCAAACGCTTAAGCTTTGTACCCCTGTCTGCTTTGTGGTCTGTCTACTGTAAGAATAAGTAAAAAAATTTAATTAAATACAGGGTATCCGAAAAGCAACATTATTTTCATATATATTGCCCCAATTTTCTGAACTTTAAATAAGCTAAGGCTATAAATTTATGCAGAATATGTATTGTTAAATCGCTGGAAAAGCAAATATAAGAATTTAAATTAAAAGGTGTCCTTACAATATTGTCATCTTTACAGGTCTTTTTTTAAATTTATCCAAAACATTTTTTGTTGTGTCAGCTGCGACAGTTTTTAAAAACTTAATTCAAACTTAAAAGGTGACCCACATATAGTGCGGGTGCGATACCCTTCGTGTGTGAGTCAAATTTTGTTTTTTGTCTGGTTTTCGGTTTCAAAGGTACGTATAAAAGGAAATTTGTGATAAAACAAAATTTATAAGATGGTGTAAAGAAAATTCAATTTTAAAATTAAAATTTCACACAAGATTGAAAAAACAAAAAATTGAATTAAAAAAAATCATAAGTAAACATGCAAAAAGATAAGAAAAAAAATAAGAAATCAACAGATTTTCTATTTTGCTAATATCTGCTGTACAAATGAATTTAGAAAACATTAGAAGTTTTACATAACATTCTAAATTTCAATGGTGCATAATATTTAGAACGGATAAATTTTTTACTTTTACAATTTTTTTTTTTTGTTAACTTTTATATTTATTAATTATAGAAGAATTTTAAATTTGATTTAAAATTTTCCCTTGTTGTTGTTGGTTAAGAATTTTTAATTAAAATTTTAATTGTCATATTAAATTTCAAATGCACCTTTCTTGAGCTGCATAAATATGATTTGTATAATAAACCAAACCTTCTTAAACCAATAATAATTATATTTTTGCTTGCCATATTATTACCGTGGCGCATTTTGGTTGAAGCTATTAATGCCATTGTTTGACGGTTATAGAGAATTTATTTTTATAACTGGCGCCGAAAAAGCAATTGCAGTATTTTAATTGTATGTTTTAGTGCTTTTCTTTCACAATCAGGCTGGAAAATTATGGCTCGTTTGAAATAGTTTTGTATTTTCGTGGGGAAAATAGTTACAATTGCGAACGTATAAACAGTGGGTTAAAAAAAATAATTGTTTCTTAGTGTTTTTTAACATATTAGATTGTCAAAGGGGAACACTTAACTTGAGAGAATGTAAAAAGTCACCAATAGTTTCACCTTTCACTGACAGTCAAATAATCGTACTGTTGAGCTCAATTCTGTAAAAATTCAATTAATTTTGAACTGGAGAAAAATTCTTGACTTTTGAAACTTTTGAATGGCTACATTTAGTCCTACAACAAGACCCCTTTTTTATTGTTTTATCCACTGTAGGGAAAATGCAGGAACATTATTTAGAACTGTGCAATTTGCATTAAATTGTATGTGGAAAGAGTTTAAGCTGTTTCTTAAAAATTGCATGTGTCGGTAACTAAAAGGTTTTTACTTCTGCCTGTGGCAAAATTTGTAATTTGTTTGTATTTAGAATAATAATAATAACAACAAAAAGTAACATGAAAATTAACAAGCTTATAAATACCATTTTTAAATATAATTTCGTTATAGTATTTTGAAGAAAATTTTATTTGTAGTTGATTTTGTTGTTGGCTACTTTCAGCCAAGCGTGACTTTAGATCGTGCCGAATGTTACCCTTTTATTTTTACAGATAATAAACTTCAATTTTAAATTACTTGCGGCCAGCAATTAATTTGGCAAAAATTTACATATTTTGTAGTAAAATAGTGACTCATAAAATATAAAATGAAATTTGGTACAATTTGTGTGTGGAAAAGGGCTACCAAAAAGTATGCACTTTTTGGTTTTTTTGCTTAAAATTATAAAGTACCCTGCACAAAATTAATTTCCTACATATGAAAAACTTTTTTAAAAAGTACCAAAAATATAAATTTTAGAACAGTACATAAAAGGTACCAAAATTTTTTTGAAAAAGTACCAACTAATTTGCCAGTTTCCCCAGTTTTTAAATGAAAACATTTTTTGGAAAAAGAATTTTTAATAGCAATATTTGAAAACTAACCTACTTGTTAAAAAAATACCTCAAAATATATTGCAAAGCAATAAATTTTGGTAAAAAAATACTTTTTTGCTTAAATAAGTAATATGTAAAGAAACTCCCTCTTAGCAAATTGAGCCTCAAGTAATGTTACTGTTCTGATGATCTTACTCGAGCAATGTGTAAATATTATTTTTGAGTGTAAAATTTCTGCCTTATTTTTAAGGCTTTCCCCCCCAAAATATGTTCCAACTAACCTACCGTTAAAATTTTGCTAATGCTACTGTTTAATTGCAATCGTTAGTACAGCTACTAAAAACTTCTGACACATTATACCAGTATAACATTATTTAACTATAGCAGGTAACAATTATGTATTTGGTAGCGGGAAGGTGTGAGCCGATGTGTAAAAAAAATTACTGCAAACTATTTTTAGAAGGAACAAAAAAAAAAAAAAGTTTACACACAATTAAATTCAATTGACTGGGAGTGTTATAAAAATTTTAAAGTTTAATGGCGCCTGGCCATACAAAGTACAGGTAACAACCTACTTAGTTACAATTTTGACTAATAAAAACTGGTAATAAAGTTATATAATGACGGCTGGCATTCGTATCATTCTAACACGTGTCGTATGGGGTTGTGTTTATTATAAAAGAACAAAAATTAAAAAAAAATTGCAGGCATGAGTCATGAATGACTCAAGGTTTTTAAATTGTAGACTAAAAATGCACTTGTACAAAGTAACGATTGTATAAGGAATTATTATTTTGGCAAGTTTACTTCCAAATTTTTTTAAGATAATGTTAAAGAAAGATTAACTGAAGTTGCGCCAATTTTTTGTGAAAACTCTTAAAAGATTTGAAAACAAAAACATTAAGCAACTGCTATAAGTAATTGATGGATAAATAGCCCAACTACCAAAAGGCATTTGAAATTTTCCTTGAAGATTACCCCTAATGGCTACTATTACAACAACAACAATAAAAAGTAAAGTTTGTAACTAAAGGGTGTCTTAAAAGAGATGTAATTTTTTCTACCATAATTTTTATAAAACAACAACAAATATAAAACACAAAATTTAGCCTTCTCTTTAGAAGATCAGATTTTAATGGCAAAAGAAAAGAATAAAAAAAATTAAATTAAAGGGTCTTCCACACATATGTGAGGCCAACTTGCATTATATTGATTTATTTAATTACCACATAATAAAGAGAAACACGTGATAGAAATTTATTACCAAAAATTAATGTTATCTTGAGTTAATAATGCATATGCTGCACTCAAGGAGTTCTTCGTTCCTTTCGATGAATCAGTATCAGGCTGAAACGGAAAATTTGACCCATGAATTTGTTACAAGAAGAAAAGGGTCTTGCACTCATGAGAAACGAAAAAGAAAATAAAGTGAAAGGATTTCTGCTCTGTATACTTTTCTAAGAAACACAGACTACAAAGATAGAATCTTGACCTCTAAGATGCCACGATGATCATATGACTATGATTGTTAAGGAATCTCTGCAGTCATCTCTAAAGGTTACTTTTCATAGAATTTTTTGATCAAATGATTTATAACTGCTGTTAATAAGGAAACTAAAAAAGAAGGGCTAACGCTGAAAGGTGGCAAAAGTGCAATACCAACCTTCAATATTTAAATCAGCTAGAAAAAGCGGACAGCGGACAGATATGATATCCTTTCTATAAAAGGGATAGATAACGGTAGCTTGTGGAAAATTTGCTTGAGGCAAATTTGCTCTTCAACCTTTTCTTTTAAATAAAATGAGGAAAATATTGCTTGAACTTCTGGAAAACTATCGTTGATTAATCTATCAATATCGCTCTGAAAGAACTTGTCAGAGTTAAGGCAAGATTATTTTTCAATGGTGGAGCTTTGTTTTCGACTTTGTATTTGTTGTTTTTAACTCTTTCGCGAAGGTGAGAAATTATCCCACTGATTATTAGTCTACCAAAATTCAAAATAAGTTGTTAAGAGCGTTAGCTTTTCCATAAAACAAGAATCAATGATCTTCTTTGGAAACTGGACATAAAAGACGTGCTCATGATTGCATATGCCAACAATCGATCTACGGCTATTATTTGGCGAGAAGTTCGAAAATTTTTTAATGTTACTCTCTGAACAACTAAAGCTTTATGCTGTACGATAAGCTACACACGTGGACTGAACACATTGAGATCATAGTAAAGAATGTTTGACTGCAGCAAGAAAACTTTCTAAGCGCTGAATACGGCCAAAGAGCTCTCAAAGGAACATCAAGTATAAGTAGGTATTTCGAGTAGAATAATCATTATACTTACGCAGGCTTTAGGCCAACAACCGCGCTGTAAACCCTGCTTGTGCAAAATGAAGCCATATGGCATTACTTAAGGTAAAATATTTAGAAGATTAGGACAACTTGGGTATCGGTGCTCAACCAAAAAAGAAGCAGCAAATGAACTGTAACTAGATTTCTTGAGATCAGATATAGTTTGGAAATTTTGATATTGAAAACCAGCAACATCGGTGTTTTCGTGCAGCGAGAAAAACACCAACTCTGCTTTTATTTTTTCACATTCTTTTTTAACTTTCGTTTTTATTTCTGCAGGTGGTTGTGTTTATGATGAAAAATTAATAAAAAGGTAAGAAATATTAGTCAGCTTTTTACCACTGATTTTAACTATTATTTGATACATTAACCTTTCCATTTACTAAGCCAGGACAACAACCCTAAACAAAACTTACAATTTTCGAAAAAAAGGCATTTTAATTTGTATGAATTAGAAGTTGAACTGTGGATATAAATGAATTAAAATTTATTTTAAGCTTAAATTAATTTATTTAATTTGTAAAAAATTTGTAGAAAGAAAAATTATTTTACAATTGTATGCAGACGTTTTTCAAAGAAAATAAAAAAAAATTAGACATCAGCAAAATTTAAAGCTGCATATTCTGCACCGCTAGATCCTTCATTAGCATTTCTTGTACCGAACTAATTTTGTAAATAAGAATACGAGGAATATTCATATCAATATTAATTTGGTAGGAAGAAGTCAACACACAAACGAAAGTATTTCTTCACAGTTCTTTTTGTAACTTGTCTTGTACATTTGTCTTTGCTTTGCATCAACCATCGATTAAACAAATACATTTTTTAACATGAATATTTTATGACAGAAAAGAATTTCTTATGCCGATTTAGTGTGACACACAGCCGAATATAATATTGTTATTTCTGCATCACATTGTTTTGCTACATATGTCTCAGAAATGTGTGTCTTTTTTTACAAAAGTGTTTTTTTCAGGGTCGTTTTATTTTTTAGTAATTTTTCACGTACATGAACACTGAATTAAAAGCATCAATGTTTTATTGTTGTTATAATAACTTTAAACTTTTGTTTGTATCTTTTTTGCATGTCATGTTGTTTTAAATAATTTTTTTACAATTTTAAAAATAATTTAATTTTTAATGTTTTTATATCTTTTCAATTACATTTAAGTTGTTTACTATTTCTGTTAATCACCTTGATGCACCAGCGACTGTGTGTAGGGAGGGAAAGAGGAGTTATACAATTTGAATAGCCATTCAATGAACCTCCAAACAGATAAACAAAATAAATAAACAATGACATTTGTTGACTAAATTGAAAAAAAAAACAAAAATAAATAAGAAAAAATAAAAAAAGCACAGCCAAAGCAGCGTTAAAAATAAACTTAATTACTATATTTAATTGAAATTTGTCATCAGCTGTGAATGTATTTTTATTTTAAATGATTGGTTTGTTATTTCATTGTATAACTATTAAAATAAAATCTGTCAAATAAATAAACTTTTTTGCATATTTTGTAAACAAAATAAATCAAGGCGGTTGATTTTGATCATTACGCACAGGTTAAAGACCTTTTGATTTATTATAAGATCAATTGAGTGGCTTTTGTTTAAATTATGTGATCGTTTGTCACACTTAGGAAAAGATTGAGGAATAAAAATTATTGCCTTAACACGACAATAAGTAATCGAAGTAAAAAATAAATTATAGTATTTTCTCAATGCTCTGCTCCATTTCTCATTTTAAGAGAGGTGATTTCATTTGTACTTTTTAACAAAGTCTTAGGTTTAAATCCTACACTGCGTACAGTAATATTTAGATTTTGATTAATTTGAAATATATGTTGAGAGTGTTTAGTTTTAAAAGCGAATAACTTCTGTTGGAATCTAATTAATGTCTTGTGACACGCAATTCATGAATTCGCCATCGCGACCACCTAGTAATTGATTCGCCTTGATTTAAAACTTACAACTAAATCAAGTACGAGAGCTATATTTGGCTCTGCCAAATCTTATATACCCTTCACCATCTACGTAAATCTAGTTTAGTAAGGTAACTTCAATCAAAAAAGCAAATTTTTGGGTGACAGAGAATTAAAAAATTAGAAAAAAAAAATTATATAATTTTACATAAAAATGCCAGCGGCTCTTAATGGGTTAAGATTTTTTATATTTGTTTAAAGATCTCTTTAAAAGCTTTAAAATGGTTTTTTGAAAAATTTGAAAATTTTAGAGGCCCATAACTCGGAAATTATGGGCGAGCGCCGCGTTTTTCATTTGATGTTTTTTTCTTATTTTTTAATTCTTTAAAGCTCCATATGTTTTTTATTGAAGCTAATTCATTATTGCAAATGATGTGAAAAATTAGAGGTAAGCGTGGTGTTTTTTCCGCTGCCTCGAAAGACACGGACCGATCATGCACACTTTTTTTTGGAGAGGGGTATGAAAACCATTATTAAAGCGAAATGTACAAATTTTGATGGCATAATGCGAAATGGTGACATTTTAGAAGAAGTAAAAAAATGTTATGTTGTTAATCTAGACTAGAACGTCTCGCAATCAGAACTTCAACAGAGAGCTTTTTATTTGCAAAACTTGGAATCTTCATTAACGCCCCTCTCGAATCGGTTTTGTTAAATCTAGAATTGTCGTGAACAAGTGACTACCTTCAGTTTTTCTTTTCACACTTTGGATTGATTTTGTTTCTTAGAAGATTTGAGGGTCAATTCTGTTGGTCACATGTTAAACTGACTCCCTCAACTCAATTGTTTTTGTTGTTTTATAATAAAAAAAAAAAAAACTTTGAAATGCAGTCGACTTTTGATAATTTGAAACTCGTTAATTGGGATCTCTTGATAATTTGAACTGTTTTTCATGACCCTTGAAAAAGGCTCAATATATTGAAAAAAATCTATGTAATTTGGTCCCCTCAATAATTTGAAATTATTTCAAGGGTGGATTCTCTATGATTTGAACTTTTTAGCTTTACGCTTTATAATTTGAATTGTTTTAATTTTCAAAAATAAAACAATCATTTATTTTTGTTTTTTGAAAGTGCTACAAAATGACATCTTGCCTGCCAAAATTTTATAATTTGAAGTTCGATTTTTTACATCTTATAATTTGAACTCCTTATGTAATTTTGTTTCTGTTTTTGAAAGAAATTTAAACCGTTTCCGCCAGCTCTATAAGCTTTTGTTAATTTGAATATTTTTAATCTTTCTTTTGATATTTTAAAGTCTTGTTATTATGAAAATTTGATTATTTAAACTTTTTCTCTAATCTCTTGAATTTCAAATTATCAAGAGTCTACTGTATTTATTTTTTTTCTGTGCTGTCGTATGGTCTTCTAAAGTAATTCTCGTATTACTTTTGAAGAGTTTTACTTATATTCTTGGGTTTTCTAATAATTTCGATAAAGGTTTCCTGATGAATTGGTTTAAGCAACCGGCGAAATACCTATAGATACCTGCTTTTCCAACCAGCAAATAAATTGCAATTTTTTTTGAAAATGTTATGGGATACAGTTTATTTTTTAAAGTTGATTTTAGTTTTTCGAATTCGAAAATAGTTCATTATTTCTTTAAATTAATTGCAAATAATTTACCCAGTCATACGCTGTTATAAAAACTTTTTGGTGACTAACGACCTATTCAAATTAAAGTATTAATCTTTTCATAAAAATCTTCTATTTCGGTCGCAGTCGTTTACTTTAAAGAACCGCGAATATTTATAAATTACAGCTTTGTTAACATTCACAATGGATTTAAATGAATGAATTTTCTTTTTTTTTTAATTTCTATTTTTAGCAATTGTTAGGCATTTCCGATTTTAAATTTGTGTTGGAATTTCTGATAATAAAAATAAAAATAATCACAAAACAAATGATAGCAGGCTTCAGTTAGCTTTAAAATAATATATTATTCATTTATGTACGTTATGCGGTATTTGGTTGGCTTGGGAAAATAACAAATTTGTAGAATTTCTTAAAGTATGAAAAGATTTTAATTATAAAATGTCAACCGCAGTAGATAAGTACTTCTTGAAAATAACTAATAATAACATAATAATTGCGAGTGAGTAAACAAATTTTTAACAGCAATAACTATAAGAATAAATGTAATAATGTAAAATATAAAAGAGTTTGGATTATGCTACTCGTATATATGAGGAGTGGTAGATAAGTTTTTACCAAGAAATAGAAAATTATTAATTAAAGCATGTGAATGATTTTGTGGCCGATGCTAATTGTACAAAATTAATGTTTTTTATATATTTTTGGGTTTTATATAATAACAATTATAATGATGTCCGTCTGTCTGACTGTCTGACTGTGATCGGGTTGAAATCAACTTTGCCAAGGCACTAGATCAGCTAAAAAAACTTAAATACAATCAGACATACTTTCGAAAATATTGCAATTAAAAATCAGCAAGGATCGGTGCATATACTTCGAGGCAGCGGGAAAAACACCACGCCTGCCTCTAATTCTTTCATATTATTTGGAACAAATCTAGTTTAGTTAAGAAACTCTGTTCAAAACCACAAATAAATGGATCGATATAGAATTCAAATATATGAAGAAACATCAAGTGACAAAACTATAAACTTTTTATAGAAGAGTACGATTGTGCAGCATATTTTTTTAATATGGGATCATTTAAAAACTTTCAAAGAGATCCTTCAGGAAATACAAAAAAATACTAAAGTTAAAAATTCTTAACCCTTTAAGAACCGGTGACATTTTGATGTAAAATTATATTTTGCACATCTTTTAACAATGAAAAAATAGCACTATAAAACCTGCTACCAATCAAAAAAAACTTATTTGAATAAAATGGGAAAGGTTTTTGTCCCGCTAACAGTAAAAGGTTAAACAGAGGTAGGACAAAAGAAAATTTTTAATTTTGTAAGACGAATAGCATATATAGACCCTACAAGATCAGTGACCATCATTTAATCCATCAAATGAAAATTACTGATGATGGAAATATCCATCACTGCGTAGAACAAAGTTTCTATCACATTCTTGAAGGGTAAATGAAAAACTTGATGTAAACATTTGTATACTTGTGATGTCTGTAGCAAACAGCGTTACCAGTGACTTTTTTTACAAGAAGTATAATGAAAATTTTGCTTGATTTTTTAAACATATTTAATTACAAAACTTTTTATAAGCTATATTTTGAACTTTGCTAATCAATTTTGAGCAAAAGCTTAAATTTAGTTAACAAACAAAAAATTCATTTAAATTTAATACAAAAAGCCGTACAACGGCAACGCTGTTTCAGTATAAAATTATTGCAAATGTGTTAGTAGATAATTGTGTATGTATAAGTTTCCCTCACTCATTTCTTGTTGGGGAGCTTTACAAGAGCTATCTTTAGACTTTATAGATTTCAAAACCTTAGCAAAAGAAAGAAAGAATTTTTTTAAGGTTTTAATTTTTAATGCACCGGAGGTGTGGTATTAAAACGATATAGTTTCCAAATTTGTAGTTGGTTTAAGAGTTGGTGCTTAAAAAATTATTATTTAAGAATGTTTTCTTGTAAAAGCGCTTTTTAATGTCATTAGCTAGACCGCAGATCCAACCCTTAATAGTTAAGTCGTTTTTAAAGTTTAATATTTCAAAATATTGTTAGGAATCGTTCTATGCGATTCTATAGAAATTTTCTTACCACAAAGAGTCCATAGATGATAAAGTTAAATCTGGGTCAATCCAATTTTGTAAGCTTTTTATTATCAAAACATAAGTTTCTTAACTGGCTTATGAACATGGGGTGATTATGTATCTAAAATATCAAGTCCTCTAATCCCATTTTTTCTTCTGTTACGATTTTCTTGCAATATGAGAATGTAGTGTTTTTCAATCATTTTAAAATTTTTTTTTGAGAAATAGCCCCAGAACCATTAGACTTTTGCTGATGACAGTTAACAACACTTTCCTTGTCGACGTTTTTTTTTTTTGTTCCTTAATTCAAATATAAAATCATGGAGCCAAATCACTCGATTCCAAAACGTTGCTCTTTAATTATTATATTTTCTTAATATTTTATTTGAATTTCTTTTTTTTTCATAGAGCTCAAAGCTTTTCCCTGCTTTTTTTTATTCTTTGGAAAAATCTATTTATTTCCTTCCATTTTAACGATCCTTCACATTCTTTGACAGTGGCTTCGTTCTTTTTTGACAAAATGTTTATATTTATTTGTATAGTTCGCAATATTTACTATTTAAGGAATACTGGTTGAACAGGCATACCAGACTAAAATCTTAGTTGCTTAAAATTAATCTACCTTTAATGTTATATAAAAAAAAATTTTTTTAAAATGTGTATTACAATTATTGAAAGAAAAAAACAGTTTATTTTATCGTACCAACGATTCATCCCACTTGGCTGTGTAAAAACAAAAATAGAACAACAAAGGCCAACATATTAATTACAATTTCTAAAATAAGAATTACAAGTCATTATATTAAAGAATTAAAAAAATTTTATTTTTATTTTTAAGAGCAGTACATTAAGAAAAATTATTATTCATCACACCTCTTATATTTTATTTTGCTCGATAGTGTACATAGTTTCTCAATTTCTCATTTCTGATTATTATAAACTTGTTGACAATAAAATGCAAACAAAACAAAAAAACAAAAAAATTCTTAGAATAATTATTGTTTAATTTTTCTATTACGAATTTTTCTATAAACAACATGTCAGAATTATCTTGAATGTAGCCCACGTCATTAATGACCACATAACGGAATTATTGTGCACGTCTTGCTAATAAATCAGATGAAAATATAAAAAAATAAATGATTAAACAATTTTCTATAAGTACGTAAAAAAATAAACAGTTTAAGTTTTACTTTTATTCGAATAATTTTAGCTAAATATGAATTATTAATTTTTTGCTTTCACCGAAGTTCATTTTTATGTTCAGAACCCATATATTTTCAGAGTCCTTATGCATGTCGAAGTCGATTGAACGATGTCCGTCTGCCTATCCATGTTAGTGTTGGAAGCAATTTTACCAAGGCTCTAGATTAACTGGAGAGAAAAGTATAGTGTTGAAAATCAGCAAGATCGGTCCATGTCTTTAGAGGCAGGGGGCAAAACACAACACCTGCCTCTAATTTTTCCATATCATATGTAAGAAATGTACTTTAGTGAAGTAACTCCAATCAAAAAATCAAATACTTAGGACGGTATAGCATTAAAACATAAATAACAAAAAAAAAACATCAATTTCCAAGTTAGGGACCTTTGAAATATTCATAAAAAGGATGATTGTGCCCTATATTTTTTAAGATATAAATATGAGTATCATTTAAAAGCTTTTGTAGAGACCATTCAGAAAATTCTAAAATGTTTTAAAAATGCTCAACCCGTTAAGAGCTGGTTATATTTTTTTATGTAAAATTATAAAGGGTCATCCAAATATGACGCCTAGATGTCACCACTATATAATTTTTACACGTGTCATCTTTTCAAATGACATAAGCCATTCTGTTTTATTAGAAGGTAGTACAGTTTTAACCATGGACAGGTACACATTGCAGTTGGATTATTGAACAATGAACAACATATCCAATGTTTTCAAGCAAAATTTTGTTTAGTGATGAAGCTCATTTCAAAATGGATGGATTCGTCAATAAGCAAAATTGTCGTATCTGGGGTGATGAAAATCCTCCTGTTATTCATGAAAAATTTCTACACCCACAAAAAGTTACTGTTTGGTGTGCATTTTGGGCAAATGGAATCATTGGGCCATTTTTCTTCGAAGATGATGCTTGAAATGCTGTTACTGTGAATGCTGAGCGATACCAATCAATGTTGAAAGACCTTTTATGGACACAGTTGAATCATATTGATGTGTCTGAGGTCTATTTCCAGCAAGACGGTGCTACATGTCACACCACTCGAGAAAACATTATGCTTTTGCGATCAAAATTTCCTCAACGTGTAATTTCACGAAATGCAGATTTCAATTGGCCTCCAAGGTCATGTGATCTAACACCATTAGATTTTTTTTGTGGGGTTTTTTGAAAAGTCGAGTGTATGCTAACAAGCCATAAACAATTAGTGAGCTAAAGAACAACATTCAAGTTGCAATTCGTGAAATAACACCAGCAACATGTCGGAAAGTCATTGAAAATTTCGATATTCGGATTGATGTCTGCAGACGCAGTCATGGTGGACATTTGAATGATACTCTATTCCACTTATAATTGTAATGGTTCATACTTTTAATAAAAAAACAGCTTGAAAAAATTGCAAATAGTTTGTGTTTTATTTCAAAGAAACATGTAAGCGCGTTTTTTGGATGACCCTTTATATCGTACTTAATTTTTTTCTCTCATTTATAAATGAGTTACATCACTAAACTTAATTTACATACACGGTGAAGGGTATATAAGATTCGGCGCAGCCAAATATAGCACACTTACTTGTTATATCTGATCTTAGGAAACCCATAATAGTATTTGTGATTAATGCAGCTACAATTAATGTTAATTGTTCGTTATTAGTTGAATGTAAAATCTTGATATTTTTTCTGTTTATAATTTAGTAAAATTTCAATGCTGCATAGTGGAGCAGAATCAAATTTTTTGTAAATAACTTCGCTATTTGTAAAGGGCTAAAGCCGGTGGTAAAAACGGTTCAATTTGAAGAAGGTTAATATATTAAATATGCAATGAGCTTTTATAAATTAAGCAAAACAAACTTTCTGCAAGTTTTATATAAAGAAAATCCTACAATTCCCAAAATAAAGATTAAAAATCCCGAAACTGCAATTTTGTACTCATTTTCTTACAAAGTCCACATATGGACTAGGGCTTATTAAATTATTTTCTATAGTAGTCTTCTTTTTCTGTTGGGATCTTAGATTATATAGGGTAAACGAAAATTTCGATGTAAAATATGTCACGCATCTCCTGATGATCATTTTATACGAAATTTTGTTTAAACGTATACAAATATAGTTAGCTTAAACAAAAATAAAAAACTTTTATATATTTCTCAAGAAAATGTTTTTTCTAGTAAAATATATTAGTGGCCCTTTTTAGGCTAAAAAATACAAAAATGCCAAAATTGAAAATTTTCTAGTTTTTAAGTCGAAAATATATAATCTTCAAATCTCTTTCCAAAATATTTAAAATTTGTCTCGTTAACTACGATTAACAATTAAAAAAAATATTCTACATTGTACTTAATATTAAAAAAAATTAGGACCAGGATATCCACAAATCAAAAAAAATTTTTTTTTTTTATTTTAAAATGATTATAACTCGATCATTCTAAAACATAAACATGCATATTAAGACAACGTTTTGTAGATATATACTAGATTTTTTTAATCGCAAAAAATTTAAATAATGTTACCCAACTTTGAGACCACAAAGCTCTTTACCTAGGCCCTGTACAAATAGATGAGTTATTTTCATATTAGTTTTTATATTGTTGTTTTGTTAAGAATTTTTAACACCGATTGTTTTTTTTTTTTTTGGTCCCCATTGCAACAGACCAGATGATATTAAATTTGATGTTTTAAATTTATATGAGATGTCGTGAAATAAATTAAACGAGAATTTGCTGTATTTTAAAAGAGTTCTGAGGGCGTTGTGTTAGAACTAAATAAAAAGAACTAGAATTTTAAATCACGACAATATTTATTATTTGAACTTTAAACTTATAAAATTATAATGATTATCCCGACCAAATTATTAAAATCACTGATATTGGCTATTAAAGGTGAAAGCAAAAAACATAAAAAAAAGAAAGAAAGAAAAAAAGAAAAAAAGAACTAGAGTTTTTTAAGAACTCGGTCACTTATCACTTTTTATTGAAAAATTTATATAAAATTTATTTTAAGAATATTTCTAAACGTTAGAAGTTCTATGGTGTAAGAGCTTCTAAATCGCCTGCTGTTCTCATTTTAATATACGAAAAAGATATTACATTAGTAAATGGGTACTAGATTTTTGATTTCTTTCAAAGAAGAACTGAAAAATCAATAACAACAAAAATAAAAAAATTTTTAAATGAAAATTAAATAGAGCAAAAAAATTGTTACACAGTTTTTCGCTTTCACTTTGATTTCACATGTTGTTATTATTCATTACATGCAATAATAAATGGCAGTTGTGGTGGTGACGGCAATAAGGGTGACAGCCATTTTGACGCCATCATCTGTAAAAATTATTTTTTACATTGATCTGTCATTAACAATTCTGTAAATAAAGAAAGCTTAACTTTTAATATTAAGTATGTTGTTTATATTAAAATTGAGGCAGAAATTAATAATGCTGTGGATTTTTCCTTATCAGCAATTGAAGCTTGACATCAACCACTGCCATCGTTTTTTATTTAACAAACACAAGATCGTAAAACTCTTCATTAATTGTCGCACCTACAAAAGTTCTATAGTCAAAAATGCACGATCTGTAATCATAACTATAATAAAAGGATCCCAAAAGCAATTCCCTTAGCTATTTGTCAACGATTTTTTTAACAATGTTGTCAGATAAGGGGATTTGTCCTCGAAATGGATATTTTTTTAATCAAAGCGGGAACAAAAAATTCTGTTTGGGGATTAGGAATTTTTCTGGATAAATTTTTTAATGTTTTGGGGTTTTTCCGATGATTTGTATTTTGCAATATTTTAAGCTCTAAAAATCTAGAAAAGAATTGAAAATTACACCTGCTAAGGATTTAATATATTTTTATTTATTGAATATACAATTGTATCATTTTAATTAAATTATTAAATCATTATTAAATCATCATTTAATTAAATAATTATATAAAGGGCGGCTCATAAATTTCAGCTTGGTCGCAAGCCTACAAGGTTGTGTTCCTTTCTAACCGACTTCAAAAAAAGAAGGAGGTTAATAACTCGACTGAATGTTGCTTTTTTTATGTTTTTACCAGCAGAACTCAGTCATTTCTAAACCGATTAATTTTTTTTTTTGTAATTTGATAGATTATGTTTAAAGATTGGTCCCGTTTAAAAACATTTCTTAATCATAAAAGTTAGAGGGTGTCCCCATACAACATACATGTTTTTTAAGTATATCACGAACCGTCAAGCGCACTTCTTTAAAATTAAACAAAAATGCGTATTGCTATAGCTGCAAATAGCAAAAATATATACAAAATAAATCTAAAAATTAAAGGTTGTCCTCATAGGTGACGGAAATTGACTCATATGCGCCTATATTTTGTACCGCTATAGACAAACGCTTGAAAATTGGACAGGATGTAGATAACTATGACCGTTATAATTACAAGTATAAACACTCAAAACTATAAACTAAAGGGTGTCCCACTAGTTAATGTAATTTGATGTATGCGGCCAAATTTTAGAACTGTTAAGCCAGATAGTTGAAATTTACAAAGAACCTCTATTGCTAAGTCCGCTATAATAACAAGTGTAAAATTTGAATTTAGAAATTAAAGGGTATTCCCATATTTGAAGTAAATAGACCTATATTACCCAATCGTTTGAACCGTTTATTTGTATATACTTGCAAATTAAGAAGTATAAATATTTAAAATTATAAATCATGGGGTGTTATAATACAAGTAGTTGGTGTTAGTTGATGTTTAAAAGGAAACTGTTATACAGTTGTAGACAGTTGATTGAAGTTTGCACATAACTTTAATTGCTAAGGCTAAGCAAGTAGCAAACTTGAAATTAGAAATTAAAGGATGTACCTATAACTGATGTAATTTGATCTTGAAAATTAGACAGATGTCCATTTCTATATCAAGTATAAATATTTAAAATAAGAAATTAAAGGGTGTCTTAATGGTTGTCTTTTGATGTATATGACCAATGTTTTGAACAGTTGTAGATCAACGCCAAATTTTGTTCTATTGAGCCAGTGTTAAAAATAAATGGTGACCACATAACTATTTAATTTTCTCGTTTAATCTGCATTTATATTTTGTTCTACTACATATAAAAAATCCTGACGCAATCTCTCTCGTGTATAATATAATATAATTAATGTATAATAAACGTCGTAAAGAATCTAAAAAAATATGATTTTAAAATTGTTTTGTAGTTGGTTTTTTTTTGTTTTTTTCCTTTGAAACGTTTTAAAGCTCCTTAAAAAATTTATCTAACGAATCTGGTCAACGCAGTGGGCATTTAGTGGGTTCTAAAGGACGCTTAATAAAACCCCAGAAGTAAATGCCTGGTGAGTAAAAGGGACGCAGAGTGGACTTTAGAAGGAAAAACAAATCTAAGCATGTAACGCTACTCAAGGCATTATTCTTTTCTGTGAGTTAAAAAATGTTAAAAGAGGCTGTGGCTTAAGGGGGCAGTAAACAGCTCCTACAGTGATGATAAGAAGAACCATATGGACAAATATGAAAATCCGAAGACTGAAATGTATCCTCAAGATGATTCGCTCACAAAAAAAAAAAAAACTTTAATAATTTATGAGAGGAAGTCCGAATTCTTAAGAAAATTTATAATCTTTCTTTAGAGAAGGGTGCATTAGATGCATTGTAGCCAAATACAACAATGTGACTAATTTTTGTTTTTCAATTACAAAATATTTATTTAATTTGGATACGTGATAGTGACATAAATACAACAATGAAAACATATATTTTAATTTAAACATAAATATGACGCAATCGTTACAACAAATTTAAAGAGCTGAGGAAACCCCTAACATTTAATTGTAAAAAAAACATAAATAAATTTTATCCTTTTTATTACAATTTTGCGTCTTACAATGTTGCGTTGTATGTATTTTTGAAAAAAAAAAAACGTAAAAATCCCGCCAATCAAGTCAACTTAATAATCAACGATTATGTACGTTTTTGCAGCGGCAGCAACATGTCGTTAAAAGTCGCCTTACTTTTTTTAAGACGCGTTTCTTACATCTTTTTTTAAACATTTTGAAGAAATGTCATTATTTTAATTATGTGACTGTTTTTGTTTTATATCTTTTTGTTATTGTAATAATCCTAAAATTGTGCAAAGCTAGACAGACAGCCATTTAAAGGCAACGTATTAAGTTTGCTATTTTAAGCTGTGTTTGAAAAATCATTTCATTCGTGCAGTCAAGCGATTTGATTCGTTTAGAAATTAAATTTATACAAGCTATTTCCGGGGCGATACGCTACCCCAATGATATTAATCATCCAGCGACCACTCTTCCAATCCAGCCAGTTTTTTATTTGATTGTGCACATAATATGAAAATTACTTAAACGAAACTTGAAGACAACTTTTCACTTTGTATGGGAGGTACCACGCCCACTTTCCCAAACCAATCTTAAGCTATTTACATTAATAAGAAAGTTTCTAGTACACATATGTATAATCCTCTAGACACACAATAATAATTTTTCACTTCGTATGGAGGGTATCACGCCGCACAGTACCATATATTTTGAGAGGGCGGCCAATTCTCGTTTTTTATGTGGTTACCCATCTTAGTGTTATCCTAATCATATGAAAGTAAATACGAGTAAACCTCGAGAAGCAAGAATTTAAAACTCTGTTCCAACTATAATACACTGAACAGGGTCATCTAAAATAGACTTTCCGAATATTTTGCTAAAATGAAATTTTTTTTTGTAAATTCCAATTTTCAAATTACTATAACTTTTTTGCTTTAAAAATATCAAATCAAAATAAATTTTCTTTAATTATTCAGCTTGTTAGTTATCAGTGCTAGCAAAATAAAGTCATTACGTTTTTTAGCAGTTGTTAAATTTTTCTGACCAAAGGTCAGGTATTTTGTACAAAAATTTTGAATGCATACGAAATTTTAAAAAAAGAAAAAATTCCACAGAGTTATTTTTGAATTATTTTTGCTTTTTAACACAAAGGTAAAGGCAAATTTTTTTCAAATCTCCTTGAGAGACGGCGTTTAAAACTTTTGCGATGGAATCTAGTAATTTACAAATGCACTTTATTGTACCTATCGCATTTTCAAAATCTAAGTATTCAATTAAATCCTGCTTACCCATTAGAGTTGGTGATGGCAAATATATCATAAAACAATAACATCATAAAGAAATATAAATCCACAAAAATGAAATAGTTAAAAAGGAGGTCTTAAATAAAATACGTGAATGCATATGTTTATTATGGCATTCTTTTATTATCACATAGGTAAGGAAATGTTAGCTAATTTCTTGCTTAACTGAATAACACAATTTTGTACAAAAGATGTGGTCACACACTGGATGGGATGGATGATCTGTACCTGATTATTCTTAGTGCCTGTTTACTTTTGCAGAAAACCGAAAGAAAAAAGAACAAATTCAAGAAAGATATCTTCAGCTAGGCCTTTTAATCGACCAACATAAATAAGGAGAAGGAAATTCGAATGATGAAAATACACAGGACGATTTCTTCCGATCCAAAAACTGCAGCATCTATTATAGGTGTTAATTATGTATTAATAAGACGATTCAAAATCTTATTAGAAGTCTTAGCATGCAACAGAAAGATAAATGCAAATAAATTTTGTGATTACGCCAATAAAACAGCTGCTATTTACAATAAAAAATACTCTTGAAAATATATGTCTTCAATGGTTCATAAAATTTTGTATATTGGAAAACAAATCATTCAACATAATTTGCTACCAATAGGAGATCTGTCTGAAGAAGCACAAGAAAAAAGGAGCAAAGACTACAGATTCATTCGTGAACATATCACAAGAAAAATGTCTGTTGTGTACTTCAGATCCATATATGTCCAACATTCGACAAACATGGAAAACAACTCCAGTTAAAAGTATACGTATTTATGTAAATTAAATAATATTTATTTTGTAAACTGTTATAGAAATATTTAAAAATAAAATAAAACTTTAACTAAAATAGGATTTTTCATTAATACTTTTCGTTATTAAGAAAGTCTTAACTTTTTAAAGATATTAAATTTTTTTTCATCAAAAAATGTTTAAAAAAACCAACCTTTGGCCGTTGTTACGTTTAAGCTTAAAAATATTACAGTGGCCAAAATTTGGCGTTTCTTGACAAGATTTGCTTTACAAAACTATTAAAAATTATAATTTATAACAATAAGAATAAGACATGCGTATGAATTTTTTTTTAAATATATTAACACTTGTCTCTTATACTCAACTTCAATTTATAATGGTAACGAATATTAAACCATTCGTAACAATTTTTTTTTTGTCGGTCGACTTTTATGCTTTTTATAAAAAATCAAAATCCCACCTACTAAACAAAAAAAGCCGCATATTAAAATTCCGATCCAATCAAAAGTAACGGACCACTTTCTCGCAAAATGTGCCACTGTGCGCTGTCTGTTTCAATCTAGTCTGTGCTTTGTACGTTTATTTAAAACCTCTATCAAAACCTGCAGGAGATTTTTGCTTAAGCAAAAATTCATTAGTTTTGTTTGTTTTTACCGACGCCATATGAATAATAACGATTTACGTATTCTTATCAGTGTTGTTAAATAAGACAACTTAAGGCCAAAATAGGATATTTTTTCGGAAAATAGGGATGTTGTGAAACGTTTGATCAACCCTAAGAAAAGAGAAGAGAGATATGATTTTAATGCTTAAATATTTAGTTGCTTCAAGTCTTAACACCATTTTTACGAGAAATGCTATTCATCGGCAATGATTGCACATAAGTCCTTATAAAACAATTCTTTTTGTTGGCAAGTGTTTAATCAGGAAATAGTTACACTTTTTAACTTTAAAAATGTTAACCAATGAATTAAGGCAACAAGGTATGGAATGCGAACGTTTTGATTTTGCTCATCACCTTAGCCTTGAATTCGTATAATAGGGTCATTAAGTTAACCATTTTTCCTTTATATGTGAAACCGCATGCTTGTGAAGAAGGTTAACAGACATGAGGATGATAATAGTGCAAGTAAGAAAAATTTTAGAGGGTTTGAATCGCAAACAATCTGGAAACGAATGCTTATATATCACATTCAAAAATAAAAAAATAAATAAAAGCACAAAACGGTGTTTATTCGTTTATATTTAGAGAATTCGATTTGAAAAAGTTTTTAAGCAAATGTAATTTTTCAATAAAAAAAAATTTGTGTTAAGGAAACAAAACTAAGGGAATTATGCATATCAAAATTATAATAAAACTGTAATAGGATCGTTTCTGTAAATGAAATATTATTTAAAAATTTTGTTGTTGGTGTAGATAACAATCGATATGGAATAGAAAATATCTATATTTGGAATTTTTGTCAGTTTGTGATCGCATCACGTAAAAATTGCTGGATGGATGGATGATATTTACAATGTACACAACTTTATATTGATAGATGCGAAGAATGCTGATGAGGGATTTAGCGGTCCTGAAAATGCTGCATAATATTCTGCCAGCGTCTAATTTTTCTGGTTTTCTTTGGAAAACGTCCGTATACATTTGAAAAATAATTTTTCTTTGTAAAAATTAAATTAAAAAATAATTGTAATTGATTTATAATAATCCACGGTTCAATCCCTGATTGGGAAAAAAATTAAAATTTATTAGAAAAATAAAACTTTAAATCTTACTTTTGAATCGCAGTGGGCAGTTTAAAAACAAAACAAAAATATAAGAAATAAAGGGAGTGAAGTTATTTTAAAGTAAATAGCTATAATTTCATGACCTCAAGAAGCACATATATAGAATTTAAACAAACTATGTGTAAAAAGGTCCGCTATAAAAATTAGGTTCAACAATATTTTCAATATTATAAGGATGTTTCCATAAAAGCCGTGATTCAGAAGAATATCGCCTAATCTTTTAAAATTGTTTTAGACAGACGGTTAAAATTTCAAAAAAATATGCACTGCTATAGGCAAAATTACAAGAAAAAAGAGACTCCCGATAGCAAGGTGATTTTTACAAATTTAGCTTAAAATTTTGAGCCGTTATAGGTTAAGGCTACAAATCTGAGTATTTATCGCTGTTTCGCTATAAAAACAAGAATAATAAACGAAAATTAGAAACTGTTTCAATAGTTCGCTTGTTTTACAGGCCTGTTTCTTAAATCTACCTAAAGTATGTATTACTAAATCCGTTGCACTAAGTTTAAAAAAACAAAATTAAAAATTAATGGTGGTGTGAGTCTAACTCGCACTTGAAGGATTTATTTCTGTATTATCGCATACTAAACTAAGAAAAAGAGAACTAAAAAATTTAATTTATTCCTGTAAAACTTTCAGTAAAATCTTCTTAAAATGGCAAAAAGTACTTAAAAATTTCTTTAAGTTGGCACAGTTTACAAGACATCACAAAATACATACACTTTGTTGCTCACTGACTGACTGACTCCAAATGAATAATAATAATTATAAAAAAAATTTAAGTAAAAATGTTTTATTCGGCTATGTCGAATTTTTTATACCCTTTACCATGTTTAGTTTAGTGAAGTAACTCCAATCAAAAAAAAAAAAAAAAAAAAAAAAAAAAACAAATGCTGGGGTGACAGATAATTAAGAAATAAGAAAAAAATTAAGTACAATATATAATATTACATAAAAATGCCATCGGCTCTTAATGGGTTAAGTTTTTTTTTTAAATTTTAGGTATTTTGAAAGATCTATTCAAAAGCTTTCAAATGATAACCATATTGTGATCTTAAAAAATATGATCCACAGTCGTACTTTTCTATAAAAAGAGGCCCATAACTCGGAAAATATGGGCGAGCGCCATTTTTTTCACTTGGTGTTTATTTCTTATTTTTGGATTCTCTATCGCCCCTTTTATTATTTTTTTTTTGTTTATTGAAGCTACTTCAATGTTCAAAATGATATGGAAATATTGGAGACAGGCGTGGTGTTTTGCCCGCTGCCACAAATGACATGGACCGCTCGATCAGACGGATAGACGGACATCGCTCAACCGAATATATATACTTTATGGTATCGGAAATGCATATTGTAAAGATTACAAACGGAATGACAAACTTTACCCTTTTCCCACGTCTTTGTGGTGAATAGTATAAAACTATAAGCAAAATACCATCTATGTTTGAGTAAAAAAATGAAATGCACAGTAATGCAATAGCCAAACAGGCACTAGACTGTCATAGTAATTTCGGAGTGCTAGAGAGAAAATGGTATGGTATGAAATGACAAATCATTTGCAATCATTTTTCTATAATGAATTGTGCTTTTAGTAAAATTTTTATTTTATTTAAAAGTTTTGTGCTATTTCTGCCCAATACACACACACACGCACACATAAAAAAATACTTTCTGATGTCCTTCATTTATTCTGCTTGATTTTAAGCAAATATTTTGTTAAGTATTGGCAGTAAAAATGAAGAATTTAGTCACCAAAAATATAACTTGACTATAGAAGTAAACTACGGTTCATGTAAAATCAGAGTAAACATTGTTAAGTGATTTCCAAAATGTTTAGACGGCAACAACAAGTAGATAAGCAGCAAATCTGTTGTTTAGCTAAAAAAAAAAAAGATTTGATTAAACTTAAAATTTTGTTGTGCTATTTTCCGATATTGATTATTGGAGGTGAAGGCATGTCTCGATGACCATTTCGCTACCGCTTACTTAACTTTTCAGGAAAAGTCTCACAATTATTTTAAATGAACTAAAGATTTTTGTGTAAACAATAAAGTAAAGATAAGAATCAAAGTTCAAGCAAAAACAACGATAAACAACTTTGATTTTACTTTCATCTCCAATAATCAATATCGGAAAAATAGCACAAAAATATTTAAATTTTAATTAATTGAATTTGATATTCCCGTGTTTTAATTTTTAATTATTAAGATTTGATTTCTTTCAAGAAATTCGATGTTAAAAATATTCATTAAAAAATTGTATACTGGAGGAGCATCGTAAGAACTTGTCAGTTTATTTCTCATCTTTTATTTTAAACAATATAGCTATTTACATATTTTACACAAAGTACTCAAATAATTCTTAATGTTATTAAATCTGCATTGCAATTCAAAGTTCAATAGAAATCAATCAGAAAGCTTTAAATGAAAAAAGTTAACAACTATTCAACCCATGGCACGTATGCACGATTGATTACTAATTTTAACCGATTTCATGCTTGTGCCTACAGAATCAGTAATTTCTGAATCGATTTTGAAAATGTTTTGTAATTTGATAGATTATGATCAAAGATTGGTCCCGTTTTAAAAACAGTTCATAATTTAAAAAATTAAAGGGTGTCCCCTACAACATAGATGTTTTTTAAATGTATTATGAACAGTACTATAGCTCCCAGTAGCAAACATTAATACAAGAATAAATCTAAAAATTAAAGGGTGTCCCCACATGTGACGTAAATTGACTTCTGTACGCATATCATTTTAATCGTTATAGACTAACGTTTGAAAATTAAGCCAGATGTCGATTACTATGACCGTTATAATTACTAGTATAAACACTCAAAACTATAAATTAAAGGGTGTCCCAACAGTTAATGTAATTTGGTGTATATGGTCAAACTTTTGAATGTTTTAGACAAGTATAATTTTGTATTTGGACATTGAAGGGTGTCCCAATAATTAATGTAAGTAAAGTATGTGGAGAAACTTTTAAACCGTTATAGACAGACAGCTGAAATTTACAAAGAACCTGTATTGCTAAGCCCGCTATAACAGCAAGTATAAAATTTCAATTTAGAAATTAAAGGGTGTTCCCATATTTAAAGTAAATTGACCTATATGACTCTTTCGTTTGCCCACTTAAAAATTAAACAGAATTTCCACTACTTTGTCTGGTATATTAAGAAGTATAAATATTTAATATTATAAATTATAGGGAGTTACAATAGTTACTGTTATTTGATGTATATGACCAAACTGTTGCACAGTTGAAGACAGTTAATTGAAATCACTACAAAACCTTTGTTGCTTAGTCCACAATAACAAGTAGCAAACTTGAAATTACCAATTAAAGGGTGTCCCCATAACTGATGTAATTTGACATATATGGCCTTATCTTTGAAACCGTTACAGACAAACCTTTGAAAATTAGACAGAAGATTTATTACTACATCAAATTTAAAAACAAGTATAAATAAATATTTAAAATTAGAAGTTTAAGGGTGCACTTATGGTTGTAATTTGATGTATATGGCCAATCTCTTGAATAGTTATAGATTAACGCTTAGAATTTAAGCAAATTTTATTTTACTGTGTTAGCAATAAAGAGTGTAAAAAATAAGGCGTGACTACACAACTGATAAATTTTCTTGTTTAATCTGCATTTATATTTTGTTCTACGACATATAAAAAATCCTGACGCAATCATTCTCGATTTAATATAATTAATGTATAATTACCGACCTAAAGAGATATGATAGATAGATAGAGATATGCAAGAATTATTTATTCAAAAATTAGGAAAACTTTCCTCATAACTTTGCTTTAACCCATTTATTATTATTTTAATCAATTTTTCGACATGGCTCCAAACTGCAAAGAAACCAAAGAAGCTGAACGCAAAATAGTAATAAATTAAAAAAACTATATTTATCTAGAAATGATTAAAAGTTTTAAAGTTAACACAAGTTTTAAGAAACTTAAAAGTTTTTTATAAAGAAATCAAAAAATTTAAGTTACTTCTTTCAAAAAAACAAAATTTGCCCACAATTCTTAGAAAATTTCATTATTTAAATAAAATTTTAATTGCTCCTGTAAATAAAAACACATTTCCACTTTGTTTTGAGTAACTCTTCCAACAAATTATGTACGTAATATTTCTGATTTCTTATTTTTCATTTAGAGAATATAGTGATCAGGATCAGTATTTAAAAGGACAATGATTAAAAAATCACGTTCTCTGGTAACGTGGTTCTTCAAAAGCAATGAGATCACTCATCATTATTTAAGGTTTTGTTTTTTAATTACTTATAGACTCCCCTCGAAGCTATGAGGCGGTAGCAAAAGGAAAAAAAAGGACTAGAAAAATTATTTCGTTAGCGAAATTTAAGAATTGATAAAGAATATTTATAAGTTCTTTAAATCATTTTCTGGCAAACAAGAAAGTGTTAAGTCTGTTTATATTTCCCGATTTTAAAGTTACTATGAGTTTTATAGTATGGGTTAAGTAATATAAGGAACCTTAAATGAGGATGACTAGTAAATATCACATACGAGTATTAGTATGAGTTTTTAGTATAATTTTTGAAGTCTTACATATTTTTTTCTAACTTGTTTTCATTTCCTTTATATTCAAATAGTAATGCGACAATATGACGACAACATCTGATCGAAAAAATTCTAATGTAAGAATATTGAAACAAAGTCTGCATTAGTGAATTACTTTACTTACATGAAGTTTTACCACATCTAACAACAACAACGCCGAGTTTTCTTATATTTCTAAAACATCAAAGTGCAAATAAAAATTTTCGGCTTCAATTGGTATTAAAAAATTAAATGATTTATGTTTTTTGTTAGTACAATTAAAATTATGCTTAAGTTAAGTAACATAATTCAATTGCTATTTAGAAAAATAAAAATTTCTACAAAATTGTAATATTAGCACGCTGTTGGTCAACTGATAAAATTTATTGTACGCAGTTAGCTTGAGTATTTAAATTAACGAATTTGTAATTTACCACTTTCTTTTTTTAAAGTGTCTCTTGCTGTCCTTTACTCATGCCTGTAGTAAGAAGTCCTCATTTTGGAGTTTCTTTTAATTTCTAGCTATTTTCTAAGGCTTAAGTTCCCCATGGCATAGTCTGCAAGTATTATTTTCTTCGATTTTCATTCCTCCCATACGATATTTTAAATTTCAATAACCTTTCACCAACACAGTTATTCTGCTTAAGGTTCTGCATTATATTTAAATCTCTTACTGGCCTCCCTGCAGCCTGTCTTGAGCACCTTTCGAGTCTGTCTACACATGGTAGCCTTCCTCATTCTATTCAGGTTTAATGATTATTGATTAATCTCGATTAGATCGAGATCCTTAGATCCTTTTGCAAATTTCATCTGCTGCCTTTTTCCCTGTTTTCTTTAACCCACATCAACGTTTCCTCATTTACCGGGCAAATCAGCCCACATCTTAAACAAAATTTAGCACTGCTTCAGAGTACACGTTCACTTGCTTCACTGCTTTTTGTAATCGAGATAACCTGATAACGTATGAAGAGCCTTTTTCTAGAGAGAACTAAGGCACTGCAAGGAAAATTGAAAGATAAAAAAACCACCACCAACTTTACCTCAAAAAGGAACTCATCCCGCCTGGATTCAAGGATTACACACCAGACAGGCCCCCGTCGTACCGCTGACCGAGATATCTCAGCCGTATATATCCCAGCGCGGGGCAAATACAGAGAAGGCGTTCCGCAGTCTCCTCCTCTTCGTCGTCCTGACAACTTCTACAGAAATCATTACACGGAAGACCCATTCTACTAGCATTGGCTCGAAATAAGCAGTGCCCAATAACCGAAGCCACCAAGTCGCGCAATCGACTCCTCGGTAACTGTAGTAGCGCAGCCGCCCTGCCCCGGTCTAAAGAGGGGCAGATTGTTCTAGCTGTCAAGCATGTGGACTCGTTAGACCATCTGACCTGGGCCAGAAAAATGCCATAGAAGGTGTCAATGGCACCTTTTTCAAGCGCTGTCTCCCTTTTTGCTTTTTCATCGGCAACATGATTGTCCAGTCGGTCCCATGTCCCCCGTTTTAGGGTGACTGTTGCAACCTTCGCCATCCCGTTAAGAGATGTCCGGCATTCAGAGACAAGTTTAGATGTGGTAAGCACACCTCTAAGGTACATAATCGCTGCTTTGCTGTCGGTACAGAAAAAGATATCCCTATTGGATGTGCTATAGTACCCTAACCAGCACACCGCCCTTTTAATAGCAGAACCTGTAAATTACCCAAAAGAAGCCTGTAAAGTACCAAAGAGTGCTTTTCATAAAAATTTTTCAGACAAGTTGATCGCCCGTAATTTAGAAACAGCACATTAGTTTGCAGTTTATATGGTTTGTTTTGAATTAGTTATTTAAATTCTTTGGAAAGGGATCGACTAGCTGAAAAAAATTAATAGTTTATACTTTTCGAACAATTTAATGCCGTAGGGTAATGATAACAGAGGAAAGAGCTGTGGCGTATGTCTATACACTAGTTTGAAATATTTTTATACACTGTAAAAATACACAAGACCAGGTCAGCAACCGAATAAGATGCTTAGTAGTCATCGTTCTAAGTCATCTAAGTTACACGTCCCTGTACAATAAAACGAAGTGTATTTAAAGACTAACAGATTTCTAATAGTTTTGTTTTTTGTGCATCTTCTCTACATTTAAAACTGTTTCATAGTCATATCATTTGTTCAAACATTTTCATAATTTTTCAAATCATTCGGGGAGACCTGTATGACGACTTAAACATGGTATTATACGCTCTGTCTTTTTCTGCAAATCAGCTTATATAATGTTATCTAAGTTTTGGAATTTAAACGAGTCCCCAAGAAACCAAAGAAAATCTATGCCAAATCTTATTTAACATATCATAATTGTAAATCTAGTCTTATGATTTTCATCTGACTTTGTAAGAAAAAAATCTTTGAGAATTATCGTGATTGTCAAAAAATCCAACGTAACATTACATTTTGTTTCTGCACAATCACACTTTAAGTAGAATTAAAGTTCACAGCAAACAATATGAATCAGAAGGGAAAATTCACTAACTTCTTTTTTGGAGCCGTCCGAAAACCTTCAAAAATAAGGGATATTTTTTGCTAAACTGGTTCAGTTTAAAGAGCTCTTAATTTCTTTTAGAAAAGACTTTTTTGATAGCTTCTGTGTTACTTAAGAACTAGAATTGACTATCATACTCAGGTATACGATCCGTTAAAAATTGCATGTGTGCTCAAAAAGTATGATAGTGGGAATTAAAAGTGTATGTGTGTGACAGACTTTTTGACAGATCGGTACGATTTTATAATCTTTTGAAATAATTCATAACATGATTTTTTTTAATGCGATCAGGGTTGATTTTTTGAAGATGAGCAGAAAAAAACAACAAAATATTAAAAGTGCCTGTTATTTGCATCTTTTTTGTACAATAGTGTGGCACCTATGCCGCCATTTTGAAACGATTTTTAAGTATCACAGAATTCTGTCAGATTTTTATGTAATTAAATCGCACGATTGTGTAGGATAGTGAATCCTGGCCTTAAAGAGCTTTTATATATATTTGATTGTCATAAAGCAGCCAAAGATGTCTTCAAAAGCTTTCAAACGATATCAATATTGATATTTAAAAAAATATGAAGCACAATCATACTTTTCTATAAAAAATTCAGAGGCCTCTACCATAACTAAATCATTTTTAGATTTATTTGACGAATTCACAGATTGTAGAAATTATGTATTAATTATGTAATTATGTTTGTAAGTAACTGCATCAACGCTAATTCTTTGGGTACATTCTTCGAATCTAGTTTTTTAACAAAAAAAAAAAAAAAAAAAAAAATACAAATATTCTTATATACATATGAGTGTATTTAAATACAAATGTATATACATTAATACATGGGTTAAGCTGACTGAGACAAATATTTTTTTTTTTTTTTTTGGATAGAGAAATCTAAAAATAGTTTTAAACGTGAGTTTTGCTTTATTGTTAATTTTTTTAAGTAAATATTTTTATTTGCAATTTGTTGTTGTTGTTGTTGCAAAAACTGGTTTTTACTCTTAGAAAATCACGTAAGGCGATCAGAAGAGAAACAAATCAAAATAAACATTTGGCTGAAATTCGTCTTGAATTTGCAAAAAATAAATTTATGTTTATGTAGCGATTTTCTATTAAACACTACGTGCTAAAACTATAAAGGCACTGTATATATTTAATATAAATTAATATTTGTATTGTCAAACTGTGCCTTGAGCATTTGAATAATTTGTTGCCCTACCTGAATGCATATCGTAAACTTTTTCAGAGTGTCACCTCTGCAATCCTTGCTAGTGGAGCAACGAATTTCGTTTTGGGGAATATGTAGTGTCTGTACGACATACATACATATTTACTAAATCCGCATGTAAAAGAGAATATGCAGTTTCCAGGCAAAACATAAATTTAAAAAATCTTAACATTCGAATTAAAAATAAACTTTTTGTGAAACATCCAAAAAATATATGCCCCAGGTACTTAACTTTAGTGATCTACCCAGAAGCCTAGTGACCGAGCGTTTACAACTCCACTCAGAAACAGCTCTGCTGTTTGTTTCATTATTGTATCTTTAGAGGTTCATGAGATACCACATTTGTCCAAAATAAGTCGTTTTCAAACCACTGTGCACTTTCATTTTTGTTTTCTATATTTTTTGTCAAAAATATTGGTATCTTGTAAAACACAAGTCACTTTATTTCGAAGTAAACATATTTATAAACATATGTATATTTTTTACTTTTTTGTTATAAACCACCACGAAAACACCTTCAATTTAAAATTAAAGTTAAGAAACGGAATTCAAAATCAATTTCGTGAAGGAGGTCTAACCATGTTTATATGTATATTCCAAAATCTCTCTGTAAGGAGTTTCATACATAGCCATCTAATGCACGGTAGGTAAGTTCGCTACCGATAATAATGGTTCTGTTAATAACTTTCGATTAAGTATACTCGTATATCAAAGCATATAAAAAAAAATTCAGCTGATCAGATGGGCAGTCGAAGTTGACATTTGCAAACAACGTACTCAGTGCAACATATTAGTTATAAAATAAAACAAGGGAAATCGTGCAAAATATGGAGTAATAGAAAGTTACATATAGCGTCCGCCATCTAACGTTTTTTTTTTCAACTTGTGCTTATTTCGTGAATGGTAACACTTTGCTCATGTCTGATTTAACAGATAATTATTTTTATCCTTCCGCTGCACGAATATGGTTGAACAACGCTGGGAAATATTGCGACATTACTTTGAAAATTACGGTGTGGAATGTAAGCGAAAATTGTGTACGGATTTTGGAAAAAGAGAAGCACCGTCAGCTCCGTATGTTCGTTATCTTGTGAATAAAGTGAAAGAAACTGGCATCCTCATCGATAAATCAAAGCGTGAAAAGCCAAAAACAGTGCACACACCCAAGAATATTGCTTTTGTGGCAGAAAGTGTGCGTGAAGCGCCATCAACATCAATTCAACAATTGAACATATCAGAGACATCATTGAGACGAATTTTGCATAAAGACCTTGGTTTGACGCCATACAAAGTCCAATCAGTTCAGGAGTGCAAGCCAACTGACCATCCAATGCTTTTTTATAGCATTTAAAAAAAAGTTATTTGGCGGAGCCTGTATGAAAATACCAAAATATTTTGGCAGACGTTCTTGCTTTTAACGAAATGTGTATTTCTAACTGCAAATAAATATGAGATTGCTAATGTTTGCCTCGGATTGTCGTGTACTTTCTGGATAAAAAGTGTTAATGAAAGAATTTTGAGTTAATATTTTTTTATTTATCGTTTCGTTTTTTTTTATTTATAGCACTTTTTTTAGACAGCCTCATCATTCAATATATTGAACTTTTTAATGCTTGGATTCGTGACAAGAATAAAATTAAAACGATCGGTATATTTATGTATAACGTCTCAAAACAAGATTTGCCTTCGTTTTGTAAAAATTTATCGTAAAGGTGGCAGAGGCCCCAAGAAACAATTAAAATTAATTCCCAGCAAAACCAAAATTAGCTACCACATAACTTCATCTTACAAACTAAGTTGTATCCATCTACCTCTGCTTCATCTTCCAGCGGACGCTTAAGAAAAGAATATTTAGACAAATTTGAAGGAACAAGGAGGAGAGAAGCAGAGAATTTAGCGAAAAGTACTTGCCATGAACAGAGTATTGGCAAAAAGCAAAAGAAACCTGATATTGCTGTGTTACTTAAAGTAACTTTAGTCCGGATATGAATATTTAGTTTAAAGTAAAGAGTAGCAAAGAATTTAAATGAAATAATTTTGGATGAAGAACTTTAAAAAAATTCTGGAAATAGTTTTTTTTTTTTTTTATTTAAAAAAGTACATGAAATAAATTTGAGCAATTAAGAAATTAATAAATAATTATAATTTTTTTAAATTAAGCCTACATGGTTTATATGCCATTTTGTAGGGTCCCTTGCCTATTTTATTCGGTCTAGAAAGATATATTCGTTCGATTTCGAGATAGGTATCCAATTCTTTAACTTTTTTAATACCGCGGTAACCTAAAAACCTTTAATATTACAAAAATCAAAAAACCTAGTCATATCGTCAAAAATCAAAAAACCTAGTCATATCGTGTAAAATCTTGGCTGAAACTAATTTTTGCCTTAAACGGATTTTAAAATACCCACTGTGCACTGTCTACATATGTAGATCTTAAGTGGCCATTGCGTATTTGTTAAATTTCAATTGCCGAATAAAAAAAAAAAAAATAGTGCCTTTAAAGTAATTTTCCTTACTGCATAGATTGTCATTATACTTTTATAAAAAAGTAACGGTTAGTTTTTGATTATTTTTATACACTTTGTATTTGTTGTGAATTTTAAATGCCAATGTTTCCCTCTCTGATCACTCTAAACCAAGTTTTTTTTATGTCTTTTGCGTATGCATTCCAAAGCAAAAACTCTTTTAAGCTAAAAGATAATAAACAAGAAAGAAAAGCAACAAAAACAATTACAAGAACCATTTACAGAAAAAATTAAAAAAAAAATATTCATTCAGTTGCAACAACAATAACAATACTTCCATAATATAACTACAATGTTCATGAATTTTTTCGTTTTTTTTATTATTTTTTACTTTCCTTGTTGTTTGTTTATTTTTATTGAATGCAAAAAAGAGAGAACAAAAAAAATTCTTGATTGAACTTTGGACTGTTTTGTTTACAAAAATAAGTTAAGAAAAATTTGTGATTTAAAAGTACAATGTATTTTGTGGGACGGTATTGCGTAGCTGGTCCAATGGGAGTAATATTTGGCGTTTAGAAAAATGTTTAATAATCAGAAGAGATGATACAAATTATTTGAATACATATTTTTTCAAATCCTTGGATTATTGATTATAAAGAGCGGCTTATTTTATTTAAAATAAATTGAAAAGCTTACGTTGTTATTCAAAATCTTTGCACTACTTATTTTTCGTTGTAGTTCAACATAGTCTTCTTTTCCTTAAGCCCGTTTATCCACAAGAAATGTGGTCTGCATTTCAGTTTTTGATTTTCAATTGCAAAGCAAAATTATTTATTAACCGATTTCAAAAATAGAAGGAGGTTATGAATTCGTCTGAAGGTTGCTTTTTTATGTCTGTGCCTGCAGAACCCAGTCATTTCTGTGCCGATTTTGAAAATTTTTTGTAATTTGATAGACTAGGCTTACAGATTAGTCCTGTTGTAAACACAGTTCATAATCTTAAAAATTCATGGGTGTCCCTATACAACCAACATACATGTTTTTTCATGAACCGTCAAGAGCACTTCTGTAAAATTTAAAGAAATCTGTTATACTATAGCTCCCAATAGCAAAAGTTAATACAAAAATAAATCTAAGAGTTAAAGGGTGTCCCTATAGGTGACATAAATTGACTTATATGCGCCTATTTTTTGAACCGTTATAAACAAACGTTTAAAAATTTAACAGAATGTCGATTTTAAGACCGTTATAATAACAAGTATAAACATTCAAATTTATAAATTAAAGGGTGTCCCAATACTTAATGTAATTTTATGTATGTGGTCAAACTTTTGAACTGTTATAAACAGACAGCTGTAATTTACAAAGAACCTGTATTGCTAAGTCCGCTATAATAACAAATATTAAATTTTTATTTGGAAATAAAAGGGTGTTCCCATGTTTGAAGGAAATTGACCTAAATGGCCCTATCCTTTAAACACTTGAAAATTAAACAGAATGTCCACTATTTTGTCTGGTATATTAAAAAGTATAAAAATTTTACATTATAGGGTGTGACAATAGTTGCTCTTATTTGATGTTAAAAACGAAACTGTTAAAAAGTTGTTGAAAGGTGATTGAAATTTGCATTGAAATTAGAAATTAGAGGGTGTCCCTATGACTGAAGTAATTTGACCTATATGGCCCCATCTTTAAAGCCGTTAAAACAAGCTCTTGAAAAAAATTAGAAGGTCTAATGCCATATCAATTATTATAACAAGTATAAATATTAAAATTTAGAAATTAAAGGGTGCCCTTATAGTTGTAATTTTATGTATATGGCCAATCTTTTAAACAGTTTTAGATTAACGTTTAGCATTTAAACAAATTTTTTTGTACTGTGTTAGCAATAAAGGGGACCATAGAACTGCTGATTTTTCTTGTTTAATATGCATTCATATTTTGTTCTACGACATATAAAAAATCATGACGCAATCATTCTCGAATATAATATAATTAATGTATAGTAACCATGTAAAGAAATATGATTTTACTTTTGTCTGTTTTGAAGTCGTTTTTTTTTTTGCAACAATTATTTTATTGATCAGGACAGATGATGGTAGCTTTTAATTGCTAATCCTAAGATTTAAAGTTAGAGGCAAGATGATCTTTCTTTTAGCTTTAAGTAAATAATAACGAACGAATTTTCTGAACGATAACAGCCTTACCTTAACTTTTGGTAATAACAGGCCTAAAAACAACGAGTCAAGTCAACGGTGGAGTTAAACAACAGAAATACTGCGCTCGCAATCTTTTACGGTGATGATGATGGCTGGAACAGCAACTAGCGCCGCTGTCTTTAAATCTAATCTTGATTTTTTTTTACCAAAATTTTTATAAACCCAATCGTAATTATGTATATATAAATTCTAATAGAAAACAAAGTACTGTTGTTATACCTTTCGGTGAAGACCGTCGTCACTGGCTGTTTATTTGGTACGATTGGCGAGCGCTTTCGATATAAAGACATTATTTTCAAGCCGCGTTTTGATTAGTACTGGTTAGATAGTGTAAGGTTTTTGTTGCATAGATAGTGGTGGGTTCAGGTATTTTTGTCGGTTAGGATGGTGTCTATTTAAAAATGGTATTATGCAGGTAGATTGCCTGATATCTGTCATGTTTATTGAAGGTATATAATTTTAATATTTCAGTCTTTTATTATTGGGTAAGTGTGACCATCTGTGGGTGTTTTGCGTTTGTAAGTTTGTTTTAATAGTTTTAATGGTGTAAAAATTGTGTCGGAGGTTGTATTTCCTGTTCGTTAATAATATCTCCGTTAAACGTTCGTGTTTTGTATATTTCCGTGTTTTCAAGATTGTCCAGTCTTCGTCCTTTTTTACGTAGTAAAAGTATTTTTATTTTTATAGGGAAGACACCACACACATGTGTGCCATTTTGCAGCTGAAAATTCTGTAAAAGCCTTTTAAATTTTGTCGTTAACTATGGTCAGTCGTATGTCATGCATTATATGTAGTTTTTGTTTTTTTTCTTTTAATTTATTTCGGTAGGAGAAAGTACAAGAATTTTCGAAACCTCAAAGGTCTGTAATAACGATTAGATAACGGGTTAGATTTTTCCAAATAAAAGTTTTGTTTTCCGTGATAAGGTGTAGCGGAACATAGGATGTCACAAGGAGGGAACTGCCATCCATTAGCTAATTTGACGAATTTTACTTGAGTTGGCTTGAACCAGTGTTGAATGTTTTTTTCCTGGGCCCAATGTATCATAAAAAAACTTGTTCCTGCATTGACACCTGTATTCGACTCTATAACTTTAATGTTTTCTGTACTTGTATAAAACTTCGGTTAAAGCATTACCTACCACCTTGAGTAGTTTTAGCTATTTTACGTCTCTTTGTTCTTATTGAAGACTTAAAAAATTCCTTAGCAGGATGACCACGCTTATGACTACGTGCAGGTTGTTCTCTTTTAAGGGATTTTTCTTCAAGACTTTCGAACCAGTTTTTTTTTTTGCTCATTTAAAATAATTGATTTGTTTCGATGAGTTTTTGTCAAAAGTTAACCAATACGCAAACAATAATTTAAAAAAAAAAATTATTAAATTTTTAGGTCGAGTTTTACTTTTTTTTTCTAAAAAATTTAAAATATTTTATTAATTTTTTTCAAATGCTAACTATGAGCTGTGGAACAACAGGTATAAAGCCCATTCATTCTAGAAATTTATATTTCCATTTTAATATTTCAAAAATGTTAACAATATCACGGAAAAAAATAATTATAAGAATTTTGTTTTAAAACTTTTCAAATTCAATAAATAAGCTACACTTAAACCAAAATGCCTTCAACCAAAATTCTTGAACCAAAATACCTTAAAATTGCTTAAAAAAAGAAAAAAAAACTTTTTTTACTCATATTTTTACAAAGCAAAATGCGATTTATTACTATTTTTCGTTGGATGAGTATGTAAATCCCATCCATATGCAAAAATACGTGAAAAGCCGCGGCCACAATATTTTCTATTTCAAAGAGGATTAAAAAATCTAAAATTGAATGTATAATAATCAGAGAGTAGGTGGATGAGAGTCAATTAACTAAAAGTCTACGTGAAAAAGTACTTTACTAAAAAACGTGTGTTTTTATAAGGTCAAAAAAGTACCTTTTAGGGATTTTTATGTGCTAAATTTATTGTTTATTGTTGGTGAAGTTTTTTTAAACTTCTACCACAACATCGCGAATCGCTTTGTAGAAAAGCTAAACTTGTCTTTTGTGACTATGCAACCATAATATATGCAATATAAACATACCTCCACTTTTAACGGACACAAAAATTAAATGTAGCAAAAAAAGAAAACAAAAAATAAAAATATTTGTTGGATTCTTAAAATTCAAAGTGTCATTAATAAATTTCAGTGCAAGAAAAAACACATTAATTTTCCTTAATTTTCAGTAATTAATTTCTCCAGCTCAGGCTGTTTTTACTGTAATAGTATGTTTCACTCTCCGAATCATGATTGCGAATCATACCGTTTACACGACACATGCTACATGCTTCGATTGGACATCTGCACAAAAACTGAAACAATATTCAAATAATTTGTTGAAAAATTTTATTTTTCGTTTCAATTTTGTTTGTCTGCAATTTATTACATTTAAAATTTTAATGAAATTAATTGTTTTTTATGTTACACATATCAACACACCACTTTCAAAATTATTTGTTGCAGCTAGTTCAGATAATCTTGCGATAAAAATTAGAGAAGACAGAAATATTTCTGAGAAAACAGAAATATTTCGTAAGCAGATTCAATATGAATCTGCCAGCTTTTCTCTCAAAATTATGTATTGCGAAGCAAGTTGATTCGCTTATTGTTGGAGTGTAAAACAAGAATAGAGAGCAAAGCAGGTGCCGTGGAAACAAGATATAACGAAGTACGAATTTCACTTAAGGGCCCCTTGCTTTGTTATTTACAAAGTTTATGTGTATTTTACTCGTCTGTTGAGTTTCGAAACAACCACTAAAACTGACTGTGTATTTTAATAAGAACTTGCCTCTTTCACAGGTTTTACAGCGCATGCAGCAAGCTAAGCATCTATGCCTGATTACCAGAAATTGGATGTAACACTAAAATCATTGCAAAGAGAATGAAATCGAATGGGTTTAAGACCACAGTTTGTTCAGATTTACATTGCAATAGATGCCTATTTTTTTGGTACTTCCTTGCAGTTGTCAGTTTTCTTTTTTATACCCTTCATCACAAAAAGTGGAAAGAAGGCATATCTAAGTTTTTGTGTTAGGGTTGAAATCAACTTTGCCAGGACACTAGTTAAATAGAATAAATTTAAAAACGCCAATATATCGAGACACCACGCCTGCCTCTAATTTTTTTCATATTATTTGGAACAAATCTGGTTAAGTGAAGCGAAAAACAAATATATAAAGCAAGAAAGAACTAAAAAATAAAAATAAGTAAAAAAATTTGCGCTCGCCCACATTTTCCGAGCTATGGGCCTCTGAAGTTTACATAAAAAAGTTCGAGTGTCAATATGGGTATCATTTAAAAGCTTTAAAAGAGATTTTTCAGAAAATACTAAAATATTTGTTTAGTATTGTGAAGAGTATATAAAATTCGGCACAGCGGAATATAGCACTCTTACTTATTTTATTAAATTTTAAAATTTTAAAAAATTTTTGACCATTTAAAACTCAAATTTTTTCTGGTAACAAAAGTTTATTTACTTTGAAATCCTTTGCTGGGTTGAAGTTTTTAATGCATTCAATCACGTGTTTCTTCACTGATGAAAACTCCACCCTTTTTTTTTGTGCTTAATTTTTCTCTTTTCTTTTTTAATAAGAAACAAAACAGTAAAGAGCAAAAATGATAAATTAAAAGTCATACATGATTTTATGACTCAATAACTTTTTAAAAGACAATTTCATATTTTCTACAAGAAAAGAAAATTGAAAAAACTTTTATTTGAAGAATGACATACAAATCCTAATGGAACTTTTGCAAAAATGCTAATGTAAATTGTAAATAACTTTAACAAAAGTTGGCAAAAAGGCATAAGAGCAACAAATTGCCAACAATAATTATAAAAAACTTTTTTATTCTATTTCACTTTGTGTCTTACAACGAAAGCGCTTTAAAATTGTCCAACAACAAGTAGCACTTACAATTATTTTTTATATTTAAGACAGTCGATAGGTTATATTTTTTTTATCTACTTAATTAATCTTTTTATAAAAATGATGTGACTAAAAATTGTTATTAAATGATTTGGAATCCGATAATTCTGAAAAGACAATAACAGATAATTGGCACATATTTGATTGAAATCTTCCTATTTTTGCTTTTTTCTTATCTAACAAACGATGGATTATTTTGCTTTACAGAATTCATTTTATGAAAAAAAAATATATAAAATTTTGTTTTGTTTTTTAATTGTTTAGTAAGAATAAACATAGAATTTTATGCTATAAATATGTAAATGCCATTTTATCTAAAGTTTTGATTTTATTTGAAATGTTAAATACACCATTAAGACCATAAGGCTTCTTTCTATAAATTCATTATAATTAATAAATATTTATTAAAATCCCTTTTATACTTTTTATTAAAATGAAATAAAAAGGGTAAACGGTGTGCCATCGAGAAGTGGTTTTCACGTATTTGGCATTATTTCTTGAATGATGATAAGAAGACCCTTGTACTACAGAAGAAGCTGCCGTGTAATTTAGACCGTAAGATTTCTTTTGGTTACTGACGTTCTAAAGTGGTAACTTAGTAAAATAAAAATTGCAATAATTTTGTAGTTTCTAAATAATTGTTGCATTAATAACTTTTTACTTAGTTTTTTAAAAGAAATTTATTTTTTCCGGAATATGTACGTCTTTGATATAATGAGGACATTTGGAATGAACTTGAGTTGTTAATTTGTCATCTTCGAATCTGCACTGCACTGTCCTTCATTAAAGAATCGTTTAAAACATGAGTGTAAAAAGCAAGGCTCTTAGTAAGCCGAGATAAGGAAAACATTCTGAAGGTGTCAAATATTTGGTTTTCAGCTTTCCTCGTACAATTATAATAATTTAATTTTAACATTAAAATTTTTGGTGAATTTTTAATCGCTTAGTTGAATTCCAATCTTTTACTAAACTCGAGTTTTTCTTCAGAATTTTTAAAATTTGTTTGATTAAATGTTGGTGAAAATAATTTGTTTTTTGAAATTAAGATGATTTATTGTATCTCAATTACCTGGTCAATTATGTTTTTTTTTTCTGAAATTTTTGTTTTCAGAACAAAAAACCAAAAAAGAACAACCACATAAAATGCACAATTAAATCTGAAAAACCTCATTTCTCCCTCATTTCTAAATCGATTTTGTTTTTTTTTTTATTTTATTTGAAAGGTGACGCTTACAGATTGGTCCTGTTTTATAACAGTTAATCGTAATAATTAAAGGGTATCCCCATAAAACATACATTTTTTAGGTGTACTAGAAACCGTATAAAAATTGCGTAACACTATAGATCCCAACGGCAAAAATTAATACAAAAATAATGCATAAAATTTTAGGGAGTCTCCATAGGTGACGTAAATTTACCTAAATAAGCTCTTTAGAACCGTTATAGACAAATGCTTGCAAATTGGACAAAACATCGATTGCTATGAATGTTATCGTAACAAGTAATAATATTAAAAAATATAATTTAAAGGGTGATCCAAAAGTTCATTTAATTTGATGTATGTAGCGATTCTCTCGAACCGTTATAGACACGCAGATTAAATTTGCTTTAAAGTCGGTTTTTTTTCTGCATGAATTATTTAAACATATCTCCTCCACCACTTATGGATCGACGTCGCTAAATTTTAATAGTATCTCTTTCGAAAGTATATCTGCGAGAATGGTGGTCAAAAATTTTTTCAAGCTTTTCTAGGGACGTGGGAAAAGTGATTTCAAACCCAATTACAGATCCCTATGTATAAGACTCAAGAAAATATGTCTATATTTTATAGGGTCGGAACTTGTTTGTAATTTCTACAACAGTAACTGGGAGAGTATATTCTTTGTTAGTTATTTAAAAAGTTGTAATCAAAAGTATAAAATGTTAATAAGAATTTGAAAGCTGTTTTAATATAAAGTATTACACAAAAATAAATACAAAATATTTAAGAATTGTAGAGCTTCTAAGAATTGTAGTCTTTCTAAGTATATAGATACATTTTTCTCTGAAATTTTATTTTAAACCAGATTTTTTCTCATGGATTAAACGGAACAAAAAGACCAAACCCTGATTTGTCGTTTCTTACCAATGTGATGTTAGTAAATAAAGCAAAAAAAAATTAGATTCCCATTACAACTTTTCTAGAAATTATATGATTTACGTTTCATTTCATTTAATTGATATTAAAAACTTTTATCGCAATTAAAATAAATTTAATTTGTTAATTATTTATTAAATATCTCTCTCTCTTTAAAATGACTCCTGAGGAATCAAATTAGTATATAAAGAATAATAGAAATAAAACTTTAGACTAAAATTGTGTTACATTGTTGAAGAAGTACTCAAGATCAAAGCGAAACTGAGAATCTGCCAAAGATTTTAATTTTAAATGAAACCCACATGCGTTTATTTTAAGTATTGCAGTGTTGTTTTTCAAAAAAGTATGAGATTTATTTTTAATACTCAATCTCTTTACACCTCTGCTTAAGCCATTTAGAAACTATTTGATTTTTTTTTACCAATTACCCCACTGTTCGATATTTAGATGTCGTATTTAAAGTTCCAAAAGTTTCTGATGATTGTGCATCGCGTGAGATATTTGATTCTACATTATTTGTACACAACTTTATGCAATTAAATTTAAGTTGTGTCATTTTCTTTTAAATCGATTTAAAAAAAGAAGGAGGTTGTCAATTCGTGTAAATGTTGCTTTTTTATGTTTGTGAACCGATTTTCGATTTTTTTCTTATTTGTAAATATTGGTCTCATTTTAAAAGCAGTTCATAATTTAAATAATTAAAGGGTGTCCCCATACTACATACTTGGCTTTTACATGTGCTATGAACCATAAAAGGCATTTCCTTCAAATTAAAAAAACAAAAAAATAAATAATATCGCTTTAGCTCACAATAGCAAAAAGTAATACAAAAATAGATCCAAAAATTAAAGGGTGTCTATATAGGTGATATAAATTGGGCTATATGATCCTATCTTTTGCACAGTTATAGACAAACGGTTGAAAAGTGGATAGAATGTCACTTTAATTTTATCTATTCGATTTTCTTTTCAGACAGTTGTAGACAAATGATTAAAATTTACAAGGAATACTATGGCCGCTGTAACATCAAGTATTAAGTTTAGATTTGGAAATTTATGGGTGTCCTAATAGTTGATGTAAATTGACTTTAATGGCCTAATCTTTAAAAATTCGACCAAGTGTTCACTACTTTGGCTGTTATAAGAAATATAAATATATAAAATTTTAAAATAAAGTATGTTACGGTAAGAAACATGATGTACTGGTTTAATATATTTTTTTTTTCAAATTAAATAATATTTATTACTTTAGCCTGCGGATTTCGTTTTGTTTCCCCTGCTTATTAATATTAATATACAGTCTTTTAAGAAACTTTTCTTTCTACGGTTGCTTGTGGACTCTCGTATTCGGTCTCCTTTCCTGACAAATAACTGCATTGATTAGCACCCACTCACTGTTCACCATGTTATTCGCTACCCCTAAGTTAAGCAAAAAAACAATGAAAGGTACTGTATTATGATGAACTAGTGTTAGTATTTTTAAAACGATACAACACTAAACTCTTTTCTTACCCCTTTAATATATAAATAGTATCTGTGATTACTTTTAAATGTTTATCTCTAATCATTTTTATTAAGGTTTTAGCTTTAATATTTTCTAACTCATTTTCCTATTACTCATTTAAAATTTGTTTTATGTTGCAAAAAAAAAAGAAACGAATGATGTGTCCTTCATTATGAAAATTTTCCCTGACATTTTTGCTGCTTTTTTCGTGCTGTCGTTCGTATCACTGTAAAAGGTTAGTAAACCAGGTCACCTTTTGACTGCGGTAGTATTCACACTTGTATGGCACTTGATATATGAATGTTTTGGTTTGGTTTTGTTTGGTTTCTTTTATTTTATTTTATGCTTGTTTGTTTTGATTCCACTTTGCACTAAAACAATAACAACTGTTTCGTCAGTTGCTTGTTGGCGTAAACTCATCATGTTGGCAATTCGTTGGTAAAAAGAGACGTAAGTACCTTGCAAATATGTTAAAGCATTAGGGGGGCTCACTTAAATAGCTATTAAAAAGTTATACATCCAATCCATGCACAACCAACCGTCGAGTGGCAGATCCATTTGGTATCAAATTTTGTGAAATAACTCATAGTTTTCTCTCGTTTTAATATCTAACATTACATCTTTTTTTTAATATCAAATGTAATTTAATTTTGGTTTCTCAGTTACTAAATCAGAAATCTTTAAAATTATAAAAGACCGCAAATATTTTTTATTTTTAGGACAAATAAAATATTCAGTGTTTGTCAATAATTGATGAATTAAGACAACTTTCGCAACTTAAAAAAATAAATTTGATAATGTCATTAAACACTTTTATATTAAAGAAGAAACACTTGAAGAATTAAAATGTTTTCGTTAGCTTTAGGCTGTCTACAATAGAGGCATCGGCTGTGCCTTGTTCAGGATGTGATGCTAATTTAAAATTAATCAAAAATGCTTCCATGTGTTTTTTCATTCTTGTTAATTATCCTGTCGTTGAAGACCATATCGCAGTGCACTAGAAAGAATTAATAAAACCCAAAATTTAATAAACAAAGAGACACAGAGAATGGGTACAGGGAAATGCAACAATATAAAATTTTTAACTTCAAATAGTCGTTATTTTTAAACAGATTCTGAAAATGTTTTTTCTTTGAAAACTTCTTTAAAAAGTTTAAAAATGAAATATATCGCCATATAACATAATAAATGCTATAAGAAACTTAAAGGGTTTTTCTTATATCTTTAAAGGTTTTATAAATCGCTAACGAAAATATGTGTCACTTTATCCTCTAAGTACTCAGTTTTTGAATTAAATTCTCATTTAATCAAATTAGTTTTAGGTTTAAATATATTTAGTTTCTTTGAGCTAGTAGAGGCAGCAACAAATCGGTCATTAAGATACTCTGCTAAAGTTTGCTGGTTAATTCCTAATGATGTATTTGTTTTTGTGAAAATTTTGCTAAATGGCTTGCTGTTAAAAATTTATTTATTTATGAAGTAAAAATGATAAATGGTTTTTGTAAGAAAATTGTGTATCAATGTCTTGCGTCTAACTTTTAAGCTCAAATTTTCTACCTTTAGTCCAACATTAGCTATCATACACAATCGTACGATCTTATCACACAAAAATCAGACAGAATTCTATCTTAGTTTAAAAATCGTTTTAAAATGGCGCAAAGGTGCTTTTATAAAATCTCCTTTTTGAAAAGTAGTGCACAGACAAAACGAGAATTATTATAAATTTGCAAAATAAGTCTATTTAAGTGAGGCGTTTAATTCAGTTTAATTAAGATGAAGACTTTTAAGTGAGTTTTTTAACTTCGATTTATGCTGGTTATCTGGTTATAAGAAAAATTAAAGGCAGGCAGTGTGTTTGTATAGAGGTACAAGACTCTGAATGAGATGGTACCTTGGCAAAAGTATATGAAGATATTCTTTGCTTACAAAGTTTTAAAAAGTTAACAAAAGAACACAAACTGCACTGAAATTATTTACTTTAGTAAAATTTTTCCAAATTTTTAATACCCTTTCCCAAAGCTGAAAAAAGGGTATAACTAATTTTATCATTTGGTTTGTAATTTCTATAAAATCAATTACCGACCCCATAAAGTAATATTTTCTAAGTTCTTATAAGTAGCGAAGTCGGTTGAACGATTGAGTGATGTCCGTCCGTATTAGTGTTGAAATTAACTTTGCCAAGGCACCAGTTGCACTACAGAAAATTTAAAATTACATTAAAAATTTTGGTATTGAAAATCAACAAGATCGGTCCATGTTTTCCGAGGCAGCGGCCAAAACACCACGCCTACCTCTAATTTTATCATATCATTTGGAACAATGAAGTAACTCCAATAAAAAAAAAAAAAAAAAAACAAATATATAGAGCGATAAAAAATTAAAAAATAAGAAAAAAACATCATATGGAAAAATTGGTGCTCGTCCATATTTTCCGAGTTATGGGCCTCTGAAATTTTCGTAAAAAAATTTGATTGTCAATATGGTCAATATGGGTGTCATTTAAAAACTTTTAAAGAGATCTTTTATAAAATACTAAAATTTTAGAAAATGCTTAATCCGTTAAGAGCCGAAGACATTTTTTTGTAATATTATATAAAGTACTTTTTTTTCTTATCTTTTTTCTCTGACACCCCAAAGTTCTTGATTAGAGTTACTTCCCCAAGCTAGATTTACATAGATGATGAAGGATATATAGGAAATAACGCTCCTGCTTGTTCCTATTGAAATTATACTTTCTGCATTCTGGCTATTTATGTACTACTGAAGGCCTATTGAATAAGCGCCTGTTCCATGGTTCCGTTTTATGTGGCCAAAATTTATGTACCAGATATTTTCCATGTGTATGTGCTGTCATTAGTTGCATGTTGTACAACTTATTCGGTGTGAGTTGTTTTTTTTTTTGAATTTCTTTTTTACTACTGCATTTACATTACATTCTTTTTGTTTAATAAAGCTTTTTTTTTGTTTCTGTATCGCCTTTTTTCGAATAGGATCCTTGAAGATATCCTTCAGAGTTTTTGCTTTTTTATTTGTTAAATGGCCTAGTTCTTGACTGCATAATATTATATGTATATTTTTTTTTATTTTTTTGTATAAATAATGCACCATTTATTTGCTGAGTTGAATGCAGACAACACAAAATTCTACCAACTTTAATTATTTAAAGTCTTACGAGAAAAATTACAATTTTAAAAATTATAAACATTTAGTATTTTAAATAAAAATGCATCGTTCAAATGTGTCTAAAATTTAGATTAAAATGAAATAGTGTTTATTCGTAAATGCAGTAAATTTGTGCATTCATGCGGCAGTTTTGCCAAGTTTTGTAGCTTATGCGCGGCCATCTGACCAAAGTTTGCATTCGTGAATGTACTTTCATAATGTTGACAACTAAGGTAATAACAAATCTCATAAAAATTTAGAAGATAAAAGTGTCAATTTTGTTTTAAGTTTAAATAAAACAGCTTGATTGCAATATTTTTTTTTTTTTTTTTGTTTAAGTTTACATTCCAAATTTCCTATTACATCAAAAAAATACCCCGCTCGCTGTGTGTAACAGAGAAAAATAATAAATTTAACGACAAGTTGTAAAATAAAAGCTACAGACATAATGTCGCCTTTGCTGTAGTCTTAGCAATGGAATTAAACGATAAGTCCTCTGTCATCCTGAATTTTTCTTGAAACACAGGTCGGGGTTTTTAAATCAACTAACATTGGGAAATATTCATCTCATTTTTTTTGCATAGACATCGATTAGGCGAATTTTGGTAGATGGAATGGGCTATGTAGGACGCAAATTCCTTGTGTTGCCTCTTGCAGTTAAGAGCGAATCAGTCCTTCAGTCTGGAGTATTTTTCCTTACCATTCCTATTCGCGCTTAAGAGTATCGATCATGGGAATTTGCTGATTTATTGTCCAGGCGTCATTATTTTTAGGCTTCCATACCCTAAGAGTAAAAAAGCAGCCCTCTTGCCTTCGCCACAATATCGTTTCGTTTGTCACAACCCGTTATTTTTTAAACCGTTTCAGGAAGACTCTTGAACTATTATAGCCGCTTTAACAATAACTCTTAATAGGTAAATGGTGTTCCGAAAGTGATGCGTACTTCATTAAAATATTTTTATTTTTTGAACAATTATAGACAGACACGTCAAAATGTACACAGAAAAATAAAACTAAAATAAAAAGGGTTTTCCTATAGTAATAAAATTTTTACTTTTAGAATTTAGCGTGTGCAAATATGTTTACTAAAAAATAAGGCATGAGGAAAATTTATAAACTAAAGGGTGTTTACATAGAGGCCGTTATATTGAGGAATATGGCCATATTTTTGAAACTGCGGTAGGCAGTCGCATGAAATTTGTTCTCTATAACAAATAAAATCTATACACGTAATAAAACTGTAACAGGATCGTTTCTGTATTTAAAATATATTTGGAAAATTTTGGTGTTGGTGTAAATAGTGATCGATATGGAATACAAAACACCTATTTTTTGAATTTTTCTCTGTGTATTTGACCGTGTTTGCTTCACCTAAAAGCTGCTTAATGGATTTGAATAAAACTTTGAGGGAGGTACTTTAGAAACTTGGTTCAAATTTACAATAATATTTTGTTCCTAAAAATATGTCATTTCGTTGAGAAAATAGAGATACAAATGTGAAAGCACCCAATTCTACAGGAATAATGAAAAATTTTACAATACAATTTAAAAAAATATTTTTCTTAGCTTGGGTTTTAGGCAAATAAGAAATGATACGCTGACGAACTTTTGGGAAATACTAGTTAGAAATAAAGACGTGTTTTTATGGTAGTCCTGATTATGACTTATGTTGTCTGATCTATTAAGAGCTTTCACATGCTGATTTTCAATACTCTGTATTTGGCAGCCATAAACATAATTTTAAACTAAAATTGAAAATAAAGTCTCTGGTTATCACATACACGTCTGCCGTCCTTTATGCAGTTGTCGATTCCTATTGGTTATAATGCCAGTAAAGCATCAAAAATGTTCCTATTTAAATAAAAATGGAGGCGAAGACCTTACGTTGTACAACACCTAATACTTTAGTTTCCCATATTTCATACTTAGAACCAATCATATACATACATATCTTAAGATGCGAAATTTTCTCCTGAAAACATTAAGGTGTAGTATAATTTCTAGACAACCGCAAATTAAAGCACATTTTCCCATATATATTTTCGACAGTAGCAGGGGGTAAAAAGTATCAATAAATTCTTCTAACAAGTCAATCAAAAGATGGATCTCAACTTTGAAAGTTAATTAAGAATCATAGTTCGCTTGATACTGAAGACATTAACTCATTAATATTTAAAGAAAAAATTAAAGAACGTAAGTTAATGCTTCAAAACACTGCAGTGTTAAATAACAATTTGGGACAATTACCGATAATATACTGGTCCCTTGACATGTAAAAATCGAACTGGTATTAGGATTAAAAATTTCTCTTGCAAATGTGAGAAGTGTCGGTAAGGTTTTTGATGCATAAGTTCGGCTTCCATATACTCAGATTTTCAATCCATATTTAAACTGTTTATTTCATTTATAATTCTTTTTATGGAAAATATCTTTGTCATCACACAATTTTAGCTGGTTTATTGTTTTCAGCCGCTAATATCAAAGAAAACTGATACTTTAACTTCAACTGTATCTCACTGCCCTTTTTCTTTAGCGTCTTTATCACTTGATATTTAATTTAATTCGTCGATATACCCACATAGTTAGAAGGCCTTAAACGTTTAAAGTAAAGCTCCAATTTTTTTTTTTTTTGCAATGTGATCGTTAAGAAAATCATAAAAAATATCCAAAAGTTTCGCCAAGTATCTCGCCATTCTAAAATTTGAATCGCCAAAAACGATATTTTATCACCATGTTTAACGAGAAATCGCCTTAACTGACAACACTGTAAGCGACAAATTTTGTGCCAATTCTCTTGACTCTAGACTGCATATAAAATTGCAAGTAGCTTTTGACATTTAAAAATTTAAAATCATTGTGTCTTCAAAAAGGGATAATTTTTAAATTTAAAAAAATGTTAACGCTGCCTTACAGTGGTCTAATTGTAACAATAGAAATTAAAAAAAGACTGTTGAATAATATATTTATCTTGTTGTAGTCCTAGGCTCAATATTCGTCAGAACTAGATATTCGCACACTAAGTGCACTAGCATCTCAACAACTTTCACCCATGCTTTGTTATTTTTCGATTTTTGTTTTCATGACATACTAAAAATTCTATGTAATTTTTCTGCCTAAAGTATCTCAGTCATATTGAAGTAACTTTTTGGATTTCCTACTGAAAAGCTATTGCCTAAAAATTCTTCTAGGAATTTAACCGTCAACTTACGGGGATTCTTCTGTTTGGAAATTAAAACCGGAATCACCACCTAGATTAACCACTTCACCTTTTGCAATGTTTCCTTACACAGTCCATTCTATCAGATTCTAATATTTAAATTCTTAAATCTGTTTAATGGCGCAATTATGAACAAACACACAAATCTTCATGTGGCAGATAAGTCAACAGTAAAACGGGTTATTACAGTTGGCCTATTATTTTTACTAGATGACTATTCAAACCTCAGCTTCAGTCATTTTTTTCCTATAAAAATACATCAGTGCAGGCAAGAACATTATCCTGATTGATAATTTGATGATGAATTGTTTTATTTCGAGAAAAAGAACGTTGATAATTACATGCACCCCATGATCATGAGTTTACAATTACAATTCGATTTTATATTTGTAGAACGGTGATACCTAGTGAAATCACTTGCATTGACTATTATTTTATTTCTCTGTATCTACTTAATTTGTCAATAAATCTATTATTATCACAATAAAAATATGCTTGAGGCACTGAATGAGTCAGACGGTTGGCTACTCTAGAGTGTCAGTAATATGTAAAAAAATTTCCCCCTTAATATTTTAATGTACAACTTTAGTGCAAAATGTACACTTGCCTCGGCTTAATTTTATCATGTTGTCACGAAACATGCGTCTTAACTAGATGTCCTAAAGAATGTTCATATTTTGTGGGTGTATAATATGTCCTTTGACACTTGGACCTTTTTAGAAAAGCTGCTCTAACTTTGGAGCTGTTTAATTTGCAGTGCTCATTTAATAACTATGTACAAACTTTTTTACGTTCTCTTCTCCTACTCCTCTGCCGGTATCGAAATTAAAAAAACTTTCTAAAACTTGTTTTAAATGTTACTTTTAAAAAAGAATTTTTCTCTTTAAGAAAACAAATTAATTAATTTGGTTAAAGTTGATTTTTACTTAAATTTCCAAAAAAAAATTTTAACAATTAAAATTTATGTTCAAATGTTTGCGGACGTTTTAGGAAAAATTAGACACTATTAGAATGTTGTGTAGCACTTACGGGATTGTTACATCCGTCTTCAGCATTCTATGCCTTTATCTATCTTAGTTTTTGTATATAACAAAACGAGAGTTATTCATGGATTTCCTATACAACCAACCCAAAGCTTTTATTTGTTTTTCTCTCTTAAAATTTCTCTAGAAATTAATATTTAAGCAATACACTCGTATACAACTTTGTATGCAGAAAATCTTTTTAAGGTATTTTTTCTTTTTCCATGAAGTAAGAAATTTGATTTCTATTTCGTCGCCAATAATAAAATAATATAAAGTGTATATAAGCTAAGCTGAAATTTCTTAAACAAGGCATGAAGTCTTAAAAACCATACAATGTAGAACGTGTACTTTAAGTCAGCTTCATTTCATAGTCATCATCAACATTTCTGTTTTTTTTTTGTGTTATTGCAGATGGTTGTTACACAAAAACATTTTTATTATTTTTTTCCAATTTTTTCTTTAATTTTTATTTCTTAATTTTGTTTTTTTTTTTTTTTTGTTTGTTTCGTCCAACTTTAGTTTTGAAAAAAAGAAAGTTTTACCAATTATACTAAGGAATTTGGTTTAAAAGTAGATTTCAAAATGTGTGTGTGTGTGTGTGTAGACTTAAAAAAAAGATTTTTATAGTTTTACCAAAAAAGCCATTAAATAATATTAAATGCAAATGTTTACAATGTATGCAAAGTGCCAATTACCTTCTGACAGTTAACATTTTTAATGTTAATTAAACATTTAACAGATACCGAACGAAACGGTGTTTTTTCAGGTTAAAGCAAACAACTGTAATAAATTAAGCCGAAACTATTGATAAATAATTTAACTGTGGAACAATAATATGACCGCAAGTCTTTCTAACATTTGTTAATTTATTTAAAATTTTTTTTATTCCCACAGCAATGAGAAAATGGCTGCTTTAGCTTTTTAAATATCACTAAAAATTATTGAAAATAGCGATAAAAACCTTTGGTTTTTTTTCTTTTTTAAACTGCTAAAGCAAGTTACTAACCCTACGCTGTACATTGGGGCAAAATCAAAATATTTTGGAAATAACCCAGCCATTTCCTCTGCCGATTTGTCCAGAATTTTACAAGAGTATAGCAGAGAAGTATCCACTTTCCAGCGATGGCACTAAGTGGTCTCAAAGTTGGATACCTCGCACTTGCAAATATTTCTTCAATTTTTGTCTGATTTTTAAACATAAACATATAGGCTGCTGTAGTCAAAGTGGTAAACTCGTTGACTACAAACCTGGTTGGCCAGAGTTCAACCCCTGCGGTATTCAAAAAGCAAAAAATGTTTTTTTTTCTGTTTAATGGTATAAATACATATTCAGAATGAACATTAAAAACGTGCAGCTTCCTTCGTCGGTTCTTCTTCATAGCGCATATTCGCCGGCGAAGTAAATTAACTATCTTTATTTCTCCTTTTACCACCTGTCTCAAGGCGAATCAATTTACCAGGTGGCAGCGAAGGCGAATTTAGTATTTTTTTCTGGACTGTCAAACTCCATATATAAAAAATGTACACATATTTTTTATATATGGAGTTTGACAGTCGTGTATACCTGCAAAAAATACTGAATTCGCCTATGCTGCTACCTGTTAATTCATTCGCATTGACCTGTCTTATCACTTATCTATCCCTTTCACGGTTACGAAAAATAACTAAATAGGTTTTAATGTCTAAAGTGCTACTTATCTTAAAAAAAACAAACAAAAAATTTTATTTTTGTTGCTAATCTCCTAAATTTTAAAAAATTATGGTTAAAACGATTCAATTCGAGGAAAGAAAATTTATTAAATATGCAATAAAATGTTCATAAACTAAGCAAATCAAATAAATTTCCTGTACATGTGTAGTTAGTCAACTTAAATCAAATAGCAAAAAATCTGCAACATTAAGATAAAGGACATTCCCTAACTCCCAAAATAAAGACCAAAAATCCCACAATAGGATTTTTTTACACTTTTGGCCATCAAGTCCGTGTATAGACCAGGGCTCATGATACACTTTAAGAAACAATTCATCATGTGCATCGTTTTTTACAGTTTTTATATTTTAAAATGATGTTTTTTTGGGGTTCATAATACACGTTAAAAACCTGTATGTTGCATGAGGACACTCTTTAATTTTTAAAATTATAAACTGGTTTTAATACGGCACCAATCTGTAAGTCTAACCTTGCAAAAAAAAATTAAATCGGCTTAGAACTAAGTTCTGTAGACACAAACATAAAAAGCCTCATTGCGACAAATGCAAAATCCCCATCTTTGTTCTAAGTCGCTTAAAAAGATAATCCCATTTAAGTTAAATTTTATATATTTATTACATTCCAATTGTTTAATTGTTAATAAAGACTTAATTATTTATTTAGTCTTTTGAAATATCTTATCTCTTCTAACGAAACGAAAAAAAAAAATATTTCCTAATTGAAATGCATTTTCGTTGTTACAGTAATAATAATTTAATTGTTGCGAACTTTTCACCCAGCACAAACAAAATAAAAAGTTTAATTAGTGACTTTTACGACGCTTTTATTCTACTTAAAACTATTTCAGTAAAAGTTTTTCCATAATATTTGATTATTTGCAATTGGCATTATGTGAACTAAACTTGGCAGTGGCCCAAAATTGTTGAATAAAATTCTGTAAGAAACGTGATAAGAAACTCACAAACTCTCACTACCAAATGGTAGGCAGGTAGGATTTGGGAAAGTTTTTGTAAAGAAAAAGTTTATTTTTAATTGTATTGATTAAAAGAGAGGAGATATGTACGTGGATAGAACTTTTTTTATAATGGGTGACAACGACTTTAATTACATTATTGTGGTGATAAATCCTTCTTAATATAAAAAACAGGATAAATATGGCAGGCTTAAATTGCTTTTTCAAGAATCTGCTTAAATTTCTCTATTGTTTGCAATATCGGCATCCTAAGAAATCTCTTTTGCAAAATATGAATCTGTTAGCTCTGAGAATTTGACTAGTCGATTATTCAATAATAAATTTTATCGATGACAACGTTTTAATCGCGGCCCACCATTACCCTTTAAAGGTGTCATTCTTTAATGAAGCGAATGCAAATAAATATTTTATAGCATCTCGTTTCAAAATTTTTTCTAAAGTTTTTAGCTGCGATGAGTTTTTCTTTACGATTTACCAATTTGCATGCCAATTAGCAACACCCGTAGACGCAGGCGAAAATTGTCGGAACCTAAATAACGTAGGCACGCTCTTGCTGCTTAGCCGAAAACTTATGGATATAGATGGGAAGTTAGACAATCACTTCAAAAGGCTGCCTGTTATTAACTGTAATTGGCGGACACAGACTAAGCTACAGATCTCGTTGGAAACTTGCGAGCACAGACAAATACTGTAGACCAGCTGAAAATATGTGGACACAGTCTGGAACATACGTATACATATTTGGAAACAGGTGGGCATAGAAAAAACTGGCGTACACAAACGGGAACACAGGCGGTTACAGGCGGACAATGGCGGTTGCAGTCGAAAATTTATGAACAAATGGGAAAGGCAAGGATTACTTTCAGTCACTTATCTGTTTCATCGTTGCATTTTTTATGCCTGCAACTTTGTGTTATTACAACCAACAATTGAAGAATAACATTAAAAAATATTTTGATGGCTTCTGTAAGTCTTCTAACAAGACATTTTATTATTTCTTGAAGCAAATTAAAAATGCTTTTGCTTAGGTATTTTTGTGTAAAAGAAATACTATTTGAATAAAGCAACTGCTTCGAAGAAGAAATATATAAAACATATTTTGTTTTTATTTTAGTAAGTGAAAAAAAATTAGTTGCATAATACCGCCATTAAAGGCCTAATTAAAAACAGAAATAAAAAAAGAAAAAGAAAAGGTGCTTATTGTATTTTATGAATTTTTTTAAACAAGTCGCACAGTGGCTCTCACTGCAAAAGCAATGTTTTTATAATAAAAAGTGTTTTATTTATTTCAAAAACATATTTCGATATCGATTTTGATTTTGTGTGTTTTTCTTTTATATTCAACCTCAAGATTCATTGAATAATTTTTAAAAATTATAAAAATATATTCAAATGTATTCTGACCTCATTTTCCAAACATAGTTCACCCTGAGGTAAAAATCGTTACACCTTTTTTAAAATATTTAATGCATTTTTTGTGAATTTACAGATTTTCAGATTTTAGGAAAAGACAAAGGTAAAACATGCATACAAAAGATACATAATTTTCAATATTAAAAAAAAAAAATGATAAGTAAAAAAGAATTTCAATCTATCAAACCAGTTAAAAAGGTTTTTTTTTTCAACTAGACGAATTGAGATTAAAAAATTTTATTACAAAATATTAAATTTGATTAAACTTACAAGTTGAAGATGGTCGTATGTTGAACCCTGTTTTTCTTTAAATAATAAAATTTTTTTAATGTTCTCTTAAACGATTACTTAACACATCATTCTAGAGTTGATAAAAAAATTTAGATATAAAAAATGTATTTTAATAGGTACTTCCTTTAAAAATTCATTCTCTTCTCTCAATATTTTCTATTTTTTATTCTGCAGCTCCGTTTAAATTTATCCACACAATCTCTTTTTATTTACTTACGCCCTTATCTATCGTAGCCACTTTTGACAACCAGATAATTTTCACCTAAGACCTCAGTTTTTGTTTTTACTTCTAGTTTCCTGGTTACTTTACACACGCCTTTAAAAACACATTTTCGCGACTACAAAACAATTGTTTGCCTTTTTAAGCGAGACTCTGGGAGGTTTGGGCTACTGTTTCCATTTGCTTGCCAACACATCTGTCGCGGTTAGTCAACGACAATTTTTATTTTTTTATTATTCTATTTTATTGGGAATTGAACTTATGCTCTGCTTAAGTAACACGTCGAAAGCAGTCAACCAAGATGAATTTGCCGACTTTTATTTTTTATTCTATTCACACACACACACACAAATGTAAAGGCTTGCACATCTTCCCGTAGCAATATTTGTTTTATTTGGGATCAAAACCACTGTGCGTCTTACATTGTGTTATTTTAATTATTAAAAGCAATTTAGCTTTTGTACATTTTGTAAGGTATTAAACGAGTGCTGCGTTTACAGTTTCATTAGGACTTTTTTATATTGTTTTTTTGTTATTGTATTTTTAAATAAAAGATTTATTGTATAAAAATTATTATTTTAATTTTATACTTAGCGAGACTTTGCAGTAATAATTTCATACAAATAGACGTGCACACACGCAGTTTTTATTACATTTTTATGCATCTTTTTCCAGCAAATGTCTTGTAATTTGAAACTATTATTTCGCAAAAAGTTATAAATCTTGTTGAATGGTTCTGTTTTTTTCAAAATTACGTTAACGATTTACTCGTTAAATGTAAAGCCGCCAATTTTATTACCAGTAAAAAAATAATTGTTTAATAGACTGGACAGTCACAAATCATTTACAGTTTGAAATGTATTTACGACATTTAAGACTTCAAGGAAATTGATGGCTGAAATTAAAAATTTTTCAAGACATCACTGTTTTGTAAAATTTCTCCCGATTTTAGGCATCTTATGCAATTTCTTAGCAATATGTTAATAAAAGGAAAATTAAATAAGTCGTTAAGATCTTATCCTGCCTAATAAATAACATCCTTTGAGAGCTTGCATAGTGGGAAACTATATAAGAAATAAATTCAAGGAAATAAAAAAAATTGTGTATTACATGTGAAGTGCAAGCGTATCAATCATGACGCCTGTGCGTCTTACATTAAACAGTCAAAGGGTTAAATTGTAAATAAATCTACAACTTGTTTTTAGCAAGAACACCGTCAAATTATCCATAGGTCTTTAATTACTGCACGCAGCGCTTTATTAATATTTAAAGCAAGTTGGATTTGGGTGCGTCAACTAATAAGTTTTTAATAGCCACTTAAGAACAGCTACACATTTATAGAGTTCAATTTAAAAACTGTCGATTGTCGATTGTCAATTGGAAAATAAACAAACCAATGTCATTTAATTGGCATCAGGTTGTTTTTTACTGTTGTATTAATAAAAGAAATCTTAGTTTAATTCCAAAAAAAAAAAGTTTCATCTTTATAAGTTAAGCGATAGGCTGTCTATCAGCGATATTTTAAAAAGCAAATTTAGGAATTTTTGAAGCTGAAATATCGTTGAATATATGTATATCAACTACTTGTTGCCTTTTTTGTTTGTGCCCGCATAACTCAGTCAAATCCAGATCGATTTGAGAAACGTTTTTTTTTTTTTTTTAGTTATGCTTACAGATTGTTCCTGTTTTAAAAACAGTTAATAATTTTAAAGGTGTCCCCATACAACATAAATATTTTTTTAATGTATATTATGAACCGTAAACCAATCTAAAATAAAAAAAAACTGAATATCACTGTAGCTCTAAATAGCGAATGGTAATAGAAAATATATCAAAAAATTAAAGGATGTCCCCACAGGTGAAGTAAATTTTTCTATATGAGCCTATCTTTTAAACTTGAAAAGTCTACAAAATGCCAACTGCTATGACTGTTGTAATAACAAGTATAAGTTCTTAAATTTATAAAATAAAAGGTGCCTCAATACTTCATTTTATATGATGAATATGTCAACACTTTTGAACAGTTGTAGACAGTCAGTTGAAATTTGCAAGGAACCTGTATTGTTAAGTTCGCTATAATAACAAGTATAAAATTTGAATCTGATAATTAAAGGGTGTCCCAATAGTTAATGTAATTTATTGCATGTTACAGTACTTTTATACCGTAATAGATACACAGCCAAAATCTATTTTAAAGCCGGGTTTTTTGCAAGAATTACTAATAATCACAATCATATCTTTGCCGTTATCATATCCACTTTTTTCATCCTTTTAAAATTTTGGAAAACAATACAATTATATTGCAATATAAAAATTTAATATGGTCGAAAAATGCAGCTTAATAAACCAAAACTTTAAAACTTCAAAAAAAGTTTAAAATCTTACAAACAAATATTTAATTTTTTGGCTTTAAAATTACATTTCGAGCTTAAAATTTAACAGTTCTACTTATTCTTTAGCTTTAAACTTGAGTATAAAGATTTTAAAATAGAGTATAGAATGAAAAAGCAAAAAAAGAGTTAAACAAATATAAGCAGATTTTGTTTCTTATCTTGCATATTTGTATTCATGTAATGCTAGTCATACACGAGGGAACATAAAAGGAAATATGAACATATTCTACGATATGTTCCCTCGTATGTTGCAATATTTATTGTTGAACTTCATGTTTTTTTATTTTGTGCTGCTCAAACTTTTAGTATTTCATACTTTTTAGAAGGATGTTTATTCATCTGTATGGATTTTTACAGTTTTTCTTGTGTTGTTTGGTTATGAATCAAGGATAATCGTTTCTATTTTCGTATTTTATTATATCTGACAACTTCTTTTTTTTTTTTTTTGATTTTTTCCTTTTTCTATTGTCAGGTAATTTCTACAGCTTTTCGGTTCATTTTATTTGAATTTTTATATTTTTCGTTAAATTTTTTCGTTTTAAGTTTTATCTTTTCTTTTTCAAACTAAATTGAGTAAAATGACGGCTTAATTTTTTGTTTTTAGGAATTGAAATTGGATCGAAAAAGATATTGTTAAAAGGTGTGTAAGTCAGTATAAAATATTTATGATCGTCCCTGGGAATTCATCATAGTAGCAGCCAAATGTAAAAAAGCGCGTTAAGCGCAGTCTATCTTTCAAAATTTCTTATGTACATACAAAGTTTAGGAAACAAACCGAAATATTGCGACCTCAGCAGTAAGGAATTGTAAAAATGGATTTTGGCAGTGCGTTGGGCAGGGAAGTCGGATGTTTTTTTTTCCTATACAGAGGGTGTTTTTAAAACAAAATGGGTTAACATTACAATTCAAAACAAAGTTAACGCTATTATTTAGGTATGATATTTCCTGCTTTTGCTTAATGCGAAGACTTAGATAGTCTGTTATCATATGAAGTTGGGGTTTTAATAAATTGAAGGCCGAATAGCTGTATTAGTCATTGGTTTCACTCTTAATACCAATTTCATTATCTTTTTAAGCAATCTTCCCTCTAATTTTTATAGAGATTTTGCAGATAAGTCAAAAATTTATATTTGCAATTAAAGGCAGAACTTTAATCTGGCAACGTCAATCAGGTGTTTTTAAGTCTTAATTAAAAATCTGGAGTGACCACAGATATTTATATTCCATAAGTAATAAAATTTCAAGTATATTCAAAAAGAGAAAGTAATATTTTCCCCATTCTGATTATGCACAAAATAATACTGCAAAAGGCACACACTAAATTTCATTTTGACATGTCAAACCGTATGACCTGTAAGGCCTTAACGAATATTGAGGCATACACAATCACACACCCACAATCATCATCGCGAAAAAAGTAAAACTGGATTTAGAAGACTTTAAAACGTAAAATCCCAAAATTGATTTCTTTTACAATTTCTAAATATACTTTACCTATTTTACGTATGATAAAGTAAATATGCCAGACAAATCTTGACACCAGTCTGTCTTCCCTCTTTTGCAAATCCTTACAGTTCACACTAATAACATTGTAAAGCATCACACTTATATAAAAGTATTTATATTAAAAATTCTATTAATAAAACTTGTGATCGTAACATCAAAATTATATTTAACCACGTTGCGTGGTCTTACAAAATCACTGAAAAATGCAATAAAAAATTTCCTAGACACTCAAATGACACACGACAAATACTAAAACTCTTCATTGCAAATATCCAATCTGACTCTAAGAAATCGCAACGAAACAAAAACAAAAAACAAAATAATAATAAAATAAAAAATATCAAATAGTCAGACATTGAAAATTAAAGAATACTTGAAGAATTCAGACATTAAACTTTTGTTTTGTTTTGTTTTTGTTTGTAACGATAAATTCCTGGCGGCATTTTTGTGTCGCTTATATAACTAAAATCACATTTTCGCAAAATTAGCACTCAGTTTATTTATTTATTTTTGTTTGTTTCTTTAATAAAAAAAAAGAAAAACTCAAAAAATAAATAAATAAGTAGTGGTGCATTTGTTTAGTGTAAAATTTATTTAAGACTGCAATGCCTTCTTACACCAAAGGAATTTGAAACGTTTTGCACGTTATTTCAATTTGAAAGTAAATTTATGAATGGTATAAGGCAGCTCCTAGGCGCTTTAAAAAAACCAACGAAAACATTTCATTAAACAACATAATTTCAAAAAAGAATTATCTGGTAATTAAACTTTAAGTGAAATTGAGATCCTAAACTAAGTTATCTGACTGTCTGTAGGCCAAAAAAATTCCTAAATATGTACGATCAATACAAGAAGTGATTGTTTGTTCTGAGAACACATTAGAGAATAAAGCGTGTCTCTTGTCTTTGGTGTCTTGCCAGCAGTCAGAATCCAATAGCCCTTTTAATAATTTTCTTACAATAAATTTACTTTTAATTGTCAATCCAAGATTACAAATGCGGGTAGTATTTTGTAAAAAGGGAGAAAATTTGGGGCTTAAGATATATTCTGCTGCAATTAAAATATTATTTGTCTACCTGGTGCCAGTTTTAAATCCTCGTGCTTGCCTCTATAGGCACCTCATAGGTGTAACTTAGAAGCCTATCGGGTTTATTAGAAATCGAGGTGGATGGTGGTTTACAAAATTTTCCTCTACTCTTGTTCTCCTTTTCTTAAGGAATCTTTTATTTCGGGTACAAGATATGGAAATGATTTAATAAAAAATTTAAATAAATCGATTCGACTTAGTAAAATGAGTTAATTTTAGTTTTGGCATCCTGTTTGAAAGAATCAGCAGAACCTGAATGCTGTATTTATTCTGTGATTGTTGAGCTACTTATTACCTGAAAGAAAACAAACTTTTTCTACTAACAGGACATACCTATGTTTTTCAATCATTTTGATGACTTAAATATCACCTTGTAAAGGGACAAAGCAATAAATATGGTTTTTGTAAATAAAAGTTACAAAATCTAAATTCCAAAAGTTTATAAATCCAGGAACAAATTTTTGAAATGAAATGCAATTTTAAAATGTAATTGTCGAATGAATCCAAATTCTTAAGAAAAAATATAGAAATGGAGACCTTAAAACTAAATTATTCAAAAAGGGTTTCCTACCATCGATGGGCCATTATTTAAAATTTGTTTGAAAACTTATTTTTAGTTTTTTATTTCTTCTACTCGTTATTTCGGCGGCTGCATACTAAGTGTAAAATTCAAGAGTCTGCATTAGGGTTTAAGATATCCTGGAATTTTTCCATTCCTATTACATTCCCGGGATTTTCCGGTATTCCTGAAAAAAATAAATTCTTGAAAAAAACAAATTTATTTAATAAAATTATAATAAAAATTTCATAATTTTTTTAAAACATAAACAAACAATAAAAACAGTTGATATATAATAGTTTAGATGACAAAACATAAATGGGTAGATTTGTTCTACATACCAAGAGATAATAAAAATTAAAAATACTGAAAAAATATTTTATTAATTAGCTATTTGAAAGATATGATTTAAGAACTGTTGGAACGTTTAGCAAAATTTCCATCAATAAAAAAAACCCTTTTGTTGTAGCTTTTGTTTTCAACAATGCCTTGAAAAGATTATACATGTTCGTTGTTCGAATTTTAGTGGCTTCGAATAACTCAAACTCCTTTCCAAACAAATTAGTAAGCTTTTGGTTTGTATCTTATGTAGTAGAATTCTCACGAAATGAGATATTTGAAAATTTTTAATTCTACGATTTTAGAGATAAAAGCTCTCGGCTGACGCACATAGGGATATCTTGGCAAGGTAAGCTGGCATTTCTTTTGTTTTTTTTTTCGTTTCTTTGTATTGGCTCTAAAAAATTAATGAAATCACTTAAATCAATGAAAGTTTGCATAAATATGTCTTTGAAGAATATGCTATTAAAGCTTGAAAGTAAAAAATTGTACCAAGAAGAAATGAATTCTACTTTGAAAACCTAATCCATACCTCTGAAGTTTCCTATACTTTTGTTTAGCAAATGCAAATTTTAGGGTCAACGAAAGTTAAAAAACCTTAAATTAAACCAAGGACATTCTAAGATTATTTTGAAAAAAGAATTGATTTAAAAATAATTAAAGTATTAAAAGAAATGGAAAACGAAAGTAATAAAATTAAATTTTTTAGTTTTTATGAGCAGGCGGAGATATCCTCCCACTCCAACGCCCGAAATAATTCTATGTTCTTTTTTATTTATGGTATTTCCTAAAAATATATTTTAATGACTTATTACTTGACAGAATTAGATTTATTTGAAAATAATTAATTTATTCATTCATAATAATTTATTTATAAAAATAACAATAAGTTTTATTGAAAAAAAATCTCTTGTGCACTTCATGTCATCTTCTAAATTTGAGACAACTTCTTCTGATAACAACCTAATGTCATGGATTAAAATGATATAGAGTACAGTGAAGCTTTGCAGTGTCTCAGCAATAATCTGCAGATGCCTGTAAATAGATTTTATAATAATTTAAAATTACTTCCATAACAATTTTAATTAGGTAGATAAAAATCTACTCTAGTTATTTTTGCAGCTAATTCATGCAAAATCGTGAAAAGTTAATAAAAACGTATCCAATTTACTTAACTTCTTTCATTTTAACCGTGTCCCAAAATGAGAATTTTGAAATCTGTCGAGCTGCGAACTTAAATTTTTATATTTCTTAAATTTAATTTTTTGCCTAATGTCCGGCTAGATTGTGAAAATACCTCTCTGTGTGATGATGGGCACTTTCTTGCCACTTAGATGCAGTGTAAAAATCAACTAATTTTCCTTTCAAATTTATTGAAAATTATGAATTTTTGAAGTATATTAACTTGATGCCATCTACGTCAAATGGTTTGTCATTCTTTTATTCGCGATGGGATGTTTTTTGCATATAATATTATTTTTATTGCCCTGCTTTTTAAAGTTTATTGAAAATTGAAAGTTGAACGTTTAAGACTGTTTGATTTCTACGCATACAAATTTATTTCCTTTTTTCTAAGAGCTAAAGGCAATTCAATTAGTGCTTAGTTTCTATATTTTCAAATACTTTTTGAAAGTTGCATTTAGTTTTTTGTTATACTCTTCTACACATACGACCTACATGGCTTTCTCGATTTCCAATTAAAGAATTTCAAGTACTGCTTTTATAATAAAATTCATGCACAATTCTGTTATACCAAGCTCACATCTCAATTTTTCTTGCAGCAATTCTAAAATTTGTGGAAGAGAGAGGAGTGCAGAATCGAGTTATTTCTTGTTTTTTTCACCCACAAAATTAGAATTGGTGCAAGAAAAGTTGACGTGTGTGAATTCGGTATTAGTAATTCGACTACTCATTGTATTTTTTTTTTTTTTACTAACAGTTCAAAATCTCTATTATTGGGAACTATTTATTCTTCATTATTTTCAAGAACTAATATAAAATTACATAAATATATACCAGCCCGTTTAAGAGTCCAATGTATTAACTTTCCAGGGGTACAGTCGGCCACTGGAGATAAGAATATCTACAATTATACGTTCTACTTTTAAGTTAAAATCTATGACTTATCCTTATTCGAACAAAGACAAGTGTTATTCATAAAGTTTTAAAGTTCCATTTTGAAGACATACTGTAGAGTATCGCGTAAAATTAAAATATTAAAAAAGCGAAAAACTTAGCGATAAACAACCATACAAACATAAATATTTCAATTGTGTGCACGTTTAAATTGCAGACTATAAAAAACAAATATATGTAATCCAAACACAATGAAAATAAAAATCTTGTGACGAATTCTAAAAGCAAAATATGTCTGAGAAGTTAAAAAAATACTACAACAAAAAAAAAAAAGCAAAAAGGCCACATTGGATACCAATGAAAAATGAACTCGAACAAATGGGCAAACAGACGGACAATATCACAAACAAATCAGATAAACAGACGTTGTAGTCCTATTACATTAGTGTGTATGTATGTATTAACGTAGTGTATGAAATCTGAACATTTTCTTCTACCCAGACAATAATATTTTTTATTCTACTGTTTTATTTTATTTTTTACAACTTTTCGTGTTCTTTTTAATTTTCTATGCGTTATGCATTCCCCGCAAAAAAAAAACGAGATACAAAAGGGTCAGTCGCACAATATCAATCGAAGCATAAAATGGGGAAATTTGTGACCAAGTGTCATTGTCAGACTAGACACTAGAGGGTTAAGTTTTGCTTTTTCTAATGCAAGAAATAATAAATGTTCAACAACAGAAATAGCAATTAGGAACAAGAAAAGTTCAATGAAATTTTTTTGCAGTAAATAAATATAAAAGTAAAAAAACTCGTAATTTTATTTATGGTACGTCTAATACAAACACACAAAAAACAAATATCTTAAAACAAAAAAATTTAAGTATTAAAAATATTTTGACTAAGCAGTGTATTAAAGGTATTAATTTAATGCTTTAAAAATTTTCAAAGTGCAGTTTATGTGTTAGAAAAAAAATCACCATCAAAAGGGAAACAACTGTTACTCATTATTCGATACATTTTAATTTATTAAAATTTTACCATATTTTCAAAATGTAGGAATTCAATTTGGCAACAAAGTGGAGCCAGCGTTGCTGTTTTGGTGTTTTTCGTTTGCGGCAAAGCAGTTGTAAAAGCTTGAGAACCATCCTTGGAAAACCATTCTTGGAGAAAGCTACAAAATTTCCAACAACTCTTTTTTATGTTGAAGCAAAAGCGTAATATTATGTTTATTTTTAATTGATATTTTAAGATATTTTCAATATAACCCTACATACACACGAGAGATTATTAAAGGAAACATAAGCGTGTTGCACTTTATGTTGCCACGTGTGTAGCAATGTTTAAAAATCATTTTTTTTTTTTTTTTTGATATATCGTGTTTCGCTAATCGCATGTATCAATATTTACAGTTTTTCTTTTGTCAGTTGGTTGATTTACAGACTTTTAACAAAATAAAAATAAAATGACAGCAATTGCAAATAGGGAAAATTGCACAGTTTCGTTAATGAGAGTAACAACTTAAGGGAGCCTTAGGGTAAACGTGTAAAAGTTATAAAAATAAAAGTTTAAGAGCTATAGCTTGCCTCATAATCATATTTTGCTTTATTTTCTGTCAGTATTTCCAGTCACTTTCCAAATATTTTTTCGTTTATCCTTTTAAATTTGTGGTATGCTCTCTGTTCATTTTCTTTTAATTCTTTCAACAGACTTTTTTCGTTTTTTTTTAGTATGGCTGTATTAAAAAGAAACAAGGTTTCTAAGCAATGTTCCATTTAACGTTGCCTCGTGAGTATTTGGCATAAGACTCGTCCCATTTATATGTTTCCAAAATATTTTTATTTTTTTAATTACGATTGTTTAAAATGCAAATGGTTTGCTGAAATATCAATTAATATTTTGAAATTGTTTGACTGCTTTATTATGAAAATTTTAATTCGATTTTGAGTTGTATTCGAATTTAAGGTCGTTGTTTTATAAATCGTGATACCTGATAAAATTTTATTTTTTTAGTTTTTTACATAAAATGAAGAGATGGTTTTGGTTTTAAATTTTTAACCTGTTAATTATCATATTTTGCTGACTTTTAATAAAAATGTTCTCAAAGAAACATATTGATATATTAGAAGCTACACTTTTACACTTTAAAAATACTTACATTTGAAGGTATAACTGATATCATTGAATCGGAGGAATATATTTTGTTAGTTTTAATCAGTAAAAATTTAAATGAAGATAAAATCAATTCGCAAATCAATTTGTAGATCTTTTAGCGCTAAAAGTCAAAAAGCTTTAATTAATACCCTTAAAGTGACGGATATACGAATTTTAATTTTTAATCCAGCTTCAAGTCGATTTTCATCCACACTACATTTTTTTATTCAATTTTTTTTTGTCACGCGTCAGGATTAAGTCCTTTCAGTCCTTCTACGTATGGTGGTTACGCTTTTTCGGTCAAATATTTGAATTTTTGGTTAAAGTCTTTGATATCCTATGATTCTTATTTAAGGCAATGACTCGTCTTCTGCTGGCGGTTTAAAGGTTCAAGCCTTAACTTTAAATTTGATTAAATCTCAAATATTAATGCTGCAGTTTCTTTAAAATTAGCCTCTGCCACAAATAAAATATGGTAAAAATTTTACATAAATATGTCATCGGCTCTTAATGGGTTAAGCATTTTTTAAAAAAATTTGTATTTCCTTAAAAATCTCTTCAAAAGCTTTAAAATGATACCCATATTGATATTTTAAAAATCTTCTTAATTTCAGAGGCCCCTAACTCGGAAAATATGGACGAGTGCCAATATTTTTAGTGATGTTTTTTTTTCTTATTTTTTAATTCTTTTTCTCGCCTTATTTTTTATTTTTTTTTTTTATTGGAGTTACTTCATTGTTCCAAATGGTGTAGCAAAATTAGAGGTAGGCATGGGGTTTTGCCCGCTGCGTCGACATGGATCTTCTTTTTCGACACTATGTCTGATCGATTGGCGTATTTAAATTTTTTATAGCTGATCTAGTGTCTCGGCAAACTTGATTTCAACACTTAGTCAAACGGATATTGCTCAATCGACTTCGCTATGCATAAAAAGTCAAAATATATAATAATGGGGTCGGAAACGGATATTGTAGAAATTACAAATGGAATGACAAAATAAGTTATACCCTTTTTCCACTTTTTGTGGTGAAAGGTATAAAAATAGCTAACATTGAAAGTAGGCAATAATAAAACAAACGCAGCGTTTGAAAACGATTTTCGTTTTTTTTTTCGTATGATCATGGAATATAAAGAATCATAAAAATATTCTAATTCCATTAATATTTTGCTGGAAAGTTACCATCTCTAACATGGCTGGTTCAAGCATGCAAAAAGCTCCCGCACACTTTACAAATGTGTCAAACAAACATTGACTTTAATTTACTTGCCGAAGTAAGTAAATTCTTTTAAAAGATTCAACTCTTTCTAAGCCTTTCAAATAATTTTATGTGCGCCAAATTCTACTTCTGTTTACAATTCATTTTGTTTTATGAAGAAAAGCGAAAATCTAGACTGTTGCTACTGTCATTTGTGGTATTTGCGACACAATAGCACAAACTGATGGGTTGTGCATCCAAAAAATAAGCTGAAATACAAAGAAAGAAATATATATACTCATACAGACATTCAAGTCACCTATAAACAGCCAGCCGTCCTTTCGTATACATCTGTTCAAATGTACAACGAATAGTTGATTAAAAGGTATCAATTGAGAACAATGATTTTATTTAAACATTGTTAGCCGTTGTCTTATATCGTTGCTTGAACTCCATCCCCTCTAAATGCTATATTTACAGACTGTCTAGTCCAACAATCAAAACAAAAAACGAAGTTTTAACAAAAAATTGTGCGTTTGAACTTTGAACTTTTGTTAAAATAACACAAAGAAAAAAAGAAAAAAGGAAAAATTGCTAGACTTTTTTCCGTGTTTTTGTTTCATACAGGAAGTATTTTTGAGATTTTTATACACATTTTTTTTTCAAAGAGTTGCCGACAAAGAATTTAATACCTCTACAATAAGTGCAAATCCATAAAGAAAAGTTTTGTAAATTAATGGATGAGTTTGTACGAATTTTTATGATGTATATTTACACATTCTGGTACATTAATTATTTGTTAATGTTGTTGGCAGAAAGAACGATTGTTCATAAAACTCATTATCTATGGTCATTTAAATATTCGATTTTATAATTTGCATTCATAGGCAATTACGACCCTAATGGCACTTGATTATTATTTTGCTCTATGATTTTGATTTTTGTTGTTATACCTGACAGTGTAACCAGACTTAATTATTTTTACATGATGGCTGCAAAATTCAGAAGATAGTGCAATATTAAAAACTATTTCGTGAAGTTTTGTCGAAGGACAATGAAACTTGGCACACAGGCATTTTTTGTTTGAATCAAGAAAAAAGTGGACAAATCGGCAAATCGGCGAAAACGGATAGTTTTCTTCCTTTATTTTTTTCGTAGTCACCCGTTACCTAAGAAGCTAATACGAGTATGTTTCTGCTTTTCATCGACTGTAAAGTGGCAATACTTACCTCAAACCAAAACGTTAAATTGCCAAAAAACCATTTAACATCCTCTGCCTAGTTTTATAGTTTAAACTTGCAAGAGATTATTAGTGTACACCCGTTTCAGAAGCCCTATAGAAAACCTAAGGAATCTAAAAGTTTGGCAAGCAGAGTTCGCTGCCAATTCTCCATTTACCAAATCCGTTGGTACTAAATGTAAAAGTACATCCAACACAGTATTAGGTGTGGTGCAAGGATCATGGGTTAAAAACGTTTCCATAATTTTTTTAAACTTAAATACCAGATTTTTTTTAATATACGTATGTATGTGTGTGCGACTAAAAATACGTGAAACTTTCATCCTCAAAAAATTATTTCCTTTTTAATTTATTTAAAATAGTTAAATGGCGCAGTATTCACTAATACTTGCAAATCGTAATTATGTTCGAATAAATAACAGCACTGCTGAAGCTTACAACACAAATGTATTAACTTACAAATACATAAAAAGATTGGTGAACAAAAAAAACTTTCTCTTATACACGTTCTTGCACACAAAAATTTATACTTAAATTCTCTCACAAACCTCAAAGGCATTTAATAACAACTAAAAGGAGAAGAAGAAGAAGGAAAGGCAAAAGAAAGCTTTTTCATGTTAGACTCTTTTGAAAAATGTCGGCGTCCTTTTTGAACACAAAAAAAAAAAAACAGCCTAAAATGTTGTTGCTACAACAACCTTGAATGTTTTGTTGTTGCCGATGAATTGTCATTAGCCTACGCAATTTCTGTTTGAGTCTGAGTATGATTGTGTCTGAAGGTCACTGACTGACTGCTTTTCAGTCTGGGGGGTTTAAAAGAATTTTTGTTTTAAGGGTTTAACAAAACAAATTTGATTTTTGTTTGTTATTTAGTTGTTGGTTTAAATTTCTGTTTCATGTTTAAGTAATTATTGCAATGACAGAAAGGGAAGAAATTATTTCAATTTAATTACTTTTTCGATGTATAGACCAAAACTTTAAGACTTTTAATAAAAAAAACATAATTTTTTTTTTAAGTCTTAAAAGTAAGCAAATGGAAAACATAACCAGCCCTATTATATTAAATCATATTAGAATTAATAACTTTTTGTTGACTTAAATAAAGTTTTTTTTTAGATTTAAATTTAATAATATGCATTAATTTAAAGCTGTTTTTAAGCAACCTTAGAATTATATTATTTGTGGAAGCATTCTTCTACACAGGCGTTATAATTAAAATGATATTTAAAAAAATTGGATATATTTGTTAATTTTTGGTGGATTCTTAATTTCGAAATGTCATAAAACAACATTCAACTATCAATTCCTGCTTTATTTTCTTTAAAACCTCTATAAATTCGCCTTAAAAATGGTGCAAAGATAACGAACTGATTTAATTGCTTAAATATTGCCATTAATTTATTTAGTTTTACTCATTACAATTCGTTGAAAAACAAATAAAAAACACATAAAAACAAGTAATAGTGCTATTTTCGGCTATGCCGAATCTTATATACCCTTCACCATCTATGAAAATCTAGTTTAGTGAAGTAACTTCAATCAAGAAAGCATATATTGAGGTGACTGAGAATCATAAAATAAGAGAAAATAAAAAAAAAATTTTGGTATTACATATATATAGTTTTCCATAAAAAAACATCGGCTCTTAATGGGTTCAGCATTTTTAAAAAATTTTACTATTTTCTGAAAGATCTCTTTAAAAGTTTTAAAATGATATCTATATTGATATTTTAAAAAGTTTGAAAATTTTAGAAGTCCGTAGCTCCGAAAATATTGGCGGGCGCCAATTTTTTTTTCACGTAATGTTTGTTTCTGTTTTTTAATCTATCGTCCCATATAATTGCTTTTCTTAAATGGAGTTAGATACTTTATTGTTCCAAATGATGTGAAAAAATTAGAGGTAGGCGTAGGCGTGGTGAATCATGCTGATTTCTAATAGCACACCTTTCGACAATATGTGTGATCGATTGGCGTATTTAAATTTTCGCTTATCTACTTTTAAGGAAACAGTTTGAACCACTAAAGACTATGTCTGAATTTTTCTTGTTTTTAATGTTAAATTTATTTTGTAAATTTTGAGTTTTATAATCCCCTGTTGTACAGAAATTCAATTTTCATATTAAAAGCATTAAACGAGTTTTTTTTAAACATAGTTGTACCCTAATTCTGATCTACTTACAACTACCTCGTTTGTTTTAAGGTTTTAAAATATTTTCTATATTTGAAATTATTTAGTAATAATTCAGCTTATAAATTTTTTTATGATTGAAAATCATTCAACATATAATGACGATATGAATACAAAATTTGTTAATTTTTGAAAACAAATCTTAAGCGGTTATTAGATGGTCAAACTTTGCATGTAAGAGCGGTTTAATGAAAGAGAGTTTCAGCATCAAACAATTTTGAAGTCCATCTAGCGAAGTTGACAAACACGAATTTTACCCTATTACAAGAGTATGATAACATGTCATCAAGCCCTGCTCACATGCCAAGTTTGACCCTCTAATAGCCGCTTTAGTAGAGCTATATTTACCTAACTAAACTGAAAAGCAGTCTCAACAAACTTAATTATCCTTTTTTTTAATGTCATATGCAACCATGCCCTAGAATCGGTCATAATACTACATTCGCCAAGCAATCTACAAGTGTTTAGCTATAACGGGTTAGAGGTCAAGGACTTATGCATAAAAAATTACACAACATTATGGGCATACCCTTTAATTTTCAAAACCGTTTTTTATCTTTTTTTGTTGTAGTATTCATTGAACATTATCATTCTGTGAAAATTTCAAGTATTTGATGTGTCCAGCTATTACGGTTCGGGAGAAAAAGCCTTTTGGCAGAGGGACAGACATTAAACAGAAACAATAGTTAATTTTTTTTTTATAAAAGACAAAAAATTTATTAAATATGTATATATTTTTTTATGATTAATATAAATTTACTTTAAGATGATCCCTTGCTTTCTAGGGCTTATAGAACTGAAATAAGAATTTATTTCAGCGAAAAAACTATAAGAGAAGAATTTATTTTTAAATTGCATATATTTAGACTCATGAATTTTATTTGACATGGAATGACAATGTGGTAACAATTTTTTATTTAATTTTGTTTATAAACAAAGTTTGAAAACCTTAGTGACAAACCTTAATTAGCGCGTAAGACGTGACGCAATTTAACGCACAGCTTTTACGCTGAAATGACATGTCTAAATAAAGGCGCAACGTTCTGTTATGAACAGCTATAGTAACTTATCATATTTAATAAAACCTTATAAAATGAAATGCGAACCAATATAAAAATGCTAGACAAAGCCGAAAAATGCTAAAGTGTCATTACTGTTTTACTATGCCAATTGCAATTCTGAAGTAAACAAATAAGAAAAAATATGTAAACAACAGTAGCTTGCAGCCGACTTCACTACCTTACTTGCTGTCAAAATCGTATTTTCTTTTGCTTCATACATTTTGTTTGTACATGAGAATTTTTGACTGATAGATTGCGTCTTACGCGCTAATTTAGGTTTGTATGTTAGAAATTTATCTAAGGCTACATACCTGCCTATTGAAATACCTTTTTAAAATACATATACACATTTCTAAATTTATTAATTTTTATTTTATAGTAGGTATTCAAAAAAATTTTCTATTTACTGCCATTTAATACTTTTTTAGAATTCAGACATGAAATTAAAACCAATTTTTTAATTTAAAAAAAACGCACAACAGAAAAAGCAGACGAAAAAAAACAAATACAAATTTTTTCCCGCCAAACAAAAGACAGTCAGCACAAACAAAAAACTAAAAAAGCTTCTTACATACACACAAGTATAAGGGATAAAATTATGTACTACAAAATTATGGGAGTAATAACAAAAATTTACAAAAAAAAAAAAAAAAAATAGAACAGACAAAAAATACAAATAATAATAATAATAATAATGAACAACAACAAAAACAAATTACCAGACTACAAAAACAACAATTAAGGCTTTGAGTAGAATGAAAAAAAAATTATAATTTAAACGTACAAAGAACAGAGTATTTGAAATAAATACATACACAATACTACGTGAAAAGTCCTAGGTCGGTTACACAAAAAAAAAAAAAACACGAACAAACATACATACACACAGACGTAATCGCTAAAGTTTAACCAAGGGCACAAACACATGCGCCCAAATTTAAATAGTGTCTGGGCTTTTTAAACTTGAACCAACAATTATTTTTACAAACTATGTACTGTTGGCAAAAAAGAAACAAAAGTTTTAAGAGCCGGAGAAGAGGTAAGAGAGAGCGAAAAAGAGATAATAAAATTCTAAGGAGATAAGCTGTTAGCAAAAAGGATGAGTGATCGATAGACAAAAAGGACAGGGAAAGAAGCGAACAACGTAAACTGAAATCAAACCAGACCAGCCAGACAAAGGGAGAATTTTCAGCAATTTTTTTGTGGTTGTTTGTAGTATTGAAAGCAGCAGAAACAAACGAAAAGCAGAGCAAATTTGATTGAATAACATATCCTAGCTATTTCCAGTCATTCATCCAGACATCCATCCATCGGTATACAGTTGAAATGTACAACAACAATAAATTCATCTTATCCTATTAAGATGCCCTGCAGTTCAAGGATTTTGTAGCAAACTAGTAAGTAATTTATATGTAAAAAAGTACAAGAAGTTAGAAAGATATGGAGCGGTATGACAATAAAAATCCGTAATGTGGATTTTTCAAATCAAATTGGGCATTAAGGATTTTTCTGGGGAAATGCTTAAATGCTTTGGGTGACAGAAAATGAAAATCTAAGAAAAAAATTAAGTTCTATATATAATTTAACATAAAATTTTTACCGGCTCCTAATGTGTTAAGCATTTTTAAAAAAATTTTAATATTTCGTGAAATAACTCTTTAAAAGCTTTTCAGTGATAGCCACGTTGATCATACAGACAATAGAACATGAGCGGGCGCATATTTTTCATTTGATGTTTTTTTTTGTCTTATTTTTTAATTCTCTTTCGCCCCATATATTTGTTTTTTTGATTGGTGTTACTTTATTGTTCCAAATTATATAAAATATTAGAGGTAGCTGTGATGTTTTGCCCGCTGCGTCAAAGGACATGGACCGATCTTGCTGATTTCCAATAGCACCTCTTTTGACACCATGTTTGATCGATTGGCATATTTAAATTTTCTCCAGTTGATCTAGCGGCTGGGAAACACGGACGGACAGACGAACAGACGGACTTCGCTGAATCGACTTCGCTATGCATAAGAATTCAGAAAATATACAATTTTTGAGGTCGGGTAAATATCATAGAAATTACAAATGGAATGACAAAATTAGTTGCAACCTTTTTCACTTTTTGTGTTGAAGAGTTTAAAGAAATACATCAAGCAAACATCTGGCGCTCGCACATATGTATTTTCCGAGTTATGGGCCTCTGAACTTTTCATAAAAAATAGCAAACAATTTTTTAAAATTCTCCTAAAATATACCTTCTGAGAAAATATACAGCAAAATGGAAATGACCATATGGATTTTGTTTTCTCACAGTTCATTATCTCTCATCAACATTGTGTTTGTACTGTGTCTTTTTACCGTGAATATCTTTGCTTTATAATGTATGTGTTCTCCTAATGTCATATAAAGTCTGAAGCTTCTTCCATTGTCTATTGGTAACTATCGATATCTATACTGACGTCGCATTGATTTTCTTGTCTCTTTCCCAAGTGCTGTCGGCTATATACTTGAAGATCTTATCGTACTTTGCTCTTTGTTACTGAGGACATAGAGAAACACTTTAAGCTGGCTTCGGGTCTGAGTTTGGGTACTATCAAGAACTATTGTAAGGTTTGTTTTCCTGCACTTGAGTAAACATGTATCAAACTGCTTACATCATGAATATTGAGGCCCGCTGCCAGAGTCAAGCAGACAAAGGCATATGAAATTACATAGAGACCATTGAAAAGCGCCGGAAGGTTCGACATTTATAAAATTAAGAAACAATTTTTAACAATTTGTAATAAAAAACAACAAGATCGAATACCAAAGAATGAAGATTAAGTTCATTTTCTTAGTTTTTATTATCTTGAAATTTAGTTTACAAAATCTTACACGCGATGCACTTTGCTCGATAGTGACAAACAACGAATCGTTGGCTGTCAATGAGTTAACGGGCATTACGTTATACCAACACATTTTCAAAATAAATTGTGTATGTATGTATGCGTTTGTTTAAGTTCAGAACAAAATCGAAAATTCGAAATTTTTGTGGGCAAATCAACGAATTCCATTTGATGTGAATGAACTTTTCCAAGGACAATGATCTATGGGCAAGCAAGCTCTAACCGTATAGATTCATTGCTTGTTTGGATTGTTGTTGGGTTTTGCTTCATTTATTGACACAACTACAATCGTCACTACCATAAAGTTTCATTTTACACAAAAAAAAAAGGAGAAAAGCAACAAAAATAAGTTTGAACTTTTGTTAATATTAAATATTTATGGCCGTATGATGTACCTATACTCTTATATATGTATGTGTGTGTGCTTGAATGTCTGCTTTTTGTTGGCTTATATGTGTATGTGTGTGTCTGAACATGCATGTGCGTGCCTTTCAAAGTGTGTATTGTATGTGTTTAAAGCTTCTGTTATGTCTGATCCATTCCCCTTTTTTGTGCTCCTTGTGTCTGTTTTTTTTTTATTTATATCAAGTTTTTTCTTACGTGAGCACAAAAATAAGCATACATACATATGAATGTATGTATGTGTGTATGTAAATACAGAAATGCCAAAAATTCGTCGGCAATAATTTAATTGCTTACAAGGGTTAATTTAATAGGAGAGCCGTTTAGAAATTGATCAGCAAGTTTGATAATAAGAATGAAGGCAGTTTATCATTAAATTATGCGTTTTGGAAAACGCTTTCGTTTATGTTTCACTTAAAAGCTTTTAATGCATGTCAGTCACCTGTTATTGTCCCCATTAATTTAAAGGAGCATTTGAGCATTTAATGATCGTTTTAAGAAATTTTCTATATCACTTAAGTTTCTTTAATCACATCGACTAAATCAGTACATTTGAGTTAAGCCGTTTTAAGTACTTCTATTTTCTTTTAAGTTGCTTTATAGGAAACAAGAAAGTAATTTTGCTTCTCTCTTAAAATTGTTGGACCCAAAAATTTATATTAAAATTCACTAGAAAGGATGTTAAACTTTAATGGCCACGATTCCATTAAGTTATGATTTTAATTATAAAAAAAATCTTTAAAAATTCTATATCATTTGATTAAGTTCTTAGACTACCCTCGTGATATTACGCATAAGCCTACAGTGATGGACAAACATTTTTAACTTTGTCTCCATAAATTTCAGTTGTTTTACGCAAAGTTTTTAGAAAGTAAAATAAAATTCGCAAATTCAATTCATTTTTTACGCAACCTGATATGTTGACTACAGAAACGCACCATTAGAAAACTTTAAGGTTAATGACCAATAAAATTGTTACTGTTGATGTCAGTAGATGTTTGGCGAGTATGTGTTTTTCTCACATTTCTTTGACGAGACCAGCTGAAGACAACAGCTTAAATTATCTAAACAAAAATTGCGTGCATAAAACGAAAGGATAAAATAACAAAGCAGACACAGGAAGCAGGAAAAGTTTGTTGAACTTTAAAATACAACAAAACTGACTACATGCTTTTTTGTGATTGTCGGTTTAGGTAGAAATGTTTTTCAGTTCGCACAGCCACTTAGGAATTTATTTGAAGTAAAATATTTTGCAAAAAGAAAAAAAGAAATAAATTACACGGACAAAAAATTCTTAAGAATTGTGTAAAGAAAATGAAAATGTTTTCTTTTTATTGTATCAAAGCTCGGTAGGTGACCTTTACTAATGCAATGGTTCATGATGAAATCAAAAGAAAATAGTGGGGGGAGGAGGGCAAAAGTGGAGTTGCTAGTGGTTAAATACCTACTTAAATACTTCTATCCTTGTCACATAAAAATTTATTTATAAAAGCATTCCCAGAGTTACAAGACTATCGTGCATAACTCGTGCTCAATGATTATTCTTTAAGACAGTTTTTTTTTTTAAATATTTTCAAAGAAATGTGAAGATAACGTTCCTTATAAAATTCAAAAATCTCTGACATTCGCTCTTTTAGAAGTTTTAATTGATTTTTTCGTTCAAGTTCAGAATGAAAGTTTTTTTAATTAAATTCTTTTGTTACAAAGCAATTTTCTACGATCCCTGCAAACATAATTTTTGGCATAATAAAATTTGCCTAGCACTTAAGAAAGTTTTGCACTGCAATCTTCTTTCTAAACTACTGTCTAGACTTTCTTACAATAGATTGCTAGTGTGGACTCACGTGGTGGAGAATAAAGATTGTCGCTGTTGGATTTTTTTTACAAGAGTGTTGGCTTAATCTTCGCTGTGTGTTAAAAGAAGTGTTACTATTTTTTACATGCAAAGAGGTCAGGGGGACTCAAAAGCCAATTTAACACATCAGCAGAAGCAGTGTAGTACGTAAGATTAAAATCATTTTATATGGACGTAAATATAATTAGTAAACGGAAAATAACGCTATAACTTCTTTTATTGTTAAATGCTTTATGACCTAGAAAGTGGGTTCAGGCATTTATTTTATAGAATTTGTTTCGTTTTTGTGAAAAAATATTCTCGGATCTTTGCTTGTTCCATACCACTTGCCAAAAATTTAGATGACATATTAAAAACGAATGTGAGCTTTTAACTGATGGTAAAAGATGTAATGGAGCCCAAAGGACGCTCCACCATAAATCGAATAACACTAACGTGAACAAAAAAACATATTCACTTCGTGGATGCATAAAAAAGGGTGTTTTTTAAGCCCAATAGAACTTTAAGTTTTAAATAATAACACAAACACATAAATTGTAATGAATTTTTTTATACGGAAGATCAGAACATGGCATTTAACCTTATTTTGAGTGTATGGCCACCGCTGTTGTTCATGACGAAGCGCACTCTGGACGTCTAATTTTGGGCCACTTTTTCAACTTTTACAAGTACTGCTGCCCCCATGTCACGAATAACACAAACAATTTTGGCCTCCAAAAGGTCAATTGTTGCTGGTTTGTCAATATAAACCAGTGACTTCACCTGGCCCCACAGAAAATAATTGAGACCTTAGAGGCCATTTCTCGCTATAGCCAAATTTTAATTTAAATAACTCGATAGTTGCGGTCGCCGAATGTCACATGGCTCATCTTGTTGAAACCACATTTCTTCCGGATCAATGTCATCCATATTTTCAAGCAAAAAATCATTAATCATGATGCGGTAACGGTCTCCATTGACCGCAACGTGAGATCCAGCCTCATTTTTGAGAAGTAATCACAAATTCCTCTTAAAGTTGCTCGCATTTATGACTGATTTTCAAAATAAATTTGGATGATTTGATAGCGTTGTTAAAGCGTAAGTCAATTCATAATAATTTGCCAGAGTTTATTAAAAATGATAAGAAAAAAATTTTCATCCAAATTTAATTTTAAGTGTTATTTTTTTATTATTTAAAGTTCTATCGGGCAACTGTTCTTTTAGCAACTGCCTAAAGGACACATCTTTTCTCTAAGTGTACTACAACTATTTTAAAACGTATGCGTATGCAGAAGATGAACAAAAACGCAATAAAATAAAAACATTTACGCAAAAAAAGGAACAAACACTTTAACTGTCTGGGTGGTATTTAGACTTCGTTCGAAGTGAGTAAACTGAGGTACTGTCTGGCGGTTTGGAGACGCAGAAGAAAAGTTTATTATTGTTAAAAAGTTCAAACAAAAACACAAAAAAAAAATAAAAATTAAAAAGGGGAAGGTATTCTTCAAATGTCTGCCGTATGAATAAACGTATTTTCCTTTCTTCTTCCTTTCGTTTCTTCTCTTTTTTTTTTGTAATTTGAATTCGAGTACCGCATTTTGTTGTTTATGTTTTGCCGACACAATCAGTCTAGTGAACGTTTGTTTTGCAAAATACTCGTAATTTGAAGGGAATGCGTAACGTACAAGGACTTATTACACACAATATGAAGTTATTAATTTTTCACAAGGACTTGGAGTAAAATAAACAACCACCATATGGATTAGCAAAACAAAACAAAAGTTAAGATGTAAACGATTTTACGATACTTAAACTTTTGCTTATTATTAATTTATTTTTTGTTTAATAAAGTCAAGAAAAAAATTAAGACTCTTAGACAGAACTAAATGATTTGTGTATTTGCCTCTTAAATTCAATTCTTCAAAATAAGAAGTTTGATTTCTTATAAAAAATGAATTTAATTATGTTTACCAATGTTGCCAGCTAAGCCTTTTGGAAAATAAATTAAGGCTTTTGTTAATTCTTAAATATTTAAAATTTAAGTTGGAGTGAATGAACTTTATTTTAGCCTTTTAAGGTTTCTGTGCCTTAAGGGTAAAAACGTAACCCTTTCGTTATGGCTACAATGGCAATAAGTCTGTTCATCATTAATTTACACAACATAAATGTTTAATTAATGAGGGAACAAGGGATAAGGAAAAATAAAATCAATGTTAATTGTTGTTGTTTTTGCTTCAACTTTGATTTTTGTCTTTACTTTATTGTGTGGACAGAAATCTTAAGTTAATTAAAAGAAAATGGCCATCGCTAATTTTAATTATTCGGTCGAGATAATCAGTCTGATATTTTAAAGCTTAAAGGGAAAAACTTTGTTTAATTGGCAAATTATTATTTTAATTGTATTGTATCTCGATTAATGGGAAGAAAACTCTTTTTACATTTAAATGGTTACTTGCAATAAAATAATCGATAATACTTCATTCGTTTCAATGTGTCAACACTATCAAACTCGTCTGCTTCAATATTTTTTAGTTAAGAAAATAAATAAGCTAGAATCGATCTATATATATGTAAAAACCATACATGGGACTTTTTCATTACAATTAAACTTTATTGGAATTGTTTGAAATAATGACAATTAAAAGATTTTACCTACTATTTAAACCTCAAAATTTTATTTTAAATGTTTTTTACGAATGGTAATGATATTTTAATGAAACTGTATAAATATTTATAACAATTGAAAAAAATAATTGTTCTTATGAAAATTAAATTAAATTAAATTAAAGATAGCGGAAACAAATTTTTTCGTCTCAAAATTATCAAAGTCAGATTTGCCGATTTTCGCTCCAAATACGCCAATTTATTCGTTAAACTCTTTAACACTCGACTTTGTTTGTGCACATTACTTTTGGGCATCACTTGTTACATTAAAAACGGCCGTTAATAAGTTCGTTGTTCCCTGAAAAATAATATCCTCAATATAATAGTGATGTAGGCCAAAGTGAGCTAAACAATTTCTTTAAACTAAATTCATTAAATGTGATTTTCATCTGTACATACATACCGCCGCAAGAATTAAAAACGCTGTAACTGACAAAAAATCGAAAACACGTATTTTTCATAATTTTTATCAGAAGAAAATACTGCGTCGATTAATGTCCGCCCCATATTTGTATGATGAAAATATTCACTTACGCTGCCTGCGTTTTGAAAAATACCAGTGTCTTCTTTATCGTAAGTCTAACAAAAACTAGTATTTTTTACATTTGTTGCGTCAGCTAAATGTTTCAAATTAACACTTACGCCATTCTACGCATTTTGTTCAAAAAATATTTTACCCACTTTATTTATTTACTTTAACTTACAGCTGTAAAGTTTTACTAAAAAAACCAAATGTGTCACTTGAAGCTTTTAAGAATTCTAAAAATTTGTTTCCATGAAGAAAACATTGTAGTTCCAGCATTTTATAGGTCTGTAAAAGAAAAATTGTTTGCTGTAAGCCGCAGAACCACGGGGAATAATAGACCTGAGAAAAAATGTCTACAGCCAATATATAAAGCGAGATAAAATAAAAATACGTTTTAAAATCATATTCCTAAGTTGTATTATTTTTGTGATATGATTTTTTTTATTTTCATACAGGTTTTTTTTTTTTGGGTCTGGTAAACATATCATGTTATGTCAGTTACAGCGTTCTTTAATTCTTGCCACGATATAATGAAATAGTTCTGGGGTCATTTCTGTACATGAAATATTTTTTGAAAATTTTGATGCTGGTGTAGATAGCAATCAAAATGGAATACAAACACCTATTTTTGGAATTTTTGTCTATCTATCCGTCCGTCTGTCTGTGTAAGCATCACGTAAAAATTGCTGAATGGATTAAAATAAATCACGTACGGAGGTCCCTAAGAACCTCGGTTTTGTTTCGTATAAATTAGTTATTTCTTAGAGAAAATATAGATACAAATGTGAAGTCACCTAATTTTATTGGTGTAATGGTACTAAAACATTTTATTTTTGTAATGGAAATTTTTAACAATGTTAATAGTTGTCTAAAATAAATATTTAAAAACACATTTTTTTAAATTTGAATTTTAGGAAAATTAGTTAAATTAAAAAAACTAAACAATTTGTGTAAATGCTTTGATTTAAGAAAATTAAAATAATTGACTTAATAAGTTATTTAAAATTAGCTGCTAATATTTAAATGATAGATCACAAATTTTGGTATGAACGAGATTTTAAATTGATATAAATACCCAGCAAAAAAAGACATGCAAAAGAAGTAGTTAATTCATGGGTTCTATGTAAAACGAGCTGCTTCAATTTAGAGGAAAAACGCATGACTTTAACATTTGCTTGTCATTGGCGAGCTTGGGTTCACATAGCTTGGCATTTAAATAAATGCTTAAAACCAGTAAAAATTCGATGATTAGGATACGTTTTTTATTAATTTTTGTTTTTTACAGTTTCATTTTTCATGAGTTTCAATGAGTTTTTTACGAGTTCAAAAGTTATAACTTTATTAGAATAAACGAACTTATTTAAAATGCATTATAGAAAACAAGCGCAAGAGGAGCAATGAAAATACTTATGAATTTTGAACTACTTAATTTTTTTGCTGGGCATAAATGAAAAAAGTAGAATTATTTATGCAAGCCTGTCCATTGTATAAATGGATTCAACAGTGCAGCGAAGGAAATATTTTTTCATTCAACCAATGTCTTAGCAGTATTTTTTTCTAACGAAAGAATCAAGCCAGAGGAGTTGAAAAACCACTAGTAAAGTCCAATGGAAAAATTTAAAAAAATGTACCTTTTTAGATGTTTAACAAAACTGCTTTAAGTGACTCTAGAGACCAAAAGTATATAAAAATTATTTCCACTATATACGACCAAAAGCGACAAAAATTGTAAACTGTTATTTTTATAGACTTTGTGTTATTTTATTTGTTGTTAACATTATTTAATACAGAATTTCTCTGTTTTTTATTAATAAAAATAATTGTAAATGTATTTAAAAGGTGTTGTTTTAATATGCCGATTTTATAAAACTAAATTCTGTGAAAGTATGTCGATTTTTATCAAAATCATCTGGCAACCCCGGCAGAAGCTTGAGAAAAACTATGCATTAAACAATTAAATCTTAACCCTTTTAAAGATGTTTAAAAAATTTTAATTATTTATTAATTTTAAGTGACATAAGTTTAAAACTTAATGTCTGCTTTTGAAAGTCACTTAACACTCAAATTTTACAAAAATAGTTTCTAATTTTTCTTGCGAGAATTCTTTTGTAATAAAAAAGTCATTTCAAAACAAGGCTATACTATTCCTTAAAATGTTTATTTAGTGTACAAGACCACCATTAAATCATGACTCAATTATAATGATGTTGTCTTTTAACTAATTACCGAAAGCTTTAAATTAAAAACCATTACCATTAATGAAAATAATGAAAACGCTAAAAAATAATTAACATTATTTATCATTCAATGCTATTGAAATTGTTATTAAATTAGTCTATCTAAATTATTACGCTCATGTATGTCAAATATACACAAAATTATTATTTACTTTATAATGAATTATTTTAACGGTTAGTACGTCAAATTATATTGTTTAACTTTTAAGTTTTCAAGAATCCTAATACTCTTACACGTCATCAGCTAATTATGAGTTGTGATGGTGTTTTATCTTTTGCTATTTAATTACCAGTTTTTAATTGAAATGAATTTTCTAGTTACCAAAAAAAAGTTAAAAAAAATTAAAAAAACAAAATTAATAGTTAACGACCCGTATAGTTTTAGTTATTTGGTTATAATAAAAATTATGATTCTTTTAGCTGCATTTCACAAATGTTTAATGTGTTTAGGCTTAAACAACCAAACGGGTGATTTCTTCAATAGTTGGACAATAAAAATTATGCTTGCTACTTTATAAATTAGAGTTGTGTTAAATTAACAAAATGTCGTTTGTAGATTTAAATTTAATTTCAAAAGATTTTAAAATCGTTGAAAGAAAAAAAAAACAATTCATGAAATCATGAATTAAATACAAATTAAAATTAGAGTTATGTATTTTCTTAATTAGCCTAGAACTGCTTAGGTTCCCATTTTGTTATTATTACGTTCGTTTTTTATCTACAGCTCAGGTTTTACTAATCTATTATTGTGGAAGAAAAATTTTGGGTTCAGTAGCTCCTCTTTAATAACTCTTTGCTGATAAAATCATTGTATAAGAAAGCATCAAAAAATATTTGCTATAGTGTTTATGAAAGAACACAAATTAAAATGATCTTTCTTTTTCTGCTGTTACAGAGAATCGCTTCTAAGCAAAATGTTTCATTCACTCATCATTGCTCATGATAGATTTCAAAATTTTCACGATTATTAAGAAAAAATTTATTAAATATTAAATTAATCGGATTGCTTTTCGTGTGAAAACATTATTTTCAAGCCAAGTTTTGGTTAGTACTGGAGAGGTTGTATTAGGTGTCTGTTGTATAGATAGTGATGTGTTCATGTGGTTGATTGCTTGATACCTGTCATGTTTATGGAAGGTATATAATTTGAATATTTTAGTCTTTTGTTACTGGATAGGTAAGTGTGACCATTTGTGGGTGTTTTTCGTTTGTAAGAGTATTTTAATAATTTTATTGGTGGATAAAATGCATTACAGGTTGTATTTATCTATTCGTTAATAATATCTGCATTAAAAGTACGTGTTTTGTATATTTCCATGTTTTCAAGAATGTCCAGTTTTTATCCTTTTTTACTAGGATGTATTAACGTCATACATTCATCTATTTCCCTTGGCTCGTGTTCATGTGTGTTAAGGTGTATTGCGAAGTTGGAGTCTTCTCTTTTCCGTTTATATGATCGTATGTGTTCTGTGAACCTTGTTTTTAATGTTCGTCCAGTTTGTCCTATGCATGTGTGGTTGCAGGTGCAAGTAAGTCTGTATACTCCGCTGGTGTTAAATTTATCGATTATTTCTGTTGTCTTGAGATTGTTTCGTAAAGTTTTCTTGTAAGCCTTCTTTTTAAAAAAGTTTACTTAATCTGTCCTGTGTAAGTAAAAATGTTTCGTCGTATTTTATCGATTGTCTCCTTGTTTTCTTTTTTTTTTATTGTTGTATTGTCTGATTATTTTGTCGATAATGGTGCAGTTGTAACCATTATTTTTAGCCATACTGTAAACTGTGTCAAATGGGACTATCTTAAGTCTGTGGATCATATGTCTAAATACTGCGAGCTTATGTTGGGATGGTTTGAGGAACTGTGGATAGTTGTAACTGTCTTGGCTGGTTTTCTATAGATGTTGAAGTTTACGTAGTCAATATCTCGTTTTATTGTTATGTCAAGATAGTGTAAAATTCCGTCTTGCTGTTTTTTCATTGTGTATGTGATTTTGTTTTGTATTGTGTTTAAGTCTTTTAGAACTTGTTAGGCGTTGTCCTTTTCCATGATACATATTATGTCATCTATGAATCTGTAATAATGAGTTTTTTATGTTTTTCCAGTAGTGTTTTAACCTGTTGTTGTTCTAAATGTTGCATAATTATTGTTGAAGCAATTTATTTTTGGTCAAAAAGCTTTTTGACTAGCAACAGGTTACAAATAAAAAAAAAGTATGCAACAATGTTATATTGATCGGCGTTGCTGTTGTAGCAATTTTGGTACTAAATTAGAATAAAATTTTTTAATCAAATATGCCTGCTCAGAATTGTTTTAATTACGTAATTACCAATTCAATCGATTTTGTATTTTCATAAATTATGCTGCAATTCCACTTTTTAATTTTAATATCGTAACAATGGTCACACAAAAAAAAAACACAGAGGATGATCTTAATAAGGATAAAAGAACAAAATAAATATTTAAAACTGCAAAAAAAAAATTAAAAAAAATTCATTTTTACTTTGAAATTAAAAAGTGGCTTCATTCCGAAAAATTTTTTTCGGTTTTTGAGAAACCAATTTGCAAAATTAAAACAATTTGCGAACGGAATTGTATTTTGTGACATGCCAGTATATCTAGTTTTTGGCTTGTATTATACATATTTTTTTTTCTTTTTTTTTTTTGGCAAAGTTCAATACTTAAAAAGGGTTCCAAGGAAATTTTCGAAAAAAAAACTTACAAAAAAAAAAAAAACTGTAAAGAAAAGGCGTCATTTGTATTTTTTCATTTGTCCATTAAGAATGTGACAGAAACTTTGTTCTAGGCAATGATCGGCATTTCGATCAGCAAAGACGTTCATATGACCGACACTATTCTGGTATGTAATAAAGTCGTTCAACGAATTGACATTTTATATCTTTTAGAAAATATTGAAACCATGGTCTAGCAGACTTCAGTTATGAGCCTTTCAAAAATTTGGTCAACTAAAATTAAAATAATAAAATAAAAAATAACTAAAATTTGATATAATATTTTTATGAATACAATTTAAAATTATACTAATTTTAAAGAAATAATCTAAAGGCCAAATAAAATAACAAAATTTCTTTTTTGAATAGATTTGTTTTTTCCGCTTCACAGGAAGAGCGTTTTCGTTTAAATCCTCTCAGGCGTAAGTAGCCTTTCCAAAACAAAATTTTCATACAGCTGTTAGTTATCTGATTTAATATTTTTGATTGGAGAGTTTAAGATTAAAATTTTTATTAAAATTTGGGCATTTAACATTTTCATTTATTTTTAAGAAATTTGCTGATATAAGATTAATACGTTTTGATATTTTTAACAGGATCGCTTATTATTCAGTATTTTTTTTAATATTCTTATAGAAAAATAAAATTTTAACGATACTTTGACTTAATAAGCGAGCGCGCATTTTTCTTATATACAACAGGGCTCGCTTCTATTTGTCTATAAACTTGCTAGAATATATAAAATTGTCTTTGGCAACGTCTTTAATGCAAAAAAGTTATCGTCATTTAACTTTTAACATAACTTTCTAACATGAATTATTATTTAATTTTATTATTTTATTATTTCGTTCTCTGCAAGGTCTTTACGAATAAAGAATTAGAAATAAAAATAGTTTAGAGAATCTGTTCTTCCTTACTGATATTAATGAAACATATCCTTAATTTTATTATCTTTTTTTAATTTTATAAAAGAACCAAAAAAAAAACGCTTGAAACCCGTGTGGTGACATGACAGAAATATCGTGACGCATACCTTTCTATTACTTAAGGCCGGGGCACATAGAATCCGTCATACGTTAAACTTTGACAAATTCAACTGAGAAGTAAGTTAAAATACATGTTTTCTTATGAGCGTTATCACAAGCAATACGTGTCCGTCAACGCAAAGTACGAAAGTTGGTCAACTTTTAACTTTTGAATACTTTGACAACTATCAACTGCTTCTTCTTCTCTGTTTCAATTGTGTTTTGTGATTTTAATAAAACAATTTTGGTGGCAAACAATAAAATACAAATTTAATTAATTTAAAAAGTGAATAAAATACAAATTAAATTTAAAAGTGAATAAAAATAGAGAGCAAGCTTTGGTTTAACATCCGTCAGCAAAGTATTCATTGTGCCAACCTCATCCATCGTTACTTTGACTTTAGTTGAATTTGTCAAAGTACAACGTATGACGGATTCTATGTGCCCCGGCCTTTACAGCTGATTGCGCTGAGAGGGAGAGAGAGAGAGAGAGCGATATACGAAATATTGTGTCTCATATGGCCAGAATTGCTTTGTTACACATCTCACTTTTTTTTGTTAAAATTAGACATTTTTAAATTCCTAGAATTGAAAAATGTTTATAAGCACGTAACCGAAATTACGAAGTGTTTACTTTTTACTTAAAACTCTATGTTATAGAAATCCTTCAAAACTAAAGTAAAATTAAAAAAAAAATATAATTTGAGGAAAATTAAAACACAGATGCAAGTTTAAATGCGATATAAAATTATGCCGAATTAAAACAAAATTGTTTCAAATACCAATATTTTAAACTCTCCCCAGCAGATTGCCAACGAAAAAGAATTTCCTTAAAAAATACTTTTTGTTTGCTGGCATTAACTTTCTAGCAACTTCCAACTAAATCGTTATCTGCTTATTGTCACATAATTCAATTAAATGATGCTTGTTACAATTTAATTTTTTAATTCATTTACTTTTTTTTTTATTTTAAACAAAACACTCATATTAGCAGCAGCTAAAAAGAAACGCTGTATTGTGTTTATGGTTTAATGGATTTTGTTATGGTTTGTTTACTTTTTCAAATTAAACATAAATAGCATGACAAACGCAACGTATACAAAGACGCTTTAAAATAAACACATTGAATAATTGAAAATTGTTATTAACATTAAAAATGTATATTTATTTAATAAGGTAGCCTCACCCAGTGTACTTTACTTCTACCTTCTGCATAAAATAAAATTATCATTATTAACTGAAGCATCCTTTTGCCTTCTGTTTCGAAGTAGAACTCATAAAACTAGAAGATTATTTTTATATAAGCTTTAATCCATTATAATTTATTTTAAAGTAGTAGCACTATTTCCTTTCTTATTCCATCAGGTTTCTCCAGGAATACATAGTTTTTAAAGTAACACACACAAAAAGTAAGGAATGTCTTACACTTCTTCGTTTAAGGAACTTGATAATTTTCCTTTAGACGGTTCCACTTCTTAAGTTTAGTTCTTTTAAAAACCCTTGTCTTCAAAGAAAGACACTTACGAAATTTGTACATTTTACATTTAAAGATCAATTAAAAATTGCTTTATATGGGCGGTGTATGTTTCCCTGTTCACACCACCAGATTTTTTTTTTTTTCCTTAAGGGCGCACTTAATTCTCAGACTAACCTGCATTTCGTGATGTGATAGATGTGTCTTCGAAAAAGGAGTCTTAGTTGATAGCCCTGTTATGGACGTTAAGGAGCAGGTAGGTTTCTACTCGTACGAGCTTAATTTTACCTGCAGTCTGTGCGTAGTGAAAAACTTATTTAAGGTAGAAATGCTTAGACTGCGTCAGGCGGTTGATAACCTCTTTGTGAATAGGGTGCAAGGTTCTCATTAGACTCGACAACCAATCAGTTGTAACGAGAATGAGACAACTGAACGTAATCGTCAAACTGATATCTGAATGTGTAATGAAACTGTAAAAGTGTACTGTGAAAACTTCGAAATAATGTAAATATATTTATGTAGACAAGAGCTAATGACACTAATAACGTAAATTTTACAAGTATTCAGAAAAATACCAGGAAGTTTAAAATTTTGGAATTAATTAGGTTTTATTGGGTTTTAACTATGGCCTCTGGGTTTTCAAGGAATTTAGAGATTTTTACATTTTCCAGTTTTTTATGGTTTTTAAAATAAAAGCTTAAATGTTTTTTTTATAAAAATAAAGAAAAATTAAAACAAAAACTTTTTAAAAGGAATTTAATAAAAAAAGGTTTTCTTAAAAAGATGGTCGCGATGGCATTTCCATTAATCGAGACCATCCGCTAATGGGTTCGGCTTGGTCTTCTTCGTTGAATTTTTTTAAAGCTTTTGTTTTTAATGTCATAATAAGTTGGAAATATTTTTTTGTGTTATAGATGGTCAGTCACATTTTTGAAAAATACATCTTTTTAATTTCTAAAGAAATTACATTTCTACAAAATCCATTTCCGACCCCATAAAGCATACACATTCTTAATCCTTATATATAGCGAAGTCGATTGAGCGATCTCTGTCTGTGTTGTGGTTGAAATTAACTTTTCAAGGCCCTTGATGAACTACAGAAAATTTTAATACGCCAATCGAACAAAAGTAATTTTGAAAATTTTGCTATTAAAGATCAGCAATATCGTTTCATATCCATTGAGGCAGCGGGCAAAACACTACTCCTGCCTTTAATTTTTCATAGCATTTGAAAAAAATAGAACTTTAATCGAAAAAAACAATTCTATAAAGCGACAGAGAATTAAAAAATAAGAAAAAAAAACAAAAAATTAAAAAATTGGTGCTTGCACATATTTTCCGAAACAGGAAACTCTAGAAAAAAAGTACGATTGTGCACCATATTTTTTTAAAATCGCAATATGAGTATCGTTTAAAACCTTTTGGAGAGATCTTTCAAGAAATGCTATTTTTTTTAATAATTAACCTATTAAGAGCCAATGATATTTTTATGTGAAATTAATTTATAGTATTTATTTTTTTCGTATTTTCTCTGTCACCCCAGTGTTAGTTTTTTATTTTCACTAAACTTGATATGTACTTGTTTCCCTTCAGTTTGAAATTATTCGAATGTGCGAAGCTTACTTTTTTAAAGCACTCATATTTCTATCAAACAGATCATATTTTTCATGTATTACTTGTGATATGATGTGAAGATAGCCATGTAACAGAGTTCAAATTCCAGTTTTAAGCTCGTGACATGAACTAAACACGAACACAGCTGACTGTCTAGATACAACACTCGTTTCATGTAGTTGACGCGAACGTAGTAATGTACCTAAGTAATGCTGGGAACACAATTGGAACGAACGACGAATTTCGTCTTGCACGACGAATTCATCTGTAAAAGTTCGCTGCGTACATTCGCAATGTGGCGCACAATTAGGACGAAAAAGTTACAGCTGTTATAATCAACAACATTGTTTACTGTCTATGACAAAAAAGTGTTACCATAGAACAAAAAATAGTTATACAAAAAATTAAGCATTAAGAAAAAGCCATTAGAAAGCAATTTTATGGAAAATAATTGTGGATGTTTAACTTAATGATGTATATTAAGAAATAAACAATAATTAAGGTAAAAATAACTTTATTTACTAATATATTTAAAAGCTGAAAGGAGAAACGGCAACCCTGTTCCAATTTAGTCGTCGTTCGTCGGCGTAAGAAATAGAAATAAATCTATCGGAGAGTTCGTCACGCACGACGAATTTCGTCGACGGCGGTGTTGTGTTAATTTTCATATACACCAATGTGTTTTATTTTTGACGGCGAATATGCGCAACGAAAAATTCGTCGTTCGTCCCAATTGTGTTCCCAGCATAAGAGTTCGGCTTGATATACTCTTTACTTTGTCTCTATCGTTTATTATACCTAAAAACCAATGATTACATTCTAGAGAGCCAGTTTACATTAAGAGAATTCCCACGAGATGCAAATGTTACCGAAAACAGTTCCTGTACTATAAGTTAAGGCAATAAATAGAGTTTTAAAAAAAATCTATTTTCTCCTTCTCGCACGGAATGGCTTCGACTTCTTCTGGTTGAAAAGTAAATAATAGGAAAAAGTAAAAGTTATAAGTTTTATGTCCACAAATGTCCACCAAAAAAGTTATCCTACAAATAAATAAAATGTCTGTTTTTTATTTTTGCTTGTATATTTTGTTTGATACATTATTTTGGGATTGAAAGTTGGTTTTCAGCATTTTTGGCTATAGTTGAGTATTTTTTTTTGTTTACTGTGTTTGTGTTTTTCTGAACTTTTCCCAAAATTTAAGGGAACACAGCCATTGTGGGATTTGTGCCAAGCATATAAATCGTGATACAAAAGTTAATGCGCTACAGGGGTAATAAAATAAACACGAATTGTCATGACTCATTTCATTATGCTCTCAGTTATTTATATTTCTCTCTATCTCTCACTATTTCATTTATTTTTCTGGCATTTTATGTTTGAAAGAAAGAAAGATTTAATGATTGAACATTAAAAAGTTCTCTGACTCTTGCAACAAAAGCGTCATAATGTAAACGCGTTACGATTTACGTAAAGAAAAGAAATTAAAAGCTGTTGATTTGCTGTTTTATTAAAATGTTTTTTTATCGTTTTTGTAATACTTCGAATAACTTTTATACTTTGCCCCTATACGTTTACAAATAATATTGTGCAGACCTTTAATATTTATGACTGTTATCAAATACAAAACAAAAATATTAAATAAATTTTGTTATCATTTTTGAACAACAGCACGTGTCTTATTTACTTGAAGGTGAAAGTTATTAACACCGTCTGCTTGTATCGTATTTCATGCCGTTTGTTTTTAACGTAATTATCGCATATAAAACCAAAACAAATGACGTTGCGAAAAAAATACATGTTTTCAATCAAGAATACACAAAATAAATTTAGAAAAAGTGTATTAAAATTTAAAAACAACACAATTCTACACAATGAAAAAGTATAAATTTTGTGAAGTGTGCTTTTTTAGGGTTAACAACTTAAAACTGGAAAATAATAATAATTGCATGTCATAGTGATCACGGACATAATATCTATGGAATATAAGTCGCACCCAAAGGTGACATAATGTCTATGGACTTTATGTTGCTTTGAAAAACGTTATAATGTCTATGGAGATTGTGTCGCTTTTAGTATGGACATTGTGTCATCCATAAAAGTGTCATAATGTCCGCACTTAAAACAACAAAGGCTTTATTTTCCCACAGATTTTCTTCATAGATGGCCTTTGGACGAGCTCAACGGTTTTCTCCTCTTCGGTTACGCTTGCTTAAGATTTTCTGGATAGCCAGCCTTTGATCAGGCTCAGACATTTTTTTCTACGGTGTGACCAACACCACATTTTCTGCAAGCCAGCTTATAAAAACGTTTTTTAGACTACCATAAAATATGTCTGTAATATCCATGGATTTTATGACCTACGCGTCGCATCGTAATGTGATAAATTAACCGAGGACGTTATGACATGCTACCAAAAATAATATTAAGAAATTCCATTTTAAAACAAAAAAATTGCAGTTTTTTATTGCTCAATTGTACAACAAGAGTTTATACGTAAATGCGTCTACATGCGATTTTTTATTTATGCGGTTTCAGATTTGTAAATTGTTATAGAATTTTAACGCGTTACCTTTGCAGTTTTTTTTTTGCACTTAAGTTATTTCAACAATTTTAATGCTTTTGCAAAATACTAAATGATTCAGTTTTAATCATTTTCGTAGAAAAAAGTATTAAAAATAATTAAAAAATTAGTTAAAGAGGATTGGTAAAAAAAAAACGGATGGCTCTCCAGGAGTAACCGGCCATTTACATAAAAAGAGTAAAGGAAATGCTACCTTTATAACATTCATTTTCGAGATATAAACTTTAAACAAACTTTATACAAATTTTTTCTTCCAATTAGCGCATTCACGAAATCTTGACAGTAAAAAATTTTTTTAAGCAGACGACAAAAAAACTTCAAACAGTTGGGCATCGCCGGCTGTTGTCCATAATTCCGTGTTTCTGTAATTTTGATTGCGGTTTGTAAGGATTGTAAACAATAATTTCTTCTCAATCTGTTCTATAGCCAACGCTATGTCAAGTTTTACTGCAAGCAAAAAATCTGTGATGAATTTAAAAAATTTATTTTATTTTTTCTCTGTTTTAACCGACTTCAAATAGAGAATTCGACTTAATGTTGGTTTTTTATGTTTCTGCCTGCAGAACTCAGTAATTTCTGAACTGTCTACAGATTCGTCCCATTTTTAAAACAGTTCGTAATCTTGAAAGCAAAAGGGTGTCACCATACAACACACATGTTTTTTAAAATTAAAATTAAAAAAATGCGTATTACTTAAGCTTCCACTAACAAAAAGTAATACAAAAATAAATCTAAAAACTAAAGGGTGTCCCCATAAGGTGACGTCAATTGACTTATACACAAACGCTTGAAAACTGGACAGAATGTCGATTACTATGCCCGTTATAATCACAAGTATAAACATTCAAAATTATAAATTAAAGGGTGTCCCAACAGTTAATGTATGGCCAAACTTTTTAACTGTTATAGCCAGATAGTTGAAAATTACATAGCACCTGTATTGCTAAGTCCGCTACGACAACAAAGGGTGTTCCCATATTTGAAGCAAATTGATGTATCGTTTGAGCCGTTATATATAAAAACTTAAAAATAAACATAACGTCCACTACTTTCTCTGGTATATTAGGAGGTATAAATATTTATAGGGTGTTACAATAGTTGCTGTTAGTTGATGACCAAACTGTTGCTTAGTTGTAGACAGTTGATTGAAATTTGCAGAGAAACTTTATTGCTTAGTCCGCTATAACAAGTAGCAAACTTGAAATTAGAAATTGAAGGGTGTCTCTTTAACTGATGTAATTAAAACTTATCTTTGAAACTATACGGAAAAACCTTTGAAAATTAAACAGAATGTCCATTTCTTTGTCCAGTATAATAACAAGTATAAATATTTAAAATTAGATATCAAAGGGTGCCCTAATCGTTCTAATTTAATGTATATGGCCAATCCTTAGAGAAGTTATGGACTAACACTTTGAATTTATACAAATTTATGTCAACAATAAAAAGTGTAAACAATAAAGGGTGACCACATAATGGCTGTATTTTCTTGTTTAATTTATATTCAACGAAATATAAAAAAATCCTGACGCATTCTTTTTCGAATACAATATAATATAGTTAATGTATAATCACCGTCCTAAAGAAATATGATTTTAAGTTTGTCTGTTTTAAAGTCCATTTTTATGTGCAAGAATTATTTTCATAATCTGCACATTTCTTTATTACCTAAATTAATTAGCATAAAAAATAATTAGTAATCATTTTGTTGTCTCTTGTTTAAGTATCAGTTTTTCTATTTTTGTTTTTAGTTTTATAATTTAAAAACAATTTGTTTATTTTGAAATATTTTTAGAATTTCTGTTAGAATTATTATAAAATTGGTAAACAAAGTTAATGTTTACAATCTAGATGACACATACATCCAACAGTGAAATGCGCTGTGCAAATTTGACGCCTCTGCCTGTCTTAGTTAAAAATAATAATATTTTTATGAATATCAGATTACTTTTAGAGCGCCTCTTACTTTTTTGTGTTTTTTGTTATAGCAGCTATTCTCAAATCCAGAGATAGAGGTCCATGAAAGACAGACAGATATTATAACCAAATGAGTAGAAATACCCTTTCATCCTTTGGGTATAGAACCTTGAAAACAGGTAATTTTGTGGTCCTTATTTATTCCTTGCGTCTTTGCTCTCCAAAGTTTGTTATCAACGCTTTGCAAATCCTCATGAAGAAGAACAGCGATGTAGCAGACTGGCATGATTGTCATAATATAAAAAGCAGTGAGCAGTAAACTTGGCAGTGTTTTCTTAATAACTAATCAACAAGAAGTAAGCAAATAAATACTAAATAATAATCTTAATGATATATGGTCACAGTCACATAGGTCTGTTCTTTAACTAAAAATTGTTACTAATTGTTGCTAGAATGTGTGTGAACAAAGAACGTAAAAATATTAAAGAAAAAAATTTTATTTCAAGCTTTGGCCGGTATATTTCGAATTACATGCCTCTGAAATTTCCAAATTTTTTAAAATATCAATATGGGGATCATTTTAATGCTCTTGAAGAGATCTTTAAAAAAATAATATATATTTTTTTTTAATTCTTAACCCACTCAGAGCCGATGGCATTTTTATGTAATTTGTTTTTTTATAAATAAATTGTACACATGTTTGAAAGTAAAATTATTTGTAATATAAATTATATTTTATATCTTAATCACAATCAGAAAGTTTATTAGAACTAACTGCAGAAAAAAATTACATTTATGATGCACTTAAACATCATAAACGCTTTTAAGAATAATAAAACAAATGTAAAACATTTTATTTATTAATTTTTGCTTGGAGTATTATTTTTAATTTTATTTCTGTGGCTTTGCTTTATACATTTGTGCATTCTAGTATTTACTTTAAAAACGGTACTATTTATTGGTCATACCGTACAGTTTTTAAGTTTTGCATCTCATTTCCGAATCCACAATTATTTTTTTTTTTTTGCTAATTTTTGCTAGTAAAATGTTCACTTACTTTTTTAAATTTGAGAGAAAAATTTTGAAAATTTCTGTTTGACTGCCACGTTGCTAGTTTTTGCTAGAAAATTTATTAAACAGACCTAATCACTAAGTTTCAGTGGGTAAATTCCAAAAACCGCTACCTATTGTTCCAAACAGCATTATATCTCATGGCATTATTGCAGCGATTAGAGGAAACATAAGTATAAATGGCTTTTAAGTAGAGGTTTAGACGCATGAATTTCTCTTCCGTCAGTATTTGGAATTCTTCCATGAATTAAGTTTATTTTTTTTTTTAAGGAAGAAACTAAATATTTAAATTGAATTCATGCATATATGTATGTGTATATTTGTTTTCTGTAGAAATTGTTACTTAACACATACATTGACGTACATTTGACATAATGCGCGTGTTAATATGACTAAAACAAAATATTTTCTTTTCATTTGTGCAAATATTTTTTTTATCTTAAACGTTTTGTGACGCAGATGTGCTTCCTCTACTTAAACTTTATTATAATTGTTGTTCTTTTAAACGTAAATAAGTACAGGTACGCATTCATATTTTCTAACAAAAATTTTGTGATAAGAATATCTTTTAAAAAAAAAAATTTATCAAAACCTTGTTTCATATAAAATAATTTTTTTTCTTAGAATATCATTCAAATAAAAAATCTATTTCTATGAAAAAATCTAAATATAAAGTTACTGCTGAGAAATACAATTATTTAAATATCAATTAAAAGTTTTGCTAAATAGAAAACTTTTTTATTTCACCCTCAGATCCATTTCATAGAAAAAAGGTTTTTTGAAATGTACGCTGTTCCAAAACATTTCAAAGAACTTAGCAGATTTTATAAAATACAATAATAAATATTTATATTCAAAAACTAGCTACTCAAAGTACTAGACCACATGATTGGAAGTCAAGAATACTTTTTATACTATATAGATAATTAATGATCTTCCTCATCAATAAATTGAAACATAAAGAAATAATCATACAATATCAACAAAATGTCAATATCAAGCAGTAGCTTCAAATCCAAAATGATGATTTTTTGAAAAATGATTATTTAAGTGTCGAATTAAACAAATTAATAAAAAGGTGGTTCCAATTAAAACCACATCTAATCTTCAAATCCAACAGGCTTTTTGTTCGATTACGCACAATAATAAGAATTTCAACATAACTGTTTATAGTTCTCTAGGGAAGAGATATTTTTTTTTTATTAAAACTATAATGTCTATTGTTGTTGGCTATTTACATAAATAACAGGTTACGACAGTATTCCTTTTTATTAATGTAGGACGTTTAATAACCGCTGCTTCAGTTCGGTAAGGTTTTTATTCGACTTTGCAAAATAATAAGTGCACGCAGGGAAAGAATGTGGTTGTGATATGATATGATATGATATGATATAATATTATGTTCTCTTTAACAATGTATAGTTGCGGCAAATATATTATAGTTGCTTATGTTAGTCAAGATAAATAATTTTTTGTTAATATTTAATGTTTTTATTATTCGAACCATTAACAAAGTGTGATAACTTATTAAAACTAAAATAATATATTTAACCATAATAGAGAACTATCAATCACAGAAAATATTATTTGCTTATTTTTAAATACTTTTGTTCTAAATTTGGGTTCATTTGAAAATTGAAATAGTTATTTATTATTAGAGAAAGTGGAAAAAATAAATATTATCATAATAAAAATAAATTAAAAAAAAATGTTTGTGAATTTATTTAAAAATTTAATATGAAATTTATGTCTTTAAATAATCTTGTAACAGATCATTAGTACATAGCTAGTTGCTTAGGAGCGGCAGCCTCTCGTGACGAAGCTCACTTGAGCACAATCGAATGGCCCGTTGTGATACCACAGGAAAGACGGCGCGACTCCCCTTACCCAGCCGAGAACCATGAAGATTCCCGGATGAACTTCGCTATGTCGCCTATAGAGTGAGATGATAGCTCCGTAAGAGTTCCAAAGAAAGGAGAGCCCAGAATTCTTAATCTTCTTCGAGTCAGGGATGGGCAATGGCACAGGAGGTGCAGTACGGTCTCTTCCTCATCCTCCGAGCCACAGCTGTGACAGAAATCATTAAAGGCCAGACCGAGTCTTTCAGCATGCCTGCCGATTAGACAGTGACCAGTAAGTACCGAGACCGTGATACTTAGGGCAGCTGCCTGGTCCGCTTGCGGTCCACTGTAGTCCACAGTTGTCTGGAGATACAACAAGAACTTTCCTCCACCCATACTTTGCGAGCCACATTGAAGTTGTGGTTCGTTATTACCCTTTTAACCATTGCTAGAAGAATTCCAACGTCGGGTATCAAGGAGATGCTAGGAAGCAATGTGCCCCGTTTGGCAACATCATCGGCCTTACAGTTTCTAAGGATATCCCTGTGACCAGGGACCCAAAACAGGTCAATCTGTGATCGCTTTGATAGTGTGTTTAGTGATGAGCGACATCTCAGGACTAGTTTAGATGCACATTATGCACCAGCAAGCCCCCTGATTGCGGCCTGACTGTCCGAAAATATCCAAATGGCATGGCCAAAAAGTTCGTCCCTAAGCACTATTTCGGATGTTTTCAAAATGGCCATTACCTCGGCCTGCAAGACACTGCAGTAAATGATATGCAAAAATTAGAGGCAGGCATGGTGTTTTGCCTAATGCCTCGAACGACATGGACCGATTTTGCTGTTTTTGAACAACAAAATTTTCAAACCTATGCCGGATTGGTGTATTTAAATTTTTTCTAGCTCGTCTAGTGCCTTGGCAAAGTTGATTTTAACACTAACGTGGACGGACAGGGGGACATCGCTCAATCAACTTCGCTATGCATAAGAAGTCAGGATATATATATATATATATATATATATATATATATATATATATATATATATATATATTGCAAAATTACAAACGGAATGACAATTTTAGATATACCTTTTTCCATATTTTTTGGTGAAGGGTTTGAAAATGAGCCCAAGCTGAAAATAAATTTTAAATCATTTATAATATCCACGATTCAGCTGTTGATTTTTTAAAAATTTTAATATATCATTTTATAAAAATTTGTAATTCGTCTGTAACAAACATAACATAAAATATTGAAACAATAATTTTAATTATTTAAATAAATTTTAAATAATTATTGAAATAAATTTTGAATGCAAAGCCACTCGTTGTACAAAAATTTTTTTGTTTAGTCTTAGACTTAAAGTTAAAATAAAAAATAAATCATACAAAACTTAGCATTGCACCTATTTTTTATTCTGTGATGCTGTTAAGTAAGAGGCTGTCTCATCTAAAAATAATTAAATAAATTTCTAGCAATTTCATCAAAGTTGACATATAAAATTAAAAAAGTAACACTTTCTATATTCATGCAGGCGCCAGTGTGTTTATTTCTATAATTATTTTTTGAAAAAATATTTTTAGCTGTTTTATCAACAAAACAAACAAGAAAATACATATATAAACTTAAACGTTTATATTCAAATTAAAGTATATTTATTTATTTACTTTAAACGTCAAATGGAAAATTTTGCTTTAAAGAAGCTGACAAAAACAAACAAGAGCTTTTGATAAAGAGTTTGTTAAATATTATGGAGTTTATAAATTTTTAAATTTTTAGCCAAGGGTTTTTATTATATCAAGCAATTTTAAAATATTAATTCGGTATTTTCGATGCATTTTATACAAGTTAAAAAAAAAAAAACACTTTTAGAGATTTAAAATTTTTAATTTGCATAGAGAGGAGCCCAGTATGGAGAGTAATTTATATATGCAATTGTGAACTTGTAATTACTAAAGCTTTAATTTATTGTGATATTTAGTACCAAATTATAATTCATTTGTTAATTAATTAAAAAAAAATAATAAAATAACTATGCCTTCTAATTAATTGTGCTTCAGAAAGAAATAGAGTAAAGAACAGTTGAATATAGAATGCTTTTCATAGCCCTGCAACTGCACATTGTTTATCAGCTATTAAAGTAGATTTTAAATTCATTAACAAATTAAAGAATATATAAAAGCTACAGGGCGATATAGAAATATGTGATCGAAATAAATATTGTAGATATCATAAAGGGAATAGCAAACATAAATATACCTGTTCCGCCTTTGGTGATGAGTATACAAATTAAAAAAAGAATTAATTAAATATCTAATATATATTAAAAATCTTTTTGCAAGAGTGTTTGTTTGCTTGCTTGTGCATGCTTTAATAATGTTTAAACGACTTAACCGATCTTAATGATTTTTTTTTCTCGGCTAATCGTTTTAAATGAAATTGGAATCTATGTTTCCATCTACATATGTATATCTGTTTCTAGAGCTGGAACGTAGACAAAATAAAAAGTTCAAAAACGGGTGTTAACGTCCATACCGATTACAATAAGATTTTCAACATGGTTAGACATTTATATAAGAGGTGTTATATTATGCGTTTATTTTAAAATAGGAATAGGGAAGGAGAGCGGGAAGAGGACAAATGCATTGTTTTATGTGTCTTAACCGATCTTAATAAAATTAAATTATAAATATATTTAAAAGATAGATATCTCCTGCGTGTTTCAAGTAGATTTAGCAATTAAGTTCATAATTTACTGTACAGCACGTAAAAAGGTCCTAAAATTAGAGGTAGGCAACTCCGGGTGCAATAATTTAGTCACACTTTATTTTCCTTTAAGTCGGTTAAACAAAAGAATTTATTTTCCTACTTGAGCTAAATATTTTTTTTTACAAAAATGTAAAAAAGAACATGATTTATCTATTAAACTATAAAAACTACATTTAAATACACTAAATTTCAATATTCATTACATAGACTTTAAAAATTTCAACTAGACGGTGACATGCCATGCTATTTATTATTTATATATTTAAAAAGGTAAAAATTCGAGTCTCTACATTTTTTCAAAGTAGTTTATAGTCAACAAAAATCTTCAGTCACAAAGTGTGGCGGAGTCGGATAAGTGTGGTTGTTGCCTGGCAAATGAATTTGTAGTCGATGTAAGTCACTAGTCAAACAACAGTGTTCATTGCATCAGTTGACGTGGTAGAACTATAATTGATGGAATTCAAAAATTTTCGGCCTTCTAATCGCTTCATTAGTATGCGCAACCTTACAAAAAAATCATAATATTAAGTTGGAGCAATAGGCAAAGAAAAAAACATGCTTAAGGTAACCATAATATAAGACAAATATATTATTGTTATATTATACGGTTGTATGCAAAAAAAATATTATTATATTTTTAAATTATATAGTTAATCTTGGAAGCTTATTGTTATATAGTACAACAATTGCATGGTAAAGTATAAACATAATAATGTTTAAAGTGTAGACATATTAAAACATTTGTAAATGGAAACATTAAATGGTTAAAATAAAATACTAAAAACATTATATATTATAATTGAAACATTATATGGTCTCGTAAGTGCAAAAATTATTATAAAATACAAGACTTAATTTTTTATTGTTGTATTTACTAATGGCGCGAAATAGCGCTTAGGGACGATCTTTCTGGCCTTGCCATTCGGATATTTTTGGACAGACAGGCGACAAACAGGGCGATTGCTGGTGCGTACAGTACATCTAAGCTAGTCCTGAGATGTCGCTCATTACTAAACACACTATCGGAGCGATCACAGATTGACCTGTTTTGGGTCCCTAGTCACAGTGATATCCAGGGAAACTGTGAGGCTGATGATCTCGCCAAACGGGGGACATTTCTTCCTAACGTCTCCTCGCTACCAGACGTTGGAATTCCTCTGGAAACGGTGAAAATGGCCATTAAGGACCACTACCTCAATTTGGCTCGCAGATTATGGGTAGAGGAAAGTTCCTGTTGTGTCTCCAGACAACTGTGGGCTCAATTGGACCTCAAGCGGACCAGGTAGCTTCTAGGACTGGACAGGAAATCCCTAAGTATCACGGTCTCGGTACTTAATAGTCACTGTCTAAGCGGCAGGCATGCTGAAAGACTCGGTCTGGCCTTTAATGATTTCTGTCACAGCTGTGGCTCGGAGGATGAGGACGAGACCGTACTGCACCTCCTGTGCCATTGCCCATCCCTGACTCGAAGAAGATTAAGAATTCTGGGCTCTCCTTTCTTTGGAACTCTTATGGAGCTATCATCTCACTCTATAGGCGACATAGCGAAGTTCATCCGGGAATCTTCATGGTTCTCAATTGGGTAAAGGGAGTCGCGCCGTCTTCCTTGTAGTATCACAACGGGCCATTCGATTGTGCTCAAGTGAGTTCGTCGTGAGAGGCTGCCACTCCTAACTAACTAGCTAATATGGGTATCATTTTGAAGAGATCTTTCAGGAAAAACTAAAATTTTTGAAAAATGTTAAGAGCCGGTAATATTTTTAAGTAAAATTTTTTATAGACTTAATTTTTTATTCTTTGCCATCACTATATTTGTTTTTTGGTGATAAGTGTATAAAATTTAGCATAGCCGAATATAGCACTCTAGATATATATCTTGATTTCTTAAAAGTTTTTAGTAAGAAAAATTATATACAAATATATGCGGACGAATACTGATAACGGTTGTATCGATCCAAAAAATGCAATATTACATTCTGTTGGTGTTCAATTTTTCTTGTTTTATATGTAAATAATTTTTATTTATTTTTCATTTATTTCTTAATATAAAGCATACATGGCTAAAATAACAAAAATTATAAACTAAACAAAAACAATAAATTCCAGGTATATATATTTGAGGTTTTCTAGCGCATGGCGTAAATACAAAATAATTATATAAAGCTGGTTGTAGCTTCCTTTTGATAACATTATAAAAAAGTGTGATGTTTCAAAGCTTAATAAAATTAGTAAAGGTACAACCAAGAAAACAGCGCACGTAGTTGGAAACATGATCTCTACGTTTAATATTGTACACGAAATGAACTGCAGTGCTAATCAAACGTTTGACCTTATTGAGATGCCAGAGGAAACTTCTAGGCCATATAAAATCTGCGACATTAAAAAGATGGATATAATTTACTTCGAATATGCAAAGGCAAATATAAATTAACGTAGTATATTCTACGCAAAATGCCTAAAACCTTAGAGAACAAAAAATCAATGTATGAGCAAAAAGAAAGCCTAGAATCCAAAACAATACCCAAGCACATAAGATGATCGACATAATATATAGGAATTTTGTCAAAGCTAATATTAAAATAGAAAAAAAAGTTGGTAATTGGCCCAAACATAATAGCATTTGTTTTGGACGCGTTAACAGTTTATGAGTTAAAAGATGTCCATTAAAGAACACGACTTAGACAAATGTTAATATTACCTTCTAATACGTCATAAAAATCCATCCTACTTTTAAAAAGCAAAAAAATGTCATCTGCAAATATGTAAAATTTGTACAAGGGAGAATTAATAAAATCAGGTAAATTATTTATGTACAATATAAATAGAAGGGGCCTTAACATAGACCCCTGAGGGTCTCCAGACGAAAGCATTCTTAAAGATACAAATTGTCTATTAGAAAATACAAATTGTGATCTTTCTGTCAAAGCATATTTATGTACATTAATATTAATAAGCACCAATTCAAGTATCTGCTCCCTAGTTATATGCTCAAAAACCTTAGAAATACCGGGAGAATCGAGATAGGTCTCAGATCATCCAGTGAAAGAAATGGAAATCTTGAGAAAGTTAAAATTTTGTCAAATAGACTTAAAATGCAATCTGACACAAAAAGGGTAAATTATGTTAATAAAGCGAACAGAAATGTTGTCACCACCAACCAACTGAATTAGACTTAACCACATCCTATGCACTACGTAAATTTTTCGTACTAATAATTTTTAGAAATTAAAATAAAAAATTTTCCCCTAAACCGAAAATCAGCTTAAGCTCACTTATTAAATAAATAATTTAAAATATAAGTAGTGTAAAACATATTTGTGTTCATTATAAAATGTCAAAAACATAAATAATTAAATTTCGGAAAGGTAATTTCTATATGGCAGCCATAAATTGTTACAGTAAGGTAAAAGTGTTGGCAATGTTCATGAACTTTTTGTTGTTTCATAAATATGTTAAAACAAGAATTTCCAAATTAGCCAGCTTTTTGAATTATTATTTGCCACAATAAGAATTTGAACACTCTGCTTATTATAGTTCTCTATGAACACAGAAATAACTTTTCGCTTTGTATGAGAGGTACCGCGCCTATTATTCTAATCCAGCGAGTTTTTCGCTACATTATGCGTATTTATAATAGAGTTATTTCAACAAAACTTCATTCAAGGTGCTACTTAAAACAGTTCCAAGTAACATGATGATAAATATTTACTTTGCATGGAAAGTGACACGCCCATGTTACAAATAGAAAACTAACTACTCTCTCTTACGAACTGCATATTTGGTAATAAACTGTGAAAATTTTAGGAAGTTTGGTGCACTAGTGTAGGCAGCAATAGCTTTCCTACAGACAAACAAACAAACAGACACATTTTGTAATTTATATAAAATAAATAATTATATAAATAAAATTTTTACCGAAAAATATGAGTATAAGAATTTTGTTTGCAAAAATATTCACTAATCTGGTCCTTTTCTAATTTCCATATTTATATTATTTTTTTTTTTTTTTGTATCGTAAAAAGAGCCAACAAGAAATAAGTCTGTTGTCATACCCTTCGGTGAAGACCGTCGTTACTAGCTGCTTAAGAAATAAATCAGCTGATAAAACTGTGCAACGCAAAACTTGCATTGTTACGTATTAATCCTTTCATAAGATCGGTGATGTGTTGAATCAAAACTCTAAGAATTGTCACCAAATATTTTGAAATCAATCACTTTGACATCTTAAGCTGGTAACTGGAATTTGTAAAAACTAACTTTTGCCACTTCATTCATTCATCAAGTACAATTAAAGTATATTAACAAAAAAAATTCTTTTACAAATTATTTAATCGGAAATAATTCAAAAAAGTCAGTAACTCGCATTGGGCTGTTATTAGGTTGCTGCAGATTTTTTTTAATAATTTTGCTAAAGATCCATTTGAGGAAATTCCTCCCTTGCCATTTTGTACTTTTAATTTTATATTTTAACGCTTTTCCTTTGTCCTTTGTGCCTAAGAGCAGTTGATTACTAACTTAATTATTTAAAGATATTTATAACAAAAAGGTTTTATTTTTTTCATTTCAAGCAAATTCAAAAATTAAATTCAACTTAATGTTTGTTAAGAAAAAGTAAATATTATCTTAAAAAAAAAGAATGTTTATAGCATAAATAAAAAACAGAGAGAAACAATTAGAATTTTGTTTCTGTTTACTTTTTTTAATATAAGAAATAAAACTTATAAAAACAAGTAAGTAGCTTAAAACAAAAAAACAAATACGGGGGTGACAAAGAATTAAAAAAGTTTCTTTGTTTCTTATATAAAAACGTCACCGGCATTTATTTAACTTCTAGGATTTTCTGAAAAGTACGATGGTGCCCAATCGTACTTTTCTATGAAAAGTTCAAAGGCCCATAACTCGGAAAAAATGAGCCAGTTTTTTTACGTCATGCTTTCTCTTGTTTGTTTTCGTTCATTTTTTGTTTGTTTTGAGTTATTGCATTAAACTAGATTTGTTTCATTAAAAAAAAATATCATGCTATTTTTTATCCCGATTTAATTAATAAATCACTGATATTGATTATTGAGGGTGCGAAGCACGTCTCGATGAACATTTCGCTACCGCTTACCTTAAGCTCTTTAGAAATCTTCTCACAAATATTTTAAATAAACTAAACATTTTTGCCCAAACAATAAAGTATAGACAAAAATCAAAGCTCTAGAAAAAAAAACAACAATAATCAACAATGATATTATTTTTCTTTATTCATACCACAACAACACTACGCTAATTAATTTTTGTTTAACGCGCGGGCACTCGCAAATTAGACCGTGTCACACACATTTTGTCCTATGAACCAAATTCACCTTTTCTGAGAGAGGGGAGAAAAAATAAAAATACACATCCATCGGCAATTTTCATGTACATTTCAGAATTTTTTTTTTATGTATAAAGCATGAAGCTTGTAGTGTCCGTCTGTCCGCCTGTGTGAAAGATTTTGGATCGATTTTTAGCCCTTTTTCCATGATCCAATCGAGCTGAATTTTTGCAGGCAGACTCGTGGAAATTAAAAATAGATTTTTATAGTTCTCAGATTTTCCTTTTTTTTGGATAAAATGGTTTTCGATTTTTTTGTAACGGTTTACGTTAAATTTTTTTAAAAATAAATTTTTATCAATTCTCAGATTTTCTTTAGTTTTTTTTTTAATGGTTATCGATTTTTTTTTTCAGTACGTTAAAAAAACGATTTTTTTTATTAATTTTATTATATTAAAATTAAAAATTGTTACATTAAAAATTTTAACGCTTTTAAAAAACTTTGGCCTTTAATTCTTGCGTTTATAAGCATTAGTCCGTATCGCGACAAATAGACCAACAGTATTCGCCAAGCATATACGTAATATCTTGTCCTTTGAAGCGCTTTTTAATATCTGCAATGTCCTGATGGAACTTTTCGCAATGCTCATCGCAACAAGCACCTAAATCTAATAATAATAATAATGATTGTGAAGGAAATGGATCTTTAGCGACATTAATATTCCCATTTCGCTATATGCCGAAATCATTTCAGCGACAATATTTTTATAATTGGCAGCTCTTTTGTTGCCAAGAAACTGCTCGATTACGGCCACTGTGCCTTTTCATGCACGTTGTTCGATAGCATTCAATTTTGATGAAAATTCATCACTTGCAACTATTTTTTTTATCTGCGAACCATTGAAAATACCTTAAATCATACATATCATTAAAAAAAATAAAGTTACTGAATGACTTCTTAAAAAAATACCCACATCAATCTCTGCCCCGCTCAATTTCGAAAAAATGTTGCGCACACTTACAAGCGCCTCGCCCTCACGATCCAGCTTTTTATCAAAATTTGATAGGAGACCGAGCATAATGTGTAGTGGTGGCAAAATGATTTGAGATGGCTGCACTTATGGTAGATTCTCCTTGTTTTCCACTGAAATTCAGTGTAATGCTGATCTCTTTGCGACATTCCCATGTACACGAAAATCACTGGTGGGTTGGAAATCCACGCTAAACACCCATGAGTATTTTCTAAATATGCTCTTGGTACTTTATCAGCTGTAATATTAATTCCATGCCTTCGTGTGTTTCTTTGAAGTTTGTGGCATATGCGATCGAGACAGATGGATGTTTGCTACCGATATGAAGCAGCATGACTTTAAAGCTGTTGACCGATGCATCGATGAAAAATTGCCACTCCTCTGAAATATGAATCAATATCATAACAATAAGCCAGGTTTTTTCCCGAACTTTGTGCAATTTAAAAAATTCGTCATATGGAATAGTGCTACCTCTATCACGAGTGTCTGTTATTTGAAAATCAGCCGCCACTAAATTCCACTACTTAAAGCGTGATGCAAAGAGTTCCGCTGTTCTGCTCGACAATTTACCGTCTCGTACAAAGTCATTGGAGTCGGTTTGCGTTACTAAATGCGGTCTCAGGTTCACTGGGTGTGGGTACAAATTCCGATACAACTGGGCTTTCGCATCTCGCTTTCGGAGCAAGAAATGTTGATAGCAGTGTTGATACTACTGTTGGTTCTCCATCGCTTATTTCGGGAACATCATTCAAAATCTCCCCTAAAGCCGCTATACGTTCTTCTGGTGAGTAAAGAATCGCTAGAACAACCGATTCTACATTAGCATAGCGAATTTTGTTGTGGTGAAAGTATTGGTACCCTTTAGTTTGAGTAAAACTTACGCAAAAGGAGTACAATTCATTTCAATGCTCAAATTGTTGGTAGAGCGTACTTTTTTGTTGACCTTCCATCAGTAAACTTGCAAAAAATTTTATAGCAATAGTCGCACACAACTTCCGGAGTATACTACAAGTAGGGAACATAAGCAGTCTTGAATAAGCCACAAATGTAACAAAAGTTATTTCGAGTCGGACACTGCATTTTGGAGTAGGATGGGTCGAAAAATAATTTTTTTTTTGGAACGCTTAAGTAGTTTAAAAATTTGGAGCTCCTTTAAGTTATGCTGAAAAAAGTGAAAAAATAAGTATTAAAAATAAAAAAAAAAATTCAATCCAGAAAATCTGAGGATTGATAAAAATCTATTTTTTTAATTTGACGTGATACAGACATATCCGCGAGTCTGCCTGCAAAAATTCAGTTCTATTATTTTGCCCGCTCACTCGAAAGACATTGACCGATCTTGCTGATTTTCAACAGCAAAATCTTCGAAAGTATGTCTAATCGATTGGCGTATTTACATTTTCAATAGCTCATCTAGTGCCTGGCAAAGGTGATTTCTACCTGCACACGAACTTAGAGAAGGACATCGCGCAGTCGACTTCGTTATGCATAAAAACTCATTATATATTTTTATACTTTATGGGGTCGAAAATGGATATAAAAATGGATAATAAAATGACAAACTTAGAAATACCCTCTTTCCACGTGTAGTGAAGGGCATAAAAAGAAAGTTTTTTATGGTGTAAAATTTAAATCTTAAATAAAAACAAAACAAAAAAAAAATTAGAATTTTGATTTTATTTTCCTTTTATTAAATTAAAAGAATTAAAACTAATAAAAATTAAAACATTTATTTTACGTGAATAAAAAGAAATGGCGATCATATTTTTGACGTGTGGTTTGAATTCAAAACAAAAATCTTTCTTATCATTATTATTATAATTGAAATAGTCATTATAAGCGTGATTTAAAATATTAGAAAACAAAACAAAAGTTAACATGCAAGCATGGCAGCAATACATTGAACGTGAAAATAATAAGGGACGTGAAAAGTATTATGATAATTGGAAATTAACCAAACAAAAAATAAGCAAAAATGTTGAAAATCTAAGCAACTCAGATGAGATGGCAAAAATGCGTTATTTTGTATTTAAAACAAAAAAAAATTTTTAATACATACATACATATGAGGTGTCCTGTTGAACCCGCCATTGTACAGATTCTTTGTAATCTGTTTTCCCTTGTTTATTCTGTCTTATTCAGATATGTAACATATAAAAAATATTGGTTAAGGAGAATTTCCTAGTTTAAAACAACCGGAATACAGCAAATTTTCCAGTCTTACTGGGATTAGGAGAACTGCTACATTAGGTAACAAACAGTTTGCAGAGAGCTTAGTATATATTAAAGGAGATATAAACTAAATTCTTATACAACTTTGAAAAATTGGAATAATTGTCGCAAGAATTAAAGAACGCTGCAACTGACGAGACATGAAGTGTTCACAAAAACTATACATTTTAGGAACAAGATCTTTTAAACGTATTTTTATTTTTTCTCGCTTTATATATTGGCTGTAGACATTTTCTCTCAGGTCTATTGTTCCCGTTGATTCTTCTTGTGAAACGGGGCACATTGCTTCCTAACGTCTCCTCGCTACCAGACGTTAGAATTCCTCTGCCAACGGTGAAAATGGCCATAAAGAACCACTACCTCAATTTGGCTCGCAAATTATGGGTAGAGGAAAGTTCCTGTTGTGTCTTCAGACAACTGTGGACTACACTGGACCTCAAACGGACCAGGCAGCTGCTCAGACTGAACAGAAAATCCATAAATATCACGGTCTCGGTACTTACTGGACACTGTCTAATCGGCAGGCATGCTGAAAGACTCGATCTGCCCTTTAATGATTTCTGTCGCAGCTGTGGCTCGGAGGATGAGAAAGAGACCGTACTGCACCTCCTGTGCCACTGCCCATCCCTGGCTCGAAGAAGACTACGAATTCTGGGCTCTCCTTTCTTTGGAACTCTAACGGAGCTATCATCTCACTCTATAGGGGACATAGCGATGTTCATCCATAAATCCTCATGGTTCTCGGCTGGGTAAGGGGAGTCGAGCCGCCTTCCTTGTGGTATCACAACGGGCCATTCGATTGTGCTCAAGTGAGCTTCGTCGCGAGAGGCTGCCACTCCTAACTAACTAAATAGGCTTACGACAACGAAAACATTGGATTTTTTAAAACGCAGACGGCGTAAAAGAATTTTTTTCTCTATACAAATATTGGGCCAATCGACGCAGTATTTTCTTCTGATAAAATGATGCAAAAAACCGTGTTTTCGATATTTTCTCAGTTAAAGCGTTCTTTGATTCTTGCGATGATATATTGTAGAGTTGTCATTCGAATAAAAATAATTCAAATATTCAAATATCTTTTTTCTTTCATTTTTTATAAACAAATAAAATATTTAAATTTGGATTAGCAAATTATTCCAATAACTTTAATAAATATTTAAAAATTTTATTTATTATTAATTGAAATACTTCTGTGAGCCTGTTTACACCAAAATACCGAATGAAATTTTATTTGCCAGAGGTTATACAACTATAAAGAACATGTTCGATTTTTTTTTTGCTTTCTGACTCGTAGTGTTAAGGAATGGAAGAAATCTATGCCTTAGTTCTATAACTTAAGTGAAAAAATTTTCACATAAAAATATCATGGTCATTCTGTTTTATTATGAGGAGTTAATTAGAGTTCATGTTTGACTCAAGCTCACTTGTGGAAAATAAGATGACTGCAATGTTTTTATGTGATAAATTTTTTACTTGAGTTGCATAAACGAGACACTATCTATAAACAGTTTTTGACATGTGCAACCAGTAAGAAAGTTAAAAAGTTGGCAGCAGTCGAGCCAAAATAATGCTTGGTTTTCAATATAACGATTTATATTTTTAAATTATTTATATATTAACTCAGCTTAAATACAATGCCGTCACACTATAAACAAAATTTATAAATGAATATTAAAGTTATCCGAATAATTTTTTTAATCTCTATTCGAATAAAAATTAAATTTTATTTGCTTTTTGGAATTTTTATGGCTTCAAAAAAAAAAAAAAAAAAAGAAATTTTGTATAGTTAAAAACTAGATCTCAAAAGGTGCTTTAATCTTTTATTTACGATGTAAAATTTTTAATGACTATTACGACCAATAAAAATTAACCCTCTAAGCAAATATATACAATTTGGAAATTTTTATCAGTGCAATAGCATTAGCTCGTACCCATTCCAAGAATTTTTCTTACCCCACTGGTCAATCTAAATGTATGCCACCTTTCACACCATTTTTATTCTACATTTCCTTTAAACGTTTTTATGTTATAATGATAACATGCTAACATAAATCAAGCTCCATTAATTACAAATATAAAATTCAGAAAAACAAAAATATGAAAAACTGCATGAAATTGTTTGAAAAATTGGTGGTTTATTTCATAAGCCATATTAAAATTAATCAACGACAAAATAAGGGTGTAAGTCCTAATGGCACATCGTTAGTAAAAAGTTAATCTGCCCAAAAAAATTAAATAATTAATCATTTCGTATCAAGTAAAATTATCACAGCACAGAAAGGGTTATTTTCAAAAGTAGGTCATCTCATATACAACCCTCTGCTGCCACATACAAAATATACAATAGAAAAAAAAAAAATTGAACCCAGAAAGACAAAATATAATCATGTGATTAATCCAGCGTTTGTAGAATAAGACAAAAAAAAATTAATGTATTTTATTGTTAGACAGCCAATTTATGTTTTTTCATTAAAGCGAAAGCGTGAATTTACACTTTAGTTAAAATAAGTTAAAATTTACAATTCGGTAGGGTTTGGTTTAAATTAGAGAAGCTATTTTATCAAAGAAACAAAATTAAAAAAAAGTCGAGTCTTTATCATCATCAGGATAGCAATAAATTTTTTTTGTTTAATTTTTTTAAAAAGCTTGCAGTCTGTTTTTATATTCCTGGAGCCTTTTTTAGCAGGCTAGTTTGTCCTGACAAAATTATATGAGTTACCACTTCTAAAGGTTCTTCTTTGCACACTCATAAATAACTACATTCTTGCAGGTGGGGAAAAAACTTTAAAACACTTTATCTATTCTCCAAGACGTTCAAGCTACTGGCCTACTTTCTGCAGTCCCTTGTCTAATACAACATAAAATATGTAAGCAAATGCAAATTAAGAAATGCGTAAGTAAAGTACAATACAAGGAAAATTTAGGAAAATTTAAGAAAATTTAATTTAATTTAATCAAGATTTAAAAATTGCCCAAATCACACAAAAAACCCCCACACTGGAATGCTGGCCATTTAGAAAGCAAAGTGGAAAATCACTTAAACCAAAAAAAAAAGGTTGTAAATCTTTTTTATCACTTAAATCGGAAAAAAAATATTAAAGGATAAAATAAGCAAAAAACTGGCATTTAAAAAGAAACAAAAAAAAATACGAAAAACAAATATTTGAAACATCGTAAAATAAAATATAAAAATAAATTTTTACATTTTGAAAATAAATTAAGTGGTAGAAAAAAACTGAAAAGCACAAAACATCAACAGTAAAAATTTAAAAATAGCAGGAACAAAAAAACCTAAATAATAAGAAGTTAAAAGTATTAAAATCAAAACGATTAAATAACCAACCAGAACAATGTGGGTAATTTGACTATCACCCTTGACCGAAATACCGATCAATGCGTGGAAGTTTCTATCAGTTCTTTTGAAGTTTCTATCAAAATAAATAATTTGGACAAAATGACCTTTTTTAAAATCAAAAATTTTAATACAAATCTAGCCTGATCTTTGAAAAAAATTTTAATAAGAAAGCATTTTAAAATGCTGCAACTATTCACAATCACAAGCCAAAAATTTGATTTCGTCTACAAGCAAAAAGAAATCATTCCACTTTAGCACCAAAAGCAAAAATATTTTGGTTCAAAATGTGCATGTATTTGTTTCAGCCTACAAGTAGGAAAAATGGATACAATTTGGAAAGCTCCTACTTAGCAACAAAAATTTAAAAACGCTGAGATTGACATTAGGAACAAAAAAATAAGAGGATGTTAATACCAGAAGATCTATAAAAAAAATCATTTAACAAGTAATAATTTTTGCAAACAAAAAAAATTCTAAAAGAGATTTCCGCTATCTTACTAAGAAGGTGAAAAATTTTAGCCACATGCATCAAATTACATTAACTATTGATACTCCCTTTTATGTCCAAATCCAAAATTTATACTTATCATAGCGGACTTAGCAATACAGTTCCCTGTTAATTTCAACCATCTGTCTAACAACTGTTTAAAAGTTTGACCATATACATCAAATTAAATGAACTGTTGCGGCACCCTTTTTATTTAAAATTTTCAATATTTATATTTTTTATTAAAACGGTTATAAAAATCGAAGTTCTGTCCAATTTTCAAGCATTTGGCTATAACGGTTCAAAAGAGTTCAAAATGCGGCTTAAGTATAACGTTTATCGCTACTTTTAATACAGCAATACAATAATATTGATGCAGTAATACAACGGATACAACTATACAAGCCAGTTGTTATTTCAACATATTGGTTTATTGGCAGTCATTTTGAAGGCCAGGTAAATATTTAAAATGAAATGTCATAGTGTAAATAGGCCGTAGTTATTGCAAATGACATTGCAGCAGAACGAGCACAAATAGGCACCAACTCATCAGTTAAGGCATTCAACCTTTAAATCTTTTCAACTTTATTTTATTAACTTTACACCTTCAAATAAAATTTTTGCAACAAAAAATAATATTTTTTTCATTTGAGTAGCAAATTTACTTTATTCCATTAATTATTTTTTATTTTAATTTTAAATGGACTTTAATCGTTAAAAAACAATGATGCAACAGTAATAAAAAATTAAATGTTCAAAAGTTTGTTTGTCAGTTCGCTTTACTGATAAAACTTTAAAAAAATATCTCATTTTTTAGCATTTTTAATATCATGTGATTGTTAAGAAATGACCAATTACTTATTTAGTAGGTCTTCATTTTTATATACGCATAGATAAAGTACACGCGTTGTTGCAAAGCAGTAACACTTAGTCCAGATTTAGTCTAGATACCATACCATTTTTATATGCTTCACCACAGATGGAGAAAGGGTAAATCTACGTTCGTCATTCCATTTTTAATTTCCACAGTATCCATTTCCGATCCCATGAAGTATATTTTTCTTATGCAAGGCGAATTCGATTGAGCAATATCCGTCTGTCCATCCGTCCATCTATGTTATTTGTTGAAAACAACTTTGCGAAGGCACTAGATAAAATGGGGAAACTTTAAATACGCCAATCGATCAGATATAGTTTGGAAGATTTGGATGTTGACAAAACCAAGATCGATCTATATATTTTGATTCTTGCATATCATTTGGAACACATTTATTTTAGTGATTGCGGCGATAGAAAATTAAAAAATAAGAAAAAAAAACAAATAAAGAAATTGGCATTCTTCCATATTTTCCGACATATGGGCCTGTGAACTTTTCCTAGAAAAGTACGACTGTACGATTGTCCATATGGGTATCATTTAAAAGCTTTTAATAAGAAGATCTTTCAGAAAATTCTAAAATTTTTAAAAAATGCTAAACCCATTTAGAAGTCGTTCAAATTTTTATGTAAGAACTTTTTTCTTATTTCTTAATTCTCTGTCAGCCCAATATTTGTTTTATTTTGTTCTCACTAAGTTAGATTTACATAGTCGATTTTTACCAAATTTCCCATATAATATTTCGGCGCTAGATTTTGAAAAAATCTGGTAATACCTTGTGATACATACATAAGAAAAATGAGAGTTTTATTAAAAAAAATAAGATTTATAAACAAATTATTAAGATTTTCATAAAATATTAATAAAACGACATACAAACAAAAGCAAAAACAAAAAAAAATAATTTTATGTAAATTGTAAAAATATGAAAAAAATATTTCTATTTTTTGTTAACATGCAAACTTGCATACAGTTTAAGCGAATTAGGATGTATTTTACTTAATTGTTTGGATCATTTTTAAAAAGAAAATTTATGTGTATGTATTTGTATTATGTTTTTAATATATTTCGGTTTTTGAATATTAAAAATATCTTGAATGCTTTTTGAGTATTTAATATTTAATAGATTGTACTTCTATGTAAGTTAAAACATTTGATTTTTTTGTCTTTTGGTTTCTTTAATTTTTTGAGAATTTTCAAACAATTTGAAAATGTAACAAATTTAAATTTCATGAAATTAAATTTCAAAACTGAAAAATGAAATATGAGTTATTGCTGTAAACACAACGTACAACTTCATTTAAAGTACCAAATGATGATATAAGAATAAATTGCATTCGGTTTCTTTTTTAGTCATCAATGTGGTGGCTCTACAAACGTTGGAGTCTAAATTTAATTCGCCTCTTTTTTTTAGGAAATTAAATATTAAAGTGAGAGATATTTAATGGTTAATCATTTACCTCTTTCTTGCTCCACTGTCTTTAGCTTGTATTGCAAAGTATGCCAATAAGTCTTCTTTGGGGTGGACTAGAAATATGTAACTTTTTAAGGCTTGTGGACATGAGAAACCCAAAGTCTACTGTTCTCAATTATTGCCAATGGCTAATGTGCTATACAATTTTACACATTTTACTGAATCTTAGAGCTACTGGAACATATTGATATTATAGATACACACTAACATAAGTTACTTGAAAATTATTTTTATTTCTATCTGTTCATCTTTAAAGTACAAAACATTTTTTATGTTTATATATAAAATTATCCCGTTTTTATTATTTTTTTTTCAACAATAGAAACACAAATTTAAATGGCATTTAAATTATTAAATAAACAATAAAAATAGCGCAGCTAAAAATAAAAACACATACAAAATAAAAATATATTTAAAAAAAGGAAAAATATACAAATTTAATGTTACATGCGCGTGCATGTAATGACACAATTATTGCACTTTTTAACACAATAATTGTCTGAAAGCAAAACAAGCTAAACAAACAAATTAATATCGTATTCGCAAATAAATAAATAAATAAAAAAAATATGTACGTGCATAAAAATATGGAAAACTTAATAAAGTAAAATTACAACAACAACAAATTATGTATTTTAAGCTACACGTGTTTGTTGTAAAAAACTTGAAAATATTTTATTTCCATTTTCATATTCTCGACATGGGGCATTTACGTTTGAATAATTCGCCGAATACGGATGTGAAATGCGATAAATTTCATCAAGGTCAATTAAGTTTCACGCAATTGTTGTTTGGTTGTTTGTATGTAATAGCCAGCTATCAACTGCATAAATATATATATTTTTTTTATTTAAGAAATAACACATCAGAAAAAATAAATACTTTTTATTTCACATTTTTTTGTTAAGAAGTAAGATTTAAGTAAGACGGCTCACTATTGAGTATTAAAAGTCAATTTTTGGCTTAAGTAAGAAATCCATGAAGAAATACTAATTTTAATTTATTTTTATTATAATCTCTACAAATTTTGAAACTAATTTTGGTGCACAGCGTGTAATATTTCCTTTTGAAAAATTGTTTTCAAAGAAAGCAATTAATTGTGTCAAAGCTAAACATTAAATACATTGCTCACCGAATTCGAACCGCATGACATTAATTTGTTTATTTCTTCTGTCGTATACATACGCATGCTTAGTGTTGTTTTAACAAAATCAGCTGCTATTATATAAAATAAACAAATTCAATATGATCGCAAATAGCGCTCACTGTTTTCATCTAGATTGCTGCTTCAGTAATCTTAAAACAAATATAAATTGGTTGTACGAAAATTACATTTTGCTGGCTACACTGACAAAATGTTTTAACTCTCGACATTCATCTCACCACTTGTACTTCACGAATTCCTAATTTCCAAAAGATAAGGAATTTGTGAAATTATAAAACAAAATTTCAAATAAGAACCATTTTACACCACGAAATTTTGAAGTAACTCCAATCAAAGAAACAAATACTGAGGTGACTGAGAATTAAAAAAAAAATTACATAATTATATCATCGGCTCTTAAAGGGTTAAGCATTTTTTTTAAATTTTTGTATTTTCTAAAAGACCTTTTCAAAAGCTTTTAAATGATCGAAAATTTCTATGAAAAGTTTAAAGGCCCATAACTCGAAAAATATGAACGAGCGCAAATTTTTTCACTTGAAATTTTTTTTTTTTCTAATTTTTATACCCTTTTTCCACTTTTTGTGGTCATTTCGATTGTAATTTCTACAATGACTTCTTAGGCATAGCGAGGTCGATTGAGAGATGTTTGTCTGTCCGACGATATTTTGATTTAAAAAAACGGGGCTCTTAGATTATTTTCTGTGGGTAATGATTTTTCTGTTAACTTGAAAATCAGGAAAAATCGATCTCTTTAAGGCCAACGTTCATTTACGTATTATTCGTCACGTACGGCCTGCAATACCCCCCCAAAAAATTGCCTCAAATTAGACGTTCAGAATGCGCTTCGACAAGAATATTTGCAATGTCCATATTAAAAATTAAAAAAAACAATTTTATAAATATTTTTAAGTAAAATTTAATTAAATTGTGTTATCAAATAGACATTGTAGACATTACAAAGGTAATGTCAAAATTAGTTGTACCCTTTTTCCACTTTTTATGGTGAAGGGTATAATAAATTTGTGGTGAGGGAAATCAAAGCAACTGCTCATGAGTAAGGCTATTATAACTGTGTATAGTGTGATCAAGTCCAATCCACATATTTTTTTCACTTTTTCATTTCGATTTATCAAAATTTAGAGGAAATTAATTTCGTCTTTTTTTAAAGTTTTAATTTCATAACTTAAATTATAAATTATTATTTAAAAAAAAATAATAATGCTAAACGTAAGATAAGAAAATATTTATTTATATTGAATAGAAAATTGAGCGTCAACTGCTCAAGGGAGTCACAGGTGAGTGAAAACAGAAAATCAGCCAAAGTTTGTTTGAGAAGAGAAGCCGTCATAATAGAAAATACAAAACAGACGTTGACGTTGATATTTGTAAATTATGTCAGCAACAGATAAAGACACAAAAATATCAAGTGTATGAACTTGAAATACAACGATAAAAACGATAACATACGGCTGCATTATGAAAAAGTATTTAGAACTTAAATAATAGTCACGTGCTTACGACAAATAAAAATTTTTATTTAATATTTTTTTATTTGGTTTTTATTGAGTTTTTTAAAAAAGTATATTTATTATAAGCGATAAATTATAAAAAGCAACTTTACCGTTTATTGCGATTGGCTGTATTTTAAATATCGTATAAAAGACAAACCTAGGAAGCCTGTAAGCAACATATACTTTGCTTTACTCATCAGTTACAATAAACTTTAATGAAGAATTTAGAAAATTTTTTAAATTATAGTTTTTAACAATGGGGTCCTCCTTTTTGTCTTTTTAGTTATTTTTTTAAAAGTGATTAATTATTTTTAAGATTTTTTTTTTTGTTTAAACGCAAATTCTTTTTTTAAGTAATAAGTTTTTTTTAAGAGAAGTAGCACTTCAGGCATTATTACCTATTTAGTTATTTTGGTAATCGTGCTACATTCTTTAGGAAGGGGGTAGATAAGAGATAAGACAGGTGGTGAAAGGAGAGAGTTAGTTATTTTACTTCGCCAGCGAATATGCTATATAAAATAAAGACGAAGGAGACTGCAAGTTATCATATTAATTCTAAATATGTACTTATAAACCATTAAACAGAAAAAACATTTTTTTATTTTTTGATTGCCGCAGGGGTTGAACCCTGGGACACCAGGTTTGTAGTGAACGTGCTTACCACTTCGACTACAGCAGCCTTAAATAAGAAGAATTATTATTTATTTAATGACAACTTAAAGTATTTCAAGCCAAGTTAGTCTAAACAAGATAAAGAACTCTATTAAAAAAAAAACACTCTTGATAGAGTCTTTAACGAAAAACAGAATACATTTTTATTTTCAGTTATGCTTAAGTTTGCTATTACACATGATTAGAAGTGTGATCTAATAGTGTGTCTAAAGCACTCGTTGTGAACCAGTTATAATATGAATATTGACTTTGTTAAGTTATAAATGTTTCAAAACTAAAATGCAAAAACTATAAAAATTTATTGTATTATAACACAAAAAAATAATCTATAATAAACTTAAGTTCGTGTATATTTTAATCTTCACATTTATTAGGAGACAAAAATTATCTAAAATTTCATTTTATGCTGGCAATTTAAGCTAAACCAATTTTCATTCTTAACGCAAGTTTACTGGCCAATGTAATTTTGAATTAAGTTTAAATATGTCTATTACAGTAACCCCATGTATGGATACATTGTGTATTTAACAAACTAATTTGCAGTATTTTTAAATTATACTCATAAATTAATTTTTTTTTCTTAACATACAAAAAAACTAAAATTTTAATTACTAAATTCGTAAAGTCAAACAACTTGTTAATTGAAGTTGGACATAATACACAAGTAGTAAAATTGTAAACACAAATTTATAAATATTCTGTTGGAAAGAAACTATTTTCATAGTTAACAAAAAATAAAAACAAATTTTTACCAAAACATTAATGAAATCAATTAAAACATTAATTAAAGTTAGAATTAAGCTCAAACAATAGTTTATTTAATATTTCTTGATGTAAGAAATTCTTTTGATTGATTGCTCAAGCAAATAGTATATGAAATTTAGCTTTCTATAGATAATAATTTACGTAAATTAATACTGCGTTCATAAATATCAGAGACATGAAAAAAACGTTAAAATAATTGTAAATAATCATTTAATCAAAAGACAATTTTCTTTACAATAATCGTTTTATATTTTTAAATAGAACTGCTTCATTTTTTTTCTTAATTAACATTTCCTAAGGCAATAAACTTCACACTCGTAAGTTATTTCCGGTTAAAAATTTTTTATTACAAATTTATTGACTCTCTGCTAAAATTACAAAATCAAATAAAATTTTATCAAATTAAAAGTGCTTTAAAAACCATGACAATTGGGTTTCTAATTTTTGCATGACGAAATAAAAATTCCTATGAAAATTCTAAATGAAAACTTTATCTTTCAAATAAAAACATGACAAGGCACATTATTATTATTAATATTGTTACGTTTCTTATCATTATGGAATTTCAGTCGACACAAGTCAATAAAAAGCTTTAAAAGTGGCGCCAAGAATTTGCTTTTTCTTCTAATAAAACGTCATTCGATGTGATCGATATAACAAAAAGTTTGAAGTGGATTAGTTTTTGACTGCATTTTTTAGATTTAATATTTGTTAGGGAAAGAAACGTTAGATAAGGAGAAGAGAATTTGTTTCAAAATATTTTTGCAAATTTTTGAAATGTAAATAAAATATGAAGAGAATGCAGGAAATGTTACATTTAATTCTGTTTTTATTTTTTGCTGTTTATTTTCCGTCTTAAGAGAGAGCATTGTAAGCAAAGTCTATGAATATTTTTAAAATTTTCAGCTAGAGGGAAAAACACAAGTAGTTTTTACGGCTAAAATTTATTTGATAAAGTATGTGCTATGGTATTAAGTTTAAAATATTGATCTTAGTTCCTTTAAAAAAATTCATAATACAATTTTCGAACTATTTAAAAGCTTAGATAGGGGTGCAGTCGAGTCTAAGTTCCAAATATAGATATTATTCCACTAAAGGCATAGAAATTTTTTTTTCGTTTAGAAGTCATATACATCTTAAACTTGAACATTTTTTTACGTGTTTTTTCAAAAGCTGGGAAGAAATATTTTTTCTACTGCTACAAAATCCTTTATTATCAATCTTATTCAATAATATTTTGCAGTTTTATAGTTAAAAAAAACTATCAAATATAACTAACACAAATCCTACAATTCCTATAAAATTTCTCTAAAATTTCCAAAAATGAGATTTTACACCTTTTTTGCTGCATTTACCATACTACGTGCTAAGGGAGAAATTAACAATTGAATGGTAAAAAGAGACATATTGGAGCATTTAAACCTGGTCATAGTCTTTTAAATACTACAATTTTTCAAAAGCCTTTGGGTTTAGAGTTATTATTATTTCTATTTTATGAATTAAAATATTCTTTTTTGGCTCAAGAAAGAAAAATTTGACACTAATGTAATGCCGCATTGTTTGGACCGCTACAACCTTCACCAGCGTTCTTTGCATCTGTCACCTTAAGTTGTGTATATTGTTAACATCATCTATTTAACCAACTAGTCAGTATCAATTTGGTTAGACGAAGTCTACAAACAACTCAAAGCATTTCTACGTTGTTCTCTCTCTAACTAGTTTTATACATTTGTTTTTGCTTCGTACCAACCTTCGGTATGATCACGAAATGCAATTTTTGTCTTTTATTTAATTTTTTTAAAGCAATATAATTTGGTTTTATTATTATCATTATTTATTTATTTATTTATTTTTTTTTTTGTAAATAATTTAAAAAGAATTGATGCAACATTTTAATTTAAAAAATACAAAACATCGACTTTTTTGAATTTTTAAATGAAGTTTCGTATAACTTTAAAACCAAAAGGAATTTTTTAACAAATTTTTTGCCAGACAACTACAAAATTTGTCTTCAGTCTAAAAACATAATTTTAAAATAATTGGAAGACCTTTTTTCACTTCTCAAGCGTATAAAATATTTTGTGGCTCCGACGACGCGCGAAACCACGATGCCATGCCTACCGACCAGGACTTTTAACCATTTTTCATATTTTTTTTTACAGGAACTTTAACTATTTACTCTGCGCTTTTACCAAATCACCAACAACTCATCTGCTCCGAATTTTTCTTTTTTCTTATCAAGATATCAGGCACCTTCAACTTGTGTTTTTATTTGCTCTCTTTTAAGGCAACCCATCCACTATGGTTACTACACAACAACTATTTTTCTTTCTACTCAAAACTCTGTTAGTTTGAACTCATGTTTTTTGTTTTACAAGCAATTAAACACTTTTATCAACGTTGCCAGTGTGGCTGCACAACGTGCGCATGCTAACTTTCGTTTATAGTCAAAGTAGATGACCTGGTTTTGAGTCATTTAAATTGACTTGTGTAACTCCAAGTCACCCTTGGTGCATCTAATTGCTTACTCCAAAATTTCGTATAAGTGATCTTTCCAAAAAAAGATCTTTGCCTAAACAGTTTAAATGTTTAAAAATCATTCCATTAACCTTCCCCCGGGGGGTACTTAAAGTCTTGCCAAGCTATTTCTAGGTTCAGACATAACACTTTCAAGGTATAGGGGAAACCATTCCCCTGGGTATTTTAATATCTGCCAAATAACTTTTTAAATTAAAATTTCATTACCAAAAAATTTTTTTATTAAATTTAAAAATTTATAATTTTAAAATTTGTTTTCAATTGGGATATCATAAAAGCAAATAACGAAATTTTAAAAATGTTTTATGTTTTAAAATAAAAGGGAATTCAGATCTGCACGTGTCAACTTGGGAAATCAATTAAGAAATTTAACGTTTTCCTGCGCCACCTCCCATGCTAGACCCCATGTTAGAACCCATTTCACTCTGGGCACCGCCTGAAGTACCAGCACCACCACTGGCACCGGCACCAGCACTCATGCCTGCACTTACACCAGCCTCAGCACCGCTACTAACATCTCCTTGACCGACACCTCCTTGAGCCAGACATGTCGAAAAAGACTGTAAAAAACAACACAAATTTAAAAATTCTTTTACATTTTTAAACACTTTTTCATCTTAAAAAAATAATATTTGCCAACAAACTCACCATCAACATAACAGCAACTGCTAGTAAAGTCATCAACGGGAATTTCATTTTGTAAACTTTTTCAAGTGCTTTTTAACTTCAAAGGCTTTAAAACAAACTGTTATATTTGACTATACAAATTGTAACTGACATCATTTTAGGAAGATTTTCAATTATTTATAGTTTGTTATGAAATTGGGAAAAAAAACTTTCCATTGCATGCTTCTTTTATCTTTGCAGTTTGATCTCGGAAAACTTATTTATTACAACGACAAGTTTTAAACAGTTGTTTGTTTTGTTTATTTAATTTTCATAATTAAAACTAATATAATAAATAATTACTGTTGTCTAAAATAAAGAGATTTTAATTTTCTAAAATTTGTTAATTTAATGATTTTTGGAACGAACTTACAGTGGCTTGCAAAAGTAAAATAACTATTAAATAACATTTAGTAAGTAAAAATTTATTTTTAATTCAAAAATTATAATAAAAGGAGATTCAATAAAATTCTAATTTTTATAGTCATATTGTGATATGACGGAAAACTTTTTACTTGATATGATTTCGCTAAATTCCATTTTGAACGATACTCGCTAAGTGCTTTTATGATCTTCTTAGCGCAAAATCTTATATATCTTCAATCAGAAGACAACAATCGGACCAAAATCATCACACACAGGAGCGAAGTCTAACAAACTTTCTGTTAAAAACTTTAAAAAGGATCATCGACACATCAAAATAAAAAAAGACACTTGTTGCTTAACATCACGTTTAGTTTCTTTCAGAGATAAGACTTGAGTCTAAGAAGTTAACGGTGGGCTATCACGCTTGAACTCGCAAAATTGTGACACAATCCATCAATTATTTATAGAGCAATCCCGTTAATATGTTTGCAGCTTGGATCACTTAAACAATCGAAAATTGTTAACCACAAAGAGACGTTCTAGCCCTTCTATTTTAGAACTAAACTCCGTACAAGCTCCCAATTATATTAGAGCCTTAAAACTGCAGCCTCCGCTGATTGAGTGGCAATAGCAGCATCTGTTAGCCATTTGGGGATGTTCTCGCAAAGCATTAAGGCGTATAGTCTCCATACATTCAGGCAGACACAATATTCCAAAGCAAAATATTGAGGTACTGTCAAAGATAGCAAACTCTCCTGGCACCAAACATGAAAGCCAGAGCATCGAAATTATTGACTTTAATTAATTTCTGTTTACGGCATGACACAAAAAACCTTACAAAATTTACTTGTTTAAGACATGTCATCATATTACTGAGCTGCAAAGTGCCGAAGGGCCATAGACAGGGCTGCAAACTCATTCGTTTTGAGAGAGTAATACTAAGAGTGGCATCATTCATTCAAACCCAATGAAGGTTTCACTTATTTATTTTATATTCTGTACTTGCTACCGGTAGATAAATGACAAAAAACTGCTAAAAAAAAGCACTCCGTGGGGACGTGCCAGCCAAGTCGATCTTGCGACGGACATCCTACAAATCATTGACTATGCCGCTCGCTGCTCTTTCTTTTTTTTAAGTTTTATGGGATCCTTTTGCGTTATCTCGATAGAGACAAATGTTGCTTGTTGGTACATCCTGTTATTTTTACGGATGATTAAAAAAAGTGGGGTTTGCGAATCGATTTATTATTACTCTGCATGCTGAGTCATTGCCGATAAGGACAGCAAGGCTGGGTGTATACAAAACGTCTTAACCTGCCCTGGTTAGATGTTGCAGATGACATTCTTAACAAATCTAATTTTTTGAAAAAGTTGACAGAGACTTATTTATGCCAGGATTAGTTCTACACAAAAGTTGGAGAGTTTATTTTGTAATATAAAAAGCAATTAACTGTACAAAGAAAGTTCTGCACTTTGCTAATGGATGGTCTTCATAAATTCAGCCAAAATTTATGAAAAAAAACATTTCGGAGGCGGAAGAGTCTTTAACGAGTTGGAGAACTTTTGGTGCTGACAATATACTTTATAAAGCATTTCCATTTACCAAAGCCAAATAAATAGCCCCCAGCGATAAAATCTGTAAATAATGCAAACATTGTTGCTCATAGCAGTCACGATAGTTAGTTCCATGTTAAACTATTATTTAAGCTTCCTTTAAAATCAGCGCTATAGTGCTTTTTAATGATTAAAAGTTGGATAATTAAAAAAAATAATTATTAACCGCAAGATTATTAAAATTATAATTATATATGGAGAATGTTTCAAAGACAATTAAGTTAACAAAATAGTGTAAATAATAATTACAGTGATGAAATCAAATCTTATTTGTAGCAATTTTTTAATTTTTATACACTTCACCACATATATACCCTTTATCTAAGTTTGTCATTCTGTTTGTCATTTCTACAGTATCTTTTTCCGACCTCATAAAGTATGTATATACTGAGTTCTTATTCATTGCAAAGTCGGTTGAAATCAACTTTGCCAAGGCATAAGATGAGCTAGAAAAGATTTAAGTAAAAGTAAAAGAAGGCATATATGTAGGTCCAAAAATAAGAGAACTCATCGCGAACGCAATCTTAAGAACGAAATAGAACGATGTGGAGGAAAAAGCTTGGACGGCTTTCGTGAATGTCTTTCACAGTTTTTTGGAAAACAGAAAAGCTGAAATCGACAATGAAATTATTGAAAAATTGCTTTCTGCTTACAAAGCTCTAAAATTTAATTTGTCTCTAAAAATGTTTTTTTTTTGGACTCGCATCTAGATTTTTTCCGGAAAATCTGTATCAAATGAATATGGTCGTTGTTTGCACACATATTCTTGCAATATTGAGTACCTGCGGTAAATTGAGAATAAGATTCTCGTTGGTAATCAAATTTCATGATTTATACTTTATTTTATTCTTAAAATTATTAGCTCTCCGAAAAATCTGTTTTTTTTCGTTTTTTTATTTATTGCATTTTCAAACTGAAAAAATAAAGGAATTTTGTAAAAAAAAGTTTTACCCTCTTAAATTTTTGAATAAATCCAAAACGATAAAATATAGAAAAAACTATGAAGAATTAGTTTCGATATAATTTTGTTTCCCATCTTTTGGTGTTTTATTTATTAAAACCCGATGAGTCGTTCTCGAGTTAGGCTGATATATGTCTGCGCATCTGACTAATTTTAAGGGAATATTTTGCCACGCCCATCTAGAAAAAATCCCTACGTGATGGAAAAAAACCGAAAACGGATTTGAGTTCAGCACATCAAAATCCATATAGTGCACATAGTTTTTTTTAGGAGAAGAGCGAAAAAGTAATTTTTTGCACAGCAGTGTATTTTACGAGTTATGGGCCTCTGAAATTTTCATAAAAAAATTCGATTGCCAGTATATTGGCCTATGTGTATCAATAAAAGCTTTTGAAGAGATCTTTCAGAAAATGTTTTTTAACGCATTGAGAGGCGGTGATAGTTTCATATGCAATTATACACAGTACCTAATTTTTTCTACTTTTTAATTCTCTGTCACCTTAATATTTGTTTTTTTTTTTAGCTGCTTCACTAAACTAAATTGTTACACATGGTGAAGGGTATATAAGATTCGACAAAGCCGAGTATGGCAATTTTACTTGTTATTTTTTATTTTTAAATTTTTCAGATTTTATATCGAACTATTTTATAATAACTTTAAATTATAGTCTTGTTACGATTATAGTCTTGTTTACTATATTTTTTCAAAACCAATTTACCAATTATGGGTCCAAGGGTACTCAAATACAGAATTTGATTATTTTTGTACATTGAAAAATAGTATAACATTTATCAAACTAAAATTTTGTAACATATTTAATATAAAGACCAAAATAAGTGTCATGTGTTTGTCTTTACATAAATAATTATTAAAATTTGAACTAAATCAAAATAAAATGATTTCTGTAAAGGGTACTGTTCCACTAATAAAAATACAAATACCCTATTTTAGGCTTATTTCAAGGATTTTTTACTTTGTAGTATTTTGAACATGATCTTCTCTAACACTTAATTTCTCGTATTATGTTTACAGATATTTCTTTTTATGAAATTTCGATTATCGGAGTTGCTAACGAAGAAGTAAAGTAACATAACTGAGGCATCTACAAAAACATATTTATTATAACTTTTTTCTGCATATTTAAATTATAGAAAGTAGATCTCGATTGTAATTTTTTGAATAAAAAGCTGATAGTAGTCCACCATGCCGGGTCATATTAAACCTGCACTGGAACTCCTTCAAAAACAAAAAAGAACAAAAAAAACATTTATATGACGGTAATATGTTTTTTTTAGTAAACGCGCTAAGAAGAAAACAGCGGAAAGTTGGCAACCTACAGTCGTCTTGTTGTCGTCAAAAAAATCGTTCTCATATAAATGTGTAAATTTTTTTATACCCTTCACCGCAAAAAGCGGAAAAAGGGTAGAACCATTTTGTCATTCTGTTTGTAATTTTTAAAATATCCATTTCCTACCCCAAAAAGTAAATATATTCTGACTTCTTACGCATAGCAAAGTCGATTGAGAGATGTCCGTCCGTGTTGGCGCTGAACGAAGTTTGCATAGGCAATACATACGCCAACCGATCAGACATAGTGTCAAAAGAGGTGCTATTGGAAATCAGCTAGATCGATCCTTGTCCTTCGACGCAGCGGGCAAAACACCACTATATCATTTGGAACAATAAAGTAATTCCAATAAACAAAAAACAAATATATGGAGAATTAAAAAATAAAAAAAAACATCAAGTGAAAAAAAATTGGCGCTCGCCCATACTTCCCGAGTTACGGGTCTCTGAAATTTTAAAATTTTTTAAAATGCTTAACCCATTAAGGGACGATGGCATTTTCGTGTAATTTTTTTTTTTATTTTTAAATTTTCAATTCTCTATCTTTCCAAAATTTTTTTTGAATAGAGTTACTTAAATAAACTAGATTTAGATAAATGGTGAAGAGTATATAAGATTTGACATAGCCTAACTTGTTTTTAACTATCAGTTATCACGACTTTGTATAATTTTTTTAAAATTCAAATCCTTAAACAGTGTTTAAAAGTTTTAATCTATAAAAATAAAATGTGCTAACAACTGTTTTAGTACCATTATATCGATAAAATTGGGTGACTTCACATTTGTATCTCTAGTTTCTCTCCAAAATGACATTTTCTTATAAAAAAAATTTTATTCAAATCCATCCAGCAGTTTTTGCGTGATACAAACACAGAAAGACAGAGAAAGATTCCAAAAATAGGTTTTTTGTATTCCTCGTCGATTGCTTTCTACATCATCATCAAAATTTTCATTTTTTATACGTGTAGATGAATTGAAGTCAGTTGTCTGCTGTCTTTTAAGTATTTAAGCATTTCAAAAAGAAATTATCAATTAAAAAAAAAATTTATTTCTAGAAAAAACAGTAATTATAGAAAATAGAGCCAAAAAAAATCGGTTAAAATATATTTATGTGTTTTGCGCCATACAAAAAACAAACCATCGCAATTAGGGAAGAAGTTGGAAAAAGAAAAAAAGTTTGAGAAATAAAAATAAATCAAAAATACCACGTATTAAGCTTAAAATAACTATCAAAGAAAGATAATGAAACTAGTTTTAGAAATTTTTTCCTAGAAATAGATTTACCATCCACAAAAAGTAAAGGAAAATACTATTAAAATTATAACATACATACAGACTTATATTACAGACATCATCTTAAAAAAGAAAAAATATTAATTGTCAAAAACAATCTTCTAAAGATACAAAAAATGTATTAAAAGACAAACTAATTTTAGAAGAAAATGTAATAAAACAAAAAAAACCTACATAAGCATTTAGGTCAGAACGTTAATCAATCTATATACGAGGGCTGCTATATATATTTCTGGCCTGGCAACACTGAGTGCTGCCAAGTGCAATCTGACATTTCCATTGGAAAGTTTGTCGTTTTTAAGCATAATCGTACTCAAAACGTTTTGACATACGACCATTATTTGTGTTGTTTACAGTGACTTGAAAAAATTAATATAGAAAAAAATAGAATTAACTCGTGAACATTTTCGTGCCATCATTTTTCACAACTTTCGACGTGGATTATCACGACAAGAGTGCATTGATGAACTTAAATCTTTGTATGGCGATGAAGCACTATCCTATAGCACTGTGAAAAATTGGTATAATGAATATAATCGTGGCCGAAGCTCGCTCAAAGGCGAATTCCGTGAAGGTCGTCCAAAAACGGCTGTTGTGCCAGAGAACATTGATGCCGTGCATGAACTCATAATGCAAGATCGACATGCGACATACTGCGAGATATAGACATCCTTGGACATTTCTTCCACCAGCATACATTCGATACTGCATGAACACCTGGTCGTAAAAAAAGTTTGTTCTCATTGGATCCCGCACAATTTGAAAGTCGCTCAAAAAAAGGCTCGTGTCGATTGGTGCAAAGAAATGTTGCAAAAATACGATTGCGGTGCTTCAAAAGACGTTTATAAGATCGTCACAGGTGACGAATCATGGATCTATGCGTATGAGCCCGAAACGAAACAACAATCGACCGTGTGGGTCTTCAAAGACGAGCAAAATCCAACGAAAGTTGTTCATGGAAGAAGCACTTCGAAGCAAATGGTCGCCTGTTTCTTCGGCAAAACTGGTCATATGGCGACTGTTCCGCTTGAGCAACGTAGGACGGTCACTTCTGAGTGGTACACTACAATTTGTTTGCCTGAAGTCATCGGAGAAATTCTAAAAACCAACAAGAGAAGACGAATCATTGTTCACTATGACAATGCGAGCTCTCACACATCGGCTCAAACCAGAACGTTTTTGACCAGCCAAAACGTCGAGTTAATGGATCATCCGCCGTACAGCCCTGACTTGGCACCTAATGACTTCTTCTTGTTTCCGCACATCAAGAAAAAAATGCGTGGTCAACGATTTTCGTCGCCAGAAGAAGCTGTTGAAGTGTTCAAAAACAATGTTTTAGAGGTGTCTCAATCTGAGTGGAAAAAGTGCTCGACAACTGGTTTGAGCGCATGCAAAAGTTTATAATCATGCTGGAGAATACTTTGAAAAAAAATAAAACCATTTCTGATTATAAATATTCGCATTTTCATTATTAGGCCAGAAATATATAGAGCAGCCCTCGTAATAAAGAACAACTACGGAAAATTTCATTTCATTTGAAGCTTTGGTGGTGGGTGCTTTTAAAGTTTAGCAATCTCATGATGGCCGTAGTAAAGTAACTAAGAATATAAAAATAAATATTTCCTCGGATACACATGATTCTTGCATTACGCATCATGGGAAATAGTTATTTCTGCATGATTTGGATGACATGTACACACAAACATACATATGTATGTACATTTGTATTTATGTTTCTTGTAACAAAAATAGTTGAGTACTAACTTTACCAAAATCCTTAATTTCCTATCTTAGGTCATGTTAATGTCATCACCAGATATCCATAGTTCTTTGTTTTCTGTACACTACTGGCAACATTTTCACCTTCCCAGCACTTCCGTCCTAAAAATAAAGTTTTCATTTCGGCCAATTTTATGCAAAAATATAAAATTCTATTTACATTTGTAGAAAATTTGTGTTGAAATAAAAATTAAAAGTTTTTGCAATCTATGCACTGACGCCATCGTCATTCAAGTGTTAGAGAATAATTTTTAAAAATTTTGTATTTTTTTAAGGCTTTTGACTAGACGCCTCATATGTAAATTAAAATTACACAACCAATTTTTTTATTTTGTTTTTAAAACAAAAGTCAAAATAAACATGAAATTCAGAAGTCTTTTTTTTTTTTTGTTATTGTTGATGACTTAATTATCATTTGCAGTGCAGTCTAAAGAGGTGCAAGAAGAAAAACACGTGTGACATAATTCTTGTGCAAGTGAAACAGTGAAATCAATGTTTTTTATTTTCCGTTTTTCAAGCAAAGTACTCGATCTATTTTCGCTGACGTCTGTTTGTTTTTTGCACTCGTTTAGCTTTTCTTTTTGTTGTTTCTAGTTGTTTGGGTCTGGTGTCACTTGTAGCGTTCATTCACACGTCTGCTTTGTATCCTTCACGTGTTTAAGTATTTAATTGGCATATTGAGTTTATTAAGGAGTTTGTGCCATTAACAACAACAACAAAAGTTTCTGCATGTTTTGTTCTTCCACTTTTTGTGGTGAAGGGTATAACTAATTTTGTCATTCTGTTTGTAATTTTTACAATATCCATTTCCGACCACATAAAGTATATATTTTGACTTCTTATGCATAGCGAAGTCGATTGGGCGATGTCCGTCCGTGTTAGTGTTAAAATCAAGTTTGCCCAAGCAATAAGTCAGCTAGAAAAATTTTAAATACGCCAGCCGATCAGACGTAGTGTCAAAAAAAGTGCTTTCAACACTAGGTCCATGTCCTTTGGCGCAGCGGGCAAAACCCTACGCCTACCTCTATTTTTTCTTTATCATTTGGAACAATGAAGTAACTCCAAGCAAAAAAAAAAACCAAATATATGGGGCGATAGAGAATTAAAAAATAAGAAAAAATCATCCAGTGAATAAATTGACGCTCGCCCATATTTTTCGAGTTACAGGCCTCTAAAATTTTCGAATTTTTTAAATATCAATACGGGTATCATTTTTAAGCTTTAAAAAAGATCTTTAAGGAAATACTAAAATTTTGTAAAATGATTAACCCATTAAGAGCCGATGGCATTTATATGTAATTTTTTTTTTAATTCTCTGTCACTTCAATATTCTGTTTTTTCATTGAATGAATGCTATTTTTATATAAGATAATTCGGTTTTGCGCCGAAAGTCCTAAGTCAAAAAGGAAACCAATTTTTCATGCCGTTGAATGCAGTGATGGGAACTGTAGCGAAGTTGTTCGTTACTCACCCAAACTAATTTAGGCAGGCGAACCAAAGTCTAGTCTGGCCTAGAGCTTTAGGCCAGGCGAAGCTTAACTTTTCTTCAGTATTTTACGAGCAGTTTTATTTGGAGAAATAACAAAAAAATTTGTTGGCTCTGGAATTCTTCTGTGATTTTCTAAGCTCGCAACAAACACTTACCTCTGAAGGTCAGAAGGGCAGTCAATTTTAACCGCATGGCTTTCTGTCCAACTAGAACATGCAGATCCGTAAAAGAAAACAAGAACACATGCACGCTCACACTCTTATAAACCTTAAAAATTTATTCCATAAGCGTGGGCTTGTATTTTCATTTGAGCGAAAACGTAAACAAATAACAATTTTTGGGGATACTCAGAATTTCTCATTGTCCAAAGTCAATGCAAAGTCATTAGCGTAATAAGATAAAAATATTCCATAAAAGTGAAAAAACGTCTACCTAGCTCTCCCCTGAGAAGCCAATTTTCAGAGCATAAACAACAATAATAAATCGCTTTTAAGAAAATCGTAAAAAAAAATAATTTGATTTTTAGCAGGAAATTCTAAAAGTAAAATAAAAGTTTGCGAGCAATTAATATTGTTGGATTATTGCGCATATTTATTTTGATATGGAATAAATATAAACTAAGTCACAAGTTAAAAAAAAAAATAAATAAATAAATAAGAAAAATAAATTAAATTTTTAGAAAGACAGCAAAATAATAAATCTCGCAATCATGTGTTTAAAATATTTAATCGAACTGACAAGTAGAGTGTTAACGAATTTGTCATTATTTTAAAATGTCTCAAATGCATTTACACAGTGAAAGGCAGTCATCATAGCGATCGAGCGATCGGTGAACATGAGTGTAAGTAAATAAAGACTGCTTAGTTTTACTTTTTTTTATGATTTTTATTTTTAATTTTAAAATGGATTTGTGATTTTTTTTTTTGTGTGAATATTTTTAGATGCAAATGCGACGCGTCGTGTACAAGAATAAAAAAATAGCAAAAATTAAAGTATTTAGCATTTTATTTCAACACTTTGCAAAAATTTTGTTGCATTTTTATTGTTGTTGTTTTGTTGTTTTTACGGTATTAAAAAAAGATTTTATTTATTTTTTTACTTATAAATTAATTTTTGTTTATTTATTCAAATTCATTTCTTTTTGTATGGCATTAATTGTTGTTGTTGCTTTTCTGTTTTTGCTTTTGTAAATTACACAAGTTAATCGTCGTTTTATTGTCTAGACATTTTATTCTCATGAATAAATGACTTGAATTTATGCAATCCAATATTTTTGCATTTCTGGTTAATGATGTTTTTAACAATAAACAAATTAACACGCGTAATCAACAAATCGTATTTAAAAAAAAAAAACTATTTTAATATACATAAATAATTAAATTTGTCTGTCAGATCAGAAAAATAAATATGTTGGTGTTAAATAACAAATTAAAAAAAAATGTTGAGTAACTTAATGAAAACAATTAAATCCACTCATGCGATTGAACAGGTCAGCATTTTGCGCAGACTGTTTCAAATACGAGGGATATTTAACAAAAATATTGCAGCAGTTTTTTATTTTATATTTTTTTGTATTGAGAGTTTTTTAGATAATAAAAATGTATCGAATAAATTCGTTAACAAAGATGGTTGCGTCCATAATATAAAATTTCTTTCTTGATAACAAGCACCTGAGTACTTTGATGGCCACTTTAAATAAAGAACACTGTACCATTTTATACACAAAGAAATATCTGATTCCATTTTTTAATTAATTTTTCATAATTTTAGCTGAATTTATAGTTACAAATTTAATTACATTTTATACTCAAGTTGTCTTTTAATTTAATTATAACGAGATTGTTTCTAAAAATAAGAAAAAGTAAATATTAAAATAAAAGAGAGTAACAAATAATTAGACATCACAGATGGGCACTTATCAGTTAAATTGCTGTAAATATAAATTATCAGTGATACTGCAATTTATTTTTCATTAACAGTTAATTTTCTGATTACTTTCTATTTGCTAGTAGAAAACTATCCGTTTACAAACGTAATAAAGATGTCACTTATAACACCTTATTATTTCCAAGTTAGAAAAAAAAGGTCATATTAATACACTTTATACCTGTTAAAACGTATAAAAATAAATGATTATTATAAAAAAATTTTTCTTTTTTTAATAATAAACTTTCTCTGTTATCTTGTCATACCCACACTTGATTGAATACCTCTGGATTTTTTTTAATCGAGCTTAAAAATTGATTCTAAAATCTTATATTCAATTATATGGTAGAAGTTCATAATATTTTGAAAAGGAAAAATCTTGCAAATTTGAAAATTGTTAATGGGATTTTGGATCATTTTATCTCATTGTATATTTTTAAATAAAAGTGTGTTCTAAGTACTTTACTATTTTTTTTTTTAATAAAACCTGTTTTCTCTATTAACATGTAAACCTTTATTTTATTTTTTGGTTTTTTATGTGATAATTCTTTTTATTGAAATAATTTAAATTTTATTGCATCCTGGAAAAATTTATTTCTTTCATTTTAATTATACTTTTATATGTAAATTCATTGTAGTTATCAAACAGTTAAAAAACACAAAATTTTGCCATCCGTCTTCAAAACAAAAAAATTATACATTAATTATGTTATATTTAAGAAAGATTGAGGCTGGATTTCTTCAATTTCGTAAAATAAAATAAGAACGCAGATAATTTTTTTTTAACCGTTTAATTTTTACATTCGAATTGTATATTTGTTGCTATAGGAGACTTAGCAGTACAAGTTCCCTGTTTGTTTCAGGTGTTAAAAGTTTGGCCACTTTTATTAAATTACATCAACTGTAGGGATACCCTTTCATTTCGAAATCCAAATTTTATACTTACTCTTTATTATATCGGTTATTTATAAATTTCATCTCTCTGTCTACAACTGTTCGAAAGTATGGACATATTTATCAAATTAAATAAATTTTTGGAAAACCCTTTAAGTTATAATTTGCAATATTTATACTTGTGATTATAAGGGTCATGATAATCCACATTCTATCCAATGTTCCAGCGTTTGTCTAAAACAGTTCAAAAGATAGGCTCATATAGAAAAATTGACCACACCCTTTAATTTTAAGATTTATTTTTTTATTACTTTGTGCTATTGGGAGTTAGAATAATATGCAATTATTTTAAATTTTAAAGTGGCGTCTTTTACGGGACACTCTTAACTTTTTAAAATTATGAACAGTTTTTAAAACGGGAACAATCTTTTAAGTAAAGAAAAAAATTCCAAATTCTGTTTATAAATGACTAAATTCTGCGGGCACAAAAATAAAAAAGCAACATGCAGGCGAATTGATAAACTTCCTTTTTTTTTTGTCGGATAAAAAAAGCAATCGCATGCATTTATCTCAAATCGATTCGCCTTATTAAGGAATTTTCCGTTTTGTTGGTGAAACTACGTAGCGTTTTTTTTTTTTATTCCATCAGACGTTTAATTTTTTTATTTGTGATCGACATCGTTTATTTCATTTTACTTTCGCAAATCATCAACATCATAAATAAACTACCACTTTTTTCAGATCAACATACATTGAACATCAGTCATTATTTCAGTTAATAAAACAAAAAATTGCCACACATTGCCACCAATCCACAACAGACTCCGCTGTATCCATTACACGAAAAAAAAAATAAAATAAAAAATCACCGTTTGGTGCGGTTTACACGCTAGTCCACCGTAACTTTTTGTTTGAATTTGAAGTTGGAAAATATGAATGATCTGTGAGCGAGCTGTGGTCTCATTACAGTGGATGTACGTGACACAAAGCAACCGCGACCGCAACCTTCGATTAGTTAAAATTAAAATTTGAAAACAAATTGACTTTGCGAAGTGCACACAGGGAACGAAGCCGATATCAAAATAAAACAGGCGGAGGTTAGGTAAAGATATTCGGCGGCGACAAGTTTTCGGCGGCGGCGGTTCAATTAATATCAGTTCAGCGGCGGCTCAAAGTCTACTAAGCCGGATACTGTTGACAAAACAATTCGAAATATTTTTATTTATTTAATTTATTTAGACAATTTTTTCTTTTAAGTATCATCATAGTAATAAATATTTTTGATTTTTACAATAAAAATAGTAACAAGAAAATATTTGCACTTCGCTTTAATTGTATTCACTATATTTTCCTAAAATCGTATGCTCTTGTTTTTTTTTTTGCACATTATTTTTTTCTTTGGCAGGAATAATTCTTATTTTATGATTTTTAGTTTTTAGGTAGAAATAATTGTCTTTAATAGATTTGTTATTGTTAGAAATAACTGTTCGTATTTTTACTCTTTTGGCAGAAATAATTGTTAAAATATATCAGGGGAATATTAAACTAACTTAATTTTTAAGAAACATCAATGTTTATCCCGATTAATAATTAATTTGAAATAATTTCGCACAAACAAAGCATTAAACAAATAACAATATATTTTTCAGTCGAAAAAAAATTTAAAAGCAGAAAAAAATTACCTCTGTCAAAACATAAAAAACTTTAAAAACAGTTATTTCTGAGAATAAAAAATAAAGTAACTCGTTATATGAGGGGCTAAAACGACACAATTCTTCGGCTCACTGACTTAAGTATACATCGGCGGCGGCTATTAGTCGGCTATAAGCCGATCGGCTTCGTTCCCTGAGTGGCCATGTCAATTGTACAGCTTGCGATTAATTTCTGCAGGGCAAACTCAGAAATAAGAATCAGACAACGGAGATGTTTTGAAGTTTTTAAATCTTTTAAAAATTTTTGCTCTTTTATAATGAGCTTATGAATATTTTAGACCCTTTTGAGTACTTAATGCAGAAACATTTCAAAATCCCCTAATTCTAAGAATACTTTTCGTTTTGAAATTATTTTTTAACATTTTAGATTGTTGGGGATTTTTTTTATCAACGGAAATTACACATTTAGTGGCAGAGTGAATGACTGTGTAATTTACAAAAAATTATTAAATTTTTTTAAAAGCTTTGTCTCTTTAATTTTAAATGCTAAATTTTTATTTCGTTGAATGCAAAATTCAATTTAAATTTTAACTTATCTTAAAATGTTAGGACTGCTGCAATCATGAATCACGTGGAAGAAGTCAATGTCATAATTGCTCCACTTGTTTTTTCCTTTTTTGCTTGTTATTTGCGGTGCTGTTTATTTGTTGTTATTTTACGCCTTTTTTATCGAAATCATTTCAACTGTAGACGGGGACTTACATTAAACTACATTGTTCTTATCACTCTTGGCAAATGAACAAAAAAAAAAAGTAAATAAATAAATAATTGCATTTCAACAAAATTAAATTTTTAAATGAAAATTCTTAGAATTTTGTTAACTTTTCTTTGGCGTCATAATCATATTTTATTTTGTTTTATTTCTAATTTTAGTTTTACAAGCAGTTAATTTTAAAAACAGTCAACAAAATCATTGTTTGGTTACGATAAACATTTGTCAGAATGATAAATTGCAAAAAAAACCAACTTTATTTGTTTTTATTTGTTGAAAAACGTTGCACATTGGAATACTTAGCTACAACAAAACTGAAAATAAATTCCTAGTTTTTAAACGGGTGTCATAAATTCGTTGAGAAGATGTTATTCAGTGTTCATTTGAATTTAGATTTTTTTTTCTAAAGGCGTAGGCCCTGCAGTGCTTTAAAATAAAATAATAAGATTTTTTAACGTTTAATATAAGTTTTTATTGGGTTTAGATATTGAGGGAGAGCAGAGATCTCATAATCATTCCTTCCGGTCCCTTCATTCTTTCTTTTGTCGGTTATTGGCGTCAAAATTAAGTGATTTGGACCATCGATGTAAGCACAGATATTCCTCTGCAGATCCATCCATATCCCAGTCCAAAATTCCCTGAGACAAAGTGTTTTAAAGAGCTGTAGACAGTCAATGCGCCATATGATTATTTATTTTGTATAAAAAAAAATCTTAAAAAAAATTTTTTTTTTTTTGCTTCAAATCTAAATGCAAATTTATGAGAAAGTTAACATCACTAAAACTGAAAAAAAAAAAAATCTTAATTAATATTCAGACATTCATTAATGTAAAAAATCTTTGTATGCAATAAATAATTTGCTTTAAAATATTTAATTTTATTTCGCACTAATTTTTCTTTTTCTTCATCTTATTTTTTTTTCACACACGACCTTAAAACTTAACATCTTTTAAATTTAATTTTTTTTTTGTTTTTGTTATATTTCATATAAAAATTAATGAAAAAACAAAGATAAATACGCAAAAAACAAGTAATAAATCTTTATATCTGAATTTAATTAAGTACGGTAGATATTTTAGGTATTAATTTTTTCAAAATTATTTATTTATTTTTAAACAAACATTTGAAGTGTTCGAAATTTATAGCAAGATTTTTCTTTTTATGATTTTTAATTTACAATTTTACATTTTATTAAAAAATTCAAAATCTTTGAGAGATATAAAACAAAAGCTCGTCCATATTAAAATAAGTTTAATAATTCATTGCAGTTTGATAAAAAAAATTCACATTTTTATTGCAAACTAAAAATATATTTTACAAAAACAAAATAATAATAAATTTTTATACATACCGCACTGGTATCTCTAAAGAGAGTCAACTCAAAAAAAATCAAAAATCTTACATCATTTTCTCTACTCTTTCGTTATACCCTTTTCTTGATATAAATCCGCCAAGTGTGAGTTTGAGTCACATACAAAGGGTTTCGTACGTTGTATGTCACACTTTAATTTTTAATTTTATTTTTTTTTTTTAAATTTCACAGCAGAATAGTCAACATATTTCAGGTAAATTTTAAATAAAACCTCTTAAAAATTACGTTTCTATTAGGACTTAACAATGCACACCCTGTGTAAATTTATAGTCTCAGCTTTTAAAGTTAAAAAATAAGGCTGTACATGTGAAAATCACATTGCTATCAGGATACCTACCCTTCATTTTATATAATTTCTTGTACTTATTTTTATAGCGGACATATTTACACATAATCTAAATGTCAGCTCATAAAATCACATCAATATTGGGACATCATTTCATTAAAACTTTATTTTTTCCTCTTGTATCTACTTTTAATTATTGTACTGATGCTGTGCAAATTTAACCTGTCTACTTAATGTGTCTCAAAATCATTTCGTTTTTGGAACACCCTTCAGTTTTTAAGATTTGTTGCAGTAAGGGAATTTTTTTGTGAAAATTTCAAGGGTCTGCCTGTTACGGTTGTAGTCACTATTATTGTGCTTCACATTTATAAGTATCCGAATTTGTTTTATTGTACAAAACTTGCTCTTAAAAGATTAAAGGCTTACGCAATGAAAGCTACCTACAGGAAAATTTTAAAACAAACTTGTCTTCCGCATCCCATCTTAATTTCCATTTTAATTTCAGCGTCTTCAAATTTTCTGGTCGTCTTGTGTTTGGTGTTACTATTAATGAGGCTCAAGGTCAATTTTTAGAAGTTTGTGGTGTGAATTTAGGACAGCTATTTGTAGCCTACAGTGTTTATTTACACTGAAAATGGGAAAACCGAAAAATTTGAAATTGGATTTTTAAATTTTTATTTTGCACTTCAAAGATCAAAGGTATCGCTGGTTTCACATTAAAGTTGAAAGCAAACTGTTGAACAATTTAAAAAATTAAATCACATCCCCTTCAAAGGTGTTTTATATAAAAATATAATATCACACAATCTAGTGACCAACTTACCAACTTCTTGCAAGCACTGATATTAGGTTCACAAGTGTTTTAAAAATAAATCTTTTTAATTTAGAAATATACTCGTTTAAATTGATGAACACTGGAACATTTCGTTGATGGCTGCGTTGTTGTTAACTTCAGCCGTTAGTTAGTATTTGGTGAAAATGTAACTTGCATCTGCTTATAGTGATGCTCGGAAACTCACTTCTTATAAGTCGTGGATCTGCTGAGTGTGCCGGCTCAATAACTCTGGAAGAACAATATTTTTTAAAATTACCCCAAATTCCATGGCGTTAAAACATACTTCAAGGCTGTATAATCGGGAGGGACTAAGATGTGACTGACTACTTGTCGACCTTAAGTTTAAAACTCTTCGCAGGTCAACATTTTTACTTTATTACTTTTGTGACGTAGATAAAAAAAATAGTGTTACGAAAACAGGTTAGTGAAGGCGCTCTAAAAGGAGATGGATAATGACACCTTGCAAGAGGTGAAAAAATTATTTTTATTTGCAAAACTCAAGAAAAATGATAAAGAAATGATAGGAGCTGCCCAATTGGTTAAAGAAAGGTTAATTCTTTAAGCAGAGGTTGTCAAGACGTGAGCTCACATTCAGACCTAGACAAGTATTTGGGTAGAAAGCAGAATCAAAAGGGGAAAAACTGTAAGGACATCGGTACTACTTAGCAAACGAAGAAAGCGGCCAATTTACAACCGGATTTAAAAAAAAAGACGTCAATCAAGCAGCAACAGTTATTACTAGCAAAATGATAGAAGTTGTTTTTCAGTGTTGATCAGGTCGAAAGGGGTAATTTACATTGGTATTTTTGCTAATAGATCTTTTCGAAGAATGCGACTATTTTTCATAGAACTTGTTAATAGAAATTTTTTCTCTCACACGGAAAATGCCAAATCCTAAAATCTTTTGGCATTAAATACTGAATCTCTGGCGTCATAAAAATAAATCCTATATTTTATTAAGATTCGAAATTTCTTCAATTATAACGTCTAATAAAAAAATTAATAAAACAACTAGCAGTGCCCATGACTTCGCCCGCGTATCATTTCTAATTTTCTTAAAATTAAAATTTAGAAAATTTCATTCTCAACACATTTGTTGTAGAGTTCCATAAGCAGTGTTAAAAATTTTCCATCTACAAAAATAAAACGTACTGACAAATAGTCTGTTACCATTATACTGGTAACATTGGGTGCTTTCACAATTGTATCTGTAGTTTCTAAACAAAATGACATATTTTTATAAAAAAAAACGTATTCTATATTTCAGCCAAGGTTCTAAAGAACCTTCTTACAAAATGTTATTAAAATCCATCTAGTAGTTTTTGCGTGATGCGAACACAGACAAACAGAGAAACAAAAATTCCAAAAATATGTGTCTTGTATTTCAGGTCGATTACTGTGTACAGCAAAACAAACAAAATTTAGTTGTACAGAGGTAGCCATAGTCATAATTGACGTTATTAGTGTTAAGACTAAAGTTAATTTAAGTTAAGTTGATTTTATTGAGACTTGAAACATTAATATTACAGACTTGATTTAATAAAATGAAAATTGTTATTAGGTGCGGCAATTATTTTCAGTTTCCATAAATATATGAATTATACAACTTAAAAAAAAGTTTTCCTCAATTCTGTAGCTTGAATGAAAAATATTTTACATTAACATATTTTAATTATCTTCTTTTACACAGGTTGCTGTAGCCTACCAAATAATGTGTATTATAGTATTAACTTCTGAAAAAAATATTTTTGCTCACTTTCTACTAGAAGGACTTTAGCGGGCATCAGCAATATCTTTCGCATAAAAATTGATGCTGCTTAGAGTTGTTTACGGAAGAAACTTTTCAAAAGTGTCAAGGCAATAAAGTGAGCCTCTCGCTGTTTCGTATCTTCGGTCAAATTTACTCCCAAGAGGTTTTATTAAGGTCCTTTTCAAATGGTTCAATTCAATCTGTTATATAAAGGATAAACTATCTTTCGGTCAGTAATTCTCTTCCATGTCACTTTAGTGCTGGCTTTTAATTCTTGGAAATTCCAAAAAATTCAAGACATTGTCTGGTTGTGAATTTTTTTATTTTATTTTGTTTTTTTTTTTAATTTTTAAAATAACAAACAAAAGAAGCTGTTAAAAAAAATTTAAAAAATAGAAAAATATAACATCAGAAATTAAATTTGTTTTAATACTTTAAATCTTATAATACAAAATTTATAGAAATTTATGATTGCCAATGTGATTGCAATCTGGCAACTGAAAATTCAGTTGTTGTTCTCCCACCAGCAGCCAAAAATATTGTACACTAAAAAGAACACAAGGACTTAGAAATCACTAAAAAAAACCTCAAAATTCTGAGAGTTTTCAAGATTTTTGGATCCCAAAGATACCCAAGTGGCCAACCTTTTACTGAATAATATATATCCAAATTTTCAATGAACCATTATTTATATCTTTCATATATATTTAATTATTTTTTTTTTTCTGCTGTCTCATTTTGCATTTTATTAATAGTGACTAGTGAAAAACTATTTTTTTTTATCATTATAAATATTTTCTTGCATGACAATACAAACAACATACATGCCTACATACTTACATCTAGAACCTTTAAGGTTTACAATCAAAATTTCGTCATATTGAATAGTATGTTGTTATTTATTACATCTTATAAAACAAAAAGCAAGACAGCTAAATGAAATACGATTTTTTAGTCTAATTGCGTTTTGAAATTGGCTTCCAATCTGTTTTTTTTTTTTTTGTATATAAAAATAAAGTAAATACAGAACTTAACATAGCAATTACAGTATTATTTAATATTATTTTTATTTTTTATTACTCTTTTTTGCTTTTCTTAAGCAAAGTATAATTTGCAAAGTTAATGCAGATACAGGAATACCTCGCATTGTCAGCTTCGATCCAAAGTACGGTTTTATAATTTACAAAAATAATATGTTCTTTAGAAAAAATTTTTTTGAAAAAATACTAAATTTAATTTTCAAAGTAACTTTTTGAATTTTTATTGTTAGTTACAATCATTATGTCCTTTAACCTTCTTTATGGATATTGGGCCTGTAAATAGTTACATAGAGCCCGAGTACGTCAAGTACTTCCGTTTAAAAGAGTACCGCAAAATAGTGAAACCTATTAACCGTATTATGCGAGGCATTTCTGTATACAATTTATTTATTTATTTATTTTTTTCTTCTCTTTCTATTTGTGATAAGATATTAATTAAATAATAATAATACTAACAAATATTATGACTTATTAGCCGCATTATTAACAGATTTTCAATGTCATATTGTTGTACTCACTTGCATTCAAATGTTTGTTTTTTTCGCTGCTCATGATTTTAGCACAAAATTTTAATACGCAGTTGTCTGTTCGTTTAAAAACAGACAAACAGTTGTGTTGTTTGCTAGCGTTATTGATACTTTTTGTTTTAACACAAATTGAACTTTATTCAGCTGGTTATATTTAATGGGCTATAATTTGAAAAAAAAAAACCTTTATTGAATAAGTGTTTTGTTTCTAGACATTGACCTTAAAGCTAAAACGACATAAAGAATTTCGTCTCAAGGACAAATCTAATGATAAAATATTTAGTAGATAGATTTATTCTTTAAAAAAATACATTGTAGCTGAATGTTAATGTACTTTAAGATAATGTCATTATAAAAAAAATTAACAAGATTAACAAGAGTGCTATATTCGGCTTTGCCGAATCTTTTATACTATCCACCTCTCCACCAGGTGTGTAAGTCTAGTTTAGTGAAGTAAGTTAAGTCCAAAAAAAACAAATATTGGGGCGGCAGAAATATTAAAAATTAGAACATAAATATTTTACATAAAACTGTCATCGGCTATACATTGGTTAAACACTTAAGAAAAACTTAGTATTATCTGAAAGAACATTTAAAAGTTCTAAAATGATGCGCATATTGATATCCCAAAAAATAGGGCGAACAATCGTACTTTTGCCTGAAAAGTCCAGCGGCCCACAACTCGGAAAATATGGTCGAGCGCCAATTTTTTTTTTTTTTTTTTTTTTTTTTGTGTATTGGATTCAGTTACTTCACTAGATTTGTTTCAAATTTTATGGAAAAATCAGAGGCAGGCGTGGTGTTTTGCTCGTTGCCTTTAAAAGCATGGACCGATCATGTTGATTTTCAATAGCAAAATTTTTAAATCTATGTCTGATCAATTGAATTATTTAAGTTTTCGCTAGCTCATCTAGTTCCCTGCCAAAGCTGATTTCAACACGAAGGCGGACAGACAGATGGACAGACTATATATAATCTATGGGGTCGGAAATGAATATTGTAGAAATTACAAACGGAATAAATCCTAAAGGGCAGCATTGTAGGGTATAAAAAAACTGCTCCCAATGGCAAAAATTAATACAAAAATAAATCTAAAAATTAAAGGGTGTTCCCATATCTAACATTATATGGCCTATATGGGTCTATCTTTTAAACCGTTAAAGACAAACGATTAAAAATTGGACAGATATCGATTAATATGAGCATTATAACAGCAAGTATTGATATTTCAAACTTTAAATTAAAGGGTGCCTCAATACTCTATTCAACTTAATGTATATAGCCATACCTTATACCAGTTGTAGACGGAAGTCTAAAATTAAGACAGAACCTGCATTGCCTAAGTCTGCTATTTCAACAAGTATAAAATTTGGATTTATAAATTAAAGCGTGTTTCCATAATTGGTGTAATTTGACCTTTATTGGCCTAAGTATTGAACTGTTATTGGTTAAATAAAAAGTATGAATATTAAAATTTTAAATTAAAGGGTGTTACAATGGTTGGTGTAATTTTATGTTTATGGTTAAACTGCTGAAATTTACAAAAAACCTGTAGTGCTAAAAGAACTATACAGCAAGTTTTCAATTTCAATTCAGATATTAAAGTGGGTTTAAAATTTATGAATAAACTTTTGAACTGTAAAAGCCAAATAAATGAAATTTACAATGAACCAGGAACAAGATTTTAAGTTTGCCTGTTTTGAAATAGGTTTTTTCGCAAGATTTATTAGTACCATTTGTTCCAATGTGCGCCAGTTATTAGTAGGTTGGACGTACTTTTGGGCAAAAGGTAACGAATACAATTTTGTCATTTTAATAACACATTTTGTCATAATGACTTGCAAAAATGTATTTAAAAACAGAAAATTTGTCTTGAATTTACCATTTTACGAAAATAGATTTCTACCCAATAAAACGCAGTTGCATTCTTCAAATTAAACAGCTACCAAAAAAATAAATACTGATATAAAAGCTTAACAGAATATGTAAAAAATAGCTTGTCGCTTTGTTTTGCATCGTATTAAGGTGACAAGACAGACAAAAGGTTTGCTTTAATTAAGAAACCTCTTATAAGGTGCTCAGAACGTCAGAAGCCAAAAACTAATATCTGCCCTTTAGCTATTTAGTTATGTGAATAGGGTACTCAATTTTTGTTAAAAAACTAAGATTTAAAGTTATTGGCCCAAAATCATAGTCAATTACTTAAGTCGGTTTCTGTTAGAAACAAATTTTACTTTAATATCTGTTTTTTACTTTTTTGCTGCTAAAGTCCAAAAAAATTAAGTAAATTTTAAGTTGAATTGTCTTCAACAAAATACAATTAAATACATTTTCCATATCTGATCAGCTGCTAGAAATATTTGTTGAAAATAAAAATAAAATAAAAAAAATTAAGTTAAAGAAAATGTTTGTAAATATGAAAGAAAATAATTTTAATAGAAAAACTTAAAATAATAAATAATAAAGTCGGCTTAAAAACTACTTTAGTTGGTTTTAAATTTAAAACCGCATTTTACCTACAAAATATACTTTTATGTGTCTGTAATGTACAAAAAATACACTTAAAAAAAATCGGTGCTTTAGAACTCGTATTCTACATCTTTGATTTTGGGCCATTATTTATTTAAGAAATTTTTCGGATTAATAAACTTTTTGTGTACAATAGTTTATTGCGGGTTATTCCTAAGAGTTTTATTGCCTCGGCACTGTTTTATATTTCAAAAGATTTTTTCTTATTTAGCAACAGTTTTAGATTTAGTGGAACAGAATTTTATTTCACTGGAAGTGATTAATAAAAAACCTTAAATATGATGAACAAATCTTTTAAAATTTTGCTTCTGTAATAGTCAAACAACATGATTTTATTAAGAGTGTTTACGTGGGAAAAGATAGCGTCGACCAAACAGCGTGGATTTTGGGAATTTAAAAACTGGATAATAAATATATTTTTTTATTAGGACTAGCACTCAGGGGATGACACATACTTATGCAATGCATTGCACCAGAACTAGGAAATCAGGTTGTGGGAATAGAGGGGATAAAGAAAGTAGTGCTTGTGGATATTTGCTTTGAATTTTTGCACACTGAAAGTGATAGGAACAACCTCTGCAGGGGCTTTATTCCACATATGAACTGTTCGACTTGAAAACGAACTTTCTTTGTAATGCATAGAGCGAACCGACCACAAAGGGAAGCGCTCTTGATGCAAGGGGCGTAGCGGTTACAAAATAAAGGTTTTAGGGAAAAAGTTCCATGATTTCGTAAGAGCACATTCTGTTGTAGTAAGAATAAAACAGTGAAACAAACCCCACATTGTTTCGATGCTCCAATGAATCAATACAGCTGATTACCCTACTGTCACTGGTGAGCTTCTTCGCTCTCGACCTGCATGCGGTCAAGTAACTCCAAAATAGTCTTTCGAGCAGCGGCCCATACATGAGAGTTTTATTTTGTTTTCGATCTGATAAAGGTGACATGGATAGTGAGGAAATCAGATGGACTGAAATATTTTTTATACCCTTTTAGAAAACCTTGGCATTTGAAGGTTTCCTTTGCGACATGAAAAATATGCTTGTTGCACCAAGAACCCCACTGTGTCTTTATGCCAAGAACTTCGAGAGCTTCTAGTTTCTCAATATATAAATCACCTATGAAAACAGATGAAGTAGCACATTCAGTCTTACGCCTGTACTAAAGTACACAGCACTGGGTATTACGAGCGTTAAATTTAACCCTGTTCGCAAGGTCCCATTCGATGACTGCGATTAAGGATAGTGTCCGTAGCCCCAATTTTCGAAAAGTTTGGCTTATTGCAAAATAAATATATATGGCATATGCTTATGTCATCTGCGAAAGAGTAGGTAAGGTTAAAGTATGACTCAGAAGGTCGTTAAGAATAAAAGAAATATGGCAGCTTGATGAGATCCCATCTATAATGACTCGTATATTTCCAGAAACTTTTTAAATAAAAATTAGCTCGATTGTTACCTAGAAGAAGAAAAATTCGTGCAAATAAAAAGTAAAGATAACAATTATATTTTAGAAAATAAATTAAATAAAAAAATTTGATTTTTCCCAACTATAATGCTCTCGCACAAAATGGGCCAAGACGATAAGTGGCTTCATGCTAATTGAGCAGAAAAATTGTTGCTGATTTTTACCATGAAAACTGCCAGACTCTCGCCCAAAGTGGCCATACACGTAGAGTATTTTCTTTATTAGTCTCATATCACCTGTTGGAATTTCCCATGTATCGTTTAAAGCAAATATTTAAAGTCCTGCTTCAGGTGTCAACTTTGTTATAAGAAAGAAAAGAGAACAAAATAGGAAAACAATTTTTTTTATTTTGAAATATGTAATTGTTTTGAAAATAATTAAATAGTTAATTGCAACAAAATAGGTGAATAGATTCTAACTGTTTTTATTGATTAAGCCATTACTAACGTTACAAACTAACTGATATTTATTTTAGAACAGCAGGGACAAATGAAAATGCTATTAATACCTTTATTTCAAATTTTGCATGGCAATTTTAGCAAATCAAATATTTGAACTGCCTACTGCTTTCAGTCTGCAACATAACTTTAAAAATTTATTATCATCATAAATATTAATTTATTGCTTTTCATACAAGCAAATATTTCAAAAGAATAAAAAAATTTTATGGCCCTCTTACTATCTTCAAATTCACTTATTATTTTTTTTTTTTTTTTTGGTTTGTAATTTATTTAACTATAAACTTTGATATTCTGTTTGTAATATCTTACAATCCTTTTAAGCGTATGAATGAATGCTTAAAACCTAATTAAGTCTTTGAAAATATTTGCAAAAAATTAGCCGCTTCTCATAAACCCTACAAAACATATGTTCAACTCACAATGTCCTTTGGTTAGTAGTTTTTATTAAAGGATGTATCAAAATTCGACAACCGAATTATTATTATTATCATTAGAGCCAGACCTAATTAAATTAAAATCTTAAAATCAAATACAATTTTATATTTTATGTAAAAATTGTTTTCTTTTACCTTCAATAGTCAATATCGGTAATTTTAATAATTCGATCGAGATAATCAGCCCTGTTTTTTATAGTTTAAAGTTAAATTATTTGCACATAATTATTGGTTTAGGGTTCCCATATCTGATTCAATTTGTTATAATTTTGTTTTTGAACAAATAAAATAAAAATGGCTGTTCAAAACGATATCTACGAAGCGTTTATTTTATTAGATATTTGATTATCAATAAGGAAGTTGTAAATCGGGCAATAAAATTTTTTTGAATTAAAATTTAATTTAATTTTTTTTCGTAGTAAAAGAATTTTTAAAAATGTTTACCAAGAAAAATGCTTACCAAGAAACTAAAATGAAAGAAAAGAAACAATATTTACACGACGATTTTTTCTTTGTGATTTATTAAACCTGCTTCTGTTTTCCTTTTGTAGAAGGGTAAGCAAGATGAGGTTGGTTTAGGCATTAACACAAAATCTGTCAGGTCCATTTTTTTGAACAATTTACATTTAAAACAATAACAACAAAATTTAATACGAACAAAGTATTCTTTTAAAATAATGGATCTGTCGGAACACTTGCTTTTCTTAAAAACTCTTGCCTTGCTGTTGCTTATTTTTGTTAATTTAATAATCCCGCCTAAAGACTTCTGCAAAGTATTTTTTTTAAAGAAAAGGGTTATTTTTTTTTTTTTTTGGTAATTTGTTTAATAAATAACTTTTAACATGTAAAAATGTTTCTTTTAATTTTATGTGTCTTGACATTTGTTAATGGATTTCGAAACATTATTGAAATAATATGTTAAAAATATGTAAATATTTTACTTACATATGTCGTTAATTTTGTTAAACTTGTAAACGCTATTAATTTTTAAAATACAAGGGTTTCTTCAGACATTTTCAAACGTCTTCAAACACAAGCACCAAGATATTTTTTATTTCCTGGGGATTAGTGTTGCAATTTTAAACAGACAGACAACGATGACAGATAGCATTTAAGTGTGTGTTTTCTGTTACACATGTTTAACATTATTCTTTTTAACTTATAAGACTCAATGAATGATGATGGTAAAATTTAGCTAAAGAGATGCGCAAAAACGGAGAACCCCCAAAATAATAACGATTTTAGCAACTTAAACTCCATGACCCAACATCCAGCCGCATTAAATTGTTAACAACCCTTCTTTAAAATGTGGTATTTTGTATAGTTTTTTGTATGTCTTTTGGAACAAGCAGGTGGAGTTGAAAGCGAAAGAAAAAGAAATAAATCTTAAAATAGATTTTCTGCTTTTTTTCATATTTGTTTTCTACAACAATATGAACATTTCCATAATTATTTCTGGTATTTTTATTGAAGGCATTGGAATGCTTTTAGGTAAAATTAGTAACTACCCAACAAGCGAAAGTTATACAAACACAATTTTCTTCTAGCACATTTGCAATTATTTCGTACTGAACGGTGTTGCCGTTTTACTGCTAAAATGATAAATGATTTCTTTTGTTGATTAAATCTAAGTTTTAGTTTATACATACTTCATCAGCAAACTTAAAAAATCGAGTTTTGTGGTTAAATCTGTTCCAAAGATCAGAAAAAAACTGCAATATATTTTTTATAAAAAAAAAATCACTGGCAACACTGCTTGCTACAAAATCACACGTATACAACTGTTTACATCATTTTTTTTTCTTTTTTCCATTAAGAATGTGATAGAAACCTTGTTCTAAGCTCTGACAAACATTTTCATCACTAGTGATTGTCATTTGATGGATTAAATGATAGTCACTGTTCTTGTACGATATATTTTGTTTCTGCCTTCTTATGTACTACACTTTAATAACTATTAAAGCGCTCAGTGGAGGATTAAGATATGACAGTGCAAAACTTTGCTTACTAAGCAGAGAAAATGATTGACAGAGAGATTTTAGATTATTTTGGTGTTTTTACCTTAAAAAGAACTAGAAGAAAAAGTCAAATTACTGGATTATAAAAGGCTCTTTAAAACTTCAAATTTTTGGATTTCAGCTCTACAATTGCAGATATTTACATAAAAAATATTTATATTTTTTAAGTCTCCGAATTCTGCTTCTAGTAAAATAAAATTTTTTTTAAGTCGGATTAAAATAAGAATTTTCCATACACCCGCAATGATCTAATTTAAATTAACATAGCAAAGTCCCTCTTAAGACTACAACATTCATTTTCAAAACGTAGGGTTGGCCTATTTCAATTCATTTGCCAAAATTCCTGGCGGGTAATATTTAATTTTTAGCCCTTTCTAATTCCATTATATGGGTTTGAAAAGGGCTTTACTTAAGTGCAAAGCAAAGACAAGCTTTCTCATCTTAATAACAGTACGTTTGGGAGAGATTTTAAAAGAAAAAAGCCTCTCACGCTGCTAAGTCGCTGCATGCAAGCAGTCCGTTTCAGCATTACAATATATTCTTAGTGGTGCCAAACATGTCAGTTTAACATTGCAAAATATATTTTTTAACGCATGCAAGTGTTTCACGCTCAAAACAAAAAAACGCGACTGAATATGGTCTTAAGAGATGCAAATGTATAATTTAATGCCTCCTAACTTAAGCTCCACAGCAATTGAAAAAGAATATGAACACAAGTCAAAAATAATGGCTGCTTTAAACATCTCTTTGATTTTAACACTGAAAAATTTTTGCTGTCCAAAATTTTCACAAACAGTCAGCATCATTATTCTACAAATTAAAATGAGCCGCTTTATGTAAAAAGAAATAATCCCATTTTTAAGTTTTTGCAAAAATCTCGTGAGACTGACTTTCTAGTAAACAAAACTTAAGTTGAAAATCGTTTTGACAACAGCAATATGACTGCTGTGGCCAAAAGTATTACTCAATCCAAAACGTCAATTAGACTTTTAAGCACAAGCATTATAAAAATTTTCCATATAGATCTTGAATTATTCTCTTAAGAGATCGAACGGACCATTTAATTTAAGATCGAGATACATTTTTATCTTGCGGGTAAGCTAACAAGAAGTATTGCCGCATCATTGTCGAGAGGACAATGCATCTACAGGGAGTATCAATTTAATGTTGGTTTTAGCGATGTCGTAGTTCCATTTTTTTTTTTTTTTTTTGTTATTTCAGGCAGAGGCGAGTACTTCAAAGCCTGCACCTGTTTTAGCAACAAGGCGTACTATGTCACGACGTCAACTGGCCGCCTCAGAGTTACAAATTTGACCTCTCTAGATCTTTTCTTGTAGTCTTCTACTTCAGGATGATGCTACGCGAAAAATACAGAAACTATCGACACCCTTTTGGCAGAAATCGTCAACAAAGTCTAGGAAAATTAGACTGATAGGATAAAAAACTTTGAAGATAGTGGCGTGTTACAATCTCACATACGTGACCACCTTAGTAAAGCACGCTGGCAGAAATAGATGAACTGGATTTTTTAGATTGTTTCAGGTGAAAATTGATTCAAGCTGGCTAAGAAGAAAATCAGATAGTTAAAGTCACCAACAAACTCACGCCATATTGACTCGTTTATGAGTTTATAAAAATTCTTATTTTATTTTCAAGTTTCTATATGAAACACCCCATCTAATACAATGCATAACAAATTTTTAACTTGTAATTGAATATAACAAATTATACTTTTTGAAATTGTTAGAAAATCTTTTGTTTGATCCCTTTTACATTTATGTTGCATCGATCCTGGATAAACAAAATTGAAATTGAAAAAAGCTAAGAAAAAAAAAACATTTAGAGAATTATGTTTTTCACTTAAAACGAAATGTTAGAAACAAAAACAATTTATGTCTTGGCTATCTAACTAGGAAAGAACTAGCATTTAGTTTTTAAAGTTCAAATGTTTTAGTTTTAAATTGTAGGAGAGAAAGAAGAAAAAAATACAACATAAAACATCATAAAATACTTAAATAACTAAATGAGGGAATGTATAATTTACATACGTATGGACAAATATAAATATTTAATTTTTAATGTAGTTGTTATGAACTGTAAATCGCAACACTTTTTTTTAAAAGGACATTTTTTGTGAACACAAGAAAAAAGGCAAGAAGAGCAAAAGGACGATACAAAAATTACTGATTTTAAAACTAAAAGATTTTTTTTAAATGCGCAATATTTTCACAAAGCTATGAATTCAAAAATAGAGTATTTTCCAGTCGAGGTATATTTTCTAGTTCTAACAGTTTACGTATATTTTAGTTTCTAAATTAATTTTACAAAATGTTTGTGTTATATAAAAAAAAAACACAGGAAAAATTAGACACTAGCAGAAGGTTATGCAGCATTTTCCGGATCGCTACATCTGTTCTCTACATCTATCTGCTTTACGCAGTGTACGTTGTCATCATAATTTATTTAATCAACCAATTAAAGAAGTTAGAATACGAAAAATATCTGATATTTCTCCGTGATTTTCCATTTATAATCACATAAATTTTTTCTTACATTTTATTTTATTTATTCCTTCCTTTTTGCCTCGCAGATGCTGTACTGGCACACAGTGATTGACCGAGAGGAGGTATGAATGCGCGGCGCCTCGCGCGTTATTTAATTTTCACACCCTTCACCACAGGTGGATAAAGGTTAATCTAAGTATGTCATTCTGTTTAGAAAGTTTATATATTCTGAGTTCTTATGCATGTATGCGATGTATGTCTGTCCATCCGTGTTCGTGTTGAAATCCACTTTGCTAAGGCACTAGATGTGCTGGAGAAAATTTAAATATACCAACCGATTAGACATATTTTTGAAAATTTTGCTATTGAAAATAAACAAGATTGGTCCATGCCTTTAAAGGCAACGCGCAAAACACCACGCCTGCCTCTGATTTTTCCATATCATTTGGGGCGCTAAAGAATTAAAAAAAAAAAAACATCAAGTGAAAAAATTCGCGCTCGCTAATATTTTCCGAGTTATGGGCCTCTGAAATTAAAATAGCAAAATAAAATTGTTTTTAAGACATCAATATGGGTATCATTAAAAGGCTTTTATAGATATCTTTCAAGAGATATTACAATATTTTGAAATTGCTTAACCCATTAAGAGCCGATGACATTTTTTGGTGTAAAATTATATCTAGTCTGTCACACTGTCACCCCAATTTTTGTTTTTTTTGATTGAAATTACTTCACTAAACTAGATTTAATCCCACATTTTTTTCAACTTTCGTTTTTATTCCTGCAGGTAGTTTTCTTTATGCTGAAAAATTGATCAGCTTTCACCTGATACAGCAACCTTTTCATTGACTTAAATACAGTGCAGTCACACGGTCAAGTTTTTGTTCAATTCTCTTTCAAGAAATTTACACATAATCCTTGCCAAAATTCAAAAAAATTAAAGCTGTGACGTAGGCTGCACGCAATTTCAAAGCAAGTTTTCAAGCAAGATGTCAAAAAAACACCGACAGCAGAATTTTTAATGCAAATTTGGAGGGAAAAACTTCAATCAGCTGTTTTCTTGAATGTAATTTGAAAGACTCAATTGAACGAAAATTTGAAAGAAAATTCTCAGCAAGTTTTTAAAGTGTGAGTGTATTGGTTAAAAAATGAGAGATACTAGGGCTGCTATATATATTTCTGGCCTGGCAACACTGAGTGCTGCCAAGTGCAATCTGACATTTCCATTGAAAGTTTGTCATTTTTAAGCATAATCGTACTCAAAACGTTTTGACGTACGACCATTATTTGTGTTGTTTACAGTGACTTGAAAAAATTAATATAGAAAAAAATAGAATTAACTCGTGAACATTTTCGTGCCATCATTTTTCACAACTTTCGACGTGGATTATCACGACAAGAGTGCATTGATGAACTTAAATCTTTGTATGGCGATGAAGCACCATCCTATGGCACTGTGAAAAATTGGTATAATGAGTTTAATCGTGGCCGAAGCTCGCTCAAAAACGAATTCCGTGAAGGTCGTCCAAAAACTGCTGTTGTGCCAGAGAACATTGATGCCGTGCGTGAACTCCTAATGCAAGCTCGACATGCGACATACCGAGAGATAGAGACATCCTTGGACATTTCTTCCACCAGCAAACATTCGATACCGCATGAACACCTGGCCGTAAAAAAGGTTTGTTCTCGTTGGATCCCGCACAATTTCAAAGTCGCTCAAAAAAAGGCTCGTGTCGATTGGTTCAAAGAAATGTTGCAAAAATACGATTGCGGTGCTTCAAAAGACGTTTATAAGATCGTTACAGGTGACGAATCATGGATCTATGCGTATGAGCCCGAAACGAAACAACAATCGATCGTGTGGGTCTTCAAAGACGAGCAAAATCCAACGAAAGTTGTTCATGGAAGAAGCACTTCGAAGCAAATGGTAGCCTGTTTCTTCGGCAAAACTGGTCATGTGGCGACTGTTCCGCTTGAGCAACGTAGGACGGTCACTTCTGAGTGGTACACTACAATTTGTTTGCCTGAAGTCATCGGAGAAATTCGAAAAACCAACAAGAGAAGACGAATCATTGTTCACCATGACAATGCGAGCTCTCACACATCGGCTCAAACCAGAGCGTTTTTGACCGGCCAAAACGTCAAATTAATGGGTCATCCGCCGTACAGCCTTGACTTGGCAACTAATGACTTTTCTTGTTTCCGCACATCAACAAAAAAATGCGTGGTCCACGATTTTCGTCGCCAGAAGAAGCTGTTGAAGTGTTCAAAAACCTTGTTTTAGAGGTGTCTCAATCGGAGTGGAAAAAGTGCTTCGACAACTGGTTTGAGCGCATGCAAAAGTGTATAAATCATGCTGGAGAATACTTTGAAAAACAATAAAATCATTTTTGATTATAAATATTCGCATTTTCACTATTAGGCCAGAAATATATAGAGCCGTTTTTTTATTTAAATATTTAATGGGGAATCATGTATGGTGAAGGGATTATATAGGATTTGACATAGCCAAATATAGCACTTTTTTAAATTTTTAAATTAATTATTATTCGATATTTAGTGGGAAAATGCTGCATTATATTTTTAGGGTCTATGTTTTTCTGCTGTCCCAAAAAATTTATACATTAAATAAAATATACGTGGAGGTACCTGATTTAATAATCATTTAAAATTAGAAATAAAAATTTTTACAGGGTATGTATTACTACGGCAGCTAAAATAAAAAAATTAAAATATGAATTCAAAGGGTGTCCAATACATCAAGTGATATTGGCGTATAGGGCCTTAGCTTTTGTAATTATATCTTTGATAAAATGTTTGGTGCATAACACTAAGGGGTGTCTTCTAAATAAATTAATTTTGACACTTGAAGTTTCTTGTCACTTGAAATTTCTCCCAAACTGTGTAGCACTATGGCAGTACTACACATGCTAAATATTTTACCTTACACAGAAGCAGTTTTGACGTCTATGGATTATAAATTTTTAACTTACACAGAGTGTATTGTCATCTCAATAACATTTTATTTCTTCTTTTACTAAATACCAGCTGCCTTTCGCTTATAAAAACCTCACACTCAGAAATTTATAACAAAAATTACCTAAAATCAAGAAATTATATACGAGTACTATATCAATTATTAATTTTATTAAAAACTACACACATGCACGTGCATTTATACATATGTATTAACTAATGTTTTTTTTTTAATATATATAAATCGAAAAAAATGTCATATATTACGTTTTTGTTTTTTGCTTTTTATTGCACTTAAGTGTGTCAATAGCGTTCATAAAATAATTTTAAGTAAAACAACTACATTTCTTAGAAATGGAATGTATTCTAAAAAAATTTTAAAAAATTAAGTACCTACATACATACTAGTATATGTACATAAGTATGTATTAATGCACGTTTAAACAACGATTTTTATTTTTTAATTACTTACTTTTGTTTGCTAATGTTTCTGCGTTATTAAATAGAAAAATTAAGCTAACGCAAATGAACTTTAAAAAAAAGATTAGCAAATAAATATTAACAAAACAATGCAAAATAGTCATATCTTTTAAATTCCATGAAACATTTCTAACTCTTTGGCTGATAAGTTAACGTAGCACAGTTGGTTGACAACGCTTAATTTTAGACATAAATCTGTATCTCATGAACCACTAAAGATATTTTATTATCACAGAGGGAAAGTAGAGGTGTTATTGAGTAAAGTTGCAATCACGATTCATAAAGGCAGAATTGGTACTTTTGTAAAAAAAAACTATTTCTTGTGACAATTTTTTCCCTTCCTGGGAATTTACATGTTTAAATAAAAAAATTATTTTACCATTTAACTAAACGCTTTTTTATCTGTAAAATGTCAGCCATTTTTAAGAACATTTCGATACTTTTTGATACTTAAAGTCTATATTTTATTTTTCAAAAAACTATATTTTTTCAATTTTTACGGTAAATGTTGTTCTGCTTTTCTCTCATGCAACTTTAAAATAAAAAGTGTGTAAAGATTGGAAAGCAGAAAATTGCTTAATTATTTGTTTGGTTTGCATTTTATAGTGCAATGCAAATTGCTGGAATTGGAAACTGATGTTGAATATAAAAGTTATTAGAAGCAATTGTTTCACTTGAGTGAAAGTAATGCAATCGTTTTATATTTGCTTCAGCTCTATGAATTCTTTAAAATTTATTATGACTTTACATACAAATTTTTTCCAGTGTAGTTAGTTAAATTTATGACAAATTATAAAGAAAATTTTAATACAAACACTCACTGAATATTAACAGTTCTAAATATTAGTTCTATGACTGTTAACTTAAACAGTTAAAATAACTATAATAACGTAACGATTTCTTAGAATTAAATTTTTTCATACGAAAAACACAGATAAATTTAACATTTACTTTTTTTCTCTAAAATTTCCAGTTAATAAAAATTAATTAAAAATTAAAGAGTATAATTTGCAGCGTTCTTTTTCAATTTAATTAAAAGTTAAAATTTATTTAAAAACCTTTACACGTTTCTTTAGACGAAATTCGGTTTTATAATAGAGTTCACATATTTGCAAACTTTTGCGAATTTTCAGTTTTGTGGTGAAGTCTTCATGTGGTGGATGATATGATTTATTTTTCTTTTAATTATTTTTATATGATTGAACGTTTTTTTAATAAATCAGAATTTTAGCTGTTATTTTGTTAATGTTACCTCCAATAACTCCTATGAGTCCAACGATGTTCCAAATCAAATGAACCTGGCGCACATATACGGGAACAAATTACACACCCACTGTCGCAGGCCCACGCAAACTCGTTGCAATAGATTCGCCCCTTCTGTTGTTCTTTCCAAGGCCTTGCTGTTACCCAAATTTTTTATTGTTTATATAAAAGTGGGCACTTTTAGTTTTCGCTAACTAAACAACAATGTTTTTTTTATATTAACACACTTTTAATCAATTTTATTAAGACTTTATTCAGCAAAAAGTTTTTATTTTAAAATAACAAAGAGAAAAATTATGTTCTAATTTGCCACACACTTCGACTGTAGACTGCGTCGTCTTTTTACTCCTTTTGGAAAACAGAAAGTTGCACTTAATACTTTTTTATACAAAAAAATCAGGAAAAAGTTGGTGGTTTGCTTGAGTTTTAGACGAAGAGTAAAAAAACCGAAAAGTTAAAGAAGGGATCAACCTCGTATTCCTGAGTCAGCCATAAAAAAAACTCCCATCGAGCAATGTACGGCTCACAAGTTGAAAACACGAAAGACCGCATTCGTGTTCCCACCTACTAGTACGTAAAACACCACAGGAACAGACAGTTAAGATTTTTGGACTTGTAATCTTTTTTCTTGTGAATTTCGGGTTTAATTGAATTTTTTTTTTAGATTTTTTGATATTCTAACAAATTAATTAATTAGTTTAATTTAAGTGCATTCTTTAATTTATAATTTTTTTTGAAAAAGAATAATTATTAACGTACTTCTGTGGTCAGGAAAAATCGGATATTATCAGAATGTATTGCAGCAATTTTTTTTTATCGATACATCCTTCATCAACATTCTACACATCTATCTAGTCTGGTCGTATATATTGCAAACAATATTTATTTAAACAACAAAATCTTTTAATCAAGAATACAAGGAGTAATCATAATCAATCAACAAAAATTTGGTTGGACAAAGCAAACTTTAGCTGAACTAATTATTTCGTTGGCTAGGAGATTTTTTTGGAAAGATTTTGTGTTTAAGTCCTCATCTCTTATTATCTACTTTACCGTAAGATCCACTATGGCAATCATATTGAAAATATGCCCGTTGGTAACTCTGAATATGATGCCAGACTCTTGGAACATGTAAGTTATTAGCGTAGTGTTATTAAATTATATCTTGTTAATTTTTTCTTTATTCTATCTAAAAACATTTGATGCAAGAATTTACTGCCAGCTATACCTTTAGCCAGTGTATTTGCAGGTTCCTTGCGTAAGGTGAATGGATCCTAAGATGAATAGTCTGACAGATTCCGTTAAACTCCTTTACTGAGTAGTGTTGTGATTGGCTCAAAATTTTAAAACATATTCCTGCTGAGCATCAGTCTAATCTTCACACTTAAGAATTTATGCCGTCATTTATCTCTAAATAAGAGTTTTCTCTAAAGAATAGGCTAAACACACTTGCAAGGCATAGAAGTTCATTTTATTCCATTCACAACTGTTTACATTATGAAAGATAATAGCACATCCTGTAAAGTATTTGACATTAAACAGATTGGTATAAATTCAAATTGGTGATTAAAGGTTATTTAGAACGGAAAATCTCATTTTAGCTTTGAACTAGTAATGTCAATTAAGATTGATCTTTAAAAACCCCAGGGGCTCGAATATTCTGATATTTTCAGGATTCAGACCCTACCACATGTCGTTTACCTTTTCATCACAGATTAAACATTTAATTTATTTTTGCACACTTTCGTTTACTACTTTTGAATAAACAACTACTAAACCTTTGTATTTAATGTCGGAACATAAAAATAGATGACTTGAGAGGCGCTGGAATAAAAACATTTTGCATTTGATGGAGCTTATAAAAATATTATCACTGCCGTTTTTATAATATGTAATAAAATTCATTTATATGTTTTTTTTTTTAATCAAAGGTTGTTCGCCTAAAGGTTCAATAACGTAAACGAGTATAAAATTTAATTTGTAAACAAATGCGCGTAAAATTATTTATTCAAATGTATATTTTTTTATTTATTGTCATGTAAGTTTCGTTGAATATTTATCATTGTTAAACAAATAAAATACAAATATTAGACGCTCTTTAAAAGAAAAACTGACGCGATCATTAAACCTTTTTGAAGTGCAAAAAATTGATTTTGAAAAAATTATTTTTTTTGAAGATTTCTGACGTTTTAGCATTTAAGTATTATAAAGCTGACGATTTAAAGGGAATTAGGTAAAGAAAACCTTTTAAATAAAAATAAATTAAAAAAATGTATGTTTTAAAACTTAAGTTATTCTAATCTTAATTTGAGGCTTAAAGAATAATGTGATAGCAGAAGTACCTTAATTCAGACGTATAAATTTCAATTGCCAATCTTCTTAGTTGCTTTCTTAAACGTAACGTTACGTTACAGGCGAGTTTAAAGAATTTTAAATTTCTTACCGGTTTTATTTTTTAGCTTTTTCATGCCTTTATTTTCATTGCAAATATTTATCTGTCTTATTTGTTTATAAAAATTAAAATGTTGTTCCTTTTACTTTATAGAAATGCAATCAATCGTTTTTAATTTTCTACCCGACTTGCTAACGCCCCAAAATAACTGTAGACACCATACAATGTTTAAATAAGTTTTACTCTTCCAGTTTTGTCTCTGGCTTTTTGGTTAGGCAGGTACTCATCACAGAGCGAAACTATTCATTATTTTATTTTTAAAATAATAGAAAGAATAATATATTTATTCATATATATGTTCAATAATTTTTTTAGATAAACTACTTTTTTCTTCCATATGTATGAGGTCTTTACTAAATATTCCAGTCGGAATTGTTTTCATAGTAGAGCGCTTTGCAGTACCAATAAAATTGCATCAAATAAAAATTTACTGATATTACAATTGAATTTTCATTACCAGTAAATTTTTATTAATACTGAAATTTAAGTTTCATTACCACTAAATTTTAAATGATTCTGCAATATTATTCTCAGTATAAATTTTTAATGACACTGCAAATCAGTTTTTGTTACGAGTAAAGTATTTTGACAAACACGTTTTTTTATACACAGACCATAGTGCAACGTACAAGAATTTATGCCATTAAAAAAATTATATATATTTTACTTTCGCAGCTACAGCGTTACATTGTTAAATTTGTTTTAATTGGCAACTAATTAAATTAGTATTTAAATTGCAAACTTGAAATAGAAACAAAGCAGCGAGTTCATAATCACACTGCACCTTTCATATAAATCAACATGCAATGCATCGTTAAAGCAGAAATTTCCACTAATTATTTACTTCAAACACTTTTTCGTTAAAATACCTTAAAATGAAGACCTTTTTTATTTTATTCTAATTATCTTTTTAAATTTTGAACTATTATTTAACAAATGAATAATGTCGTCACAAAAAATAAATGTTTATTGAAAAAGACAAAAAGCTGTCGGGCTGTATAAAATATTTTTTATAATTTGTAAGTGATTTTGTAAATAAAAAAATGTTTATTAGTTTGTCTGTATATTGTTTTTAAGATAAAAATTATTTTTTGATTTGTTGACAAAGAAGTAGGTTCAAAATATTTTAGAATAATACGGGCATTTTCTATAGGTTTTTATCAGAAGAGGTAGGTGAAAACTGGAGTTTCGGCTTTAATGCGAAACTCGCTGTAGTTCTCAAGAGTAGTGTTCTTAATTTTTTACCCGAACATTATAATGTAGAATTTTTTATTTCTACTTTAGTCTAAAAGTATAAAAAACGGCCATAAAATTTTGTCGATATTTTCTGAGCTACTGAGGATTCTTCGAATCAATTAAAGTTTATTATAGTTGAAAATTAAAAAATTACACAATTGAAACACGATGGCTTGAAAACGATTTGTTTGGGCATATTTTGGTATCTTACGAACACTAAAAATATCTAAATGAAATCTTGCAAAGACAAAACAGAGGTGTTTCTGAGTGGGCGGCTAACGTTGTATAAACACATTTTGTAAGTTATTTGTTTGCACAAAATTATTAAATATAAAATGGGGGAAAAATTTATAAGAAGTTAGGAAGCTCCTATAGCTTAAATATATGTTTTATATACATGTAAAAGCTCGTTCAGGCTGATTTTTGGCGCACTCTATTTTTTATATAACAACTGAAAAAATCTCGTTTTGGTGTTTTTTTTTTTTTTTTTTTTGATAAATAAAATACAGAAAAAAAAGAAAATAAGAGTGGTACTTTCGGCAATACCGAAGTAAAAACAAAACAAATACTTGGGTTACGGAGAATTAAGAGAGAAGAAAAAAAAACTTATGTTTTTGCTGTATGTAGTTATATATTAAAATACCATCGGCCCTTAATGGTTAAGCATTTTCTAAAATATCTATTCAAAAAAATTTTAAATGACACCCATACTGATATTCCAAAAAATATGTATGGAGCACAATGAAAAGTTCAGAGGCCCATAATTCGGAAAATTTTTTTCACTAACTGTTTTTTCTTATTTTTTAAATCTCTTTTGTCCCATATATTTGTTTTTATTAGACTTACTTTATGGTTTAATTTATATGAAAAAATTAGAGGCAGGAGTGGTGTTTTGCCGCTGCTAGAAGGACATGGACCAATCTTCCTCATTTTTAATAGCAAAACTTTCGAAACTGTGTCTGATCGATAGGCGTATTTAAATTCTTTCTCGCTTACTTAGTGCGTTGGCAAAGTTGATTTCTACACCAACACAACCGGACAGTCGGACAGACAGACTTCGCTCAACCGACTTCGCTATGCATTAGGACTCAGAATATGTAAACTTTATAGGAAACGGATATTGTAGAAATTTCTAGCGGAATGACAAACTTAGATATATACTTTTTCAACTTTTTGTGGTGAAGGGTACAAAAACTTGGAATGACGAGTACTGTTTCTCCATTAAATAAAATGATTTCTAATCAAAGCTTAAGATGGTGTACACACTGGCTTAGAAGCCAATTAGAAGATGCCTTAGAGCAAAAAATGTTTGCAGGTAAAGTTTTATTTAATTGATTTCATAATGTATCCTTCTGGGTAAAATAAATTTTGAAAAACCATCACTGTTTCTTCTTAAAGTTTAAAAATTCTTTTTATTACAACCTTAAGCCATTTAGTGTCACAACAGTCCTCTTAAAGATGCTATTTAATTGTGCATATTATTTTTTCTCTTAAAACAAATTCATTAAAAAGGAAACGTGCACAATTTTTTCAGTGCAATGAATTCTCGTGTCTTTATAAAGAATTTTACATTTTTATTGAAACCCACAAACAACAATTTGCTACTTTTTATTACTATTATTTTTATTATTTGCTTTATTTGTCTTATTAAAAATCAAATCAAGCTGAATGAAATCACAGAAAAAGGTGTGAAACGTGACTGTTTAGAAACCTGTTCTAGTTTTTTTTTTCTTTGCATGTCGTTGTATCACATGTTCAATGTGATATGAGATAACATTCATTGCGAGTACCACACTCTAACAAGACTTGAGGAAATGATTCAATAGTTTAAGAGTTAACAGTAGATCTGATAACAACACTGTATTCTTGTAACAGTAGCGTTTCTATGGGAGAGAAAAAAGGGGAAATTTAATTGCTTAAACTCATTAAATGATATCTAGAGAAAAACAACTGAATCCGAGAGATACCTACTAATAGTTTTTCATAGAAATCTAAGGAAAAGAGACGATAGTCCTCAATTATCTGTTGGGAGTCTACAGAGGTAGACTTTACTATAAGAGTTCATCATCCTACCCTTTAGAGTTTATTAGCCGCTCCATTGTCTCTATTCTCCATTGGTCGCTCTCTTGTACAATTATGATATAAAAATGACTGAACTTTTTTCGAATGTTTGGTTTCATAGAAAACTTTTAAATTGTCGATAGTTTCTAGTAATTTTTTTGTAATTTTTTAGTAATTTTTTTTTATTGCAAAAACAATTTTTTAACAAATTTTTACGATTTTTTGTGAAATAGTGGTGAAAGTGCAATATTTTGTTTTTATTCGATTAATGCTGGGAACACAATTGGAACGAACGACGAATTTCGTCTTGCACGACGAATTCATCTGTAAAAGTTCGCTGCGTACATTCGCAATGTGGCGCACAATTAGGACGAAAAAGTTACAGCTGTTATAATAAACAACATTGTTTACTATCTATAACAAAAAAGTGTTACCATAGAACAAAAAATAGTTATACAAAAAATTAAGCATTAAGAAAAAGCCATTAGAAAGCAATTTTATGGAAAATAATTGTGGATGTTTAACTTAATGATGTATATCAAGAAATAAACAATAATTAAGGTAAAAATAACTTTATTTACTAATATATTTAAAAGCTGAAAGGCGAAACGGCAACCCTGTTCCAATTTAGTCGTCGTTCGTCGGCGTAAGAAATAGAAATAAATCTATCGGAGAGTTCGTCACGCACGACGAATTTCGTCGACGGCGGTGTTGTGTTAATTTTCATATACACCAATGTGTTTTATTTTTGACGGCGAATATGCGCAACGAAAAATTCGTCGTTCGTCCCAATTGTGTTCCCAGCATAAAGTTATTTAATTTATTTTATTTTTTCTAAAATTTCATTTTCAATACAACAAAGTGAAAAAAACAATAATAACCAAAACAAGTCCTATTAAATCTGAAAAACGTTAAGAAAATAAGTCACTATCCTTATCTTAAAATATATCTCCACCATTCATGGACCGATGGTGATAATTTCAATAGCAACTTTTTCGACAAAAGTCTTCTATAACTCAACTGCGGGTGTGGCAAAACTGATATCAACCCGATTACGGACACTCGGATACTGCTAAATCAATTTTTTAATATAAAAGCTTCCAGAATATAAATACTTTATGGGGCCGAAAATTAATCTTATAGAAACAACAAAGAAAATGACAAACCTATAAATAACCTTATAACCTGTTTTTAAAGGTATAAAAAGTAAATACGTTATTTTGATGCGTGAGACTAAAAGTTGGTGTAAGTTAAGCTCTCGGAAAAAATTTTATCAATATTATTTATCATTGTTATGCTTTTTCCTACAAGGCCGCCTCTGTATTACTTTACTATTAGTTTCATAGAGATGAACTACTCTTGTTGTAAACTAAAATAATTGATTTCTTCTGCTGCTGTGAGAATGTTCACTGCACAATTTAATAAAAAATGTTTGAAATTTATGCGTGTGAATTTCTTAGTTATAAATTTTTAATTAACGTTTTTCGCTAAAAATTTTAATTTAATTATATTTGCATTTCTGTTTTAACTTTTGGCAAATTGGTGTGAAAGTTTAATATCAAAAACACTTAAATTCAACCGTAATCCGTTTGTTGTTTGCATATTTATTATCTTTTTTTAAAGAAATATTAAATGATTTTTAGGAGTAGAGGTTCTCTCTGGATTTCGTAATATTTGTAGAAAAAAAACCCAAAGTAACTCTACCATCACCCACCTGATAACTTTTTCTCGTTTTCAATATTGAAAGTACGACTATAAAAATTAAATTAACGAGGTTTGATATTCGCTCTATGAAAAAAACTCCGTTAATGGGCTGTGGAGGTCTTAATAAATGTTAATTGTGATGCTGCGATAACAAATGGCTACAATGCTTCAATAATATCTGTATTAAAAATAGTAAAAGAAAATTGTAGAATATGCTGCGTTGGAAGCTTTATAAAGTTCAGCGTTCAAACGCAAGTTATAACCTCAAAATTGCGATTTGGCATCGACTTCTAATTTAGGTAAATTAAACTCCATGCTTCCATTATTGCATTTATCGTTTCTTGCAAGCCAACCCCAGACATTTTCCATTTGATTCTAGTCTGGTGAATATGGGACCAATTCTTGTTAATTAGTCTACTGTTTTACTGGCGCTATGAATCAGAGCGTTGCAACGCGCGTTGTCGTGTTGGTACGTCTAAGGTATGGGTCTAAAGAAATCATTTAATTTTGTAAGTCGCCGCAGTCATATTTCGGGATAACAAAAACTTATTCTATGGTACTAAATTCCCAAGTGACACCCCATTCCATTATTTCGCTCTCTCGTCTGTGTGTGCGGCTTAAACATATTTCCCCCGTATTTAGATAATATTAGTAATAGTTATACCAATGGGGACCATCAATATTAAACCTTTATTCATTGGAAAGTACAACTTTAAACCATTTGTCGGACCATGTTATTTTATTTTTGGCAAATTGTAGACGTTGTCATTTGCGTTTCATTAAGTGGTGGTTTTTTGAACGAGTTTAAAATACGGTGCACTGTTCTTAGACTGGCACTGTTTCCAATTTTTAAAATTAAAAATCAGCAAGATCGTTCGATGTTCTTCGGGGCAGCGGGCAACACACCACGCCAACCTCTTTGGAACAATGAAGTAACTCCAATAAAAAAAGAAAAACACAATATGGGGTGAAAGAGAATTAAAAAATAAGAAAAAATATCAAGCGAAAAAATTAACCCTTGCCCCTATTTTTTTAGTTACGGGTCTCTGAAATTTTCAAACTTTTAAAAATATCAATATGGGTATCATTTTTTAAAAATGCTTAACCTACTAAAAGCCGATGGCATTTTTTGTTAAAAACTATTTTGTTATTTTAAATTTTTCAGATTTTTGTCTCTCCAATATTTTTTTATTGGAGTTTCTTCACTAAACTAGATTTAAATAGATGATGAAGGGTATTTAAGATTCGGCATAGACGAATATGGCGCTACCACTTTCACGTTTTATTGATACCGACAATTCTAAGAATTTTTCGTCTTTCTTTTGAAATTGTTGCCATTTTCTTTTGCACTTTTATGTTTTTTCCAAATTTTTTAACGTGATTGAAATAATTATACACAACTGACCTTTCTCTATTGAGGATTTTGGCAATTTGGACTTGATTCTGACCACGAAATTTAAAATCAATTTTTGTTTCTTTTTCAGACTTATTAAGAGCCTGACTACCTCCCATTTTGAATAATATTTTATCAAATTATAAATTTTTTAGCCGTTTATATTGAAAGAAATTCAAATCATAGACTTCCTAATGTTTATTGAAAGAATTCCTTATTTAAGTGACACGCGAACTAGTACTACAGTCGTATCTGTCTTTAAATAAATGCATAATTTCAGTATAATAAAAATATTTACATTTTTTATTTCTTCAGGAAAGTAAGGCCAACACCTTTAAGTTTATGAGATATACTTATACTTAAATAAAGTTAAAAGAATGTGATTCCTTATTCAAATGGGAGGCAGTGCAATTTTTTTTTTTTTTTTTTTGGGAAATTTTGGTGGCAATAAAACTTTTTCTGGGTTTTGTCTAGGACAAACGGTTTAAATCAACGTTTTATGGTTTTACTATTCGATTTAGACTTCTCTAGAATTTTTGTTTTTTGAACTTTGTGAATCTTTAGATTTTTTAGATTTTGATTTAGATTTAGATTTTGACTCTTTTGTTGAAGTACCAATTTCAAAACTCCAATTTTATTTATTTATTTATTTTTTTTTGTAAATATAAGCGCTTTTTCTAGTATTGTGCCTAATAATGAAATATATAAAAGTCTTATTTAAATATTTTCAGTAAAATTTAAATTTTTATTTCGATTTATTGCTAAATGTGCGATTTTTGCTAAAACTTTGATTTTGTGAAAAAGTGACCGTTTATGAAAATTCGGAAGAACATTACTTTTTCACATTAGTATTAAACAACAAAAACAAGAGATAAAAATTGATTTCTTGTAAAACTTCATTTTATTAATCGAATTTAAAAAAAGAAGGAGGCAATCAATTCGACTGAATGTTGCTTTTTTATGTTGTGTTTCTGTACCGATTTTACACATTGTTTTCTTTATTTTGGTATTGATTACAGATTCGTCCCGTTATAAAATCAGTTCATAACTTCAAAAATTAAAGAGTGTATTATGAACCGTAAAGAGCACCACTTTAAAATTTTAAAAAAGGCTGCGTACGACTATAGCATCCAATAGCACAAAGTAATAAAAAGGTAGGTGCCATAGGTGACTTAAATTTACCTGAAAGGGCGTATTGTTTTAACCGTTATAAACAAACGCTTAAAAATCGCACAGAATGTCGATTACTGTGAGGGTTATAATAACAAGTATAAACATTTAAAATTATAAATTAAAGGGTGTCATAATAGTTTAATTATTTTAATGTATTGATTAGTTGTAGACAGACAATTAAAGTTTACAAAAAACCTGTATGTGTGTATGGCTTGATTTTTAAAATTAAAGGGTTGCCTAATATTTAATGTAATTTGATGTATGTGGCTCAACTTCGGAATAGTTATAGACAGACAACAAGTATAAAAATTAAATTTGGAAATTTAAGGGTGTCCCAATACTCAGTGTGATTTCATGCTATAATTATTTTCAAATTTCATAATTCTTCTGATTTTAAAATGTTTGGTTATAACTTTATTTTTTCCGTTAAATATTTACAATTTTTATTTAATTAATTTTTACACACATTTTTTGTTGTATTATTATTATTATTATTTTTTTTTTTTTTTTTGTTCTCTCATTTTATTCTGCGGTAAAATGCTAAGTTAACAAAGAGCATTATAAAATCGATATATTTAAGTATAAAAGTAACGAATTATCCTCACTGCAATATTTTAAGCTTGAAATGCCATTTTTAACCTAAAAAAAATTTATTTATAATCTTTATCGGAAAAATGTAGTTTATTAGGGCTGCACAAAGAATCCGAATACTCCAGCTACAATAACTTTAAACGTGTAGTCAAAGAGAAATATTTTGCAACCAACAATCCAACTAAAATTTTAGCAGGTTTCTAACCTTCCGTTTATTAACTTTCATTTTTGATCCCAAAAAAACTTTTTAAAAAATTATCAAATCAAGTACTTAAGTTGAAAAAAAAACATATTAAATTGATTTCTATATCTATATTCATTCATTATGGCTGAAAAAAATTTGGCTTTTATTATATGCCAGATGTCTGAGATACAACATGCATGAACAAAAACCAGGCTGGCAGAAAGAAAAACGACACTTTAATAAATTAATTTAAAATATAAAATTGTCATTTTATACAAAAAAAAATAACTAAAATACTTTAGGTAATTTAAAAAATAGTAAAAGAAAAATGGATAGACAATAAAAAAAATGAAAGATGAAAATTAAAAGTTTTTGGCAGGCGGACAGCAGCAGCCAGCTGCACTCTAACATAAGCTCAACTCAACTGGACAAAAATGATATGAAACCATTAGTAAGTAGATAGAGGCAACAATCATAGCAATATTTACAACAGCAACAAAACTGTTGCATATTCAAATAGATAAAGAAAAAATTTAAATATAAAAATTTCGTGCATTCCCCTTGTCTCCTTTCCAGCAAGCTGCATGTATTTGGTGTTTTATGCTGTTGGGCGGTAAACATCTAAAATTAGGAAAAGATGAAGAAAATAAATAGAAACTTACAACTCCCACGCTTAACACAATCGAAAGACAGTTATTTTCTGTTTTACAACGTTCGTATGGAAATTGCTAGATTTTTATTACAACTTGGATTTCCGTCTGTCTTTTTGTGTCGCTCTCTAACAGCAAACTTTAGTGGTTTTTATTTATCAACAAATACAACAAACAGTAGAAACATAAAATGAAATCATTATTAGGCGCCCAAAGTGCACCTTCACAAAATATAAAGAAGAAAAAATAAAAGTTTTAAAAATGTTACGATATATGCAACTGTGTAACAGCGCTACAGTATTCTAAATTACTGTTTTTTTACCTTTTAGTTTTTTAAAGTATCCAATTAAAGAAACGACTTTCTACATTTAAAAAATATATCTATTTTTTATTTTGTATATAAAAAACGATAAGTAATCGATAAATTTTCTTTCATTATTCATTTATCGATTTTTTTATCGAAAAATCTGTATAGTTTTCTTTTTAAATTATTTAAAATTTTGGGTCCGTAATTATCTTTTTTAATATCTTTAGGGTAAATAAAAAAATATTCAAGAAATTTTCTAGTTATGAAAACTTTCCGATACATTTTCTATTTAAAAAATATTTTCACATTTTATTTCTATGGAAAAAACTGCATAATTTTTTATTCAAGGGAAAATTTTCTTTAACATTTTATTTTTGAAAAATTTTCATAAACTTTCTTTTAATAGAAAAAAATTGGTAAATATATTTTATCGATAATTTTTTGTAATATTTTGAATTAGGGGTTATAAGGTCGAGTACCGATAACTGCTCGGCTAAGGTCTTTTTTTTATCACAAAGCTCTACTTTGACAAGGAACAAGCAGTGGACAACTGCAATCAGGTAAACAACACATTAGGATTCCGGTTTTCATATGATTTGTGTGGGCACCGGTACGAGAGTTAACATTTTAAGAACTAGTTTTAGCAGATCGTGTTGGCTCCGAGATTAATGTAGAGTTTTTCAAGCAGAGCTGCTAGTGGTTCTGAAAGCCACCGAATTGGTGCCTGTCTGGAAGGAGAGGCATTGGCTCTATATGTCCACAGCCAGGTGCCGTTTAAATCTTCTAAAGGGCACAAAGTCTTATCAAGGCTGCAGAGCGAGTATAAAAAGGTCCTCGATATAATAACTGACAAGTTTGGAGTAAAATTATACTTTTTTTGTATGATTGTATAGCAAGGAGAACTAACTTAGAGAGTCTAAAATGGATTGCAAGTTCTTACAGGCCACCTGGGCAGGTCTGCATACAGGAAACCCAAACTATTTTTGTATTTGCACAAGAAATATCTAAAGGATGATGACGAGAACTAGTTGATGAGTACTTTGGATTTCTGTAAGATGGGAAAGGACAAAGAGGAGTTAGGACCTATGGAACGCATTATATATTTTGCCTGGTATTATAATGGTTTTTCAAAAAAAGATATTTCTCTATAATTATTTTATTATTGAAATGTTAATAACGAATTTTCTATTTATAAAAAAATTTTCTATTTATGACAAATTTTCCTTAGCTTTTTAACTTTTTTTAAGAAAATATTTAAAGAATATTTTCACTGGATATTTTGGCAGATTTGTTTAAAATACCTTTTCTATAAAAAGATTCGATTAGTTTTTCGATTTGATTAATTTATCAATTCTTTTTTTTTTTAAGAGAAGTAGCACTTCAGGCAACAATGCCTATTTAATCAGTGTGTAACCGTGCTACATTCTTTAGGAAAGGGATAGAGGAGAGAAAAGAACAGATGGTGAAAGTATAGCCAATTTATTGGTTTTTTTTCTCGCCGGCGAATATGCTATGAAGAAGTACCGACAAAGAAGTTTGCATGTTTTAATGTTAATTCTGAATATGTATTAATACATTAAACAGAAAAAAAAACATTTTTTATATTTTGGTTGTCGCAGTGGTTGAATCCTGGCCAACCAGATTTGTAGTCAACGTGCTTACCACCTTGACCACAGCAGCATTATTTTATCATGTCTTTCACATATTCAGCTTAGATTTTTTTAATTACGGATTCAATAAATTTTCTAATTTTCTATTTTTTAATGATTTTTATAATATTAAAAAAATTAACAGAAAATATTCGAAGATAACACAATGAAGTTTTTTAATTTTTTTTTTATCGAGGTTCGATTAATTTTTCGATTTGATTATTTTATCATGTTCTTTCAAATATTTTGTTTAAATTCATATTATATTTTTTCGGTTCTTTTTTTTTTATATATACTCTATCGGTATAATTTTTTTAAACATTTCTTAAACAAAGCTTTCATAAATTTTTAGAATAGCTAGCATGGTCCATCATAAAGTTAACTAAGATTGTTACAAGATCATGGTGTTTCAGATACTGCTGATTAAGAAATCTACTCAAATATTGTTTATTTTATCGATTGTAGCGTCCTGCGCTAAAATAAAGTCATGCAGAAAAATCTCTAAAATATTGCAACAAAATTTAGTAAAAAATATTTGTAAATAAATAATATGATTGTTGTATGAGAACATGAATATTCACTCTTACATTGAGCCAGTGAGTCAGTCAGTCAGTCAGACAACCAACAACGTTCATATAGTCGATATCTCCAGAAACATAAAAGAGCCCCAGTCATATAAAAAAACTGTTTTTTTACAATAGAAATACACAAAAGCAATAAATGAATTTTCATTTTTCACTATTTAATTGACGCCGCTCATTTTATGACATAATCACGCTTCAAACGGCAAAATATTATTTTTGTTGTTGTTTTAGCTTTTGTCCCAACTTCCTGTGCACAAATTGAATTTAAAAGATTGTGGGTTTAAGATATTTTTTTTTTCACTGGATTGTTGTCTGTTGGTGTTTTATGTGGTGAAAAAAAGTTAAGCAGACGGACACAATATGCAACAAATCTTGCAGCTGTTGCGATATTGAGGTTTTACTTTTTCTTTCTTATTTTACTCTCCTTAAGGTTGAGTGATTTTTTTTTTATTCACAAAATAAATGAATTAGTTTCGTTAGTAAAATCAGAAATACAATTTTCGCTCCATCTCTAATTTTTCTTGTCTATGTCTATGACTTTTTAATGATGTGAATAAATTTTGGTAGAAAATGTTTCCTTTTTTTGCCACGTTTCAAGGATCCTTGAGAGCAGCTGTTAAAACAGTCTGTTGGAGTGATTCTTTAAGGTTTTTCAAGTAGTGTTATCAAAATTATCTAAAAAAAATTTATTTTGTGTTTTTTATCTAAATCGATGCAGAAACTGTTTGTAGAATTATGAAGAGATTTTGCATAAATGACTTGAATTGGAGTTTTTAAACAGGTCCTTAATTAAAAAAGTAATTAAAAAGAAATAGACTGTCACTATGATATTTGGAAAGACTTAAAAATATAAAAAATTTTGATAAATTTCGTTAAGAGAGAAGAAACTAACAAATAGTTACAGCTTTATCTTTATTTATTACAGAATAATCATTTCCAATTGTTTGATTGCTAAAAAATATTTCTTCTTCTGGTTTTGATATTTTTAAAAAACAAATTTTTTTATCTTTAGAAAAATTTTTTGTTCGAGAAAACAATTTTCGACATAAAAATTTAAAAAAAAAAACCTTGACATTCCACTTTTAAAAAATATTAAAATGATCACGAACTTATATTTTCTGTGGATGATCATTTTATATAAAACTGACTATCAAAGAGGCAAAGACACGGCGAAGCAGTTCTTAAGAATTATAATACGCGGCCACATATACTATCGATCAAAACATAATTCAAAGCAATCAAATTAAAAGTTCTTTTTCCTGTTAGTAGCACATGCAGATTTTGCGTCCTACTTTACCCGATCGATAATGCATGATATAGCACAGCAGTACTTTTGTTCTAAGAAATCAAACAGAAGCTAGGTCGCCGTTTAAATCATTCTAAAACTTGAGTTTGTTTTTTGTTACCAGACATTTAACAGAAAAGCAGCATAATTAAAAAAGTATTCGTTTCGTTATACTGTGCAACAGTAATAGCGCTGCTCAGCAGCAAAATCCTCCTTTAAATAAAACTATGTGGAATTATGAAGAATTAAGTGAAGACGGATTTAAATTTAGCACATAAAAACCATATATTCCACAAAGTTTTATTTAAAGGAGAGCCAAAAAGTATTTTTTTGCAGAGCAGTGTAATTTCTTCGCATAATCTACTGATTGTTATTTTTGGTCTATTCCTGCAACTTTCTGTAAGTTCAAAAAATAAATTTTTTATTAAAATTTATGATTTTTAAGAGGCTGCTGCATATTTTAACACAAAAAAAAAAAAAATAAAAAATTGGGTAGTCTGCAATCTTTCTCTGCATTACGTTCAGTATTGGTTTTTTTAATAAAATTTCATAAGAAACTACACGCAAAGAAAATCATTGTATGATTACAAGGATCATATTATGTTTTTGTTTAATATATGTTTGGGACAAACAAAGTATAGTTTTTCGAAACAATACATTATTATCGATTGCCATTAAACTGTTTCTACACGCTCAAGGTTGGTTGAAATAAATATTTCTGATGGTATTCTAACAACAACAAACAAATTTTTATAAATATTCGTACTTAACTGGAAGTAAAAGCCTTGGAAACTTTTTAAAACATTTACAAACATTTTGCAGTAAATTTTTTCTTATATAATCAAACTAAAATTAAAATGAACATTAATATTTGGTTTTTAACATATTTTGATTTCGATTTTGCTTAAATACTTCTCCAGCAGTTCAATCATGAAGTAATTCTTTTTAACGTTGGCGCATTTATTACCAAAAAATTCAGCATTTTACACCATGTTAATGAATTTTTGTTATCACAATTTGCTTTGCACTTTCCAAGCTGAAGGAGAGCATGTTTAATAGTTACCTTGTGATGTATCAGCAGTCCGCCAGCTTACTAAGTGATTGATGGATGACTTATTGCCCTTTCTCTCGAAAGCCTTCTGTCAACCAAGTCACCGTTTTGGCGAAAGTTAGGCGGTGGCTCTTGATATTATCAAAGCGTTTAACAGAGTGTAGCATGGTCGCATGGATAGCAATATTGAAGTTATTATAGATAGGATCAAATTAAACGATTTTAAGATAAAATTAGGGATACCATAAGGTTCTCTTCTTTCCCCTACCCCATTTTTTATTTGTCCTTTTCCATCAAACTTTCAATCGAAACTTTTCTTTAGCAGATGATAGTATAATATGCCATTGGGACTTTGCAAAGGCATAACGATGATATTCTCAATCATGACCTTTAAGAAATGCCCGAAGGAGTTCCTGAGAATAGGGTATAATTGAATTCTCGAAAAACCCAGTGTTCAGTATTTACACACAGGCGAACGGCTGAATTTAATACTGAATTACAAAGATATTAAGGAAAAAGAAGTTCTTGCTATTCTCGGCATGAGAATTTAATGCGATATTAGGTGGAACAAGCATATTTTTTAGGTCGCAAAAGAAGCATTCAAGCGCGTTTGTTTTCTGAAACGCTATAAGAGAACGCATATAGAAGAGAGTGAAGAGGCTCAATGTTGACAGTAGGGTATGCAGCTCTATTAGAGTACTGCATATTTAGCCACAATCAAAATATTTTGAAAATAACTCAGCCATTTGTTCTAGTTCCGGCAGTGGGAGCGAGTGTGGTACAATTAAAAAGGTAACTTTTGTAAAAAAAAAAATAAAACAGTTAAAAATATTAAAGAAATGTAAATCTAAAAATATGTTTAATTATTATTGTTAATATCTTTTTATATAAATATATGATTTGACTTCTTTTTTGGAAAAATCATGCGAGAGGGTTTCGAAAAATTAATCCTTAAAATTACTAAAAGAAAATTAAAACTCTGGAATTTAGTAAGCAGACTTTCATTAAGCTAAAATTAAAAATTCAAACCTCAATAAGTTCGTTTGTAAACTAAAAGTCTTGCACATGATTTAAGAAAAGTTACACATACCAACCGTGACCGCTGCACATAAATATCAGTACGAATGTATGTATAAAACTTACAAGAGACAAAAGGTCAAATAAACTTTAACTAAACACTTCCGTAAACAACATTTTGAAAGTTTAGCTCCATCTCTATTTAAAATGTTTTTACGCATCGAATTTTTATTAAAAATTCATTCATAATGTAAATTGATTTATTTTAACCTCGAATATTTTCTACAACTATTTGAAATGATTCTGTTTGAGAACATCCATATGAATGGATTAGAACCGTTTAACTTAAATTTTGTTGCTTTTTAGATGTCTACATTGATTTAAAAATTGTTTGTTATTTAATAGAAAAATATTAAAAAAAATAAACAAATTACAAAACAAATGCCTTGACAGACATACAGACATGATGTAAATTCTTATTACAAAGGAATGTCTGTCTGACGGTGAGGTTGACTGGCTGGTTGATTGGTTGGTCTGGTATTACATTCGGTTGAATGTGAACTTTAATCGAATAATTACAAATATTTACATTAAACAAAGAGAAAAATTTGACACACTTATTACAGGCATACAAAAATATAAAAATTAACAGAACAACAAAATAAAATTTTACTAAAAATAAAAAAAAAACAAACCTTGGTGTAACTGAGTACAGAATATGAAACAGACACAACCAGAGAGCGTGATTCAAGAAGTCTGCCAAAGATCTAATAAATCACACCAGCTTTGAATGACTTGCTTTATTGTTATTATTATTGTTATTGTTATTATTATTAATTTTTTTTTGTATTAGATTTAATTTATGAACAAATAAATATTTATTTTTATTTGATAAAACTATGTAACACAACATTAGTGAGTTTCGTTATGTGATTAGTAATCAGTGAAAAATTATTTCGATAAATTTTCCTTTCACAAAACAAATTAATTATATTTTTTTAACTCTTAAAACTAATAGCCAAATGAATAACTTTAATCCGTCTTAATTTAAGTATTTTTTAATTTATTTTTTTATTAAAAGAGAAAAATTATTAAAAAATTTTGTGTATTAATTTTTAAGGAGACCAGGAAATACTAGATACTCGCAAAATATAATACAACCTTTTTCTAGATCTCTGTATCCACCATTAGCATTCTTTTTAACGGTTTGTCTTGAGTAAGTTGTATTCATTTCTTTTGTATTTTTTCTTTTCAACCAACCAATTTAAGAAATTAAAATACGAAATATAACTCTTGCGAAAAAGGGTACCGGCTTAACCAGAGAATGACCCCTACTTATGCAATGCTTTGTGCCAGAATTAGAAATTTAAGTTGTGTGTTAGTGGGAGTAGTTTTTGTGGATATTCGACTTGAATCGCTACACATTTAAAGTGTCGGGAAAGACCTCTGTAGAAAGTTTATTTCACATACGAACGGTTTGGCAAGAAAAAAAACTAATTTCCTCTGTAATGCGTAAAGAGATTCCCTGGCTAACCCAGAATATAGATTACTAAAAATAAAATATTCTGAAAATTACTTAATTTAAAATTATTTAAATATTTTTTTTTATTTTTTTTTTTTTTTTTGTATAAAAGAATTTTTCTGTAAAGCAAAATTTTTTTTACAGAAACTTTAAAATTTATTAGAAATCTTCTTAATTAAATTTCATAGAATTTTTGTTAATTTAAAAAAATATATTTTTTTTAATTAAAATTAAATGAAAGTAACATAAATAAAATCTAAAATTTTCAAAATATTTTTATTTGCTGTGTTAAGTGAATACCCATATTGCTACATAATTGTTGTCATTAAAAAAAAAAGAAATGAAGTTTAAATAGTACAAAGGCATACATGTGTCATGCATACACACATACACACATACATACATACATACATACATACATACATACATACATACATACATACATACATACACATATACATACATACATACATACATACATACATACATACATACATACATACATATTTTGTAGCAGACAATTGATAAAGAAAGTGATATTGAAAGGAAGACATCAAACAATCTCGAAGCCAATGTATACATTTGAGTGGATGTATGTACATTTTTATAAAATTATTCTTTAAAACCGTTTAATTAAAAAAAAAATATGTATGTATGTATGTATTGGTAAATACGACATTTAGAAATTAGATTTATGTTCTTACTGGCAGCAAAATATGTATCTTGATAACAAAAATGTGATAATTCCTAAAATAAATCACAAACTTTCACTACAACTTAAAATGCCTGATTTTCTTAATGAAGCGTTTTGCAAAAATACTGGGAAAGATGACAGTCAGAAGAGCAAAAAGCAAAGGGAATAGAATATCAAACATTTCTTTTCTTTCTTTGTGCGTCTTTGTTAAGTCTAAAATTTTTATGAATTGGGTGGCGTTGTGATCTCTCCTAGTCTAGCATTGAGGTTGGTTTTCTTTTATGGGGTGATATAATGAGTATAATAATGATTCCTTTCCAAACTACAATTGCACTCTAATTAACGTCAATGCCAAAGCGCCATAAAAACTTGAAGAAATAAAAAAACGCGCTCAATATACAAGTGTGTGAAGAGGGAGATGTTAAAACTATCACACTCGGCAGTTGTAAAAGAATAAAACATTTTTATAGTTTGTTTAGCAGGCATAAAAGGTGAACTCTTAGTTGAGTGGACTGAAAAATTTAACGTTTAAAATCACATATAAAAACCTGACACATTGTATCAGTCATTTTGGGTCCCCCCTTCGAATACAAGTTTGCACATGATTATTTTCAATAAATTTTAAGGAATCATCTCTTTCACCTCAACCAAGTTGAATGTACAATATTTGCAGCGACGTAATTGTTTTTTTTAATTATTTGTGTTTTAAAACAAAAAACGTAGAATGTGACTTGAACAGATAAATAATTTCAACAAAAAAAGTTTAACGAAAATAAAAACAGATAAACAGATGAGTACAAATGACTACAAATGAGGATTGGACAGGTCGGTGGAAAAACTTAACTGACCAAACAATTGATATTGCATGGAATTGTTGTTGTTATATTTTTTGACGTCAAAATAAACTAATTAAAAACGAAAAATCTTGTTTAAATAAAATAAAAACGCAGTATGATTCAGTTTATAATTATCAACTTTGTCATTTAAAGATTTGTTTACAAAAACTTATCAAAAGAACACAATGATTTTTTTTTATTAGTTTTCATAAGAATTCCACAATGGAAAAGCTGAGTACATTTGTACACTTGTATTTCACAATATTGTGTTAAATGTAAAAGAAATAATTGTAAATATTTTGTTTTTAAAATCAAAAATAATGCACACAACGTTAAAATTTTTCCATTCAACGTAGACTAAAATGCGAGATATCCGATGTTAATTGAACGGCGCATGTTTTGATTTTTGTGTTTTTTTTTTGCTTTTGCTTTTGTTTTTTTTTTTTTTTTTTTTTTTTTTTTTTAATAAAGAACTATTAAAAAAGATAAGGAATATTTCACTCGCAGTTCCTTTCATTTGAGAATAATGATTCTACGTAATAAATCATATGTAGATGCTGGGATAATGAGTCTCCTGTAGGTAGTAAAAAAAGTCTTGCTTAGCTAAAGATGAGCAAGGTGGCCAGATTGTCTAAGTTTTTATACATTTAGTTTTTTCTTTAAGAGAAAGTTTATCGCAAATTTTTGCATACATAAATGCTGTCTTAAAAAACAACTAAATATATATTATGCTTTATATAAGAAATTTTAAATAAGATTCTATAAACAGAAAATTCTTTGTGAGGTTCTTGTCTATAGAAAACTTATCAAATAATTTATTTAAACATAATCTACAGAAAATTTAATGTTAAATTAAAAAAAAAAAATATTTTTTCAAATAACTTCCACACGTAATCAAGCCCGCATAATTTTGTTAAGGCAACAGTTAAACAGTAAACATGAAGCTTCTCTACGCAACGTTTCATATATTACTGTCATACCGTTTGAGACTGATATAGGCGATTTAAGTCGCGTATCTGTTTTTAGTATGGAAACATCTGGCAGCTTGTTGTAGGCATGCGCTAAGCAAAAGTAGTCTGTAATAATAATTAAAAAATGTGTTTTAATGTGTGAAAAATATAACTACTTTAAGCAGAATGTTTGTAAAACTTAACAGATTATTTTTTTTTTCTTTAGACATCTTAATGTTTTAAATCTACTTTCGTTGCAATATAAAATTCACAAAAAAAATTACTAAATGTATTTTAGTACTTTTATCTACACAAAAAATCTTACTTAAATAATTTAAATTTTGGTTAAAGAAAATTTTTAGTTAAAAGGAATGGATTTTTTAATAGAAAAAAATTTATAATGAATTTCCATTATTAGAAGTGTTTTCAAAAAAAAAAAACTAAAAATGTAATCATTTATTTTCTGCATAACTGAACATTTTTATTTCAAAAAGGCGCCTTATTTTAATTTTCTTGAAAATCCTTCTACTTTCCAAAAATTGACCTGATTTGATTAATAAAAAAAATATTTGTGAAAATTTCTCCTAGATTTTGCCTAAAATTCGCTATTGTGCTGTAATTTCTACTGCAATTTTAGCATAAATTACTCTGTATGCAAGTGAAAATACAATTTTTCATTTATTACACACATTTTAAAGAGAAGGCTTTTTCAATATTCCAGCAAATTGGATGTTCAAAGCGCCAAATTAATATGTATCTTTGTGTGGGTTTGCTTACGTTTCTTAATAATAACAAAATTGTTGACAGAAATTTTTTTTTTTTTAACATCATGTTACTGAACGTGTCTAGAAACTTATAACGATAAATAGTTGTGTGGAGGTAGCATAAATCCAATTGAAAATAGATTAATAAGAAATGTGGGAGTAAGTTCTGGTGATAAATTATTGTTTTGCATTTACATGCTACTGATGAGATCTGGTAAAAAGTTTAAAGGCAGAAAAAGGCTAAAAAATTGATAGGCCTAAGAAAAAAAATGTTAATTATAGTATGCTTTTAATTAAAACTTCAAATGCAAGAAAAATATTATTAAACTTATTTTTAAAAAAGTATATGTATCTAAAATTCATAATTCATAGAGCAAGAAAAATAATACAACGATAGTAATTATAATTTTCATTCCATAATAACAACAAGAACGCTAAGAAGTAAGAGTGCTATATTCGACAGCGCCGAATCTTATATACCCTTCACTATATATCTATATCTATGGGAGTGCAGTTACTTCAATCATATAAAAAATATTTGGGTGACAGTGAATTCAAAAATAAGATAAAAATTATCTACTATAAATAATTTCTTATAAAATTATCACCGGCTTTTAATGGCTTAAGACTTTTAAAATAATTTTAGCATTTCCTTAAAGATCTCTTCAAAAGCTTTTAAATGATATCCATATTGTTATGTTAAAAAAATTATGCTCAATCGTGCTCTTCTATGAAAAGTATCGAGGCGCCAATTTTTCCAGATAATGTTTGTTGCTTGTTTTTTAATTTTCTATCATTTTATTTATTTGTTTTTTTTATTGGATTTACACTATTTAACTAGATTTGTTCCGAATGAAAAGGCAGGCATGGTGTTTTGCTCGCTGCCTTGAATTATATGGACCGATTTGGCGGATTTTCAATAAAAAAAAAAATTCAAAACTTTTTTTTTGATTGATAAGTGTATTTAAATTTACCGCATCTTATCTGGTGTCTTGACAAAGTTGACTTTAGCCGGAACACGGACGGACAGATGGACAGGCGGACATCGCTCAATTGGCTCCACTATGAATAAAAACTCAGAATATATATACATTATGATGTCAAAATTGTAGAAATTACAAACGGAATGATAAATTTAGATATACTCTTTTTCCATCTGTGGTGAAGCGTATAAAAAATACAAAAGCCCTTCAAACCAGTCTCCTTACCCTTCGTAATAAACGAAGATTCTTTAAATACAATACAACTAAATCATCCCACACTTTTATGTTTGTAATTGAATCGTAGGTACTATTTTTAAAATCAAATCTATCAAATTATACATTTGAAAAATTTTCCTGCAATTCTGCATAAATAAACAACAATTGCTTATAATCCATCCTCCTTATCAAAAATATCAACATCATACGATGGGCGGGCGCACTATGTATTGTTGTCGTCAAACTTTTATTCGGCTTCGTTAGATTTTGTTGTTGAATATATTTTGCAGCGCAATATTTCTTACAGACGTAATTGTAGTAAAAGTTTATGACGTCACTGTTCAAGTGTATTTGTTATACCGTAACAAAGTTTTCATGATGTAGGCACATGAAAAATAAAACAACAATAACAACACGGAAAATAAAAACGAGTTTACTCGAACATTTACGATAGCAAAGTGTGCAAAAACAATAAATTTACGTTTATATAAATAAAATCGATAAAATTACCGTAAAAAAAATATTTTCACACACACTGCACAAATATGTATCCACTAGAATCTAAGGTTCGAGTCCATATTATAGTAAAAGAAGGAGAACAAATACAAGCAAAAATATTAAAAACTGAATTGCATAAAATAACGTAAAATCTGATTGTAACGCAGTTAGTAGTGCACATTGGCTACTTCATGCATTAAAGTAGTTTTTGGAAAATGAGTTTTTTTTTATTTTATTTTCACTAAAATGCCTATTCGTTTGCCGCAGACCTCTATCTCTTGAACCGCAGACTACTTAAACCTTCACTATAGCAGCTGCAACAACTTAAAATTAGAGAGTGATCTAAAAGTTACATGTTATTCAGAAAAAAAAATATTGTTATTTTTTAAACTGTTTTAGTCATACTTTCAAGTTGTATGAAAAACTATACAAAACTATAAATTAAAGGGTGACCCAATGGTGACGTGATTTTTTTAGTATGCCGCCGTGTTTTTAAACCACAATAGGCAGACACTTTAAAACTAGGTATTTTTATGTCTGCTACAACAAAAAAAAAAACTTAAATATAAAGGATGTTCCAATAGTAAAGTCATTTAGGCGTTCATAACTTTAGTTTATCAACCACAGGTAGTCATTTTGAATTAACACAGAGTATATACAAATATGCCCTTTCTGAGAATTAACGCGACCAATGAATACAAAAATTAAAGGGTGTTTCCATAAACGTCATGGTTTTAAAGAATATGGCATTATTTTTAAATCGTTATAGGCAGAGGTTTGATACCTTGACGCACAAAGTATGTGTTGCTGCTATAAAGACAAACATAACAAAAAAAAAAAAAAAACGTAAACATAATTAAAGGAAACGTGTCTCGACAGTAACGTTATTTTGACTTATATTGCGTCGTGTTTTATAAAAAAGATACGTAACTGTGCTATGTTCAGCCGCCTTGAACCTTATATATCCTTCCACAAGAGAATTGTATATTTATTTTCTTAGAATAAAGTTCTTTTTGCTGAAATATAGAAAAATAAAATTTTTGTAAAAAAAATTTCTATACCCTGTACCATAGGTGGAAAATGGGTATATCTAAGTTTGTCATACCGTTTATAATTTGTACAATATCCATTTCCGAACCCCTTAAATATATATATGTTCCGAGTCCTTGTGTAATGAAGTCGATTGAAATAAACTTTGCCAAGGCACTACAGAAGCAAGAGAAAATTTAAATACGTCAATCGATCAGACATAATCTGGAAAATTTTGCAACATCAGTCCATGTTCTTCAAAGTTGCGGGTAAAACACCACCTCTACCTCTAATTTTTCCACATGATTTGAATCAAACTTAGTTAAGTAAAGTAACTAAAAAAAGAACAAATATATGGGGGCGATAGAGATTAAAAAAATAGAAAAAAAAGTCACGTTAAAAAATTTGTCCTCGCCCATATTTTCCGAATTATGGTTGTCTGAACTTTAACTTGAAAAGTACGATTGTGCAGCATATTTTTTAGGGTATTGGGTATCTTTTAAAAGCTTTTGAAGAAATCTTTCAGGAGATACTTAAAATTTTTTTTAAATTCTTAACCAACTTAATATTATGTTTTTAACTTTTTTTTTTCTTTTTCCTTAATTTTTCTTTACTGAAATTTTAAAGTTTATTTCCTCTTCGTAAAAAATTATTATAGATTTTCTGTTTAAGTTAAAAAAATTTCAATAATTAAAATTTTTTTAAATCTATAATAAATCGTTTCGGTGTGCATCTGTTGGAAAAGTGTAACACGTGGGTGTTTAATAGTTTTTACTCTACAGTCTATTATTGCGGTCGTTGTATTGATGTATACATAATGCTTTTTTTTTTTTTGTTTTTGTAGGATTATATGGTTTTTTACTTTCTTTTTTTGTGTTTATTTCTACTTTTATTAAAATGCACCATCATTTTTCTGAGTGAGAGTATAAAAGAAAAACAATAGCAGTTTTAACAAACAAAACATTCGGCTGTTTCTTTTATACTTTTCGTTCTACTTGCACTTCGTGAGCCATAAATGTATTTGGGGTTTAAGGGGATCTGTCATTGACTGATGGAAAGAAGCTTTTGCTTGCTTACCTTTTCTAGACTAAACCTTGTTACGTCATTAACGTACTAAAATATAAATTTTGTTTGTGTTATTTTATTTTTGTTGTGTTTTTTTTCTTGCAGCCGTTTAATATTAATTTAACACACTTTTTTTCTTTTTTGACGTCCATCAACCATTTTATTGTTAATTGTTTTACGAGAAAATTCAGGCAGTGAAAATTATTTTTTTTACTTTCCAAACGTAAAACAGCTATGAAATTCATTTACAAAAAATGATTAATAAAATTAAATAAATAAAATTTTTGTTAATAGCAAATGGAAAACAGTGAGCGGAAGATGCATAAAATTATAAGAAACAAACGTGAAATAAAAGTTTTATATTAAAGAAGAATACAAAGTACACAAACAGTTTCATGTGTTAAACATATGGGCAGTTGCATGACACCGTACGTGAAAGCGTACAACTTTTAGAGCGTAATAAATTTTTCAAACATAAAAGTATCTGAAAGGGCACAACATTTCACATTAAATACATTGTGTTCCAATTTATCGAGCAAAATTAGGACATATCAAATGTGACATAAAACGAAAATGACTGTGAGGTACGACTAAAGATATATAAAATTATTCGATTCCTGTGTCGTGTCAGTGGAGTTTTTTATATTCTTGTACTAATATTCTTGTACTAAAACAAATATATTTTCTTTACAATTCGTAATATTTATACGATTTTCTAATAAATCATATTTTTTATCGTACGTATCGTTTGCTAGAAAATTTTCTTTTATTTTGCCTTAAATTTTAATTTTGGAACACTAGCGACCGAACAAATATAAATATAGTAGACAAATATATTTTTTTTTCATGACAAATGTGATATTACAACAATATCTAAAGAAACTGTAAAAATAATACCAAATCGTACTCCTTTCCCTCTCCTTATGAATCCATTTCATTGTAGTTGTAACGTGTAAAAAGTAATATAGTCGCTAAGTAATTAATTTAAACTGCTCTTTTTCCAAAAAATATGTTTTTTTGATTATATGGGCGATAAGTTTCACCGTTAAAACAAAACATTCTAAAATATTTCTTAATTGCCTTAGATTTTTTGGATTTTCGAAACATTAGTAACATAAAAAATATTTGCAAAAGTTTTCATTAATTTGTCACCCATTGCGTGCTCTTTTTTTGTACTTTAAAAAATTGATTAAGAATGTTACTTGATGTAAATGTTCTATTTCTAGGAAAGTATTTTTGTAAAAAAAAAAATCTTGAAAATTACTTTAAATATTTTTGCCGTTTTCAGATTATATTTTTGTGAAAAAAAATCTTGAAAAGTACTTTGCAATACATAAATATATTAAATATTTCGCCGCAAATAATAAAAAAGTACTTTTTGAAAATTTATTTGCAATATTAAAATTTAAAATCACTTTCAAGTTGTGCAAACTTTTTATTTAAATTTTAGTTTTATAAACAAAAAAATAACTTTTTAAACGAATTTTTTTAGATTTAAATTTTTATAAATAAACCTTAAAATATTGAATTCTTTATTCCAGATATTAAAAAGCTCAATAAAAACTCTATTTTTTTAACAACTTTAAATACACTTTGAAATATAAAAATTTTTTGTCTCAAAAATAAAAAAGTACTTTTAAAATTTTTTGGGATTTTATTTGCGTGATAAACAACATGATTACTTGTTAAACTTTAAAGTGCCTAATTTTTTTTTTTAAAAGTACTTTCTTTTACAAAAGTTCTTTCGATCGAAATGTGGTTTTTATTTGCGCAAGGTCCTTTTTCGTATTATAATGTTTTTTATTAAAAATAACTTTTCTCAGTTTTTTTTAACAAAATTCTTTTCAAAAAGTGTTGTAGATTTATTGTAGGGATCCTTTTAAATTTCTTTTTTTGTGGAAAAATATTTACTCTCTTATAGAAACCACTTCTTTTCCGTTCTTTAAAGTCTGAAAATAAACATTTATAGCTGAGGGCCAGTGGTAGAGAAAACAGTAATACATAAAGCGATAACAAACATAATTTGTTTCATCTTAATACCGGATTCAAGAATTATTATTGTGTTTGCAAATGCTTTTCAAACCATCATACCACCTCATAACTGATTTAGACGAAATGGAACAGCACAAAATAAAAATTAGTTTATTTTTCTTATTTCAATTTAGTATTTCGATTAACAAATCATGTTTCAAGATTTTTGTTTAAGCTGACATGAAGATAAAGTTATATTTTTTCCTTAAAATCCTTTTATAAAACTAATCAAAACTATATTGTGTCAAAATTTGGTTTATTTTGGCAAAATTTTTTTTTTACTTTTTTTATTAAATCGCTCGTTTTCAGCTTTTCAAATACATTGTACAATATTGCACCTCACCATTTTCTCTTTCTTCCGCTCTCTCTTTCACACTATGCTCTGCAAAAACATTTTCTGTATGCAAAGACAACAGCGACCTACATTTCGTTTATAAAAAGAAGTAAATAATAATTTACTACCACTGCGTTGTAAAATTGTAGCCTTGTAACAATTTAACAAACTAGAAAAAAAAACAAACGTTACAGCGAAAAAAGAGGTTTTTATGTCACAAAATACAATAAGGGTCTTGGACTTATGCAATGACTAGGAAGCAGATTGTAGCTGAAAAATAAAAATTAAATGTATTAAAGAAGGAAATGAAAATTAAAAAAATAAAAAAGCAAAAAGGAAAAAGGAATAGCAAGGGAATGTATGCGTGACAATGTAAAGAACAAGAAATTATACAAATTTTCTTATAAAAACCTTAAATTTATTTAAATAGTTTCCTTTGACAATATTTTTTTTTTTTTTTTTTTTTTACAAAAATTTTGTTAAATCTTCAACACAGTTTTTGCATTTCATTTTAAAAAATGTTTTTTTTTACCAAAACACTGAAAGTCATCAATAATAATTTTTTACTAAAGAGAACCAAAATCTCGTGGTAAAAATTCGATTTGCATTTGACTAAAAATTCTTTTCTTTAAAATTATTTTTTGGCCAAAAAAGTACAATTAATAAAAAGTGCCTTGTTAGCATCAAAAGTACTTCAATAAAGAAAAAATATAAAAAAAGATTTTTTATTTAGAGACCCGTAAAAAATGCATAATTATCAGTGTACAACTACATTTTTTCTTTATGTGCAAAATGTATTTAGTACTTTGTGGTACTATTTTTTTTATTTTTCAATTTGTATTACCTAATCTATATTTTTTTTCATCATTAAGCTTTTTTAACACACAAACAACAAAACAATTTAGATTAAATGCACGTTATTGTACTATTTCTCTCCAAAAGTATTTTTCTATATATTCAAACGGGATAAGTAAAAACTTTATAAACGATACACTCTTTGGTCTTCTTCTTTAATTCAAACATTAATATAAAATCATAACAAATTGAAAGTACTTTTTCTAAATTATATCTTTTAATCTTTGAAATGTACGACATGTGAAGTACTTTTTTGTGCTTTAAATAAATTTTGGCACCTAATCTAGTTGCTGGTATGCGTATTATATATTTTTGAAAACTGCGTTTAGTTACGAAAGTATCATAAGTTACAAAATATCACTTTATGCATAAAAGTACTTAATGCATAAAATTCTTATAAAGACGCTGAATATACAATTGACTTTGGCTCTTTTTTTTTGGATAATAGCAAACATCAAAATGGAATTTAATAAGTAAGAGTGCTATATTTGACTATGCCGAATCCTATATACCATCTATGTAAATCTAGTTTATTAAAGTAGCGTTAATAAAAAAAAACAAATATTGGGCTGACAGAGAATTAAAATATAAGAAAAAATTTCATACATAAAAATGTCATTGGCAATTATGGGTTATTCATTCTTGCAAAATTTAAGTATTTCTTGAAAGATCTCTTCAAAAGCTTTAAAATGATACCCATATCGATATTTTAAAAAATCCGGTGCCTGATCGTACTTTTCTATGAAAAGTTAAGAGGCCCATAACCCGGAAAATATGGAAAGCGCCTATTTTTTTACTTGATGTTTTTTTCTCTTTTTTTTTGATTTTTTATCGTCTCATATTTATTTTCTTGATTGAAGGTACCTCTTAAACTAGATTTGTTTCAGATGATATTGAAAAATTAGTAGCAGGTGTGGTGTTTTGCCAGCTGCCTCGCAGCATATGGGCCGATCTTGCTTATTTTTAATAGCGAAGTTTTCGAAACTATGTCTGATCGATTGGCTCATCTAGTGCCTTGGTAAAGTTGACTTTAACCCGAACGCGGAAGGACAGACGGACATCGCTCAATTGACTTCGCTATGCATAAGAACTCCCACTATAAATACTTTATGGGGTCGGAAATGGATATTGTAGAATTTGCAAACGAAACAACAAACTCTTTCCGCTTGTGGTCAAGGATATAAAAATTGTATAGATTTGTTTTTTTTTAATTTTTTCTAATACACAAAAGCCAATTTATTTATTTCCAATCGTAAATTTTCTTGACGTCAGTAGATGCAAAATAATTTCAAATTCTTAAAATGAATTGCAATAATGTTTAGTGTATTTGAAGAATTTTTCAGCCTACCACAATCCCCTTTAAAATGTCTACACTCATAAATACAAGTGCCACAGCAGACAACTGACTCACATAAACCAAAAGTACTTTTACTCATATATACATTATCTCAGTGGGCACTAGTTGTGGTGAAATACTACGAACGTCTATATAGTATAAAAATAGTAAAAATAGTGACAAAGAAATATTTGAAGAACCCAGTTGTAAATACAAAAATCGATGATTGTTCGGGAAAGTGCTACAGAGCATGCACTTTTGCATGCAAACAAAAATGAAATGAAAATAAAAGAAACAAAGAAACAACAAGAAAAGCCGCATTTTGCAAATAAGACAACAAAAACAAATATGGAAAAAAACTGCCCACTATTAGAGCAAATATGTGTGTATGTATATGTCTGCAGCCTAGTTTTATGAAAAAAAAAGAAACAACAACAAAGTAAAGAAAAATTGAGACGTAGTAAAAAATAATACGAGAATAATCTAGAGATTCATCATTTTATGCAGTTTTTCTTGGTCGTAAAACTTACACTAAAATCTTAACCTATTTCTTCTTGGCTTTGACTTATACTTTTGAAGTGGGGCAAAGCAGAGATTTGCTTTTTTTAAAGCATTCAAATTCCTTGATAATTTTTTTTTTTCTACTTATTTTGGTTTTTATGTTTTAGAAAAATATTTTTTTACCCTAATTAGAACAAAGTACCTTTTAAAAGACGTTTTCGGATTTTTTTTAATACATTAAATCTTTGTTGTCAGTATTAAAAACTGATTTAAAATTTTTTCAGATTCTTATTTAAAATAAAAAAAAAAAAAACAAAAAAAACCTTGAAAAGTGTTCTGAAAAATGTACTTTTTAAAAAATTATTTTAAAACTTTAATTTTATTAATAAGGGATATAACTGAATTAAAAATTTTACTTTTTTAGACTTAAAGTTCAATTTTTTTAATTACTTTTTAATTTTTTTCCCCCAGCCAGGGGAGAACGGTGGATTTTCAGAAATCAATTAAAATTTACTTTTTCGGCTTTGGTTCGTTTTTTAATTTGCTTTTACAAAGAAAAATTATTTTTCAATAATAAAATAAAACAAGAAAAAATAGATACTAGAAGAAAAAATTATTAATTCATTTATAATATTCACGGTTCACGGGAAAAAAGAAAAAAATTAAAAAAGTTTTTGAAATATTTAAAATTTTTTGTCCCAAATATAAAAAGTACCTTTTAAGAAAAATGTTATAAGATTTTTCTTTTGAAGAAAAAGGACTTGAAAAATACCTTAAAATATTCATATCTTTGTATTTAGAAAGTACCTTTTGTGGTCTTATTTTGTGAAAAAAGAACCCGAAATTTATTTTTAAAAAATTATATGTTTTACAGAACTTTTTACGGATTTAATTTTGAAAACAAAGTGCTTGCAACATGTTTGAAATTGCTTAGAAATTGCTTTAAATTTCGTCCCAAACATAAAAAAGTACTTTTAGAAAAAACTTTTTAAGAATAAATTTTCAAAAAGAAACAACTGAGAAAGTGCTTTGAAAAATTTTAAATTTTTGTTTAAAATTGAAAAAGTACTTTATTTGTAAAGTCCCTCATTTTGATAAAATAAAAGTAATTTTGATAGAAAAGTGGTTTTTATTAATTTATAAAAAAAACTGAAATAAATTTTAAAGTTGGTGGTTAGTGTTGTTTCTGCCTACAAGATGTTGCCAACTAAAAAAAAATTTAAATTGCTCGTGTACAATGTTTGTCAATATTTCAAATATTATACAAATTTGATTGCTACATTAAAAATTTAAAAAAAAATTTATTAAATCTTAAAACAACAGATCATTTCTGAAATGCTAAATTAGTTTTCGACTTCTTTCGGCTTAAGTTCAGGTGGTACTTAATTTTCTAACCTGAAAACGAAAGGAAACTCCGGAACTTACTTTAATCCCAGCATCTAAAATCGGTGCGTTTTAAGTGAGAGCATACTCCCCCAGTATTCTGGTGCCTTTCTGAAACCGTTTCATGCATATATAACGAAACAAATTTTCTCCCAAAAGGACATTGTATTACTTCCAACAAAGCAGCAAAATATCATGACCCATTAAATAATCAGAATCTCTAGATGTCATGGATAGAAAAATCCGAAAGTATTTCATAATACTTTACAAATGTTAATTTAAATTTTTAATAGAGTTTTAATCTGTGTCTTTCGATCTCATGTCCGACGTACAAAAAATTGTATTTGTATTATTCCTTGATAACAGAATAACCTCGATTGAGTTTGAAGACTATAGGTGACATGAACACATTATAATATTCCTCAAAGATAACAAACAAAGTACCCTTGATAAGTGGTACTTTTTAAGGTACCCAAACACAACTTTCATTTTTTTTTTTTGCAATTTTTCCTTTTGAATGGTTTTTACTGATTTTTTTTTTTTTTTCTTCAAAATTATTTACTTTGGACCACATGTTGTTATTGTTGAGAGTAATTTATACTTCAGGAAAAACATATGCATATTGTTATTGTTTTTTAATTGTTAAAAGCCTACACGTACGTTTAATTTAAATAAGAAAAACAACATGAAAATTCCAACAAGAGTACTTTTATTTTGCAAGTGTTGGATGCATTTCTTTCTGTTTTCCTTTTCTCAGCATAAAACAAAACCGACGTCAAGTAGTATTTTATTGGGTAAGTGTGTCACATGGCTTTTTCCCTCAAAGTGCTGTTGTTGGCTTTTTGGTTTGCATTTGTTGTTGTGTTGCTGTTGTTTTGCTTTTTTCGTGTTTTCCCCATTTTTTTCTTTCCAATATATTTAAGTTGTTTAAGCTACGACAAACCGTTTCAGTCGTTCCTCAGTAGTCAGTACGTCGAAGTTCTTGAACTTGAAATTACAAAACAAAAATAAAAATAAACAAAATTAAAAATTTTTGATATATTTAAAAGAAAAAATTAAAATTTTAAAACAAACATTTAAATAAAACAAAATTGAAAACTATAAATTTTCTTCCCATAAAAATTTTAATTATTTTAATTAAAAAAAAATATTTTTATAAGTTTTGTGTGAAAACAACGGCATAAAAAGTTAAAGTAAACATTTAGCAAAAGTGTATAACTTAAAATAATTGTTTATTAATTTTTATTCATAATTTAATTTAATGTATTATTTTTTATTGAGACTTCCGTTTAAAAGGTCAGTAAAAAGTGTGTGCTGAAAAGAAAAAATTGAAAAAATTTCGTCCACAAAATAAAATGTCATAAAAAAATATTATTTAAATTTGTGTAAAAGAACTTTAGCAAACTTTGTTATGGATTTAAAAGTAAGATGAAACAAAATAAAGTTTTTTTTTTAACGTGTAGTTAGTTGCAACAAAAATTAAAAACTTGTGCTAGTGGCGTATGTTGAATATTTGTTTGTAATGTTACGTATACGCATCAAGTAGTTTTGCCAATATTTTTTAGGCACTGTCCAGAAAAGTCGAGTAGACAGCAAAAAACAATTTTTTATTATTGTTTTTTATCATTATTGTCTCTATCCATCATATAAATGTTGACAACTTTTAATGTAATAACTGCAATGGCGAAGAAAATTTATCATTCTCAAAGTAGGAATTAAAGGAAAGTTTTTATTTTTTGTTTGTTATAATTTAAATGTAGTTAAAATTTGTTGTCGGAATATGCGATGTAAGCAATTCTGCTTTCGTTTTCGTATGTAAGTGATTAAAGGATATCAGATTCAAAACAAAGCGAAAATAAAGTATGCATGTGCAATAGTATTGTTTCGCATGTAGCACGCACTTTGACGTAAGTCCTAAACAAAACAAAAGAATGGAAAAAAATTCAGAAAAACCAAATGCAAAATCAAAAAGGTTTTCTGATACAATTTCCCTTCAAACTAAACAGCGTAATTTGCTGCAAATGTAGGGATTCTTTTGATTTCAATTAATTAATTTATTCTATTTTTGTCGCTCTGGCAAAATTTTTGTCTCGAACTTTTGTCTTAAAACATGCATCAATGCAACACTATGCTGCAAAGTCAACGCTGCTCAAACTACTCGTGAACCACTCAAACTACACTTCGGTGTTTATTTAACACAAGGTCCAACCAAACGTTTGCTGTCTTCATTAATATGGCCCTTTTATTCAACTCATTCACATTTATCATACACAGTTGTGATGTTATTGCTTTTCCTCACCAACTTAGGCTCCTTCTTGTCGTTACAGACACCGCGTCCATCTCATCTGCTGTTCAACTCCATCACATCTTCTGTTTTCTTATATAAAGGCAGCACACAATAATTATCTTTTTTTTTTCTAATCTACAGTACGGGAGGCTCTTCAAAAATTTTTATCCAACGACAGGTATTTTTTTAAACTTAGAGCGCATTTGAGATTTGAACTTATGGTCCTTTTTCAAATAAACAGAAAGACACCATTGCCAACGCAACGTGCATTAATTTACTTTTCTTTTAATTCTTTTTACACCACGTCACACTTTTCTAATAGTGAAAATAAAAATTGAAAATACTTAAAATAACGATAGGCGTCACATTATCTACTTAATCATGATTTATGAAAACCAAAACTAAAAAAGAATTTTGTTAAATACAAGTTAAATTTTTTATCAAATAACAATGGGCTCAACAAATTTGATTTTGTCAACAAGGAATTTAAATTTACTAAATCAACAACCCATGTAGGAGAGATATCAAATTTGACCGCTAAATGGGTTCTTTGTCGAATCACTTCCGTTTTCAATGATTCGTCATTTACGATAAACTCACTCTCATTGAGACACGTGTTGTCATCAGCCTTTACTCTAGACTTTAGTTATTCTAGACTGTCGACTGCAAACTGCCGGCCCTTTTTCTCATTACTGAGTTCATAGTAAATACCAGGATTTGTGGAAGGTTTATATCCCCCATAAAATCCCCATTTAACAAGCTTCTCTTAGTCATCGTGAGTCTTATGCCAGCCCGTGCCGGACATTTACACACTATACGCGCTATCGTCTCAGCCTCTCCCATGAACAGTCTACAAGTATCATTTTCTCCGATCTCTATCTCTGTTAAATGATACTTAAAATTTCCATGACCTATCACTAATGCAGTTTTCCAGCTCCTCTTGGTAAATAAAGACGTACTTTTACAAGACACGTTTAACTCAGCTGAGTATACACCTGTTACTGCTCTATGATCCCTTAAAGAACTGTCAGTACAGCCTTGCAACTATTTTCCTTCCACTCATGCGTCGAGTTTTTCTAATCTGATGTTCGGCTCAAAGCTGTGACAAATAACTTCGCTTTTTATATAAAAAATTCATATAGCAGATATTGAATAAGTCCAAGGGCAGCAATTTTAACATTGCGTCTTGCTCTTGTGTAGGGTTGAAATTTAGTTTAATTTTCCAAACCAACGAAACTAGAGATAAGATTCATTATAATTTTGCAATACTTAAACTGTCATATCAAAACAATAAAGGCTTTACTTTACTTTCTGTTGCTGTTCTGTTCTATACAAATCTGCTTTTTAAATTATTATTATTCGTTTTTTGAACAACATACTAGTTGTTTATAATAAATAAAGAAAACACAACACACAACACAACAAAAAACTGCAATCACAATAACAAAAATAGGGTTTATTACAATTCTGCACTCATACTACCAAACAACTTCCAAGTAACTTAACGTTGAATTCTATTTTCTACTGATACGAACGGAACAGAACAGAACGTTAAAGTAATAAGAAACCACAAATACATATTTTTCCATTTAACAGAAACTGATCAGCTGATTCGTCATGCAACGAAAATTAAAGATTTATTCTGCTTTAAACTTGGGTTATACAACCAACTTAACATTGATTTTCTGTGTGATAGTAAGTGCAACCTACGAGCATGATTATCCTTGTTTTCGTCCTTCTACAGTATTTAATTTTCAATTACTTACTCATCATTTTTGATTTTTATTTCTGCTTAGATTCGATTGATTTTGCTTTGCTGCGTTTGTTGTTGATTTTTATTTTAGCCCCACTCTGATTCACACTTTCTCACAGTATTTCAAGACAGTTTGATTCTGTTTTAATCAGTTTAGAATTCTTAAAGAAAATCTGGTATTCAATGTTAAACACTTGAAAGTAAATACATATTTACAAATAATAAACTATCGACTGACAAGACACAGCAAAAAAAAACACAATAAATCTCTTCATTTAATTGGATTTTGCAATCTCAGCTGTTAGTAATCAGATGGCCAAGCAATGTTGCCAACCTTGATGTTTATATGAAGAGCCTCTTTTCAATGATATACGACCTCGAATAAACATAAATTTTAAGCAAGAAAATATCATTAAAAATATAACCAGAAATGATTTCCTTCATCAGCAAGGCGGGAAAGTCATTGGTAAAAAAACTATTAAAGACTTTTCATTAACAATTGATGCAGATATAAAGAAAATAACTTGAGTAGAAAACCACATTGAAGGTTGCTAAATAAGGCTTATGACTACATATACGTTACTTAAGGAAGTGACTGTGGCTCTCCGAAATTTAATATCGTAATTGTGCTGTATATTAGTGTCCATCCAAAATAACGAATGTAAAAATTAAGGCAGCTGACAGTTACAGAGCTGCGAGTCTTCATTGCTTAAAATAATTTTTAAAATAATAGTTTGCAAATTTAATACAAAATTTAGTCAGAAGGTATTGATTTTATATGGTCATAAATCAGCAGAAACAGGTCAAGCTATGACTTTAGGGGGCGTGCATTTTCCCGACATGATAACAAAATTTTTTCTTGCAAAATTTTATGCTGATGGCGACAATACCACGCGTCTGCTAAATCAATTTCATTTATGCATAAAACAATCCTCCAGACCAGGGGTGCCAAATAATTTTGATAAGAAATTGGAAAACATTCAGAAAATTCAATTGGAGAGCGTGATTTTCAACAAGATACTCTGAGGCGTAATCTAGTTAGATATTTTGCAGTCTAGTGCTCTGTGAGACACTTAACAATATGACTTTAATAAATATTTTAATAAAACAAATTTTTGTTTATATTTTAATTTATATCTTCATTTTTTTTAAGGATACTCAACACAATAAGAGCTATTAGTATTGATATACGTTTTTAAATGCTACAAAATGCAATTTTCTTTAATTCAAATAAATTTTGGGAAATCTTTAAGAAAAAAAAATATAATTGCAGACGAAAAAATGCATTCAAATCTTAATATGTAAAGAATTGCTCTTAGAGATTTTTATATAATTGTATACTTTTCCAGATGTAAATCTAATCTATTGATATGGTCGAAATATGGTTTTTGCCAAGTGTGATGACATGCCATCATATTACAATTAATCTTCTTTAAGTTTTTATTTATTTTTACAAGGTTTTAAAATAAATAACATAATAATGTGTTTTGAAGGTTTCACTAATATAAATGTATTTTATTTTAATAAAATTTTATGTAGGTTGGTGTCTTCATTTGTGGTATTACAAATGCAATTTAAGTTTTTAGTAACTTTTTATGTAATAATTGCAGCAGCTTTGTCATCAGTTATGAGCATTATCTTTCGTACACTTTGCTCATAAAAATATATGCATACATTTTTTGGCATTTAAAACATATTATGGCACTCTATTGCTTTATTTTCCAATAAAATTATATAAAAACATGGTCAATAATATTTTTTAAAAAATAGTTTTTTTTAGCAAGAAACTTTTTTTAGGAATTAAAAAATTTTCAAAAACTAAAAAATATGGCAACAAAGCGCAGTGACGCTGATTTAAAATATTTTGGAAATAAACCGGCCATTTGTAAAGGGCATAGTCGATTGCTTCAAGATTTGACATAAGCGTAGCTGGGGAGTATCTGAGCTAAATTTTTAAAGCTGGGTACCATCCACTTTCTAGGGGAGACGCAAGGCGGTCGCAAAGTTGGGTTCCTCGAACCTGTAAATTTTTCTAATGCTTTTAAAAAAAATTTTTTTTTTTTTTGGTAAAACAATTCAAGCCTCAGTGAGAAATTTCCTAGTCATGTTATTTCTTCTGCTTTCTCTCGTTTTATTTCTTCTCTCTTCTTATTGGCAGCCTTAATCACGATTAGAATCAATTTAACTTATTTCTTCGATCTTAATAAAAATTAAAAGCCACAACATGAAAATTCACCGCGACATTAGAAAAGTTCCTTGAAACTTCAACAAAAAAAATTTTTTACAAATAAATAGAAAAACTTGCAGTGACTTTCTAGTTTTTTATTAATCAACTGTCTATAATCCAGCCGCAAAAAAAGATCAAAAGAAAGAAAGAATATTACAGAACTTATGGATTTTGAATGGGGCTCAGAAGAATGACTCTATCCTATCGTTCGGTTGCGTAATTCGGTCATGAATGATACAACTCTAGTACTTGTAGTATGAGAAATATTTATTTACGTATTAACCTCTGTCTTTGTTTGGTTTTGTAGGGTGTTTAATGCTATTGCATGAAAGCTTTACATACAAGACCCTAATTGACCGATCATACAAACACGAAAAAAAATTCTGCTAAAGAAGAAGGTTCACTATTCCACGATAACGATGTGCATTCGCTGCTTATTGTACCAGTAAAATACTATTTGAGTTCAAGCATGTGGGAAATATTTACTTCACCTACCTTTAGCCTAGAGCTCCTAAATCATCTGACTATCATTTTCTTCAATAAATTCAGAACCATTTAGAAAAAATATGTTTCATTTCAGTGAAAATTACAAAAAAAACAACGGTTTTAGTCTTTTATCAGAAATGATGTAAATATTACAGCTAACAGTGTCAAATGCTTTAAGTGAATATTAAATCTCCTGAAATTTTTTTATAATGTTTTCATAATGATATTAATTAATTTTAAAATTATGTGAATAATAAAATCCAAAAAAAAAATGTTTTATTAAAATCACAAGCGAATTTTTTTGCTAGAAGATTTATTTTTATGAGCAAATATTAAACAAAATTTCATAAATTTTTTTTATTCATTTTTTATTTCGCCGCAAAATATTGTACATTTCAAAAAAAATTTTTTTGGATTTTTATAATGATTTTAAAACAATAATTTATATTGTTAATCAACTCATAACCAACAACAGGTTGAACAAGCACTAATTAGTATTTTTGTTTTCTTTCTTAGGATTTTAAATGAGCATAACATTTGAAAAAATTTGTATATTTTAAAAACTCAATATTAAAACAAGTTGATATCTTTCGATTTTGTTGCTGTTTTATTAAGTAAAAAATATTTATTTTTTTCTATTTAAAACTTCATAAATATTTATTCACTTGTGTGTTTTACTTCTTTAACATTTTTAAATAAATCGAGAGAACTTTTTTTATTAAAACTAGTTTTCTGTTTTAATTTTAAGATTGAATAATAAAATAAAATTCCAAAATGTTAAGCGAGACACTGTGGAGCCTAAATTTTAGTTAGAGACAAAAATTAATACTTTCGTACAAAAAAAAATTGGATGTTTCTCGTATGGAAGTGAATTTTGAAGGCAAATATGTCACACAGAGAATTTTTAAAAGAAAAGGTTTCAAAAGAGAAATTTAGATTATGCTAAAGTTCACGTATTTACTGTGAATCAATTATTTTCAAAAGACGTTTAAATAATTTAAATCGATGAAATTGATGAATGCTTTAAATCGCACAGAATTTATGCGAAAGATTCAATTCGAAAACATATTCTCGGACGTGCAAGACGGCTATCCATCCCCCCACAAAAATTAGTTTTAATTATGCTGTTTATTTAAGTTCTTTTGGAGAAGTATAAAAATTTATTCTTCAAGTTGCATGCAGAATATTCTGAAAATAAAGATTCAAGCAATTTCTTGGAGAGCATTTTCTGCCTTTAATCGAGTTTTATAGAATGTGGTTACTCACATAGAAAACGATTATTTATTATCTTATGTTAAGAGATTTACAAATGTAATAATCTCTTAATTGTATGTATGCTCACTCTGATAAAAAGAATGGTCGTAAGATACAGGAGGAGAAGATGGGCGTTCGCTCCCCCCACAAAATAAATTTTAATCTATAAAAGTCAAAATCTTTTAAATTTATGTAGGTTACGATAATAATAAAATGCTTTTTCACGCTAAAGCCAGGAGATAGAGAAGGCGGGTGATCCTATAAAAGATTATTGATTATTAATAAATTATTTTGTATCTGCAGAACTACAAAATGGGAAGCTTCAAATTTCATGTAAATTACTCTCAGAATAAAATGCCGTTCTTCTGAAGATGGAGAATCAGAGAGGTAAAAGAAAAAATGTTCACACTGCGAAGAACCAGGCGATAACAAATTTTTTTACTCTTCGTTCTTCAGAGATCTTCGGTTTTCAACTAGCAGTAATGCATTTTCATTAACGTTGGCTTTCGGACTGTCGAAGAGTTGTTTTAAAACCTTCACTAGTTTTTTGGTTAAGGTCGCTTATAGCGATTTAGCGCACTGCGCGATCTTAGTATCTGGCATCATTAACCTAATTATCGTATCGATCAGATGATATTTAAAATAGCCGTTCCTTATTAACAGCACATTTATACAAGCCAAGCTGCTCTTTTTTATTAAAAATCATTTTCGCTTCAAAGTTCTTTTAAACACAATTGGAATAATTCAAATATAGCTGTCATCTGTAATTACTCAGTGTACTAAAACTAACAGTAAATTATCTTCTGCCACGTACTTTGTAGTTTGGGCTGGGCTTAAGTTTTCAGTGTTGCCATGAATTGGAAGTACAACCACTTTTTCTGCACTCGTAATATAAATAAGTTGGAACACAATTTCGTAGACACTGAGGAAATCAAATGTGCAGTTGAAATATTTCTTCTCTTTTTTCATAAATTTTCTATAAATTTCTGCCTGTGTATATTGAGTTTTGTTTTGTATTTAGATAATTATTATGACTATAAAACATAAGTTTTTGACAAAATTAATGTTTTTTTTATAAAACCTACATTAATTTATTAACAACTGTTTAAAAGTTGAATGAGTTGAATGAACATTTTTGTATAAATTAATACGATAATTAAAACATGTATTATAAACCATTTCAAGGACAAAAGAAAAGGTTTTTGTTTAATTTACGTTTTTGTTTTTGTTTTAATAAATTGAAATGTAGGACGTAAAATAGACAACTTTTATGTAAAGAAGAACAGCTCCAGAATAAAAACTAATCTTAGAATTTGATCTTAAAGTTAAACTCAAGTTAAACTGAGAACAAAGGAAATTAATATCAGGAAAATTCGACTCAGTTGCCAAACAGTTGTTATAAAAAAGTAAGTAATTTTAACTTCTACAAATTTATCGATATACCTTGAGTAAGATAAAACAGTACTAGAGCTAGTGATGGCACTACTAAATACAAATATTTAATAATCGATAACTTTATTGCAATCGACAATTTTATTTTATAAAAAAATCTTTTTCGATTAATCGAAATAAAAGTTGATTATAAGCAAAAATAATAATTAGATGGTGAAGCAATTTTGAAATAAAATTAATATAAATATTTACTTCAAGTGCAAAAAAAAAAGAAAATTACGATGGACTTGGCAAATTCTCAAGAAGAACAAAAATTTCTTTCTTGAGTCTACAGCTCGGGAATTTAAATTAACTGTGGTTAAACTTGGCAACTTACGCAAAACACTGTTTTAATCCATTTCCTTTTTGGATCATCGGTGACAATAGAGCGAATACAATCGGTATGGAAAAACTGAATTGAGTGCCTAGAAAACGCTTATCAAAGCATTACTTTTAAATTGAAAAGAATTTTAAATTCTGTCTGAAAATAAATTTATTATATTAAAATGTTTTTTGTTGTTGTTTGCAACACTGTCAAAAATTGCTTATCAGTTATTTTATAAATTGTTTATAGCCTGTTCAGATATTACTGAATATTCAGCTTTTCTCAATAAAAGCCATTATTGAGCTCAATATTCCATACAAAATCTCAATAATTTATTGCGCAATAATTACGAAATTGAGTAGAAATTAAAATGCAACACTTTTCAGAAGGTGTGAGTAAAGAGAAATCTTTGATATGTTAACCTCAGACACAAACCAACTGGGTCTAAACCAAACTAATTTTGTCAATACACAGAATATTGACTCAGTAAAAGTGCATTACGACTAACTTCAATTAATAAATTATTGACTCAAAATATTTTTGCACTAGCAACTGGATTTGAACTCAATCTGGAGAGTACTAAATTAACTCACCTTTAATTAAACTGGAATATAACAGAATTTGTAACAGAACCTAATTAAACAGAGCTAAATCTTAAATATAATTAAAGTTTAACTGAACTTAAAAGAAACATTAACTAAACTTAGCTAAATTAGCGTTTAACTAGAATGGAACTAGAATTTTATTGATTTAGAATTAGAGCTGTACAAGGACCCAAATTAAGTGATTTGACTTTAATTGAACCTAAACAGTTAAAAAAAAATTTACTTTAGCTTAACTTAAACTTAACTATTACTGATCTTAAAAAGCAATGGAATTCAACTTGAACAGAACTTGATAAGACCTAAAGCTGAGCTAGAACTTGACTAGAATTGATTTCAATATAAGAATACTTTAATTTAAGTTGAACTTAAAGCAATTATAATTTTTTTTAATTTAAAGTCTGTTCCAACGCCAAGCTACGAATTTCCCCTTTTTACTAGGAGAATATTGAAATGAATAGAAAATCTCCTAAGAATTTCGTCGAGTCCCTAGGTGATCCAACACTTTCGATTGTATTTGATGGCACAAAGTAGTCTTGAATGTAAAGAAAGGTAGCATTGTCAGGAGACCCTTTGAAGTATATCTTCAGACAGAGTAGGTAAATGTTTTGCACTTGTGCACATTTTTAAGGCTTATTGACGAGAAAGCTTCGACTCGATCTAGGAATCATCCTCCTCCTTAAAATTACTTATGAATTTACAAGAGATATATTTTTTTGTCTAGGAATTTTCATCGTTAGAGTTTTTTTAAGTTTTAAGAACCTTGGGCCACAGGTTCATGGCCTGGCTATTACATAAAATTTTATTTACCTTCTTCTGCTTAAAAAATCGATAATTATTTAACCATTAGAGATAACAGCTTCCGTGCCAACATTTTAAAAGACATCCCAAATTCTAAATCGGTTCAATATATCTCTATATTTTTCATTTGTGTTTATTTTCTGCTTTAAGTTATTAAAGTTTGCTGTCATGACATACAATTTAAAACATCGTGTACAGAAGGTTTTATGATTTTTAACCAACTTCAAAAAAAGAAGGAGGTTACTAATTCGTCTAACTGTTGCTCTTTAATTTTTGTGTTTGCAGAACTCTGAGAAAATTTTTTCCTTAATTGAAATGGTTATGTTGACAGATTAGTCCCACTGTAAAGCAGTTTTTAATTTTAAAAATTAAAGGGTGTCCCCATATAACACACATGTTTTTACATATAATATGTTCCGTCAAGGGCACCACGTAAAAATTTAAGAAACTGCGTATCATGTTAGCTTCCTTACTATTGGAAGCAATACAAAAATATATCTAAGAAGTAAAGGGTGTCCCCATAAGTGACCTAAAAATTTACCTTTATGAGCCTATCCTTGAAACCGATGTGGACAAACGCCTGAAAATTGGACAGAATGTCGATTACTACGACCTTTTTAATAACAATAATTAAAATTCAACATTTTAAATTAAAGGGTGCCCCAAAAGTTTATCTAATTTGATGTTTAAAGCCATGCTCTTGTACAGTTGTAGACGGAAGGTCAAAATTTACAAGGAACCTTCATTTCTAGGTACGCGATGATAACAAGTTTCAAATCGATTTAGAAATTAGAGGGTGTGCCAAAAGTTGATGTGGCTAAGCTTTTAAAACATTCTAGACAGGCAGCTGAAATTTACCAGAAACCTTTATTGTTAAGTCCTCTTTAACAACGAGTTTAAAATATGAATTAAAGGGTGTTTCCATAATAGATGTCATTTCGTCTAATGATCCTATCTTTTTTATACATACGGTTGAAAATTGGACAAAAAATAAGACAAATTAGAAATTAAACTACTTTAACTGAAGTAATACGAAATTTACTGTCGTATGCATGAAAAAATTAAAATAGAATTTAAATGTGTTTTAGGACAAATTTGTATGGAAAATTTCTCATAAAACACATATCATATGTATTTTTCTTTTTATGAATATGGAAGTTAATATATTTTATTATAAATTAAAAGGTGTCCCAATAGTTAATGAAATTTCTTGTATAAAGTCGATTTTTTCAGGAATTGTTATATGTGTTCATTCGATGCGTTTAAATAAATCTATAGTTATCATCGAAGCCAAAGTGTAAATATACAACTTCCTTCCAATGAGATGTGTGCGACACTTTCTATTTTTTTTTCTTCAACAATCAATAAAAAATATCAGCCTCAACCATTTTATTGTTTGTTTTTAATTTTTTTATTTCTGCCTCTCACTTGTTAATAAATTGTGCAACACAGCTGATTCGAACATGGTTTTTGTTTATTATCGAATCAAGACAAATCCAAGACGGTTTCCTGACCTGATTGAATATATAAATTTAAAACTATAATCGAACTCAAACTTAACTAAATACACCATATATTTTATATTAAATACACTGTATTTTTTTATTGTAATTCTTTACAAGAAAATAAAAATACATTTCTTTTGTATTTGTATGAGCAATCAGTTTCTTTAACATTTTTTCTAACATTCATTCATTCAAACGTCTGTTTTCAGCCAGTTAACATGTTTTCTTTTTAAGAAAACTAATAAAAAAAAACAGAAACCTAAACCGAAACTAAAAACAAATCACTTTGAATGAATGAATGCAATTTATGAATGAAAAAACAACAACAAAAGCAGCTTCTAGTAAAAATGTAAAACTGATTGTGTAATTAAACATTAAACTTTATCGAACAGCAAATAAACGAATGAATTTGAAAGAAAAACAAAACATGTACGAAAGCATTTTTAAAGCGTAAATCAACATTAAATCTGATAAGAAATAATTCGTAGAATTTTAACAATTAAAAGTCAATATCAATTAATGATTGCATGACGATGTTTTGTTTCGAACAATAGTTCGGTGTTTGCGCGTGTTTGAAGTCGTACAGTTTTTCATATTTTATTTTTATAAAGACTTTTGTGGAATTTCAGGAATTTATTAACCAACCTTTTTTGATAATTTTAATTTATAACACCATTATAAATTTTTTTATTTCCAGTTTTAAATACTTTTAATGCAATTGAAAATAAATTAAAATAGAAATAAAGTAAATTTTTTAATTTGTAAGATTTTCAACTTTTTTGTAACTTTATTCAAATATATAAATATTGAAATTAAAAACAATATTACATTAATAGTTATTATTGTTTGTAATTCTATGATTTAGGATTTTGTTCATGAAACCGAAAATTTTTTTTAATTATAAAAAAATTAATTTATTGGATACCAACAAACTTTCAATTAAAGTTTCAATCCTAATTTTAATTAAGTTTTAACCGTAGCAGCACTGAATAGAAGTAGTAAAAATGTTTGACATGTGATGAAAACGACTGTCTTAAACTACATAAAATCGGAACTAGACATGAATAAAGCTGGGAACACAATTGGGACGAACGACGAATTTTTCGTTGCGCATATTCGCCGTCAAAAATAAAACACATTGGTGCATATGAAAATTAACACAACACCGCCGTCGACGAAATTCGTCGTGCGTGACGAACTCTCCGATAGATTTATTTCTATTTCTTACGCCGACGAACAACGACTAAATTGAAACAGGGTTGCCGTTTCTCCTTTCAGCTTTTAAATATATTAGTAAATAAAGTTATTTTTACCTTAATTATTGTTTATTTCTTAATATACATCATTAAGTTAAACATCCACAATTATTTTCCATAAAATTGCTTTCTAATGGCTTTTTCTTAATGCTTAATTTTTTTTTATAACTATTTTTTGTTCTATGGTAACACTATCAGCTGTCATATGCAAAACAAAACAAATTTTAATATGGACATAGACAGTAAGCAATGTTGTTGATTATAACAGCTGTAACTTTTTCGTCCTAATTGTGCGCCACATTGCGAATTTACGCAGCGAACTTTTACAGATGAATTCGTCGTGCTAGACGAAATTCGTTGTTCGTCCCAATTGTGTTTCCAGCATAATACTAAATAAGTAAAAGGGTTGGCAGATTTTTCGCCTTGTTTATTGTTAGTGTGGGAACACAACACACAACGGTAACGATATTTTTATACAAATTCGAAATAATTTATTGTTCAACGACAACGCTGCCGAGATAAAATTTATTTTATTTTCTTTTAATAGAATTATCTGCTTAATTTAAATGTAATAAAATATATAAACAAAATATTTTTGAAAGCAAACACAAAATTGAAATGAAAATAAATATAATTAATCAGAGAATCGTCCTTATTTTGTTTAGCAACTCTCAGTGACAGCAACTCAGTGATCGTTCCGTTACCGTCATCTGTTGTGTTCCTACACTTAAGTTAAGCTACTACTTATTGTGCATTACGTATCAGCTACTGATCCGATTGCAAAATTTTATACATATGTACGTTAAACATTAGAGGAGATCGGCTATAATACGCTGCAGCTGACCCTGTATTATGACAAAATTATTTTTCTGAAATGGTATGTCTTTCTCTAGAAGGGTCATATTTATGTCAATTATTTTTGCGGTTTTTTTAATTACCCTGACTTGTTAATTTTGCGATTGATCATTGTGAAGCATAAACAGGAAAGTTTTGTTTTTTGCCTAACTACCCTAATATTTTTAAAATTGCCTTTATTCAACTTGGTAGATAAATTTATGTATATTCCGAAACCCCGGCATAGTCTCACCAGCAAATTTTTAAAAAAGCTGTACTTTTTTAGCTTCGAACGTAACCCTAAAAAAATACATTTATTCGGGGAATAATTCACTCATGTTCCTGTACAGAATATCAAAATAAAAATGTAATCATGTTTAGGATAAATGTGATCAGTTGCTTTATTAAATGTTTAGCCATTCAATTTTTCTCATGCCTTTACAAGCGAATACATAATATGCCTTGAGCCATAGCGATATCGTATGCCAGGTGATAGCAATTGCGTCCATGTATGCAAGATATGTTTACATTTTTTATATGAAGTCTGATATTTCGGGCAACGGTAAAAATTAATGAATTCGATTTTTCTATCAGCTGGTACATGATTTTGCCCAGACTTTGTGTACAATGTACTGTTTTCTTTTTATTTCTTTTGTATATAATAATAACCAAGGCGAATCAATTAAAAGGTCGTTGCGATAACGAATTCATTAATCTTATATATAGAGTTTCACATTTAGGATTTCGGCGAAAATTATGGAATTCGCCATTGCAACCACATAATAATTAGTTCGCCTTAATAACAGTCAATAAACAAGGCGAACAAATTTCCAAGTATGCTACCACTTATACGAATTAATTAATTATCCCCAGTAACATAACTGTCAAGCCAGGGCGAATTAATTACCAGGTGGCAACGTAACAAATTTATTCTTTTTTGCTGGTAACTCTTACTGTAACAGTAATGTCTACGGTGAAAGAAAAAATTAATTTGCATGTGTTGTCCCCTGGTAATTGATTCGCCTTGTATTAAACTCTATATATAAAAACCTAAGCTACCACCTGGTACTTAATTCGTCTAACATATAAATAAAAAAATTCTACACAAATTAACAGCATTATTTTTTCGTATAAAAAATTATGGCGAATTTCAAAACTGGGTATGAATTTAAATTTGAAGACAATACTCCCATAAATTTAATTTATTGAAAAATACAAACAAAACTTAAAACGTTTTTACATTCACATCTGCAATCTGCAATCTGAAAAGAGTAATAAAAAAGGTTTTGCAATTTAAGAAAGTAGAAAAATCGATGAGAAAAAATACTATTAAATTTAATGTGCAGCTATTTATAGCAAACAATACATTATGCTGAACGAACGTTTATAATGAATAGCGATTCATTGAAATGATTTTTTTTTTTTTTTTTTTTGTTATTTATCGAAATATTGTTTTGGCCTTTGTATGCGAGGTGTGTTGTAAAAAAAGTTAAAGATATTAACTTCGTTAAACTGATTGCGATATTTTGTTTGGTTTTTCATTAATGCTGAGATTGGAAGTAATTTTATGAAATAAACGCGCTGTAATTGTTTTTTTTTTCATACGTTCCGTGGCGAAAGGTTAACACATATACGAAGTACCTACCTATAACAGCAACAACAAAGTACTTTTTATGAGAATAACAGAGCTGTCGTAGGTATAATTACTTGTTGTTGATCCTATTCTCTGGCTGGCAATAACCATAAACGGTAGAGTAAAAAACATTTAAAACAATAGAGTTCAAAACCTAAATGTATTATTTAGGTGTACCCTAACCCTAAAATTAAAACTTTACTAACATACCTCGTATAGTGTTGCAGCATTTTTGTTATAATGATTTATTTTTTAATGCCAACACTTTCTAACTTGAGCATAAAACACAAGTTAAGCAAACACAATCCAAACAACCTCATCGAACATACAGACGCTAAGGCACACACTCTCAAGAACAAAATTGGAGGGAACCACACAGAAAGCACAGAGAGCTTGTTGTTGTTATTGCCTTCAATGCTTTTTTTCTCAATGTTTATGATTTTAATATGTTCTGTGCAGCGTTGCCAGAAAAAAATTAGACCTTACTATAAATTTCAATCATGTACCTACCAGGCGTTGGCAGTGGCGAATTCATTCATTTTCGCTTTGGCTGGAAATGTCAAACTTCATTTATAAAAAATCTAGGTAAACATTTTTTTTATAAGAAGTTTGCTGTAAATGGGTAACTATGGAAAATTTGGCTAAGCTCTGGTAAAATTTGTTTTAATTTTGATGCTATCCAATGAATAAACAATTTAAAAATAAAATTAGAACTTAAGAATAAATAAATAGATCTAATAAAATTATTTTGTATTTATTTACTTAAAAACTTAATAACAATTAATTATTACAAAGTTAATAGAAAAGAACATCAGCACAAAAACTACACTAAAACTACCTACATAGGTTCATAGGTACCTATGTATGTAAATTATTTCTGGCAACATAAAATTTCTTGTTGTTATTGTTTATTTTAAAATAAAGGGGTATGAAACTGAAGCGCCACAAGAAAATCAACAAAATGAATCAATAAAAAATAAATAAAGTAAATAAATAAAAAAAAGTATGTGAGTACATAAAGATAACGAAAAATTCCCTTGAAAAAATATTTTACAAACAACAACAACACTTATTAAAACAGTGAGCCAGAGAGTACAACAAGTAGATGTTGAAGAAAAAAAAAACACTCACCGGAATACAGATGTCAACAAAAGAAAAAAAACGCAAGTGAAACAACAATATCAAGGGAACAGAAATTGTAATGGAAAATGAATTGTGGACTTTGTCTTTTTAAAATCTAATCGAAAAGTGTTTTAAATATTCCCATGATTGTGTGGCACATCATACATATATTGGGGTCATGAATCATTTAAAAGGGTTTTTTCTTTATATTAAACATTCATACAACACAAACAAATTTTCATATTGCATGTGTGTTTGCATATGTATGTATGTATTTATATGTAAACATTAAACTTATCTTATAATTAATTAGAAATTTGTCATGCATCTAAGATTTCCACAATGGCAGGGAATATGAAAGTATGCACATACTTGTTTACGTACAAACAAAAATCTTCAAAATAAAATTATGATAAGAAAATATAATAATGACAAATGTCTATTGTAAGGAACAGCGTTACCGTTGTTTCAAAAAATGTAATTTAGATAAATTCCTATAACGTTTTTTGGTATTTTGCCAGCTTTTTGTACATACATATGTATATCTTAGACTTGCTTGTGATAGATGAAAGACAATTATACCCGAATTGCAGAAGTTAACTTGTGGACAGAAATTCAATTTCAAAGGAGAATTACAGAAATTTGCATGACTGGGTACACTGGAAGATATGTATATATCTCTTCTTATATCTACGCATATCTTAGAGAGCTTTTCATATACCTTTTGTGCCTTCTACATCTTTATAAACAAGTGCATTAAGGACTTTAATTAGTGACCTAAAAATTGTCACATGTTAGCAAAGTTATTTATTGCAATTGCGTTTTCCCAGCCATCTTTAACGGATGTATTCAAATTTGTACCTATTATTTCATGCTTAATCTTCTTTTCTCGGCAGAAAATATTCTATTCCTCTTTTTAAATCAATGTTAGTATCCATCAAAAGTATCAGAGTGTGTGCTTTGTATGTTTGTTAAATAAAATACCTGTAGTGAGTTCGAATTTTCATAGAGATATGTACATATGTACATATGTATGTATACATATACATATGTATGTATTTCTGTAGCTACAGTGGAAAAAATAAAAAACTTGGTGTAGTTGTAAACTGACGGACAACCCTTATTTACACAGAATCTGTAGCAAGTAGAACAAATATAATTGAAAGGTTGTGCCATAGAGAAGTGTTTCGTACGTAAACAGCCCTGACCCGTTATAGGCAACGTTGCGCTCTACATATCTTTACCTGTAACAAAACACTAAAAAAAGTTAAAATGAAGGAGTGTTTCTGTAAAAGATCTTATTTTTACTTAAAGCTGTCTGTCTAACCTTGAATTTTCATAAGAAAATAGGTACCTACATGTGTAGGTACGTAAGTACATAACTACCTGAAAACTTAAAATTAAAAGTTGACCCGTACATGATATAGGGTAAATGTGTCTAAGGTCGGCATGTACCAGTACTCGGCAATTTTTTTTTAAATTTTAAATAAATAAGGATAACGGTTATTATATATGAAAATAACATCAAGTATGCCATGAAAATGTACTCATATCTCTATTTTTAACGATCAAAGTAGGCTGAGATGAGTATATTTTCTTAATCTTGTCCTCATTCGGTGACAGTGTTTGAATACGTTCAGTAGTGCTTATGTTTTTATAAGAAAAATTTAGTGTAGACCTAACTTTAACAGGTGAGTAAACATGTGATTTTTAGAAATTATTTAAACAAGAAGGTTTTTTAAGACAGAAATATTTATTTAAGTTTATTGGGTGCCGACATTAGGAACAAATATTTTTGACATTGTCCAATGGTCGGCACTAGGGTGCCGACTACTGGTAAACTAGTGTTTTTAACTGATTAAGCTCAAATTGTACTAAAATACTTTTTAATTACTCCTCTTGCCACTAGACTTACTGAAAATCAGTTTAGAATGAGTTTACCCAGTATTCGGCATGATTTTAAATTATTATGTGTTGACCTGCCGACTATAGGACAAATGTTGTCCTGAAGTCGGCAGCGGTTTTATTTCCAATATAATTAACTAAAAGGTCCATAAAAAGGTTAATATTTTGAAATCTGTAGATATAGTTACTTCTTGGCATTTCAGATATTTAATTAAACTAAAAAAATGGGCACCCAAGGAAAAAGAGCAATGTTTCAGTATTCCGAAGAATCCTTGCAAAGCGCTCTAAACGAAATAAGAGAAGGTGGGATATCCATTCTTGGTGCCAGCAAGAAATATGGTGTTCCGCGGTCAACAATACAGGATAGGATACATGGCCGCGTTGCTGAGGGTCCCAGAAAAATGGGTCCAGAAACAGTCCTGTCATATGCAGAAGAAGAGCGTATAGAAAAGTGGTGTCACGACCTTGCTAAATGTGGATTTCCTATAAAAATTGATGACTTGCTAAATACTGTTTAGGCTATCATTAAGGAAGATGGACGACCAACACCATTTCTAAACAGTAGACCTGGAAGGAAATGGTATATGAGTTTTCTGAAACGGCACCCAAATTTAGCCCTTAGGGAGTCGGAGGGAATAAGTAAGGGACGCGCTGTTATAACTGAAGAAGGCATTAGAAAATGGTTTGCAGATTTACAGAGTTTTCTAACTGAAAAAAATGCTCTTGATATTTTAGAAGATCCATCGCGCATATTTAATGGTGATGAGACAAGTTTTGCTATGTGTCCTAAAACTGGAAAAGTTTTGGCACCAAAAGGGTATCGAAACGTCTACACTATCCAAAGAGGAAATGAAAAAGAAACGGTAACAGTACTGCTAGTTTTTTCAGCAAACGGAAATACAGTTGTCCCAATGGTTGTTTTTCCTTATATCAGAACACCCAAAGAAGTTGTTAACAGTCTGCCAGACAATTGGTTTCTTGGGAAGTCAGAAAGTGGATGGATGGTCAGCGAAACATTTTTTGAATACGTGGCAAATGGTGTTCATAACTGGCTCAGTGAAAACAATATTCAGCGGCCTATTTTGCTTTTTGTAGATGGTCATAAGTCCCATATGACCTTGGAATTAAGCCAGTTTTGCGATAACAATTGGATAATTTTGTATGCGCTGCCTCCTAACACAACACACATCATGCAACCTGCTGATGTAAGCGTTTTTAAGCCACTTAAATCTGAATGGAAAAAAACCATAAGAGAGTGGCAGTTGAAGCCTGAAAATCAAAAGAAAGCAATTTCGAAGTCAACATTCTGTCCCATACTCCATATGGTTCTGTCTAATTTAAATATGACGGAGACGATTAAAAATGGGTTTCGGAAATGTGGCTTGTACCCTTTTAATGCCGACAATGTTGACTATACGAAGTGTGTAAAAAATAGTTTGGAAAAACTAATTGCTGACAATCCCAAATGTGAAGATTCTGTTAAAGATATAGATTTAGACATTGCTGTAGAAGTAATAAACAAAATAGCTTTAAAGTTGCGTGAACGTGGTATTAATCCCGATGTTGTTATTGAAGAGATAAGTTCCCTAAAAACAAAAGACTGCCAAAATATTGAAATATTACAAAATATTACGATACAGTCAGGCACATATGTAGTCAATGAAGAAGGTATATTGGAAAAGGAAAAAAATGAAATACCATCAACACCTACGACAGCTTCATCTTCAAATCTGTTATCTTCTTCAACTCAAGTAGTGCTAACGCCTACAGTAAAGAATAACGCGGAGTTACAGTCCATTTACTGTCTCACCCCAAGCTCATCAAGGAATTATCACCGAAATAACTTGTTTTTGCTTTCGACCTCTTCTCCTATCCCAAACAACAGTCACTCAAATCAAACAACTTTGAATGGTCCCTCTCCTACTTCTGCTATAAATGGCGCTCACAATCAAAGCAGGTTTACTCCAATAAGGTTTTCTCCGAACACAGGTAATAAAAAGTTATTCATCACGTATCTACAGACTTATATGTATATTTAATGCTTTTATATTAAATATTTTACAGTCGGAAATTTAATGAAAAATGAAGCAAATTCGGTATCACCAACATTTGATAAGCATCTTTACTTTCCAAAACTACTGGCTTCCAAACAGTCAACACCAAAAACGAAGGCTCCAAGCGCTATATCTGCTCTTGCATGGAGGGAGCATATACAGGCCAAAGAAAAAGAAAAACTTGATAAAGCCGAAGCTATACAAGCCAGAAAACAAGAGCGACAAAAAAGAAAGATGGAAAAAAGGAATAAGCCAACACAAGTCAAAAAAGGAAGAAAACAAAAACAAGTGTGCGGCACCTGTGACCAAGATTTGGACACTGATGCTGAGGATGACCAGTTAAAAAATGTAGGGTGCGACACTTGCCCTAAATGGTTCCACCTCATGTCCACGGAATTACAACACATGGCTTACGAGGAAGTTACTTCCATTGATTTCGTATGCAAAACATGCAAAGAAAAAACGGATTAGTTCCCCATAACCTATTAATTTTATACCAAATGAATTACTTATGTAGATCTCCTGAATTGAATTCAAATACATACCTGAATTACTATACAAATTTTATATTTTAGCATTAATGAAAATAAAAGCATTATTTTTAAATAAATAACAATTTGAAATACATTACTAATTAATTTTTCGTTAAAAAATGATCAAGCCGACAATAGGATCATCACATGCCGAATATTGGACAGCCGTGTGCCGACTATTGGCAAATGTGATATATTTCCCGAAATGTTTAATTTACTAAATTTTAATTAATTAGTTTTCTAAAATAATAAATTTTGCCGAAAACAATATCCATTACTGAATTGTTATAACTAACTGTCATTCCAATACCATTTTCAGATTCTTCGTCAGATCCATTAAAAAAATGGAAAAACGTTAAACTGCCGACTACTGGCGCACTTACCCTATGGGAATGTAACTCATGCGGCTGATTTACATATTTCTTACATTTACCCACGTAAATACATGTGTATGTATGTACTTAGGTATCAATCGCTGTTTCTAAAACCTATGGAAATATTGGTTCGACCCTAAAAAAGCACAAAGCGAAAAAGTGCATATCAAAAATGCTTTGAGTAGGTAGGAAAACCGCTTTGAAATTATGCACCTATTTACTTATGTAAGTATGTACCTACCTACATCCCTGGTAGAAAATTCCTAGGTATTGATGAATGCATGTATGTATGTATGTACTTATGTACATGCATATGGAAAATTTCATTTTTTGGACACTTCACCACATGTCATATGTCAGTAGGTATATACATATTTGAATAAATATGTACATATGTATGTATGCGTTTATTTGTTGTTTTTTTATTTTCTTGTTAAAATTTTGTTGAAATGATAACAAAATTAACAATAACAACAATAAAAAAATACTTCAATTAAAATTCCATGAAGAAAAATAACAATAAAACTCACATAAAACGTAAACAAAACATACCGCAAAACAAATAACACAAAAAAAATAACGGCACAAATAAATTCAATGACCAGAGAAACATAAAAAAGATTGTTGAGTTTCTCTGCTCATTTTAATCAAGTTTTTAATCTCTTGTATCATTTAATGCACTTGTTTTCCTCTAAATATTTAAAAGAGAAAGACGAGTGGAAGCAAATGAAAAGAGTATTCAAGTTTCAATGCACTTTAAATAAAATGTAAACAAAACGTAGTAAATATGGTTGAATGCAGAACGTTTTCATATATTACAATGCGTGTTTAATATAAGGATGGGTGAATTTAGTATATTACTTACATAGTTTTTGCGCGCCCTTTTTCTTTTGCACTGGGTATGGGTTTTGTTGTAAAATAGAAACAAAATGATAAAAGGAACATCTCTAGTCTCTTTTAATCGTGTGTTTTTACTCTTTCAAAATATATTTTCGTATATTTTGTAATGAAACGAATAGTATTTAATACTCTTTGTTTAAAATTCTTGCTGGTCGTTGAAACGTTAGCACTTCTTGTGAGTTTTATAAATTATCAATTCGACAGTTTATTTTTAAACTTGGTGCGCTTTAGACGTTTTGAGCGGGAATATCAAGTTTTTATTCTGTTAAAATAAAATATAAAGAAAAAGTAGCATACATGTTAACGCACAAATGCACTTAAAAAAAACAAAAACATTGCAGAAAAAAATTATTATAAACAAAATATGTCATTTTTAAATAAGTTAAACTAGTGTTTTAGTTTAAAATTATGTACAACAAAAAAATTAAAAGAATTTATTCAAAACAGATTTTTTTGTGTGAAAAGGTTAAAAACCTTAATTTTTTATGAAGACAACAAATTCCAAACACGATTTATACCAAAAAGCAAAGTAATAGATATCAAGCTAAAAACAATTTAACAAAAATATTTTTTGTTTAAAAATTAAAACGAAAGACGAGAACAACAACAACGTTTGTTTTGTTAAATTGTGAAATTAAACTGAAATAACGTAAAATTAACTAAAAGGATAAAAACATTCAGTTATTTTTCTATTAATTATTTTGTGTTGTGTGTTTTTTGTATCTGGATTTCCTTCTGCTTCCTCGGCATTTAAAAAGGTTTATTAAATTTTTATTTACAATATACCACAACTATCAAAGGCCTCCTCATGAAATGTAAAAGTTGGTCTAATAAAATCAACAATTTTGTTGTGCGCCGTTTGAAGTCCATTAAGGTAATTAAATATAAAAGAGTGAAATAAATAATTTATTTTATATTTACAGTTTTTAATATTTAAGTGTCGTTATTTTTTGTTTATAACAGTTCTCAATTTATATATTCTTGTGTTTTTATTTAAATGAAAATCTTTGTTTTTTTTTTTTTTTTTGTTGCAAATGATTATAAAAACTAAATTTAAAAAAATTTAAATGCTAATTATGATTTTATTTAATTTACTGAACAATGTACGTATTTAATTAAAAGTTTAATTATGTTTTTTTTTCAAGATCTTTTAAAATTTTAATAATTTACTTCTGCATTTTTTAAATTTTTTAAAAATTTAATTAAAATATTAAAAAAATATGTGTTAATAAAATGTGTGATGTTATTTTTAATAATAAAAAAATTTATAATGCAGAAAAAATTAAAAAAAAAAATGTTAATGCCTTTGCAAAATCTCTTATTCGTAATTTATTTTGTTTTCTAGGATTTTTTCCAAGCTCTAAAAAAATAAGTTTAAGTAAAGTATTAAAGTAAAATTTTGATTCTTTGATTTTTTAGTGAATTTAAAACTTTGAGCATTTTTTAAAAATTAAAGCAATATAAAACAACATCAATTATTATTAATTAATTATTAATTATTATTAATTTATATTAAAAATAAAATGCTGGTTGTTGATAAAAGGCTTAATTTTATTCCAACCAGCATGATTGATATTTTTATGAAAAATTTAAGAATTTAGGAAAAAAAATTTAATAATAAAATTAATTTTTTTAAATTATTTTTACCTTTATTAAAAAAATAAATTTTCATGAATTAATATTGTCCTTCATTATTTTTTTTATAATTTTTATGGGCATCTACGCTCGCATTTTTATTCTGCTAAAGTTTTTTTTAGACATTTTTTCGACATTGGGTTTTCTTTTGTTTTTGTGTTTGACAATTTTCTTTTTATTCTGAAAAATATATATTCAGTAATTCAGTTCTTCCAGCACCCCAGGACAGGGATAAATATTACATAATAGGTATCTATTCCTTTTTATAGCAAATGACTTGCATTCTTTAATTTAAAATCGTAATAAAACTTTATTAAAATTTATTCTTAATTTTAATTTTAAATTTTAATAATCAAATTTAGGTTAAAAAAATTCAATAGTTTTGCGTTTAAAAATCGCCATGTTTTAAGCGATTTCATTTTCTAATCTCTAATCATTTTCTAATTCTCTAATCCTTTAGTCTTAGAAAGTTTTAGTGTTTTTCATTGATCTGTTTTGGATTAAACAAACACAATATTTAAGCAAAATTTCGAGCAAACTGTAAAAAGGACCCTTAAAGCATAATTTATATTTTAAAGAAAATAATGTCAAGGTAGGTATGGCAAACAACTTTTTTTTTTCAAACCCTACGAACAAAATTTTTTTACATTAAAACTTCTTTAAACACTTTTTCTATAATGCAATTGCAAAATATAATGCAATTGCAATGTAGGTAGTTTCCTCCTAAGTTTATAGATTTTTTTTGTTCGATTGTTTACAACTTTGCTTCGGACGGACACCTTAAAAGTTTCCATTGTTATGCTGCCTTACTTGGGACTTTTAATGTTTCTTTAAATATTTTGTCGCTGGTTTTTATTACAAATGACAGGTAACTTCGCCTCGCCATCTAAAAAACAAAAATTAACCTCTCACATTTTGTTATTCAAATAGTTTTTCATCTTAACACTATCCTTGTTTTCCTTACGCACATGTAAACAACCAAGTAAATATCTTATAAAAAGATAGAAAAAAAACTTTAAAACCGTTGCATTGCAAAAATAATTTCCAATTTAAACAATTAAAAATAATTTAAGAGAAATTATCTATAATGTGGAATCTAAGAGAATATCATTAAAATACTCTTAAGAGATATTCCAAGGTACATTATTGATTTTTTCATCAACTCGATAAAATAACAACAAAATATTGTTTTGTAAACAAAATTAACACAACTAAACTAAAGAAAATTTAGAAATATCAAGTAAAAACAACATATTTCTGCTTATTGAAGCAACAAGGAAGCGAAACGTAAACCGTCTTGCTTATAATTACAAAAACAAAAATTTTAATGGAGACAATAAGACAACATAAAAATAGCAAATAAAAAAAAATAATAAAAATATAGAGGCCAATCTAAAACATCAACAACAATACTATAAGTGTAGCAATAACAATAGCATCAATGTTGCCAGAGTGAGAAATAATTTTTATACAGCCAAAAAGTGAAAAACAAAGATACCTGTAGGTATATTTTTAACATTTTGTGCTTGCAGATAAAATATTAAACCTAAAAAGTAAAAAGGTGTTGTTTATTTAATCTCCATATTTTCCCTTCCTACGTTGTCTTCATTTTTTGGCACGCAATGATACCAGCCACCATAATATTATTTGACAAATTTTTTACTTTAGTGCGCTAAAATTTTTTTTTCCACTTAACAGGGGAAACGGGTAATTAAAATAGAAAGTAAATAAAAACTTAAAACTTGATTTGTTTGTCAACAAATTTTTTGATTTCAAAATTTTGCATCATTGGCAATTGCCGAATTAATAATACGACAATAATTATTCAACTTTATTTTTAATCCTAGGCTTAAAAAAATGTTTCTCTACTTTTTATTGTGCAATAGCTACAAGTGTTTCTCGTTTTTTTAAAATGATTTTAAAGTTACATTAAAACATACAAGTAACTATCGTTTTTTCTTGTCCTCGTTTTTATTTTGTTACTTGGCGTGTAAATAAAAATAAACTGATCTTGATTGATACTCAAATTATATTGATTAATTTTATACCGCTATTTCGCTACTCCTTTGTTAAATGTCTAAAAAAAATTAACATAAAATAACGATTATAAAAGCAATAAACGACCTTAAGTTTTAACAATAACATTTTAAAACAAAATACGAAAATGTACAAACATAATACGTCATCTTCTGGCAACCCTGTCAGAGCGCTAGACGCACAGACAGACAGTTAAATTATATGGAAACGAGTACACAAACGAATCAAAATTTACAACAATAAAAAATTGAAAACAAAAACACAGACAACACATACACTCAAATAAGTATTAAATAACACTAGATGTGCAAAAAAGAAGCAATACAAAATAAACAAATGAAAAAAAAAAAAACATGGAACTTAAACAAATCAGAGAAATAGTAAAAAAACAGAAGAGTACTGGAAAATAAAAATAAAAACTTGTGCCTAACGAGAAAAATCATACCTATAAAACGTTAGAGAACAACATGAGCAAAAGAAAACTCATAATTTTTGTTTTTGTTATAAGGGGTGATAAACAGTTAAATTTAAATTAAAATAAAAATATGCACATAAGTACGTTTTAGCAGCGTTGCCAGAAGCATAGGCATTCGAAAAATACAACTAACGGTAAGAAAAATTACTTTCAGATGATCTTTAATTGCCACATAAAAAAAATCAAAAAGGGTTAAAGATGGCCACAACATAAGATTTTAAGAAATAATCAAAATTCGTCACAAGTTTATAGGTACCTACCCATTTTTATAAATTAAGTTAGGTACCTTTGATATCTAATTCTTGAAAACGCCTTAATTAATTAATATTTTATAATTAAGGTAAACCATTCTGACCTTAAATGTGCATAGGTATATTATTAATGAAAAGTGTTTATTTTATGTGATCTGTTGTACGCAATGCAATCAGTGAAAAGAACATATCTAATCCGTCGTTTAACCCATTAGCGGACGCGAATGCTATAGCATTCATTTTTATACAGATGCAAAATGACGTGAATGCCATAGCATTCAAATCTTAAAGCCAATTTTTCATTCATTTTATTTATCTTTTCTCTGTGTATTTACATATTTCCTTAAAAAAAATATCTATACCGTCTTGGATTCTATAACGGTTGAACGATGTTTTGACTAATATATGTATAATCAGATTTCTGATATTGTAACTAGTTTCAAAAATGATTGCCTGTATACTTTTGCAGTTCCCTGAAATTTTTATCGTCCGCGAACGTGCTAAATTAGCTTTAGTTAAAAAAAAAACAATAGTTTTCTCGCAAGCAATTATCAAGCAAATAATCCACAAAACTTGAAAGAATATGGCAACGCTGGACAAAACGTCTCATAAATGTTTTTTTTGCTCTTTGAGAAAAATTGCGTAAACAAATAAAGAATAAAATTTCTAGAAAAAAGAATAAAATTTCAAACAAATAAAAGCAAATTGTTAATAGAGATCTGCATGTATTTCTGTCATTTATAGCTAGATATGTACATACTTATATATTATGTAAACTGATTAGTTTAATATTGTCCGTCAGATATTATTTTATTATCGCCACAAACGAGAAGAAATGAAAAAAGAAACAAACCAAAGTGAAAGGCATTTTTTTAATTTGTTGCTTTATTTGATTGTTTTGTTAAATATTATTTTTTTGTGTAAATACTTATGCACATACATACATACATCCATATAAGCCGCTTAATGCACAATTTGATTAACTCCACAAAAAAGCAAAAAAAAAAAAAAAAAGAATTGTACTGCTATTCAAAATACCTTTAATTATATGTACCTACCTCAATGAATAAATTTAAACAAACCTAAGAGTTTTATGGTATCTTTATTTTTTTAATTAATTAGATTGATAAAAATGATTCATAAAATAGAAAATAAAAAATAATAAAAAACTTGCATTAAAATTTAAAGTTAAGAGTATCATTAGCTCGCTGAGATCTAAAAGGCGAGAAATTAAATCACTTTGTACTGTTTTAACCATTTAAACTTTCAGAATTTCTCTCCACTTTATATCCACATAAGTATAATTTACAGTTATTACCTATACATTTTAAAGAATGATTAAAAAAAATATCTTTGACTCATGAATTTTTTTTCAGTGTAGTATTTAAATAAAATATAAATAAAAATGATAAATTACTTTTGAAAATTATTGAAAAACATTAGGTAAACAACAAACACGACATAATAATTAAAACCAGTATTTTCAGTTTTTGTACAGCTTTTTAAAACTAAAAAAAACAACATTTGTTGTTTTTATCGTTTGTGTTTATATTGATTTTCAAAGTAAAATATGGCAATGACCTCAATAAAATAAAAACATTATTTACATTGTTCAAAAATAAAAACTTGATGTTATTTAGATGTGTTAAGCGCAACTTCAATAAAATTCGTTTAAATGTCTGCCACTGTTCGTTTACTTTTGTAAACGATAGTACAATCTGTACTGCTGGCAATGAGGGCAGCGTAGTTTTTTTTAATACAATTGATCAAATATTTTGTTTTTTAAGACCTTCTGATCAAACATTCATTCATTCATTACAACTTGCGAGGACAATTATTTAAAAAAAACACAATTAAAAAAATGACTGATTACATTTGTAATTTTAATGATCTGTTTCTTTTTCTACCTCTTATTCTTTATAGTTTATTTTTTATCTATTTGTACACATTTTATAGTTATTTCACTTTCCCCCACCTGTCATAACGATTGTTGGTAATTCTCCACAATCTCTATTCCTCTCCTTTCTAAACATCAAAAATATGTTGTAGTTTCATATCTTTTGTTATACCATAGTATGTACTTTACATTTTTTCTTTGATTGTTTTGTAGTTGCTATACTCTTGTATATATGTATTTTTGTTGTACCAAAAGCATCTCAGTTTTATAAAGGTTTGTTTGTTTTTATTGTACGGTATCTTCTCCTCTTTATCCCCAGCATTTGAAAAAAAAAACTATGCAAACAATAACAATACAGAACTATTAAAGCGCCACACTGTTATTTTTTAACAACAACAGCAATTAATGTATAACAACACATCTACAGCAATTTTGTCTATCTCCCAATTTGTGTTATATTCCCGCTCTCGCATATTTCCATTCTCTTTAGTTTTTTTTTTTTAGTTCAACTCAGAGGTTAATGAAAATTTAGCGTTTTTCGGTACGCTCAGTGTGCTGACCATTAGCGGTGACATTGTAATTCGCTTCAATAATCTGTTTTACAGGACTTATCCACCTGCACCAAGTCAGATATTTGTGGTAGAAAAATAAAAGGGGTTTGCACTCCATTCTCTTTCACAAAAATAAACTTTCTGTAAAAAAGCTTGTGTATGGAACCTGATAGTATTTTCTTACATCACCATTCAGTTTTTTCAATTGAGAACTTAAAATAAAACCACAAATTTGTGCTACTTATCATTAGCCTCTACTTCATTGGGGGAAAAATTTTATTGATTCAAAAGCAAGTTAGCCAAACATACCACAATGTCTAAAAATGGCGTACAATCGAAGAAATCATTAATGAAATCGGTGAAGTGGGTTTGAAAGGTCCGAAAAATGAAAGTAATTTTGCAAAAATACTGGTTTGATAGATCCTTACAACATTTCTGCATTAAAACTCAAAGAAATGATTTTATTTGATTGTCCAATCATTTCAGACAATCGCTACCCTGTTAATTACTACATTCTTCTGTTTGGAATAGTTGTCAACACTGTATTTAAAAGCATGAGAGAGAGAAACTGTTATTTGCTCACAGGGCTGCCAGACCATAGTTTTTTTTTATATCAAATATACAATTTCATTTATAATTTATAATTAACTAAAAGAATTAACTTTTATAGGTAAATTTAATAAAATAAATAAAAAAATAAATAAATATATTCTGGTATGTTTGTAAATATTTTTTTATGCAACATCGTAAGCAATAAAAAAATTAAAATCTGCAACATAGGTAGGTACCTATTTTAATTTAAAAGAAATAAAATTTGTTTTAGGTAATTTACTTCTGTTTAATTTCTAATAAAAAGTAAAAAATATCTATTTTGTGATATTTGAACTTAAAAAATAATTCTGAACAATAATAAATACCTATCCGTTTGATATAAAGTTTGTTAATAAGTACAAAGCAAATACCTATTTACATATGAGGCCCATGCATGTCTGGACAAGGACTAAGCAACTGTAAATTAAAAATGCATGTAATTAATTATTTTCTAACGTTATGTTTGAACTTAAATAAATATAGTGTGTGGCATCTCTGTTGATACACATTTTGTTAGTATTCGTTTTATACTTTGGAGCTTTTTTGTGTTTGTTTTGTTTTTCTTTTTCAGGGGTGGGGAAATATTTTGCTCATAATAAATTTTATATGGTGTTTTATTATTGTTATTGTTGTAGGATGCCTTGTGAGCTAGTGTGTGTTACTTTCAGTGTGTTGTTTTTGGTGTACATTATTGTATGTATGTATACATAGGTCGTCATCGCCAAAGTCGATGTAGTACACATAATACAACATTCATTCTTAATACGTTTTTTGTGGCGCTTACATTGAAATACGGATACCATTAACAAACGAAATTGAAAAAAATCTTTACAAAAGCAAATTAAAATACGGATAGAAAAATTAATTAAATAATATCTTCTAGTTAAAACAAATAATATGAAATTATTGTATATAGTGTGTTCATTGTAAAATCAAAAATCGCTTTGTGTTCTTTAAGTAAAAAAAAAAAAATATCCTATTTGTGATCCTACATATAAAAAAATAATAATTCAAATTTTTGATGTAAAGAAAGAAACATTATTATTAATACCTACTACGTTGTGTTTGTTTAAATGAATAATTTCATTTGTGTACCTATCTATTGAAAATAACTTTAAAAAATCTATTTCATTTTAAATCTTCAACAATAATAATTTTGCTTAGCAGAAAAAGTGCAAAAATCCCAATATATTATGATAATAAAGGAAAATTCCTTGAAATAAAAATTAAAAACCCAAGACCAAATTCCGATTAAAATTGTTATTTAACAAGAGAGATGATGTTTTTCTCTGTCTCTTTATATCAAGCAGAAGAAGAGGAAGAAAAAACAAAAAACGAGAGAGTCACACAATATAATAGATAACAAACAGACGCAATATACATATATATGTATATATGTCGGTAGAACCTACTATCTATTAAACTTAAGATAGAAAATTGAAAGAGCAAAGCAAATCAGAAAAAAAAATAAGTTCCAATTACTATGATACTACAACTACCTACTACTATTTTGAAGCATAAACTATGAAAACTGATAAAAAATAATAAAATTTGTAAAAGTGTAATAACATTGCATTTGTTACATTAAAAGTTTAAAATTTCTTGCTCACGAGTCAGTCCGTACCAAATATCCAACTCTCAATAAAAACAAAAAACAACAAAAAATCGTACAACCTTGAGCAACAGAAAAAAATATAAAACTATAGGTACAACAATAACAAAAGCATTCATTATTAATAAAACCACAGCAGCTTGTGATGAAAAAATTCATTCATAAAAAAATTTTTTAAAAATACTTTACAAAAAACAAATAAAAAAAAACTACAAAAAATAATTAAAGAAACCTCTAAAATTTTACTCAAAAAATTAAAAATTATTATAATTCGGCATACAAACTTACATACCTACCTACATATTTATATGTACATACTTATATGTACTTGATTTTTATTTGCTAAAATTAAAGAACCGTTAAATTTTTTTTTAATGTTTTTTATGTTACTCTTGATATTGTTTTGTTGATGAGTAAAATACCTACTTAAGCGAAAAAATTAAAATAAATCAACATAAAGAAATGCTATAATTAAAAAATATGAATGCAGTGCATAGATACATAACACATCCATACATATTTATTAATGTATGAATGTATAAATAATAGAAATTTATGGGTATTAATGAAATGAATTTTTCTCAAAAACAAAAAAAAAAACAAAAAAGCAAAAAAACGAAAACAAGAGCAAAAATTGTTAATAATTGTGCTAATAAAAAATAAAAATATAACAACAGCTGAAAAGTATACGCGTGTTAACCATAAAAATTTATGCATAAGAGTGTGTGTTACAGTGAATGTGTGTTTGTTCTCTTTGTATAATTATTCAGTTGTGTTGTTATAAACAAAACAAATAACAAAAACAAAAACAACAACCTTGTTTATTTCTTGCTAAACTTGATTGCAATTATGTACCTACATTGTTGAATTTTTTCTTGTTTTCAAAGAAAATATTACCAACAAAACATAAATAATAATAATGTTATAATAACATTAATAATTTTAAATAAAAAAAATTATTTTGCTCTTTCTCTTTTTTTTTAAACTCTCTACGTCTCAAATATCAACAATAGATCGAAAGTTTTAAATTGTAATCGCTGTTAACAAAAAGTTTAAACTTTAAACTAAATGGGCAAATTAAAATTATTAGAGGTAAAAATATTGAAATAGATATAAAATTAAAATTAAAAAGTTATATAAAATACACTTGAATTGTAATTTTAAACAAATCAACTCTTAAAAGCCATCAGCGCAATTAAACAAAAATAAAGGGATTAAAAATAAACAAACAGAAAAAATTTAATGTTAGAAAATAATTTCCTTTGCCGATTTTTATTTAAACTTTTCGATGGCAAATTAGCAAATGTGATTATACATGTAGTAAAAGGTCTACAAAATTCGGTATAATCGAATATAGCAAGCACTCTTACTTGTTTGTTTTGAGTTTTTTTTTTTTTTTTGTTTGTTTGTTTGTTTGTTTGTTTTGTTCTATACAAATAATTTAATAAAATACAAAAATTTTTCGTGAAATCCGTTTTTTGTTCTAAAAGATTCGGCATAGCTGAATATAGCAAGCACTCTTACGTAATTATTTTACATATGACTTGTCAAATATCACAATGCAACAAAACACATGCATTTCGTGAGAACAAATTTTGTGTAAAAATCAGATGACTTAGAGCGTTTTATATTTTGACCTTAAAAAGCATCGTAAGCATCAGCTGTTTTTAATATAAAAAGGTTATAACAGATGTTAAAATCACATACATTTGAATGCAAAAATTAAATTATTTAACATCAGTCATCTGTAAATTGGTAATCTGGTAGACATGCTAAATTATATATGAGTCATTTGTAACTAAAAACACATTTGTGTAAATGCAGCCAGTTATCGTCAGCAGTCATCGGCATAAGTTTGTCTGTTTTTTTTTTTTTTTTTTTTTTTTTTTTTTTTTTTTTTGGCGAACAAATTTGAGAAAAGAGATGTTTTACTATAAATGGGAATATCTGTGACACAGTGACCATTGACTACGCAACAACATTTCCCATCCCATCAAATGCTCCAAAACAAAAAACGATCAGTATATTTTTGTAATTAAATATAAACAAACATTTCGCATTTTGTATACAAGTGCAATAAAAGATTTTTATTCATTTTCATTTATTTACTCTGACGTCCATTACTGTCTAGACACATAAATTTATTTAAATAAATATAATTTAATATTAAAACTGTCATGTTCAAAATGTTTATAACCAAAAAAAAAAAAAAAAAAAAAAAAAATTGCTGTATTGTTTGCTAGAAAATATTTAAACAATTTTATTTAATTTTAAAAATGCTTTTCAATTCTTGTTGTATTGCAATATTCTGAAAGAGAAAAAAAGACCAGATTCAAATAGCTGCCAAGTGTATTTGCAAACAACAATAAAAAAACGAAGGTGGTTGGTTTCAAATGATTTTAATGCAACTTTTTCTTTTTTTGTTGTAACAAAATAATATTTATAAATAACGTGCGCATCAAAATAATAAAGTCGTCTTTTTTGTAGCTAAAACAAAAATCCTTGGCCTCATGACACGTTTATCATATGAAACACCACAACTTGTCGTAAATTTACCTACTTATATACTTGTTTTGTTTGTTTTGTAGCTGTCTTCTATTTCAACATGAAAGACAGTTTAAACCCTATCAAGGAAAAATGCCTGCTAAAGGTTCATATTTTCTCAAGAGCCTACATTGACGTGTTTCATGTACGAATATCATAGCAACACGTCTAAAAATTATGAAACAAATTCTAGCAAACAGAATTTATTATTTATTTCTCTACTTGCAAAACCTGTCCATTAAGAGAAGAAACTGTAACTGACCTTTTCATTTTAATTAAAAACAAATAAATATGACCATGTGTAGTTTAAAAGTTTCGTTTAATACATCCCCATTTCTGTTTGAAGATCATTTATATTTTTCCCAAATCTTTTTCTATTTTTCCTACTTTACGTTCCGAACAATTTAAAGAATTTTTTTTTCATGCATCTATTAATTGCAATGTATGTTTGCATGCATATGCGCATGTATGTATGTATTAAAAGGCGTCAGCCAGGCACAGCTAATAATCATGGTGATGTGATGATAATAATAATAATAAAAAGCACATTTTATAGCTGCACAATATAAAATAAATGCAAAAAAGAGAGAAAAAAAATCTAAATAAATGCAACATTAGCAGCCAAAATCTAAAGGTGCAAATGGCGACGAAGAGCCTCTGTGCCAGATTTGTTATTTATTTTTATTTTACAGTCACCCAGCCAACCAGCTAGTCAGTCAGCCAGCCAACCAGTCAAGCAAATAACAAATATACAAAATAGCAAATGTTTCTGTGTTGGTTCTGCCGGCAGACTGGCTGACTGACTGCTGCTTTCTTCTCTGCTATTCTGCTTGTCTGGTAGGGGTACTGCTTGCTGCCTACTGCTTGTAGATAATGATTCTAGCTTTTGGTTAATATTACAGACCTCTTAAATTTATTTCTTACTTAATTTTTTGTTTTTGTTATTTATGCAATTGTATGCATAAAATTAGCTAAAAATAAATTTTCAACTACAGCAGACTTATAAACAAAAAAGTAAAAGAAAAAGAAGAACATAAAAAACACCCACGTAAAATCCATTTTAAAAATGGCCAAGGAAATGCTTTGTTAAAGTATATTTGGCTTAAGAAAGTCTTAGACCAGTAATCAAAGCAGATCATTATTTGCAACAAACAAAAAAACAACACTTTCGAAAAATGTAATGTATGAGTTGAGGGAAGTGTTTTTTCTTTTTTTTTTTGTGCAACACCTATCATGCAACAAATTTAGCTGCATGCAATATTAAAATAAAAATAGTGCTTTTTAATAAAAAAAAAGAGAAATTGAAATTATGTTCAATTGTTTATTGCTTACAATGCTCGTTTGTATAATACCATAACTTGAAAGCGTTCTGCACTGATTTGGCTAATATTTTGTTGACCCTTGCGATCCGTGGATTGTTCTTACAAAAAATAAGTTTAAAAAATTTCCCATATGGAACAAAAAACCATGAGCTCTGAGGGCTTCAATAAAAATATCAGTCGCTTTTTTAGGGAGCTCAACTATGAGCCAAGGGCTTCAATAAAAATACCAGATGGCTCTCTAGGACTTATCTTATGAACTAAATAACTTATCCGTTTAATAGGGTTTTGAAGATCCTTTATGGAAAATATTCCTCTAGTTAGTAGTGGGAAATGGTGCTTTTAACACTACTTTTCTTAACCTTGATGAGCTTTAATGAAACTTGCTAAATACAATGTGAACGAACCTAGATTTTAAGAAAGATTTCCAATAAACTTTAAAAGTTTTTCGTCTAAATGTAATTGCACTTAAAGCTTAAACGAAGCAACTGAAGAATTTTTTAACCAACTGTAAAGATATATTCTAAAAATAGACACAACTTTGTTTAAAATCAAGTTATGTGGTCTTTTGTTTTTCTCCATATTTCTGTGTCATAAATTATCGATAAATTTATTTCTATTTTGCGTTGAGCAAGCAAGCGAAGTGACGTTGTTTATTTAAAATAAATTTTAAACAGTCATTGTCGTTATTGTTTAATTTAATAAACAATCTTTAGTGAGTTTTTAAATTCGTGTAATATTTGATTTTTCCTAAAAACGTGTCAAATTTTATAAATTTAAAAACCATAAAACCTACTGAGATTTCAATACCAATAACAACATTCTATTTATAAACCTGTTCATGGGTTAAATAAACTTTTGCTTTTTGATTTTTACTAACTTAACTCTAGTTTTATAGATAGATTTACGTCATTAACGACCTTCATTCAAACATTTACTACAGTTACTGGTGAAAAAATTGCAAATAAAATAAAATATTTACCAAGAAACAAATGCCGCAGATTTTTTTTTTGTTTTTTTTTTTTTTTGTTTTTTGTTATATTGATGATTTAAAGTTAAGGTTGGCTTTGTTTTTCTGTTTTTTTTTAGTAAAACAAAAAATAATGGATTTCAGACAAAACGACTACTAAAGTTTTGTTAAAACAAGTTTAAAATATTTTGTATTAAATTTAATTAATTTTGTCTGTCTCATTTTGTACACATCACAAAGTCTTGTTTATTTAAAATCAATGAATTTTTGTTTGAATTGTTAACTTCGTTTTTTCTGCTTTCTTCTCCTTGGTGGTATTTTAATTTTATTTGCTTTAGACTAAATTTATATTTGGCATCTTGTTTTTTTTTTTTTTGTTTGTTGTTTTTTTTTGTTATTTAAAATTGGCGATTAAATCAAGCTTTACAAAGAGTAACACCAAATAATTGCAAAATGTTATATTAATGTCATTCTATTCTTTTATTTTCTATTTTTAGAGTAACGGTCCACAACATCAAGCCAACACTTCAAATTGCACCGCCAACAATAACGCTCAGCCACATCAGCAACAATATTTAAATAATTGCTGCAGTAGCACAATGCCAGCAATGCCCAAAGAAAAAGCCACAGCAGTGTCATTAACCGAAAATAATTTTAGTGAATTAAAATATAAAGAATTAGCAACATCGGCCGCTGTAGTTGCTGCTACAGCAGCCTCAGCTGCAGCAGCCGCTATGGCTACAACGGCCGCGGCACCAGTCGTTAGCTCCTCATCGTCAATGTCAACAGCTGTTAGTGGTACAGTAACGTTGCGTCATCAAAATTCTTCATCATCTTTAAATCATTATACTCATCATAATCAAAATCATCAGCATCAACAACAGCGTAATTTATGCGGTTGTGGTAATGCATCTGCAACAGAAGTTACTATGAGAACTAAATATATGAATAATGGTAAGAAAATCAATTAAAGTTTATTTTATTTATTTAGTCTTGCTAAGACAGTAGTTAGATTTTGGTTTTTATAGAACATTGGCTTGGCCGTCTATAGGGACGCTAAGGATGCATACGAGGGAACTCTGAAGGAAACATGAGCATGTTCCACTTAATGTTCCCTCGTGTGTAGCAATGTTTCCTTTTATGTTGAATAAAATAATAAAAATTTTTTAATGTTTCATGCATTCTAACACGATGTTCCCTTGTCTGTTTTAACTACTTTCGTTTCTTTTTTCTTGATTCAATATTTTGTTAATAAAAATAATTGTAAGTCGCTCAATATTTTTTTTATTTTTGTATTTTAACTCATAAAATACATACAGAATTTATATATTTTTTAATGTTTCTTGTGTGGTTGCCTCGTCTGTGCGAAACGAAACGTGATTTGAAAATCATGTTTCATTTGATGTTGCCTCGTGGCAATTTAAACTTTAGTTTCTAGTTTCTAATCATTAGCTTCACGCAAATAGCAACATTTGCGATAGATAAAGACATCGACTATTTATTTTTGCCAGTTGACATGTCATTGGTTTAAATTATTGTATGTTCTGTAGTGTAGTTTGAATTTTTTAAATTATGTTTACAGCTTTAAATTTTCACTAGAGGCTTTTTTTGTAACCATATAATTCTCTTTATATTTTTAGAACATTCGTCTCCTTTAGCTGCAGCTATGGCGGCCGGTGGACAAAATTCTAACAACTCACCATCCTCGTCACCACATCGTCTATCAACAGCCAGCTGTATAAGCAGTAATAGCAACAGCAGTACCTGTTGTCGAATACGCTGTAATCAAACGGCAACAAATAATGGCAGCATTGCTTATAACACAGATAATAATGCCGCCAACACACCACCATCGTATACCTTGTCAACCTTTTCAATATCCTCTGCCACTTCCGCCTCAGCAACAACAACAAATACCTTAAATCCAAATAGTTCAACACCTCCTTTAGCTGTAACACCACCAAAGAAATCACCAAAAGATTTTATTTTTGGCAAATTCATTGGCGAGGGCAGTTTTAGCAATGTCTATTTGGGTGTCGATATAAACACAAAACGTGAATACGCAAGTAAGTTTAAATGAAATAGGTTTATATTTATACTTTATATCAAAATAGTTTCAAATATTAAAATAAGGAACTTTTTAAGCGATTATGGAAAAGAATGTTATCAATTCGTGTGCATTTTTTAATTTTCCTTGTATTTAAAAACTGTATTTATTATTATTATATCTTTTTTAATTATGCTTAAAGATTTCACTCATCTGTCTGTTATTATGTCACTTTTTCTGCAAGCATTAATAGTGTTTTTAATTTTCCAGGCGTTAGTGCTAATTCCATTACTTTTAGTCAGGTCCGAGTGTCGTCAGAATTATGCAAGATGACTACCAACTATAAACTTTGACATGAAATTGTTAGCAATAGACACATATTTAGTTTTCTTTTCTCTCTTGCAACGTACTTGTGTATTAAAAAAGTCACTTTTTAGTAAATACATTTTATTTTATTTTTTAATTTACTTTTTAATTTAATTTTTTATAACTTTATACGCGACTTGTGACTTTGTTTTCAAAACCTTAATTATTTGGTTTTTTTATGGATAACAATTAATGAAGGTTTTAATAACTAAAAAAGAACTGAACAGTAAATACCTCTACAAAATATTGTTTATCGCTTACACGTGTCGTTTGTTTTTTTGTAAAAAGTCACAGAAAGCAGGTAAAACAGTTTATGTGAAAATAATAAAAATAATAATTGTTTTTACAAAAGATTATTCAATTGTTGCTGGCATATTTAAAGTAATATATTTTACCGCTGTTAACTTAAAACAAAACAAAAAATATACAATAAGACTTTAAGTGAAATTCGTGGTTTTGTCGCATCGAGTTAATTTTACGAAACGTCAACATTTTTAGTAGCGTTGAAAAAAAAACCTATTTTATTACCCCCTTTATAAAATGTTTATTTGTATACAAAAGAATAATCGTTTTAGTTTAAAGTTGTTTAAAATAATTCTGCATGTTTTCAAGTTAAAAAAAAAATTAATGATATTTCAGATAAGTTTATTTATATGTGTGTATTGTGTGTATGTATGTTTTTCGAGTTTAAGTTTTCATCCGAACATTTTACACGATTTTGTTATCAAATTTAGTAATTTTATTCTTTAATATTTAAAGTCTAAAACTTTTCTTACATTAAATTTGTTATTCTCAATTTAGGTAATTTAAAAAAAATTAAAATTGAAGAAAAATTCCCTTTTTTTATTAAAGTTCAAGCAAGTTGTTGAAATATTTATTTTTTCTAGTTTTCTAAATAAGCAAAAAAAATTTTTTTTCAATAATTCGTTGTAATATTTAAATTTATTCCTCAAATGTTAACAAAAATTTTTTTTTTGACTTTTCTGTGTTTTAAGCATTAAAATAAATTATTGCTTACTATTAGTGGCCCTTCTTTTTTAGGTATTTAGAAAACTTGAATTTATGAAATCAAAATTAACGTTTGCCATATAAAACAAATCTAACCACCTGCTATTGAAATTTTTGCTGTCCTTTTGTATAAAATTTGTGTATTGATTAAAAGTTTTGTGTTATTTTGAACATTAGCGCTCGGTGATTATCTTTGATTTGTATGTAGTTTCTCTTGTAAATTTATTTATTTATTTAATTTAAAATTAAAATTAAGTTTGTGTATTTTTTTTTTTTTTTTTTTTTTTTTTTTTTTCCCAATGACAACAAGAACAAAATATAATTCATTTATTTATAAACATAAGTTTGACGTCAGCAACACATTTATTGGAAATTCCAAAAAATAAAAAAACCAAATATAAAAAACAGTCGTTCGAACAAACGCTCAATTCGGCATAACTGGTTTTTCGTTATTATTTTTTTAATATATTTTTTTAATAATAACATTATGTTACAATTTAAAACACCTTTTTTAGAATAAACAAACTTATTACCATAAATGATTATAAGCAAATTACAAGTGATGCATTTTTAGTTTTTTTTTTCTCTTCATTATAATTTCAACGACCGCATTCTTTATACGCCGTTTTAAAATCCAATTATTATTATTATTATTATTATTACTTTTTTCTTTATACATATTTTTGCCGTTTTAAAGTTGTTGTTTTTATTGGCTGCAGCAAAATGAATATGTATGTATAATGTACATATGTATTTGAGTTATGAAAGTATATTTAATCTAGTTGTATTTGTTTTTCTTTGAAGAAAAGTACTTAATAATCTACACGGTCGTCTGATTTTTACTGGCGCCAACTTTTAAATGCTACTTTTCATTGTATTTAATTTTGTTATTTTTTTTATTTATTTATTTATTTTTTTTCATTATCCCGCCACTAAAAAACAAAAGCTTAATCGTTTAATCTTCTAAAACATGTTTTTATTTTTGGGGAAAATATTGTTTTTTTAAATTTTAGAAAATTATTTCTAAAAGCTGAGATAAATTCATGGATTTAGCATATTTTCCAAAATTTCGAAATCTTAAAATATTAATACACAAAGGTTTCCTCATCATGTACATATGTGGGGCAATCTGAAATTTTGAAAATTTTTGCTATATTTTAATTTAAAAGATAAAAAATGTATGTATGTCAATGTTAGATTTTTTAAGGGATACCCTTTCATTTTTATTATCATTATTTTTCTATTATAGAGCAAAATATTTTGCGTAAATTTCAAGTGGTTGGCTTTAAATCTTTTAAATATAAGTCAATAAAAAATTACGTCTCTATGGAAGCACCCTTTAGCTTTTAACATCCTCAGGAAAAACCAAAATAAAATTTTTCTTAAACAAAACTTATTATCTTTAAATAGATTTTTGTATTTCATGAAATTTTGTTCAGTTCTTTTTACCCCCTCACAAAATAAAAACTTTATGGGGAGCATATTTTTTCATTCGAAATTAAACGATTTTTCTAAAGATAAATTACAAAAAATTTTAATAGAAAAAGAAACAAGATTTCTTTTCAAGTCATGATACGCTATGTAATCTATAGGTATAACCTAATGAAAATAAAGTTCATTATTATTAGCACCCTCTTTAAAGATTTTTCTTCATTATGGTAAAAGAGAAAATTTGTACTAAATGTAATTTTTGGAAAAACAAATAACAACAAAACATTTGAAAACAGCTGCTGTTTCTTTTTAAGCGTCTTAAGACAAACGTACTTAGACAGCTGCAAAATGAAAACAAAATAAAAGGTGTCATAAGAAAATCTGCTGATACATTTTGGCTTTTCTTAATGCGTGTTTTAAGAAAAACGAAAAAGTAGAACAAACATGTAGAGAAAGCGTTAAGGAAAATTTGTTTTTAATATACTAGAGGATCAATTAGTTCAGGATTTTATATTGTAACTATAAAAACCGTTACTTAAGCAGATGGTTTTGTAGATGTAAAAGATTAATTGTTACTGACAGGTAGACAAATTTCAAATTTAAATTATATGTCTTGGTTTTAAGCTACTTTTTTTTTAAATAAGAGTTTCACTTTACTATAACTGACACTTAAGTGGTGTCAACTTAATTCACTTCTTACTAAATTTAAGCCATACAATATAAGCCAATAGACTTAAAATGCATGTAGTATCAAGAGTATTTAAGCTCTCTGACACATATTTTCTTTTAAGTTTAATGTAAAAAAGCATCATAATGATGTTAATCTTAATCACTCTGCGCACTAAAATTGTTGCTATTGTGCCTTAATAAATTCTCTTGATTCTTTTACAATTTTTTTTTTTTCATTTATATACTTGTGTATGTATAAATAACAATTCTGAAATAGAAATAATTTACAAAAAAAAAGATAAGTTTCAGAAGGTTTCAGGATTATTTTTTTTTTTTTTAATTTAAATTTCCTAAAAATAAATATTTTATTTACAAAATTCTATTGTCTAGAATTATTAAAACTTGAATAATTGATTATCTATTTTGTTCTTAACATAAATTATTACTCACTGAAAATATTTTTATACTTTTTGTGTTAATTTTTTTATTAAATTTTAAATATTAATTAACATACTCCTTTCACTGAGTTTATTATTTATATACATCAACGTCTATAGGGTTTCCAAAGTAAAACAAAATGTTAGTGGGAGGCATTTGAAAAGTATTTCAATTTAAAGATTAAAGCTGATTCTGATGTTTTTCGATTTTATATTTTTTGTTCTTTATTAACGGAATTGTTTAAAAGGTAATAAAATATTAGAAACCCTTAAAATTAAAAATACATACATAGATCGAGATCCATATTGTAGTTTTTTTTGTCAATATTAAAAGTTTTATTTTTTCGCCTAAATAAAATGCAGTGGCCAAAAGGGTAAATCTTATTTAATAATTTTATTTGTAATTTCTTCAAAATACATTTCCGATCCTCATAAAGTAAATATATTCTAAGGTTGTGTGCATAAAGAAGTCGATTGAGCGATGTCTGTCTGTCCGTCCGTGTTTAAATCAACTTTGCAAACACACTAGATAAGTTGGAAAAAATTTAAATACCAATCGATCAGACATAGTTTTGAAAATTTTGCTTTTAAAAAATTAGCAAGATCGGTCTATTTTCTTCAAGGCGGGCAAAACACTTCACCTGCCTATAAATTTTCCATATAGTTTTAACAAAAACCATGAAGTAAAAATATAGTACTAATTTTTTTTTTTTTAATTCCCTGTCAATCCATTATTTATTTTTTTGATTGGAGTTACTTCACTAAACTAGATTTATGTATATGGTGAAGGGTATATAGGATTTGGCATGGCCAAATAATTAAATTTATTATTATAAACCTTGAAAAATAAAATTAAATAAGAAATTTTAATTAAAAAAAAAAACAGTTCCTGTAAATATACCACAAATAACTACATTTCATAATCGAAAGTTCATATTTCTTATTGCTTATTTTTTAACGATATTTTTATTCATTCAAGTCAAAAAATACAAAGCAAATACTGACATAAATTTGTCTAGACAAAATTTAAACTCCATATAAGACAATAAATGATAATAATCTGCTACATACATACATATGTATGTATAAAACTAGCTAGAAATAGTTACGAGCAGTCATTGTTTAGTACGTTAAATACAATACAGTGTTCTACAAAGAAAAATTTATATTTTTAATTCGTAGAATTAACATAACTTTTATATAAAAGAATTATATATAAAATATATATTTTTTATTCGGTGCAAATATAACAAATAAATAGAGATTTTTAATCTAAATGTTAATTTGATCACTTGTGTGCATTCTTTCCTGTATTTCAGTGTATTAATCAGTTTCACAACTAACGCGACCAAATGATCAAATAAAAATTTTTATGAATGGCGTGAGCTTTTCTTTTCGTGTTTTTTATTTGTGTTTTTATTTATTTATTTATTTTTTTTTGGTTGCTGCGGTGCCATCGCAAAATCAAAATCTTAGAGAAAACGAACACAACCTACAATACAACCACAGTGCAAACATGTGTACAAATAAAATTATATGCCCAGTCATTTATTTTAAACACATGTATGTACATCAGAGACCATTTCTCTACTTGTACTGTAGGCGTGAAAAAAATGCAAGCAGTTCAAATAAACATGAGATAAGTGATTTAAAAGAGAGACGTAACAGGCATGAAAACTTAACTTATACTTCTTACCAATCATAATTAGACATTTGTTTAATAAAATGCTCGTTTTAGGATTCGTAAAACAAAAACTTATTTAGAGGAAATAGTTATACAATGTGATTGAAGAAATTAAGTAACCTCCGATTTAGAAAATCTTAAACATTAGAAAATCTTAAACCCTTGTAACCTTTGAATACATTAGTAGTGGTTCAAAACTAATTTTTATTCAGCCTAAAACATTAAAATTATATCACCCTCTAATGTAAAATTCTTCTATGTTGAAAGGTTCCTAAAAGTATGCCAGGATTTACTTTTATTTATTCAAGTCCATTTGCCATATAAAATGCTAAAAAAATGTATGCTTTATTTTAATCCTTTTAAAGGTCTACATATTTTGTGATCCAAATTTCATCAGAATCGATTTCACCGTTTAGAAGTAAAAAAAAAAAAAAAATTAAAGATAACGTTAACCAACAAAAGTACTTTTGACTGAAAACTACTTGGTACTCTCATTTTCAGAAAATTGATACACAAAAGTACTTCGAGTTGCTAGTTGTTGTATAAAATTAGTCGTATTCGTCATCCCTCATAATTCCATGAATGACTGAGCAAATTTTTTTTCCTTTATTTTATGGTTTGTGCTAAAAAACGATTTATTTTGATTAATTTAAATTTAGATCACAGAATTTACTAAACAAATAACAAGAAAAATTAAAGAAAAAATGCAGGGCTACCATAATACGATAAATATCTCTTTGTAATTGAAGCTAATTTTAAATATTCTCTTCCAATTTTTAAGGACTTTATTTAGTTTTTTATTTATTATTTTATTTCTTTAATAAAAATACATAGATATACAATAGATATCTAATTGAAAGCTATCACATGTTTATTTCTTCCTTTTTTTTTCTAAAAACAATAACGCCATTTGCTTACTCTATGCGTTTCTTAAATTTCATCATCTTTAGAAATAAATATTTACTAAGTAAACAAACACTAAAAGACTGGCTGTATGAAGAACATACAAATAAATAAAGACAATTAAAATTATAAAAGGTACAACACTCCACAATTGAGCGTTTACCAGTGGCAGCGTATGTTTTTCAAATCAGCTTATCTATTGAATCTGTTCAAATTACGCCAGAGTAACAGATTTCAGCGCAGTTTTATTTACATATGTATTCGAAATGTTAGAAGAAAATAAAATATAGCAGATTTTAGTATGCGCTATTTTGTTTTTTGTCTTATTTTAATGATGCAATGCAATGCGTCTTTATTTTTTCTAGGAATTTTCTCAAAAAATTATGTAGAAAAAAGAAACGACCAAATTTGCAAGTATTTTTTATTTCATTTATAAAGTAAAAAAAACGTATATTTTTTATTCTAAAAACTGTTACATCTAACAGTTATAAAACAAAATGAAAGAACAAATAGATTGAGACATTATTTTTTATGACGGCTCTCTGTCAATTTACATTTATAAAAACTTTTTTTTACTCAATTATCGAAAAGAGTAGACACAATTTATATTAAGCAATAAATGCATACAAAAACTTTAATTTTTTGCGAGTTCGACTAAACAGCTGTTTTTTTAATCTGTTTGATCTCTACCCGGATATAGTTTTGTTTTGTCATAATGAACCAATAAGTACAAAATTTTTTTCTTCTAAAAATCGAAGCATACTTTCAGGCAATTTTTTTTTAAATTATTTTTTTAAACGAAGTTTTCTGTAAAAAATGCTAAAATTTATTAAGATTAATGTATTAACAACAACGGAATGAAAAAACTGAAAACATTCGAAAAACATTATGATGAATTGTGTATAATAAATTTGTGTTGCCAAATCATATTTCAATAATTGGAACCATATATAAACATAAAAATATTTTAAATTAAACATAAAATGATCGTAAAATAATAAAAAAATACAATTTTTTGAGTTAAATAGAAAAAGAAAAAAATAGCCAAAAGCAAGTTTTTTTTGTTGTTTTTTTTTTTTTTTTTTTTGTTTTTTGTTTTTTTTTTAGTCGTACTTTGATTACATAAGAACAACTTTTACATTTTATGTTTATTAATACTATTATTATTATTATTATTATTATTATTATTATTATTATTATTATTATTATTATTATTTTGGTCCAATAATAAAACTTTGGTTGTATTTAGAATTTTACCAAAAATGATTTAGTTTAAACTCCAATCGTGTAATAACAATTCAAAGATTGAATCTTAACAAAAACCTTGTTTTTTGTGTCTTAAAGATATTATTCAAAACAATTAAAATTTATTAATCGTAACCATATATTATGACAGAGAACATAATATATTTGTTGCTACTATAAAACAACCATGTTTATTATGGCTCTGGATTCAATACAAATGAAAGTTTTAAACGTTTATCAAGTTTTAAATAAATAAACAAAAAATATTCGACGCTATAGACAACCTTAATTTTAGTCTCAATTTTTTTTAGATGTTTAAACAAGTTAAGATTTCAATCTGTGAAACTTAATAACGTAGAAATTTAATATCAGTCTCTCATAAGAGCCGCCGAGACGTTTTGCAAAAACTGTCAGACACTGAAAAAAGAAAAAAAAAAAAAAAATAAAAGAAATTGTCGTAATCACCAAAGTTCTTGCAATCTTTAACAGCCTTAACCATGAATTGTTTTGCCACAGTTACATATTATTAAAAGAATAGTTTATGCAACACCTGGAATGTGCTGCAGATAATTAACAATTTAATTTTGCTACAAAAAGTCAATGATGAAGAGATTAGAATTTTTCTACACAAATTACAAAAACAACAATCATATAAAATTTTCTTTTTCAATTTCAATGCTGATAACTTTCTGACAAAGTCTCTAAAATTAAATGTTTGATTTAGGACTGTCTTGAAAATAAAAGTAAAAACCAACACGAATTGAAACCAGCTGCTGATTTTAGTACGACTAATGGCTGGCTGGTCATTGTCCTTTAATGTTTAGTCTTAAAATACAACAATAACATCTGGTTTTTAGCACCATATAATTTCTGTTTAAATGGATAAACAGAAAATGTTCTCTTAAGTATATTTTATTTTTAATAAGTGTAATCGTATGTTAGTAATACAATATTTGCCAAAACTTTACAAAAACTTAATTTTGGTAGTCTATCGTATACACTTTTTTGTTTTAGTTATTGTTGTTTTTCTTAAACCAAAAGCAACAGCAACTTGCAAGTCATTCACCTTTAAACTAATACCCTGTGTTTTGTTTCGAGGAGGGCAGATTAAGAATACCCAAACTAAAACAAAGGAACATTTTTGTATTGAAATGAACTGTGCGTGACTTCCTTTTTTTTTTCTGAAAAGTTAAATGTCCTTTTTTTCATAAATTTAATTTTTTGATGACTTTAAATGCACCTGGTTCAAAGGACAACAAATACGTTTGTATGCGAACGTATGCAACAAAGGTTTATTAAACCTTGTTAAGAAATTGCAGATGTTTATTTGTGGCATATGAATGTCTTCTTGTATTGTTTTTTTTTTTTTTTTTTCTTTCAAGAAGTCTGTTTAAGGATCTTTGAGTTTCTTGTTCTACCTACTAAATATTAAAAATAGTAAATTTCTTACTCATTGTATGATTGTGCAGTCTTGGAAAACATGTAACTTCGGCTTTTTCTTCTCTTAATACAGTTTGGATGATTGAAAAAAAACCATCTGTGGTAGCAGACACTCCATTCAAACAGACTACTAGTTTTCGTTTTTGTTATTACTTTTTTTTATAAACTCGAGATAGAGAATGAGTTGATTTTATTTTATTTTTTTGTAATGGTAGCTCTTGAAAATTTCATGAGTCAAATTTTATCGTTGTTTTTTTATTGTTTCAAAATTAAAGACTGTAAATGTCATCTGCTGTTGCGTGCAGTCTTTAAGGCACCTCCTAACAAATAGAATTAACCCTTTTTTATTATGTAAATATTATTACTAGGGCTTCTTGATTTACCAAAAAAAAAAAATAAATAAATAAAAAATAATAAACTTTTTTCTTTCCATTATTATTATATATTTTTGTTTTGGATATTTAACCTTTTTCTGTCATTAAAAAGAATTTTAATCAAATTAATGATTTGCTAGTTAAATACACATATTTCTTTAGTTCAGAATTATGTTTTGGAAATTAAAATGTTTATTTCAATATTTTCTAACAGCATTTCCAAATAGTCCCTTTGCTTTTTTTTTTATTTCAAAATTTACACATTAAATTATTATTTTTGAAATGCAAACGCAAAAATTTTTAAATTAAATTTGATTAGAAGTGTAGAAAAACAACGAAAAATTCTCAAATTCTGTTGATGACTTATTATCTGTTGGTAATTAAACAAAAAATGTAAAACCAACTATTTCGTTGTATTTCGTAATTTTTTGTGATTTGTGATCGTGAACAACATTAATGGGCTATCAAACTAAAGTTTTTCTTAATTAAAATAAAAAAAAAAATTTGCCAAATGGAAGTTTAATTCGCACACAAGAAGTTCTTTCTGTACAATCATTTTCTTATTTAATGTTTAAAATTTTAGGTGTCTGTCTACCCATAACGATTTAAGAAATCAGGCCATATTCGCCAAAAATCATCATGGCCTCTATAAAAACACCCTTTAATTTTTTTCTGTAATGTGTTCAGTCAAACTAAAAAAATTATAAAAACCTACCAGTCAGAAAAAGGGTTAACAAATTTTCTGTGACCCTAATAGCACTTAAGGGATGAATATTATTTTTTTTGACTGACAACATCAACAAAAAATATTATTTTGTGTTGCGGTAATATTGCAAGGGAAATGAATATCGTTCGCGTGTTAAACATTTAAATATTTAATACTTATCGTGTTTTCTTGAATTTAATTTCTAAAAAGTACAAATATGTGGCATTTTTCTGTATTTTCTTATTATTATTTTTTTGTGTAATTTTATTAACAATAACGAAATAGGCTTCTGGCACAAAAAAAAAAAAAAAATACTTACATATATATAAATATATACATATTTATATATTTAGTGTATTGTCGTGTTGACTGTGAAAAGTTTTTCGTCAACGAAATTATTGAGTGTGAGCGTTTTTCAAGGCGACGCCAAACCAACATTATTATTGTGTGTAGTAAAAATAGTTATTTAATTGTAAATGTCCTTATACTCCTAACAAAAGAGCGTAGGTTTTTCGAGCCTTTTTAGTTTTCTTTGTAGCCTACACAAAATCCATATTTGTGTCTGATTGTCATTTTTTATTACTCTGCATATCATGATTAATGTGATAATGCAATATTTTCTATAGTAATAATGTATTATGATGTTTTTTGTTCTCTTCAAGGTTCCCTTGTTTACATGATATTTTAGTTGCTTGCAACAAACAACCATTCATTTTATGCCACCATCATCAGTCTTAGTGGTAATAAAAAAGGCGTTTTTCGCCATTTGGAAATGTCAAAATATAAAAAAAATTGAAACTTTATTTATTTATTTACTAAAAACATAAAAATACAATCATTTAAAAAAAAATCAACTTGTATATGTGGGTTTTAAATTGGAGCCACTAAAACTGCTTTAAAAATCCATAAATTTGTGTAATAAATGAAAACGCCAAATTTTGCGCTACTATCGTAACTATCATCTCAAATTAAGTTTTCTCAAGGCAGTGTTGCCATATCAATATTAGAAATTTGTTGTTAAAAAAAATCTTAAGTTTGAAAAAGTGATCAAAAGGTAAAAAAAATTAATTTCGTTTTCAATTTTTTGTTCATACTCAGAACTATTTCAATGTTAAATATTTCTTTACTTCCCTTTACTTTTTCTCTCTTCTGTTTTTTTTTTTGCTTTCCGTCTTTATTTCAAAGATAAACGAAACGTTCAAGTTTTTGGCGCGTGAAGTTTTAACTTGTTCTCTCCATGATTTTACTTTTTTTGTTTCTGTTTTGTTCTTTATTTAACTTGTTTACTTGTTGTTTTCAATGGCAAATAAATCAGCCTGCTTTTTTTTCAGATTGTGAAATTCTCATAAAAAGTATAAATTCTTGTTTTGAGATTTTTTTTATATAAAAGAACAAAGCGATTGCTACAACATGTTGGTTTGTTGCGTACTGTATTATTTAATTTTTTTTTATTTCAATTATCTCCAAATTTGTTTATTTTTGTTTGAGGCTCTCTCTTCGTTTTGTCGTTGTCTCAAGTTCAAAAACCTTTTTCGTTAAAAAAAAAAGAAAAAAAAATACATCTAATAAACCCCTTCTGCTACGATCGTTAAAGGACGGCACAGAGAAACTTAATTCAAAAAAAAAAAGTTCTCATACACATTGTGTTGTTATACTTACCTGTAATTAGTTTCAGTGTCTAATTTAAGCGGTCCAGGCAGACAGCCGGACTGACAGACATTTAGTTAAACAAATAGCCTAAATAAAATAACCGCCAAACAAGCGAATCTTTAAGGACAGACAAGTAAAACAAAATCAAGAAATTGAAGCTACAAGAACAGCAACAATAATGCACTTACTAACTAACACTTTGCAAAAAAAAAAAGGAAAACAAACAAAAAATATTAGGGTTCTTGAACCCTCCATTATGACACGTTTAACGACGGTTAGTCATTTTGCGGTTAGTTAATGGATTATTAAACTTAAACTTTTCACATGAAGATCCTAATGATAGTTTGTGCAAAAATTTTAGTTTTAAAAATAAACATTTTTATTGCTAATTAAATTTTGTTATTGTTTTTTTCTTCTTCAAGTTTTAGTTAAACTAAACTACACTTTTTTATGATTTAGTATTTTTTACGACATGAAATCTGGAAATTTGCGGCCATTAATAAAGAGTAAAGTGTTGCCAATTAAACAGAAAAAAATAATAATCTTTTTCATGATGCGATGAGCAACGATGAGTTTTTACTGTTAAAAAGTATGACTTTCACAGTTGGCTACATTTCACTGATTTTATATAAAAATAAAATTTTTGAAAGAGCAATTATGAAATTCGGAGAATCTAAATCAATTATGTTTAACTCACTGATTATTCAGAAGCCGACGAATTTTGGTGAAAATAAACAACCATTAGTGAACAAGTAGTGTTTACGTAAAATTGATTCCACTGGTCTCTTTTTAGATGCCAGGATTCGCATAAGATCTTGTTTAATATCGTCAAAAGCAGTGAATCAATTGCAATTTAAATCAGAACTGAAAATGAATCATTCATTTTTTAATTAATTCGCGAATCATTCGTGCACGGAATTAGCAGTTTTTGACTTAATTCGTTTCACACCAAAAAAAAAGTGAATTGAATGACATTTGAGTAAATTCGAATAAATTTTATAAAAATGAATTCGTTTCTAATTCAAATGAATTTGGTAAAAATGAATGGCAATTAAAAAGCACTTAGAAATTAATTCATAACCTGAAATTTCAATTGGTTTTGTAAGTAAATACGCAGTTAGCATCTCCATGTTTTCTTTGACTTTTGACTTTTGGTCATTGAATATTTTTAGTTTAGTGGTAGAAATTTCCATTATTTATTATCGCTAGTTCTGCTCTTGAATTTGATTGATTGCAATTCAATTTTGCTTTCATTTATTTGAATTGTAATTCGTTGTTCTAAATCAATTGAATAATTCAAAATTAATTTATTTCAAACGAATTGGAAATGAATTGCAATTCACTTTTGCAAATTTATTTGGAAACGAATGAATTTTAATTCATTTCTGAATAATTCTTTTGAATTGATTCAATTTTTATTTAATTCTTTTTTTATGTGAAAAGTGTTAAATAAAAATTTAGTTAATTCGTAACGAATTAATATTAAAAAAGTAAAAATTCATTTGTGAATGATATCAATGTCTCCTTTGGTCAGTTCACATAAAAAGCCTAAAACACATTTTTCCTTTGGGGTTTATAAAAAAAGCTTTTAGTGACACAATTCAGTAATAAATGGCAACTGCAAGCTGTATTAACAAACCAGAGCTGGCAATCTTAAAACATATCAATCAGATATTTACGAATAATATCAATAAGAGAACTTCCATCAATCAATCATTTTACTTTAAAAAAAATATTTTAAATTTAAATATTTTTCTGCAAGTTGTATTAAGTATTTCTTCTGCTGCAAAAAAAAAAAATATATATATATATATATATATATATATATATATATATATATATATATATATATTTTTTTTTTTTTTGTTGTAGGTTCCCGCTTAATTTCCAACATTCCTAAGAAACTTTTTTTTTAATATTGTATGTTGCTTGTTGTTGTTGGTATAGTTTTATAAATAAATAAAAATCACCATAAATTGTCCAAGAATGCAGTTTAACAAGTTTATTTAAGCGGTTTTTTAGGTTCTCTCTGCTGTTGTCTCTTTTTTGTTACAACCGAGAATCATCATCATTATAATTTTTCGTTTTTCAACAACACAGCAGCACCGTTTCTAATTTTAGTATTTGTTATTTTTTTCTGCAGCAGTTTGTTGATGGCAGTTAGGTATGAAATGTATTCAATAAAATTTATTTATTTGTTTATTGGTGGCAAACTGCTATCGCTATCGTGCAGCAAAGCAAGAAGAAACAAACAAACAACAATTGTGCATGCCACCAAACAAGTCATTGAGCAATAGAAGAAAAGATGATACAACCAGATGCTCATAGACCAACAAACTAAACAAGTAAACGAATGGACAAACACTTTTAGCTAAATAGAGAGTGTATAAAACGATAAAAATAACTTGGCAAGAAAAAAGTTTTTCCTGCTAAAAATAAATAGCAGTTATATGCTCTCATTAAAAAAATATTTTTTAATTTATTAAACGATTTTTTACAAAAACTTTCTATGGAAATTTCTTTAAAAAAGCTTTTTAATTAAAAAAAAAAACCAAAATAATCTTTGCAAATATGGACGTTAATACATCTGGACAGGTAAAAAAAAATTGGCCAAGCGAAATGACGTAAAATACTGTATGCGAATGAGCAATGTATTCGAGTACAGTAAGGCAAATTTTGTGAAATCTTTTGCCTATTTCCAACAAACTTTTTAAACTTTTAAAATTTTCCTAGTGTAATTATAAAAATCTAAAATATAATTTTAAGAAAGTGGAAATGGTTGTATAATATTGTTCGCTAGTTGGAACATTTTCTTTAAAGTTTATATTTATTTTTCTTTTTGTAACCTTTAAAAAACTAGTTAGCATCACTGCATTTAAATATGAAATAAAAAAAAACAATTGCAAAAAATTCAAACGAAATCTGAGAACACTAAAATTTTTAAATTTTACTTACATGTTTTTTTTTAATATAAAATTTTTCGAAGATTAAAAATATAGAGCTAGAAATGCAGGAACATAAAAGTTTATTTAAAAGATCTCATGCCCTGCTTTTAAGCAGTTGAGGTTGAAATTCTACCGCCCAGGCATCAATTCAAAGTTTTAACTAGACATAATACAGTCTTAAAACTGCTTGAAAACGTAAATTATATTAATTTTTTCTTTTTTTGTGAAACTAAAACTATTTGTGTCAGCCATTTTATAGTTGTCACATCAGGTGGAGTCAAATTTCCTTTAATTCTTAGCTTAAGTGAAGGTGTAGTTTAATCCATACTTATGAAATCAATACAAGTACTATTTCTTTTTACCTACTTGATGATACTCGCTCTTAAAGTATCCTTGCCAAAAGTACTTGTATTAAAAATAGTACCTACCAATGCGTGGACTGCAACACATTTGTGCTCATGACAAAATTTATGTCACTCTCTTCTCAGTTTCTAAACAAAGCTGTCGCTTATGCTAGAGTGACTAAGTGCCGGATTTAAAAATAGATGTTGGTGCAGCCGAAGTCAAAACAAAGAAACATGTAATTTAAACAGACAGCATCAACTTGTGTTAACAAGAATACTGTTTACCAGGGATGGTAAGCGAAATTTTATAATCACTTCTTTCTGAAACTAAACTTTAAACGTTTTTTATTTTCTTTTTTAAATTTGACTTTAAAGGTCAACTTAATAAAATTAATTTTATTTTGGCATTTGCATGACAACCTGGGAAATTTCGGGCAGTAAGTCCTATAATAATTAAAAAAGTAAAAACAGTTCTTGGAGTTTAGAAACTTGGAATTACAACAATTGACCTATTTATTTGCCTCAGTACTTATCTTTAAATTGTGCAAAACAAAACATTGATGTACCACAAATTTAACAAAAAAAGGACAGTGAACTTTGCCATCCCTGTTGCTTACAGACAAAGAAAAAAACTCAGCCACACTGTTATGAAGAGCATCAGACAAAATTTGCAATTGAAATGTAGAGAATGAGACAAGAGCATTACTGTTATTTGCTAGGATGAGGGGCAAAGCGGACGGTTCCGGTAAGCAACTAAAATCAAAACTGGTAATTGTAGCAGAGCAACATTCCTAAACACCTTACGGGTTTCGTATTCTTTCAAGCCAAGTTAGAAGAATTTATGTTTGTGTTAGTTAGTGCTTGTGCCGTAACCTACAGCTTATTACAAATAGTTTTTGTTGCTGCAATACTATTAAACACACAAGGCCGTTAGTTTAAAAATAAATAAAAAAGCAAAAAATGTAAAAACAAGAAAAAGAAAATTTTAAGCAAAATAGCAAGCAACACATTTGAAAACATAACAGAAAATTTGATAAGGAAAATTGTAACATCAGGTTTTGTTTTTTTTTTTGCTGGCGCTTTAAAATTGGCAAATTAGCTTTTTAAGATGACAACAATAATTTTAATTTAGATACGTACATACATGCAAACACATACATATATTTGTATGTATGCAAGAATATGTGTATTTTGAACTGTTATACATTAACAACGTTGCCACAGCAAATAGAGCACATCCATTTAAGTCTACATTTAGGAGTCAAAAAGAAAGAGAGATAGAGGTAGATGTTCATTTTATTTTGGCCTCAAGTTTTGGGTGGGATAAAAAAAACTTGGTAGTCTAGCCAGTTCCAAAGAAAGGAGAAAGGAAGAGACTCGTCATAGCCGATCATAGTACTCTTTAATTGTTTTGTTTTACAAATATTTTATTAAAAAAAAAATTTGCAGCTAAACAAAATATTTAAAATGTTACATTCCGTGGTGGCAGCACTGTTCGTAATTTAATGTTTTCCTTCGGTTCAAATTAAAAAAGCTAATTTAACTACTCAATTTACTCGTACATATACCCACAACATTTTGAGTATGAATTACCTCATTTGTAGGTAATTTTCTAGCAACAAACAAAAAGTAAATTATAAAAAGAAAAAATATATATTGTAATGTCAAAAAGGTTATTAGCGACACGGCCATTGAAGGAAGGTAATTATGCGTACGTATACCAGCGAAAAAAAACATTCACTAATAAGAGCGAACGAAAGCTGCCAAATCGAATTTAGATTGAAGCAAGAGAGCAGCGGTTTAAAGTTGCTGCAAATTCATTGCATTGCATTAACTTATTATTGTTGTATGTTCGAAAAGAAACAGCATTTTGCGGTAGCTCAAATCTATTTAAAAGGTTTCTATGGAAGCAGTAGGCACATAATGAAACATCAATTTTACAATCCATTATTTATTTCGTTTGTCATAAGTGTTATTTTTCTTATACTCTTACTTTTAGTTTTCTTTTTTTTTTACAAAAACTGCTGATGTCAAATGTTATAAAAGTTCTAAATTGAAAATGTGACACAGATTTGGAAAGAATGTAGTACACGTAGCAATCACTAAAGGCTTTAAAGGCGCGTAAAACTTGTTTATGTTCTCTTAACGCTTTTTTTTAATATTATTACTTTTTTTTCTTGAAAAGTATTGATTATCAGAATTATGCAAGCATCATGCTGTACTACTGTCAGACGATGACTGCCAAAAAAAGTTTAGCCACGTTTAGATACAATTATTTCTTTTCAGATCATTTTTTATATATGTTTTCTCACAAAGTAGTTTGTGTTAAATGTGTGCGCACTGCGTTACAACTCTGTTGTTTTTATTGTTGCAATAGCAATTGCTTAGACGTTTTAGGCTTACAAAAACTGAGCTAATTAATTGATCACATATTTCTGAAAAAACAAAAAAAAAACAAAAATTCTCAATATTAAAGCTAAAAAGTGTAGCATACTTTAAGGTTTAAAAAAATAAAATATTTTAATATATTGCTCTGCTGTTATTTGTTCTTTTTCATCCTGCTCATTTTTGGTAAATTAAGTTCTCTATAGATTTTTCAAAAATTGTCGAATATTTTGCAATTATAATTTTGTAATTTTATTGGGTCATAATTTTTAATTGTTTATGTTCTACTTTAGTTTTTTTGTTTCACATCGTTATCATTTTAGCAAAAAAAAAAACTGTTTACTCAAGTTATTTTTAAAAATAACTTATTTTTCGCAAACAAAATTATAAACAATAAACAGATTTAAAAATAGTAAACAAAACAAGATTTAATATATTAAAAAATCCAAGGCTTAAAAATTTAATAAACTGGTAAGAATAGGTATGAACAGTTTTAATAGGTTCTTTAAAAATAATTTTAATTTTGAAAATTTATTTATATTTTTTTATTTTTATTATTTTTTTTTTCTCGTGAATACATACATACATCAAGCAATAGTTTTATTTACTGTCAACGAAGCAATTAAATATTGTTTATTGATAACTTTTTATTTGCTACACGTGCCATAAAAAATAAAGAAAAATAATATTTATTAATAATACCCGCACTGTCTAAAAAAACTTGACTTGATTTTTGCAAAACAAAAAATAGAACACTTTACCTGAAATAGTTTACAAAAAATAAAGTAAAAGTTTAATGAACTTAATGTAAACTTAAAAATAAATTAAAGTAAGTTATTATCTTAACAACTACCTGTACAACCCAAACATTAATTAATTAAAAGCAACTAAATTGCTTAAGATTTAGTAAATCATTTTATTTTTGAATGTTTGGTTTTTAATGATGTTTTCGAAAAACTTCTCAGGCAGAAACTGTGCAAAAACGTTCATTTTATTTTTTATCAATTATATATCTTAAGGCGTTTTAAAATTATTTATTGAGTTGATTCTTCTATACTTTAGTATTGAAATAAAAATTTGTTTTTTCGTGAAGCGATAAAATTAATCTATTCAAAATACATTCTTTCACCTACTAAATATTGGCTTCTTACTATTTTTCATTCTAATGATGTCCCTTTTTTTAAATTCTTTACTACTGCCTACTTTTAGGCTAAAAATAAATTATGTGTGCAGTGTTTTTAAATTATTTACTCTTTGACACTTTTTCCATTTATTTTTGAAACAAAAAAAGTATTTTATCTAACAAAAGAAGTTGCTTTTCTTTTATAAATCTTAATAATAAACAAAATAAAAGGTTGTTAAACTTTGATTTTATGTAAAAATAGCCTTAAAAATCTCTTTGTAACATAAATTTTAAAGAAATGCAAACATTTTATGAAATATAATTTCACTGTATATTTTTCAGACGGAATTTCAATCGCAATTGTTTTCCTTATTTTCTTTTTGCAAAATAAAACCCTTGTCATGCAAAAAGAAATAGTTAATAAAACTGCAATAAAATAAAATTATTAAATTCGTAATTAAATGTTATGTTTCGAATTGAAACCATATTTAGCCATTAAAATAAAAATAAATTATAATGCGTAATAAAATTGTTTCTTTAAGAAATTATGTTCCATACATTTTATGCTGTCGCTTCAGGCACGCAATAATTCAATTAAAAATATAAACACATTTCTAAAAAATGATTTAATTATTAATAAATACTTTCCGTTTATATGTTACTAATTTCAGTTAAAGTCTGTGAGAAACGCCAAATTCTACGCGAACACAAACAGGAGTATATAAGACGTGAACGTGAAGTCATGCATATGATGACCAATGTACCCGGATTTGTTAATCTTTCGTGTACGTTTCAAGATTCACGTTCTCTTTACTTTGTTATGACATATGCCAAAAATGGCGATCTATTGCCGTATATTAATAAAGTTGGTTCCTTCGATGTTGATTCAACACGACATTATGCTGCCGAATTAGTATTAGCCTGTGAACAAATGCATCGACGCAATATTGTGCATCGGGATTTGAAGCCAGAGAATATTTTATTAGACGAAGATATGCACACTCTTATAGCAGACTTTGGCTCTGTGAGAATTTTGACAGCCGAAGAAAGACAACAGATCAATATGTTTCTTTCGTCTGGAGGCATAAGTTTATCCAAAAAGTCACGCAGTCAATCGGGTGGTAGTATTGGTAGCGGTTTTGGTGGCCTGGACTATGATGACGATGTGCTAGATAGCCAAAATGAAGAGGATGAGGATATAGATTCGTCTGGTTCCTCTAACGATACGGGTAGTGGTGGTGATGATGTAGATTCACCGCGTGCCAGGCGGCAACAGTCTCGTTATCATCGCAAACGTCGTGGCAGTTTTGTTGGCACTGCCCAGTATGTGTCACCTGAAGTTTTGCAAAATTCTCCTATAACCCCTTCGGCTGATTTGTGGGCCTTGGGTTGTATTATCTATCAAATGATGTCGGGCCTGCCGCCCTTCCGGGGTGCCAATGATTATGCTATCTTCAAAGAAATTATAGCCTGTAATTTAGATTTTCCCCAAGGTTTCGACAAAGATGCAGAGGATCTAGTCAAAAAATTGCTGAAACTTAACCCAGCCGAAAGATTGGGTGCCCAAGACTTTAATGGATGCTACGACAGTATACGTTCTCATCCATTTTTCAAAAATATTGATTTCGATACGGTGAGACAACAAACACCTCCACCTATATCACCCTTCCTGCCCGATCTTATTAAAGAAGAGGAGCAATTTAAAATCTGTGAAAACTTAGAACCAGGCCTAGATGAAAAGCAAATGACGCGTCTGTTGGGCATGGAATTGGGCTGTATAAGTGATGATGATGTTAGCTATAAGAAAAAGACTGTAAACAATAAAGCTCCTAAAATTTTAACAAGATCCTCGAATTCCTGCTCCTCTAATACATCCAGTAATTATAATGCACACAAATCTGCCAAAAGTAAGTTATAAATATTGTTTCTATTTCTGTAAAGAAAATATTTTTAATTTTTATTTATTTGTTTTTCTTTTCCTTATTTAGATAGCTTTGACTTAACGGATGCTGAAAAGCATAAACGTTTGGAATTGCAAAAATCAGACAAATGGCATGCCTTCGCCGATGGTGAGGTCATCTTGAAAAAGGGATTTATAAACAAACGTAAAGGTTTATTTGCTAGAAGACGTATGTTTTTGCTAACTACTGGCCCTCGTCTCATTTACATTGATCCTGTACAAATGGTTAAAAAAGGCGAAATACCCTGGAGTCCTGAAATACGAGCTGAAGCCAAAAATTTTAAAATCTTTTTTGTTCATACAGTAAGTTTTCATTACGTACACGCAAACGTACATCACATTAAAATGTAAAATAAATACAACGTTTGACATCGCTACAGAATTTTGATTGCTAAAATCATATTTTTTTTTTTAATAAAGGGCAAATAGTAGTTCAGCTATTGCCTGCTTAGCAAACTTGCTTATAAAACGATGATTTAGAATAAAGGGAAGAGTGGTGGTATTTATTTTACATGAGTTGTAGTTTGTTGTTTTTTTTTATTAATTTTGTGCGATTTGTTGATAGCACGTGTATACACTTTTTTTATTTTCGTATTGTATTTCTTATGGTTCGTTTGATTATTTGCAAAATTACGGAAATGTACTTTTCGCAGTTGTTTGTCATGGAAAAAACTTTTACTATTTTTAGCTTTAGCGCAAAACTATAACAATATAAAATTCAATAAGTAATGATCAAGCGTTTGTATATGTGCACAAATTAAATGGGGAAGAGTGTTGTAAAAAAAATATTGAAATAAAGTTCAATCAACTGTGTCTTCAATTTTTCGTTCTCTTTCGCTCTCACTCTCTGTTATATTAATTATTTATAATGAAATAATAAAAACAATCAAATGAAGGTCATAATCAATCCGAAATATAACCACCTATTTATAAGTTAACAGAAACAAACCTAACGCAAGAGAGCAGACAGACTACAGAATAGACATGTGAAATGTTATAATTTTTTTTTTAACCGCAAAATAATTTTTGTTTTTAATCATGATTGATATTATTGCTTTACTAAAAGCAATAGGATAATAAAAAAAATTAATATTTAAATTCGGAAACCACTCGAAAATAAATCAAAATAATTTTGGAATTTATATGAAAAAGATTTTTCTCGAATTTATTTTTTTTTCATTGACTTTTTTTAACATACATCGACGTTTCTTTTATCAAAAATTAGGCGTTTTCAGACATGTTTTGAAATTAAATTCTGTTCGGGAGTTAAATTGTATTTATATATCGCTTCTTCAGAAAAAGTACAACAATAAAGAAAAAATTTTCGCCTTGATGGCAATATTATATTGCTGTTGCTATTTGAACCGATACTAATAATAACTGAATCACAGAATAGATCTTGAATCTTCGTAATACAAAATTTTGCAGAATTTTTTTTTTTTGAAATTTGGGACCAGACTCAGGCAAAAAACGTTGAAACCACTTTAATGTGATTTAAGGATGAGGCTTGAAAAAAGTCTACAACTAATTGTAATGACTTATTTGCTTTCTGTTATGTCATATATACGAAATACAAGTTTTTTTTTTAATTTTTAAATAATATTTTTCGCTTAGGCAAAAAATACAAAATCGAAAGAAGTTAAAAAAAATCGATTCGGAATATAAAATACGAAATAATTTGCTTCGTACTTAGTTTTATTAAAATGACTCGGTTTTTATTCTTTTTCTTTTTATATTTCAAAATATTGGTTTTTCGACACCTTGACTTTTTTGTATTAAAAAAATTAAATTGAAAATTAAAAAAACTTTAAAAAAAAAATTTTATCACTGGCAATTTTTTTTCTTACTTATATTTCTTTTTGTATATATTTTTTTAATATTGTGTTTTAAACATAACATTTAACCTTCATCACCTTTTTAATTTTTTTTATGGGATTTTTGTTTATTATTCGTAAATAAAATTAAATGTTAATGAAAACAAGCAACAAAAATGCAATAACATTGGCGCCTGTTTAAATAAGAATTACATTTTAAAATTAAATTGAGATCTTATCAATACCAAAACGTCGCCAATTTCGTTTGTGAATTCTCGCGAAAGCAATACAAACAGCAACAAAACAACTTTTACCTTTTGTGTTGAAATAAAAAAAACTGTATTGATTGGTCTAGTTGTGGTTTTTCTTCTAATTGTTATAAACAGCAAAATAATTAATGTTTGCAATGCTAATTTTAATTTCGTTTTTTTTTTAGATTTTGTGTTTTATTCAAAACACACTTGCAATCACTTTGTAGTTTATAAAATTTCAACTTAATGAAAAAAAATTTTTAATAGCAAATTCAAACAACAAAACAATTTTTTTTAATAACCAGCAGCAACATAATTTCTTTTGGGTTTTATGAAATAAATATTAAAATATATTTTTTTGGATGAAAATTTTTAACCAGTTTTCCAAGCTCTTTTTTTAACTTAAATATTAAAAATCTACTATTCAAAATTTTAATTCGTTAAAAAAGAATTTGTTTAACTAAGAAGCTTTCTTTCTCTTTTCTCTTTTTAGCCAAATCGTACCTATTATTTGGATGATCCTGAAGGTTTTGGCTTAGAATGGGTAGCAGCAATTGAAAAAATGCATTCTCTCACCTACAAAGAGCAAAACAATACCTCAACATCAAATAGTACTGCTGCATTAACTATCAATAAAAATAGAACGTCTCTACAAACTTCCTGCACACCTGCGTTAACAAAAACGTCCTCAGCCATATCTGCATCCACATCAACACCTTCAAGAACGAATACGCCGCATAAAACATCATCATTGTTGGCCAAACCAATAATGCTGCTGAAAACAGCCTCAAATTAAAATGAACTGAGAGAAATATGAAAAAAAAAAACAAACTAAAAAGGAGCGTAACTCAATCATTTTTACAAAATGCAAAACGATAAGCAATGGATGTTGAAACAAACAAAGAAACAAAATGTGTCAGAAGTTAGAGAAACAGTTAAACCATAAATCATAAGAGAACATACATAAATACATATATACATACACATAAATACATATACTTACATTTATAGAACAATGATTTAAATTAAAATTTTTATTTAGAACAATTTTAATTCAAAAGATTACAAAATACATCATTATCATTAATAACAACTCAAATTATGAGAAGAAAAACAAAACTACTTTAAATATTAATAGAAAGAAGGAAAGCTAAAAAATATTTAGAATAATTCTTAAATCGTAAACTAAAAAAAAAATATAAAAAAAAAATAATTTATTTACACTTTACTACATTTATAAGTTCGTACGTAATAAATATTTGAAAAGAAACTAAAATAATTTATAAATGAAAATAAAAATAAAAATCTTATTATACATACATACATGCATACATACGTTTAGATAGTCTCAATTGAAGTTAAATTAATTATTATGTAAATAAATAAATTTAGCTATAAATGAAACAACAAAAAAAAAACAAGTAATTATACTTTAATATTATACAAATCTAGAAGTATTTAAAACAGAAATTTAAATTTTAATTTAAAAAAAAATAAAAAAACAAAAACAAACAGCTAGAAAAGGTAAACTAAATTTTAAGCAATTTAGTGAAAATTTAGCAAAAAAAAAAATTAACTTAAATAAAAAACTATTGAAAGAAATTTACATAAAATACATTAGCAATTTAAACAACAACAATAGCAACATTTACAACAACAACTACTACTATTACTATAACTACTTTTAATAATAATTAAAGAACAAATAAGAAAATGATACGTTTTCAAATGAAATGAAAAATTAAATTGAAAAAAAAAAAGAAAAACAGCCCAGTAAATATTTTATTAGAACCACAACTATATTTGAAACTCAACAAATGGAAGCTTTAAAAAATTAAAGCTTAAAAGCTATGTACTTCTGCGTAAGCTTATTGAGAGTCAGCATTGTTTACACTTCTTTAGTCTGCGTTTTTTTTTTGTTTATATGGACAGCATTTAAGAAAAAAAGGTCCCATCCATTTTAATAAACATTTTAACATTTTTCTTATAAAATATAAATTTTGCAATAAAAGACTGTTTAAACTGTAATCTGCAGAAATATGAAATGTTTTTAGGTTGTTTTTTTTACTCCTAACCTTCAAATTAATTTTTTAGCTTTTTGAAATCAGAACTAACAATTCAGTATCAGACGCTAGAAGTAGTTGTGGCAACTAATTATTTAAGAGCCTTTCTGGGATCTTTAAAAACAAATTATTATTTTTATTTATTATTTTTTTTTTTATAAAAAATTGTTTTTAGTTTTATAAAACACCTGCGCTCCCCTTAAACAAACAAAGAAATATATAAAAACTTAGTAAATTCAAATAAATTCAAATAATTTTAATGTAAAACAAAACCCCGCATACAAACAAACAAACAAACAAACCAACAATGCATATACAATACTATAAAATTAATTTAATTTAAACTAATTTAAATTCATTTCTACATTAATTACTATATACCTATCAAAACTTATTTATTTAAATTATTATTAATTACATTTAAAAAAAGCCACACCAGCAAATTGCTCTTATTTTAAACAAAAAATGTGAAAAATTTTTTTAACAGATTTTTTTCTTTTCGAAATTTAAGTTACTTAATGTTAAAAAATTAAAAACAAAAAAAAATTGTTGAATTTATTTCAAAATCACCAGTTCTAGAACACATATAATAAGAAATACCTATAGTGTTAATATACATTGTGGAAACAAAACAAACAAAATTTAAATTTATATGAAATTAAAAAAAAAAAAACTGTAACTTTAAATTTATCAAAAATAAAAGCATTTTAAAAATGCTTGTGAGGAAAATGCCAAAACAAAAACAATTATGATTCCTTTGCATGTGTTCTTGAACTCGTTTTTAATGTGGAAGTATTTATTTTTTTCTTTTTGGCAGATTTTTATAAAATAATCTTAGAATTATATCAATTTATCGTATACTAATTCAAACGATTGTGTTTTTCATGTGTTACACACTGGTTAAGTCTTTATTTTTTTTGTGAATTTATTTAATATTTATAATTATTATTTAAAAAAATATTTAATTGTATTAAAAAAGAAATTTATTTTATTTTTTATGTTTTTTCATTTTTGGCTGAGTAGTTTCATTTAAGTTTACTTTATAAAAAAAAAGACTCAATTGAAATAATATTTTTTACAAAAAATTATATAAAAAACTATTGTTATTTATCTCAAAATGTTAAAATAAAATGTATGTCATAAAAATTTAAAGGCCTTGAGTCTTTTATTTTCTTTTTCTTTTCCTTTTTTTCTTAACTTAAAAATCAGTCATCAAATTTGAGTAAAAAAAAAATTTCATTAAAACATTGAATCAAATAAAATATTTTTTGTAAAAAAAAATCACAAATAACTTTTTCGTTATTTATTTTTTTCACCTCTTGCTTTTTAATTTAAAAATTTTAAATAATACTAAACTATTTAAACCTTTTAAGTAGCTCTACAATTAAAATATTAAGCTTAACGTCGGTCTTTTTAATTAAATCCATATGTCGCTATTTCTTAATTGTTTAAAATGATCAAAAAGTGTCCTTTGAGCTTAAACAATTGAAATTTTTAATTCCGATACAAAAAAATAAAAATAAATTGGGTTTCAAGTTTTATAAATATTAAACGGCAGCTTAAGAAATTCTATTGGATTATAGCTGTGACGTAGGCTGCACCCAACACGTAGGCAAGTTATTCTTCAAAATGTATTTTTTAAAAAATTAGGAAACACTAAGAAAAAGCCACAACTTAACTTGATAGTTAAGTTTGTTGTTAAAATTTACAAAAAAGTCTGACAATTTTTTTAATTAAAAAAATCCTTTTTTTCTTTTAAGCAGAAAGCTCACGATATTTTCTTACAATTTCCCAGAAAGCAAAGATCGGAAATTTTAAAACTCACACAAAATATGCCCTCTGGCTTTGAAACATCAACTAATATTAATAAATTAAGGATACACAAGGGTGTCCCAAAATTAACACAAGAATTGAGAAAAGATTTTCAAAAAAAAAAGCTTAATTTAGTTTAGGCAGATTTAATTGGCCTCCTTTAATAAATGTGTCTTAAATAAATCGAATCACATAATTAAAGAAGCAAATTCCTAAAATCGAAATGTGGACGTTGACTGTCATGCAATAGGTTAATTGTTTCAAGTAATTTTTATTTTTAAAATCGAGAGACTAGAAAAATCAACGTTTTACTTGAAAAAAATTATAATGAACAAAACTAAAATCGTTTTATAAATTTAAATCTTAAATTTTTATACATTTTGTAAATATCGATTTTAAATTCGTTTACAAAATACCTTTTTAATTTTTTGAAAATTTTTACGATTTTATTTATTTATTTTTTAATTTATTCTTTTTTAGTTTTGTCAAAAAAAATTTTTTCCAAATTCATAGAAAGTCATCACACTATTTAAAACCCATCAATCGTTTTAAAATAAAACGAATTCCCATTACATTATTTTACTATAAGTTGCATTTTTACACGATGTCTATACAGAGAACAATCTTCAAAAGCTAGCTGGAATTCATTTTTAAAATCAGACATTTTGTGTTTTACATAAGAATTCCTCCTGACTGCTGAAACGCTTTAAAGCTTTAAAGGCAATTTAGAAATTTTTTTTTTTGGCTTATAAAAGGTTTATTGAACGCTTCTTCATTTAGAACATGTTTAATAAATCTTTTTTTCTTAATCCCATTTTTTTTTTTTTTGTAATACGAACAGCAGTCTTTAAAAAATTGTAAAATGGCTTTAGCTTTCTCCAAGAAATTTTTAAATTTGAGAATTTCAACAAAACTTTAATAAATTTTCTTGTAAATGATTTGTTATAATTTAACTTACAAATTTTGAAATAAAAAAGGACAGATAAATTAAAGTTTTTAAAAAAGAATATGCAAAATTTTTAAATTATTTTACACACAATAAATGTATCAACAAAAAAAAAAAAAAAAATATAAATGTATTTAAATTATGTGTTTATAAATTGAAACATAATGTCGCATACTAAAGTAACAATGTGTTGTAAATTAGGGGAATTTTTTTTTTTTTTGTTTTTCTTAAATAATGAAATTAATTATATAAATTCGTATAGCAATTTTTATTTTGAAATTTATTTGAAAACAACTCAAATCAAAAATTTAATGAATTTTTCAAACTAAGACTTCTAGAATAAATAATAATTTAAGAAAATTTTATTTTAAATTAATTTTAATTGAAAATTTCATATAACAACACAAAAACAGTTTTAACAAGTTAATTGTTAAAAACAAATTATATGATAATTATATTAATTTATTCTCTGTAAATATTTCTTTTTAAAATTATCAACAAACGTATACTTGAACTTAAAGTTAGCAAAATCTGATTTATAAAAAAAAAAACATAAAATCTAAAAACCAAAATAATTACATATTTTTGAACAAAATTTCAATAGAAAAAAACGTATTTTTATTTTTAATTGGCCAAATATTGGAAAAAAAGGTTTGTTTCACTTTTTTTATAACAATTTTCAAAATGTATATAAATTTAAAAAGACTTATTTTGTTTATTAATTCAATGAAACCATACAGATGGAAATATTTAATAAGTAAAACTTTAAGTAAAGACTTTAGTCAACCATAGAATTGAGCTGTAGTGTATTTCAGTATGTTTAAAGTACTAAAGTAGTGAATTCTGAAGAATTCAATTTGAAAGAGAAAACAAAAAAAAAATATTTTTTTTTCAGTTGCAAATACCGCTTGAGAGCCTGCAGAGAATTAAAAATGAACATTAATATTACATTTTTGACTATTAAAATAACTTAATTTTATATATAAATTTATTTCCTCTTGCATATAGTCCATGTTCTTAAAACGCTAAACTTATTTGATGTTTCCGAAGAATTTCACTTCAAAGTTCATCGTTACAAGTTGCATTATTATGTCTCAGTGTACACATTTAGTTTTAAGTTGCCAGATCTCCACCGATTGCGATTTACAGACATAAATTTTGCTATTTGAAATCGTAATCGCCAATTGTAAGCGATATGCGTTTTTAAGACATGGTCGTATATTTATTGCCAACGTTTATGAAAGAGGGAAAAAATTTATTATAAACATTTTCCAGCTCTGTCGTTAATATTTTTTTTCTTAAAATCTTTTCCCATAACTGCATTTATAAATAATTTTTCCCTTGGAATGTTTTTTCTTTTTTAATAAGTAATTCATTAGAAAAAACATACAAAAACATTTTCTTTTCCTGTGAACGGACTTTTTAAAACTGATGGAAAATCATGGCTTTCGATATCGATCGAAATTAACCTTTTTTTCGTGTATTACGGCATTTACACTATGCAACTTTTCATGAAACTAGCATGAAATTTTGCTGGAATTTTGGGGGATGTTGCTGTCGCGTATGTTTTATATTAAATAACGCATGTCACTGCAACTTAAATAGAGAGTTGGAAAAAAAAAATCCCTCAAAAAATTGCATAGTGTAAATTTAAACTTAGTTTATTCATTATATTTTCTCTAGGGAGCTTGATTAAAAATGTAAAGAGTTTTTATTTTCTATGGAATATTTTGATTTTTTAAAAATATTTTTTAGTTCAAAATCAATAGAGTCAAACTATGTCCTCCTCAACAAGTAAAAACAAACTGAGCCATTTCTTGTGATTTTGTAAAGGTTGAAGAGAGTTGTAGAGTTTTCTTGAAGAAGAACCAAAGCGTTCTTAAATGGAAATATGTAGTTTTATTTCAAATACAGTAAATTTTTAATGTTGAATAAATCTGAAATAAAATATCCTGTTTTTAAGAAAACAAAGCCATTGACAGTGCACTCCAAAGTATTAGAAGCATCTTCTAAAGCTCGACGAACTATCCGCTGTTGTTGCATATTCTCCTCTTGCAATAAATCGTGCAACACCCTGTTTATAAGTTCCCATTCCTAATTTCACATTCACGGGGTATTGATTGGAATTTTCTATTCTTACGAAAAAAAATTTACATTTTATTTACGATATTTCTTAAACTTCAATTGCATTTATGTATCTACAAAATGCAGCAAATTAAAAACTTTTTTACCTAAAGAACTATAACGTTTAACAATTTTAACCTTGAAAAATGCTACAGAGAGAATAGAGTTTAATTATGAACAATTGCGAAAAATTATCATTTAAAATGTGAGGTATCAATGCCAAATGTAATGTATCATCAACCATAATATTAAAACTACAAGACGGGTTATAATAACGTCGTGAGGAAGATATCGGTTAATAAACGATTTACACCTCATTATTGTTATTTCTTTGAAAGCTAATTAGAATAGTATAAAAGAACTTTTATTTCACTTTTAGTGTTCTGGCAAGACAAATTTTATATTTAAATAAATTTAATAAAATCGGTTCATTGTTAAACTAATTCTTCAGGTGTAAAAATTTAAGTGACCAAATGAGAATTATAACAAAACGAAGTGAGCAAATGAGAATTATAAACGAACTAATAAAAACAAACAGCAAAGCTTAGACAACGTTCATTTCTTTCTCTTTCATTATTAAATTGAGTCTCCTTTCAGGTAATTATACTTCAAGTTGAGTTAGATTTCGAAAGCTTCCCAAAATTAAGTTTTTTGCAGTCTCTTATTTGGCTTTGTAATTTTTTTCGAGTGGCCAACTTCTTAAATTTGGAAACACAAAGAATAAAATAATGTTTTCTAAACTAGAAAAGAAAATTCGTATGTGTTCTGGCTTTCGCAATGTTTTGAAAGTCTATAATTTGGCTCTAAAAATTTTTAAACTTAAAGCCGACTCAATTGGTTTTCATCAACTTGCTTTTCAATGAAAAGTATACGAAATTTTCGGTTCGTAATTGATGATGGGAATATCAAAGAAAGCGCTCGTTTTTTACATTTGAAGTTGTGAATTCGTAAGCCAGAACACATGAATATCTTTATACACGATACGTTTGCTTGCCTAACATCTCCGCTTAGTTGACATAATGCACTGGCTATATTTCGTTTGTGAATCGCTTTGGAAATAAATCATTATCTCAACGTATAAACTCGATTGTTTGCGAACGTGTCATTTATCTTTTGCCAAAGACTTTTTAATCCGCAATTGTCGTTCTAAAAACTTCAAAAAGTTCATCCACTTTAACTCGCTGATCAATTCCAACTGCAGATGGTGAGTATTTTTTTTTTGACTTCCAAAGAACAGTGTAGCAAGAGTAACTGCAGACTTACAAAAATTAAACATTTTTGTCTTTATTATAAATATTTAAAAGGATTTAAAATAAAATAAAAAACAATATAAACTTAACTTTTATACTAATTGAATGATAACTCTCTTCATTTTTATCACAAATTATAACCTCTTTTTATCGGAAAGGTAAATTATTAGTTTATTTTTACACTTCTTATTTTATAAAGAAGGAAATTTCCTTTTAAATGATTTTTAGATTTTTAACAAAAACAGGAAAAATGGCTTGACGGAACACAATTACAATGCATTCTTTTTCCATCTTTTTTGTGAACTTGAGGTTAATTTTTTTTTTTGATATTTAGACGAATTGCTAGTTTAAATATTTAAAGCTAAATACCAATTGCAGGCTTTAACTTTAGTTGTTTTTTAGTCAGTAATTTTAAGAAACAAAAATAATTTATCTTTTTTTAATAATTTGGAATGTTGTTTAAAGAAGCGCAGATCTTTTTGAATCTGAAACAAAACTAAAAATTATAATATTAAACACATCCAGCCCTGATTTCTGAATTTTAGTTTCCTCCGAATAATAACTTGAGTGTGAGTACAACTTTGACAAAGAGTAAGAAGAATTTGGTTCAGTCTGGTATTTTTAAATTATATGGACTTAACAAAAACTAGCAAAAAAAATTACAGAAAACGAGAGTCAAGCGTAGATGATGTTTATCTTCAAATGCTTTAGAAAAAAATTAAAAGATAGAAATAAAATTAATTGAGTATTTGTCTGTTGCTTTAGTCGAGTTGTATAAATTAAAATTTTTTTTTGTTTGCAAACATTTACAGTTAATAAAAATATAAAAGTTATAACTCTGAAGGAAAAACAAAAATTATTATAATTATTTTTTTTTACTTGTAAATAATTCATTCTTTGCAAAGTTCAAAATCGTTCATGACACATTGTAACTGATTGAAATATGTTATTAATTTGTAGTTGAACGGACATGTTAAAATTTATTAGCTAGCAATTGTATAAGTATATTCCTTAAACACTTTTGCAAATGTGCTATAAAACACTCGTTCGTCATCGCCTTTGTGTCCTGAAGGCGGTCAGGCCTATTTCTGTTTCTCTACTCTCGAAAGTTTGGTGATCCCACTCTCGCATTAGCAACTGTACATGCAAACTTTGGTTGAATTATTATAAAACATTTAAATAAACAACACGATATAAAAAAAAATAAATTTTTGGATAAAACAACCTGATAGAGAACTCACGAGGAAACGGTTGTAACCTCACTTATTTTATGTGGTGCAGTACATAAAAAGAAATTAATTAATTTGATTGATATTGGTTGAGACAATAAAAAATATGGGAGTGTGAGTGTGAGTGAGAAGGAACAGATCGACTGGATGTTTCTGAAGGAGGCTTTCACAAGTCAATTGAGCGATTTCCGTCTGTCTGTCCGTGTTAGTGATGAAATCAACTTTACCAATGCACTAAAATAGTTAGAGAAAATTTAAATTCGTCAATTGATCAGAGATAGTTGCAAAAATTTTGCTAATGAAAATTAGCAAGGTCGGTCCATGTTCTTCGAGACAGCAGACAAAACTCCACACCTGCCTCTAATTTTTCCATATCATTTTGAACAATAAAGTAACTCCAATAAAAAAAAAAAAAAAACAAATTTATGGGGTGATAGGAGTATTAAAAAATATGGAAAAATCATCAAGTGAAAAAAATGTTGCTGGCCCTTTTTTTCCGAGTTATGGGCCTCTGAAATTTTCAAAATTTTTAAAATATCAACATGGGTATCATATTAAAGCTTTTGAAGAGCTCTTTCGGGAAATACTAAAATTAAAAAAGTTTTTAACCTATTAAGAGCCGATGACATTTTTATGTAAAATTAATTATAATAATTTTTTCATTTTTTTTAATAATCCGTCATTCCAATATTAGCCTTTTTAATTTACATAAATGGTGAAGGGTATATTAGATTCTTCAAAGCCGATTATAATTAATTAATTTTTTTTCTTTTGCTATTAAATTACAATAAAAGGTTTAAAAAAAAATCCTACTGATTTAAGAAGGGATTAAAAATACCCTCAATAGAGAGCATAATTTATTTTTTAAATAAAACTTTTAAGGAAACGGAAAAGGTACCAAACGAGTTAAAGCAAAAGCAATAAAAAATAATAACAAAACAACAAAAATATTAACATGATATAAAATTTAATTAAAATATCAATGCATATTTGCAGACTTTTTTTTATAATTTTTTACTAAATATTTTTTAAAAATGTTTTCATTATAAACTTAAGAAAAATTGCTGTTGAAATTAAAAAGAAAGACTTCATAACACAAAAAGCTTGTATGAGTAGAATTTTTATTAAAGTCTTCACTTTAAATTATTCAAGGTTTTTTAATTCTCATTCCAATTAACCAAAAATATTTCCGTGTTGCTCAAAATTATTTCAAATATTTTAAGTCTCATTCTAATTAAAATGTTGGCCATAAAAGTAAAAGAGCAGGATTTTAAGAATTGTTTTTTATAATTGTTTGTCTACTCAAGGCACAAGATAACAACATGGTCTTAATGAAAATATCGTAAAAGAATAAAATTTTCTATAATTTTCTTTTGTTTAAAATTACAATGTGATCAACAGGATTTAATACTGCCGGGTATAATTTTATTTTACATATACTTTTTTGCATAATAATTTAAATTTTTTTTTTACTCAAAAAATAAATAATTAAAAAAATATAAAAAAAATAAATATTTAAAAAAATCTCTAGGGGTGCTAGACTGAGTTATAAGTACATAATATTGTATAACTATAAATTAAAAAATTATTTAATTAAAATTTTAGTATATTAAATTGCATAACTATAACTGCATTATTAAATAAAAAAATATTTATATAAAAATAAACAAACTATATTAAAAAAAAAAAACATTTCTTAAATAATTATATTAAAATAATTGTAAATAATAAATAAAAAAATATACATATATAAAAATATTTAAAATAGAATATTTAAAATTAACAAAACTAAGCACTTGTTAAATTGAGAATATTAAGAATCAAAGTAAATAAAAAAAGAATTTACAAAATCGTAAATATGTTTTTCTTCGAAGAACAAAAATGAATGGTGCAAAACTAAAATGTTATTAAATTGAAAGAAGAAAATAACTAACAAGTTAAAGATAAACAAAACATAACAACTTTATTGTAAATTATAAAATAAAATCAGAAAATAATTAATAAAATATACACGTTATGGAAAAAGAAGTAAGAGAGAGAGAAACTTAAAATAAAAGTGGTTTCATTTCCAATTTTTAATTCTTAAAGTCTGTTCAAATTAGTAAAATATTTAACCATAAAAGCGTAAACAATATTTTTACAAATGTTTATTGCTTTTTAATCAAATATTTGCCTTAGCTGTATTGCTACATAAAATTTAAAAATTTTTGGGTCATAATTTTAGCCTAAAAATGTGTGCGCTCTTCACTTTAGAAGGAAAAAAACGGCCTTTTTCCCTGAGACCATTTCGTCATTTCGTTTGTACTTTCCACAATATTTGTTTGCGATTCAATTAAGTATATTAATTCTACTCCCTTAAACATATGAAGATAGAAAGGTCAATTTAACTATGTCCATCTGACTACTTTCCATCTGCTTTGTAACGGCTCCAAATGACCTTCTGCACAGTAACGGGGTCATTCCTGTACATGAAATATTTTTTAGAAAATTTTGATGTTGGTGTAGATAGTAATCGATATGGAATACAAAACACCTGTTTTTAGGATTTTTGTCTGTCTGTTTGTTTGTGTTTGCATCACGTAAAAACTGCTGGATGGATTTGAACAAAATTTTGTGAGGAGATCCCTTAGAACCTTAGTTTAAATATAGGATACCTTTTATTTCATAAAACTATGACATTTCATAGAGGAACTAGAGCTACAAAAAAGCCAATTTTACCGGTATAATGGTACTAGAACAGTTGTTGTTACATTTTATATTTGTAGAAGAAATTTTTTTAACACGGTTTAAATAACTCCACAACAAATGTTTTTAAAATATATTGTTCGAAATTATGATTTTAAGAAAATTAGAAATGATACGGAACGAAGTCGTGGGCATTTGTTTATTTGTAAATTTCAACCATCTGCCTACAACAGTTGAAAAGTATGCCTATATATATCAAATTAAATGAAGTAATGGGTCACCCTTTAATTTAAAATTTTAAAAATATATACCTGTTTTTATAACGGTCATTGTAATCGGAATTTTATTAAAATTTCAAGCATTTTTCTGTAACGGCTCAAAAGATATCAATTTAGGTCATCTCTAGGGACACCCTTTAATATTTAGATTAATTTTTCTATTACTTTGTGCTATTAAGAACTGTAGTAATTGCAGGTTTTTTTTTCAAATTTTAAAGTGACGCACTTTACGGTTCATTATACTTTTTAAAAATATGTACATATGTTGTATGGGCCACCCTTTTATTTTTAAAATAATGAAAAAAAAAAATTTTAACAATCGGTTCAGAAATGTCGGAGTTGTGCAGGCACAACCAAGAAAACATTCACTCGAATTGATAACCTCGTTCTGTTTTTGAAGTCGGCAAAAAAAAAAAAAAACGAAAAAAAACCGTTTTTTACAGAAATAAAATAGAAATATCACAAAATACTTTGAAAGTGTTTTCCTCAAAACCAGTTGTTTTTAAGTAAGTGGAAACGTGGCGTTACTTGCACTTCTAACCCGAATACTTTTATTGGCTTCCAATCACTGGCGTCAGAAGTTTTTATAGAAAAAATCTTAATTTAGGAAAAAATCTTTAAAATTTTTTAATCTTTTTATTTTCAAAATATCTGACCAACGTTTGCAGATGAACAAGGGAATCATATCAAATTTAGTGCAACCTTCAACAAAGTTGGAAATATTAACTCAATATCCGACGTAGAAATATTTGACATTGTGTTCTAAAACTCTTCCACGGAAACACTTTCTAAATTCTTAAAATATTTATTAAGTTTATGAGGCGGAGTTCCCTGAATTCGTCATCTAAATTTTGTATCCCACTGTCTTTAATTAAATTAGGAAAAAAATTTTATTAGACTTAAGGCCAGGATTCACTATCATACACAATCGTACGATTTAATCACACAAAAATCTGACAGATTTCTGTCCTACTTTAAAAATCGTTTTAAAATGGCGTCGTACGTGCCACACTATTATACAAAAAAGATGCAAAAAACAGATGCTTTTAATATTTTGTTGTTGCTTTCTCCTAATCTTCAAAAAAAAATCAACTCTGATCGCATAGAAAAAATCATTTTATGAATTATTTAAAAAAAGATTATAAAATCGCACAGATCTGTCAAAAAGCCTGTCACACTCATACTTTTTGAGCACACATGCGATTTTTGACAGATCGCACGACTGAGTATGATAGTCAATCCTGGCATTTACTAGTGAAGAAACATTTTAATTGATATTGAGGGACAATAAAAGAAAGATTTTTTAAGGTTGCATCGTTCTTTATTCTGTCATCGCTGCTTCCAATTGAAAGGCGTTTTCCGTTTGCTGATGACCTAAAATTTGTTTGGGTATTTCTAATTGGTGTTGTAACCCATTTTCTGGAGAATCTAGAAATTTAATTGAGCCGTGTTTAGTTACAAGCAAACAGCTGATGCCTTATTCTCTAAATCGCTAAAGCTAAAACTCCATCGCTAAAACTCTAAAATAATCTATTTAGCGATTTTTGGCTACACATGCTATTCTGTAACACTTTTTGCCGTAATAAATTTTTTCTTTTTGCAATCGAAATTAAGATTTATCTACGAGAATTACAGAATAAGACTGCTGTTTCTTTATTCATTTATATCAGGGGTTCTCATCAAATTGCTGCTCACGGACCCCTAGTTAACTATTTTTTTTTTCGCGGACCTCTCTGAAGCCCAAGTTCAAAATAAAACCCCTAGGGGTGAACGGACCCCCATTTGAGAACCGTTGATTTATATTATATATGTTTTGAATATTTTTTACAATTACGTACATTTTATGTGTTTATATTTATTAAAATTAAATATAAAATACTGGGTTTTCCATGCAATGAATTTCAATGAAGACTTGCAAATTAAATTATTAGCAAAAAAAATTTAAACATATATGCATCATGCTGTTTGAATGGCATTAGCAAATACAACAACCATAATACGCTTTATGCATCAATGGTGAGAATAAAGCACACTATACAACTGGACCGTGTTGAATTAATATTTCACATCTGTTTAAAAAATACTTTTATCACAGACAGCATTCTTTTTATTCGAGTTCTAAATGTTAAAAAAATTGTATGCGAATAAAGGGAAAATGTCTTTAAATTAATATAAATAAGGGTTTTATTTCAGCGTTGCCAGCTTAGTGCGTTTCGCGCAAGCTTTCAAATAATACCTCTAATAATTCGAAGGATTGTAGAAAAAATGAGATGATTATTTATTATATTATGCTAATATCCTATTTAACATTTTAAATAAAAAGACAATTTATTCGTTGGTTGGAAAAGCAAGTATCGATACGTATTTCGCTGGTTGCTCAAGCCAGCTCATCAGGAAACCTTTTTCCAATTTTTAGAAAAGCAAAAACAACATGAGAGTTATTTCAGAAGCCAATACAAAAATGTTAAAGCTTTAACAAAAATTACCAACAAACAAACCATGTTTTTATTTTTTTTACATTCCCTTCTGCAATAGGTTGGTTACATGCCGACACTTTATGCACACGTAAGGCGTATTTAAAATAAAAATTTTTTTTTTAATTCCTCATGTTTTAACATGTTTTCATGATTTTAAAAAGTTCCTTATGATGCGTTAAATCAGTTAAAATTAATTTTGTGAGTTTTGGCGATTTATCGTCAAACGTGCCTATGAAAAAACTTTTTTGGCGTTTAAAATTTAAGAATGGCGATTAGAAGCAGAGGAGTAATTTCAAATATATAAAAAAAAAAAAAAAAGAATGGCGATCACGGATGTCTGCTGATATTTAAAATGTTTACTTGGCGAAGGCTTTCACTATATTTTTTAAAAAACGACTAAAGTCACTTGCAAAAAAAAAAATCGAATCGGATTATTATTTATTTAAATTTTTTTAATTAAAAATAATTTCAATAGCTTTGTTTTTTTACATCATTCCACAATAAATATCTTCTACTAATTTTGTTTTTTATTTTATTTTTATTTACTTCTAACACGGTTTAGCAACGGAGTAATAAATATTTTTTTGTCTTTTGAAAAGTGCAAAAAACATGTTAAGAGTTGTCAACTTGTGACCGACGGTAAACCTTGTTAGTTTGACTTGTATGTGCTTATAAATTTTAATCTGTAAATTAAAGTCTAACTGGTTCAGGCGCTGAAAAAAGAAAGGTATTGTGATGAAAAAATATCTGATTTCGCTACAAATGTAAATTTGTATTGAGAGAAGGGTGCATCCAAGACATCATTAAGTACAATATTGATTTTACCTTACAGAGAAAACAGCGATATTTTCATAACAAAAGAATGGGGAAATACATTTAAAAACTCATTTTTATTTTGACCTTAAGTTTAAATGTTATTAATACGTCGATTTTATTAGAAAGTTGTTTTTAGTATTAAAAAAAGTAAATAAATAATTAAAAGAAAAATCTGATCAGCTTTTCGAAAACCTGTCTATTTTTAAAACTTATTGTCAACTTTAAAACGCTGTAACTCTGGTAAATAAAATTTTTCGGAAGTAACGTTTTTCCGGAAAGGACTTTTTTTGTAATGAATTCTTTTAAAACTACATTGAGAAATAAAATACATTGCGAACTTCTTAATTCTTAACTGGGAGTAACATCAGCGGGCAAAACACCAGGCCTACCTCGAATTTTTCCATATCATTTTGAACAATGAAGTAAAAAAAAACAAGAAAAGAAAAAAATATATGGGGCGATAGAGAATTAATAAATAAGAAAAAAAAAAAACACGCAGTAAATAATTGGCGCTCACCCTTACTTTTCATAGAAAAGTACGATCGTGCAGCTTATTTTTTAAGATATCAGTATGGGAATCATTTAAAAGCTTTTGAACAGATCTTTCACGAAATGCAACAAAATTGAAAAATGCTTAGCCCATTTAGAGCCAGTGACATTTTGAGGTAAATTTTTTTCTAAATTTTTAATTCTCTGCCCTCTGCAGAGGTCTTTCCTGCCACTTTCAATGTGCAAAGATTCAAATGAAATGTCCACAAGCACACTAATCTATCCCCCTTCCCACAACCCAATTTCCTAGTTCTGGCACAATGCATTGCATAAGTAGTGCTAGTCCTAATTAAAAAAATCTTAATATTTGTTTTTTGATTGAATTTGCTTCTTTTACTTGTTTTTAAATAAAATTAGAATTTTAAATAGGATATTAAATTTAAAAATGTATGTTGCAGCAGCCTTCAGCTGCCTTTAAATATTTGTGATAAAATAAATTCCAAAGAAACGGATTAAACGTTTTATTAAAACTGTTTTGTTATGATCATACAATAAATCTATATGAAATGACTGTTAATTAAATAGATAAAAAAATTTGTCAAAACATTAAAAAAACAAAAATGAGTAATCACAAATTTTTTATTTTATACTTTTGTTTTTACGCCATAGCCGTAATCAAAGTAATCAAAAATAAAAATATGGAAAAATATAAATTCATCATTTTAATAATGAAATAGCAAGCAATGGAATGTAAATATTTCCGGAAAATTAGTCCTCTGCTGTAGGCAGCTATAGCTTTTTGACAAACAAAGTAACAAACAAACACGGGTAGTATGTTTAGCGAATTGTATATAACTCATAAAGCAAAACATATTCTAAGATATTATTTACATAATAACTTTTTTATTGATGCCACCTTTTATGTAAATTTACAGAAACACAATCGGTTCACGCATTACATAGGACATTAGTCATAAACACAATGCAAGAAATCTGCAATTTAAAATATATTTACGCATTCAAGATAAATAATAAAATAATTAGACTTAATAATGTCCAAATATGTTAACTTTTTGTATTGACCGTAAAAAAATGGGGAACAAACAGGTACAGATATTTTGAAATAAATTTTCTTGTAAAATATTTTGTGTTGATATTTTCAGGAAAACAAAAAACACTACATTTTTAAATGAATTATGATTAAGTTTAAGTTCGTAATTAACTGTAACAAAAAAAAGTACTATATTCGGTTATTCCGAATCTGTTAAGCCCTTTACTATATCTGTAAATCTAGTTAAGTGAAGAAAATCTAACAAAAAAAAAAAAAAAAAAAAAAAAATTAAATTATTTTCCCAATCAGGGATTGAACCGTGGAATATTATAAATGAATTAAAATTTAATTAAAACAAAAAAAAAAAAAAAAAAAATGCGGTGAGAGATAATTTACATATAAAAAATTAGTATTTTACATAATTTAATATCATAGTGTCATCGGCTCTTGAAGGATTAAGCATTTCTTCAAACTGTCAGTATTTCCTAAGCTATATCTTCAAAAGCTTTCAAACGGTACCCATATTGATATCTTAAAAAATATGACGCATAATCGTACTTTTCTACAAAAAGTTCAGTGGTCCATAAATCGAAAAATATGCGCCAATTTTGTCACTTAAACCTTTTTTCGTGTTTTTTACCCCATATATTTATTTTCTTGATTGGAGTTACTTTGCTAAATTAGATTTGTTCCAAGTTATATGGAAAAAATTAGACACAGGAGTAGTATTTTGCCTACTGCCTCAAAGGTTATGGTCCGATCTCTTTGATTTTTAACAGAAAAATTTTTGACGTATTTTAATTTGGCGTATTTTAATTTTTTGTTTTAGCTAATCTGGTGTCTTGGAAATACTTGTTTGAACCCGAACACGGACGGACAGACGGACATGGGTCAATCGACATCGCTTTGATAGGAACTGAGAAAAAATAAACTTTATGGGGTCGGAAATGAATATTGTAAATTCAGACGGAATAGTAAACTTCGATGTACCATTTCTTCTACTTGTGGTGAAGGGTATAAGAAGAACAGTAAAAATTAGATGCCCACAGAACAAGCAACAAATGCTTTACACTTCTGCGAAGAACTTTTCAAATAATTCAGATAATCGATGGACTTTTTCAACAAAACTGACATAATGTCGCTGCTTTTTAGGGTTTCAAACACAAAGTATAAAAATGTTTTCGCCTGTCATAGCCGTCTATCTATGGTACCATAACAGTTAAAACTTAAAACATTGAAATTTTCACAGGTGTATTACTGCAGCTGCTGAAACAAAAAAAAAAAAAAAATAAATAAATAAATAGAATAAAAAATTAGAGGATGTTAACACTTAACGGACGGGTCGAATCTGCTCTGTTTTTCCTAGTTTCCGAATGTATGGATTTAAAGCGTTGTAACTACAATAAAAGTTTATTATATCAATTACGAGTATATTTCTTATGATATTTCAAAAAAGTTTTCATTAAATTTATTATTATTTAGTATTTTTTAAGCGTGTGATATGCTGTAAAACATTTACCTTTATGCAGTGGCTTTTTCAATGTGAGCTGCATACCTTGCACGGCTTTTGTGGATATCTTTTCTTTCCTGTTCCCACATAATGCAACATACTAAAAATTCATGCAGAAACGTAGATCTACGTGGACCGTCCTAGAAAGTCAGAACGGAAAAACGTAAATCTACGGGGCCCGTCCGTTAAGTGTTAAGAAAGTGACATGATGTTCATAAAAATATTGTTAGTTTTTTAATTGTGGTAGGAAGATAAATAAAATGCTCATAGATTTAGCCACAGGTAGAAAACTTTAAATTAAAGAGTGTCCTAATTGTAACGTAATTTTTATGTATGTGACCTTGTTTTTGAACCGCCATGAGCTCATCTAGAGCAAAGATTTAGCTCAGGGTTCGGCCAACTGCGGCCAATGTGTACATAAACTGCGGCCGTGACAGGCAACAAAACAAAACAAAAAAGAAAATTTATATTCTTTTGCCTTGTATTTGAATGAAGATATAAAATAACAACATAAAACAGTCTCCAAAAATCATAAAGGAAAAAGTTGAAAAACATTTTATGAATCTGCATATAGAGACTTAATTTATTATTGCGTCGTACGCTAGCTACCTAAAGGAGCTATGCTGAAGAGATTTTACGAGCTTAGGGAAGAGTTAAAACTCTTCAAAGAAATTAAAGAAAAGTCCGCTCTAAAATTGAGATATAAGTAATGGTTGTACGATATATCATTTCTGGTTGATAACGATATTAGTTCAAAATTACAAACTTAGAATGAAATAGTAACCAAAATGTACGGAAATATTTGCACATTTAAAAATAAACTAAAACTGTTACAACATCAATTCAACTGTAATAATTTTTTTTTTCGACATTTCAATTAAATTATAAAAATAGTTATGAAAAACAAAAATATATTAATATTTTATTTGCTTTGATTTGCATCGAGAACTTGAAGAAGGATTAATGGATTTCAGCAGTAAAGAATGCTTTTTTATTATATTTTCAATTCCATTTTTGTCAACAGATGTGACAAATATTTTAAGTTCGAATTAATTGGGCTGCAAGAAAGAAAGGATTTAAAAATGAAATTTATGGAATTATCAAAAATTGAATTTTATTAAAATTTAAATAAGCAAATATTTCCACAATTAAGTGTCTCATTAATATAATTATACAACTTTTTATTAATTTTTTTATATTGTTATAATGCAGTAATAAAAAGTATTATAAATATATTAACGGAATTTCTAAAATTTTTCTTCACCAATGTTAATGGCCCGCTTAAGTTTGGTGGTTTCCAAATTTGGTCCGCTTTACAAAAAGGTTGCCCATCCCTGATTTTTCCTATTAAACATATAAAATGTGATAAAAACTGGTTAATTATCATATAATAAAGGAACCCTAGTTTGAAGCAAAATAGCGTCGATCTGCTTAGTTAGTTTGGGTCATGTCTTCACTAAGCGTTAATACATACAAGCCGATATTACAATATTTTTAACAACTGTTCGTTCCTTTTGTAAAATCATGTATTATAAAATATCCTTGTTAAACCCCTTTTAAAATTTAGATCAGGGGTTCTCATCAAATTCCTGCTCACGGACCCCGAGTAAAGTAATTTTATTTCGCGGACCCCTCTGAAGCCCAAGTTCAAAATAAAACTTTTATTATTTTTGAAAACACTGGTTTTTCGGTTCTTCATGCGGACCCCTTGGATGGTTGCTACGGATCCCTATTTGAAAACCGTTGATTTAGATAAAATTATTTTAGCAATTGCAAACACCAGTAACAAATTTGTTTTTCTTGAAAATTAAAAGAAAATTTTTATTTATTTATTTGGCTTTAAAATGCATCGCACTAAATGGTTTCTTTATATCATTCAGTCCGTTAGATGTTTCTTCATTTAACCATTTTAAGTTGAGTCTGTTTTTAACTTCAACATTTTTGTAAAAATATTTTCTTTTTATATAAGTTGACCATCTTCAGCTCATACTGTAAAGTTTTTGGTTAAAACTTACATACCAGCGGCTAATGTACATTATTCTTCCTATTTCATTTTGTCGTTTATCAGTCTGGCTGTCTGTTTCGTCCATGTGGATTTCTTTCTTTTTAAACGTAAAGAAAAAACAAAAGAAAATGCTGTATTGCCAAATATGATTTCAAACAAATAAAATAAAAAAGTCAATTGAAAATGTTGTTTAAAGCGAAAAACGGATACGATTACAAAGAAATAGAAGAATATCTCTTGATATTTACAAAAGATATTTTTTTAATCACAAAAATCAACAAACAAATAAAAGTTGTTGACAAGGTTTGTATTAGAAATAAAATGGACTAAGCAACAAATGTGGCTGCACAGATTCAGCAAGTACTAAAAATTAAAGTCACTCTAAAGACTGGAAATAATTAACATTGAAAACGATTTTTTTGCATCACATAATTAGAGATAACAAATAATTTTTAATTGAAGTTTGAAATTAAAATACTAAAGAGTGAAATAATATTTTATTGTTTGTCGCCTGTTTGGGTAGTTTCACACAAAAGTCAACTGGTCTTACATATCCGAGTGGAACAAAGTGTCGTATGTTTTAATTATGTCTAAATTTATTTAAGTAGCAGCTTATTGAATACATAATTATAAAAATTACAAGCGTAAAAAAAAAAAAACAAAATGAAAATATTAAACAAAATTTACAGTTATTTACGATAAAAAAGGACTGTTAATTAACACGTATAAAATTTATATAAAAAATAATACCCAGCCAACTATTTAATGAAAACTCGAAAAAAGGGCTGATGAATGAAACCATTTACAGAGATTTTCCTAACGACGCCTTCAAATGGCTTACGCTATGACTTAAAAGTTACACTTAATTACAGCTACTTTCGGAGAATTTTTTTATGACTCTTAAAAATTTGTGTTTTTTAACCAACTTTAAAAAAAGAAGGAGGTTATCAATTCGACTGAATTTTGCTTTTTTATGTTTGAGCCTTGAGAACTTAGTCACTTCTGAACCGGTTTTGAAATTTTTTGTAGTTTAATAGATTATGTCTATTTATAGGACACGTTTTAAAAACAGTTCATAATCTTAAAAAGTAATGGGTGTCCCCATAAAACATACATTTAAAATTAAAAAAATGAGTATAGCTATAGCTCCCAATAGCATAAAGTAATACAAAAATAAATTTAAAAACTAAAGGGTGTCCCCATTATTAACGCAAATTGACTTATGTGCGCCCATCTTTAGAACTGTTATAGACAAGCGTCTGAAAATTGGACTGGATGTCGATTATATAACCGTCATAATAACAAGCATAAACATTAAAAATTATAAATTAAAGGGTATCCCAATAGTTAATGTAATTTGATGTATGTGGCTAAACTTTCGAACTGTTATAGCTAGATAATTGTAATTAAACAAACCTGTATTGCTAAGTCTGCTATAACAACAAATATAAAATGTGAATTTAGAAATTAAAGGGTGTGTCACATTTAAAGTAAAGTGACCTATATGGCCCTTTTATTTGAATCGATATATACAAACACTTAAAAATTAAGCAAAATGTCCAATACTTTGTCAGGTACATTAAGAAGTTTAAGTATTTATAATTATAAATTATAGGGTGTTACAATAGATGCTTTTGTTGTTAAACAATAGTAGATAGTGGATTGAAATTTGCTCAAGTCCGCTATAACAAGTAGCACACTGTCCCTATAACTGGTGTAATTTGACCTATATGGCCCTATTTTTGAAACCGTTACAAACAAACTTTTGAAAATTAGACGAAATGTCCACTACTAAATCAAGTATAGTCACAAGTATAAATATTTAAAATTAGATATAAAAGGGTGCCCTAATGGTTGTAATTTGATGTATATGACCAATCTTTTAAACAGTTATAGACGTTTAGAATTTAAACAAATTTTGTTTTACTGTGCCAGCAATAAAAAGTGTAAAAAAATAAATGGTGACCACATAACTGCTGTATTTTTCATTAATATTATGTTCTACGACGTATGAAAAATCCTGAAGCAATCTTTCTAAAATATAATATAATAAATGTACAACCGTGCTAAAGAAATATGATTTTAAGTTTGCCTGTTTTGAAGCCATTTTTTTTTTTGCTAGAATAATTGTATGTTGTATGAAACATGATTTTTTTAATCAAAATGCCAGTTCTTTTAATTTGTAGTCAAAACATAACTTTAATTCAGTGATTTTGGAAAAATTCAACATAAATAAAAAAAGTTCACAGACGAAATTGCATCACAAAACTTAAAGGAAATAAATGTGTTATCTGTACAACGATTATCACCAGAGGAAGTTGAAAATGTATGTAACAAGTAAACAGGTTTCTACTGCAAGCAGTGCAAAATTCTTTTAGACAGGATGAAATATGCAGAAATAATCTTTTGTTTGTTTTTATTTCTATCTGTCATAAATAAAACAACTGACAAATTAATATTTTTTGAAATAAATACGAAGCTGTTTAAGATGAGACAGTTTGGTAGAAAAAACTCTAAATTTTGAAGGCTTTCGAATCACAAATGATTATTTTTTGTACTCTTTATGAGCGCAAAAGCTTTGATTAGAAATAATATATCCTTTCCGCTGGGAAAATACTCTAGCAACTTTTTCAATACACTGTTATTAAATTTAAGCGCGCTACTTAAGACTTGGGTGCTATGGAAAATTAAATATCAGGAAATTTTTGTACATAAAAAATGCCATTGAGAAACTTGTCATTTATATCCATTTGATTTATTTTTTTGCCTCTACCACTAGATGCGAAAAGGCGTTTAAGGTGAAAGTGATCAAGAAAACTAAAACCCATAAGTTAATTAATTTTTCAAAAGTAACTCTATAAAATTTTGATGAAATCATTGATATCCTATAGCGTCCTTCTAGTCCTTACCACCGGCTGGTGTTATTTAAAGCAACGTTTAATTTTCTTATACTGGTACAGTTGGTCTTAGCGAATAGCTCACATTTTTACAATAAAACACAACAAAAATATGTTTTAGCTAGAAAAATTCTTTTTTGGTTAAAAGAAAATTCTCAACATCGAGAAGATGTGACCACAGACATAATTTAATATGCTCTGACCACAACCCACTTTTGTGTTTGGGTTACTATTAGCGATGCCTGAATGATGATTTTACCTTAATTTTAAAGATTTTTTAATCAAAATAAGATTTTAAAATCTTAATTCCAAAATTAAGATTTTTTTATTTAGTTATTTGACAACTAATATTGCAACTTCTTGTTAAAATTTATTAAACACCTATGTGAAACAATTTTATTATAAATTAATAAAAGGTACATTTATTTGTAAGAACTAATATCTATTTCTGAATTAAATAAATTCATTGATTATTGTATTGCCTTTTACATTGAGGTCTGTAAACAAACAACAAAACGATTTGTCTTTAGCGACGCAAACTTAAGAAAGCTTTCTTATATTGACCCTCAAAAGTTTATTAATAAAAATGTTTCTTCACAATTCAAAAAACTAAAAACTAAAGTTATTATTTTCAAGAAAATATAAAAATATATTAAAACCGCTTTGTAGTGTTCAGTGATATTGCTAAGCATTGATTCTTTGGTGCTACCAGATTGGTGAAAATTTAATTTTAGGTGTTCTCGTTAAATAAGTTGGGAATGCAAAAGTTTTGGTGAAGTGTATACTTTACCATCCTGGATGTATCAGAGATCAATAACTTTTATTGCACATACTTGTCTTATGATGTAGGCAAAATTAAGTTTAATTTCTAAAGAAAAAAACTTTTGAAAATCGAAATCGTCAAGTCTTACTATTAAAATATAGCGGTTTCTATTTCATTGCAATTAACAAATGCACCTGTGTTATTATTAATATTTGTTGTATCAGGTAACAGCTGAGCTTTAGTTAAGTTCTTTCAATATTTATCAATCAAAGTTCCACGGAACATTAAAAATTAAATTTAATACATAAAATAGTCTACCTAACCCTTTTAATAACTTTAAAATTATTAGCAAAAATGTTATTGAAGATAAAACAAAAACTAAAAATTAATAATCTCATAAATTTTATTTATCTATCAAAGAATGAATAATTCATAAACAAGACCATTAAGTATTTGTGTCAAAAAAGCTTAATTGTTGTTAATTAATATTTGTCACACGCTTTTTCTAATATTCTAAAGCGAAACAACGACTCTACAACAGCAATAGAAAATTTTATTAAAACAAATCTGTTGATTTGAAACCAATAAACGAACAACAATAAATTGTTTGAACAGAAACAAAAAAGAACAAATAAATTATTTTGCAAAAATAAAAACTAATACTTTTTAATAGGGACAATTAACCCAAAAGTCAATTGCAAAAAAAAAAAAACATAAATAAATAATAATATTAATATAAACGTCGCAAAGAACTAAAACCACAAAAAAATTGATACGAAATTGTGGAAAAAAAAAAGAAAACTCATGAAAAGTGATTTAAAGCTTGTTTGAGTCGACAATTAAATATGTTACGTAGTTTGTTAAAAAATATAAAAGACCTTCAAATCGTTCAGTAACAAAATACGTCACACAAAAATATTAGAGAAAACATTGATATCAATGATTATCGATAACTAAAAATTTTAACTTAAAAATTTATCGAACACAAAATTATGGAAAATGATTGATAACCAAATTACCAAAACTCAATTATATACAAATTTCCGATAACCAAATAAATTAAATTAATTTAGAAAGATTGCTTTCAATATTTATCGAACAAAAACAAGTTAATCTTAAAGCGGCATTCTCTAATTAAGATGAAAGACTATTTTAGAAATAAAAAATGCTCCGAAATAAAAAAGAGCTAAAACTTAGAAAGTGCAAAAGGAAGATTCTATTGGCACTTAGGGTAGAGTGTGGTTTCCATTTTATTGAAGTGATCGATATGTTAAATGCAGATCATGTTATTAAGTTTAGTAAATCTTTTACTTTATTGTTCTATAGTTCAGCACAAAAAACAAACAAAACAAAAACTAAATGCAGAGATTTAAAAAATGAAAAAAGAGCGATTCTGCAGTGAACGCCTTATTTAATTCAGTTGAGTGAATAGTTCAACTGAACTAATCTGTTCATTATATCCTGAGTAAAACTTTACTGCCAATTACGGACGATAACGTACATCATTGCTTATAAGTCTTAAAGCTAATTAAAAGCTGTAGCAGCGAAAATCATACTTCTCCTTGTTAAATCTCATGGTATTCACATGGAGTTTATTTTTGCCTTTGCTTCTCAGTCTAATGGCATCCAATGCATAGCGAAATATCATAATCTAAAAATCTGTTTTTAAATCAAATTACAATTCAACAAGTGAAGCTATTATTTTTTAATCTGATATCCAATTTTATTTTAGGATTTCGTTTTTTTCTTAAACACGATAAATTTAACCATTAAAAAACTTTTTCTGCCATATTATCGGATTATCGGGTTTTTTTTTGTTTTAAAAAAGAAAAAGTAGATACGAATATGATTTATATTTTTATTGTATTACGAACCTAAAAGTTCGGGAATTGTGAACGGAAAATGATATTTGGCTAATGTCCGTCACTACCACACTTAATCAATTTAATCACGTTACGGCATTTCCAGCCTCATTTTTGAAAAGAAAAACGGCCCATTTATATTCTAGACCCCATAGTGCACAGTGCAGGATTTTCAGAAGCCCAAATGCGGCAATATTGCTTGTTGAAAAAAATTATTTTTTCACAAAAACCCGAGGGTTGTTCCTGAAAAAATTTTCATAGTGGATTCTTATTATTTTAATGTGATTTTCGAGCGAAATATAATTCATCTATATCTAAAACAAAGGCGTCAAAGCTATCATGTTGTTTGTTGCAAAACAAAGTTCTTGTTTAAAACTTATAATTATTTTAATCACTTTTCTGCTTTTGTGCTATTACTCAGTGGATGAAATAATTCAGAAACAAGCCGCATCATACAGTTTTTCTGCTACAGCGCTCTTAAAGCTTCAAAATAATGTTTGCACTGTCTTGAAGTTTTTTAAGTTTTTATTTCTTAACTGCTTCTGTCAAGGCCTCGCTCCTCTTCCGAATGTTTAAAACTCAATTTCTTTAGTGAATTACGCACGTTTACACCTTTGTCTGTCGGAATATTTTTCACTAGAGAAAACCTTGAGACTAACAACCTCTTTGTCTAAGGCTAGTTAGATTATTGCCGGAGAGAGAAAAATTCTATTTGTGCAGAGCTGGATATTTTATTATATGATTTGATCTTAATACTAATGTTTTAACGTGGACTTATCAAAAACCAACTTTTGGTTGTAACCACGCTCAACGTCTTTGGAATTTATGCGTTGTAATAAACAAGTAGCTGATCATTAATCTAACTTACAACGTTTAGTAAAAATGTGAAGCAGAATATAGCAAATGTTATGAAAAGAGTACAATTTGATACAACAGGAAAAGCCAACGTAATTGTTTAAAACTTATAAAATTTTTTACAAAATTAACAAATACTAATGAACGAAAAGTTGTTTTCGAAAAAAATGGACCAACAGGAACAATTTTGTATAACTTTACATTTTTTTCTGCATTTTTACATTTGTGATTACTTCAGAAGCGGTAATGTATTGTGCTTCAATTATATGATTTTTAGTTACGAAAGCCATGTTGAAAATAAGTGAGTTGAGTCTTGAGTCAATTAGGTGACTTGAAATAATTTCATTCTTTAATAATCTAAAAAAAGAATAGTTTCTAATTTAAAATAGAACTATTTGGCCAGTGGAGAGCTTTAAGCCAGCTCAGAGAAGCAAAGAGACTTATTACGTTGTCTTAAAGAAAATTCAAGGAGTTACGGTCCCCTAAAGATACTCAAAGTATGGTTAAGATGATACTGTCATACTGTTGTCATACCTTTTGGTGGAGACCGTCGTCACTGGCTGTTTATTTGGTACGATTGGCGAGCGCTTTCGATGTAAAGACATAATTTTCAAGCTACTGTTATATTTGCGCTATGCATGATGAAAGATTATTGCATGTACTTTAAGACTGTAATGCGTTGTAAAGAAAAACAATTTTCCAGATTTCTAAATCACTACAACAGATATTTATTTTCTTTCATTTAACAGACCAGGATGCGGTCAAGCTACTATAGATCGACAGTAATCAAACTCCTGAATCATGTGGGACTCTTTAGCGAATACAATTAGTAGGGAGTTAAAAAAGCATCATTATAAAATATCGTAATCAATCAAAAAATAAGAGAAAAAATTAAATTTTACTGTACTTTAAAAGTACTGAATATTTTTCTGTCTTTCAAAACGTTCATCAGTCCAAATGGCTTGTCTTTTTTTTAAATAAAAATCAAACATATTGTTTACTTGTGTGTGCATGTGTGTAAATTTTTTGCGCAAACGTTTAATTATAACAACATAAAACAATAAAAATTGAGGACAGCATTTAAAGCAACAACAAAAAAATCATTTTTAATTTTTAAGGTAATAAATTCTCTTTTGATGGACTGTTCGAAACGAGCGATGCAAAGGGAATAGAAAATTTTACAAAATCGTAAAAGAAATTAAATTGTAATTTTTTCTTTTATTTAAACATTTCATTACTTGCTTCTTATTAATTTCAGTTAATTAACTGAAAGACGTACATAACAACCTGAAACAAACAACGATTTTATGACATAAAATGTCAATTGAACTTAAATGAACGAACAAAAGCAAACGAAAATAAACAACAATTTGTTGTATAAATAATAAAGAAGAAACTGATCTAAATTTCAAACACGTTCATTAAAAACCGAAAGAATTCACACAGTTGTTAAGGTACAAGAAACTTTTTGTTTTTCAATTTCATTTTCTTTGGCTTTTATTTCAAATTCTGTTAAAAGCACTACACTCCAATTTTAACTTGAAGTTGGGATATTGTGTGCCAGAAATTGTTTATATTCATTACTTCATCATTTCATTCCATATGCCATATAAGGTTTTATTAATCTTCTTCGTATTTTCTTTACACATTCAATCCATCCAATAAATCTGCACAACTGTCTAATGGATCAACAGCCACAATAACCACCAGCCAAACAGTGGCCAGCATCATCAGTTACATTTTATAGTTGATTACTTGTAAAATATGCTTATGACAGTTTTTTCTCAAGAATTAAATTCAATACTTAAGTTTAAATAGAGTTTTTGTTTTTTTTTAAATCAGCCGCTATTTAAACATTTAAACTGGCAACTGGTTATTTTTCCTCACGGTTGTTGAGTTGGCTGGCTTGGTGATCACATTGCACATTTATTATGTTCACTAAAGACATTGATGACATTCTATCACACCATCGTATTTAATGTTTTTGTGTTCCATATTCGCATACGTTTGTTGGGTGTGCGTAGAAATAAGAATGGACTCTAAATTTTTTTTTAACTTCGTCCATCCTACCGTGAATATATTTTCCTTCGAAATATTTCTCTTTTCCCTAAAGTTCTAGTTGTGAATTATTTTCACGTGAAAAAAATTACATGTTCGAAAATAAATATGGCATGGCCGATTTTTATCGCCGAGAGTTTTCCCCAAATTTATATTTTTTTTATTATAATTTTTAATTGGAATTAAATAGGAAGCGATTCTCTGGCAATAGCATTTTAATCTTATATTTGGCTAACAAATCAACTCCGACCAGGTTCGTTTTCAAAAATCCCTAAAACTTCTACCAACAACTTGCTTTTAGCAGGTTGTGCTACAGCAATGTCTCTTTGCCGCCCAAGGACAGTTTTTCGAATTTCTAATATATAAAATTTTCAGCTAGAAAATCGCATAAAGCTTGCATTTTTCTACATCTTTTGAAAATATATTTGATACATTTTTTGTACCTTCAAATATTTTGAGCTGTATGCATCTAACGGCTGTGTGTCCAGAAATCTATCGACTAGTCTTAAAAAGCTTAAGCCATAAATTGGTAACTCTTATTCGGTAGAACATTTGTCCGGCTATAAATATTTTTATATTTTTCTTATAAATCTATGGGTTTCTACTTAAATTTTTTTTATTAACTTATTTAAATAAAAACGCAAGGCACAGCGTAGCGCAATCATGCTTACCTCAATCATAACACTTTATATAAAACCGAATCAACATCTATAATTTTAGGAAGAAACAAGTATGCAAAAATAAAAATTTCACTTCGTGATCATACCTAAGGTTAGTACAAAGCAAAAACAAATATACAAGACGTGTAATAGAGACAACAGCCAAGAAATGCTTTGTGTTGTGTGTTGAAAGATGTAGCGATCCAGAAAATGCAGCATTACATTTTGCTGGTGTCCAATTTTTCCTGTTTTCTTTGGGAAAACTTACATTTGCAAATAATTTTTTCCTTCTAAAAACTTTTAGAAAGTATTAATGCACGTGCCTGTATGTATTTTTTATACCCAAACAGGATTTGAACCGTGGATATTATAAATGTATCAAAATTTACTTTTTACAGGTTAAGTTCGGCTTTTTCAAATTTAATTTCAATTTTTTTTTTAATTAAAATTTTAATAAAAATCCAAAATAAAATCCATTTTTAATTCAGTTGTTATAATTTAGTGGTTTTGATAAATTAAAAAGGTTTAATTATTCTAAAAATACTTTAATTTTTCAAAAAGAAACCTTGATTACGTTTTATTTTAATGCATATCTTATAAGTTGGATGTTAGGAAGTAAACAGATATTATATATATTTTTTTGTAAAGATCATTTTAATTCTGGTTCGTAAATTTTAGTACGGTTTATAATATTTTATACTAAACGCTTGCATAAGATCAATAGACCTGTGTTCAAATAACCACTTATTTCTTTCAGTGTCCACCCGCTAACATTAATTACTAGATATTTCTACGTCACACATTTTTTGATATCTTGTTCCGAAAATGTTGTACATACAGCACTTAATATCAAAGACTCTCCACACACATACACACATGCATACGGTTATGCACTACATTCTTATGCCACATTATTTGTGCAACAAATTTCTTTAGTTAAAAGCCAAGTAGGTGTTAAAGATTGCACACGTATAATCAGTAAACAAACAAACATTATTCACTTTAGTACAACAAACTAAAGTTTAAAAGCTTTAAAAACAACAGAAATTTCAAGAACATCAGCAACAGTAAAAACGACAATAAGTCTGACGATTGACTGTTCGTAGAAAAAACAACAAAAGAGTTCATAGCACATGCGAAACCTACAATGAATTTTTGAAAATATATTTTGGATGGAGGATATTCTTCTTGGTTAAAAGCAACGAGGTGTGTATTCGAATGTAATTGAAAAATTTACAATTTGAATTTAACTATTTAAAGAAAGTAATGAATGCAATGTTTTTTTTATGATGTCTTGTTTAATAAGGGCACAGTATAAAATAAGAGCACCGCACCGTATCAATTGGCGTAGGAGTTATTATTTTTCAGTTAGGCTTAAGTTTATGATTATGATTTATGTCTTGGTTACTAATTTTTATATAACAAAAAATAAAAACGTAATTTTTATTGCCAAAGACGGCGAAATTTCGATTTAAGAAACTTTAAAGCAATTGTACATTTCAAACTTGATGGGGCTATTAAAGTCGAAATCAAATCCCTGCTTTTGGGGTCCTGAATACACACACGTAATTTAAAAAAAATGTTTAGAAATTAGATTTGCAACTGAAAGTATTATGGATCATACTTCTTCAAATGAAGAAGATTTAAGAGGAACTACTAATGGTAATTAATAATGCGGTAACAGAGTTATAAATCTAATTGGAATGTGGATTTAACAACATAAGCAATTTTCTAGTTTTGTAATCTGTCATTTTAGTTACATGAGAGGAACCACGTCAACTGTTTTAGGTTCTGCCTATCATAGATAAAGGCACGAATATCAAGACTATCTTGGACAATCGTGTCATTTCATTTAAGCGCATTAATAAAAAGGTGATCATACTCATAAATACAGAAAGATCGATCCAATGGTGAAGTTTTCAATAGCTCTTAACTAAACGCTTACTGCCTAAGCTTATATAAAATACCTAAACACTGATTTCTCGGAATAATTAAACAGATAAGTACTTGCACGTTGTATGATACAAAGGAAACCCTGAAGCTACAATTTCTCGGAGACTTTTATCTACACGTTATTACTTCTTCAAAGTATTTCCTTTTAAAAATGTTTTTAATCATACAGCTAGTGCTGCCAGTTCCACAAATTGCTATTGACGAATACAACGCAAAAACATGTACATTCTGGGGCTAACGATCGATTACTCCGAAACGCTACGGTTTTTGGTGAAATTTGTAACATTTGAACATGATATTTAATGAAGAAATGATCTTGTGATCGACAAAAAAATATCACAACATACTTTACGATCGTGGTAACATTCCACTGAGAAGGAAAAAATTTGGGGATCCGGTGTGCGAACCAGAGAATTGAAAATTAATGATTGTAGGCAGTATAAGAAGTAACTTTGTTGCCTAGCACTGGCTAAGCTTGGTAAAGTGGATTGCTTGATTTAAGATTTAAAAACTTATTTTTAGTTCAGTTATTTAAAAAATTCAATAAATAATTATATATTTTTTTTTCAATAACAAACTAGAAAAAAATTTAATATAAACTTATACATATGTATGTGTAAACTTAAATCAAAAGCCAAAAAATTAATTTCTGAAAAGTATTAAAAAAAAAACAAGATAAGGCAAAGATTAAAAATCATGGAAGCAGAAAAAACTAATTTATTTCACCACATCACAATTCCAGTACTGAAAATTTAGCTTTAGCACAAGCAAAGCAACATAAATTTAAGTCACTTTCAATTCAGCCCTCGTTTGTAATATATAGTATCTTAGGCTGTCATGTTGCAAAATCGATCAACTACTTTGGAGGAAACATGAAGTAAGAGAAAAATGAACATACACATAAACACTCAACGATGACCGGCTTAATGGCCTTGTATTTGTTTGCATTCTTTTTTACTTTAAACGAAAACAAATTTATTTGAACAATCGGACAAGTATCTATTATTATTGTTGTTGTTTTTATTTTTTATTTTGCACTAAATTTTCGATCTATTTGAAGTTGACATTATTGTAAGTTGATTAATTTGTTTATTTGTTTGCTGACTTGGTCTCATGTGCATTGAACAACGATGATGGTAATGATGACGACAAAATTGATGATTATGACGATGTTAAACAAAAACTATGCAATTAATGAATGGATAAAATGATGAAGTAATAAAGCAAGATATTGGCACTATATAATTGAAATAAATTGCATGATAAAATCTAAATAAATATTTTAGTAGGTTGTTCACAAATTATTGTTATTTTCAATTTTTATATGTCGCTTTTCCGTCAATTTAGCTTCAAGCGTTTAAAATAAAAAATATATATTTGTACTGAGTTTTTTAAGATGATTGAGGATACATTTGATTAAATAATTATTTTTAAAAGAAGTAAAACAGCGAAAAATTAATTATTTAATATGTATGTGCTTGCGAGTTGTGGTAGAATAAAATTTTATGCAACCAAAACATACACAGGTACTCATATCATCACAAAAAAGAAAAAAACTATGTGATTGTAGACATAATAAAAATATTGTGATTTGAACCATATTTTTGTGTAACACAATAAAAACTTTGTTCAATAAAACCATAATTATGTTAACATGTAATTATAATATGATACGAATTAGTATTTTTGTACTTAATTGTATTATTATTATTATTATTATTATTATTATTATTATTATTATTATTATTATTATTATTATTACTATTATTATTATTATTATTATTATTATTATTATTATTATTATTATTATTATTATTATTATTGTTATTATTATTATTATTATTATTATTATTATTATTATTATTATTATTATTATTATTATTATTACTATTATTATTATTATTATTATTATTATTATTATTATTACTATTATTATTATTATTATTATTGCTATTATTATTATTATTATTATTATTATTATTATTATTATTATTATTATTATTATTATTATTATTATTATTATTGTTATTATTATTATTACATTTGCTAGTTTATAATTTTTAGACTTATTCTTTTTAAATGAACCAATAGCTTAACTAGAGACAAATCACAGAAATGATGAAATATTATTCGGTCAAGGACCATTTTTAAATATTTTTTAATTCAAACGTAATTTGTTCATCTTTAATCATACAAACTCCTTTTTTTCTAATTATTGCTATAATAAAACTATAATTTGTTCACCGCAACCATAACAGTAATAATTATGATTTTTAACTGCAAAAATAAAGGTATAACTTAATTTAGATTTTAAATCAAATTTAGTATAAATTTTGCGTGGAAATTTTGATTTTAAATACATAGGCCCATAATCATAGTTAAAATAAAGTCTACTTTTAGGGAGCTAAAGTCGGTTTTACTTTAGAGTCGACTCTAACTCATTCATAGACAATTTAAAATATATTTTTGGCGTTGAAGTCAACTCTAAATTTAAAAATAGCTTAAGCTGTTTTTAACTCATTTTTCTATAATTATTTTATTTGGTTTAAGAACACAATACTCTTTATCTGATTTTTAAACCAAAGTGAACAAAATAACAACAGGGTTACTTTTTTCTGATGTTTGATTAGAAATTGTATGAAAACATTTATCAAACTTAAGTTGACACCCAGTTAAAGTCTATTCGACTTAAAGTATGCTTTATTTTCGACTCTGAAAGCAAAAAAGATAATAAGAGCTTTTTAGTTTAGAGTATGCTTTAGCAAGAGTCGACTTTAGTATATGACTATGAATATGGGCCATACATTTCATATCCAAATTATTTTTTACATGCGGCCATTAGTGATCAAATTATTTTGACAATAACTTGAGTTGTGGTTTATGCCAATCCAATTGATAAGATCCATTGTTTGGATTTTTTATTGCCATCTAAAATTCATTGGCTTTATTTGATAATAATTACATTAACAAAAAACTACAAGTTCTATGATTTCTTTTAGTTATAAGTGTTTTTGCTTATGATAACGAAATAATAATAAAATTGTTAAAATAATAAAGAAAAAAAATTATTTATACAAGACTTAGATTTATATAAAAATAGCTTTAAAAATTATGTCTAAAATAACCCTTAACCCTTTGATAGATGGATTGGATTACTTCCACTGGCTGGTATCGACAATCAGTAGCATTGAGATTTACACTTTTTAATGGTAATGCTTTGAAACTATAAAGTAAAACTGCTCTAAACTATATGGTTTTTGATATGCGAAACTCAAATCCGTTTTCGATTTTCTCTGTCACGTAGGATTTTTTTCTGATTAGGCGTGGCAAAATTTTCCCTTAAAATTAGGCAGGTACGCAGACATATTTCAGCCTAACTCGAGAACGACTCATATGACGCAATGTTTAGAACGAAACTGAACAATGTGAAAGTAGAAACTTGGCTTTCGTGAATGTCTGCCACAGTTTTTAGGGAAACAGAAAAGCTGAAAACTACAATGAAATTATTGAAGAACTGCTTTCAGCCTACAAAAAGACATATGTCTCTTAAAAATTATTTTTTGGACACGCATCTAGGTTTTTTTCGAAAAATCTTGGTACTGTATCAGATAAGCATAGCGAAAGGTTTCACCAAGATATGTTACATATAGAAAAGCGTTATAATGGCAAACCATTAGAAAGAATGCTTGCAGATTTTTGTGGGTCGATTTGGAGAGAAACTCCAACAAGCAACATAAAAAGAGGAATAAAAAAGGAAATATTATTTAAATAAAACTAAGCTACTTCTTATTTTAACAATATTTCTGAACAAAATATTTTTTTATTTTAAACAGAAAAATTACGTTAGCTGGTAAAACTGGATGTTTTCGTCATAATTTAAAAAATATTATATTAATGTATAAATTCAAGGCAGTTCAAAAGTTTGATCAGTTACAAAGAAATTCAAAATTCCAAAAACCATATAAAATCCCTTTTCCTTAATTTCCATTACATATCCGTTAAGCTAACGCAATCCTATCGCCATTTGTAAGGTTGACTGCACACATATTCTTTCAATATTGGGTACCTGTAGTAAATTAAGAATAAAATCCCCATTTGTTAATCGATTTTCATGATTTATAGTTTGTTTTATTCTTGAGATATTAAGCTCTCAGAAAAATGTGCAAAAAATATTTGCATTTTCGTTGTTTTGTTGCATTTTTGAAGTAAAAAATAAAGGAATTTTGTAAGAAAAGAAATTTATCCCCTCTTAAATTTTTGAATAATTCCAAAATGAAAAAATATAGATAAAAATTATATAGAATTAATTTAAATATAATATATTTGTTACGCATCTTTTGGTGTATTGTTTATTAAAATTGGATGAGTCGTTCTCGAGTTAGACTGAAATATGCCTGCGTACCTGACTAATTTTAAGGGAATATTTTGTCACGCCCATCAAAAAACAAAAAAAAAACCCTACGTAGTGAAGAAAAACCGAAAACGGATTTGAGCTTAGCACATCAAAAACCATATAGTCTACATAGTTTTTTTTAAAGGAGAATTTTGCTGCTGAGCAGTGTAATTAGTAAACGATAGTGATTTTGTTTTTTTATTGCTTTTATTTCGGAAATTTTAAGACATACTGAAAATGTTTCTTTTTAATAAAAAATATTTAATTTTCCGCAAAAAAAATTTTTTTTAATTTTCTGTCAACCTAATATTTATTTATTTTTTTTTTTTTTTGTTTGGAATTGTTCCACTAAACTAGATTTATATATTTTGTGAAGGGTATATAAGATTCGGCATAGTCGAATATAGCATTCTTACTTATTTCGACTAAAAGTGTCTTCAGCATCAACTATGGATCTAGAATCGAATTTTCGATTTCGAATTTTGACGAAGTGTAACATATAATTGTTACAATTATGGTTTTACATTTAATTTACCTTTACTTTAAGTTTACAATAATTTTTAAAGTGGCAATTTAAAATAACGGGTGAATTCTAGAAAACCCAACAATAGAAACATGGAATAAGAAAGCGAAATTTTCAGAATATTCATGATTACATAAATAATTGTACCTTTTAGTCTTTTCACATTAATTTTTGCTTAGTTTTTGTGGAACGTGTTAAACAATAGAACTTGTAAAATATATTCTATAATTTTTACTGATTCAGACGGCTTGTAGTAATGAATTCAAAAATCGAATTTAAAATGAAAAGCATGTGTGATGTTTTTTTTTTGCCGTTATACTATTGACACCCATATTCAAAGTTTCAAATCATTTAAAGAAATTCTAATCATCAACTTTTCAAAACAAAAAATTTACATTTGAAATTGTGTGTATTAATTTTACACAAAGAATAAAAAAATGAAGCGGGTGTAATTCGATACATTGTTTTTTATCAGAAGAATAAAATCTTTTTCACATACGAACTCAACAACAAAGAACAACACTTTTAGAGTTGATGATGAACGACAGACAGAAAGAACATGTGTAAAAAGCAAGAACGTTTTATTTGTATTTAATGTGTAAATTTTTACCTCCAGCGAACCAAAAATGTCACAAAACTCTGTTGGTGGTCAGTTGTGGTTGGAGTTGTTTATTTTTTTCCTGCATATATTCTTATTTTAATTGAATTGAATCTTGAAAAAGCAATAACAATACTTAAATCTATATTGTTGTATGTAAATGCATTAACAGAGGTAGTCGTAAAAAATTTTTTAAAAAATGCAACACCCGCATGCGCTTGTAAAGTCAATTTTAGTTTATATTTGGAATTATGTGTACTGCCGGAAATAGCTTCGCATGCATTTTGCAAGTTGCAGAAATTATCGACACATTGCTGACCACCATTACCACGCCTGAGAATAAAATGTTGGACCGCACATACACGATGCAATTTTTCATGCATTATGATGCTTGCATTTCTTTTTTTTTTTTTTTTTTTTTGTTATTTTGCAAAGACAGGAGGTGTAAGTAAGCAGGATGTATAAAAAATGCACGACATGAGTTTTCTTTATAAATTTTGTGTTTTAATATTTTCGTATTCATTAGGAAATCAAATAAATTCCTTAGTTGATGGTTTCAACAAAAAAACTTTATTCTTTGATTAATTACTTAATTTATTTTAAATAACCTAATGAAAGGTTATTGGAAATAATGTAAAAAAAATAAAATAAAAAATTTAAAATTTAAAATCAAAGGAAAAATGTAAAAAGATAAGAAGCAAATAAGTGTCATGAAACTGTAATGTTTAATCATGCGACGAATTACAAAACGTGTGAAAGTGGCTTTGCTTTGACGTTCCTTTCCTTCGTTGCTAAATGCGTATAGTTTAGCGGGTAAATTTTTTTTGTAATGTCATGGAATTTTTGTCAAATTATGCTTACCTACACTGTGTTTAAATATCACTGTTTAAACTGCTTAATTTTGTTTTAATTGACTTATTTTTTGAATTTATTGTACATATTTCAAATGTCAAAAAAATTAATTGCCTTTTTTTTGGTGTCATTCATATTAAAAGCTATACATTTTGCAAACATTTCATTCCTTTGTTATTTGAAAAAAATGACTGCCTGTAAGACCTTCTAGGTCTGCTTTCGTAGCTTTATGATAAAATGATATTTAGCTTTTGTTGTAGTTGTTATATTTATTTATTATTTGGTGTTGAATATCAACCATAATAAAATAAATGTTAAACGTTTGCGTTGTAAGCACATTAGCATAATAATATGAGTACACAAATTGTACAAACTCACATACATCACATAGAAAAACAATAAATAAATAGAAAGAATAGAAAACGACCGACTTAAAACAAACCGCAAAAAATAGGTATGTTCTTGAGTTTGTAATCATTCCTTTTTGTGGTAGAAAAGCGTAGGTGAGAATTAAAGCAAATAGAGCAGAAAAAATGAGACTACACATAGTCACACATATGAATACCTACAGAAAAAGACGGACAATACAGACAGACCATTTATGTAAACAACTAAAATTAATTCAAAGAAATATTTCAAACAAAAGGCAAATGAATTATAAACATTCATATACACAACCATGGTTACATTTTGAGATACTTAAATTTAAGTGGAAAATTATAAACACATTTAAATTGAATAATGACACGAATATAAAGGATAAATCTTCATGTCATGGCATAATAAGCAAAACAATGCAATTTTGTTTATAATAAATAAATAAACATGGGTGGCCTTCAAAGGACCTGATTTATATTAATTGTGCTCTAGGTCTTGAATGATATTATCGCATGGAAGGTTTTATATTAAACAGAATATTTTTAGCACTTTTGACATGTGGTATCGTTATTAAAAAATCTTGCTACTTAAACCAATTTTATAGTCGGGGTTAAATCAATTCATTCTTAGGGGTCAGATGACTTGGACTAAATATTTTTTTAATTTACGGAAAAGCTTTGAAATAGATAAAAAAAAGTATTTGAAGTTCAAACAAAAAAATTCAAATTCTTACACATGATAAAGAATATTTTGATATTTTAAACACATACATATTTATATTTTATTTAATTTATTTCATTTAGTTTCAAGTTTTGGTCAGTGTTGCAACCTTGGCTTTTTTTAACCCAGCGTTAATAAAATAATATAATCCATCAGTGTGCGAGAGAGATGGATTATTAAAAGTTATATTGTCTAAGAAAAAAATAAATTTGGATCCAATAACGAAGTAAAAAATTTTATTATAAGAATTTAAAAACCTCACAATTTCCAGAAATGATTTGTTGAACTTTGTCCGACAGTTACTTTAGGGTTGGTAAAAGATATTAAAAAAACAAATTCAAGGCTCTGTGACCCCAGAATGTGTTCTTATCTCAGCATTGGGATTTTAAAACTCATTTTAGAGAAAAGATGATGAGTGAATTTCACATGTATGGCCTAATTTTTTTAAGCCGTAATAGGCTGAGACTATTAATTTTAACAGGGTATCTATTGCTTAGTCGCTATAAAAACAAATATTAAAAATTAAAATTAGAAAATGTCCTAATAGTAACGTAATTTTCACAGGGCCTTATTTTAAACTTACTTAAAGTGTGTGCTACTATGTCTGCTGTAACAAGTTTAAAAAATTAAATGTAAAATTAAAACGTTACCCGTACAAGGTACGATACACTTCATTTATCAGTCAAACTTAAACCCGACTGTAAAAAGGTAAAAAAAAAAAATTTGAATAAAAGAGTACATAGTACGGAATACTTAGCTTGTGAGTCAAACTTACACTTGGCGAACTTATTTCAGTTTATCGTTTTATTGATCAAAATATATTCTAAAGTATACAAAAAGTACTGATCACTAAATAAAATACGTAATATTTTTTTATTTTTAAGTTATAACAAATTCACACAAAACTGTTCTACACATCACAAAACGGCTGGTCAATTTGTGGTAATTTTTCTAGATTTTTGAAAGTTCTTTTAAATAGTTTTTAATTTACTGGTACGATTTTGCTTATCTGTAAATGAAAACATTGAATAAACTCTTATCATTGCTACAGTTATTCTGTTTATGACACAATCAACTTGTGCCTAAACTCTGTTAAGAAAGAATTCTTAATAACAAATTTTCGAATTCCTTAATAAAATAAAAAGACTTTCAATGTGAGTGTGCGTGTTTGTGTGTCAGTTGCAACAATCACAGCTAACAGCCCTTGAAATTGAAATAAGCCCGCGTGTGTCGTTAACCTTGTTTCCTTTTTTTGGTGAAGGACGATTTTGGGTTTTTATCTCATCCCTCACAGAGTTTGCACTCATTCAAAATCATAATTTTTTGTAACTTTTGTCCTTTAACAATTTATTTCACTATTTTTATTTTATTTGTGATGATTTGCACTGAAAATAATTATTTTGTCACAAAGTAAAAAAAAGTTAACCGAGGAAAGGCTAAAAATTTAGAGGGAGCACTGAGATATTGAAGTGCGCAGTCACAAAATATGTCAGTAATAGCTTTGAGTGAGTCTCTTGTATGTCTTTTGGCAATTTTACCACCACGTTAAGAAAAAGCCCAAAACTGAAAAAAATTTAGAAAAATAAAAATCCCTTTTCTGTTGTTAGCGTAGACGATTACTGTTTCATTAACAAAAAATACATGTAAATCTAAATAGAAGTTAGTGTGAAATCCGCAATTGACTAGATTACAACGTTAGTTAACTAACGTAAGTGAGCGAGTGTGTTTAAGGAAAAAGAAAATATTTTGAAAAAGTTTATAAATAAAAAAATAATTATACAATAAATAAAAATATACAAAAAAAAAAATATGAAAAGTTTCTCTTTAATTTAATAAAGCACAAAATAAACATGAAATAAAAATCATAAAAGTACCTCAAAAACCAATCTAATTTCTTGTTAAATATTTGAAAAGCTTTGTAGTTTCAATTTACATAGTTTTTGGGTTAAAATCGTTTCAATGTCTAGTTTAGAATCAAATATATTACAACAAAACCTACAACAGCAGGAATTACAAACACCTCAAGTGCAGCAGCAAAAGCCGCAGCAAGAAAATGCAATTATGGTTGCCGGTCAACCAACAATAAAACAACAAACCGAAATAACAGATATCTCAGGAATATCAGCTAAAACAACAATGTGTAATGTAGTTTCATACACTTTAACAACAACTCAAACAGTTGAATCAAAACAACAACAACAACAAGAAGACCGGCAACAATTGCAGCCACTTAACCAACAAAAATCATCAAAACATCAATTTTTGCATACGATGCCAATAAACACTAAAATAACAACAACAAAAATAACAACAGCAACGAATCTACAACATGCGGCCACCATCAGCAATAATAACACCAACATAAACATTAATACAATAAATGGTAGCCCATCGCCTTCCACCAGCACATGCAGAGTTGTAACAAATGCGCAGGTACGTACATTTTTGTACAAATTACAAGGGAAATCCGGCAAAAATTCAGCAACAACAAAAAAAACAAACTAATATTTATTGTTATTATTGTTGTAGCTGTAGTTATTTTAATTTTTTTTTTCCAATTTAAAAACATTTGCCCGCTTTTAAGCCTTGGGCTTTTTCAAAATCAGTACTTTATTTGTAGTGAAAAAAGGAGGAAAAATTAAGCTGCAAGTTAACCGGCCGGCCGGCCGGCCTTAAATCTCTGCAAAGTCTGCAATTCTGCATATAGAACGTATTGATTGCGTATGTAGATATACAAACACATACATTGAGAACTTTTAACAAAACCGCTTGTTATGTAAAACATTTGCTATTTTAGAGATCGAATTCAATGTTAATTTTACTACGAAGCCAGGAAGAACCAAACTTTTGTTTTTTTAATTTTATTGTTTTAAATACATAAAATATTTAATTAAAACATTGGTTTAATATGATGTAATAGAGACAAGAAAAATCTCCGCATTCTTTAAAGGGTTAATTAAACCTAAAGTTTTATGGTTGTTGTATGTCATGGCATTTTTGTTAATTGTAGAAGCTGTCTAAATTCCATCTAATATTTGTTTGCCAGTACATGAGCCAAGTTTTAATGAGCTATTTTGATGTACCACACATAATAACAACAAAAAATAATGAAGACATTTATAAATACTTAGTCCACACATAAATTGTAGAATTTTTTCATGCTTTCTTTTTCAATTCTATATTAAAAACTCAGCGAGTTTTATTGTGTCCTATAAAATAAAATAATATATTTTTTTTGGCACTGCAATTTGTAAATTTCACTTTTAATTTGATATTCGTTATTGTATTAAAAAAGTATCTAGCGAACAATACAAGTGTTAAAACATTTCCTAAGAATTCAAGCAATGTCATTATGTTCACGTCGCTTGCATCTTTCCACCTCTCTCCCTTAAATTTTATGAAACTAGTTTCATTTAAAATTTCTGGTTGTAAAATGGCCTTTAGTTTGTTAAAAGCTGTACAAGCAACACAAAATAAAGTTTTTGAACCTTTTAAAGGTTTTATTTGAGTTTGAATTAAAATTTAATTAAGCGTTTTAATTGACTTAATTAATATCCTATTTAAGTAAATAATTAAGTCAAATATTTAATTAAAAAAGCAAAAACAAATTTTCTAATTAAATAAATAATTAAATTAATTAATGCAAATGCAGCATTACATTCTGCCAGCGTGTAATTTTTCTTGTTTTCTTTAGAGAACGTCGGCGTACATTTGAAAAATAATTTTTCTTAATAAAAGTTAAATTAAAAATGAACCAAAGGCGAAAAAGTATAATTTTAATTGATTTATTAATTAAAAACTTAATTACTTTTCAAGCTGAATTCAAGTAAAGCCTTTAGAAATAATTTTTTCTATGACTACCTATATTGGCAGAGAAAAATAAACTGTTACTTATTGTTTCTATTGTAGAGACAACAAATAAAATCTATAGTAGCAAAAAATTAAAAAAAAATATTTCAAACCAGTTTAGGAATATGGAACATCAGGCAACAAATTTACTGCGTAAAATAATGAAAAGTTGTAAAAGAAATAGAATGACTGAAATAACTCTATAACTGAAAAAACTCGTTGAAATAAAAGCACTGAGAGTGGAGGCAACAATTTTTTAATTGATGTAAAATTTTAATTATGGACTCAGCAAAAGCTTTGTCCGCTTTCACAAAAATATTCCGGCAGAATGTAATGCCTTGTTTTATTTGGATAACGTCCACATACATTTGAAAAATATTTTTTCTTTGTAAGAATTAAATTAAAAATGAAAAAAAGCCGAAAAAGTAAATTTTAATTGACTTATAAAAATCCACGGTTCAACCCCTGAAAAAAAATTTTTCAATTAAAACTTCTGTACAAAGTGTGTACAAAATAAGTCGTATAAACTATTTATTTTAAGCTTATTGTATGTTTTATTAAGAATGTGAAAACAAGTTAAATAAATTATAATTTTTCAACACCAAAAATACTCTATCTTACTTATAATGGATTATCAAGCCTTTTCTCGATAAATGGATTATTTAATTAAATTAATTTCGAGGTTAATTTTATCATATGACTTATCAATCGATTAAAAGTTAGCTTTTTCAATCATTAGTTGTTGTAGCCCACTTCCTTAAGCTTTAACTAATGACGTCACAGTGGTGTCAACCACCAGGTAAAAAACATACTTTCCCATGTTAAAAGAAGTTTCATAGATTAAGTTTGTTTTATGTCGAAGACTCAAGATATATAAATGAGAGTGACAATCAAGCCTCGCAAAGAGATAAAAGTTGATCCTGCAAAAATGCTTCTGATAACATCAGAAGTAAATACTTTAAATACCCTTTAAGCAGGAGGATTCATCGTGTGGTCTAAATAAAACCATCAGGAAACCGAAAGACAACAAAGCTTCACAAGGGGCGCAGACGTTAAACTGTTAGGAAATGCCACAATAATAAGCGACTTGACTACTCTGAAATTAAGAATATTCCTATCGTTCGTAACGCGATGCAACAGAAGCTTCGATAATGTGGACTCTAGCAAACTTGAAGAGGAGGAGCCAAGATTTGGGATAAAATAATTAGTAAAAGTCCAAGTATTTTAAACCAATTACGGATCAGTTGTTAAGACACAGCTCGGCGACTTTAGATATTATCTGATCATCTAATTGGTACAGGAGAGCTCAAAAATTCTTTCATCTACTTGCTTAAATAAAGAAATATTCAATGCGACAAATTAAACTTATTCTGTTTCATAAGATTTAATTATAACTTCTTTATTTATAATATAAAGATCACAATTAACCCTACATGACTCTGCGTAGAAGTGGGCAACAAAGTCTTAGGGCTTAGTCGAGATTTTTAAGGTTTGTTTTAGTCGTGGTTTCTTTTCTATCTCCCATTAAGAGATACTGGATTAAAAAAATTCATTTGACAAATATAAAGTAAAAAAGTCAAAGTTTAAAATCCTAAGCCTCCTCTAATGCCGATTTCAAACTTGATCCTTTTGTGCAGCACTAAAGCGCACCCTCTCGAAGCTCAAAATACAAATATATTTCCTTAAATAAATGTGAAGCAGAAGGTAAATGTTGCCAGAGATTTTTAATATTTAAAAAAATTAGTTTTATTTGCTTATTTTATTTCGGAAAACCGGGATCACAATTTAAAAAAAAGACTTACGTTTCGTTTCTAAATCAATGTTTAATAAACAGTTTTGCACCGGCAAAGACGTTCATCAAATGAATGACTAAAAGTTCTAAATTTGCAACTGAATAATTTCTAACATTTCGAGAATGTATCATGTAACTGCTTGAAATTATATTGCATACTTAATTAGTAAAAAATTTCGAAAAAACTGACTCAACTTGATGTCTTGGAAGTAGGTAATAATTTAAAGAACCACATACTTCAGTCTTAGAAATTGTTTCCCATTATTTCAGTTGATTTTGAAAACACTGGACGGATTTTTGAGAAAATTTTTCACTCGTCTTTGGCAACTGAGCATTCCTCAGAAACCCATTTGCCTTAAAATTTAAAATTTTTCTTTTATAGTTTTAACAGCTTTTCTAATGCTTCTTCTTAAAAGTGTTAAGATAAAATAATAATTTTATGAAATACGCAGTATTTTAGCAACATCCTCAGTAGGCGGGTAATTTAAGAAACTATAAAAATGTCAAAATACGGATTTATATTTTATCATTTTAATTTAAAAATACATTATTAGTCTTCCACGTAGTCTCTTAACATGTTTTTTGCCATTATTTACAGCAATTCCAAGAAAGCTTTCTATATCCCAAAAATAGCACGAGTTCTTTGTAGATTATTTTAACCACTTTACTAAGCCTAAGGTTGAGACAATGAAAATGATAATAATGAAGTTGGTGGAAGTCATGTCTTCTCCAATAAACCGTGCAAAATACATGGCTAAAGTACTCGCGCTGTTCATCACAATGCTGTGATGTGGAATTGATTTGTTGACGCCATTTAAACGAGTAACTAAAACAACGTCTGAGACCATAAAGCAGCAGCATGTTTTCCTCATTAAAAAAAAAAACACACAAAATTCTTGTAACTGAAAGGGGGATGTTTTTCAAGCTCGTGCAATGATGATAATGTTGATTCTTATTTAAAGTAAAAAATCATTGAATTTTTTGAATGGATGCGTATCTAAATGTATGTAAAAAGAAAAATGTTTTTACTCTTTTTGCCTTTGTTGGTTGTTTTTTTTTTTTCTTTGTTATTTGCTACAAAAAATTCTTCTGTTTATTTTTCGGTTTCTTTTTTCTTTGAAATTTTCTCTTGCAAATGTTTGCTTGACTTTAATTTTATTTTAAGTCAAACTTTTTTCTTTTTATCCTTTTCTCATTTTTTTTTTAATTTTAAGGCACATGTTGTTCTTATTTTTTTGTGATTTTACTTAGTCCTTGTGTAACAGAGAACAAAAAAGGGTGCAGTTTCAAGCGTTAACAAATAAATTGCAGAAGTCATAAAAAGTGAGGGTGTTTTGAATGTATCCTTGATTTGTTTCGGATATCCTTGGAATATTTAACATTTTTTTATTTTGCAGCATTTAATTTTTGTGTTTTTATGTTTACTTTTTCTTATTTCTTTGTTTGCAATTCTTTAAAAACAAGGAACAAATATAAAAAAAATTTGTCCTCAATTGAACTTTTGTTTGGGATAGAAAAAGTCACAAGAGGGATGAATTTAAATCGATGGCAAAAAGGAAAGTATTTGCATTTTTAGAGATACAAATTAAGTACGAGATTTTAAAAGACATCTTCAGAAGTTCTTTTAAAGAAAGAGATTTAAAAAATCTTTAAAATATAATCGACATGTGTAAATAAGATTCGGCGTTATCTAATACTGATTGTTTAAATGTTAATAGTTGCTTTACCTCTTGGTGGCAACTGGTTTAAGGTCGTGGATCTTCTTTTAAATTCCAAATTTTTTTTTTCAAATGGTCTTTCTACCACATCCTGGAGGAAAAATAAAACTGCTTTCCTTATAATGACCCCGCGCTGCTTTTTTTTTACTAAAGAACTTAGCACCGGACAACGCATTATCTTGAGAGGAATAATTGTAGAGGTAATCAAGATGTAGGCGACGAAAGTTTCCTTAAAAGTTTAATCCATTCCAATTGCGTAAGAAGAAAATATTTGAAAGGGATAAATCCAAGCGAGCTCCTTCCGTTATCCTCTGCAATCTCAAAGGTCTTGTTAACAGTGCAAATCATGCGAAGGTTGAACAGCGAAATGGCAACAGTCGCTACATAGCGAGGCACTGCTGTAAAATCAACTCCGTTCCAATGCCCAAACCAGAAATGTAGAAGGTCAGAGTTTCTCATATTCCAGAAGACCAGAGGAAGTTGTTGAACAAAGTCTTAAGATAAGAATAATGAGAAATTACTAATGAGATCTAAGCAGGTTTCAGAAAACACACACATTATACATAACATGTATTGCTCGAAAGCATCTGCATTTGTTTTGTTAGCGGCAAAAGTTTTAATTTTATTTATAATCAGTCATGTGTATTATACATCAATCGTCCTTTCGGAACAATTACACGAACTTCAAATATATGATACTTATATGTGTTTTAGGTACACCGCACATGTTCTGTTTTTGCCAAATACGTGTTCGTGTAGTAACCAAATAGTATATGAGCCATTTATTTGAAAAGTGGCATAAGTCACTTTGCTTTTAGCTGATACTCATATTTAAAGGATTGTGTTTCAAAGGCTTTAAAAGTATTGAGGTTAAATCTCAAGAAGACTTACTTGCAGTTTTATCTCCGGATACTTATTACTCGATAAAAACTTCGGTAAAAATAATATCGTAGCAAATCTTAACATTTAAATGTTTTTCTTTTATTTTTTGACTTTTGCCACCTTCAAAATAAAAATGCTCATATATGTGTATTCGGCAACATAAAAAATATAGAAACGCACATAATTCATATGTAAAAAATATGTGTGTGTGTTTCTTTGAGCTGTGCCTGTTAACACTTATGCACGAGATTTACATACAGTGTGTGTATTTTTCTGAAGTCTGGAATTAAGATACCAACCACATTTAATAGCCGGAAGCTACTGACGTACAAGTTAGGCCTTAGTTTTGCATCATCGTTTGCGAACCTGCAGAGAGTCTCAGCACAAGCAAACAAACCCATGTTTTATCTTATAAATAACGTACTGATCATCTGAGAAAAAGACCAGAAAATAAAAGTTGTCTACTTTAGTATTTCCCCACACATAATTCTAAAATAATTTAGGGTTTTCTGCAATTTCTTTTCTGACTTTGTTTCCCAGATAATCCCGGTTAAATCAAGCAAATTTCAATAGCCATTTCGCTACTACTTACTTATCTTTTCTAGAGACTTTATAATAACAGTTTTTTAAATAATCAGCCGTCGTCTTAAGAGCCCCTCCGTTATGGAAAATTTTTGCGTCGAGCTTGTATTCCTATTTGAAAGATCGTCTAAATAAGGCATTTTTTTTGAAAATAAATTTTTATAGTTTAACACGGAAATACATATACAAATGTAGGTCATATCTCTTTCTCAATAAATCATTTCTAAACATCACAAAAAGAAACAAAAAATTATTTTAAAAACTTAAATGAATTATTTTCATAAGTTTGTGACACCTGCGTTCTTATACATGTGAAGACTTTTAGAGCAAGCATTTTCCGTTGTTTATGCTTTTTTTCTTTATCAACCTGCATAAAATATTATTTCGTAAAGGTAAAAGTTTATTTTTGTTTTTAAAATGTGTATGGATATGATAAAGTCACTTAGTTTTTGCTATTCTAATGAATTTCTGTTTATATATTAGTTTTTGTTTTCAGGTAGTTTAGTTTAGTTTTTCTCATACAGCTCTTTTAGCATTTTACGCTGATGGTTGTTATCATCTTCTGCATAACAATAAGATGTAGTAAACGTAACAGACCGTTATACAGCCGATATTTTACATTCCTTAAAAAGATATCGTCTTGTTGACAACAATTGTTTACAAAAACAGGCTGGTTTTTCAGTTATTATTTTTTTTTTCTCTTCTTCTTCTTCTTCTTCTGTTATTAAAAAGACTTCTACTTAGACTGGTAAGATAAAGTTGAAACATATTGTTACGGTTTTTCGTTTTCAATCGTAAGGACAAAAGCTTTTGATTGCAAATACTAAAACTTAAATTTTTATTTTAATCTTCTATGGCAGTTGACTCCCCATTTCTTCTAATTTATACTTTATAGCTCTAGATAGATTTTTTCTACATCACCTCGTTTGCTTAATATGCTCTTTTACAGCAATCCACACTATATCACAGCATATGCTTCGGCTTACTAGAACTAGGCGACGTCTTGTTTAGCACGCTAAAGTTCGGTTGAGGTTCGCACTGCCAGTAGCCTGTTTTAACAACTACGCTCTTTTATTGAAAACTTAGCAACAACTTTCACACATTATCGTAATATTGTCACTTTCCTTACTGACAACGATTTCCTTTGGTTTTACAATACAGGCGCAATAACCATCGCATTCCTCTTTAAATTCCTCAACGACTTAATCAGACATTTGGGAGTTAAAGTCTGCACCATAGTCAAATCTCTCGATATAGAGAAAGCTTTTGATTCTGCATGGCATAATGGAATACTCTATAAGCTGGTCACCATGGTGCTCGATTCATTTCTCATTTAAATAATAAAAAACTTTCTTTTTTTTAGCGAACATTTTAAATGGAAATTAATAACTCTTTATCTTTCCTCGGTACAGCGAAAAGTGGGGTGCCTCAAGGTAGCGTCTTAGCGTCATATCTCTTTAATTTATTTCTATATGATTTCCCGCATATAACTGAGAACTCCGAAGCCATTTTATATGCAGACGACTGTCTGATTTATGCTCATGATGTGTCACCGGAGAAGGCTCTAAGAAAAGCATCTCAACATCTTAATGTTTTTAATGCACACTATAAACGTCTCTAAATCATAGGCTATTTGCATTAGAAATGCTTCTGGAAAATGTGCACGTTATGTGGTAACACAGAGCAAGGGCTTGCAACTCTCACTTGACGGCCTAGACATTCCGTTTCATCCCAGTATTAAATATCCGGGGGTCAGATTTGACAGGTAACTTAAATTTAACAATAACGCTCGCGACCTGCTTTATAAAACACCGCGCATATCAGTCATGTTTGCTGGGCTGTTTTATAACAGACACCTACCTCAAAACACAAAACTTCTTCTCAATAAAGTTGCTATAAGACCGGTACTCATATATGCGTTCCCCATCTTGTTTACCATATCACCAAAACAGCAATGCCCTTGGAAATATTTGAACGTAAAATTCTACGAAAATGTATAAAAAAAATTACGAACATTACTCAAAGCGGTTCTCTAACTACTACATTTATAAAAATCGTAGTAGAAGATTCGTGGCTAAGCTTGTCTCTCACGAAAACATAATTTAAAGAAAATTTTCGAAATGGAAGAAAATTCAAATTGGTCAACATCAACATTCCTGTCACAAGTCGGCATATTAAATGAAAATTTCCTTAACACTGATGGATTTCCTCTGCCAATCTTCTACCGAAAAACTTTCCCCAGTTCACATCATGGCTAAACAATTCTTTGTTTCTTCCCGTTCTATATATGTATGTATTTATATCTCAATGTAACTAAACTTTTCGTTTTAAATGAAATTATTTTTGCGTATGACTTTAACACTATGTTATGTCGATTATTTATCAGAATTATTTGTTGTCTAATTTTAAGCGTTGGTTAATTTTAATTTTATTCACAGACTTATGCTCTGTAAGCTAAATAAAGGCCGTGACCAAGCCTTGTTCATTCCTTTCATATTCTAACAAGAAAAAAAAAACATTATTCAACATTTCATTTTAGCAAGTAGCAAAATACTTTCAGTGTGTATTAAAACAATACGTATTATACAGTTCTAAATATTCTTATAATTAAGTTTCGTTAAGTTACAATGTAACTTTATATATATAAAAGAAGTCTCAATAAAAAAATTCAATTAAAAAGTTAACGTATTTACCGCTGTAACATAACAAATCTTTTCCTTGCTCTACTTTAGAGAAATGTGAACTGTTTTTCTCTAAATTTATTAGCCCACAGCTATTTTTCCTTGTATTCATGGCGTTGATAGGGGTTAAACTCATGACTCGTGAACTTTTATTTTAAAATAAGTAAACGATTCTACCAACTCTCCCGCTGTTTAAATTTAATTAATTAAAAATTAAAATTTTTTCTTAATAAATTTGTATTGTTTTTGTATCATTCGGGAGAAATGACAAATGTTTTGCTAATAAACAATATTTGGTTTATTCGAAATTTGATTTAATCAGACCCTTTTCAACTTCCGCCAAATATTTTTGGTTACCTGAAGTTTCTTTTTCATCATTAAGAAGCAATGCATTGATGACTGCAGATTTATTAGCACTGATCTTATCATTTCCCGTATTTCTTACTGTAAACCAATGAGAGCATATTTATTTAAAGCTCTCAGCAATTTCTCTTTCTTTTTACTCAAAATGACCTTATCATTTTGACTTGTACTATATACGCTATTGTATTAAGTTGTTGTATTTTATTTACACGTTATTTTACTTAATTTAAAATTTCATAAATATTTTATTTCGTTAATATATCATATTGGGGAAAAACATAACACCCACAATCATACTGTATTTCCAAGTGACAAGTTTTTGTTTTTTAATTTATGGCTTTTGACACTTTAATATATACATGAACATAATCGCATTTAAATGTTATGGTTGACCTTAAAAAGCCCTCTTGAATAAAATAAAATCGATGACACCAAACAAAATAAAAAAAAAAATTTTGTTAAACATAAATTTCACAAGCATTTTTTGGAGAATGTTTGATAATTAAAATATGAAAATTTGTAGGTGGAAAATGGTGAACAGATGAAGTGTAGAGGGACTAATTAAAGAGGAAAATAAGTAAAGCGAACCATGCAGATATTTTGTGCAGCCCTTAAGTTTACCGCTCAAGGTGCGACTTACGTATGAAGGCAATAAACGTAAAAAGCAGCGTCATTAACTCGGTGCTTTAGCAGTGGATTTATTGACTTGTTCTCATTTCAGTCCCGTCAGATTTTATTTTAGAAAAAAAACTATATTTTCTAGATATCGGTGCATCTTAATATTTTTGTACATGTGTAACGATTAACAACTGTAAAAAAAACCTCGCACTGAACTAAAAAAAACCATTAAGATTTTGTTGTAAATAATAACAACTTTCATTTGCAATTGGTTTTGTCTCATTTCCATTTTGGTTGTTGCACTGTGTAATTAGGTCTGGATCGGTACAGTCGTCATCAGAACTCTTCCTTCTATCCAACTTAAGTATCCCGGAGACGATCAAATAAACGCTTAAAATTTTGCATATGTCCGTTCTCTGAGCTTTTTTATTGTCATCGGATGATGATTTTTTTTATTGACATGAAAGAAAAATATTCTAATATAGAATTATAAGTAACCACAACTTAAATTTCCAAGTTTAAAGTTTAACTTTAAACTCTGTTTAACAAAAAATCTATTCATTTCAATTTATTTGGTTTATATTTGGTTTATGATTTTAGCTATTGAGATGATAAGATATTTCGCATTCAAGACATGAAAGAAGAGTTTGATCAATTTAAAAAATGTTTGTTTTCCAAATGTTAATGTTTTGCTTGGGCCCTAGAGAAAAGATAAATGGCTATTATTGCTAACGAAAAACCAATAACAGCAACATTTATTTCATCTCTTTTATCACCATGATAATAAACACTATCATTTAAATAAAATACATACTACATACTTACATACGTACATAAGAATGTTTGTAATTTCATTGTTGGAATGTTTTTTACAAAAAAAAAAGCCTCATAAAAATTATGGTTGACGTAGACATTAACAGACAATAAAATGTAAGATTTATGTATGTATGAACATACAGAAGAATATTTTTTTATTTTATTTTGTTTTTTTTTCTTTATTTATAAATGGAATCCAACAAGCCAGAGTGCTATATTCGGCTATGCAGAATCTTATATAGCTTTCACTAAAAACATATTTATAACTACATGTACATTTGTATACGCATTAGTATGTAATTTTTGCTTAGGGTTGTTGTCCCAGCTTAATAAATTAAAAGGTTACTGTATCAGACCGTAGTATATTTCAGTGGTAAATATGTAATAAGTGCTGAAGTTCACAATAAGTGCTGAAGTTCATAATAAATATTGAATAATAATGATAATTAAATAATTTTTCATCATAAACGCAACGACCTGCAGGAAAGCAAACGAAAGTTAGTTGGTGCCTTAAAGGATCTTGCTGATGTTCAATAGCAAAATTTTCGAAAATATGTCTGATCGTTTGGTTTATTAAAATTTTCTGCAGCTCATCTAGTGCCTTTGCAAAGTTGTTTTCAACAAGAGCACAGACATGTTTTTTTTTAAATGAATCTAGTGACGTCTGCATTTGAATCAAATATAAAAGGTGCTGAAAATTTGTTACACAAACGTCGCGAACATTATACTTGTAGGATGATAGCTAATTTTCTAAGGTTTCGTTCTTTTAAAGTAAAAGTGTGATTAAAATTTGTACATGTAAAAATAATTTTGGTATATCAATACCATCTTTATTGGGGCCAGTTTCAGACATTTTAGTCGCCGCGTTTTGTTGCTGGAAGCAGTCCTGGGGCAAAGAATTAAAATAAAACAATTAACAATTATTTAAACGAACTTCAAGAACAATTTCTGAAATGGTATCTGTAGTTTAATATTAAGACGACACTTAGTTTATTTTAATTAAGAACAGATGCCGAAATTTCATTTCAAATGCAAAAATCTTTGTGTTTTACTGAAGCATTAATAGCGACCCTTTTAGAATCTTTGTACAGTTGAATTTAATAGGGGTTCTAAGTTTAAGTTTATTTCACAAACATTATTGAATTTTATAGAATTAAAGATTTTATATTAGAGAGTGAAAAGAGTGTTTATTTTATGTATCCTAGGATTTCTCGCCTTAAGGGTAGACTTATTGTCTTTTATATTATCATTTACCATTCCAGTTTCGTTTTGAATATCTTCAATATGCTTCTGCCAGCGCTTCGTCCAACAATCAAACTTATCCGTCTTTCATTGATTGATGCCTTTTTCATGCCATCTGCACAGGTTTCTTAAGAAATCATCTTTCTTCAACTTTAGTATGGTTTAAGGAAGCTTTCAGCCTTTCTCCACTTATTATTTATGCCTTGAATAATGGAGGTCTACTTTTTCGGCAGGCAGTCTTCTTACTTTATCTCAAGAAGGTAAAAACTCTTGACATTATTGTCACATCAATTTTAAATATAATTATGTAATAGATATTATGTATCAGTTATTTACGTACACACGTATGCAAATTGAAATGAATCGGTGTTTATTTGAAAATAAAAAAATGGCTTATTTTGTTTGAATGGAACGAGAAAAAAGTTATTAAGTCTAGAAGTAATAATTTAAAAGCTATCACAGCTTTCTTCAAGACCAACGTATGATATAAGAATAAGCGACTGGTATTCTCCATATAAAATATTTATAATTTATCCTACCACTAAGGAAATACAAAAGGGCAGTCTCTATACAAAAATATTTATATACACACTTTCGTTATAAATGTTGGTTTTTTTATATATTAAAATTACTGTGCAGAGTTTTAATAATAGATTTGAACCTAATTGTGTAAATACACATTTTGAATTTTACAATACCCTTTATTTATTATTTGTATGACCTTTCCCATAGGTGGAAAAAAGAGATCCTTGTATGTAGGGAGTTGTTTGTTGAAATCAGTTTTATCTAATTCTCAGATGAGATACAGAAAATTCGAGACCACAATTTTTTTCAGACATAGTTTCCAGAGAAGTTCTTCGGTCCATTTTCCTCACTTTTTTCACATTTAATAGGGCTTTTCATCGTTGGTTATTGTTATTTGTAGCTTAATTGTACCGAAAACCGAAATTTTATAAATAAATTAAAGTGCAAGGTTATTGAATAACACTTCACTAAAACACTGCTTTTGCAATAAAAAATGGAAATTTCATTTAGAACCGTAAAAGAAGCAAGATTAACAAAGAAATGTCTTGAATTGCGTGTGAATTTTATTCAGCCAAATTAATATTGATTAGTTGGTTGAATGGATGATATTAACAATGTACACAGTAAAATGTACACAGCACAATGTACACAGTACAATGTACACAGTACAATGTACACAGTACAATGTACACAGTACAATGTACACAGTACAATGTACACAGTACAATGTACACAGTACAATGTACACAGTACAATGTACACAGTACAATGTACACAGTACAATGTACACAGTACAATGTACACAGTACAATGTACACAGTACAATGTACACAGTACAATGTACACAGTACAATGTACACAGTACAATGTACACAGTACAATGTACACAGTACAATGTACACAGTACAATGTACACAGTACAATGTACACAGTACAATGTACACAGTACAATGTACACAGTACAATGTACACAGTACAATGTACACAGTACAATGTACACAGTACAATGTACACAGTACAATGTACACAGTACAATGTACACAGTACAATGTACACAGTACAATGTACACAGGTCTAAAGTAGATAGATGCGAAAAATGCTGATGAGGGATTAGGATGAGGGACTAGGCGGTCCTAAAAATGCAGCATTACATTCCGCCAGCGTCTAATTTTTTTTGTTTTCTTTGGAAAGCGTTCGCATACATTTGAAAAATAATTTTTTTTTGTAAAAATTAAATTAAGAAATGAACCAAAGCCGAAAAAGTAAATTTTAATTGATTTAAGAAAATCCACGGTTCAAGCCCTGGCTGAGGAAAAATTGAAAAAATAATTTAAAAAAAAAAATTCACCAGATGATTAAGATTTTATTAAAATATTTGTTTTAATGAAAATATTAGCCAAAATTTTATTTTTTCCAAAAAAAATATTACTTGCAATAAAAAATTAAATATTTCATTATAAAACAAAATGCGCAAAAAATAACTAAAAATTAACAACCATTTTAAAGTTTTTAAAAAATTTTTACTTTCCCATAAAACTCATTTGCAGTATAGAGTTATTTTTTATCTAAATAGTTGTCATCTTCAGAATAGTCCTTTAAGCAAAAATACCAAGCATTAGGCGTGATCGTGTTTGGTGCTTTTGCTATAAAAAGCTTTCAGCAGAGGCGCGAAACAGATCCAGAAACAGATAAACAACTCAAGTACATACATACTCCTGCAAAAAACTATAAACAAAACAAAATTAACGTATAATTTCTTTGGCGAAGGGTGTAAAAAATTCGGCACAGTCGAATATAGCACTCTTACTTGTTTCATTTTAACTTGAGAACATTTTTGGTAACAATTTCACAATTTTGTAAATTTTCACCATTATTTTCAGCTTATTTGATATTTTTGTTATCTTATCATCATAACCCACATGTTTTTTTTATTTTTTATTTTGTTTGTTTTATGGTTTTCAATTGCCCGTAAGTAAGTGCCACACACAAATTGCCACTTGTATTTAAATGTTTGCTGTTAAATATATATAATTTACCAACATTTACTTTTTAAGTGTACATGATGTTGTGTGTGTTTCAGACATGGAAAATTCAGTTTTTAAAATGAAACTTTTTCTTACAAAAAATATTGTATTTTGTTAATTTAAGCTACAAAATTGCATATTATTATTCTTATAGTATTTAAGGAAAAAAAAGAAAAAGAAAAAAACTTATTTATAAAATTTACTAAATTTCTAAATTTAGATTCCGTAAATTTACCAACTGAACTAAATCATGAGGGATAGGGAAATTATAACAGTTTATTTTACAGAGTTTTAGTTAAATATGAATAAATATTTGTATAAAAAATTCCTGATAAGAACTTTGGTTCAAATACAGAATATTTTTTTTTTGTATAAAAATATGTCATTTCTTAGAACAGTTGACAGAACAGTTTTCTTGAAGATTGAACATTTTAACAACGTTCACATAACTCTACAGTAAAAATGTATTTTAAAACACATTTGTCCAAATTAGAAATGATACTGAAAATTAAAAAATAAGCTTGTTTTGCCTCAAAGGTTTTTCGTAAAGTTTTAAAGTGTTGAATTTTCCATCTCTGGTGTGTATTCTCTTCTCATTTCTCTTTGTACTGTTTTTTCCTTTTGCAAATCAATATGATTTTTTATCAGCGAAATAAAACAGAAAACAAAATAATAACCAACATTTTTTCACACATTCTGTACTTGAATATTATTTAGCATGATTATTTGTTCGTGTATAAAAATATTTATTCTCTGCGATAAGATTAGATAAATGAATGTAGAAGGTTGTTAAGTGGAAATTGTTATTTAAAAAAATATTTTAAACAAAGTTTAAAAAACTCTATACAATATTTTTGAAGGGAAGAAATTGCAATTTTATGTCGAGGTAAAAATACTTAAGGCAGTGATAAACTGTTATTAAGATTTTTGTTTAATGGGTTTTGAATTGGTCCGGTACAATTAGCACTTTCCAGCCAATGTTTTTAAAATGAGTTCTGCCTATCTGTTGGCATAGATGGCCAAATATGCAGTACCAGTAAAATTGCAGTTGCTGTAAAAATATATATTTGCATTACCAACAAAAAACATTCCGTTTATGAATGTACAAGCAATGAACATGTCATACATATGTATGTATTTACGTACATACAATCGGTTAGACATTGTTTCGAAAATTTTGCTATGCCTTTCGAAGCAGTGGGCTAAGCACCACCCCAGCCTCTAGTTTTTTCATATCATTTGGAACAAGTAAGCAACTGTAATCAATAATACAAATATATGGGGCGATTGAGAATTAAAAAATAACAAAAAAACATCGAGTGAAAAAAATTGGCGCTTGCCCATATTTTCCGAGTTAAGGGCTTCGGGAATTTTCATAAAAATGTTCGATGGTCAATATGCGTATCATTTAAAAGCTTTTGAAAAGATATTTCAGGAAAAAAATTTTATTAAAATGTTTAACCCAATAAGAGCCGAAGACAGTTTAATGTAAAATTATTTATAGTACTTAATTTTTTTCCTATCGCCGCAATATTTGTTTTTTTTTTTTTTGATTGGTGTTACTTCAGTAAATTAAATTTACATATCTACATGGCGAAGAGTATATAAGATTTGGCATAACTGAATAGATCACTCTTACTTGTTGTTATTAACTTTTACACTGCAATTTAATTTCGTGAAAAATAATTGACGTAATAATTATTTTCAGCAGTAATGGTTTGTGGGATGAAAGAATTGTTCTACTTATGAATGTTGTTGATTTTCCTTTTATCGTTGATAAATTTATGCACAAATTTACGATGAACACAATGCAAAATGTTAACATGTTTATAAAGTAAACAATTATAATTTATAAACACTAGATAAAAAAATTATTTACACATCATTAAATTTTGCTTTGTTCAATTCACAACACTCCCCCCACTCTATCGTTTAGTGTCATATTTTCTTGTATATTTTAAGTTTTATTGATTGAATCGATGAATTCTTAAACGTTGCTTTCAACAACAAAAATAAAAACAGTATATTTTTACATGTTATCAACTTTCCACATTATTTACCATTTGGACTTTTTAAACTTTTATAAACAATTAATACGGAATATTTATTTACTTTTCTTCTTAATAATAGACATTCACTAGATTGATAACATGAAAGTAAATACGAAATTTATAAATTATATGAGTGGGAAATACAAACACCAACTTCAGTTTTTACATGCACTGCGGAACACTGACATGAATAAGAAACAGCGATACAGGGCGATTTGAAGTTGAAAGAAAAATTATTTAATAATTTATTGTTAAATTGAAATATTTATTTTAAAACTGACTTCATATTTAACTTGAAAGTTTTTTTATTATACAAAATTATTTAGACACTACCTGAAATGCTGTTAAGAAATTATTCACCATTTTTCAAGCCTCCTTAACTCTACCTAAATAGGAACCGTTTTTGAAAGCAAATTTCATTAATAGCCCCGAGTAGGATTGTAGTTGAAATTTCATAAAAAGGATTAAGCTAACTATGACAAATAGTTTTTTACAACAATTTTTTGAATTTAGGGAAACATAATCGGTCATACCCTCGTGTACATAAATACAAATATAAAAAAATCAATTCTACAAAACAAGCTTCCAAACATTAAAAAAAAAGCTAGACGTTTTAACTCGCCAAAAAATTTAAATAGCTGTTTGCGTTGTCATGACAGTATCACACAAATTGATGAACAGAGAAGATCCGTATGCATAGAAGAAAAGTCTTGTATATTTTATATTGCCCTTCTAAGAAAACTGTTTACAGCTGATTAAAAAAAGTAGCATCAGGGAAAATAAATTTAGGCTAAAAGAAAAAAAAAAATAATTTAAAAATGTATGCGGACGTTTTTCAAAGACACCAGCAGGATGAAATGCAGAACTTTTTGGATCGCTACAACCTTCATCAGCATTTTTCGCAGGTATCAAAACTAAATTTAACTAATTTATGTATGTCTACAGTTCAACTTCAACTCCTTATTAAAATTAAAATACTTGAACGAATTCCACACACAACCCAACGCATTTCTTCTTTTGAAAATGACAAGCTGGTGGTAGCTGCGGGTTAAGAATGAAAGCAGTAACAGTTCTTTTTCCTTTTAGGCTTACACTTTTATTTTTTATGCCTTAGAAGTAAATATCTTATATACCCTTCACCATGTAAATAAATCTAGTTTAGTAAAGTTACTCCAATCAAAATAAAATAAATATTGGGATGCTAAAGAATTCAAAAGGAGAAAAAACTTAAGTTTTGTACATAAATTTTGCACAAAAATGTCATTGGCTCTTAATGGGTTAAGCATTTTTGTAATTTTGGTATTTTTTGAAGGAACTCTTCAAAAGCTTTTAAATGATTCCCATATTAATATCTCAAAAAATATGGTGAACAGTCTTACTTTTTTATGAAAAGTCCAGGGGATCATAACTCGGAAAATATGGGCGACCACCAATTTGTTCATATTTTCTAACTCTCTATCGCCCTATATTTTTGTTTTTTATTGGAGTTACTTTACTTTACCAAACTGGATTTGTTCCAAACGATACAGAAATATTTGAGGCAGGCGTTGTTTTTTGCCCGCTGTCTCGAGGGACATGGACCGATCTTGCTTATTTTCAATAGCAATACTTTCGAAACTGTATCTTATTGATAGGCGTATTTGAATTTCCTCTAGCTCATCTAATGCTCTGGCAAAGTTGATTTCAACCCTAACACGGACGGACATCTCTCAATCAACTTCGCTTTGAATAAGAACTTGGAATATATAAACTTCATGGGGTCGGAAATGGATATTGTAGAAATTACAACCGGAATGACATGAACCATTTTTCTAGCTGTAGTGAACTAAAAATAGGATGTGTAAAACTAACCATAATTTGTTCGCTGGGCAAAATCGATTGGTTCTGAACAGGCTGCCCACAGCTGATGACATGAATTTGTCATTCGTGACATTATTCTGGCCTGTGTAAAAATGAATATGAAATGATGTCCGTAGGCAAAAACTTTCAATCGGTAGTTCTTCTTTTCATGCATTATGAAACAATTTTTTTTTTAATTTCGTTGGTAGTCCACGTGGCGTGGTGAGCATTATTGTAAATTTTGATATGTTTTTTTAAATGTACATAGATATTAAAAAATATTGAACACGTTTATAGGGTAGCCCCAGGCCCCTAGATGATACTTTAGTTTACTCTAAGATTTTACGTAGAAAAACACCTTGGTAGATTTTCTTTAATACTTTTTAAAGTTGGTGATATTTTGTCTTTATGAGCGATCGTCATTTCCTCTTTATAGCTGGACGAACTTGTGCAGCTGGTATTGAAGTTAAGTTTATAGCGCTGGATAGGCACTTGTGGAAATGTTAGTGCTCCCACGGTGGCAATACTGATTACAATCTCATGCATAAATCAATGTGGGTGTATAAATCAATGTGGGTGTAGAAAAAGGCTTAATAATTACTTTAAAATGAGCGCTCCTTTTAGATCACTTGCGTTTTAATTTTATATGTATTTAAATATAAATAATAATGAACTAGAAAAAGAGCTCAGTAAAAAGTTGCTTTTTATAGCTCAATTGAGCGAATAGTTCAAATAAAGTAGGTACTTCATGAACTATACAAATTTGAAAATTACTCATTTGGATATTCTCTCAACTCCAGCTGTTAGGCAATTTGACATTTGGGCATAAACTAAGCAGCAATTGTTCGTATACACTTTCTATTATTGTCGTTTTTTTATCAATTAAATTTCTTTTTAAGCTTTTCACCAGAATTATACTTTTTCTTTTATTGTCAAACCGAAATTAATGGTTGTTTTTATGGATTTTCTTCTTTACTTTGATGATTTCTTTGGTTTTTTCTAATATTTTTATAGAAAACGTAATGGCAATCATATATTTTAAAAACCTTTATTTTTGTTCAGTTTTTTAATGTGTTAAATAAAGTGAAAACTTAATAAGCTGCCGCTAATTTAGATTTTAGTAGTTGTTTACAAAAAAAAAATATTTTTTAATTGATTTTTTGTTTATGCAGCTTTCATAGACAAAAAAAATATTCTGTTTATATAGTGACTTTCTAGATTTGGCTTTCTTAAAATTCGCTACATCAGATAACATTAAAATAAATACGACAAGTGTTAGTTTGACTCACTCACAAAAATTTTCGTAACATGTATGGGTTACCCTTTAATTAATAAAAAATAATTTGGGTAAATTAAAAAAAGGTCTTGTGAAAATGACGTAACTTTAAGGACACCTTTTAAATTTAACTTTTCTAACTTTTTATAGCAAGTCAGAAACATATACCCTGATTTAATTTATAGGATCAAATTTTTACTGTTCAAAGGATAAGGTCATATATATAAAAATAAAGTTACTATTGAGATACTCTTCATTTCGTTTTCATTCTAATTATTATAGCAGACATAGCAGTGCATCCTAAGTATAAATTTCAAGCGTCTGCCTATACGGTTTAAGAGATAAGGCCATACTCTTGAAATTCATTTCCTCTTTAAAACACGTTTTAGTTTCTAGATTTATCGTTTGTGTTTATTTTTACAAAGGACATATTTTTACATTTTCTGTGCGAATTCTAAGTCTGTCTTCCACGTTTGAAGTGAAAATCACGTCATTAGTGAGAGGACATACATTATATGGCTTTTTTTCTAGTTGCTACTATAACACACATAAATTTCCTACCAATCACAGTTTAAAAAATTACATTATTTTTAGGAAATTTGCGCTACTTCCGGATCACCCTTCAATTTTAAGTGTTTATAATACAATTTCTGTGAAAATTTCAAGAGTTTACATATTGCAGTTTGTAAGATAGAGGGCTTTGACAGACATACGGACATGTGGACGTACAAACGGAAAGATTTTGTGACAATAACAATAGGGTTACCTTCTCACATTTTTGTACGGAACTTATGCTAATTCCTTATTTTTACCTTAATTTACTTGTAATTAAAACATGCATAGGTTGCCAATCTTAGGAAGAGCAGCTATTACAACTAAATTATATTTTTAAATAGTAAATATTAAAATATTATTAAATAAAGTAAATATTTGTAATTACTTGTTAATTTTAAATTTCAACTGTGCATCATGTACTGTATTGCAATATTCCCATATTTATTATTATTAAAATAAATATTCTTTTTTACATTAGGAGTATTTAATCTATTTCTTACTTTACATTTGATTATTAAACACAGTTGTAGTTAATTTGTATCACATTTTTTATAAAAATTACAAAACAGTTTAAATTTTCGTACTAAAATGCAACAATATAAGGAGATGGTGAACTGAACAACTAAAAGTCACTATCATATGTGAGTTTTCTAATTAATTAATAAAAACTTGTTCGTAATCAATTTAAAAGTAATTTTAATTTTTAAAGTGTTTAATAAGCATGATTAAATTGAAATGAATTTTTTTATATACATTTAACGAACACAGATCATTTTAGGTTTTTAAGCAAAAAATTCAAACGATTCATATGCTAAAAGGTAGTTGCCTTTTAGCATATGAATCGTTTTTTTCATCAGAAAATTTTTGCAAATAAAAAACATCAAGAAATCGTTGATATTTATTTTGTTAAATGATAGATATGTTTATCTATTTAATGTAATTGCGTGTATTATTTTAAAGATCAGTTGTGTTCTACAAAATAGAAATGAACAAAAAATAGCGCCGTGATTAGAAAATAACATTAAAAAAATTATAAAAATTTTGTTAAATTTTGACGTCTTATTATGCCTTTTATTGTAGGTGTTAAGTTAATTTGCAAGAAAACAAAAAATCGAAATTTTAATAAAATGTCATATCTTGAATAAAAATACGAAATACAAAAACAAGAGTTTGACATTTGTTTTAACCTTTCATAAACGTGAGGTTTGCTGCCTTAAAGCATCGTATCGCAGTTACCCAAGGCATCACAGGGCTTAAGTTGAAAAAATCTTAACTCTATCACCTCTTCTAGAATCGGGTCAGCCGTCTTGAAACTACAGATTTATTTTCTTGTTTTTACAAAATTTTCCGATGTTCAGCATGCAAATGATTTTCTCTAGTGCATCAAAAAATGTTCCTAATTTTGTCAAAATTTTATTTGATTGCTGTCCAACTTCTATATATAATTCATATTAAAGCGATGCTATCTATGGCTAAGATCATACACACAGCAAATATGCCAGCCAACAAGTACAATAACTTGTGTTAATGTCAACTTTCGCAGATCACACTAGATGTGAAGAAGACCCAAGGTTACTTAGAAGCAGTAAGAATCTCGAGGACCCAAAGGTTACGTACAAGAAGTTACAACCTCATATCCTAAATTTAGACGTTGTTTTTTGGAAGTGACTAAATTATTGCAGGTTAAAATTACGTCAAATATTTGAAAAATCGCTTAACACGAGCCCGCCTACTGAAGAAAAGTATATTACAGCTTTAAAGCTCAAAAGTGCTCAACAGCATTGGATTATTGGCTCCAACTCATCTCTGGCCTTGTGTGATAAAATTCTTCTATACAAATTCTGTGTGAAGCATTATGGGCGTGCGTCAACCACTTTACAGTTTGCTCATTAGATAAATTGAATCTATCAAAAATTCAGTTCGAGTTATTAAGACTAACTGGCAGCGCTCTACGACAGATGACACGGAAAACAACTATAACTTACACTACTCAACAAAACATTAAACTGTATACATCCAAATATACACCAAACGCTAATTAAAACAACTATTTAGTTAACACATTTGACAGATTACAGGTGTCCTCAAGCTTCAAGGCGATGTTAAAAATCTAATTTTGAGACGAAATTTTATGTCAATAATTTTTGTCACAACAAAGTCAAAGAGAGGAGATTGCAAGCGAGAAGCAAGTAAAATTTAAGTGCGAATCAAAATTTTCACTCTGCTTAAATACATATCCAAAAACCCATATCGCTCATTTATTAAAACAACGTCATAACTCAAAAAATACAATTTTTGAGGAAATCATGCAAAGTTATTCGTCACACAGTAATTCATATTGTGTAACAAATTCTGATTTATATCTCTTATAATCTCCACATATGAACGAAAATAGTGACGAGTCGTGCATAGGACCTACAATTGAATTAAAAACATTGAACTCGTTTTTCTCCAAATCAATTTCTTTGAGTTATGACATTGATCTAGTAAATGAGCGATATGTATTTTATACACAGAAAGTTTTAATGTGCTTTTAGAAAGAAACTTAATTAAATTTTTAATCAATTCAATTATTTATTTAATTAAAACATTTTTTCTTTTATTTTATTAATATGTAATTGCTGCAATTAAATATTTAATTAAAAAATTTTTGAATGTTTTTTTATTTAAATATATAATTAAGAGAATTTAAAATTAAATCAAATTTTAATTTGAAATCAAATAAAAGTTTTAGTAGGTTCAAAAACTTTATTCTTTGAAAAAATTAAAAAAAAAATCAATTAAGTTTTTTAAATTTTAACACTTCTATAACAAGAATTAAAAAAAAATTCTTGTTTTCAATTATGCCCTGAATTATAAAAAAAATGAAATTATCATTTTCAATTAACTTATCATTAAAATTTACTACATAAAACTTAAAATAAAAATAAACAAATGTGTTGTGAGAATGTTTTTATTGTGTGTCTTCCGTAATCGAACTGGGCAATAATGATCATCACTAAATTTGTAAACTTGATAATGATGTTGTCATCGTCTGGGATGATGCAACAAATGTAATTGAAACATTAATTTTGTTTTTGTTTTTCTTTTGGTTTTTGTTTAGCATTATACTTCTATTTGCAGCATTTTATCTATTTATAAATGTACGAGATTTTTTCCATCTTTTGCTATTTATGTGCTAATGGCAGTCGTCGCCATCATAATCATCATCATCATCATCGACGGCTGTTTCAAATTTTGAAATACCATATGGTTTTGAAATTTTATCTTTTTGATACGACAACATGCTGCCATAAATAGATTTTTTGTTTGTTAATTGTGGCAGTTCGGGAGTTTTTTTTTGTATGAGGAAGCGGTGTAGAGTGGGTTGAAAAATAATTTTATAAATTATGTTACAGTTATTTTATTGCAAACAGCTTGATTTTTATTTGTTTATGTAGCAAATTGAGTAAAAATAGCAATACAAATCGATTTTGTAAAGTCTTATGCTTGCTGTTGATTAAATGTGAGATTTATATTTATTTTATCGTGAATCGTGTTCGGGATCTAATTACATTTTATATATTTAAGTTTGTATAAACATAAATTTATTTTAGAATTATATTTGCCTGATACGAAAAGCCACTGTAAACATATTGAATGAAATCTATATATTTATCTCTTTAATATTTACATAATTATTAATTGACCTCAGTTAGGCTTTGTTTCTCAAATGAAAAAGAGAAAGGGTGTTTTATAATGGGCAAAATTTCGAAAACTTAGCTATTTCAAATCAGCATAATCAGGCCATACAACTAATTATTTTAGCAGACGATGAACCTCAAGGGATATCTAAAGTAGATCACTCCATCAGAGCCTAAGTATTTATTTCAGAGGGGGTCAATGAATTCTATTTGATTTTAGGAGGCTAATGTGGGGTCCATACACAAATGGGTATCAAAATTGTGTTCTTTTTTTAAGGTTACTGTAACAATTTTGGCCTTGGAACGCAAATAGTACCCACGGTTGCAGACAATGAGCCCAAGAAACTGAAAAATACATACAGTGCTGTTTGTTCACTAAATCAAGGTTGAATTTTTATTATTTACAAAATTAATTTAATATTTTTAAATGTATTTAAGGGTTATAAATTTAATATATTTCTAAGGCTTTAATTTATGACTGGAAAAATTTAGTATAAGTTATTTGTTTCTTGTTGTTTGTTTAGTTATTTGTTTACTGATATTTGCATTGCTTGATCGCGAAGGCAATGTAGAGCTTGTAAATTCTTAAAATTTTTAGTATTATTCTCAGCCCATTCGATACCCAAATCAAAAATCCGATATCAGCTGCTGAAGCCATTAAGCTGATATCGGATTTGTTTGCTGGTGATTCGCTATTGTCTTCATCATCTGATATTTAAAATGTGCCAACGACGTCTTACCCAGAATTTGGCTCTCTGTTCTCAATTGAATTCCAGTTTTCAACATCTTCTTCACTGTAGTTTATCTGAAAATATGTTACATAAAATGAAAATCAACACAATTCATACATAAAAGTTATTGAACAATTTTCCTGCAAACTTAAATCTGAAATAATGGCCTGAAGTAAATTTATAACACTTCATAGAATGCATATTTGTGAGAGTAACTTGTCAACTTACTCTAAAAGAACCGTTGCTTTATCGTTATTTTATATTCTCTTTAATTTGTATACTCTTTTTCATTGTTTTTCTCCTTCGCCAAACCTAAAATCTCACTATAAAGTATGTTCACTCTATAGAGGTTCATGAGTGTTAACTCTACATAGTAGACAATGTAAACATTCTGGTGTTCACTATAACGAGGTATTCATAGTATCGGGGGTTCACTCTACGCAGATAGCACTGTATTTCAGATTATTATACCTTCTTTTTCTTTATTATGTTTGAAGCACGTCCAATAGACCGCAGCGTAGACAATAAATCTAAGGAGGTAATAGACCTTGTTGTATTTGTTTTATTGCTTTGATATGCGTGCTTCACCATTAAGTGGTAAAGTTAAGTAATAACAATGATCCTCAGAATGACTAATGGGTTTTTAGCAGACGAAATGGCCATAAATCCCTTTTTACAATATCCATTTCCAACCCTATTTTGAGTTCTAATGCACAGCGAAGTCTATTAGGCGATACCTGCCTGTCCGTCCGTGTTGGTGTTGAAATCATCTTTGACCAGACGCTAGATAAGCTAGAGATTAATAAAATACGCCAGTCGATCGGACATAGATTCGAGCATTTTTCTATTAGAAATCACGAGTTCGGTCTATATCCCTTCAGGCAGCGGCCAGCATATCACGCCTGTCTCTAATCTGCTTTAAAAAAGTAACTCCAAAAAAAAAAAAAAAACAAAAATAAACAAGAAAAAAATATTTTTCCAAACTTTTTATTGAAGAATACAACTTTAAGTAAGAAGTACAGTAAAAAAATAAAGCAACAACTAAGACTAAAACCGGCTTTTCTTGCCAAAGATTTCTTTCGAAACCGTCCTCCGGCTATCGTCCGAACGTATGGTATAACCAACACCGGCTTCACTTAATAATGCTTTCTTACGTACTGTTTTTAATATTGCATCAAAAAATGTTATCGGTTCTTAATGGGTTAAGCATTTTTTTAAAAATGTTTATTTCCTGAAAATATGGGCGAGTGCCATTTTTTCTCTTTTTTTGATTCCGTCACCCGATATATTTGGTTTTTTTTTTAATTCGAGTTACTTTACTAAAATAGATTTAAAAATATCATTTTTTTAATTTTCTCTGTGTTTCTGTAGATGGTTGTTGATAATAATTATGTTTTCACATACTTAGTTGGGACAACAACCCTTTTTTTTGAAAAGAAAAACTTTTCGGTAGGAAAGAATTTCTTATGCCAATTTTTATTTAGACTATTCTGTGGGAAATATGCAGTATATACGAGGGCTGCTCTATATATTTCTGGCCTAATAGTGCAAATGCGAATATTTATGATCAAAAATGGTTTAATTGTTTTTCAAAGTATTCTCCAGCATGATTTATACACTTTTGCATGCGCTCAAACCAGTTGTCGAAGCACTTTTTCCACTCCGATTGAGACACCTCTAAATCATGGTTTTTGAACACTTCAATATCTTCTTCTGGCGACAAAACTCGTTGACCACGCATTTCTTTCTTGATGTGCGGAAACAAGAAGAAGTCATTAGGTGCCAAGGCAGGGCTATACGGCGGATGACCCATTAATTCGACGTTTTGGCCAGTCAAAAAAGCTCTGGTTTGAGCCGATGTGTGAGAGCTCGCATTGTCATGGTGAACAATGATTCGTCTTCTCTTGTTGGTTTTTCGAATTTCTCCGATGACTTCAGGCAAACAAATTGTTGTGTACCACTCAGAAGTGACCGTCCTACGTTGCTCAAGTGGAACAGTCGTCACATGACCAGTTTTGCCGAAGAAACAGGCGACCATTTGCTTCGAAGTGCTTCTTCCACGAACAACTTTCGTTGGATTTTGCTCGTCTTTGAAGACCCACACGGTCGATTGTTGTTTCGTTTCGGGCTCATACGCATAGATCCATGATTCGTCACCTATGACGATCTTATAAACGTCTTTTGAAGCACCGCAATTTTATATTTGCAACATTTCTTTGCATTAATCGACACAAGCCTTTTTTTGAGCGACTTTCAAATTGTGCTGGATCCAACGAGAACAAAACTTTTTTACGGGCAGGTGTTCATGCATTATCGAATGTATGCTGGTGGAAGAAATGTCCAAGGATGTCTCTATCTCTCGGTATGTCGCATGTCGATCTTGCATTATGAGTTCACGCACGGCATCAATGTTCTCTGGCACAACAGCCGTTTTTGGACGACCTTCACGGAATTCGTCTTTGTGCGAGCTTCGGCCACGATTAAATTCATTATACCAATTTTTCACAGTGCTATAATATGGTGCTTCATCGCCATACAAAGATTTAAGTTCATCAATGCACTCTTGTCGTGATAATCCACGTCAAAAGTTGTGAAAAATGATGGCACGAAAATGTTCACGAGTTAATTCCATTTTTTTCTATATTAATTTTTTCAAGTCACTGTAAACAACACAAATAATGGTCGTACGTCAAAACGTTTTGAGTACGATTATGCTTAAAAATGACAAACTTTCCAATGGAAATGTTAGATTGCACTTGGCAGCACTCGGTGTTGCCAGGCCAGAAATATATATAGCAGCCCTCGTACTACAAGATTTTGCCATATTCGAATATAGCACTTTTACTTGTTTTCCTTAGTACTTACGTCTTTCGATTAGTTAATACCCCAAATTACATTAGTTACTAATTTGTCTGACTGTAGGTCCCGCCTTTAGTTTTTGAAAAGCACAAAAACATAGTGTTGTCGTACATTTGAGTAGTAGAAGAAAATTGCCGTTTGTATTTTAATATTTCCCTTAGTCCCTTCTTTTATGATTTTCCATAATCAACTTATCACTGTTGTATCGTCTTTATCAAACCCATACTATCTGAACATGTTTAGTGGCAGTTGATTTTGGTTTTCTATACCACAGATCTTTTGTGAAATGATAAATTTTTTATTAAAAAAAAAAAAAAAGACGTTATTTGCCTCATTACGTTCCAGTGTGACTTTTATTCTTTTATTTTCTTTACCATTTTAGCTGAAGAGGACTTTTGCGCTATTTTTACTAAATTAGATTTTTTGCGATTAAATAAACTTTACCTGGCTTTGGTTTCGTGTATCGGACATATTTTCAATATTTACTCTTATATAATCTAAGCAAAGTCTTTTCATTTCCAATTTAGAGAGTTTTCGTGTTTGTTTGTGGCTTACGATTTTTTGAAAATATTTATTTTTTAGCTTTTTGGTGCATTTTGTGGTTTTTCTATTTAAATTTTTATTAATAAATTGTTAATTTATGTAAATAATGATACAGGTCATTTAATTCATCTATTTTGTAAATTAAATATTTCGCTTTCAAGTATTTGCATTCCTCTTGCCATAGCAATTTTTTTTCCAGATCAAAACTCACTTTCAAAAGTTACCTAGTTCCTAAAAATAATATTTAAAGTTTTAACTTTTACAAATTGTTCCTTTTACCTTAAAAAATACAGCACTTATACTATTGTTATGATGAACCTAATATTTCTTTTATTTGAAGTGAAAGGCATAAAAACAAAACTTCTAACTGGCAATAATTTCTTTTCCCATTTGTTTTCTCGTTTAAAAAATAAATGAATTTATTTTAAAGCAGGGCACTTTTTTGAATTTAATTTAACCACAACTATGTCTTCAAGCTTATTGTGGTAAATATTGGAAAGTTTCAATTGAAAAACAATGTATTTTTACATCATTAAGCTGTCACACATCTCTACGTTTTACCTTAAATATAAAAAAGAGAACTCAATATTGTCTTTATGAAGTAGTAAATTCGAAAAAAAAAATTAAAATTTATATTTGTATTTGTATCTTATGGCAAATATAGCCTCCAACATAATTTCTCATTTGTTTCCATCTGGTGTTCAAATACAAAAAAAAAAAGAAAAAAATATGTGGCAACGCTATGCTTAAAAAAACTAAATTTTACTGGTGCCAAACTAACATAAAGTACAAATAAAAGTGCTTCATTCGGCTATGCCAAATTTTATAAATCCTTCACCCTGTATGTAAATCTTCTTTAGTGAAATAACTCCAATTAAAACAAAAAATATATATTGGGGTGACAGGAAAATATAACATAAGAAAAAATTTAAATACTTTTACATTAAAATGTAAATGTAATGGATTAAGCATTTTAAAAAAAAATTTTGTATTTCCGGAAAGAACTCGTCAAAGGCTTTCAAATGATATTTAAAAAAATATGGTAAACTATAGCGAACATACTTTTGCAGTGTGCGAATTGGATGTGGCATCACTTTTAGAAAACCTTCCAATTTTTATGATTTGTTGTTATAGCCACTTAGTTATATAACCGCTGTAAAAATTTCAAGAGTCTACCTACTAAGGTTTCAACGGATAGACCAACTTTTTAGCGAAGGTTATAGCGTTACATTTTTACTCTTTGGATACGGAACCCAAAAAAATGTTGTAATTAATAAACAAAAACGTTTAAAATATCCTGATTTTTCTGACAATAAAAAAAGTTGCTTAAATAGTATTCGATCATTCGAATAACACTTTTCTCATACCCAATTATGATGTTAACTCTCATACACATGCATACATGTACACATACCTACACACATGCTTATGGTAGCAATCATAACTTTGTAGTTGGTAAGTTGATCTTGAAATTTGAGAATTTTATGAATAAAAATGAAGAAACAATAACAAAATCAGTAGCTGCCACAAAATTGCAAAAACAACAAATGAGAATCATATACAACTTATAAGAATAATAATAAAAATGAAAAAAAAAAAATCCATACGCTGTAAAGTAAATAACGTGTAAAAATGAATAATTTGCGCATCCGGCATACGTTTTTTCATTAACAGTCACATGTAAAATGTATCACAGCAACAACTTAAATGCAGTCACCAGTTAACGATGTTGTCTGTTGCTTAACTGAGTATGTACGGAGGCCTTAAATATTTCATTTACTTGAGTTGTATTTTAAACCTTTTTTCCTTTCTTTGTTATTGTATACTTTTCGATTTGTTGATAATATTTTTTAAAGCAAAATAAATATAAAAAAGGAAGCAGTTAAACTGAGATTAAAACAGATAGCAGTCGAAAAACTTCAGTTTGTCTTTCGTCATAAGGTTTCGAAGTTTGCATTTATTTTCTTTCTTTTTTTTGGAATTCTTAAGGAGAAGCTAATAATAATGTCATTAACCTGAAAGCCATACTTAAGATTGTTTACACTTCATTTTTGGCATTTTTTGTTAAAAAAACTGTTTTAAAGACTTCTTATCAAAAGAATTAAAGGTTGAAGAAGTGTTTTTGGAAGACTTGTTGACAGTTGAAGGCTACTTTTGGAAGGTATAATAACGCGTTTATTTTTGAAGTTACAGGTACCAGGTCAGTTTAGGTTATTTTTTTTCAATTAGAAATTACACAGAGATCCAGGATCAAGTTACAATATTAAAAATTAAAAGAGATTTTAACAGATTTACATCATATCTTTTAATTTGAGTGGAAAATTTTAAGTTTTACAAAAAGGTTTTTAAGAAAACAACAAAGACGTTTTCTGCATGAGTGTCTGGTTAATATTGGTTCCTGGTTGTTGCCATATGTCTGCTTATAAAAATGACTATACCAAGCTTAAAGTAACTTGCATTCAAAATTCACAAGTTCTTCAGTTCATAACTCAACAACTTGCTTAACTAATGCATGTATTTAAAAAAGGGCTCTTTTTCATGTTTATACAGTTTTAATTTTGTAAGACATGTGCCCCTTGAATGGTCCCAAGAACCATATTAAATTCACTGTGAAAAAATATGGTTGCGGTAAACAAATTATAGTTGTTTTTAACAATACTTTGGTAGGTATAAACAAATTTATGTTTACATGTGATCACAAAAAGAAAACAATTTCGTTTTGAAGTAACAATATTTTACTAAAATTCTACTCTCAAACAAATTTTCATATCCATTGGAAGTCACAAAGTGACCATAATATATTTTTAATAAAAATAATATATTACTTCTTACGTAACTAAACATGACCAATAAGTCACCAAAAGAATTGTGTTTTTCAACAAAAACTTTGTTTTTAATTGTGGCAACATCAACAATATGAAGGTTTTGACATAAAGTTTTTTGACTTATTCGTAGTCGGTACATTGGCAATTGGCACAATGAATTCAATTTTTTTCAAAAATCGCATTAAGATAATTAAAATACATTACAAAAAATTAATCAGAAACAACTTGCTGGTTTTCCGAAGAAAAAAAAATAATTTTTTAGAAGTCGAGTTTTACTTGTAGGAGTATGTCAACATGCTTGAGCTTTTGAAAATCCTAGAACGATTACTGGGAAATTTTTGCATGCTCAACATGTCCCTGTAAGCGCTATATGGTTTGGATAGATCCGTGAAGTGATTAACGAAAAAGACCTGCCATTTTTCCAAAAAGTGTTTAAAAACTTTGATGAAGAAGTATCATTACCAGATATCATTTTTCAATCACTTTTGTCGAACTTTGTGATACAGTAAAAATATGAATCATTTTCATAAATAGTTTCTTTTTTCTTTTGCTTTAGAAAACAAAGTTCTTGTTGACAAATCCGATGATTTTTTTTTTTTTGCTAGAATATTGTATATCTATGATATAATAAAGATACTTGGGGTGAACTTAAGTTGTTTTTTTTTGCCGCCTTTGAGACTGTTTGGTATTCCTTTTTATTAAAAATCTGTTGTTATACAAGCTTTTAAGGCAGGCCTTTAAAAAAGTCTAGTTTTCGCTCAAAGTTGAAAATAAGTGAAATTGAGTGAAAATATATTTATTTTACAAAAGTGGCGATTTTTAGATGACTTTTAATTTTGGTAGTTTTTAACCTATTCCAGTGCATATTTGTGTGTTTTCGAATGATATTTAAATTTGTTTTGCAAGTAAAATTTTTTGTTAAACTAAAATTTTGAAGAAACTGTTATTAAATTTTAATCGTTTAGTGAAGTTCCGTTTTTTTCCAGAATTCAAAAAAATTCAATTTTTTTTTTACAAAAACAATATTTAAGCAAAGTTTATTATTGGTGAAATACTATTGAAAATTTAATATTTTATCAATATGAAGACAGTTTAGGGATATTTTAATAGCCTTGTAATTTTTAGATTATTTCTAAAATTGCGGTTTGCAAAAAAAAAAAAAAAAAAAAATAAAAATAAAAGTGCTATATTCCCTTATATACCTTCATCTAGTTAATTGAAAATGCTCTAATCAAAAGAAAAAAAAAAAACAAATATTAGGGTGTCAGAGAATTAAAAAATAAGATAAAAATTTATTCTTCATATAATTTTACATAAAAATGTACTTGAATCTAATATGTGAAGCATTTAAAAAAAATTTTGTATTTTCTGAAAGATCTCTCAAAAAGCTTTTAAATGATATCCATATTGATAGTTAAAAAATTTGAAAACTTCAGAGACCCATAACTCAGTAAATATGTGCGGGCGCCAATTTTAACACGTAAGGTTTTTTCTTATTTTATAATATTTTGTTGCCCTATATATTTGTTTTTTAATTGGTGTCACTTCACTTAACTAGATTTGTTAAATTGATATGGAAAAATAAGAGGCAGTCGTAGTGTTTTGCCCGTTGTCTCGAAGGACCTGCACCGATCTTACAGATTTTCAATAGCAAAATTTTCGAAACTTTGTCTTACCAATTGGCGTATTTAAATTTTCTCTAGCTCATCTAGGGCCTTTGCAAAGAAGTTGTTATGCATTTTGTGCATCTCGTGAAAAAACTGATTTCAATCCGATCATGATGAGAAGGACAGACAGACTGGCATTGCTAAATCGTCTCCCGTACGTATAAGGATCAATAATATAAATATATGAATGCTTCATGGTATCAGAAATGAATATCCTTTAAATTACAAATAAAATGATAAACTTATATACATACATATGTATGTATGTATGTATTTTCTTATAACCTGTGCTGAAGGGTATAAAAACGGTAAGTGTTGTGGTGTTTAAAAAATACTTTTGTTTTTATAAATGCTTCGGTCGTTTGATTGCCGGTTATCAGTTCAATTGAAAACCTTAAGTGTAAAAGTGCTAAAAAACAATATCTTGTCAAAAACAAATAATAAACAATTAACTATTTTTTAGTTTCAGTTATAAAACTTAGCGTTTGAATTTTATAAATAATTTTTTTTTTCGAACTTCTTTTCTTTTAGCTCGTTAAGAATTAACTTTATCATAACAAAATTGTATATACATATGTAAATATATTTAAAAGATTTAAAGGTTAATGCCTAATGGAAACTCAAATAAATTTATATTTCTCATGCTAAGAATTAAATAAATTTTAGAATTGAAAATATTATTGAAAATCTCAAATTTCATTATATTTTTGAAAACAAAATCTAAACAAGAATCACAGACATAAATAAAACGAATTAAATATTTATTTTGTTAAATTTAAATATTTTACTTTTTTCTTGGTTAATGTTTCCAATTATTAATCTAGAACTTTTGAGCAGAATGCAAAAAAGCAATAAATCTTTTTTTAAAATTGTGGATCCAACTAATTAATTAGCATTTAAAAAGAATCATCATAAATTTTCTATACTTTGAATAGTTTAAATTTTATAAATAAAACATTTTCAAAAGGGAAATAATTTAAATTTCAAATCAAATCAAAGCCATTTAAACTGAGTGTTTTTCTTTATAATTTGATTTGGTAAAAAAATTCTAATATATTGTTAACCAAACTGTAACACCATTTTAAAGTTTTTAGAAATTTGAGCTGTGATTGCTTTCTTTTTGTTTCTATTATTCTTTTACATTGTGGTGTGAAAATTCTAAACATTTTTTTTTCATTTTTTTAATGAGTTCTTCTCAGAAATAGTGTTTAATAAATAAAGTAAGGTCACTATGTATAAATTTCAATGTTAAGTATTTTATAGGAATTTCTAACCCCAGCCTCAATATTTGAACAAAGAAGTAAAGAAATTGAACATTAAGAAATCACACCATATGTGATGTGTTCAAGTGATCTATTGCAGTCTCTTTTGATGATTTTTCATACCCAATTAGTAAAAATGTATTATCTTCCACTTAGAAACATACTTTCATTTAAAAATAAACAGCATTTGACACGTAAAGTGATTTCTAACAGTTTTTTTATTTGACTGAAGAAATAACAGAGTGAAATTTTGCTGTTTGCTTTTTTTTATTTTAATGTTAAATTTTTTTATTCTAAAATTTTGTGCAAAGAATTGCACTTAAACTTTTAAATTCGTGGATGAAAACTAATGAGCCTGACGTAATTTATTAAAATAATAAAAAATTTGTTTTAATGGTAAAAACTCACAAATCAAAATTTGAAATATTTAAATATTATTAAAATTGGGAGTTCTTGTGATGAAAGCACAATTCTTTTTTAATGAAAAAAATTTCTAAAGAAACTAGCTCTTACGGCTTCCTGGAATATGGGCGTGGACATAGATCGATCATGCTGATTTTCAATAGCACCTCCTTCGACATTATGTCTGATCGATTGGCGTATTTAAGTTTTCTCTAGCTCATCTAGTGCCTTGGCAGAGTTGATTTCAATACTAACACGGGCGGACAGACGGACATCGCTTAATCGACTTTGCTATGCACAAGAAGTCAGAATATATACACTTTATGGGATCAGAAATGGATATTGTAGAATTGCAAACGGAATGATAAACTTAATTATACCCTTTTACCACTTTTTGGGGTGAAGGGTATTAAAATATAATTATAATGTTAGATAAAAGTGAGGGTTCGACAAAAACAATATTATGGTTCTATTGAACTTAAACCTTGTTTTTTTTAATATGGTTTTGTCATGACTTTGACTATTTTTTTTGCCAAATGTGGAACTTGGTTTTAAACCTCAATGATCCAATAATCAGTGCAATGAATTTAATCAGTGAATCCGTTCTAAAGAAAGGAAAGCTTGTGATATCACTTTGTTACATGACCACAACAGTTTCTCGGCGACAAGAATGACAGTATTTTTAATTTATACATGGAAAAAGGCTTAAGGTTCCATACAGTGTGTGGGCCACCTTTTAATTTTTGACTTGTCTTTTTTTTATATATTATTGAAAATTTAAAATCTCTACCAATAATTATTTTTAACAAAAGGACACATTCGTAAAAATCATGGAACTTTTGGAACACCCTTTATTATAATTTCCCTTTTTTCTAACCCCAACAGCCAGATAAACATATGGTTTGAACAAGACTACGCAATATTCTGCAGAGCTAACGAAAGATTCATAAAATTGAGAAGAGCTTCTGCGCCCCTTCTCAACCGTTTATAAGCTAGGCAAACATTTAAATAAAAAAGTAGCACCCACTTTAATTGACAAAATTTTTTTTATTAAACCTTAAGCACAGATCACTTTCAAGAACATTCACAGAAACCCTTTCAAAAAGCAAATTCAAGCATTAAGATTTATCGACTTTTATAAATATTTATTACATTTTCAAAAAGCAAACGCTTGAAAAGATACCCTATTCAAATTTTGTATTTAAAACACACAAGTGTGACCCTTGAGATATTGAAGCAAAACTAAATACTAAAGCAATTATAAGAAATCTTTCCATATGTAAAATGCACTTAAAACTATTTATTGGGGTTTTTCCTTTCGTATTTTTTTTTTTGTCTATAAAAACAATGACTCGTTGTGTTCATCAATGAAATGTTTATGCTTCGAAAATAAAAATTAAGCTGATCCTTAAACTACTTAAAAATAGAAGAAGAAAAATATTTATACTTTCACAAACTACTGTTTAGCAGTAAAGAAAATATTAATCCACTTTTTTGAATAACAAAATATAAAAATCACTAGTAAATATCATTAGAGGAGGTCTCATTTGTGCGTGACAAAAGGCGGTTCTTTTAATTAAAAACTGACTGATGATGGGATGCCTGGTTACTAATTTTCCAAGAAAATCTTGCAGGGGGTATAATGTCTTTTAATATGGTTTCAATTTTTAAAAACCAACAGATTTTTTTAAATATTTATGTTTAAGCTAATTCTGACTCATTATTGTACAAAAGAATGTGTTCTTATGAAAACGAGCAAAATTATTCTATTAATTCTATGTACCGGCGGCGCGCTAAACGACCTTTGGTGAGAGATCTAATAACAAAGTGAATCGTACTACGCAATGCAGTTCGGTTCATAACAGAGAGAATACTTGTTGCAATATAAACCCAAAATTTCATTTTTCCCGAAATCAGGAGTCGTAGTTACAGAGCTGCAATATTTAGATGTATTGGAAAAATAAAAATGCTATAGGATATCAGAATAAATTCCGTGATGGATGCGTAAACGACATACAGATTAGTTTACGAATACCGGATATCTGTAAACGAAATGGCGAGGAATTCCAATCTGGAACTCTTTTGGACACTTAAGCACTCGTAGGAGCCTTGTATATGATTACGGATAGATTTGCAGGTTGGGGAAGGGGGTTAACTGTACGTTATCGGTTTTTTTTGGAGAATATTGCAGATCTGCTGCGCACCCCTCACGTACAAATAGGAACGATAGTGACTGTGATGACAGGACAATGTCCCAGCGATTAGTCTTCTTTATAAAGACTTCTAGAAGTTTCCGTGATAAGGAGACGACGTAGTGGTTTCTCTGTCATTGCCAAGCCCTTTTCCCTAAAAGCTTAGTTTTTAAGTGTCGTCTGAAGCTAAAAGATCTTACAGACCTTCCAGAGCATGGTATAGTTTGTTGTTAGCCCATTAAAGCTATGGAAGAACCCAGGGAAACCCTTAAGCCTTTCAATTTTTGGGTATTACAAAGACATTAAAACAATGGCGATGATTTCCTTCCGGTGTTTATTAGAGAAAACAAAAAATTTGTATAATTGAAATATTAAAAAAAAGATTAAAAATAAATTTTATATTTATTTTTTTTTGGTTTTTTTTTTTATATTGAAACAAATAATTTTATAATTTAATTCAACTGCTATAAAAAAAAAAATAAAAAAATATTACAAATTAAAAATCTTGGCATCACGATCATTTAAGAATAAAAGGGACTTGTTTTTAACAAAAAAAAAGTAAGTGCCCTCATAATCATAAGTAACTTCAGTAAAGTAGATTGTTTTTTCTGCAGTTGTGGATGTTAAACAATATTTTATGAATTTGAATGAACTTTTTTCACGCTTCTTATGAAGATTTTTCTCATTTTAAAATTTTTTGTTTTATTATACAAGTTTAAGTATTAGGAATTATGCCTAACATATTTTAATATTATTCTTTTCTCTTCCAAGATGTACAGAAAAAGTACAATACTGCAGAGTTTTGTGAGTCTAACTTAAGCTCATCTTCTCAAGACTTATAAAATTGAGACTTTAATTCAGCCTACTTCAACAAAAAATCAATTCTTTTTCCACAGCTACAAATATTTTTTCAGAAGAAAGTTTCTAAAAAAGTTCAAGGTTTTTATTTACTACGAACCTTGAAAATATTTAGTCGACTTTTGTGGACTAAGAGGTGTCATTCGATTTAAATGTTAACGTAAAGAAAAATATTTCGACTGCTTAAAATTAACAGCCAGTAAATGTTAAACAACATTTTAAAAATATTAAAATTTAAGATGATGAAAAATAAAAACATTTTGTGAATATTTTGTTAAGCGGCAAGAGTGACTCACTGGTGCATAGAATCCTCATGTGATTCTCGAAAAACAAAAACATGTTCAACATAGTGTTGTTGCTGCGCAAGTAATAAAACTTCGGCGAAATCAAATGAATAAAGATAATTAAGAAAAAAATATGCAGTTTGTAAAAATTAACGCTTTAAAACAATATCGCATCCCACATGTGTCCCAGACGTGCCATAACATCTTAAGCCTAAAATATATGTATTAATCCCAACTACAAACACATTGTTTCACGTTTAAGTACATAAATTAATCCCAACATGATATGAACTTAAAGGATTAAAAAATAATTTCGACCAAAAGTTCAAAAATTTTGAAAGACACAAAACAACCACCATAAATTTGTATTTTAACAACTTTATTCAGTCTTTCGTTAATTAAAACATAAAGCTACAATAAATTTCTTTTAATGGCTACAAATTTTATTTGCTTTCTATGCTTCTGTTTCCAATTATTAACTTTTTTTGTAATAAAATTCAAAACCAAACGCCAACCAACTAAAGTAAAAGCAGCGATTATAAAACCTTCACACCACTTCGGGTGCGAATTCAATATTTTTATTTGTATTGAATGGAAATGCTACAAAATTTTAACATGTGGTGACTGTTATAATGTTGATTGTAATGTTTCCCCCCCTTGTTTTTTGTTGTGCTGTTTGCTTCTGTTTTTCTTTTCTTGCATCAAATTCGCATATAAAAATATTGATTTAAGAAGTAAGAAATTTCAATGAATGAATATGATGATGGTCACGTGACTTTGCAAATTTCTGTCGCCTTTGTTGGACTCGTTGCTGTTGTTGTTTGAAAATGCAACATGTCAAATGAAGTGGAACAAATTCATTTGTTTAATGGTGGGTGATTTTCTTTATTCGTTTGTATTTGTTTGTTTAACTTGCTAAATATTGATGAGGGCATAAAAAGTAACTTGTTAGGAATAGACGTATTTTTTCTAAAATTTTAATTGGTTTTTTTTTTGTAACAACAAAAGCAAGATGTGTATAAAAATTGAAAATATAAAAATTTACATTAAAAGCCAATTAGATATTTGTAATTGGAAAAACATGGTTGAATAATAAAGTTGAAACAAAGAAAAATAAATAAAAAAATAATTTAACATATTTACACAAGTGTTTTGATGAATTCGTATTTTAGAAAAAAATATTTTATTATTTAGTTTCCTTTATATTTTGCAAAAACAAAAAAAAAAAAAGAAAAACAAAAGAAAAACAATAACTAAAAAGAATGAAATTTTTGTTCCGAGTTATAAAATTTTACAATTAACAAGTCTTGAAAAACAAAATAATTTTATGTTACCCTACATTATGCACTGTTAAGCTTTAGCAAAGAAATGGGATCAACAATTGTAGCTTAAGCAACTCTTATTGCTTTTTATACCCTTCACCACAGGTGGAAAAAGGGTTAATCTAAGTTTGTCATTCCGTTTGTAATTTTTACAATTTCGGCCTCATAAAATGTACATATTTCGAGTTTTTATGCATAACGAAGTCGATTAAGCGATGTGCGTCTGTGCTTTTGTGTTTGGGTGAAAATATACTTTGCCATGGCGCTAGATGAGCTGAAGAAAATTAAAATACTCTAATCGTTTAGACATAGTTTTTAAAGAGTTGCTATAAAAATCAGCAAGATTGGTCCGTATCCCTCGAGGCAGTGGGTTAGACACCACACTTGCCTTTAATTTTTTGAACAATGAAGTTACTCCAATAAAAAAAAAATACATATATGGGGTAATAGAGTATTAAAAAACTATAAAAAACATTAGGTGAAAAAATTAGCGTTCACTCTTATTTATCAAGTTAGGGGCCTTTGAAATTTTTATAAAAAATTCGATTGTCAATATGGGTATCATATAAAAGCTCTTAAAGAGATGTTGCAGGAAATACTTAAATTAAAAAAAAAAAATACTTATTCCATTATGTTTTTTATTTTTATATAACAATTAATTTTTTTCCTGTTTTTTATTTCCCTGTCACCCCTGTCTTTTTTTAATGGAGTTATTTCACTAAAATAGATTTCCATACATAGTGAAGGGTATATAAGATTCGGCATAGCAAAACATAGCATTCTTCATTGTTTAAATTGGACTTTAAAATCTGATAAAATTTTTACTGATTGAAATTATACACAAATTCACCTTGCTTATTGATATTGATATTGTTTTTTTTTTTTTTTTTTTTTAATATATTTTCTATCTTCCTTCGTAACTTAGTGCAGTTCAAATATTTAGTTATCTGCTCAGGCTAAAATTATCGCATTTAAAAGTCTTTTATTTGCATTTCTTATCATTTATCTACAAAAAATGCCTGTAACTTAAGTAGATAAAATTTTTTGCGTAAATAATACTAAAACAGGTGATTTAGAATTCAATTAGTTCGTAGTATTTTAATATGAATCATACAATTTATAAAAACAAAATATAAAAAACAAAATAAAATTAAAAAAAATAGACAGGTATAATTTTTATGTTGAATAACCACACGTATAAAAATATACAAAACTCCCTTTAGTTTTAATTTGAAATTACTGCTTTATTTAAGAAGAAACAATTTATTTTTTAATATTTCAGTTTTGAATATAAGAAATACGAAGTTGGTTACAAAATGATTCTTTGCAGGAAAACGTTACGCACTTAGATTTAAAAAATAATAAATTTTCTTAATATCTTTCTTCTAAATCGATGTGGTTTTTTAGGATTTTGAATATAATCCAAGCCTTATTTTTTGATACAACTTCTATTTTTTTTTTTTTTTTTATTGAAAAACTATTGATTATGGGAAACTAACCCGAGAATTATAAATATGCTGAACAGAAAGCTTGGAAAAATTTTTATCATAATTCCTTACTTCGAGCACTAAAAATAGCGGTTATGGTGAATAGATAACTGTATATATAAAACAGTTTTATTTTGTTATCAAATTAATGTATTTTCCAGTAATTATTGTCCTTTCAACTCATAGGAGCATTTCGGGTTGAAAATAATAGAAATTGTCTTTAACATCTGTATTTTCAATTGTTTTGATTTATTTTTCATTTCAAGTGCAAAATACCAATCGTGGCAATTCATCTCGAACAGCTTTTGAAAATTTCACAGCCCTAGAAAGAAGTAAACTTTTCTAGACTAAAATCTATAATTAAACATCCTGTTAATTAATTTTCTCAGGATTTTTTTAATAATCGTTTTGTAATTTAATTGTTTTATTTTAAGTTTAAACTTCTTAATTCTTTTTTGTATTTTTCTGGATACCATTTTTAAGGATTATAAATTATATTGTTTTTAAATACTCATGTTTAAATTATTAAATTATAATTGTAAATAAATCCTTTATTATTTTGTTTTTTGTCGATCTGTGAATTATATCCGTATCCATAGACTTTAATTAATTAAATAAATAAAAAAAATTTTTCTGGGATTTAAATCTCTGAATCGCAACACTGCTAATGACATTTTTGCGGTGTTGGAATACAACTGCTCTTTTTACGATCCCCCAAATGTTTTCTTTGAGGTTCAGATTACCAAATTCGGTTGGCCAACCATACCTTCTCTTAACTTTCGGAAATGTGTGCTTCAGGTCATTACTCTAGAATATCCAAGCTGGTGGCATATCGTTCTCATAATCTGTCGTCAAAATTATTTTATAAAATAATTTTTGTATATTTTCCCATTCATATTCTCATCGAACTATTATTGTTGCCATACTTAAAGAATTTTAAGGTTTTTTTTTTTGATTTGGCCAACTGTGTGTTGACCGGACGATGTACATGGAGTCCGTCGTCATTTTCAAAGATGTTAACAAAATCCAAAATTTATTACCTTTATGACGAGCGGTGGGGGCAAAATCTAGGTGTTTCTAAATATGAACTTTTCTTGAACACATTTAATTTTCTTCTCGCAAAAAATTCATAAAGATTATTTTTGATGAGATATTTTTTATTTGCCTATTGAAGCAATTTCAAATTATAAACCTTTCAGCGACAGTGGAGCTCTTATTTTAACTCACAAGTAATTAAAATAATTTTAAATAGTTAAACATTTAGCTTTTATAGTTTATATCTCAATTAAAAACTAAAATTTCATATGGTCGGAATGGTGAAAGTTAAAACTATTTCTTTAATAGAATCGTTTAACCAAACTAAGTTGTTTCAGGACAACTTAAGACTATTGGGAAGATGCAGGCATACAAAACAAATATTTAACTACAAGGATTATTATGCTAAAAGTTACATTTAAAATTAAATTTAAATTTGCCATTTTTCATAGTTAACATGCATGTACTTTCTAAACTGTCCTCGTATATAATGAAACCCAAACAGCTAAGGGCACTTCCCGATTTGAAAGACGTTAAATTTGTTGTTGTCAAAGAAAAAAATGAAAACAACAAAAGCTGTTTTAAAACTAAAAATGAGAAAATTTTCAACCACAAAAGACACACCTTTTGTTGGTTGTTTTTAAAATGTGGACTGTGGTTTTTAGAAAAAAAAACAAAATACTTGTTACTTTCCTTATTTATATACTTTCTTTAAAAGATATTTAATAATAAATCATAAGAGAAAATAGAAAAAACAACAAAACTCTTCCTGAGTTTTTGATGATCTACAGATCAAACTGTTAAGCGAGCTTGACATTTGACATTGATATGTTAAATCAAATATTTGTATTAAATGAAATACATTTGTATTGTTTGAGTTGAAACAAGTCTTTTTTTCATTTCTGATAATTTTAACAAAATTTTTCTTACACCCACCAACCCAAAATGTGTTGATCACTTAATTCTTTGGAAAATCAATTAAATTTTTTAAATCTTTTCATTCAAATCAATTTGAATGGGGAATAAATTCAGATAATAATTTTATTTTAAATTAATTCAAATTTGATGTCTTAAAATTTTGTTTGGTTGAATTATTAAATGGTTTTTTTAGGCATTTCCGTTTATGGTGATTTTTTATTTGACACACCTCCACACTTTTCGATCTTTTAAAATTTTCATATGAATTCTTATAGATTTAATTATTAACAAAAAAGATGTGAAAAATAATCTAATAAATATTTAAAAAAATTTTATTTGTTTTTAAATCAGTTAATTTAAGTGGCAGCAGCATCATTAAATTTTTATTAACGATTAATGGCGCCAAGGCAAAATCGTTTGTCTTTTTAAATGCCCTTAGAAGTATTTTTTGTAACCAACATTAAAAAAACAACAAGAAAAATATAGTTGTTCCAGCGCTGAACTCAAAGAGTTGTTAAATGCCCTTAGACAATATTTTAAGATTTCAATACCTTTTAATTAAATCTTTTTGATTATAAACGTAGCAAATAAGTCAAGATTAGGCAAAGTCGATCTTTACTCAATTTGAAAAAAAAAAAAAGAAATACAAATTTAAAATCCCAAATTGCTAAATTAAAATGCGTTGCTTAAAAAATATGACTCTTTTAAGGAGACTTTCAAAGAAATATATTTATTTTGAAAATATGAAAACGAAAATTCCAAATCAAAATCCTTAATTTTTTTTTTATCAAATTAAGTTCTTAATAGAATAGTAATTTTTATACCACAGCTAGAAAAAGGGTATATTTAAGTTTGTCATTCCGCGTGCATTTCAACAATATCCATTTCCATCCCTATATATTCTGAGTTCTTATGCATAGCGAAGTCGATTGAGCGATGACAGTCTGTCGTCCGTGTTAGTATTGTAATTAACTTTGCCAAGGCAACTGCATGAGCTAGAGAAAATCGATCAGACATAATTTCGAAAGATTTGCTTTTAAAAATCAGCAAAATCGGTCCATGTCTCTCAAGGCAATGGGCAAGACACCACGCCTGCCTCTATTTTGCCATATCATTTAAAACAATGAAATAAGTCCAATAAAAAAAACACACACAAAAAATATATTGAGCCATAGAGAATTAAAAAATAAGAAAAAAAAACATCCAGTGAAAAAATTAGCGCTCGCCTATATTTTCCTAGTTACGGGCTTCTGAAATTTTTAAATTTTTTTTAAATATCAATATGGGTATCATTTAAAAGCTTTTGAAGAGATTTTGCAGGAAATACTAAAATTGTTTAAAAATGCTTAAGCTCTTAAGAGCCGATCACATTTTTATCTAAAATAATATATCGCACTTATTTTTATTTTTTTTTATTTTTTATCCTCTGTCACCGCAATAATTGTGCTTTTTTACGTACATGGTGAAGGGTATACAAAATTCGAATACAGCACTCTTGCTTGTTTTTATTAAAGTTAGGTAAGCTTTTAATAAGTTAGCTGTCAGACCTCAATTGATTATTTAATCCTTAGGCATAATGGGGTCCTTTTTTAATATCTGCAAATTTAAAATGCCCCAAGATGATAGAACTGTTAAAACATATTCGTCTCCTTGTTAATCTGGTTTAGTATTCTCCAGTTATAAAGTAACCACTCAGCATAAACACTTTTACTGAGATGTGAATTTTGTCCAGATGGACTTAAAATTTATCATAACGACCATAAAAACGTACATTTTCTTACATCTTGTTGCCTTGCATCGCAATGCATCAGTACATCTTACTTGGGACGCTTATTACCCGTAATTTGAGATAAAGTCAAAGTAGTCATATTCTAAAGATACTCTTCTTCTCCTAAAGAGCTTTTGGAAATATATAATTTTTGCTGCAAGAGCTAATGAGTATTCAGTATTAAGAAATTTATACATTTTGCAAATGCTCCAGAAGATTCATGGGATCATGTTAAAGCTTTCTTTTATTCTTCTGCCTGATATATAAGCACTTCAGGGGGATACATTGTCAGCAATTCACAGATTATAGAACTGAAATAATTCTTTACTTAACGTTAAGCCGATTTCCTTAGTGAGGACGAAATTTTAAATGTCACAAATTTTAGAAGAACTTGTTGCCTGGAAATTGCGAAAATTATTCTCATTTACAAAATTATTCTTAATTGTGTTAACTGTGAAAAATTAGAGTTGTTACTCTTAAATTAAAAAAAAAAAACTATATTTAATAATTCATAAGAATAAAGAGTTTGAAAAGAGCAGGGCTTAATCGGATGTTCATGTAGAAAATTGTGAAATTCTTAATTCTCTATATAAAAATCTTTTTAAATTATTGAAGTCCATTTGAAATATTTATGAGTCGTGATTTCCAATAAACAGTTCCCAGTTAGTTGCCTTTCTAACCAAAAACATAGTAAACTGTTGAAGTGGTTAATAGTTATTAAATCCACCTTTGACTTTTTCCGGTAGTATTTTTGCCTTGTAGATCCTGTAACCTATTCTTTCTGGGATATATGGCAGTGCCAGTCACCTGGGATACAAGCTGAGAGATAAGAATAAAGCCAGTGGCTTAAGTACTATTACCACGGGAATCTGTAGCTCGTAAGTGTTGCGATCTCTGCACCAGTTGTTGATATCACCCTGTAGCTGTTGCTTAAATTCAAATAGCTGAGAGGGTGCCTGCGTCCCATCGCTGTTACAATGCAATAGAATACCTGCGGTGTTGCGGTAGGAGTTAAAATAGTCATCAACTCCTGAGAAAGGTGTAAGGACATGATGTTGCAAGGCGTGGTGAGTTGCTATTCGCTTTGCATTCACCCACCATCTGGCTAGAGCTAATGCACCCAGGCACTGACGTTTACCAACATATTTGCATAAAACACTTGGCAAAGTAAGATTATTATTGTTTGATTTGGCTTAAATCATAAAAAATTAAAGTGATTGCACTGTCATCAAATATTGTTTCAATCGTATTCCCATGAGATTTTCCATTCATTACGTGGCAAATTGAATACTTAATAATCAAAAAAAATTTTGTGGCGTTGCAAAAAAAAAAAAAAAAACAAACAAAAAAAATCACTGGATAAAAAAAGATAAAAAACAAATTCAAATTTATAAGTTAAAAGTAACACTTTGGGATGTATGTAGACAGAAGCAGATAGATAACAAAAATAATTATGCTTTAATTCTTTTGACAAAATTTAAACCCAACATGAGATTGTTACGTATGAATAAGAATATTTTGATGATTTTTCTCCATTAGAAAAGACCATAACTGATTTACTACTGACAAATTTGTTTTCAATTTGATTTGAAAATTTCCGTGTTCAGGCTACAATTAAATTCTAATAATAACTTTGACTTTTTGTTAAAATGTAACAACAGATTATGATGTGAAAGTTTATTTATTTACTAAATTGGAAATTACTTTTCAAGCTTTCATTTCTTTTATAAAGTTTAAATTTTCTTGTTAGTTATATTGCAAATGTTTTGAAAACAATTTCAATTAATTTTATTATTAAATTAATTTTATTAATTAAAATTTTTGGGTGAAATTTTGGTGAAAATGTGGTTTGTTCTGAAGTTTTTATTTTTTATGAACCTTCGATACTGTGATAATAAAATCTTTATTGAAGTAAGCAAGAGTTTGCTTATCTTTGTCACGTTGCAATTTTTGTTTACATACATTTTTCTCATTTAAGACAGAATAATTAAAGGCAGAATAATACATTTTGTTTCTTTTAAGGCAGTAGACTGTCAAAACAAAAGAAGAACTGGTTGCAATTTTTATGCTCGCAATTGTAGATGTGAAGAATTCTGTTTATTTTGTGAACAAGGTTGGTCACCCCTTATTCAACATGTTGCTAGTCATAATAAAACACATTATTTTTTTTACACACACTAGCGCACATATCATCATTGTATCTCAACATTTTGTAGTGAATGAAAGTAATAACACACACTCTAAACGAAATGTATCTACAAAACGAAAATTAGTTCCACGAGATACTTGATGCCTTGCGGTTCGCTTTAATATTAAAAGGCGGGTACTGTAATGTTTCTTGAAGTTTTAACATCATAAAACATCGGTTAGAGAAGAGCGTCAACATTGAAATGTATTTCACGTGAAACGGCTTTAAGCAAAAATACAAGACGAATGAAAATATAAAATCTTAAGAGAACAAACGCATTTATTGAAATTTTAACACAAATTAGTGCAAAAACCATCACATTTAAGAAAAAAAACAAGTTAACAACCACAAATATTAAATATCAGTTGAATAGTAATTTGCTCAAATTTGGCAATTTTTGTTGTTGATTTCTTTTCGTCTTGAGATGTTTATTGAAATTTTGTTATTGTTGGCAATTTATTCGGATTTTTGTATGTCTACGTTTTGCCAATTTTTCTAAACTTGATTTAAGAAAACAAAATATAAAAACAACTCAAATGCGGGATAAATAAAATTGTAGTTTTTGTTATTGTAAGAAAAAAATTTTAATTTTAAATTTCTTTTTGTTTAAAAAACTGAATGTTTTTCAATTAGTGATGACATAAAACTTAAAAAAAAGTTTAAATTTTAAACATCTTAAAAAAACGAAGAGATATTGAAAAATTTTATTTTAAAGAAAGTATCGAGTTACTTTATTTATATTGTCCTGGATTAAATATATTTAAAGAACTCGATTTAGTTTGTGCATTAAAAAAAATTAATAGATTTTCGAAACATGAGTGCATAAATATTAAAAAAATATTAAATTTTTCAAATTGCAAAAATAAAAGTGAAAATACATATGAAATTAAGCAACATGTTGGATAAATCTAATAACGGTTATTGTTCTTTGGATTATGATGTACCGGTCACAAGACCCACAAAAATTAATACGGTGGGTTTAAAATTTATTAAAAAATTTTAAATAAAAATAGAAATAATAATGTTAATTAATAATAATTAATATTTAATAAAGAAAAAAATATTTTTTACAATTTTAAGTTGTTTTTGGCACATAAACTGTTTAATTGGCCTTAAAAATGTGTTTTCTTTTAAAGATTCCTTTACATTTAAGATCTTTTTTCATTTTAAATCTAGTTAAGTTAAATAACTCAAATAAAAAAAAAAATAATTAAAATATAAAAAAAAAAATCAAATAAAAAATTGGCGCTCGTTCATATTTTTCGAGTTTTGGTCTTTTGAACTTTTCATAGAAAAGTACTTTTGTGCACAATATTTTTTAAGATATCAACATGGGTATCATTTAAAAGCTTTTGAAGATATTTTTAGGGAAATACTAAGATTTTTAAAAAATTTTTAACCCATAAGAGCCGGTGACATTTTTATGTAAATTTATATAAACAGCAAAATTTTTTTCTTTTTATTTTTAATTCTCTGTCACCCCAACCAATATTTGTTATTTTTTTTATTTTATTAAACTAGATTAACATACATGGTGAAGGGTATATAAGATTCGGCATAACCGAATATACCACTTTTACTTGTTGACTTGATTTTTAATAGAAAAGAAATTTGTGGTATTTGAAAAAAAAAAAACAATTGTTAAGGCACCTTTTCTCTGTTAAACAGTTGCCGATAGTTTTGAATTATAAAAAAAAAACTGATTTCTTGCTATTTTTTGGGGGGAAATATTAAATATTTTATTTGTTGATATTGAAAAGTTTGGAAGCAAAAAAGGTTTTAAAGGTTTTATCTAATAATTTAATAGAACAAGAGAATTATTCAAAACTTGTTTACTACTAGAGGTCACATACAGACCATGTACTCCTGAATAACAAAGTTGAAGTAAAATATAAAATTTTTTTTAGGTGCTACAATTTGCATTTCAACATAAAGCGATTTTTGTTCATAGCAATACAACAACAACAAAATCATTTTGGAAGATTTCTAAATTCTTTTGGGAATTGTAAAATTTACTTTAGTTTGAAAATATTTTTACAAATAATTTGATGGCACAAAAATTCTTAAATTGTTTCTTTTAAAATTTTGGAGTATCACATATAATTCAAATTTTTGAAATTTACAATTGAATACAATTTGAAATTGACAATTTTTTGCCTTTTTTATCTGTAAGCTATAGTGTTTTTTTTTTTTTGATGTTCTACAAAAACGACTATGTGACAAAGCTTGGCGTTAAAGCTTCCAGAGACATTATATTCATTAAAAAACAGAAATATTTTATTAAAATTTGAATGTTATAAGATTTTTTTAATTAGATATGTGATAAATTAAAACCCCGTTAAAAATTACCACACGGCGTTTTTAAGGACGAATGCTAAGCAGGATACTGTGTCGGTGCTTAAAAAAGGACATTTTTTTTCCATTTGAAAAATGTCTTTTTTTAATTTTTTTTGGTTTTTTTTTCTTTTTCTCTTCTTGTTAGAGGGACCTAAAAAAAGCGGCAAAAAGTTTATTCTAATTTCACCAAAAACGCTTACTACTAACATTTGTCATATTGCCCTGGCTTGTCTCAAATTGTTGTTTCGCTTTCCTTCACACAAACTGAGCGAATTCTTGTAAGCTGAAAAATCCGTTAAAGCATTTAAATTTTTTTTGTAAGGCATTTTTAAAGAAATAGAAAATTATGTGACAGGTAATTAAAATAAGTATGCAGAATTATACAGAATATTTATTGAAAGGCAATAAAACTTTCCAAAGATATTTAAATATGATTTTAATACTTAAATCAGAAAATGTGAATATAACCCTCGTATATACGAAAGTGGTCCCTTTAAAGTCTCAATGATGCTGCAGTGAAATTATGGCATTTTTTAAATCGTTTTATTTTTTCATATTTACAAGTGAAAAGAGAAATGAAAGAAAAAACGCCATTAATTTGTACAGTGTGTGTCTCGATTATAAATGCATGATATTAATTTCACGCCCATTTTACAAAATGATTAAAATATTTTATAGCAAAAATAACAAAAAAATTAAGTGTAATTTTAAGTTTATACAGCTTACAATAATTTAAAAAAAGTACATTTCACACTTAAGTAAATATTTCAAACGTTTTGTTTTTTTAATTTCTCTGATAATTTCATTTTTTCAATTGACCACATTTACTCATAATGGGAGGATAAAATAAATGACTTTGTTGTTAATAAATAGCTTAAGTCTACTGAAATTTCTTCGGGACAAATGAGGTACAAAAGGGGGGACACTGCCACAGTGGGGTAGAAATGAATTAATTTTGGAATAAAGCAATAATTTTTAAAGGGTTTAACCGATTTCAATAAGATTTCACACACTACACGCTGGAGGATTTGGTAGTCCGGTTGTATTTAGATACGGTCATAGTAAAGGTGTAGTCGGGTTTAATTATAAAATTTGGATATTGTACTGCTACAGAGCCGGCGACGTTGTGCTTTAAAGTAGATATGGCTTACAGCTAGAAATTCTAATTCCACGGTAAGAAAGCACATATTGATTTTCTATACAAATTTGGTCTGTTTGTTTTTTTTACATAATATTTTGTAAAAATTCTATAAGTGTAGTGTAAAAAATTTATCCTTTTGGTTATAACTTTTCGAATTAAGACCTTATTAGTCTTTAGTTTCCGTTGTTGTACTGTTTCGTACTGTTATACATTTAAATTATTTCAAGTTGTTTCTCTGTAACGAAAAAAAATCTTTCTTTTTTCAAAAAAAAAAAAAAAAAAAAAAAATCAAGTAATATCAGGTTTATTAACGACCCGCTTTTTGTCTGGCTTTCTATAGTTTTGGTAAAAATAACTAAACATCTATTTTTACCATTTTATATTAGTTAAACAAAAATTTATAATTTATACTTAAAAATGATTTTTTTGCACTTACACCACAAAACTAATTTAAGTAACTTAAAGTTGAATTCTGTTTTCTACTCTTTTAAACGCAACAGAACGGAAAAACAAACCATAACTACATATTTTGCATTAAACAGAAACAAATCAGCTGATTAATCACGGAACGGACATTTAAAACTAATTTTGTCTTAACTAACAAAGAAAATTTATTTTCTTATAACTTTTACTCTAAAAAATGTTGTCGTTTAGAAACTACAAATTTATTTCCATTTTTTTTCACCAAATCCCCCACAATGCACTAGTTGTTTAATTTTACTATAAACTATTACTATCGTAGGAACTACAACTATTAACATATCAAATTAATTTTGTACAAAATTCATCACAAAATTTTAAAATTGAAAACTTTTAAGCGTTTTCTTATAAAAACGATATTTACGTCGAGGATTATGCAATACATTTCGAATGTTCGTTTATGCTGCCTTTTTGATAACTAAACAACAAATTACTAAAAAACAAATTACGGAAAATCACTGAAAATAATGTTCGATATTGAGCAAAGGTCTTGAAAAATTCAGTGTTTTTATATTACAAATAACTCAGTTTGAAGGCATTATTAAGTACTCGATAAAAGTGGCAAGCCATAGAAAAAGGTACTTTGGTCCTTAACGCATTTTGGGACCGCTATTGAAAAGCCTGGAGAGGCCCAAACAGTTAATACTGAATACACCTCCGATACCAGCCCCACTGTGCATTAACTTGATGGCTTTAATTTTGTATTATTTTATTTTCTTAAAGAATCTGCTAAGTAAGATTTTAAACGGCCTACAAAACAGGATGAAGTTGCATGTTTGTTGGTTGTAGATCCTTATCCGTTGTAACTTCATTAAAAAAATTGCAACAGATAAAAGTCACTAGGAGTCAAGCCTGGAGACTAAGGCGTATTCGGCATTTTTTTTTTGAAGCTTAAATCGTGTGTTATTATTATCGCAACAACACAAGGGTTATCAAATTTATCGCCTCTAAAGTAACATTTTCTCTTGGTGCTTCCATTTTATAATAAATATTAATATTTTTAGTTTTTTTTTAATGTTACCAAAGTTCTATTCCATTATCTTAACAGCTGATTTAATTTCTGATATTTTTTTTTATTTATGTGATAATGTTGTGTAAGGTCAAGGATCTCAATAGAAAAGCGAAAACTTATTTTATTCTCGAACTTTAACTCTTCGATCAGACAAAGACATTTTGACCATTTTATACGAAGTAACTGACGTTGAGTTGGATGAACTAAACGATGTTTCTCATTAGCAGTTAAATGAGCTTTCTTATTGTTGATAAAGAAATTTCGTGTATTCATATGACATTTAATGTCTAACCCTTTTATCTTTAAACTTATAGTACGAATATTTTTAAACATTTTAAATTTTTTTATATTCTCAATTTAAAGGGTAAAAGTTTTAAACTCATAAACTTTTGAAGTTTGCTAATATAGTTTTAACAAAAGCTGTTTGTAAACATTTTTTCTCAATATCATTTTTTGTAAATGTTTTAGAGTTTTGCTGACTAATTACTATTTCCGCTAAACATTTTTCTTATCACTTGAATCTATATCGTATGACAGACAAGTCAATGTTCTTAATGACACTTTATTTACCTTAAGAAAAATGTTTACTTTAAATGGAATTTTTAAAAAGCAAAAAATCACAAGTTATAGATAAATAAATGACTTTTGCTTTTATTTTTCAGTTGTCATTTGAAACATTTTTAAAAAAGAAAACAAAATATTTATCAACTTGTATTTTTTTAAAACACTTTTGAACACAAAAGCAAATTTATCCATTATCACCAAAGCACTTTTTCACTTTGGCTTCAAAATAAAAGAAGCTTGTAATATTATTTATAAGGTCATGTTCTTCTCTATTTCTTTGACAACTACGGCAGTCAATATATAGAACTAAATAGGAGAATGTCCAGTTAACTATTCCTCTACAGGTGGAAAAAGTTACATATATCTAAGCTCGTCATTCCTATTCTATTTCCGGCTCCATAAAGTATATATATTTTGATTTCTTATGCATAGCGAAGTCGCCTAAGCGATGTCCGTCTGTCAGGGCACTAAATGAGCTACAGAAGATTTAAATACGGCAATCGATCAGACGTAGCTTCAAAAATATTGGTATTAAAACTCAGCAAGATGACCTTCAAGGCAGTTGGCAAAACACCACCCTTGCCTCTATTTTTCATTTCAAATCAAAACGTGAAAAAATTGGCGCTCGTCCAAATTATGGGCCTCTGAACTTTTTATAGAAAAGTACGACTATGCACCATATTTTTTAAGATATCATTGTAGGTGTCATTTAAAAGCTTTTGAAAAGATCTTTTAGGAAATACTAAAATAAAAAAATAAAAAATTAAAATTAAGAGCAGATGACATTCATATGTAAAATTGTATACAGCCTTAACCTTGTTTTTTTTTTAATTCTCTGTCACCGCAATATTTATTATTATTTTTTTTTTGATTGGAGTTACTTCACTTAATTAGATTTACATAAATGGTGAAGAGTATATAAAATTCCTTTCATGTTATCTGAAGTACTCAAATAATACTTCATGCTTTTTAACAAGATATTCCCTCGTTTTTATGGATATGGATGATTCTTGAGATGTTTCTTGTATGGTTGCCTCGTCTGTACTGAAAAAAACATGATATCTAAACCAAGTGTCAATAAATGTTGCCTCGTGTGTATATATCATTATAGACAGACTCCTAAAATCATCAAAAAAATAAAAATTAAATTAAAATTGAAAACGAAAGGGTGTATTTTTAGCGCTTTTGTATCATTTAAGCAAACACCTTTAGGTGTGCTTAACAACGTATAGAAAAACATAATTATAGGGCTGGCCTATATATGATATGAAATCCTTTGCTTGTGAGCTCTACCTTTATTTGACTGATTAATTTTGTTTTTTAACTTCCAAAGTTATTTATTATTACCTTCCTATCATTTCGAAAAGTCACTACTAAGACAACAAGGCAGTCGATTCGAAAAGCACTCAATGTTATTTAATATATTTTGCTTAGTTTCTTTTGAGGTAGCAACACCACTTTCTCCTTATCTTGTTACGCTTTAAAGTAATAATGCAAAATATCTGGGTTTGGGCTCTATTTGATGTTCTCAAAAAAAATGTCCTCGAATACATTTTAAAAGGGTCTTGCAAACTTTTTTTCTTCCCAAACGACATACAAGGTGAAAACACGGTTGTTTCCTTCTTTTTTATAGGCTTTCTAAACTGTTTTAAATTTTATTTTTACGCTTTTAACTCCGTTTTGCAGTATTTTAATATGTTTAGAAATCTATTTTACTAAAAATCCTTCCTCTAAATAATAACGGCCATATTTGTTAAAATATTTTATTTTCATTTATAACTCTAGATATTTTATCTCTATCTAAACAGAAATTGCATAAACAAAATATAAAGTAAAATAAAAACAAAAACTTAAACCCAGATCCAATTACACAATGCTCATCATAATACATAACAACATTAAAGACAACAAAACTCAGATTATTTGTAAAGTAGACATCTGCTGCTCCAATGTCAGCCAACCGGCACTCAGCCATTTACTACACAACATTTTAAATAGAAGAAGCAATACCATCCATCCACATACAATAAATTTATATTCTAGTTACTCGTACCTAGAACAACATTATGAGCCACAATTCATATACGTATGACCAAACAATGATCATAATGATGATTATGATAAGATCCCTAATAATATAGAAGTTGATTTTGAAGATGATACACTCTACTTTGCATTTCGAAATAAAAAAAAAATCATATTCAAGATAAGTATCAGTACACTTTATGATGGTTGCAACACTCAAACTCACAAAAGCTGATACATTTTTATGCCTTTTGTTACGTTTTTGCAGTTGTTGCATATTCACACATACAGCTGTCAGATAATATTTAGTAGTAATAGTTGTATAATAGTAGACCTTCCTTTACATTCTCCATCAGCTTGATTGTCGGTTGCAAGTATTTGTTGTAACTAATACAGTCAATGAACATTTAACATAAATCCCATTAAGGGTCTCTTATTCTTCGTCTTCTTCTTGTTCTTTAAGTATGCGAATGTATGCTGGAAGTTTAGCTGTTGAGTCTTTTAAGCAGCCACAATTCTTGAGAACACAATTCAACAATTATTTAATATTAGTGGAATGCAGTCTGCTTGTTTAAGCTGCTGGTCAATAATTAATCTTGTAGCTGATTGACAAAGTCATAATAAATGAGAGAAGGAACGCGTGGCATCCATATGTTGTTAGTTTTAGATTAAGAAATCGTTTTTGTAGTTAATGTTCGTTTAGGAAGATGGAAATTGTCATTAATGATTTTGGCTTTTAGAAAAGAATAATGAAAATATGTTTAAAATATTTGAATAATTAATTACATAGTTTTAACAAACAGTTTTCTAAGTATTTACTTTTTAAAATTTAGTGGTTAGTAATGTTTTTCTAATTTCAAAATTTGTGTTGTTTCTTTATTGCAGCATCAAATAAAATTTTTTTTGTAATTCGTTATTACAGCAGTGTTCATGCGATTACTCTTCATTTAAAATTTTGAATATTTTTAAAATCAATTACATTTATTTTGCTTTAATTATATTAACGAAATTCACCACTTTTTTTTATTTATCTAACGATTATATCCTTTGAAAATTTTCATTAAGCAACAAATTATTACATCACGTTACACTACATTACGTTATATTACAAAAAGCAAAGTTTTTCAATTATTTAAATCCTTAATGTTGAACAATAGCGGATGAAATTTTGTTCCGTATCTTTTTATGTAATTTAGTTATTGAGCCTAAAGGATTCAGAATAATTTTTTTCAGTTGCGTGGTTCGATCAGTTGTTCCAGGTTGTCCGTAAACGACACAGCGGTAGTCTGATTTGCTTAGACATATTATTATGTTAGAATATGTTATAGAACGTTATACACAGTTCACCATATTGTGTAACCGTATGTACCAAAGTGCAAATTTCCTATTAAATAGTTTACATAAAAATCGACATCGAAATTCTTTCGTATAATTAAGATTTTCTATTCAAAATAAGCGTTGAAAATTGTAAGTTCTTTTTAGGGTTCCTGTGCCAGCCAGGGATGCCAGATGATTTTGATAAAAAAACGGCATATTTGCACAAAAAATCAGCGATTTAGTTTTTAAAAACCGTAAGATAAAAAATAAAATATTTTAAACACAATTAAAATTATTTTTATTAATCAAAACATTGCAATTCAGTAATTAATAATGTTAACAACATATAAAATGATAAAATATATAAAAAATAACCGCTTACAAACAAATTATTTTAGCTTTTGAATAATTCAATATTTTTATATATTTTCATATATTATTTGTCTCTAGAGTTACTTTTAGCAGTTTTTTAAAATATCTAAAAAGTTTTTTTTCTGGATTTTTCTTTTTTTTAATTCTTTCGTTGGAATAAAATACTGCTGAGACATACGTTGATTGAAAAAATATTTCTCTTGGTGCACTGTTTAATCCATTCATTACATAAGTAATTTTACTTTTCTCATTTTTATTTCTATCATTTCAAAATCACGTTTATCTTGTAGAAAGGAATGACTAGATAGCAAAAATTTGTAATATATATCATTTGAATTAAATTAATTACTTTTTATTTGATTTATTTATTATTAACATTACTGGTTCATTTTTATTAATATAATGAAAATTACAATAAAATATCTTATTTTAAAGGAACTGATTAGCACATTTTTATTATTATTTTGACTTACATCACTTTTTATTAAGGATACAATCGTTTATTAATGTAACAGATAATGCCCAAAAGTAATGTATACAACCAAAGTTACCGCGTTTAAGAGTTTAACAAAAAAATCTGCGTTTTTGGAGTAAAAACGTAAAAAACGGCACTTTAATAATTTTAAGACTAAAAATCGGTAAAATGCCGATAAATCAGCAAATATGTCAGGCCCGGTCCCAGCTATTATAATTGTGGTGAATAACTAGTAAAGCTGATTTGCAATAGCAAAATTTTCGAAACTATTTTAATTGATTGAAATTGAATTGAAGTTTTCTCTACCTCATCTAGTGCCCTGGTAAAGTTGATATCAAAACAAATACGAAAGGACAGACAGACACGTTCAATCGACTTTTCTGTACATAAGAACACAGAATATATACACTTTATGGTGTCGGAAATGGATTTAGTAGAAATTGTGAATTTAATGGCAAACTTAGATATGCCCTGTTTCCACATATGGTGAAGGGTTTAAAATTGTCTAATAATGAAGCTTATTCGAACTTGGCTATTTTAAGACAAAAATAAATAGTTTCAAATTTTCTACATTAGTGTTAGTTGAAAAAATAGGAATCATACTTTTTAATATACAAAACATAATTCTAGATAACTTGAAGTTATCAACTCTTTTTTTGTTGGCACTAAAAAACCATTAGAAATTTTATATTGACAAAATTTTGACTTCAATCAAAATTATCAAAAATTAATAGATCAAGTTTTGGTTTAAAATTGAAACCAAACTTTAAACCTTTTGAGAAATGAAAAGATTTACGACGCCATCATCATTGCCTATTTTTGTTTCTTGTCACTAAATTGTTACATCTCATATTTGCCCGTTAAACAATTTTAGAATTACTGTACTGCAATACAGTTTAAGATGGTTTTTCCATCGACTACGATAGTTATTTATTTATTTATTTATTTATTTATTTTTTTTGTTATTTATTGCCGATTGCAAATATGTATATGTCTGACATTTTGCTTCTATTTCCAGGTTCTTCACGTATAGATTTTTCAAATATCGTTGTCATTTTACACTATTTCTGGATTGGCTAATTTTTTCGATAATGTTAAGCCTTTAAGTGGGTGTAACAAATTAATGCCTGTGACTGTTTTTATACAAAATACGCCTTAACTCGTTGAATTTGAATGCTACCGCTGTCAACCGCTTAAGTTGACTAATATTTTTGATTGAGGTAAACAGTGCATTTAAAAAGAGAGTTCTTTATAAATCAAGAGCTGCTTTATGCCTTCTGTTTTGACCCTTCTACTTTATAAAAAAAATTAAAGTTACACCCTGCCTACATTAGACACTAACTACTATTAGGACATAAATATAAGATTTGCTGTAAAAAATACTGTTATATTGTTGGAGTACATGTTATATGTTTTCATGAATCATTTTTTATTATTAGTTAATGAATGACGTTGAGGCAAATACTGCACAATTTCGCTGGGCTTATGTAAATAATAATAATTTATATTGAGATATCTTTTTTAATAGATCTGCGTTTTAGAATTAAAATAAATTTATTTAGTTTAAAACATTAAAATTGTCACGGTATTTAATAACAAACAATTTCGCTTATGAAAAAAAAAACAGACAGAGAATGTCAATCCATGTTATAGAAGCATAATATTGTTAAACCGTTATAAAAGATAAACAAAACAGAAACATAAGTAGTCTTCACCTGACGTTAAGGCCATGATTCACTATCATACTCAAACGCGCGATCTGTCAAAAATTGCACGTGTGCTCAGAAAGTTGATAGTGTGTGTGTGTTTGACAGACTTTTTGACACATCTGTACGATTTTATAATCTTTCGAAATAACTCTCTATGCGGTCAGAGTTGATTTTTTTTAAGGAGAGGAGAAAAGACAACAAAATATTAAAACCATATGATTTCTGCAAAGTCATTTTGAACCGATTTTTAAAGGAGGACAGAATTCTGTCAGAAATTTTGATAGTAAATCCCGGCCCTTACCCTACGTCTCCACTAGGCATCAAACTGATATGAACATCATGTCGCACATGAATTTGTTGAAAGCAGACTTTCAATGTTCATGTTTCGTTTATGTGCCACCATCGCTAGTCGAACATTTAGCTGAGCAGTGATGTTCGCTATCAAATATGACTTTTAGTAGGATTTCTCTATTTCGAATTATCACCATCTATTACTCAACAATGCAAATGCTCTTTTTATTGTTAAAAACATTAAAACAACCTTGACGAAAATTATGTTCAGACAGAACATTACCATCAACATGTTTTGGCCACATACAATAACATGAACAAATTATTATAGTTGTTCTGCCGGCTTTATGTGCATCTCGTGTTCAATTCAATAGCTAGTGAGGACATATGGTTAAAATGCTGTTAAAGTTGTTAATGTTTGTTAATTCACATCAAATGATAATGAGTCTTCTTCTTCTTTCTCTTCAAACAATTATCTTTAAATTGATTCGAAGAAGGATATTCTTAAAAATTTCCAAGTATAACCTTTTGGTTGTAACAAAATTTTTATATTTGTAGTACAATACGATACCAAAATACAAAACACTCCTTAGATTGAGCGTGTTTTATAATTTCATATAAATATTAGGTTAACATTATATGTTTCATAAAAAAATTTCCTAAATTAAGACAAAATAAAATCACACATTATTAAAGTGGTTACTTCCTCTGCATCACATTTTATGTGCTTTTAAAGCAGTTTACTCGAAGCATCTTTGATTGTCATAAATGACTTTAAGAGATTCATAAATTGACAGGTTCCTGCATGCAAATAATTTTTGCAAAGAAGTGAAAATTAATGTTGTAGTTTTCTTTTATTTAAAACATAGACAAACAACAAACATTTACGAGTATCAATCATTTAAATAAAAAATAAGAGGTATAAAAATAAAATAGACCTGTTTTCTTAAACCTCAGAGAAAAAGAAAACATGCTGAAAGAGAGGTTAAAAAAGGTTGTAGAAAAACAAAACAAAAACAACAGAAAAGATTGCCACACAACAACAAAACTTAATATCAATTACCAACTTCCTGTTTGTGAATAAAAAGACTTCAAAGGAAAAAATAACATTTTCTAACATTTTTTATGACATAAAATTCTTGAGATGGGAAAAAAAAACAAAAACATTCAACAAATAAAATATGTGCTCAAATATCAAATGAAACCAATTAAAGTTGTTTTATGTACTTTGTGGAAACTTAAATGGAAGTAATATAAAAGATTAAAGGGGTATCACTTCTGCTAATTGACTCATATTTGTAGACTTTGGTAGATGTGTGTGGTAGCTTTTTTTAAACATTATTTTTATTGGAACTGCTGTGGTTTGTAATTCTTAAAATAACAATGTTCTTAAAAGAACAACAGTTACGAGGGCGGTTCCCGAATAACCATAGAGAACGTATAAATAGCGGGAATAATTTTCTTTATGATTGCGGGACTGTGCGGGCGATTTGTGATTAGGACTGTTGAGTCTTGATATAAATCAATCGATTCTTTAAAAGTGTTTTATACGAATTTTATTGAATTTGTGAGCTGATAATATTCACTAGCGTTTTTGAAGCAAGGGTTTCCTATTTAAATTTTTAAAAATAACACTGCAAAAGAAAAACTGTCTCCAAAAGTAGAAAAAGCGTATAGCTATGTTTGTCATTTCATTTTTAATTTCTACAATATCCATTTCTGACTTCTTATGAATAGCGAAGTCGATTAAACGATGCCCGTCTGCCCTTCCGTGTCCCCCCGGGGGTGCTACAAGAGGTCTGCACTGATTCTAACCTAGCACAGACATAGTACACTCGGGGTATAGGGGGAACCAGTCCCCCGGGCAGGCACTGAATCTTGATAGACAAGACGCGGGTCATTGTCGAAGGTCTAACCAGTGTCCTTAAAATACTGGCACCACGGGAACCTGTGGTCCATACAGAGAGCCGCCCGTCTTTGCAGACTGTTATTGATGAGATCCCTTCGGGGTACACGTGGTAGCTGTCAGTTAAAGTTTAGTGTCCGCAGGGAAGGTGCGGTGCTAAACGAATGTGCTGTTGCATTCGACAGAGGGGTTGGAAAGTCTCCAACCCTCAAGCAAGGGAAAGGACATGGTCCTGCAAGACATGTCCTCAGTGGTAAAACCACACCTTGATCTGCCCGCCCGTGTAAGTGTTGAAATCAATTTTGCAGCCAGAAAAAAATTAAGTACGCTAATCGATTAGCCATAGTTTCGAAAGAGGTGCTGTTGGAAATCAGCAAGATCGGTCCATGTCCTTCGACGCAGTGGGTAAAACACCACGCCTATCTCTAATTTTTCTACATCATGTGGAACAATGAAGTAACTCAATAAAAAAAAAAATAACAAAAAATATATATGGGACGATAGAGAAGTCAAAAATAAAAAAAAAACTTCAAGTGAAAAAATTGGCGCTTGCTCATATATATTACGAATTACGGGCCTCTGGAAGTTTTAAATTTTTTAAAATATCAATATTTTGAACATTTAACTAAACAAACATTTAACTATAATTAATCAGTGATTTAAAAATAGATTTGCTTTCTATACTGGAGCTAATTTTGCCCATATTTTCAAAGTTAAAACGATTTTTTCTACAGTTTGAATTTTGAGAGTACCACACATTTAGTACAATTTTGAAATATTCCCACTTTTGGTATTTAAACTTGTTATGCGTGAAGAAGGTGCCTTTTCTCCAATTTATTATTAATGGCCCACTTTTTAGAAAAATATTCTTAGAAAAATATTCTGAACACTTAGTTTTAGTCGATTGCGATGTCTATAAGACAGGGACATGAATTCGGATAATTAAAAAAACTAACTGAGAGAAAGGAAATATTACAAAGAAGCTTTTAAGAGAAAAATATTGGAAGTAATTTATTGAGGATCGTGAGTAAGGTAAAATCTTCATTGAGTAGGATCTTACATTAACCAGTAACAGCTCCTGCTGTACGGCTGTTGCCGTTCCATGCAAATAGTAAATTAGAAATAAGAAATCTCCAACACTTTTAATTATTATACTAAAGGGTTACATATTTAAAAGGTTGTTAGTCCAAATGTTAAGTACTTACTTAATATTTCAACTTGCCCTTGAAATTCTGCGTTAAAATTAAAGCTACAATCAATTTTCCAAAAATTTAAGAATAAAAAATTTTTAAAATTTAATTGTTATTTATATTAAAAAAAAAAAAGTTTGAATTCTCACTAAAAGTCTTGTTAGTAAAATTTCGTTTTGAAAAATCCAGTTTTAATTTGTTAAAATTTTTAAATTTTGCTTACCACCCCTGCTGTAAATCAAGAAGAGAGAAAACTTCACTTCACAACAATTTAATTAAGCTTAACAGGTCTTGCTGTAAATGTGTTAAAGCTATAGAGTGTTTGTAGGCTTTCCAGTTTTCTTACCAATTTTATTACTGCCCTCGTAAAAATGTTAGCTATTTGTAGGCTTTCTTAAATATTTCTTTTAAAAATTGTTTGAATTGTAAAGCAATAAATTTTTTATTTGTATGGATGTATGTGTATGTTATTTAAAAGTAATTTTTGAACTCTTATTTATTTCTAGTTTTTAAGTTGGTTGCAGTGACATTAAACGTTGTAAAGGGTTCTTAATTGCTAAGCAAACAATAAGTCATAATTAAATTCAATTGTATAAAGAATTCTATTTATTATTGATGTATTTCCTTGTCATAATTATGTCAAATTTTAGATTGATCTAATAAATGTTTTTTGTAAGCCTTAAATAACCCCTAAATACTCGTATAAAGAAAAATAAAAGTTTTTTGGAAAAAAGAAACACTTTTTTATATAAACTATTAAACTCTTCTCTATCTTATTATGTAGATATTTTTATTTTTTGTGTTGTTTAAAAGAGCTAATTTTATAAGCTTCTGGTAATTTTAAATACAACATTTTTTTTATTTTCTGTTTAATCAATAAAAAAATATATGTGTGTTTTTAATTAGCTTTAAATAAAATAAGAAAATTAACACGTAACTCATCCACCCGTATATACGGAAATTAATTATTTTTTTTTCTTAGTAAAAAGAATGTCATTAACTTGTTAAATAAAAGATAGATTTTGAAGGTCAGTCATGTATGGCAACACTGTAACCAAACCCTTCTCATTCAAGCTGGGAATTTTTTATGAAAATTACAGGTTCAAAACATCAAATGCTGCTGAACTGCAATCTAAAAAGTAATAATTCTTAAGTATAAGAAAAGTTGACTTTGAGACCTGAAGCCGTTGCAAGAAACTGCTTTCAATATTCTTGATGGCCGGAATAAAAACATTAAGTACTTTATATACATAGTTTTACATAAATATATTTGTGTTTCCTGAAGGGTCTATTGAAAAGCTTTTAAATGATGCCTATCTTGATATCTAAAAAATATGGTGCACAATCATACTTTTCTTTGAAAAGTTTAGAGTCCCATAATATGGAAAATATAGGCGAGCGCCAATTTTTTCACTTAATGTTTTTTTCTTATATTTTATTTCTTTATAGCTCCATATATTTGTTGTTTTGATCGGAGTTACTTCATTGTTTTAAATGATATGGAAAAATTAGAAACAGGCGTGGTGTTCTGCCCTCTGCCTCAAAGGACATGAACCGATCTTGCTGATTTTTAATAATAATTTTTAAAGCTATGTCTAATCGATTGGGTATTTCAATTTTCTCTAGCTCATCTGGTGCTATAGCAAAGTTGATTTCAACATTTACACGGACGGACAGTTGGACATCGCTCAATCGACTTCGCTATGCATAAGAACTCAGAATATACATTCTTTATGGGGTCGGAAATGGGCATTGTAGAACATGCGGTTTTATTTACGAAGATATATTTGGGTGGTAGCAGTAGCATCGTTTTCATTTTTGTATGAATTTATCATGACTACCTGTCTACAAAAAAAAAATTGTCCAGGAACTAAATTAAAATTTAAAAATAATGATTTTAACCTCTTCTGAAAAATCTTTTTATATTATTATTCATAAAAGATGCAGGAAGGTCTGAAAAAAAGTTTTGTGCGATAAAAACCTACTGACAATAATAGAACTTAATTTGTTAAAAAAAAACTTAAGTTAAAACCTTTTACTTTAAAAGAAAAGGTTTATTGATTTTTTATCACAATAGAAGACGTGTCAATTATTCATCAAGTCTTTTTTTTTTCTTTAATTTTATCAGTAAAGTGAGTCATTTCCTTTAAAATCAACAAAACTCTATTTCTAAGGCGCACTGTTGTCAATTTGTGAAGAAAACTATACATTGAGAAGCTTATTAATGGTTAAAATAATAAAAGTACTTTTTTAATACGAAGGCAATATTTTGTTATTTAAAGACAGCTTCTGGTTGCGCTAACAAAATTTTGCAACAGAAATTTTGTGGAATTTGCTTGCAGTTTTAGTTCCAATATTAAGATGGAATTTTTCAATAAAATTGATTTTTTTTTGTTTTTTGTTAAAATTAATTACAATATGAGTCACACAAGGTCAGAAACCAGTTTAACAAGGTGTAAGTTGATAAATAATAAAAAAAAATGGAGATAGTTGAAGAAGGCCTCGTGTTATTTGAGTCAGGTCTTGTGTTAGCAGTGCCTATTAAAAAATGATAAGTGTCACTGTCGAGCCCGTAAAGTATCATCATCTTCTGTCTTATTGTGCGGACTTTTCTTGTGCTGTTTACCATACAAACATCAATTTGAAAATTATATCACTTCTCTTGTTAAATTAGCTTGAATGTTTCAAAGCTGTTGTCCGATATCCAATAACATATTCTTATGTAGCCAAGGTAGTTGCCTAGACTATTTTTTCTAGAAATACCTTTCGTTTGTTTCTATCCTGTTAACGCTAAAAAAACACTTTATTTGTATAGAAGGCTGTGCATAGAAGACTCCATTCAATAAAAAAAGTAAATCCAAGTCAACCTGCTTATAGTCTTACATTGATCAGAAGAAATGAAACTCTAGCCCACCCTGTGTTCAACTGGAGGACTATAATTTCTCCATGTGAGGAATTTGTCACACAGAGACACAGATAAAATAAAATGAAGGACAATTTGCTTAGTTATAGAGATAAATTTATCGATTTGTCCTTTAAACCATATTTATTAATAAGCACGTAATTTATAAGATAGCCTAGGTTCATATCCCAACCGTTGTAAATTTTTTTTAAATTTGTTAATGCTTTTCAAACTAATACGCACCACAGCACTTTCCTTCGACAGTTTAACTCTACAGCATTAAATTATCGACAAAGTAAAAATAACAAAGACGAGGCTGTCCCATCCAGAAACGTTTCAAGGTTTGGAAAAGAACCTAGTTTTTGTAATTATTATTTCAATGGGTTTTGATAAGTGTGAATAGTAATAAATGTATTCTGCTTTAATTTTTCATGTATGAAAATAACAACTTGGATATATTATTTCCGTTTGATTTATCGCATTTGGAAATTGAAAAATTCCCTGTCTACTTCCACAACAGAAAACTATTTATTTTTTATGCTCTAAGGCCACAAAGTAAATTAAATTAATACTTAATACAACGGTTTAATTTAAATGGCTTAGAGAAGTCCTTAAAAGAAGCAAAGTAAAAGATTTATTATTTAATTTTAGGTTTAATTTTAATTTAAAAGTCAAAAACCTTTAATAAAACTTATTGTGTGATCAATGCTGAAATTTTTAATTCCAGTTTGGTTTTAGCTTTTAAAAATCATTATCAAAACAGTACGTGTTTGTATGTGAAAACTTAACCTTTTTATATCAAACAAACGTGAATTTTTAATTTTAACTTAGAAAAAAAAAACTTTTAAAACGTCAACTCTAACAAAAATTTAAATTGGGAATTTAAAATGAATTTCTTGAGAAAAAAATTTTCAAGAAATTCATAAGAATTTACTTGTAATTTAATTGACATCACTCAAATATTTTAACACATAAAATGTCTTGGCAATGATTTTGAATGGTTTGAAAGAAAAAAAAAAACTAAAAGAAAATTTTTAAAATATTTTTTCAATAAAAATTATGCTGACTAATAATGATGATTTAAATGACTAAATTATTTATAATGGGAAAACACATAATTTTAATACACAAAAAAAAAAAATCAAAATTTTACGTCACACTTGTGAACGTGCTCTGGTCGTTAATTAGTTTGAATAAAAATCAAAGTCTAATTCTTGCTTTTTAATTTTTATTAAGAAATCAATTAACATTGACAGCGTCATCGTTGCTAAATGTTTTTTTCCAAATTGAAATTCATTAATAAAATTTTTATTTCGAAAGATCAAAGAGATAAAAGAAAAATGCAGAGTTTAGTATTCATAAAAAGTTAAAATTTTTCCGTGTTATTGAAATTTAAAGGTTTTTGAAGCAGAAAAAAAACCAAAAGAGACCTGATCTTTTGTGGCCTTCCACCCTATCGATGGTTTTTATGTTCCACATCTGCCCACTATCTTCTTGTTTTTCTTTCTTTTATTAGTGTAATATTTAACATAAAATAATATTTGATAGATTTTATTAAAAATAGGTGACGAAAAACAAGAGTCATAAAGTGAATGAGAGTTGAGGCTGTTCATTTCACAAAAAAAAAAAAAAAAAAACACTGATGCCTAATGAACGGCCTTCCTCAGAACATAAATACATAAATATACAAGAGGCAGCATTCATGGTAAATATTATCTTTTAACACCGGAATTAGTCAGAAATGTCAGTAATAAAGTAACAAACAGCTTTTTTGTTTTTTTACTGCAAATCAAAAGAAAATTATTTTTTCTGACAAACACATTTATGCAAAACAAATCTTATATTTAGAGAAATTTCGACGTTAACCCACATGTCTATAGATCGTTCAATTTTAATACTCAAGCTGTTTTAAAAGAGCACTTAATTATTCTCAAAAAACTTCAAAGGCCTAGCGAAAAATGTGGTTTCTCTGGGCAAAGACCGTGGAACTACTCTTTTGGGATTTTTATTTTCTATTTGGGAATTATGAGAATCTGCTTATTTAAATGTACAGTTTTTTTTCACTTTTACTCTAACTGGTCAAAATAACACGCCAATAAAATTGTATTTGAATATCTTTAATAATAAACACTAGCAAATCCTACAATTTCGTCAGCGAATTATTTCTAATTTTCTTAAAATTCATATTTAGAAAAAATTTTATTTTAAATAATTATTTAAAATTCTGCAAACGTTGTTAAAAATTTTCTATTTACAAACATTCTATATTCTATATTTGAACAAAGGTTCCAACTTAGAATCTCATAAAATTTTATTTAAATTTATCGACCATTTTTTCTGTGATGCAAACACCAACAACAAAATTTAAAAAAAATATATATTTCATGCACAGAAATGATCCTGTTTTATTAAATGTATGGATTTCTTTGCATCTTTTTTGTCCAAATTTGATTGGGCTGTCTAGCCGATTTATTATTAAAATATTTTGTATCCGTCCCACTGTGCAATGTTTACAAAAATAGTTCCGAAGAAATTTTATTGCTGAAATGAGAGAGTCCAAAATCATGAAATATTTCACGCAGCAACTCTTGATGCTTGAAATAAGTTTTTACATCTTAAATTATTTTTCTGATACTAATTCTAATTTTATTTTATTTCTAATTCTTTTATTTATTTTATTTCAGGTAAGTTTTGGCTTTACATTTATCTATCCTGGTAAGGACTGGCAAGCATAAAATTTTTTTCACACGTTTAAATTTACAAGGTGATGCTGATCACATTTTTTTATTTTAATGTGACCTGTGGGTCGTTTATAAGAATTTCAGGGCTTCAACACTATCGCGTAAAGTTAAATGGCCTTAGCTTGATATCTGTACTAAAAATGTAATGATCACAGTTTTAAAGAAATTGGTCTTCCTTATTAACTTTAAAATTGTTTATGCAATCATATTCTAGGGGAAAAAACAAGGCGAATTAATTACCAGGTGGCAGCGTAGGCAATTTTATTTTTTTTTTGCTTTTTATTATTGACAGTTTCCACGGGGAAAATAAAAGAATTTGCCTGCGCTGCCATCTGGTAACTGATTTGCCATGCTTGAGTTTTCAACAGAAGTCGTTTGTAAAGTCTAAGGTGTACTTTTGCTTAAACTTTCTCATTATTCAAAACAGAATGATCTCGGTAAAACAAATTTCCTTAAAACCGAACATTGCTTTTTACTTTTCTAAAGCCTGCATTAGTTCAATGATTTAAATAAAAACGAAAACTGAAACTAAAGCAACTGAAAATTTATAACAAATTTCATTATTGTCGGCAAGTTTTATATTTTATTTTAATAAGCGACCAAAGTATTTAAATTGTTAACTTGTGTCAAATCGATCATTTCAGTATGCGGTTAATTTCATTCACTCGTTCGTTCTTTCATTTTTATTATTAAACCAAGATAGAACCCTGTGAAGGGAATAATAGCACAAATCTTCAAAAGTAATTATTACGGCATTTACACTATGCCATTTTTCATGAAACTAGCATATATTTATGTTTATTGGTGAAGCAAAACGGGTAAGCAATATGGAATTCCTTTCATTTTGAGGGGATGTTGCTGTTGCTGTTGCAGCTTAAATAGAGAATTGAAAAAAATGCTTTAAAAATTGCGTAGTGTAAGTGAAAGAAAAAAAAGTATAAATTAAAAGGAAATAGATACGAGATATATATTTTTGCGTGAAAAAACAAATTCAATTAAATAAGAAGACAACTTTGCATAAAAAAGTGTAAAATAATAAAAGAAGAAATTTACTGGCTTCCAAATTGTTAATGAACAACTTTCGAAACCCTGCTATTTAAATTTTCTAGCTAACAAACATACGGTTCTATATAAATCTTAATACAAGTGAAACAAATTAGAACGACTTTGAACGATGCCCTATGCAGCAGCAAAGGCTCACAAAACGAAAGGATCACTTCAAAAAGTCAATAGTTTCACGTTGAATTGTACCACCTGATCGTGCGTGAACGATCGTTGTGATCAACAAATTTTTGATTTAAAAAATTCTAAAAATCAGAAATTGTTAAAATATTTTTCATCTTTAGAAGGATAAATCTTGTATGTGAAATCCACATTGTTGATCTTTCAACACAAAAGGCATTGAAATCGCTACGCCAATTATCATAATATTGCCACACATTTTATAGTTTTTATGAGTTTAAAACCATTAAACGTTTTTATGTTTTAATATTTGTTTAACAAGAAATACTTGTAGCTTTAATTGAGATTGTTAAATTACAATAATTTTAGTCATTTAAGTAATCGAATATGTAACGATTAAAACTTGATTTTTTTGAAAAAAGACAAAGTAATAATTGCACTTTTAAAAGGCCTTTCACTATAATATCAGGGAAGTAATTTAATATATGCTGGAGCAATGCTTTACGATCCCTTTAAGTATGAGAAAAATTCGAATTATTTGATAGGTTTTGAAAAGTTATCGTTCTAAAAAATGTAAAGTAAATTTCTCCTATGACTATGAAGGATTTTACGCGTTTAGGAAATTTTTTTGTCTGACGTGGTCAGATTAAATATATATTTTCTTTTTGGACTCACACTTATGGATGCAATGGAAATTACAGAATGCTTTCGGTGTTCGATCCGACGAGAAATTTCCAATGGCAAGATTAAAATGAAAAACAACAGTACATTAATATTTATTTTCTTTTACTTTACTGTTAACTTTCTTGAAAAAAAAATCAAAATATGATTTATTACAGAAAAATTGTGATTAAGTGCTTTGTAATAATAAAGGTGTCTTCACTTATTTCTGATTAAAATCAAAGCTTTCAAATGGTTTTTTAATAAAATATATTTAATTTTTTTGTAATAGGGGCGAACACGAAAAAATTTCGGCCATATTTATTTATTTTTTAATTTACAGAAAGCAAGCTATAGATATTATGGAATTATGGGGATTATTATGAAAATTTAATGGGATGTTCAGTGTAACAAGCATATTGTTCAAGTGCCTTAGTTTTCTGAAACCGAGCAAAAGATAGTTCACTAATTTTTATTAGACAAAAAATGGAATAAAACTTTCATATATAGGCCTTTGCCTTAAAGAATATTTTGCACTTTCTCTACCGTGTTTAGAAAAAAACGAAGAAACTTATCAGTGACGGTAGGGTATTCAGCTCTATTCACTCACTGGAGCATCGAAGCAACGTGGGAGGCATTTCACTGTTTTACCATTACTACAATGGAATGTGCTCTAATTAAATGAGAAAACTTCTTCCTAAAAACTGTAATTTCTTACACGCAATACGTTTTTCATCAAGTGCGCATCACTGACATTAATTCGTTATAGAAATTACAGAGAAAATTCGTTTGTTATTTAAACAGTTCGTATGTAGATACTACATGTGAAGGTAGTTTTTGTTACTTGCAGGTCTTAATTCAAATATCTACAAACATTACTCCCTCTAACCCTCCTCCCTTGAGTGCTGGTCCCATTACAAAAAGTCTTATAGTTCTGCATGAAGTGAGTGGATAAATGCAAAAACATGTTGGAGGTAATTTTACCTAAGTTTCGAGTTATAATGAAATATATACTTATGTGACTGTGACCATATTTATCTTATCCTATGACCAATTTTTAGTCAGGCTTAAGTTTATTTACGATGGGCCTAATAGTAAAAATGCGAATATTTATAATCAAAAATGGTTTAATTGTTTTTCAAAGTATTATCCAGCATGATTTATACACTTTTGCATGCGCTCAAACCAGTTATCGAAGCACTTTTTCTACTCCGATTGAGACACCTCTAAAACATTGTTTTTGAACACTTCAACAGCTTCTTCTGGCGACGAAAATCGTTGACCACGCATTTTTTTCTTGATGTACGGAAACAAGAAGAAGTCATTAGGTGCCAAGTCAGGGCTATACGGCGGATGAGCCATTAATTCGACGTTTTGGCCGGTCAAAAACGCTCTGGTTTGAGCCGATGTGTGAGAGCTCGCATTGTCATGGTGAACAATGATTCGTCTTCTCTTGTTGGTTTTTCGAATTTCTCCGATGACTTCAAGCGGAACGGTCGCCACATGACCAGTTTTTCCGAAGAAACAGGCAACCTTTGCTTCGTAGTGCTTCTTCCACGAACAACTTTCGTTGGATTTTCTCGTCTTTGAAGACCCACATGATTGATTATTTCGTTTCGGGCTCATACGCATAGATCCATGATTCGTCACCTGTGACGATCTTATAAATGTCTTTTGAAGCACCGCAATCGTATTTTTGCAACATTTCTTTGCACCAATCGACACGAGCCTTTTTTTGAGCGATTTTCAAATTGTGCGGGATCCAACGAGAAAAAACCTTCTTTACGGCCAGGTGTTCATGCAGTATCGAATGTATGCTGGTGGAAGAAATGTCCAAAGATGTCTGTATCTCTCGGTATGTCGCATGTCGATCTTGCAATATGTGTTCACGCACGGCATCAATGTTCTCTGGCACAACAGCCATTTTGGACGACCTTCACAAAATTCGTCTTCGGTGCTATAGGATGGTGCTTCATCGCCATACAAAGATTTAAGTTCATCAATGCACTCTTGTCGTTATAATCCACGTCGAAAGTTGTGAAAAATGATGGCACGAAAATGTTCACGAGTTAATTCCATTTTTTTCTATATTAATTTTTTCAAGTAACTGTAAACAACACAACTAATGGTCGTACGTCAAAACGTTTTGAGTACGATTATGCTTAAAAATGACAAACTTTCCAATGGAAATGTCAGATTGCACTTAGCAGCACTCAGTGTTGCCAGGCCAGAAATATATATAGCAGCCCTCGTATTTACATTTTTTGTTTTTATAATTTCATTAAGTTAGTGATATTAAATGCAATTCGTAATTAAGATATTCCCTCAAAATATTCTAATACGTAAAAGTACGGATACATTTACATGCGAAGGCGTTCATAAGAGGAATTTTCTTACCACTGCTATATCTTCGATACTTAGCAAGTTGACTACTATGCTTGATAGTGTAGGCTCGTATTTCAAACTAGTAATTATGACACGAACTCCTTTTTCTTTGGTGAAATAAATAAAATGGCTGTTTTAGCTTAAAAACAATAAAGTGACTACTAAATTTAAACTCATATACTTAAACATAATGTGCAATTAGAGAGTTGTAAAACAAATGTAGCTTTCGATCCATCATCCTTCATAACTATTAAGTTAACACAATTATTGCCTGAGTTTTAATTCACTTTAAGAAATGTGTATAGTGCATCACATTGAGGTCAAAAATGTAATTAATATCAAAGTAAATTTTCAAGTACTAAAATGTCGTTTAATGAATGTAACAAGGATAATTTAATTGTCAGCGAATTAATGCCGTGACTATCATTTATACAAATTTAAACAACAAATTATTTATAACATTTCGCATTAGAGTATTTTATATGTTTCATTTTTTTAGTATAAAATTTAATTTTACAAGATTATTAATATCTTTTCAAATGCTTTAAAAGGTTCAAAACAGAAAGATAATTGTTTCCCTCAACATATCCGATGTATTAGCTGATTAATAAACTGACATCTAAAGGGAATATTTGAAGTCAAGTCTTGACATTTCATGTTGGAGTAGTTGTTGTTTACTTTCAAATTAAATCATTTATAGAGACTGTTTCTTAAAAATTATAAATGTTTTCATCATTTTGTCAATAATTTTCTAAATACTAAAGCAAAAAAAATCATTACTTTTGATTCGGTTATGCAAATAACCGATTATTTTTACTTTACAACATTAATACTCAGGCTATTTAAGATAACATTGACGTTATTATTTTTTAAACGAAAGATACTTACAACACCAGTTACAAGTCAGCAAATATTTGGGGAAAAAAACTTAAAAACTAAAATAAGCAATTAAAACTCAGTTTCAAAATTGTTAAGTTTATTAGCCATTAACAGCAAATAAACACAAAAATGGTAATTGAAAAGCCAAGAAAAAAATAAAAAACGAAAGTTTAGCTTTTTCATCAAAGTGAGGCTACAAAAAAAAAAAGAAAAAAAAAAATACATAAAAATTGCAAAATGATTGTAATCGTTTACAAAGTAACAAATGCCCAATTTGAAAATTTTAAGTAAAAACTTTAAGTAAACCTTTTTTAAGAAATGACTAATAGCTGATTTATTTATATGAATAATAAAAAAAATATATAAACATTTATTGTTAAAACTAAGATAAAAAACTGTTTATCTAAAAAAAACATTTTTTTTGTAACATGACATCTAAAATTTCTTTTAGCCAAAGATACCGTAATTTGTTTCATGATGGACGGTGAGTGCCTATTTTTCAAATTTATCATTTTACACATTTAATTGTTGGTTAAGGAATGTTTTTGAACACGCCTTTAATAAAACTTTGAAATATTTTTATACTTTTTCTAGTTTTGAAAAGATTTTTTATTTAAGCTCCATATTTATAGCAATAAAATGTTACTTTTTTTTAAATTTTCATAGAAGAGATAATTTAAATAAATGCAATAAATCAAATGTTAATTACAAAGTGATAATTTTATTAATTAATTTTTAATACAAACAAGTGAGAGTGCTATACTCGATCGTGCCAAATTTCATACTCCCTTCACCATAGTGAAGTTAGATATCGTCTGACGATGTTATGCCTTCCCATTTTACAGCTGTATGTTTTCAGTTTTTACTTTTATGGTTTTTAAAATCGTTTGCACAATTAAAGTATAAATAAATCGGTTAAGTATAAGCTGGACTCACTCACACACGAAGAGCTTCAAACTTAACATGGACTACCTTTTACATTTTGAATTCTACATTGTAACTATTTGCTGTCGAAAATTTATTGCGGCTCAAAACATAAGGCGAAATTCGTCAAAATCATGGCCTGTGTGAAGCTTCCTTATTTTTTTTTAATTTATTATTCACACTTGTTTGTATGAAAGATATATATTTGCATACCCTGTGCAAATTATAAACATCTGACTACTACGGTTGTAAAGCAAAGGAACATCCTTTATATATTGAATTAATTTTAGTAAGGTACAAAAGCTACTTAAATTTACAGTGTCTGCGAATTGTGGTTAAAAGCAGGACCACTTACATTAAATCACTTGTTGCTATGGCGAACGTAGTTATACAAAAATTCCGTCCCGTTTCTTTCGGAACACTCTTTATATTTTAGTTTTTGCTGTTATAGCGGCTTAAGTAATACAGCTTCTGTGAAATTTTGAATAGTCTACTTATTAAGGCTTCAAAAAAAGAGGTTTGTCACAAAGGGCAAAAATGAGAGGCTTTCGTATTTAGGCTTTAGCTACGAAACCCTAGAAATGACTCAATAAAATAAGTTTATTGCTTCCTCATAGGGAAACTGGAAGGTTTATGAAATTTAGACTGACACGACTTTTTTACCACCAGTAGTAAAAAGGTATTTTTAAGTTTGTTTTTCAATTTCCACAGTATCCATTTCATAGCAAAGTCAATTGAGCGATTTCCATTTGTCCGTTCGTGCTCAGGATGAAATCGACTTTGCCAAGGTACAAGATAAGCTAAAGAAAATTTAAATACTCCAATCGATCAGTTATAGTTTCGAATTTGTTTTTGTTTAAAGTTAGCAAGATCGATCCATGTTAATTCAAGCAGCGGGCAAGACACCACGCCTGCCTCTTTTTTTTCCAAATCATTTGGTACAATTAAGTAACTTCATACATTATGCAACTTCAATATTCTTTCTAAAAAATTTGCCTCCATAATTTGTTTCATATCTTGAGGGCAAATATAATTCATCGTCTAATTCTGATACATTTAATGTATGAGGTCTAATTAAAATTTCAGGTTATTGATTGATAATAAAATAGTACTTGCCTGCACTGGTTCTCGAATCGCGAAAATTAATTTTGACTAATTTTCCATTATTATCAATAATAATTATATTAATTATATAATTTTGTCATTCAATTAATATGTAATGGATTTTGCGTTCGTACCATGTCATGTGTACTCCTTGCCACCAACCACTTTTTTTTTCAAATAACAAAATCATGCCTTTAAACACAGAAATGTACTAAAGAAATTCTTAATCTGTAAAAAAAAAACCTGTTTAAAATATTTAATTACTTACTGCTGTATGTCTTTATTATTTGGTTGTTTTCTATTTACTTGCCAAAAAAAGAAGTTTTAATATTTTTACTTACAAATAATATTTTTTTATGCCAACTAAATAACAAAAAATAATTTTTAAGTGCAAAAAAGAGAGCGATTAACGAGGCCAACAACTTCAAAGTAAAGCGCTAATGAGTTAAAAAAATATAATTTTTGCAAAATATATAAAAAGGAAAACAAATATTAACAAAAAAAAAACCCCCAACTTGAACAAACAAGGAAAGAATATCATAAAAGAAAAAAAAATGAGTCCATTGATATTCAGTATAAACTGCTATACATTTTTGTAGCAAGTCAAGTTAATCAATAGTGGGAGATATAACTAATGGCACTTTACACGATTAAGAGTTTTAAAGTTTTTAGATTAAAGTAATTTAGATATTTTTTAGAAGGCGAATAAAAGCATCAGAATACCGAGAATTGGAAAAGAAAATATAGAGAGGAGACGCTGCGAGTTAAAGGTTGGAATAGTTTTCAGCTGTTCTTAATAATGAGGATAATTTTAAGCATTTTAATTAATAATGTAAAGGGCAGTAATAGCAATTCCATTCCCTAGGAAAGTTTATTAGGCATTCTTTAGGAATGGTGTGGATATTTAAATTTTGTTTAATAGATTTTTAGAAAGTAAACATTTATTAGTTTTTCATTAAAAAACTCATTTTTATCAACATTATTTTCTGAATGAGGCAGAACACTGTGAATTGAAAAATTGCTGAAATAATTTGAATGTTGTTTTATCTTGAATCTTCTGGAATTTGAATTATTCAAGTCAGATAAACTATTCCATAGCCATGATGAAAAATTTTTATACGACCCCTTCATAAACAGGATTCACCACAATAATTAATTGAAAATATTTATTTATTTTTTTTTTGTGGTTCAAAATACATTTGCTATAAAGTTAATAGTCAATTAAAATTCTTAAATTTTAAGTTTAAGTTTTAAATTTTTTTTTAAAAGACATTTATACGTGGATATTTAAAATTTTAATTGAGTTCGTATTTTATTTATTCAGTTAATTGAAATCCATGGCGAAATAATATACGGTGGAAGCGGTGGTGAATTCGTTAGTTTTCGCCGTTAGCCCGAATGTCAAACTTTATATAAAAAAATAGTACACAGATTTTTTTTATGTAGTTTGACATTCAGGCTAACAGCAAAAATCAACGAATTCGCCATCGCACACACCGTATATTTATTCGCCTTGATTGAAATAAATTGATTTGTAATATAGGTTTTTAAAGGGTGTAAAAAATTTCAATGGATTTCAACACACAAAACCAAGGCGAATAAATTACCAGGTGGCAGCGTAGGCGAATTCAGTTTTTTTTTTGCTGGTATATACGACTGTCAAACTCCATATATAAAAAATATACACAAAGTTTTTATATATGGAGTTTGACAATGGTGTACGCCAGCAAAAAATACTGAATTCGCCTACGCTGCCACCTGCTAATTTATTCGCCTTGCGAAAAAAAAGCAAAAAAAAATTTTTTAATGTATGAAAATAAATTTTTTTAAACCAAATTAAATTCGAAAATGTTTTTTCTTAAATTAATGAATTTCAAAATAATCAGAAATAATCTTTAATTTGTTTTTATAAAAACCGCAGTGTGGATTAAAATTATTTATATCATTTACTCAATATATAGGAATTTGTTGCATAATGCATAACGAATATCAGATGTATTTAAGATTAAAAAAAATTATTTATATAAAAGTTGTTATACCTTTGCAAAATGTTAACATTTGTTTATAATTTTTTTGTTTACAGTCAATGTCATTTAAATGAACAATACACTTCATTTACATGGAATTAAGGCATTCTGTCATATAAATTATTTTTGCGAAAAGTACAATTATTTACACATTTATTTTTTATTTATTTACCTTTTTTTTATAAACAACAAAAATTTTTAAACAATAAAAAGATAAAAAACAATTTATTGACGGTGCCTTTTTTACAGGCAACACATTTTATGTGGTAATTTGTGCGTTAATTTTGTTGTAAATATTTAAACAACAACACAACAGAATTAAGATCACTTAATTAATATTCACGATTAAACAGAAACACAACAATAACAATGTTGTTGCATTAAAAATACATTTGTATTACAAAACGGACGAGACTTGAATATTAATTAACTGCGCAAAATTAAAAGTTTGAAATAAATCGTTAAAATATTGCTGCCGCTGAAAACGTACTTAACAAAATTTTTGATTTTATAGGAATTTGGTGAAGAATTAAATTGCTGGCGATCTTAAGACTTTTTCGTTTTGCTGTGAAAATAAAAAAAAAATTCTTTTTCTTTTATTTGTTATTAATCTTATCAAATCAGCTAAATAATCAAAGATCTTGTCAATCAATTTGCATTAATTTTAGTACAGAAAGCCTTCAGTGCAAAATAAAAAAATAGAGCAGATCCAGGTAGTCCAATTCTTAATAACTTTGTGCAATAAATTCATTTAAAATCAAATTATGCTCTAAATTATATTGCCTTTAAAGGCGTGAGTGCATAATCATGCGGCTGTAAATAAAACCGAAAAACTTTGTACAACTCACAAAGCAGTGTATTAGTTATTTGGATTAAAATGATAACACATGGACATGGACATTATCCATGGACATTTCTTAAGTGAAACTATGTCTCTACTAAAAACGACACAATGCTTTGAAAAACGTCATAATGTCCATGGACATGTCACTTTTAAGTGCGACATAAAGGCAATGGTCATTATATCCTTGGACACTTTGCCCTGGACACTATGACTTGCCACTCTGGACAGTCAATTCAAATTAATTTCATTAACTCAAATTATCAGCCCTGAAAGCCGAAGCGTATTTTCACTTATTCAATGCGAATTCAATATAATTTCTGTAAAAAATAAAATTTCAAGATTTTAGCTCGAGCAAAGTTCGATGTTGTAGATGGATTAAATATTTTTATCTAATTCGCACACTTAGGACCAGAAATTAATAAGATTTAGAATCTTCATAGTGTCACATGTGAACATCAGTTAAGTAAAAGTCACCAATAACAAATCGAACAATCGTCAAATAGATCTATTAAGTATTTTATTTAATTATTATTTTGAACGCAAATGAACTTTTCACAGATCTGACGACCAAATATCATAGTATATTATGGCCTTAACCAACCTACGAAATACAAGAAAATTAAAATATTCTCGTATTATTTTTCACGCTTTAAATGTGCTAAAATACAAAGAAGGTAAATAAGAAGAATACAAAGTAAACAAGTAAAAATATAAATATCTGAGCCGGATTGAAATATTTGATTTAATTCTCATATCCAATATTAAAATAAAAAATAAAATCTCATGTATTTAAAATCAATCTCCTATAATTAAACTTATTAATTTATATCGAACACACAAAATACTTCTAATGGGCGTCCACTGGGATGATCACCCGTTCCACATCATTTTCTTTCCGCCGTTTAAACAATTCTAATTTCTATTTAATAAAACTTAATTGTGTTTATATTTTGCTTTAGAACGGATAGCAGTCGCCTCTTTCACGACTGTGACGCTACGTGATAAGACGTATTAATTTGCTTCAATGTATAAAATTACCACGTTCAACAATAATTACGCGTAAATGAAAATGTAATAACAACATTTAATTATAAATTACAAATGAATTTTAATAGAACAAACTTTTTGCAATAAAAAGGAGAAATAAAACAAAACAAAAATAACAAAAAATAAAGTGGTAGAAAACAAAGTAAAAATAAAAATAATCCAATAAAAATGCAAAAAGTATAGACAACACGTGCGTTAAATTATTTTCAGAATCAGGGGTTTCAAATGAGTTTTGAAGAATTTTATGAAATTAAATACTAGTTTTTATTTAATTATTTATTATTGGTTTTTTCTATAAAAATTTAATCTAATAAAATAGAAATAAAAAACTTTAAATGCTTAAAGCAAAGCAAAACAATAAAAGGGCAAACGTACAAACACATGTATTGTAAATTTATTATTTAGTAAAAGGGAAGAATTTATTATTACTATTATCTCATGTATTTAGACAAATTTCAATTTTGTTTTATACTTCCGTTTTTATAATCACAAGTAAAAAAAAAACTCTAAGCTTTAGACCTACTTTTTGGCAAAACACGAACTTATTTTTTTAATTCTCAATCTAAATATAAAAAGCAAAGCCCGACTTTACAACTCAAAGAACGGCTTGACTGATTTTAATGTTCTCTGATTGTTAGATTCGGCTGCGAACAGAATACTAGAATAAATACTAAAATATTGACAAAATTCAGGCTCATAAATTATTTAGAAAATTTATTTATAAAAAGAAAAATGAAACAACATAAGGACAGGACTTAATTTGAAATTTTCTTTATATTCGGTGTGGTTATTTCCGAACTGGCGAACAGGGTTCAGTTTGACGCTTATAAAACCCAGTGCTGTGTGCTTTCGCACAGGCGTACTGCTGAAACTGCTACGTCATCTGTAATTATAGGTGATATATATATTAAGGAATCAGAAGCTCTCGATGTTCTTGACATGAAAATTCAGTTCGATATTCGTTAGAACAAGCACATTTTTCATGTTGCAAAAGAAGCATTCAAGTGCCTATGTTTTCTGAAACGGTGTAAGAAATACTTCACTCCATCTGACCTCGTTACTATCTATGTCACCTTTATCAGACCAAAAATGGAATACAACTCTCATGTATGGGCCGGTGTCTAAAGTCTATTTTCGAGTTACTCGACCGCGTACAGGAGAGAGCGAAGAAACTCATCGGTGACAGTAAGGTATCAAGCTCTATTGACTCACTGGATCATCGACGCAATATGGGGTGTGTTTCACTGTTTTATCGTTACTACAACGGAATGTGTTCTTATGAAATCAGGGAACTTGTTCCTGAAAACCGTAATTTCATACGCGCAACGCGATCTGCATCAAGAGCGCATTCCTTTGTGGTCGATTGGGCAGTGAATCGCACAACGCATTACAGAGAAAATTCGTTTTTTAGCCGAACAGTTCGTATGTGAAATAAACTCCCTGCAGAGATCTCTCCTGCCACTTTTAATGTGCAAAAATTCAAATCAAATGTTCACAAGCACTACTCCTTCTATCCCCCATCCCACAACCTAATTTCCTAGTTCTGGCACAATATATTGCATAATTAGGGGTCATCCCTTGAGTGCTGGCCCTAATTAAAAAAAGGATGTTTCTTTTGAAGAGACAAATTACTACTTTGCAATAAATATACGCACTCTGAATTATAAAGACGGAAAATAAACAAAAGACGTGTTTTTCATGTAAAAATTTATGAAATTAAAGTAATGGACGTAGTACGGCAAATAGGTAATTAGGCGTAAATCCAAAGATCACCATAATAATAATAATCTTTTTATTATGGTTAATTATAGGAGATTGATTTTAATACATATATTTTTTATATAAATATTTGATGTGAGACCTATTTGTTAAAATTTTTAAAAGAACAAAATTAAATATCTTAATTAGGCTCAGATATTTTTATTTGTTTTACTTGCATTCTTCTTATTTGCCTTCTTTGTATTTTAGCACATTTAAAGCGCTTAAGATAATACGAGAATTTTCGTTTTTTGTGTTTTAATTTTTTTGTGTTCGTAGGTTGGTTAAGGCCATCATATACCATGAGATTTGATCGTCAGATCTGTGGAAAGTTCATTTGCGTTCAAAATAATAATTAAATAAAATAATTAATAGATTTATTTCACAACTTTGTTCGATTTGTTATTCGTGACTTTTACTTAGATGATGTTCACAACTGACACTATCAAGAGTCTAAATCTTATTAATTTCTAGTCCAAGTGTGCGAAATAGATAAAAGTGTTTAATCCATCTACAACATTGAAAAAAACTTTGTTTAAGTTTTACTAGAGTTTAGAAGAACTGGGCTCGAATTAAAATCTTGAAATTTTATTTTTTTTTTCAAATTTTACTTAAATCAAATTGAATAAGCGAAAATACACTTCGGCTTTCAGGTCTGATAATTCAAATAAATGAAATTATTATTATTATTATAATTATTATTACTATTATTATTTATTTTAGTTTTAAATAAATTTTTAACTAAAATGGATCACAACTAGCGACTAAGGCTATCGGCTTTAAATGAAATTAATTTGAATTGACTGTGCAGAGTGGCATGTCATAGTGTCCAGGGCAAAGTGTCCAAGGATATTTAATATAATCAAATCATATTATTATTAATATTATTATTATTATTTTTTTTTGTTATTATAATCATTATTAAATATAATTAAAACATTGTTGTTATTGAAACCATATACTTTTCTAAATTGATATATTTAATATAAACAGAATAATATTTAAAGTGTAAGCAGATTATCAGGCCTGTTCTGTAAAAACGTAATTTAAAATTACCAATCGTTTTGAAATCACGCAATACACTTGGTGCTGCTTTGCAAATCACGAGTACGTATTTTAAATCTCAAAAGCACGAAAAACAGCTGATATTTTAGCTTTGTGTTCTCTTTGCTTACTTGTTTAAATTTGCAATTAAAATATTAATGGAAGTTCAAGAAAATCAGAACGCCCAAGCCTAAGATAAATTAGTAAGTTTCTATTTCAATCTAATAAATTTTTACTTCTATTTTCTTATTTAAGCGGTTGAAATGTGGCTTCAAATAAAAATTCGGAAAACATAAAAAGATGAAAATTAATATTAATGCAACAAATTTAGGAAGTTGCCACCTTTTTAAGAACATTAACTTAATTTTATCTTCAATCAGGAACACAAGCCTAAATAATATGAACGTTTTAAGACTGTTTAAGTTTGCCAACTATTTTCAAAAAAAGGAACCAGCTGAATTCTAAAGAAAACTTATTTTACGTACCCTTCGCCATATAAAATACAAAAAAAAAAAACAAATATTGGGGTGACAATGAATAAAAAAATAAGAAAAACACTTAAAGTCTTTATATAATTATACATAGAAATGAAATCGGCGCTTAAAGGGTTAAACATTTTTAAAAAACTTAACATTTCCTGAAAGATCTCTTCAAAAGTTTAACAAAGATACTCATATTGATATTTTAAAAAATATGGTGCACAATCATACTTTTCGATGAAAACTTCAGAGGCATATAACTTCAAAATTATGGGCGAGCCTCAATTTTTCATTTGGTTTTTTTTTTTTTAATTTTTTATTGTCCCATATATTTGTTTTCTTTTTATTGGACTTCACTAAACTAGACTTTTTACAAAAGCTATGAAAAATTTTTGGAAGGCGTGATGTTTTGTCCGGTGCCTCAAAGGACTGGGACCAATTTTACTGATTTTCAATAGCAAAATTTTCGATTGGCAAATTTAAATTTTCTCCAGCCTATCGAGTGCCTTGGCAAAGTTAATTTCAACTCGAACATGGACAGACACACAAACACCGCTTAATCGAGTTCGCTAAGCGTAAGGACTCAGAATATATAAATTTTAAGGGTTGGGAAATGGATATTGTAGAAAATACAAACGGAATGACATAATTCGATATGCCCTTTTTCTACCTGTGATGAAAAGTATAAAAAGTAAATCCTTAATATTGCTAAATTAAGCAAATAATTTTTTAATTTTTATAAATAATTAGGTTTTTATGCGCGTAAGACCTGTTTTTTATTTTTACAAAAATAAAAATAAAACATTTCATTTTGAAAATAAATAAATGCTCTTTATTAAATTCTAAACGAAATAAGTAAAAGAAATAATCACGTGATTTCATCACTTGATATTAGCGCAGAACACCCTTTGCTTGACTTTAAATCACTTTGATAAAAGGGCATTTTTAGAAAAGGCTTGTATAATATATCATCACAATATGATAAACATATTTATATATACGGAACTCTAAAAACGAGTATTTACTCTATTCATGCGTTTTTTACTGGTCTCAAATTTGGTACTTTTTTTTTGCATCTTTTATAGCAAATTTATTCTTCTTAGCAATTGAAGAATATATTAAAATAATGACCTTGCAAAAAACTTCACTTTATAATTCGATAACTTAAAACGTAAAATATATTTCTGTTATTTCTTTATTTTCTTTTTAAGAATTCGCTATTAAAAATACCTTTCAGTTAACACGTCTATAACTAATGTACATCCCATTTGTGAGTTTCATACGTGATCTTACAATAAAAAAGCCGCTAATTTATCTTTACAGTTGGTCAGAGAAACCAAATTAAAATTAATGTAGATCACACAGACATAAAATATGCACTGAACAAAACCTACCTACAGCTTGCGAAGTGTGATATTCGAGACAATGATAAAAGTGTTTTAAAGAGAAACAAAAATGGTAAAATTATTTCATTACGTATTTTCAATAAGAAATTTATATATGAGCTATTTTATTGAAAGTCTTTTCAAAATGGGTTAAGGAAAAAAAAAACACACCTAAATTGGACTAAATTTTACAATATTTAAGAGGAAAAAAAAATAATTGATTAACTGGCGAATGAATTTCAAGAACTGGATTAATAAGAGAAAAATAAAAATAAAAAATTGATCTTAGATGTATTTCTAATGTCATATACGTCAGGAAAAACATTTAAATTTCTGGGTCGCATCCAAAAGTAAGTTCCATAGCAGGATATTTGTATATACAAGAAATACTTGTAGCGTACGGTATGTCACAAATGATAAATAATTTTATCATTACGAAATAAAAAACCTTTATTCTTTTTATTTTTGTTTATTATATAGATTCCAATATTTCAACCAACTTTGTTAGTCATCTTCAGGGAAATATGAATTTATATTAATTAGTTTTCAGCATCGTCCGTTGTTCATGTGAATTAAGATATTTTTTTAAATAAATGTTTGTCTTGTGGAGAAAAATTAATTTTAAAAAGAAAATGTTAACTGACAAAATCGTCAGGAACCCATATTTTCAAAGTAACGTATCGCTTAAGTGTTCATCAAAATACCTATGAAGCGCCATACATTTCGCAAACAAATTTTAACCCATTATGAACCAATAAGACTCTCAAGCATTTAAAATTAAAAACTAGCCCTTGAATCTAATTTTACTAAGTAACCCGAATATCATAGAAAACTATGTTCATAAAAAAAATATTTTTAGTACAAAAAGAAGCAAATTTCGTGAAAATATTCGCAAAATTATTATTAAAAGTTAAAATATCATTTAACTGGTTTCTAATGGACTAAAAAATTTTCAACATTATTTTGTAAGGATCCTAATAGTTTATTTAAAAAGCGATACAATACCCATATTGCTCCATTCTGCCATAGAATATTTGTAATTTTATATAGAAATTTTAGGGGTTCGTAATTCTGAAAATATAAGGTTTCGTGGGATTTATCACATAATATTTTCTGTTTAAAATTACTTTTTCTGAGCCTCGGGCAAGTTTTTAGTGCATTTGGAGCTACTGGGATAAAATAGATTTGTTTCATAAAAATGCAATAAAACAAATTTATTTCAATAGTGAAATATATAAAACGTAAACAGATCGTCATAGAGCTCGTTATTCGAATGTAATTTTACTTTATCCAGCATTAACTAAACATAAACAAAACATTTTTTTTATCACATTTCTTGTTCATTTATTTTGCTGTGATCAAAAATATTTATTTTTACTAAAAGGTTTCCTTGTTTTGCAAAAACTAAATATAAAGAGAAAATCACATTCCGTTTTCGGGTTAATTGAAAATTGGTTTTTAAAAGCACTAAGTAGTACAAGATAATAGGTATTGCCAGGTAAAACGCAGAAGTGTAGATTAGTTACAGATCTGTTATTGTGTGTTTTTTATACAAATTTGTAGAAATGGGTTATGAAACGAATAATTATTGTAAACTTTAAACCCAAAATAAAAACTTTTTATGAATTAGAAAAGTCCCTCAAATACAAATAAAAACAGTCTTTTTATTTTGCCTTTATTAACAAAGAGGACCTCAAGCCGAAACTTATGATCAAAATTCAATTAAGTAGCAAAAAAGTCTACAAAAAACAACATATTTAATGTTAGTTTTTCAAATAATTTAAAAACACCTGATTTTTAAAATTATTTTAAAATTTTGACAACAACGTTTAACATAAACAAAATTTAGCTGGGCTATTTAGACCACCTGATAATTAATTCGTCTTGATGGAGTAATAGTTGTAGAAACTCAAACTGGATCAGGGAGGGGCCATTCTAATTTTTGTGGTAGAATTGAAACAAAATATGTTCTTTCCCTGATTTTTTATTTCTGCTGCCGTTGTGCTTTATTTTCTTCTCATTATGTTTCACAAAAATATCTAAAATTTTAAAAGAAAAAAAAGCTACATTTTAACAAATCTATTTTTTGTTTTGCTTGTTACTTTAGAGGAATAAAAATTTAAATTTTAATTTTCAATAAAATTTTTTTTGTAAATTTAAAGCACAAAAATGGGCAATTTTGAAAGCCAATTTGAAAGTACAATTTGAAAATTTTGTTTTCCATTCCAAAGCTGAATTATTTATTATCAAGAGCTTTAGTATCTTTCAAATATATAAATTCAAGTATTTTTATTGCCCTTGACTTTTAGATATATTTTGTTATAAAGCAAATATTCCATAATTATCTGATGATATGTATGTATGTATATGTAATTAGTTTTCTTTACTTGACACTCAGTGTGTTCTTTTATCTGTTTTTAATTAATTTCAATTGTTTAAATATCTTCTTTGTATTTAAATTATAGTTACACAATTGCAACTGTATGTGAGTGTTTGTGTGTCTTGTATGCAAATAAATAAATTTGCTTGAATTTATGCAAGAAAATTTATGAAAAAATTATATAAAAAATAATCAACAAGCAAATTTTTTTAATAATAAAATAATAAATTATATAAACAAATTCATAGAAATGTCACCTGCCAATATAAATTTGTAGATAAAAGTCAGCAAAACAAAAGGCAACTAACACCTGAACAAGTTGACTTGAAATCGATCATACAGTTCAAGCAACAATTTTTCATACTTTTAAGCTGCATTAAAGTGATTTTGTTAACTATAAAATTATGCAAATTCTAATTTATTTAAATTGCTTTAAATCGCAAAACATATTTAGTGAGGCTTAGTCTCGAATAAATATGTAAACAAATTATTTATAACTATTTCAAAAGAAATTCAAGATTTTACAAACTAAAGTGATACTTTATAAATCAGCAAGTTAATGCGAAAGAAAAGCTCCTTTTATTCTTTGCTAAAAAAAATTACTGAATTTTAATAAAATGTTTAATGGTCGGTCATGTCATTTAAAATATTGTCTATTTTTGTATTGGATCAATTCAATATTTTATACCTTTGACTGAAGTTCACGAATTTCTTGTTCTGTATCCATAGACACAAAGTTGCCAGGCTTGGATTATAAGGCGACTTGGGAAAAAAAATTCCATTCGCTATATTTAAATTAGTTCATTTACTTCCGCTTCATCACCATACAAACACGCATCACCGTAAGATTATATCTTTCTTGCAGAATTTTGTTGGTCGTTTTGGTGAGAAACCTCAACTGGCAATATAAAAAATAAAAAAGGAAATATTATTTAAATCAAACTAAGCTCTTTTTATTTTAACTTTGTTTCTGAAATAAAAATTATAAATTAGTAACAAAAAATTTGTGCACAAAAATTACATTGGCTGTAAAAATTAGAGTTTTTATTTGTGATTCGAAAAATATTTAATTAATTTATATATCCAAAGCAGTTGAAAAAATTTATCATTAAAAAAATCAAAATTCCAAAAACCACACAAATCTCTCTCTTTTCCTTAATTTTCATAAAATATCTGCTAAGCTAACGCACTCCTATCGTCATATGAAAGATTGACTGCATACATTTTCTTTCAATATTGGGTACCTGCGGTAATTTGGGAATAAAATCCCCATTTCTTAATCGCTTCTCATGGTTTATATCTTATTTTATTCTTGGGATATTTATCTCTCAGAAAAAATGTGCCAAATAAAGAACATTTGATTTTTCTTCTTTTATTGCATTTTCTCACTGAAAAACTAAAAGAATTTTATAAGAAAAAAAAGGTTTCCCCTCATAATTTTTTTAATAATTCCAAAACGATTAAATACAGAAAAAAAATGATGTAAAAATAATTTCAATACAATTTTGTTACGGATCTTTTGGTGTTTTGTTTATTAAAATCGAATCAGTCGCTCTCGAGTTAGACTGAAATATGTCTGCTTACCTGTCTAATTTTAAGAAAAAATTTTGCCACACTTATCCAAAAAAAAAAAACCTACGTGATGGATAAAAACCGAAAACGGATTTGAGTTTAGCACATCAAGAACCATATAGTCCCCATCGTTTAAAAGAGAGCCAAAAAGTAATTTTTTGCAGAGCAGTGTTATTATGCGAGAATAAATTATACTTTAATAAGGTGTTGATTCTCCTACTGGGCCCAGCCTTCATTCTGGCTTATTCTTTCGATTACGTAACAGAATCAAAATACACTTTCCATTGCTTTGAAACTTTAATGAAAAAAAATCCTTTTTTAATTGAAATGTCTTCAATTTTTCAACTACTGAATGAGCCCTAGTGCTTTCCAATCAAGCGGAAAAGCCTTTTCTATAACTCAGAATGACTATCCAAGTTATTATTCTTTATTTTTATAACAAATGTATCTGTGTATGTATGCATGGACCAACCTTGCTAATTTTCAGTAGAAAATTTTTAGAAACTATGTCTGATTGGTTGGCGTATTTGAACTTTTTATAGCTTTTCGAATGCCCTGGCAAAAGTTGATTTCAATAGACAGACGGACATTGCTTAATCGACTTAGCTATGCATTAGAACTCAGAATAACAAACTTTGATATAACTTTTTCTACAATTCGTTGTGCAGGGTATGAAAACAATGAAGCAATTTATTTCGCAAAAGTTTGTTTCATTTTGTTAACAATGAAGACAATAGTAACAAATGGCTTTACTTTCGGTGGTTATATAATTTTGGATCAAGCCTACCTTTTAATTGTAGAATCACCAGAACTTTTTACTCGTATTAAATGAAAATAAATTTTATAATTAAATAATTTTTATGAGAAATGGAAATCTTGTTAACGTAAATGTTCAAGTCAAGGACTTTTCCGCTTGTACTTCTTATATATCTCATCACAAATTTACTTAACAAATATTTTTTCTTACTTATGAAGAAAATAAACAAACGCTGTGAATACATAAAATGAAGTTAAAAACAACAATTTTATGAATTCGTTGCTTGTTGCATTTATTCAAGGATTTATATTTTAGCTGTAAAATAAAAACTCTACAATGAAATGAGTCATTTTAAAAACAGGTACCAGTAAAAATATTCATAAGTATTGGAAAATAATTAAATGTTGGGTTTTTCGACTTTTCAAATGTAAAGGTTTATTGCAATTACAAAAAAGTCATTTAATTTTTATTTCTAAGTTTTTTTCTCTTCTGTTTCTTATCTTATGTTTTTAATATAATATTTTTTTGTTTATAGTAGAGATTCTATTTTGCTGCTGTTTTTTTTTTTTTATTTATTCCGTTTTGAGCCGCACTTCCACCGCAGCTACTCGATAACAACGTAGCTTAAGGATCTGTTGGGATTTAAACTCATGCTCTAGTGTTTAGAAAAAAAATCAAATACTTCTGTCACTTTGACTTTTTGTTTGTTTTTTATTTAGCTTTGTTGTTAGAAATATGTCAAGGTTTCAAATCTTATTGTTATGAAAATATATTTTTCTTCTCTGTTTATACACCCCAAAAAAAAATATAAAAAGTTTTTATTAAAAAAATTTGTTATGTTAAAATCCCGCATTAAAAAAAGAATTAAAAAAATACACCAAAAAATTAAAGAAATTTATTTTGGAAAATTTCAAATAAATTGCAGCATTTTCTGGATGCTCCTCAACTGTTTTGATGTGTGATAATGTGCAATGGTGTGCGCTGTGTGACATTACTCTTCAAGCCCATTTATAATTTTCATAAGTTAGATTTAACTAATATAAGAAGCTGTTCAAATATGTAAAAATAAATCATATCTGGCAAACTTTAATGTACTTAACAAAACCTTTCGTCAAATTTTTGTGAAATGTCATTTGTTTAAGCAATCTGTTTGCACATTCCAAACATATACTGAATATTTATAAACATATTTAAAACAGAAAAAGAAATATATATTTTTTTTTTATTTTAATAGAAATATTTATTTTATTTTCCTTTGCATTTTTTGCACGTGCAATTTTTTAGTGTTTAATAATTCAATAACATACATTATTGCATTTTAAAGTACTTTTTCCCATGAGTTATAAAAGTAAAAGAAAAATTAAAGTTTTTATTTAAAATTTTTCTATTTTTAATCTTTTTGTTGCGAAAGTACGAATATTGTAACATTTCCGACTGCGAATAAATGGTTTTTAAGTTCACGCAGGTACATTATGGTCGCCAAAAAGTCTTTTTAGAATTATTTAAACATTTTAAAGGTTTGTCGTTCAATTATCTTATATAAAATTTTATCGCGAATTGTGTATAGTACAAATAAACAAGATATTATAAAAAAATTCTTTAATGCATTTTCTATTAAATTAAAAATAAAAAATCTATCACTGTCTGTCAATGTGTAACACAAAGAACTATGAGCTGTTTCCCTAACGAATTTCGAGCAGTTTCGTACTTTCCATTAGCAAATGACATTTGACGGAACTGTTTCTTAATTACATTATAGTTTGCCACACATGATTTATATGTATTTGCACAGTTGTTTAAGTTTGCTTAAGCTAGCTTATGCACATTATAGTAGGGCCTTGAGCTTGCATTATTTATTTGTCCTATATTTTTTAACTTTTGCTGAATTTTTTTGTATTTTTCGTGCTGAAATTGTAAAACATAAAATTAAAAATAGATCTTGCACTCAAGACAAATTTATAACAGGTAGTAGCGCTGCTACAACAATATAACACTAAATGGGTAACTGATTTTCTATTTTTGATTTTTCTAACATAAAATGACACATTTTTGACAGATGCTATGCACGTAAAAAAATTCAAGCAAAAATTGTTAGCTGCCGCCTTGCTGGCATTATTTTTTAGGAAAGTATTTCCATCAAAGCATTTGCAAATTTTGTTACACAGTGTTAATAATATCTTATCAACTTTTTTCAATTAAAAAAAAAAATTTTAAGTCCAAAGTCAAATATTAAATTAAAAATCAAAAACAAACAAAATTGCCAAAAATAATTAAAGACAATAAAGAAGACAAGAAAATTTTATATTTATTCTTTTGAATGAAGGCGCCTTTTAATAAGTTTATTTGTTATCAAAATAGAAAATTTTATTTAAAGTAACATTAACCAGAAAAAAAATTATAAAATGATATGAGGCTGTGCAAAATAAACTTAAAGTCTAAAAATATACCGTTATCATTAAACTACAAAAAAAAGAAATAGAAATTTTGTTAAAAAAAATAATTCCGATTAACATTAAAAATTAAATCGAACAAGTCAGAGTGCTATATTCGGCTATGCCGAATCTTCTATACCCTTCACCATATTTGTAAGTCTAGCTTGGTAAAGTAACTACACTAAACAAAAACAAAAAAAAAAAACAAAAAATATTGGGATGACAGAGCATTAAAAAATAAAAAATGTCATCAGCTTTTAATGGGTTAAGCATTTTTTTATTTTAAGCATCTCTTCAAAAGCTTTTAAATGAAAGAAATATCACCCAAGATCGCACTTTTCTATGAAAAGTTTAAAGGCCCATAACTCGGAAAATATTTACGGATGCCAATTTCTTCACTATATACTTTTTTCTAATATTTTTTTATTTATCCCCTATATATTAGTTTTTTGTATTAGAGTTACTTTACTTAACTAGATTTGTTCCCAATAATATGGAAAAATCAGAAGCGGGCGTAGTGTTTTGTTCGCTGTCTCGAAAGACATGGATCGATCTTTCTGATTTTCAATAGCAATATTTAGTTTTTAAACGATTGTTTATAAAATTGTCTTTAACTTTATTATAATTTTCAATGTGTTTAATAAATTTGTAGATATTTAATATTACATGCGTGTTGCCCTGTGTAGCTTTTATATTTTCTAAGATTGATGATGATTTAAATGCTATTAAAAATTGTTAAAATATTAAAAAAATATATTTTTAATAAATATGTATACACGCTTTTTATCTTAAAATTTTTTCAATAAATATACAGCAGTTTAGAAATATTCGTTTTTGTCTTTAAGACAGTGTATAAAGAGAAAATCTTGTTTTTTGTCTTTAAAAAAAATGTTACTTTAAAACAAAAAACAAAGGCAACAATTTGTTGATGTTTTTAGTTTTAAAGATGATTTTTAATCCATTTAAATGAAACAATAAATCCATTTGTCTTATTTATTGTTTAGTGGCGTTTATGCATGACGTTTTTTTTCAGTTTTTATACAAATTTGTAATTTGACTTTTAAGTCAAGTGTATTGTAAACAAATCATTTCCTCCATATGTTTTTTCACACAATGCACTTACATTATTCCAGTATAGACTCATTCATCTCAGTTGCATTTGTCCCATGTGTTATTTTAGCGAATAGACTAATAGACAGACAGATGGACAACTATCTGGTTGTTTTTGTATACCATTTGTTTTTTATTTTGCATTTCAGCCAGTACTTTTTAAGCTGCACTTAAGTTTAACTAACTATTGGTTACAATTCAAAATAAAATTTTCACCGTCGAGCCGAAACTGTTAAAATGATTATGAATTTGTGTTTTAGGTTTTTTCTTCAATGTATAACTTTCAGTAAATATTTGACCAAATCATATATTCTTTCCAAAGTTAGTCGCTTGGCACCTAAAACTTAACACGTTGATGCACGTTGATTTATTTACTACCAAACGATTCGATTTTAATATTTCTAATTTCGAAATTAATTATTAATTAAATTATTAATTTCCAAATTTATAAAGAAAGAAAAATTAATTTTAAAGAATTGTTATATTTATTTTTTTATTAACAGAAAAAGTTAGACAGTATTAGAATGTAATGAAGCATTTTCTGAATCGTTACATCCGCTATCAGCATTCATTCATTCATCTATTTAACCAAATAATTTTATCAATTAGAAAACGAGGAATAAATCATAATCAATTCACACACAAAAAATAAGTTTTTGAACTATGTTTGTTTTCAAATAAAAATTTAATTAAATCTTTATTTGAATCAATTATTAATTTCATTGAAAAAGAAGAAATTAATTTTCTAATTAAGTAAATATTTAAATCAATTAAAAACTTAACAAAACTTGTTTATGAAAAAAATAAGGCTTTTAATGCGTACAATAACCTTTTTTATGTATTAACTGGGTTGGATGAAGTCCACACGCAACCCAAGTTTTGTACTGACTTTAAAGACAAAACCAATCTAAACCCCCATTTAGTCAACTCATGAAATAAATTGAATTGTTTTTGATTACATTTTGTCGAGCCAGCCATCAAAAAAATCTCGGGCAACCTGTTAAAGTAATCTGATTTTCGGTTTTAGTAATTTATTAACAATTTCAAACATAAGCAATAAACTTTTTGATAGTATCTCCGTTGAGATTTTGAAGAATTTTCTTGGGGTTACATATTTTTGGATTATGGAAATTTTCTTCAATAGTCAAGACTGGCAATATCATTTTATCAAAATAGTTTAAACTTATTCTGGATTAAAATAGTCAGCTTTAATGTCAGACTTTAGTCTTTTGTCACGGATTTAAATTTTCCTTAAAACAAAAATTCTATTGCCAAGGCTGATGGGAATAGTACACGTTAAAAGACCCTTTCAAAAATGGTTATTCTTACTTCGAAGCCATGAATTACACGAAGACAATTTCAATATAGAGTTCACACGGATTGAGACAACAAGTCAGTATCGGAGGTAACGACTTTGGGATACGGAAATTTTGCAGTCCAACCATGCCGTATATTTACAAATCCATCCCAAGTGTAAGGGTTCATTTCCTAATTACACGGGATTCTAGAATAATCTGAAATGGGATTGAACATTTAATTTTTTTGCGTCTTAGAAAATTTAATTTTTTTTAATAATTCATGAAACTACAAATAAAGTTAAAATGAAATATTAATGGCAAAATAGCGAGCAATTTGTCACTTAAGTATTAAAGTGAGTGAATATTAATGTTATTTTAGTTTTTTATTTATTATTACTTTTTTTTGTTTCCCAACAGTTCGGCGAAATATTGGAAAAATAAAAATATTCTCATTTTTTAAAACAGACCTGATGTTTAACAAATTGGAAAAAAATCAAATTAGAAAAAATATATTTAAAATTAGCTTAATTACGAGGGCTGCTATATACATTTCTGGCCTGGCAACACTGAGTGCTGCCAAGTGCAATCTGACATTTCAATTGGAAAGTTTGTCATTTATAAGCATAATCGTACTCAAAACGTTTTGACGTACGAATATTTTCGTGCCATCATTTTCGACAACTTTCGACGTGGATTATCACGACAAGAGTGCATTGATGAACTTAAATCTTTGTATGGCGATGAAGCACCATCCTATAGCACTGTGAAAAATTGGTACAATGAATTTAATCGTGGCCGAAGCTCGCTCAAAGACGAATTCCGTGAAGGTCGTCCAAAAACGGCTGTTGTGCAAGAGAACATTGATGCCGTGCGTGAACTCATAATGCAAGATCGACATGCGACATACCGAGAGATAGAGACATCCTTGGACTTTTCTTCCACCAGCATACATTCGATACTGCATGAACACCTGGCTGTAAAAAAGGTTTGTTCTCGTTGGATCCCGCACAATTTGAAAGTCGCTCAAAAAAAGGCTCGTGTCGACTGATGCAAAGAAATGTTGCAAAAATACGATTGCGGTGCTTCAAAAGACGTTTATAAGATCGTCACAGGTGACGAATCATGGATCTATGCGTATGAGCCCGAAACGAAACAACAATCGACCGTGTGGGTCTTCAAAGACGAGCAAAATCCAACGAAAGTTGTTCGTGGAAGAAGCACTTCGAAGCAAAGGGTCGCCTGTTTCTTCGGCAAAACTGGTCATGTGGCGACTGTTCCGCTTGAGCAACGAAGGACGGTCACTTCTGAGTGGTACACTACAATTTGTTTGCCTTAAGTCATCGGAGAAATTCGAAAAACCAACAAGAGAAGACGAATCATTGTTCACCATGACAATGCGAGCTCTCACACATCGGCTCAAACCAGAGCGTTTTTGACCAGCCAAAACGTCGAATTAATGGGTCATCCACCGTACAGCCCTTTCTCGGCACCTAATGACTTCTTCTTGTTTCCGCACATCAAAAAAAATGCGTGGTCAACGATTTTCGTCGCCAGAAGAAGCTGTTGAAGTTTTCAAGAACCATGTTTTAGAGGTGTCTCAATCGGAGTGGTTTGAGCGCATGCAAATGTGTATAAATCATGCTGGAGAATACTTTGAAAAACAATAAAACCATTTTTGTAAATCAATTAAAGTTTTACTTTTTCGGCTTTGGTTCATTTTTAATTTAACTTTTATTAAGAAAAATTATTTTTCAAATGTACGCGGACGTTTTCCAAAGAAAACAAAAAAAATTAGACGCTGGCAGAATGTAATGCTACATTTTCAGGACCGCCAAATCCATCTTCAGCATTCTTTGCATCCAACACCTTGATTTGCGTATACTGTAAATATCATCATTTAACCAACTAATCAATATTAATTTGGTTGGACGAAATTCACACACAACTCAAAGCATTTTTTTCGTTGTCTTCTCTACAACACGTCTTGTACATTTGTTGCAATTTTGTACTACACCGTCGGTATAGTCACGAAATGCAAATTTTATTTTTAATCATTCATACTTGTTTTTCTCACAACATTATAGATGCTGTTCCAGTATCATATCAACTGTTGATGAGTTAGGTATGAATATTAATGCGCTGTGCTTTGCGTGTTTTTAAAATTATTTTTAATTTTAGTCCCAGCTAGGGGTTGAACCGGTGATTATCATAAATCAATTAAAATATTACTTTTTCGGCTTTGGTTCATTTTTAATTTAACTTTTATTAAGAAAAATTATTTTTCAAATGTACGCGGACGTTTTCCAAAGAAAACAAGAAAAATTAGACGCTGCACAGTGGGGCAGAATCAAAATATTTTGGAAATAATTCAGCCATTTGAAAACGGCTAGGCCGATTGATTCAAAATTTGGCACGAGCATAGTACAGGAGTACTTGAGCTTAGGTTTTGAAGGTGGTTACCCTCCATTTTCCAGGGATGGCGCTATGTGGTCTCAAAGTTGGACACCTCGCTCCTGAAAATTATTCTAACGCTTGGCATTTCTTCAATTTTGGTCTGATTTTTAAATATTTTACATGGTCTTAAAGCACTCGTAAATACCTACAAAACGGTGCTTCAAATTGCATGTTTATGTTTAAAAATTATCGAGTTATAAGCATTTTAAAATTAAAATTTTTGATTTTTTCCATACCCTGGTCCAGTTTTTTCGAAATATTGGGTACAATTTGCAGCAAATTGGTTTGAGTTTTTTACCGTAGATAGAAAACAAAATTTAAGATTTTCTGAAAAAAATTTGAAAGTAATACCTTTTGTGGCTTAAAAATTATACGATTTTCAATTTAAAAAATCCAAAATTATTGCATTTTTGTGTATTTTAGCCTAAAATGGGACACTAATCTAATTTTTTAGATAGAAAAAAATTTTCTTGAGTAATATTTAAAAATTTTTTATTTTTATTAAAGCTAACTATATGTGTGTACGTTTAAACCAAATTTCGTATAAAACTGATCATTCTTGTAGAAGATGTAAGTCTTTCAACTTGACCTATTTTACATCGAAATTTTGACTTTACCCCATATTTTCTAAAATCCCAAAGCTGGGATCGGAAAAAGAAGAATACTACAAAAAAGCTATATATACTCTAAATTGTTTCAAAAAGTATTTCGTGAGCCCTAGTCCATATGTGGACTTTATGGGCAAAAGAGTAAAAAATTCCAATTTTGGGATTTTTCGTCTTTATTTTGGGAATTATGGGATTTCCTTTAGCTTAATGTTGCAGATTTTTTTACCGTTTGATTTTATCTGATTTGCTTAATTAATAAAAGTTTTATAGCATATTTAATATTTTTACTTTTCTCAAATTGGACCGTTTTTACCATAATTTTTCGAAATTTTCGGAGCTCAGCAACGAATATTAAAATTTTGTTCCATTTTTATGTTACGGAAGTAAAAATTTTCATGCCTGTGTAAAAAATTGTGTAAAAAAACAATTACACCTAAAAAAAGGGTTAAAAATGTAAGGGTTAAAAATAATGGTGCAGGTGTTCGTTTTAGGATGACCTATGACTAATTATGTCTTACCTAAGTGCCTTTTTTTAATTTTTAACTAGCTCCTTTGCTTCTTTAGGTACCCAACTGTTCGTTGACCTGAACACGCATATAAATATTTGCATAAATACAATAGATATCATATTTAAAAAAAAAACATCATGCCGATCACATTGAAGTTTGAGAAATTGTGTTCTTTTTTGTGGACTGATGCTACAAAAGGACTTGATAGAATTAAGGCCATGAAAAAATTTATTAAGGCTGCATACAACTGCAGAGTTGATGTCATTGGTACCGCAAAACTGGAAAAATTTTTTAAATTATTTGATCGAAAAATGAAATCAGTTCGCGGAAACAAAAATAAGTTTAAAGTAAAGTATCTTACTTGGATGGATACTGTTGCGAAATTCTCAACATACATCGCATTATGTGGAGCTCCCTGCAAATCGTATGATGACTTATGTTCGAAGTCTAAGAAAAAAAGGTTAACCGAAAAACTTTCTTCAGTTACAAAAGATGAAGTTTGCGATACGTTCAAAGAATTGCTAAAAAAAAGAAAATCAGCCTTCCGAGCAGTGCACATCGCTAATATTCTTCCCAGCGCATCTCCAAAACGGTCGAAACGAATTGTTAACAGCATACCTACTCCGACATCACAGTCAAATTTTACGAAGTAAGAAGCTATTGCTCTGATGTTGGAAATGAAAATAAGCCGAAATAAGTACCAAATTGTGAGAAAAGCTTTACTTGAGAAAGGACATGCAATATTACCATCATATAAGTCTATTCAAGAAAAAAAGAAAGCGATTATGCCATCTCTAATAACAGTTGATGAAACGAAAGCTTCTATTGGACTATCTTCTTTCCTAGAAAATACGGCGTCACGGATTATTTCAGATTTTTCTACTGACCAACTAGAAAAGGTTAAAAACTGCGATGTGGTACTAATGTGTAAGTGGGGATGTGATGGAATATCAGCCCTTCCTGAGTACAAACAAAAACATACAATAGATTTTAAGAGCATATTCATGGCATCCTTAGTACCACTAAGAATTCGTTCATACTCACTGGTTGCATCTTCATCAGTACGTGCAAACACTTTGGAAGATATATGGAAAAACACAACCCCAGGATCCAAAAATTTTTGTAGGCCTATTTGTTTTGAGTATGTAAAGGAATCAAATACTACGACAAAAAAATTAGTCGAGCATATCAAAGACGAAATAAGATCATTGGAACCAATATCAATAAAAATAAAAGAATACTGTGTTAACATATCCTTTCAACTTATTTTAACAATGATTGATGGAAAAGTTAGTAACGCTATAACTAACACATCTTCTTATTGGAAATGTTCCATATGTGATCAGAAGAAGTCAGAATTCTCAGATAAAAAAAAACCAACGTAGTCAACGAAGAAGTTCTATCTTTCGGAATATCCCCCCTTCATGCCAGAATAAGATTTTTGGAGCATTTTCTGCATATTGCATACGACTTAAAATACAGAATTACGACAGAAATTTTAATAACAAAAAAAAAAAAAAAAAAAAAAAAAAAACAATGATGAACTAAAAGCTCTAAGAGCTTCTGAGAAAAGTAGAATCCAAGAAGAGTTTAGAGTACAAACGGGGTTAATAATTGATAAGCCTCTTCGTAGTGGAGGAAACACTAACGACGGAAATACTGCAATAAAATTTTTTGGGGATTTTGAAACTACTTCAAACATAACTGGAATTGACAAAGAGTTGCTTAGAATGATTAACGTAGTTTTAATGGCAATTAATAGCAAAACTTAAATTAATTCTTTTCGATTTGGAGAATATACAGCAAAAATATCTCAGCTACTCGTTTCCCTATATCCATGAAGGGATATGACGCCCACAGTACATAAAATATTATGTCATGGTAAAACAATTATAGAATCGAATATTCTTCCTCTTGGGGAATTAACAGATGAAGCCCAAGAAGCAAGAAACTGCGTTTTCAAGTACATTCAAATATTCAGTTGTCGAAAATGTTCTAGGCAGTCACAAAACGAAGACATTTTCTATAGCCTATTGTTATCTTCTGATCCTGTACTCTCATCAATGAGAAAACGTTGGATTAATTATGAGGCTTCTTCACCTTCTAACAAAACAGAATTAAAGGATTTGCTTTATCTTTTAGACATGCATAATGATATGACAGATTATTTTATAAAAAATAAATAATAATTTTAAGGAAATAAAAAATACTTTTAACGACTTTTCGTAAATAAAAATTAACAGAAAATTTTATTTTTTATCTGATGTTTTTTATAATGATAATTAATTTAAGATATGCCTCTTGGTTATCCTCTATTCAGGTATAATTGTTTTTTACACAATAAACTGTGATGTCGGAGTAGGTATGCTGTTAACAATTCGTTTCGACCGTTTTGGAGATGCGCTGGGAAGAATATTAGCGATGTGCACTGCTCGGAAGGCTGATTTTCTTTTTTTTAGCAATTCTTTGAACGTATCGCAAACTTCATCTTTTGTAACTGAAGAAAGTTTTTCGGTTAACCTTTTTTTCTTAGACTTCGAACATAAGTCATCATACGATTTGCAGGGAGCTCCACATAATGCGATGTATGTTGAGAATTTCGCAACAGTATCCATCCAAGTAAGATACTTTACTTTAAACTTATTTTTGTTTCCGCGAACTGATTTCATTTTTCGATCAAATAATTTAAAAAATTTTTCCAGTTTTGCGGTACCAATGACATCAACTCTGCAGTTGTATGCAGCCTTAATAAATTTTTTCATGGCCTTAATTCTATCAAGTCCTTTTGTAGCATCAGTCCACAAAAAAGATCACAATGTCTCAAACTTCAATGTGATCGGCATGATGTTTTTTTTTTAAATATGATATCTATTGTATTTATGCAAATATTTATATGCGTGTTCAGGTCAACGAACAGTTGGGTACCTAAAGAAGCAAAGGAGCTAGTTAAAAATTAAAAAAAGGCACTTAGGTAAGACATAATTAGTCATAGGTCATCCTAAAACGAACACCTGCACCATTATTTTTAACCCTTACATTTTTAACCCTTTTTTCAGGTGTAATTGTTTTTTTACACAATTTTTTACACAGGCATGAAAATTTTTACTTCCGTAACATAAATGTATAAAAGTGAGATACATATTGAAACACTCATATTTAAGAACGCATAGTTTTGCACGTAAGAATGATATTGAGGTGAATCTTTTTTTATTTAATAGGAAATTGCGTCATCTTTATTCACATGCATAAAAAAAATAAAAAAATGGAACAAAATTTTAATATTCGTTGCTGAGCTCCGAAAATTTCGAAAAATTATGGTAAAAACGGTCCAATTTGAGAAAAGTAAAAATATTAAATATGCTATAAAACTTTTATTAATTAAGCAAATCAGATAAAATTTTCTGTGCATATGTAGTTTGTTAACTAAAATCAAACGGTAAAGAAATCTGCAACATTAAGCTAAAGGAAATCCCATAATTCCCAAAATAAAGACGAAAAATCCCAAAATTGGAATTTTTTACTCTTTTGCCCATAAAGTCCACATATGGACTAGGGCTCACGAAATACTTTTTGAAACAATTTAGAGTATATATAGCTTTTTTGTAGTATTCTTCTTTTTCCGATCCCAGCTTTGGGATTTTAGAAAATATGGGGTAAAATCAAAATTTCGATGTAAAATAGGTCAAGTTGAAAGACTTACATCTTCTACAAGAATGATCAGTTTTATACGAAATTTGGTTTAAACGTACACACATATAGTTAGCTTTAATAAAAATAAAAAATTTTTAAATATTACTCAAGAAAATTTTTTTCTATCTAAAAAATTAGATTAGTGTCCCATTTTAGGCTAAAATACACAAAAATGCAATAATTTTGGATTTTTTAAATTGAAAATCGTATAATTTTTAAGCCACAAAAGGTATTACTTTCAAATTTTTTTCAGAAAATCTTAAACTTTGTTTTCTGTCTACGGGAAAAAACTCAAACAAATTTGCTGCAAATTGTACCCAATATTTCGAAAAAACTGGACCAGGGTATGGAAAAAATCAAAAATTTTAATTTTAAAATGCTTATAACTCGATAATTTTTAAACATAAACATGCAGTTTGAAGCACCGTTTTGTAGGTATTTACGAGTGCTTTAAGACCATGTAAAATATTTAAAAATCAGACCAAAATTGAAGAAATGCCAAGCGTTAGAATAATTTTCAGGAGCGAGGTGTCCAACTTTAAGACCACATAGCGCCATCCCTGGAAAGTGGAGGGTAACCACCTTCAAAACCTAAGCTCAAGTACTCCTCTACTATGCTCGTGCCAAATTTTGAATCAATCGGCCTAGCCGTTTTCAAATGGCTGAATTATTTCCAAAATATTTTGATTCTGCCCCACTGTGCGCTGGCAAAATGTAATGCTGCATTTTTGATCATAAATATTCGCATTTTCACTATTAGTCCAGAAATATATAGAGCAGCCCTCGTAGTGTATTGAAACAGTCAACTAAATTAAAGCTTTCCTAGCCCACTTTAAAGGTCTTCATAAATTTAATGCTTTCTGGAGGAGGCTGTAGTCTTTAAATGAGGAGAAATGTTGTGTGATATGTTAGAAAATTTTAAGCCCTTTTTACATAGGACTATCTGACCAATGCTTATGTTGGCTCTTGAACAGTATTTTTTACGAGCAAATTTTCCTTGACCCCTGAAATGTAAAAAGGAGAAAAGTTACTTTACAAATTAATTATAAATTAGCGAAAAGAAATCGATTTTTTAGAGAAGTAGGTAACAACAGTCAATAACCCAGTCTTATTGTGATTAGTTATATTTTTTTTTGTCTATTAAAGAAATAGTTACAATAAAAACAAATAAAGAAATTTTATACGTTAACAACGAATTAGTCATCAACAAACCTTACACATCTTCTTCAAATAGTAGAGTGTCGTCTAATGAAAGATAAAACCGATTAAATGTTTGAAGACTCAGTCATTTTATTTATTTATTTATTTATTTTTTACTCTCTTAACTGGTATTAAAATCTGTTTTTATTTTTATTACTATTTCTATTTTTATGTGAATTTTTCAATTAGCTTGGTGTCAAATACATAAAGTAAAAATAAAATAAATAAATAAAAATACAATAAAAAGAGAATACAGAAACAAGATGAACAAAGCAAAAAACAAAAAAAAAAAAAAACAAAAAGCAAATTTTAAACCAGAAACAATATAGAATTCAAATAGTTGTTATTTATAAAAAATGCATTAAATTCAGAGTTAAGTTTTTTCATGATCCTGCAAGTTTCTTTATTGTAGTGCAGAAACCATATTTAAAATGATTTTAAAGATTTCATTTGTTAAATAAATTAAAGATGATTCCAAAATATAATTTTATTTGACATGACCTTAAAATGGCAGAGACAATTAAACTTTTTTGTTGCTTTTAATTTCATAGTTTTTTAAAAGTTAAGTTGCACATAAAAAGTATTTGGTTCTGTATTGTCGGCATGAATACCAATGAGATCTATTGCTAAAACAATTGTCATGCCTGACTGATGTAATGTAACATTGATATTTTTGTGATTTGTGAAATAGCAAAGACATTTCTTGCACAATAAATGCTTTAAGAATTTGAAGGCTATTTAAGCTCCTCCGAATCTTTGGTTGCCTATGTACATGCCGCACACTACTATTGATATGGGTTACGCTAGTTCCAGCGTGTTGGCCACTGAAAGTTCTTATCAATCAATTTCAGGTGCCAAGTGTTAGAAGCTGGCTCCCTCATTTCCTGGCTGCTAATTCATTAAAGCAAAAGATCTCTCAGAAAGTATAATACTAGAGGCAGCTAATTGTTGTTGATCAAGTATCGCTATTTTCGGGAATGTATTAAAAAACGTTTGCAACACGGTGACAAACATTGCTCTGCTTTTAAATAACTTTATCTTTTGTGGAATTATTGCCGTTGATTAGTCCATGCCTTACTCGTATCATTCAATAAGGTTCGATAGCTTTCACAAACGCCTTCTTCGCGGTTTAAGAAAACAACCTCCGTTTAATGTGATGAATTTATGAGTGGTCGGTTTACAAGTTTCCAAGCTAATAAGTATTCTAATATCCCAGTTTTAAGGCAGTACTTGAATTGAACAGAAATCATAGTGTTTTCTTCATTATTGTAGACTGGCTAATTAGAGGTTCCTTTGTCAAAATCAACAAAGGTCAATTTGTTAAATGATCGAATGGCTGCGAAATGCCTCATAGAAAAATTAATTTGCATCTCTCTACATAAAAAAAAAAAATTAATTCAGAATTAAATAAATTTGTTATCATATCTTGATATAAAACACTTTGTGCGATTTCTTTGTGTCCCATTTAAGTGAAAGTATACTCTATTGCCTATTTGACAGGTTAGGTTAAGATAGGTTAGCTTGCAAAGGCAATCAGCCTATCCAATGGATCACGTGTGCCCTGCTGCCAAAAACCCCTATTCCTAGATGAATGAGTTCATTCTTCTCATGTTATAGTCCTAAAAATCTGAAACTTTAATCATCTTTTGTTTACGCTAAAGGAAAACTTGCCTTACGGAAAGTCCCGGACAGATTTAGTATCCTGTTATATAAACCAGTGGTACAGTGAATGGTCAAGGCAGTTGCTAAAAATAACTAGGTACCGATATATTCCATTGCAGTTCTCTTTTAATCTTATCAAGGCCATAAAGATACCTTGAAAACGAGCAGGTAGTCTCGTCAGATTATCTGGTCCCCAGAAATTACTGCTTTGGACTGGATTTGCAGCACCTAAGTCAAATTCCAGCAAGATGATCAGATGATTATCTCTCTACTAGGATTCTGATCTATTTAATTAGTCTGCTATTTGATTTCCGCGTATATTCTTTTATACTTTTGGAAACAAAATAGTTTAAGGTTAGAATGCTTCGCCATTGAATGGTAAAAGTTTTAAATTTTTATCCAAAAATTTTTCAAGACCTTCACTAAGTCATCAATGTTAAAATTTTAATGGCTCCTTTTTGAACGATCCGACTGCGAAACAATGAAAGATGATTTTTCTGTCGCCAAAATTAAAATTTAAAAAAAGAAAAAAACTTTATTTTGAAACTGCAATAATAATGCGAATTAATTTTACCAGGTAGCATCGTTGTGGCAGCTGACTATTTGTCAAAAGAGTATAATTTTGTATTACAAAAGTTCTTTTTATTTTTTTTCCATCTGGGATTTGAACCATGGATATTAAAAATGAAATAGAATTTTACTTATTCGACTTACGGTTCATTTTTCATTTAACTTCTAAACACTTTTTTAAAAAGAAGAATTATTTACAAATGTATGCTGACATTTTCCAAAGAAAACAAGAAGTGCAAGACAAGTTACAAAGAGAACAGTGAAGAAATACTTTGGCTTGTGTGTCGACTTCGTCTAACCAAATTAATATTGATATGAATACTCCTCGTATTCTTATTTACAAAATTAGTTGGTTAAATAGATGGTGTTTACAATGTTCTCAACCTAAGGTAGATAGATACGAAGAATGCTGATGAAGGATGTAGCGATCCGGAAAATGCTGCATTTCATTCTGCAGTTTCTTGTTTTCTCTGGAAAACGTCCGCATACAATTGTAAATGATTTTTCTTTCCAAAAAAAATATATAGAAATTAAATTAAAACATGAATCCTAAGCCGATTAAGTAAAATACTTTTTCAAAAGTTCTTTTTTAATATTCTTTAAATCAATTTAAAAAACAAAGCTTACTGAAAACTTTTTTCAAAAGAATAAGAAAAAAGTGCAGTATTTAATCGCGTTTTGAAGTTTACCATACACTTAAGTTCCTGCTTTTTTTTATTGTTGTATTGTTGTAGCGGTGCTGCCACCTTGTATAAATTCGCCTTTCACATCACTATTGAAATTAAATAAAAATCCATACACACATATAAACTTGTTTACCGATAGAGTATTAACTCAGAAGTTTTCTATTTTCACTTTTTAGAAAAAGTCAATATCTACCCAATGGAAAAATCTTGTGCTGATTTGGCTACTTTTTTATAATTTAACATAAAATCAAAAAGTTTTTTGAATTTATTCAAAAATCTCGAAATTTGAGTTAATACCCTGTGGTTGCAACAAAACAAAATAAAATTAAGCAAATCAATCATAATATTTATTAGAGCAATTAAATTAATAACTTAACTCTAAAGGTGTGGCCACTTAATAAATAAAATTTTATACGCAAAACTTTCGTTTGAAAATAATTACAAAATGTAGCAAAAGTTCAATGATCTTAATGGATCTTAAGTATTTTATGAGATTGACAATTTTCAATAAACTTAAACAAAATTAGTGATCACAAATTTTATGTCGACTAATGAGTTCAGTGTGGCAAAAAACGATTTATAATTTTATTTTGTGATAAATCTCAATTCTAAGAAAAGCTTTACTGTACAAGTGATGGCGAATTCTACACAAAACGTGCCTTGCATGGGCATAAGTCAGTTTCGACTGTGAGAAAAGTTTTTTCAATCAAACCACCGAGAAATTTTAAGGGTTTTAATAAGTTAACCGAGGGTATTTCATGATTTCTTAACATTTTACTTCCGATAAAAAAAAACTTTAAAATATGAAGAAGTAGAAAATAAAATGAGCGATTCCAGCCCATTTTTTATATAAAAAGCTTCAGCAGTGCGGGTAATCCTATAAACGTTTATGTCGTATGAATGCAAGAATAAAAACCTATTTAAAAATTTTAATTTATTCGCAGATACTTTATTAAAAAAAACAACAAAAACAAAAACGCGGTGGTGTGTTTAAGTAATACTGGTAACAAATTTACATTTAAAAATTACAAAACAGTGTCACGCTACAATTTTTTTCCATAATTTTACAAATCACAAAAACAAATTAATAAATAAAAAAATTTTATTGTAAATAAAAACAAGCAACTGATGGACAAATAGTAATTTAAGAGTCAAAACTTTTTAAATTTATAACAAGCAGAGTGTAAAGTTAAATGCTGTTTTTAAAAGTCAACAATTTGACATTTTAAATGGTGGCATTTTATTTGTTTTAATAAGTGCAAAAAACAAAAAACTGAAACATTGTTACTTTTAAGTATCATTATGTTTATGAAACAAATCTTAAGTTCACACTCACACTAACAAAATAACATTAAACAAAAAACAACCCAGTTTATAAAAAAAAACAAACGAACAACATAAAAGCATTCAAAAACACACATTTTTTAAACAGTTTCCGCACTTTAGAAAAGTGTTACGTGCGGTTTTGTTTTCTAAGTCCATTAAAAATGCTCTGACAAGCAACAAAATATGTAAACAAAAAAGAAAAATTTTAAATACTTCAATTAAAACAAAAACAACAAAGAAATAGAAAATAAAACAGCAAACGAGACAAAAAGTATGAAATCAAAGAAAAAAAATTATTTTTGAACATTAAATATTTTGAACTTGAATACAGCAAGACAGGGCAAAGTATTAAAGCACGTTTTAAAATTATTAAGGGTATTCACTTGACTAAAGTTAAACGACAAGAAAAAATCAGAAGAAATTTCAAATCAATTTAAGAATAGATGTAAAAAAATACGTTGAAATTCTATTTAAAAGAAACAAGTTATTATCTTCGTAAGCCAATAATCTTTTAAGACTTCGTTACCAGTTTTATAACAGCTTTCGACCAGGGTGGATAAAATTTTGGGTGCTTTGGTGATTTTGGTTTAAACTTTTTAAATTATTAATTTCTGCTATTGCATTACCATAGCAACTTATACTGCCAAACACCACTTTTAAATGAAAAAAGAAAAAATTTGTAGCTTCAATCCTAATAGACGATTCAAAGGCGTGTAGCCAAATTTGAGTTAAGTGGTTCACTGTATAATCAGCTGTTTTAAAATAATTTTTTTTTAAACTAAATTACTTTAAGAATAAAAAAGCTTTAATTACTTTAAAAAAAGAAACAACTGAAGTTGGTTTGTATAATTTGCTGTAGAATCATCCCGTGTCTCCAATTCATTACCACGAACAAGAATTTTATTTAATAACGTGCTGCTATGTTAAGTGATGGTTAAGGTAAACTAATTTAATATAACTACGCTTTATACTTTTTAGTTTTTTCAGTCTTTCTTGGCAAAAATTAATGACTTTTAAATAACGGCAAAATTTTAGCAAAAATTAATTAAAAAATTTTCTATCTAATTAGGGTTTGGGAAACACTGATTGTTTTTTTAAATATTTTGGTTGTTACATTTAAAAATTTTCAAATATTTCGTTTCGTGTGAATTTTACTACATCTCTACATCTGTAAATTAAATATTTTATGAAGTTTTTGATGTCGGTATAGATAGTAATCGATATGGAGTACAAAACACTTAATGCATTTTTGTCTGTCCGTCTGTCTATCTGTCTGCCTTGCCATCTCGTAAAAACTGCTGGATGGATTGAAATAAAATTTTGTGAGGAGGTCCCTTAGAGCCTTGTTTCAAATATAGAACAATTCTTATTTCATAAAAATTTGTCATTTCGAAGAGAAACTAGAGATACCAATGTGTAGTCACACAATTTTACCGGGGTGTAATGATACTAAAACAGTTGTCAGTACATTTTATTTTTGTAGATGGAATGTTTTAAACACTGTTTACAGAAGCCTACAACAAATGTTTTAAAACACATTTTTCTAAATTTTAATTTTAAGATAATTAGGAACGACACGCGGACGAAGTCGTGGGCACTGCTAATGAAATATTAAACAGAACTAAAGGTTACTAATTTCTTAAAAAGGAAATTGAGTTATTGAAGCCACTAACATCTGAAACACGACAGTGGATAATTTTAATAACGCATTGTTGATAACAAAACCTACCGCAGTAGAAAGAGAAAGGGTTTTTTCTATTGCTAGAACGAAAACAACAAACAGAATGTTTAGTGAATTATAAAATGCATTTCTCAAATCATATACATCCAAAAATAATTAATTAATTACTTTTTCAGTATTTTTATCTTTGTTATCTCTCGTTATGTATTAGAAATGTACACATGAACATAAGTCTGCTACACATGAAGCGGATTCCTATAAGTTTATTTCTTTTTTTAGTCCTGTAGTTTATAATGAATTTATTAACACATATCTACCGGTATTTTATAATAAAAAAAATTTGCCTGAGAATGCTATAACAAAACAACAGCCTCTTGCATCTGTTTTTTAAATAATTTTAGTATTTTTTTTTCAAATGTCTGGCAACTCCCTTTCGTTTAGTTGCAGTTTAATAAATACTCAACATTTCTTATTATTATTTTTTTTGTTTTAATTGCTTGGCGTTTGAGAGTGAACTACCTTATTTTCTTTCATTAACAAAAAAAGTTATTAAGTTATTTTGTCTTGCTCTGGTGTGTTCAGGTTCTGTGTTATTTGCAAAATAAACTTTCTTTGTCTTTGAACTTTTTGTACAGGCGCTATTTTATTTTAATATTTTGAGTTTTAGTTTAGTGTTTCAGTTTCTTTGCTTTGAACAATTCTGGGCTTCTAAGATTGAGTTATAAATTGCTCCAATTAAAAAAGAGCTAAAAAGAATAAAGTTAAATAATTAAATTCAACTTAAAAAAAAATATTAAAAAATAGTGTTAACAATTCAAGTACAATTTACTTTAAACTAAAGTCAGCAAATATATTTCATGCTCATTAAACTAAAACAAATTCTTTAAAATAAATTACATCACTTAAAAATGTTAAAGCACTTCATTAGTTTGATTGCTTATACATTTTTCAAATTTTATTTTGTGATGTTCTCTTTGTTAAAAAAAATAAGAGTTAATTATTTAACTTTTCTTTTTATATTTGTAACACTAGATCTGTTTGTTGGCCATAGTTGATGATAGCAGCAAAGCTAATCATATGACTTTGATTGCCTCAAACAATCGCCTTCATATTAATATTTGTCTTTAAGTGTTTGCAGTTTGTAGTCGGTAGCCTGCTGTCATCTATGTCTCCAGTAAGAATGACTTGCTGGATTTCTAACTATTTTTGTAATTTTAATAATAAATGTAACTCCAATTATTCAAGGTGTTGCTGGCTACAGGTATATTTTAAATTCATTTTACTACATTACCGCGATACGGACCTATTTGCTGTAGAAATTCAAAATTACCTAATCATGATAAAAATAATGGGTGATATAAATATTAAGGAATCGATGTTCTTGTCATGAATATTAAATGGAACAAGCATATTTCTCATGTCGCAAAAGAAGCGTTTAAGTTCTTGGGTTTCTAAAACGGTGTAAGAAATACTTCACTCCATCTGATCTCCTTACTAACTATGTCACCTTTATCACACCAAAAATGAAATACAACTATCATGTATGGGTCGGTGCTCGGTGGAGTTACTCGACCGCATGCAGAAGAGAGCGAAGAAGCTCATCGGTGACAGTAGGGTATCCAGCTCTATTGATTTAGTGAAGCATCGACGTAATGTGGGGTGTGTTTCAGTGTTTTATTGTTACTACAACGAAACGTGTTAAAATGAAATCAGGGAACTTGTTCCTGAAAACTGTGATTTCATACGCACAACACGTTCTGCTTCAAGAGCGAAAGATTGGCCATTGAATATATTCGTTTTTTAATAAAAATAAACTTCCTAAGGAGGTCTTTGCTATTACTGTCAATGTGCAAAATTCACATCAAATGCATACAAGCACTATTCCCCCTATCGCCCTTCCCACAACCTAATTGCCTAGTTCTGGCGCAATCCATTGCATAAGTAGGGATCATTTTTTTACATTTTTTGATTTTTGTCCTTCTTTTTAAAAATAAATTATTATATAGAATTAGGCTTAAGTTCGTTATTATATATGATTATAAATCAAGTTATTTTCTTTATGGCAATTGCCATAATAAGTTTTAAGTGATAAGCCTCAGTTTAAAAAAATTATTTAAATATAAGGAGAAGTTAATATAAACTGTAAGAACATTATTAAAAAATCTGGTGAAAACTCACTTCAAATCCATTAAGAATTGTATAAAATCCTGAATCCTGAAGTCTTAAAAATCAACCCCAATTGGCAACGCTGACCTTTTTAAAAAGAGGAAAATTTATTCACACATTATAGAGTTTAAGAGTAAAAGATTTGATTGATTGTTCTCTTTATCTGAATTTTGCCTTTAATATTATTAAGCAGATTATAGAAGAACTCACAAAACAATCCTACTACAGAATATGAAAATCAAATATCCTGCCCCTTACACGAATAAAATTTAATTTTTCATTTTGGTTTTTAATTTTAGAAACTTTATGCTAAAGCTCTATATGATAATATAGCTGACTCACCCGATGAATTGGCCTTCAGAAAGGGCGACATACTTGCTGTCATTGAACAGGACACTGATGGTTTGGTCGGTTGGTGGCTGTGCACATTACGCGGTCGTCAGGTAAGTGTCAGACAAGTTTTACACACACATTAACATACACACACACACACACAATCACGGGCAGTCACTTTCATACATAAATATTTGGTGTTCATCTCACTTTTAGTTCTCAAATTTACATTACGATTTTTTTTTGCATTTTTTTTTTTTGATGGGGAAGACTGATCATAAAGTTAAAAATATATTTTTTTAAGACGTTAAGTTCTAAGATGGCAGACAAGCATATGTACATACACACATATATTATCCCTTCAAGCTGTAATAAAAGTAATAAAAATTTAAATAAAAATATTGCTTTTAAATTAATATAGAAAACACAAGTGTTGCACAGAAATGTCTAGAGACATGTTTATGCCATTCTTGATTTCTTTAGCTACAAAATACAACTTTTACATAAAAGTTATTCAAATAAGTATTAAAAATACAACAACAAAAAATCATGTTTCGTCTGTCAATCAAAATTAAAACAGATTTACTTTTCATCAACTAAACTGAAGAGCTCACTTGCTTACTGGCTCACTGGTTGACTGGCAGGCTGGCTTGCTAGCTGCCTGGCTAGCTGGCAGGCAGACATGTTACAAAGTTATAAACATTATTCAACGACATGGTAAATTATAGTTAATCATAAAATTAGTTCATCGAGTTGAAAATATTTGTAATTTATTTTGATTACCCCCTCCCAAAGTGATGTGACTCCTTGATCATGAGTTTTCTGTTTTTAAACGCCATTGGTGTTATTTGTTGATTTGCTGTTTGATTTTTTTCATAATGCATTTTGCAAAATCTAAATCAATGTTAATGTTTAGTTCTGTTTACAAAAAAAAAAAAAAAAAAATCAAATTCAAATTAAAGAGAACGCAATTCTCTGGAAGACAAACAGACAAGTAAATAAAATGGCTTTTAGCAGTTGCTAATGGAAATTCTTAAAATCATTTTAAATAATTTTAAATCTAAATGCTTGCAGCAATACGAATATATGTATGTCTTTTTATAGATACAAGCCTATTGATTTCAAAATGTTTTGTGGGAATCTAAAATCTGGTATCGGAGTGGTGGTAATAATTTTATTAGGAAGTTTTCACTTAACCCAGCTTGATACGATTCATGAATAATTAAAATGAATCTTAAAGAGTCAATATCTTTTTGTTTTTAAATTTAAAGAAAGTTTGCTTGAAATATTTGAGTTGTATAGTCTGAAATAACTTAGAATAAGTCTCAAAACTAACATTCGAAACCAACAAGTTTTTAAAAAGAACCTTTGAAAATTGCAAGAAAGACATTGGATGATGTTTATAATTTATCTGCAAATCTCTTCTATAAATAATAAATTTGTTCCAGACAACACCTTTCGTAAGTTGCACCAAATACAACTAAAGTATTTATAAATACACTGTTTTAGTTTTGAAATCAAATAAACAAATAAAATAAACATTTTAATTAATAAAAAAATGATTTTTTATAAAAGACTTTTATCAGACTTTATTGACCTTTAAATAACTTCAAGTTCACAAGGAACGATTTTCACAGTAAAAAAAATTTTTAAATTTCTGCCAATTAAATTAACAGACATTAAAATATTTAGACTTTTTAAAGTGTTTTTGTTTTTACTCAAAAACAAAAATTTCAATTAAACAAAAAAAAAAATTCATAAAGCAAGACAATAATTTTAAATAAACAAAAATTAAATAAAAACCACATGTGTTTCAGAAACCATATTCAAGGTTCATTTAAGAATTCTTTTTAATTAAAACAGCAAAAAAAACATTACAAAGTCACTTAGAGAAAACAAAAAATTTTAATAAAACAAAAAGAGCAAATCGTCTCATGTCTCATTTTTAACATTTTTATTTGCAGGGTCTTTGTCCTGGTAATCGTTTGAGAATTTTAAATTCCTATGATTCGGGTTGTTTCTCACCATCACCAGCCTCATCGCCCTGTCCCTCCCTGGCAGCCAGTACAGCAACTTTAAATAGTTCAATTTGTTCGGCAGACATTTATGAAAATACCTCAACACTCAGTGGCTCCGGCTGTAGTGCAAATGGCAGTGGCAACGGTAGCGGCTATATAAGCGCCAGTCAAACAAACATAACAACAACATCTTCAATATGCTGTACAACAGCCACAACTGCTAACCAGCAGCAGACACAACGACAGGGTACAAGAAGGTCATGGCATGTGTCGCCCAACAAGGTAAGTTTTGTTAACCACAAAATAATTAATTTCGTTGAAGGAAGAAAAAACTACAAAAAAAAGCCCCAAAGAGTTAGACGTGCAAAGAATTACAGCTTTTCTTTTTTTGTTTTTCGTATGTGAGTCAACTATGAAATGAAAATTTTTTTTCATTTTACGCTTTTTCTGCGTATGTTTGTTGTTTGTAGAGGAATTTTTTTTAAGGTATCAGTGAATTTATCTCTCGAAGCATTTATAGTGCCACCAAATTGTTGAAAATGCAACCGTTACATGTCTCTTGTTTTTCTTGTCGCTTTTTTGCTGTACAAGTTTTTGTAACGCATTGAGATTTACGTTTGTTGTTTTTATGTTTGTTTTTAATACGGCATTGCAACTGCCGGCACCACAAGCATGACATTCAGTGGGAAAGTTTGTTGTTAAACGAAAAATCATCGCATAAACACCACATGCAGCTGGATTTTTTCTTTTATTTTTATTTATTTTTCAATGTCTGAAATCATAATTTTCACTCAAAAAAAAAATAAATAAATAAAAAGCAATTGCATGCCTGAATGCTAAAAGTGACCATCTTTAATGTAGCTAAAGGAACATAATCAATGTGTTAAAGGTTTTATGAAGAATAGATAATATCGTTTACAAAACAATTTTATGAAAAAGAGTGCAAGTTTAACATCATTTAAGTTAAGTGAACAAAAAGTGAAAAATCATCGCATAAACACCACATGCAGCTGGATTTTTTCTTTTATTTTTATTTATTTTTCAATGTCTGAAATCATAATTTTCACTCAAAAAAAAAAAATAAATAAATAAAAAGCAATTGCATGCCTGAATGCTAAAAGTGACCATCTTTAATGTAGCTAAAGGAACATAATCAATGTGTTAAAGGTTTTATGAAGAATAGATAATATCGTTTACAAAACAATTTTATGAAAAAGAGTGCAAGTTTAACATCATTTAAGTTAAGTGAACAAAAATATTATTCCTAAAAACCATGAAGAATTTTTATTTTTCTAGATAACCTACAATTCTGATCCCATAAAGAAGTCATAAACAAATTCGTTTCCGTCAAGTTTTCAAAAGCATTTTATTCAGCATTTTATTGACTTTATTTGTTAAGATTTTAAGGTTTAAAATATCAATATTTTCAGTTACAACGATTAAATTTTAAGTGTATTACACGCATTTAAATAACTTAACACTGTTGTTACTAGAACTTAGCTGTTACGAGGGCTGCTCTATATATTTCTGGACTAATAGTGAAAATGCGAATATTTATAATCAAAAATGGTTTTATTGTTTTTCAAAGTATTCTCCAGCATGATTTATACACTTTTGCATGCGCTCAAACCAGTTGTCGAAGCATTTTTTCCACTCCGATTGAGACACCTCTAAAACGTGGTTGTTGAACACTTCAACAGCTTCTTCTGGCGACGAAAATCGTTGACCACGCATTTTTTTCTTGATGTGCGGAAACAAAAAGAAGTCATTAGGTGCCAAGTCAGGGCTGTACGGCGGATGACCCATTAATTCGTTTTGGCCGGTCAAACCGCTCTGGTTTGAGCCGATGTGTGAAAGCTCGCATTGTCATGGTGAACAATGATTGATCTTCTCTTGTTGGTTTTTCGAATTTCTCCGATGACTTTAGGCAAACAAATTGTAGTTTACCACTCAGAAGTGACCGTCCTACGTTGCTCAAGCAGAAGAGTCGCCACATGACCAGTTTTACCGAAGAAACAGGCAACCATTTGCTTCGAAGTGCTTCTTCCACGAACAGCTTTAGTTGGATTTTGCTCGTATTTGAAGACCCACACGGTCGACTGTTGTTTCGTTTCGGGCTCATTCGCATAGATCCATGATTCGTCACCTATGACGATCTTATAAACGTCTTTTGAAGCACCGCAATCGTATTTTTGCAACATTTCTTTGCACCAATCGACACGAGCCCTTTCTTGAGCGACTTTCAAATTGTGCGGGATCCAACGAGAACAAACCTTTTTTACGGCCAGGTGTTCATGCAGTATCGAATGTATGCTGGTGGAAGAAATGTTCAAGGATGTCTCTATCTCTCGGTATGTCGCATGTCGATCTTGCATTATGAGTTCACGCACGGCATCAATGTTCTCTGGACGACCTTCACGGAATTCGTATTTGAGCAAGCTTCGGCCACGATTAAATTCATTATACCAATTTTTCACAGTGCTATAGGATGCTGCTTCATCGCCATACAAAGATTTAAGTTCATCAATGCACTCTTGTCGTGATAATCCACGTCGAAAGTTGTGAAAAATTATGGCACGAAAATATTCACGAGTTAATTCCATTTTCTCTATATTAATTTTTTTTCAAGTCACTGTAAACAACACAAATAATGGTCGTACGTCAAAACGTTTTGAGTACGATTATGCTTAAAAATGACAAACTTTCCAATGGAAATGTCAGATTGCCAGCACTCAGTGTTGCCAGGCCAGAAATATAAATAGCAGCCCTCGTATTCCGCGGTCATATTCATTGTAACAAATTTCTGTTCCACTGATTGGTATTTTGAAATGGAGTGTAACGTTACATTAACAAATTCAAAATTGTATCAGCATAGTGCTCATCCTCAGGCCATTCTTAAGGTGCGGTCAGATTAGTCAAATATTTGACCGAAAAAGCTTAACCACTATAAACACTGTGATAACTTTCCTTTTGTATTGAGTAGAATCTTATATTTTTTGTAGAGTACTTGAAAATAAAAGAAAATGTTTTTCATAATTTAGTGCTTACGTCATTTTGATCAAATATTTGACTAACTTGATCATACTTTTAGGTTTAGCGGACACAATTTCTGCTTCAAATTATGCTCTTAAACCAATAAGAGACCCATTCATTAATTACCATTTAAATAAGTGAAATGTGCCTTAAAATAAGGCATATGCAACGCTCATAAAATATACAAAATAATCAGTGGTCGCCATTCAGAGCGTGTGCTTTAAAGCTGAAAAAAAGTTTCTGCGTTACAATTATAATAATTTGTAAGATTTTATTGTCATTTTGTTTTACACTACCAACAAAAAAAAATGTTTAATGAAAGCGTTTTTGGAGTTAAAAAAAAAAAACTTTTTAAAAATGAGTGTTGTATTGAGAGCAATTATGCATGTGTGTGATGTGTTTTGCTCTCTTTGTTAAGATTTTTTTGTACGTGAGCCCGCGTAGGCTTGCTTGACGATCATTGATTATAAACCTTATTTGCAATTTTGCCAATATTTCGCGTTATCGTTTATGAGCATAATTACAAAAGATTTCAGAGAACAAACGTGCTTAATTGGAATTTTAGTTGATAAATTTGTAACTTTATATCACTTGTTTATATTGTTTTCTATTTAGCCAATCTCGCTTGAACAACGGTGTCAAAAATTCAATTCTCCAACCTTATCAAAACTTATACAAAGGTTTGATTAAAATATTTAAGATTTTTCCAATTTAATATTAAACGTTGTTCTATAATCATTCTTAAACGTGAAGATAGAATTGATTCTATGAATAAACATTTGAAATTTTAATTAATTTTATTAAATATGTTGTTATAAATTCTTGAAAGTTCACCACGACAAAGGTTTCCAATCTGTTGCGTTGAAGTTCTCTTTACAACCCTAAAGGGGCACCTTTAATATAAAAGAAAGAAGTTTCTTGTAAAATATGAATCTTACTTTATATTAAGTTCTTTACAGTTCCTTTTTTGCAAAATCTTGCTATATATTTGATAACTGAAAGCGTTAAATCCAATCATTAAATTCCTAATTGCTTTTTTTAAGTGATTCAAAAAAAATTGTTCAGTATTGTAACTTCCGTTATATAATAATTTGACAGAAAACAATTTTGAAGCAATAAATATAAACCCAGGGCCTTTTAATCTTAGTGAACCCCTTTTGGGGCTTAGAGAACTCACTTTTGCTTCTGTTTAGTGCGTATCATTAGATCATATTCTTTTTTTTTCGAAAATAAAGAAAATCAGGACATTATTGCAGTTTTTTTCTGTCTTATAAAAATCAGATATTGTTGTAACAAGATGACATAAAATACTATACAACTCATGTGGCAATTTAATTAAGGTATAAGACATTAGGGGATATAATATTCACTAGCTTCATTGGTGAGAATTAATGAAGTAGATTTTGTAATTTACGAAAATTGTAAAGTGTTCTTTAGACTCAAAAGGGTAAGCGTAAAACCTCTGGTATATTTTGCAAACAAAGTCGTGGAGTCTTATTCTACGTGATGTGCATTTTCATTCATAATTCATCATCCATTTATAGTAACATTAACCCAAAAAAAAGAAAAAACCATTATTCGTTTTTTATTTTTGTACTGTTTAAAAAACTTTAATTTTCATCTAAACATTTCGATTTTATTATTCTAATTTTGTTAATATGTTTAGACAAAATCTTTAGTTCATTTAAAAATTTCTGAGCTGTTTTCTGAAGAGCCATGTATAGCTCACTGAGACGTGGTTTAACCTACGATAATCAATAACGTTAAATTTAAGGTTTTTAATAGAAAATTTCGCACGCTTAAAATTAAATTTAGGTTACACAGAAATTTTGGAATATTCTTTATAGCTTAAGCAATGTATACTTTTAGTGTTGTTACGTAAAAAAAATGTTTCAATAAATTCTATAGTGAAAGATGTTCTCAGTCAGTGCCTTCTGTGAATATGATCGTTATAACCAGACATTCAAAACTATTAGAATACGAGAATTATATTTTTCCTGAAGTGATGATTATAACATTCATTTAAAAAGGTTTTATTAAAAAATAGTTAATATCCGCTCTTTAAGCTTTTTAAGATTTTTCTGTTTGATAGTATTTCATTTTAATTTATTTCATTTTATGTTTAGCTTTTCTGGAACTAAATATCGTCCTCTTAAAGATTTTATAATTTGATTCGATTTCCAAGGTCTATTTTGTAATTACAACCACAATTTTATTTATGCGTTAGTTTTCTACGACCCCCTTTACTCTAAATCTCTTATTTTGAACTTCATACTGCTAATTATCCATTTAGAACTTTTTTAATGTTACAAACTAAATTTGTGTATTTTAAATATTTTTATGTTGGTCACATACAAGTTTTCAGTCAGACAGTCTTAACACATTGCTGATGCTGCCTGCTGCCACAACCGCCTGTGTGCATGCAGTTGAATTGCTGGCTCATTAACAACGCCTGAGAGATTTAAATTGTGGCGCCTTTTTCTTGCATTTGCATTTGCATTTTTTTTTTTTCAAAAATATGCTGCATAGCTTACAAAACCATCAACAACAACAAGTGAAAGGAGCCTTTTTTTATTTGTTTCTCTTTCAAATTTGTCTTTAGGCGAAACGTTAAAAAATCTCTGCTAAACAAAATCTTATTTAATGCAAATAAACAGAAAAATTGTCATATTTTTCAAATTCAATGATTTTGCTCTTGAATCGTTTATCTTGTGTAATTTAAATGTCATCTATTTTGCTGCTCATAGTTGCATTTATGATTAGTGCAACAGCTATTGGGCATAAATTAAAAAAACAAGAAAAAATTAAATAAATTTACTTGATCATAAAGCCACATGGAACGTCAGAATGGATGTCGAGATTATCGCAATTTTATGCTTTTAAGCTCAATAAATTTGAGACGGAAAGAAAAAAGTAAATTATAAATTTTAAAACTAAAGAAAGAAATATTTATGTTTATTTTTTCTTTCATAACTTACCGTAATTGAAGAAAAGCGGCAGTGTTGAACGGTTGACAGAATTACTAAAAATAACGTAAACATTTAGAATTAACAAAAACCATAAACAAAGTATATAAAATCGGTATCAGTAGGAAATGTAAAAGAATTTATTTAATTGTTAATAATCAAGAACTCGTAGAATATCTGCCTTAAAGAATGTTCAAATTACCAGTTAATGCAAAGTACAGTATGAAGAATAGTGATAAATAAAATACAACTGTAACATGCTGTCAATAAATTATAAAAAAATAAAATAAAAAATAAAAAGTAAAACCTGCTTTATTTGTTTTTATTTTTTTTAAATTCTCAAGGTGTTGATAAAATTTCTGTACTTAAGCTGGCTTAAGCAATACTTTTAGATACTAACCCGCTTTTCCAATCATTAAAAAAATACAAATTTTCTGATAAAATTTTATAAGTCAGGAGCATAATATTTAAAAAAAAATCTAACTAAATTCATTCAAAGACATTTATAATTTTTTGAAAAATTTATAATTTTTGACAGTTTCCTATCCTTCAGTTTTTTAAACGATTTATTTGCTAAATAATATTTTTAATTAAGATTACGATTTTATGTAAATCGATTGTTTGCTAAAACTTTGTTGTTTTTAATCAATCATGTTCTGTAGTTTAGTTTTTTTATTGTTTGAGACTTTTTATATCTTATGGTGTAGTTGAAAATATATTAGACACAACGATTTATTGCTGATGTTGCCACCCAAGGTAGAATGTAAAGTTGTAGAATTTTCAGCTCGTCGAAAAATTTTCCAGTGATCGACTTTTTTATATAAAATTGGCTTTTTTGCGACAGTTGTATCTTCAAAAGTTTTGTATATTTTTATTTTGTTAATAAACTTTTGTTTTGCACTCTTCAAGTTGCGAAAATATAAGTCTTAGAAACACTTTTGTTTTACTTTTATTTTATTTTTACTATATCAGACAATAAAATTCAAAATAGAAATTAGTAACATCTGAATAGGGCAACTAAACGGCAGCGGTCCGTTATACATGATATATAACAGACCCCGGACCGATGCACTAGCAATCCGCCAATTAGTCCAGCCGTGCAGTCCAGTATTAAAGTAAAACGAAAATATATAATTTCTAATTTTTTCAAGTTATTAATTGAACTGTTTGATATTGCAACAAATATTTTAATTAATTCGGCTTAAGTTTATTTTAATTTTTCAAAATTTTTTATTAAGAACAAACAAAAAAAATTTACAATTTTTTTCAGATGTTTTCCAAAGAAAACAGAAAAAAACAGACACCAGCAGAATGTAAGGCAGCATTTTATGGAATGCTACACTAGCATTTCTTTGCATTTGACTACTTTAGGTTGTGTACATTGTAAAAATCAACTATTTAACCAATTAATTTTGTTACTGAAAATAAGAGGAATAATCATAATTAATCATTAATTAGTAATTTAAAAAAAATTTAGTATAAAATTTAAAATTTCTTTCGTTGTTCTTTCTTTTTATAAATTGTCGCATAACTTTATTCTTGCTTTCTGCTAACCATTTAAATAAATGAAAATTTAGTTATTAAACTAAACTTAAGCCGAATTGATTAAATCATATGTTGCAAAGCAAAGATGTTTATAATTCCTTCAGTATATATTTCCTTCCACTTTTGCCCTTCTACACTTTCTACCACCCTCCCTCTTCTCTACCACCACAAAATTTCTGTTACTTTTCTTTATAATTATAATAAAATCATTATTTCGCTGTTTAAAAGTTATCCAACTTTTTTCAATTTTAACCCCATAATTTAAAAAATTTTTTTTTTCAAAAAGAAAAATTGCTATATTCGTATGATAATTATTTTACTGCAAAAATTCATTTTATAAACTGATTTGTTACCTAAAGCAGAATAAAATATATGAAATTTTATTTTAAACACAAAATCATGTGCATAATATCCCTCATGCCTTCAAGTGAAATTTTCTATCATTTCAAATTAAAAGTACATTTCGCTGGAGAAGCATTTTTATACAGACACACAACATATGTTTGTAGCAAAAAATTAGGGGTGCTCTTTTGACGACATCCTTATAATGAAATATAAATTTAACTTTCTGGATTTTTTTCAATATCTTCAAAATTTCTTAAAATAAATTTGGATACGTTCTAATGCTTGCTAATTTAAAATTTACCTACGAAAGAAATTTAATAAAATAGCAAAGAGATAAAATATCGTTCTTGAGATAGAATTAAGCACGTTTCACATTGTAATACTAAAGATTAAATTTGTAAAGTACCCAAGTATTATGAGATAGCTGTGACAGTATGAAAGCTAATGTTATGTAAAAGTTAAATATTACGAAGATAAAAGTTGATGTTTCATAATACAAATTCATTTGTAGTAATTTCTTTTTGTTATCAGGCATATTGTTTTTCCTTTCTCACGATTTTTATACGACCTTAAGTGCCCTAGTGTGAAAGCAAAATTTTACTGTGCTGGCCTCAAGGCTTAGTGTGGTAAAGGCTTTAGTGATACCGAATATTATTCTTTGACCTAAGATTTTATGAGGCAAATTGTTTTGTTCAATAATGCTTTAAAAAAATAAGTACTTTTTTGAAGGTACTTTTTTGCTTCATTAGTAATATTTCCTTCCCTTTCGCCAGATTAATTTTCTGAGAAAAAAGTAGCAACTGCAAGCATGAAAATAATAAAAGAGCAATTGTTTTTTGTTTTATTTTTACGAAACCAAATACTCTATTTTTCAATTTTCACTTTACTTCTAAACAATTGTACAGTTAGTACAGATTTACACTATGCAATTTTTTTAAGCAATTTTTTTATTTAATTCTCTATTTTAGTGGCAGCGTTATACGTTATTAGAAAACATAAACAATAGTAACATCCCCTCAAAGTTCTAGCAATACCATATTGCTTACCCCTCTTGCTTTACCAACAACAACAAAAAATTCCATGCTAGTTTCATGAAAAAATCATGGTGTAATTTTGCTCTAAGATTTTTAATTTTAAATTTCAAAAATGTATCATTAGAGTGAGAATGAATAATAGACTAAGTGCGGTTTGGAGTCATATTCAAATGGTTCCATACTGCATAGGGGTCATGTATATATGTTTTTATTATTTGTTATTAAATGTTTAAAGTGTTTGCCTGTTATTGTTAAAAAAATATATGACAATATCTTCTATGGAGTCACCCTTTAAGTTTTAGTTTTGTTTTTTTCATTTGTTATCCTAGAAGACACTTACATTAAGCGAACTGCAAAAACTCACCTTAACGTTTTAAAAAATAAGATAAATAAGTGAAAGTCATGTCTCTATGGGAGCACTCTTTTATTACGGCTTCAAAAATAGAAGCTTGTGACAGACAGACAAAAGGCTACACAAACTTTAAAAGTTCAATTAAAAGTTCAAATAGAAAAATATGTTTTAATGGTCCATTTAAAGTTATTTGTACGAATAAATACCTACTTTAAGCCGTTACTGTTGCTTTTCAGCATGGACCGCCCTAATAAAATCATTAAAACAAAATTTAATTTTTTAACCAAAATTTCAATTTTTCCACAAAAATACAAAAAAAAACTGTAATCAATTGACATACATTAAAAACTGGAAAGTTTTCGATAAATATAACCCGCCCTCTCTTAAAATTTATAAATTTGGAAAAATGTTAACAGCCAGACACTTGCACTTCTTGCATGCAGCCGACTTAAATTTATTTTTTTTTTTCAAATGCAAAAAGTGACTGCAAACTAAAACCCACACGCCGGCATCAAATTTTTGCATTTTGGACAACCTTAAATTAAAACAAATATAAAATATATTAAATAATAATTTATTGAAATAAAGAAATATGCCTAAATTTTAAACGGAAAAAAATTTTTAATCATTAAACGCCAGTTGCCAACACGCTTCAGCACCAAAATCAGCAACACCTACATGCGTTTTTGAATGGCGCTGAATTGATTTAAAATGAATTTGGATTTGGAAGCCTGTTAATATGAGTTAGAAGTTGTTTTAAATTTTATGAATGAATAGATTTCTTGTTTTTGTTTTTGTTATTATGTACATGTCGTAAGTGCATGCAAGATTAACGTAATAAGATAAAAAAAAAACAAAAAACTACAACAAGTGACACAATTTGAAATCCATACAAAAACCATATGAAAGCAAAAACGTATCAAATTTAATAACTAAATGAATGAAAGAAAACCAAGAATTAAATGAATGAAACGTGTTTTTTTTTCGAGTCGTAGATAAACAAAACAGTTTCTTAGAATTTAGAACGGAAATGTAAATTGTGTTAAAAAAAAATATTCAAAATTTAAATAAAAAAAACCAAAAAAATGTTATCAAAATAAAAAAACATAAAATAAAATATTTTGTTTATTTTGCACAAAAAAGGAGACAAATTATTGCAAGTTTCTTTTTCATTAATAAAACATGAAAGTTGAAATTTATTTTTTTTTCTTTTTTACAGCAATTGCAATATTTTTGCATTATGTTTGTTGTTTTAGGGTTGGTGCAAAAATAAAATGGTAACGACAAAATATTTGTCTTTTTCCTTTTTGTTGGTAGCAGTATTTATTTAATTCCTTCTCATTTTCAAACTACTCCTCATCATCGATTGTTGGCCTTTTTCAGTCAAAAGAAGTAGAATATTTTAGTCGGTTTGAGAAAATGTACTATATTCATATTAAGATCAATAGTCACTATAATATTGTAGAGTTCTAGGCAATCCTATTTACTTTTCTACAGACGAAAAACAAGTCAAATATTTCTCTGCAAAAGCTATAAAAAATGCAATCTGGTTTTACAGGCACATTAATGCATAACAGCAAAAACTGTGATATTACAGTTGCAGTAAAATTTTATGTGTTTGGACCAAGCTTTCGATTTCTTTTCGCAGAAAAAAAGCAAATAGAAAAAAACCTATTTATTTTTGTGTTTTTAGTCGGATTAAAAATTTTTGTGGCAACGCTGATCGTAATGGACTAATGGTGTAAGCAATTAACAGCAGACTCATTATAATTGTGGGGCTAAGAAAACGTGCGCCGTTCTTTCATATAAATCATACCCCGTGCACTCTAGTTATTTAAAGTCGAATAAATAGTTGTCTGTGTTAAGAAAAACCTGTTACAAAAAATAAAACAAAAACTTCTTAAATGAAGTTAATTTTTTATGTTTAAGCCCAAGTTTACAGTCCTCAGTTTACAGTTTTCAGTTAATCATAAATTATTTTATTGGTATTTTCTTGGCCATTAGTTAACATCCCAAAATCCCATTATTTACTGATTAGCTGGTCAAGGTAGGTGTGAGAAAAATTATTCTTTACATTTGTTTATTTATGAAAATGTATACCACTTAAGTAAGTTAGACTGTGAAATTTTAAAATTAGTTATAGAAAAACTATACAAAGGAGTAAGTGATTAGATGAACTAACTAATTGACCATTTCATTAGTATTGAATAATAATGATTTTTAGCATTATCATTATTTTTATTAACAGCAATGCTTTTTGATTAAAAGGTTTCCTTGTTAATTAGTTAAAAAACAAGAAAATGCGCTATATTTGGTTATACCAAATTTTATATTCCCTTCCCCATAGTTGTAAATCTAGTTTAGTGAAGTAACTCCAATCAAAAAAACAAATATTTGGGGTGACCGAGAATGAAACAATAAGTTAGAAAATTTTATATAAAAATGTCACCGGCTCTTAAAAGGTTAAGTACTTTTTAGCATTCCCTGAAAGATCTCTTCAAAAGCTTTTAAATCATACCAATATTGATATCTTAAAAAATATGGTGCGAAATCTTACTTTACTTTTCAGAAAATATGCGCGAGCGCCAATTTTTTCACTTTTTTTTTTTTTTTTTTTGTTCAATGGAGTTTCTTGTTTGCCCGCTGCACAGAGTGGTATTTTGCCAATCTAGTTGGACATTAGGCCAAAAATTAATTTTGAGAAATGTAAAAATTTAAGTGCGCAGCTTGACAGATAACCAAATTCTGCATCATATAGTAAATTTTCAAGGTTTTTGCTTGAGATTTGTCGTTTACGATTTTGAGAGGTTTGCAATATGTTTTTTTTTCTTTTGTGGCTAAACGAATAAAGATTTTGTATTGATTATTTTTCTGTACAGGGCTTTATTAGAAACTAAAAAAGGATTTTTTTTGGAAAATTTTTTGTTAAAGAAAAGAAGTGAAAATGTTATACATCACAAGTATTGCTTATATACTGCAAAGCTTTACGTTTTTCTATATGAGTGATAACCTATGACACTTACAATGCACAAGATTTTAATACATGGCTCAACTGTTATGAACGAGGTATTGTTGCCTATTGAAAAATTAGCTGAGGCACAAAAAAAAACATTTCTGGCTTTACAGGCAAAATTTTGCCAGAAAGTTTTCAAGGGTAAGTTCTGACCTACTTAAGACACAATCCAAAAAAAAAAACTTTATTATCTTTTACGAAGAAACCAATATCTTTCATGCTTCCACCTGTACTTAACGCTGAAGAGGATTCAGATGCGTAGGAGGTCAGACGAAGAAGAACCGTGGCACTCATCATGTTCTTAGTGAAAAGGAGAAGGTGTTTTTAATAAATTAATTGTTATAATTTCAAAAAAAAAATTTATCATTAATCATTAAGAATCATTAATCATTAAGAAGTTATTTCTCTAAAGAAATAATTTATTCTGAGATAAATAAAACTCTATAAAGTAACAAATTACAAAAATATCTTATTAATAATATTCTTGGGAGGCGGGGATTATTTTCAGGAAATTAACAAAAAAAGATTAAAAAAACCAATTTTAAAAGGTAGGTTTTCGGGGTAGAATTGGAAGTATATATCCCCCTGTCCATAAAAAAAATGTTTAAAGGCGTATCTAATCCCTTTCTTTTAATAGTTACATTATTTTTTCAAATAATATTTTATTTCATGGCTCACAAAAGTGGGCAAGGTTAAAAATGGTATTTTAAATTCTCCTAAGTCTAACTTCAAGTTTGTGAACATTCTTTGACCTTAAAAATTGCAATTAATAAACAAAATGGCGGGAAAATTAAGAAAAAAACAGCGGCTTGAAAATGATGTACTTACATCGAAAGCGCCTTTCAAACGTACCAAATACGGTCTTCACCGAAAAGTACGGCAACAGTATGATATTTACTGGCGGAACAAATCCGATAAACTTAATACCAAAAAATACATAAGTATGAGAAGAACATACTCGAATTTAATCCTATCGGCATTTCAAAATCCTGTATTTACTTAACTTAATTAATAAAATGCATCCTATCAAATACAGAGAAGTGTGCAGTCCTCTGCATTGCAAATTTTCATTGAAAACATATCAATTTAAATTGCTAAAACACTCTGAACTACGAGTATTAAATATATTTTTCTTAATCAATTTAAATTTTATTTTAAAAAATTCTCAATCCATTTCAAATAATAAAAATAAAATGATATTTAATTTATTTATTTAAACCTCTTACAGCTCATTGACTTTTGTATTTCTTAAGAATTTCGTAACAAGTTTTCTTAGTTGCAAAATATAGTTTTTCAACAACAACTTCTGGCTACAGTAGGTAGAATTTAGTTCCTTGAGCCCACATATGGTCAAAATGCACCAGACATGCATTTGCAAAAATGGCAGTAGCAAGAAATCTTTGTGTTTTCCTCTCTCCCAACCATTCTCTCGTTCTCTATGTCACTGCAATATTTGAAATTTGTGATATTAGATGTTTAAACATTTTTGGCAAGACAGCTTCTACAGCAAAAAAGAAAGATATGAAAAACATGAAAATTAAACAGTTTTACAGTTCTCTACCTGAGTTTAGAGAATTGACTTTAAATGTTTGTTTTGTTTGTTTTTTTTTTTTCTGTCTATAGACAGTTTGCCATCCAGCGTGCAGAGACAAAAGTTTTCTTACCAGCATTCTGCCTGTTTGTCCGTTCTTCCTTCCTTTTATAATGTTTAATTTTTATTATCTTTAGTATTTGATTTTTTTCTTCTGCGTTTGTTCTTTTTCATTGTGTCTTTTTGATCATTAAAACAAAACCCGGGATGAAGAAAAAATCTTTGTAAACAATTTTAAAATTTTTTAAACATTTTGCTGAAGAGTGAGTGAGTGACTAAAATATGTCATTTAGTTCATTTTTTATTGTATTTTTTTATTTTTAATTATTCTCATATGCCATTGACCAAAAATGGCTTAAAATGCATCAAAGTTATTTTTTTTACTTTTTAATTTATTTCAAATATGCAAACGTTTGCATAAACATTTTTGTTTTGTATAATTTTTTTGAATTTATTTTTTAAGTAAAATGATACTTTGTTGCATTCATTATCATTTTGTGCTTAAAATGTTTTTTTTTTTTTTATAAAATGCTTAACAAACAGTTTTGTGGCAGTTAAGAAGTTTTAAATTATTTTTAAAATCAGCAACTTTTAAAAGAAGCAACAAATTACAAGAGCAATTATTTTATAAAAGTTTTATTGTGTGTCAAGAATACTTTTTTTGAGTTCTACAATAATTCAGTTTCAAAAACAGTGGGCTTAAAAAAACCCTCTGTATAAAAAGTACAGTAAAAAGAAATGCAATTGTAACATGCATTTGGAAAAACGAAAATTAAAAATGTCATGTTTTGAATTCCAAATGCGTTTATTCCCTTCACAACAAAAAGTGGAAAAAGGTGTATTTAAGTTTGTCATTCCATTTCTATTTCCTTCAATATCCATTTCCGACCCCATAAAGTATATATATTTTGAGTCTTTATGCATAGCGATTGAGAGAGTCCGTCCGTCCGTGTTAGTGTTGGAAACAACTTTGACAAGACACTAAATGAGCTGGAGAAAATTTAAAGACGCCAATCGATTAGGTAAAGTATCGAAAATTTTGCTATTGAAAATCAGCAGGATCGGTACATGTTCTTCGAAGCAGTGGGCAAAATACCACGCCTCTAATTTTTCCACATCATTTGGAACAATGAAGTATCTCTAATTAAGAAAAATATATATGGGGCGAATTAAAAAATAAGAAAAATTTATCAAGTAAAAAAATTTGCACTCGCCCATGTTTTCCGAGCTATGGGCTTCTGAAAAAAGTACGATTGTGGGAAATATTATTAATATATCAATAAAATCATTTATAGGCTTTTGAAGAGATCTTGCAGAAAATATTAAATTAAAAAAAATTCTTAACCCATTAAAAGCCGATGGCATTTTATTTAAATTTTTATATAACAAGACAGGGCGAATATTGGTATATTATTGCCCTGGGTGTGTTTACTTTTAAACTCCATTATTTTAAGAAACACCAATTTTTCTACGAATAACCTGTTTAGACTCTCGTACCCAAAGGATAAAAACGTTACCGTGTTTATGCCATCTGTCATTGTAAGAGAGGTCAAATTTAAAATTAAACGGGGTCCCATAGAGATGCCACATTCACTTAAAAGTACGTAATCGTTTAAGACGCTCCACGCTGACTTTGAAACTTGCACAGGGTGTGCAATACTATGTCTTGTATTACGATAAAGTGTTAAAACTAAAGGGTGTCCCCAGAAAAGTTGTGACACATTTTTTAAATTTTCAACAACGAGTAATAAAAATATAAAATTAATTATTAAAGGGTGACCCATATATAAAATCATTTTAACGAATTTAGTATATAAAATATTTAGAAGCGAATAGATAGACCTGGTGTGAATGTACTCGCAATAATAACACACATACAAAGGAAAACTAAGGGGTGTCCCCATAGAATATGTGATTTAAGGCTATTTATATTGTATCTTCTTATGTACCTTAAAAGTCAGAGACACTAAATTTAATCAAGTAATAAAAAATATAAAATTTACAATAAAAAGTTGCTTCATAAATGACGTGAATATCGGAATTTCAAACTTAAAGTTTAAAAACGTTGTAGGGATAACAGAACCTTCACTATATGAGTACAACTCGCACTTCACTAATTCAATAACTATAAATAAAACCAATAAAAAAATTCTCAATTGAAATTCAGAAAAGTTTACAATACTTTACTTTCGAACAAAATCGTTCGTATTCGATTTGTAAAGTAGAAGAAAAAAGAACAATAAATTTTTCATTTTTAAAATCATCACTTTCTTCTTCGCATGTGACACTTCATTCCCAAAATAATCGACTTAAGAACATGTCTGCTTGAGGAACAATGGAGATTTTGAACCGCCAATTTTTTAAATGTGTTCTTTACCATTTTAAAACACCTTTTGTCACCTTTTAGAGTAAACTACAATTCATGTACATATTTTGCGGCCACGATTCTCTTATTAACTACATAAACAAAATTAACAATGTAAACAGAGCTTATCATTTCGAAGAATTTTTGTCTACACATCAGAATTGACCTGGTGGCATTCAATCATCCTTCTAATTATCTAAATCTGCAGAACGTGTTAAACTTATGAAGATCTTGCCTGAAAAAGCTTCTTAAAAGTTACGATTTTTTTTCAATATTTGGTATAAATTCGGCTTGTTATGTGATATCAGTACATTTAGCATCCTAAATTATTTGGGAATCATTCTCTTACCCTTTTCATGTTGGAAACTACTAAAAAAAATTTTGCAAATTTAACAATTTTTCTTAATTTCTCAAAAAAAAATTTTTTTAAAGAAAACCTTAACGCTCAGCCTTAATTTTTTTTTTTTTTTTTTGTTGACAGCACTCTACCGCATAAATTGCTGCAGCTTTAAATCTTGCTTGAATTTTCTACACCCCAATCGTTTATGAATTTAACACATAAATACAGCATCGTTTAAACTTACTGTGGTTTATATAGTAATTTTAACCTTTTAACAAAAACAACAAAAACCCACACCTTTTTCACTCACACACAATATTGTTGTTTATCTTAACAAATCAAAAATTAAAAAAATTGTAATTTTAATACAATAATCATAATTTGTTTTAAACATAAACATAAACATATTTCAAATCAATAATAGTTTTCATATTTTTCACAAATAATTTTTGTGCCACAATAAGAAAAATTTTTAAAAGTCATGCCATTCAAGCTCTCCCAAGTGGGAATACGCTTTATTTCCTTCTAATACCACTCCTTGGAAAAACAAAGCAAAAATATAATAACGTTTATATAAACTGATAGATAAAATATTACAACAAAATGAAAACAAAATATAAAAATAATATTATTGGAATTACATGTGAAATCTTCAGCCCCCGGCTTCTCCTCATAAGCTGACAAAGTGAGAGAGTGAGAGACACGTACATTTATTTTTTATTATGTGTTTATTTGTGAATATGTTATAAATATTTATTAAAATTTAGGTCAGGATTTGACAGGGATAGGTTGCTACTACTGTGACTGGCTACTGTTTGCTAACGTGTCACTACTTTATGTTTATTTTTTATCATAAATTATTTTATATTCTATTGAAGTAAATAAAATTTATACAGCTGTTTTTAAGTTCATAATGAAATTGTTAAAATGAAACCCAGCAAATTGTTTATTTTTTGGCATTAATGCCCAAAAAACTTAGTTTCAGAAACAGCAGATTAAGCACTTAGAGGGCTTTTAAAAGCCGGATTGGAAAAGTTTTAAGTCCAAAGAGCGAATGTCGTTTCCTCTAAAGCATAGATGCCGAATATGTTTTCTCAATCATATAAAATTGAACAAAAAACCTCTCAAACTAAGATTTTTTGATATAAAACACGCTATTAAATTGTTCTAGAAAATAATTTTTCGATCAAAAAATTCCTGTAAAAAGAAGTACTCTAGGGCTTTTGAAGACCTCGCGTCATTTTAAAGAAAGAAAATGATTCAAAATATTTCATTGGTCCACATTCTTCTTGGAAAATTAGGTAGGTGTGTGAAAATCCAATCAAAAAACAAATATTGAGGTGACAGAAAGTTAAAAAAAAAAAAATAAAAATATCATCTGCTTTTAATGGGCTAAGCATTTTAAAAAAAATTAGTATTTTCTGCAAAATGTCTTCGAAATCCTTTAAATGATGCCCGTCTTAAAAAATATGTCGCACAATCGAACTTTTTTAGAGGCCCATAACTCGGAAAGTATGAGCAAGCGCCAATTGATTTTTTCTTCGTAGCAAAGTTGATTTCAACACTTAAATGGACGGACAGACGGACATCGCTCAATCGACTTCGCTGTGCACAAAAACTCAAAATTTATATACATTATGGCATCGGCAATGGATATTGAAGAAATTGCAAACGTAATGACAAACTTAGAATCACCCTTTTTAAATTTTTTGTGATAAAGAGTATAATTATGTAAACATAACTGGTTCTTAAAAATCATGTATTTATTTGGTAAAAGCTGTTACAAATTTCTTATAGGCAACATTTTGCATTTATTAACTTGATTTGATTTCATTTGATCTGCCTAAATATGCCTTAATTTGGTTTTTTATAAAATTTCGATTCTCAATTTTTGTTTTAATACAATCTATCATAAAAATATTTGCTGGGTTATGCCAAATGCTTTATAAAAAACATTTCATTATTTTCATTATTGCACTAGAGAATGCAGTTTTGCGGTAATTTAAAACCAAAATTATTCTCAAGTACTGAAAATACTAAAATTGAACAGAACGAATTGAAATAAAAATTTTGGGTGCCTTCAATATTTTTAATTTCACTCATCAGAGTGCTCGCAAAAAAAAAAGGGAAACAAAATTAAAAGGTTCAATATAATGGTTATTATTATTTGAAAACTAAGTAATTATACAATATACAGCAAAACCTAATTGTAAAATTCTTTTCGCTATTTTACTCTTAGTTTACCAATGATTGGGAGTTTATTTTATGATCAAAGAAACACCTCCATTTTTTTCATTTACTACCTGAATTCTTGTAAAAATGTTTGCAGATGTTTTAAAATTTTCTTTTGTTTTATGAAAACAATCAGCAAATATGTTTAATTTGAGGGTCTGTTTACAATGTCTGCTTTGTTTGGTTTTCAAAATTATAACTTCTTAATTTATGACCCGTGTCAAAAACACTCACATTTTTTTAAATACAATTATGTGAAGCGTTACAGTTATTGGTTAAGAGTTTTAATTTTATGTTATACCTTTAATGAACAAATGAAGGAATAATAGTTTTGAATTAACGGCAAAAAAAGGTCTAGCAAGGTCATCCTTTATTTTCAAGATTTTAAAATCCACACAATTGAATTTTCTTGGTATTGAAATACATTACGCAGAACCATAACATCTTGAACCATTTGTTGTATTGACTTTAAGCATAGCGTTATGTATATCTTAGTCAAACGAAATAAATTTTAAGGACGTATTTCTCAAATATACAGGTATTTCATTTGCAGTTTTTCCTTGTAAGAGAAATGCCATTTTAGAATTAAATTTTGAAAACAGTGAAACACTATTGTTGTTGTTTTTAAACTTACTTTCAAACTTTTTATCCTAAAATATTTATTGTTATGTCTTCCAGTTTTGTCTTGTTATTCCTATTTGTTTCTCTAACTCCGTAGCTCTGTCTACACTTTGTGATCATCTCCTCTTGTTTGCTAGACAAGCATTTTTACAAGCTTTCGCTCTCATTAGTGTTACAACAGCTTGCAATTGCGGCAATATTTGAACTAGCTACATCTTGTTTTGCATACATAAGACTTTTAACCAGTGCTTAGGATTTCCTGTTTGACTCCTTAACAAAATAAATCACTACTGCCACTCATCGTTAAATTGTGACTATTCTCTATTACTGATGCTTCTCCTTGTTTTACTATCCAGGCACTTTTACTTCTTTCGTCTACAAAACAATTAATTTCTTTTTCTCTCGATGAACCGATGAGACAGCAACTTAACTGAAAGCAATGGTGGGATATGAACTCATGATCTTCTGTTTAATAAACAGCAGAAATCTGTTTCTGTGTTCTGTTTTATTACACGAACATTATTTTTATTCTGATAACCACACACGGAGTTACATTTTATACTGCTCGGCTTATCTTAGGTGCACTACAACGTTTTAAGGCCTTAGAAAGCAAAAGATTTTTTATACATAAAAGGTGGTTCTGTGAGAGAAAAGAATGCAACTGCATTAAATTTTTATTTATATTTAACTTCTTTAAACCTTCGCAATGGCTTAAGAACACCAATTTTTATCAATCCAACAGTAAAGGAATGAGAAAAACAAACAAAAACAAACATAGATACAATCTGAATGGCTATCTCGATTGTAACGATAATTCATATAATGATAGGAGAGGTTCAGTTACGGTTAAATTAGAGCATCCGCATATTGCGAAAATTCGAACTTTTGTCTTTTTTATCCGTTCAGGTGTGGCGATATATAAGAGACTCTTATGATTAATTTATTTAATTATTTTTTGACTCTACTAACGAATAGTTTCTTCATGGGTCATCACTATTTTTTAAGATAACTCGTTGTTGTTTGTTTCTTGTAAATTAATGACTTTTTTGTCTCGCCAACATTGTTCCGTTTTTATTAACTTATTTAGAAACCGATTCAATCAAAGATCATGTCGTCCAAGCCTTGGATTTTTCGTATTTGTAACTGCACACATGCATGCATATGTTTATTTTAATGTAACATCTTAAACATTTTAACAGCTAAATGTTTTAAATAAAAAAGAATGCTACCAACCGACAAATTAAAACCTTGACATTGCATAATTAAATACTTGTTGGAACATGCCCTTAGCAAATAATTGTTGATGTCACTAGCTGCTTTAACCTTATAAAAATGGCAAACACAAACATGTAGGCTTATGCAATTGAATGCAACAAGAGAAGTAAAGTGTTATTGAACTTCACAAAATTCACTGAAAATAAATGATTTCAACAGCGCCCTCTGTAAACAAAATCTAACAAAACAAAAAAATGATAAGAACCAAAAAGCTCTGAATGCGCATGTTTCCCCAAAAAGAAAAAAATTAACAAATCACTAGGAAAAAAAATAAAGAAAAAGAGAGAGATGCAGAGAGCATGAGTGTATAGAAAAAGGACAAAAATTAGTATTTGCTTTTGTTAAATGAGTTGCTTGTAATATAGTAGTATTTTTACTAGTTACCGTTAAACACGTCAAAAATAATTATAATTTATATTTTTATACAAATAATTTTATTTTTCTTAATATTTAAGAAATATTCCGAATTAGATTCCAATTAAAATAATAAAAGAAAAATAAACTAAAATGTAGTTACATGAAGTGGTACAAAAATTTATAGAAAATAATATTTAAAAAATTGTTAAAAGAAAAGCAAACTTAGAAATAGTTGTGTAAAAAAATCAATAGTGTACAAATTTGAAAAGGTTCCAACTTCGTTTGGTATCCTGAGACCAGACGGTACATGTATTTATGTACGTGTGAGCATGTTGTAAAAGGTGTGTGCCTTTAAAGTCTTACAGATTTCGTTTGTCATCTTATTAAAATCTTATAAAAATTTAAAGGAATCAGAAAAAAATATCTTTTAACAGATGTTAACTAAGAGTTCTTGACAGAGTTTTGTTACATTTATTTATTCAATTATGTGTGTTTATTTTAAACTTGAAAAGTATTGGTAAATACAAATGTTGCCCTACAGCACTTAAAGTTGAGAGAGTCAACGAAACGTATTAAAATAGTAAAGTTATCTATTTTTTTGGAACAGGCTTTCTTGTGATACATAACGATAAGACAGGCTTAAATAGCAGTCGGTATAAATATATTTTGTCAAACCAAAAGCAAACTGGAAACATTATAGAAAACATTAAAAAAGTAGAGCTATTTTCCGTGCTTTAACGAAAACATAATCGAAAAAATATTAATTGGATACGTGTGGCGTACTTAGTGAATATTTAAAAAATAAATATAAAACATAACAACAACAACAAAAATTTATGCTCATTCGATTATTTTTTGACTGAATCATTTTAACATTCGAATAATTTGTATTTGAATTATATAAGGCAGGGGTTCTCATCAAATTCCTGCTCACGGACCCCTAGTAAACAAATTTTTTTTGCGGACCCCTCTGAAGCCCAAGTTTAAAATTAAACTTTTATTGTTTTGGTTAAAACTATTTTTTCGGTTCTTTATGTGGACCCCTTAGATGGTTGATACGGACCCCCAGGGGTCCACGGACCCCCATTTGAGAACCGTTGATATAAGGTGGCACAGAAATCATCACCCTATCGGAAGAAGCTACAACTTTTTACAAACAGCAATAAATTTCTATTTTGCCTTGACATACAGATTAAAAAACGTGGAATAATCGATTAAAATTTTTATTTATAATTTTCATCGAAAATCTGCATTATCATACGTAGAAAACGTCACGTCCTTTTTTAACGCTGCCGGCCGCGCAACTATTGTGAACGACGATACTTAAACAGCACTGTTCAACGACTTTCTTTTACCTCAAGTAGACGTATTGAGACTAGAGAATATTTGGTTTCAACAGAATAGAGCAACAGGACTTACTGCATAACTTACATCCAAAATTCTTACCTGAATTTTTGATTTTTTTTCTCGAGTCTCTTCTTTTGTTAATTTGCAATGGTTGCCGACAAAATCACTTGAAATTTTAAGGCTTTTTTGTTAAAAAGACTTTTGTTATGTCAGTAAGCCTGAGTCTTTTAAAGTATTCAAAGTGAATTTACTCACGAATATAGGAATATATCATCGGAAGTTCTGGCAAGAACGTTTTCTTCCTCATACCATTTGCGCTGAGATGTCATACTGGTTTCATTATATCTCACAATAATAGAAAATGATAAAAAATATTTCTCTTTTGAACTGCTATAGTCAGACATTTGAAAATTATACAGAATGTTTATTTGTCCGTTATAGCAACAAGTGTAAAATTGATAATAACAGGGTGTCCCCAGAGGTAATATTAATAGTTGATGCTTTTAGTTGAAAATGGAAGGCTTAAAGGTGTGCCCACAAATTGATACATATTGACTTCTCCTTGAACCGTTGTGTGAGGACACTTTCAATTTAAACAAGGTGCATGATACCATGCCAATAGTTACAAATATCACAAATAAGAGTGCTATATTCGGCTATGCCAAATCTTAAATACCCTTTACCATCTACATATGTAAATCTAGTTAAGTGAAGTAACTCCAATCTAAAAGACAAATATTGGGGTGACAAAGAATTAAAAAATAAAAAAAAAATTTAATTGCTACATATATATAATTTTACATAAGAATGCCATCGGCTCTTAATGGGTTAAGCATTTTTTTTTTAATTTTAGTATTTCCTTAAAGATCTCTTTAGAAGCTTCAAAACCACACCCATATTGATATTTTAAAAAATTTCAAAAAATTTTAGATCCCCGTGACTCGGAAAATATTGACGAGCGCCAGTTTTTTTACTTGATGTTTTTTCTTATAATTTAGGTCTCTATCGCTCTATATATTTGTTTTTCTTTTGATTGCAGTTACTTCATTTTTTCAAATTATATTAGAGATAGGCGTGGTGTTTTACTCGCTTCGTCGAAGGACATGGACCGATCGTGCTGATTTCCAATAGCACCTCTTTTGACACTATGTCTGATCGATTGGCTTATTTAAATTTTTTCTACCTGATCTAGTGCCTCGGCAAGCTTGATTTCATTGGTAACACGGACGGACAGACGGATATCCCTCAATCGACTTCGCTATGCATAAGAAGTCAGAATATATACAGTTACTCTCAAAAATATTTTTCCTACATTATTTAAGCATAAATTTCAATTTTGTCTGCTAATAATATAGAAAATATTACATATTGAAGTAATTTTTTTGCTATAAATAAAGTATAGTCTGCTGAACGACAATTACTACCAAAAACTACAACAACTTGCGTTGCAAATATGCTTTTGTTGTTTTTCTTTTAAACAGGAAGCACGCAGTTTAAGGGTCAGAGAAGTATTTTACCTAACAAGGAGCACCGTTATTTATAATGAGTTTCCGTTGATGCTATTTGTTTTTGTTTTGTTTTGTTTTGTTTTTTTTTGGTTTTTTTCCCCTGTGATGGTATTCGATATTTTTTTATCATGGCAATTTAAATGATTCTTACTGTGCGCAGACGTAAAGTTTTGTTTTAAAAATGCCTAAATGAAAGGAATTGAACTTTAGTGAGAGAAAAGTTATCTTTTATTTCCAAACCAATTAAATACATTTGTGATACGTTTAGTTAGTGTCGGCAAACATTAGAGAATGTAATTAAAAGGGCACAGGAACGTGGTAATATTCAAAATATTCAGAAAACGGGACGCCCTAAATCATTGACTTCTAGAAACGAAAGACAAATTCTTAAAGAAAACCATAAAAATCCCCATATATCGGCCCCAAAAATCAACGAGAAGCTTACGAGGTCTTTACGAATAAATGCTAGCGATTAACCGATCCGTAAGGTTCTGAGAGCCAATAACATTAACGGTCGTGTGTAAAGAGAAAAATATTTTATTTCTGAAGACGTTTACTTTTTGCTGAACTCCACAAAACTAAAACTTTTGACTTTTGGAAAAATGAATATTTAGTGATGAAAGTAAATTCAACTTATACGGACCGGACATACGACGTATGGTGTGGCACAGGTCAAATGAATCTCTGAATGTAAAAAGTAGAAAGCCAACAGCAAAACATATTGGTGGTTCTCTAATGGTGTGACGCTGTATGTCTGCATCTGGAGTGGGGAAATTGGTTTTTATTGATGGTATTATGGTTAAGCGTGTATATTTGTCAATTTTAAGGAAGCATCTTCATGACAAAACTGAAAAATTGGAGCTTCATGGTAAAGAAATTATTTTCAACATGATAATGATCCAAAACAAACAGCATTACACGTCAAGCTATGGATTTTATACAATATCAAACATCTTCGAACGCCTGCCCAAAACTCTGACATTAATCCAATTAAACATCTTTGGGCTTATCTTGATGGAACAATTCAAGAGAACAACATTTTATCTAAAACTATCTTAAAACGAGTATTGGAAGAAGAATGGTACAAAATACCTCGGAAAAAATTTCGTAATTTAGTAGAATCAATACATAGACGTCTGGTATCAGTTCTAGCAAATAATGGACTCCACACAAAATATTAATAACACCATTTTGGTTTCTGAGCTAAGACCATATTAGAAAAAGTAAAAAAGCAAAATACTTCTGTGACCTGAAAAATTTTAAATTAGTTCATATTAATTTAAAAACCTTAAACATTTAAAATGGTTTCTAAGTTTAAGAAAACCTAAATTATAGTTAAAGTTTGCTTTATGTAATATTCAATAAAATGCACAATAATTTTCCAAAAATTATATTTTTTATAAAACGTTTTATCTTAAAATTTACTTTATTTTATATAGACAAAATATTTATGTGAGTAACTGTATTTTTATGATGTCGGAAATGGATATTGTAGAAATAACAAACCAAATGACAAACTTACATATACCCTTTTTCCACTTTTTGTGGTGAATGGTATAAAAAACTTTCCTTTGTATTTTTACAGATAGTCCCTTTTCATAAATGCTGTTTTTTAAATTATTTTTTCTTAAATTTAACCATAATTTGTTTATTCTTAAAACTTTTTAATCGGTATTTTAGCCAAGAAGTACTTTTATAAAAAAAAATAGTTTTAAAACGTACTTAAAAAAAATACAAGGAGCTGAAGTTTAAGAATGGTACTATTGCCAAAATTTTCATGTCTTGGTTTCAAACATTTTTACAACGAGTTTTTTTTTCAAAGAGGGATTTATTTTTTACACAAATTAATTTTATGTCTCCAGTAGATTTTAGATCAAATATTTTTTTAAGAATTGAAAAAAAAAACTATATAATAAAAAAATAGAAGCATCTGCTTAAATTCTTTTTCATATCTAAATTCTAATCTTCAAATAGCCTGCGGGTCTGCTTTAACAAAAATCTTTTGCCATCTTCTCTTGTAGGTCATTACACCCCAAAGACATGGTGATGTTTACATCTACAATTTACCACAACAAAATCAACAGTCACACTCACAACAACATTTATCCGGTCCAACCTGCCAACAACAGCACCATCAACAAGTCTACCAAAATCTTCCTGGGAAAGCATCAATAAATAACGAGTTTGAAACATACGATATACCAAAACCAGCTGTACCCATCAACTACGATACACCACGTAACGTCCAACGTAACATGGCTCATCTTCAAGCTGCAGCAGGAGCTATGAAAAATTGTTCCACACCCATACAAGAGGAAAACTATGATATTCCCAGGCCTTTAACAGCATTGCTACAACATCAACACTCTCTTACACCGAGCAGTTCGAATTCATCACTTTTGACAAGTGACAGTTTATCATTGTCTTTCTCTTCCTCAAATCGTTCATCGCTGGCCAATATGCCGGATTATGATATACCGAGACGTAATCCATTGCCGGTAAGAGCGGTGTTACAGCAGCAACAACAGCAAACTAGACCTTTGTCCAGAGCTTCCCTTAATGGTAACTGTACAATGTATGATTTTCCATTGCCATCGACTGTTATGGAAAAGAATAATGGAATTAATCTAAATCAATGTATTATTGCCACCAAAGAGCTACCATTGGAGCTGACATCAGCATTGGAAACATTAGCAAAGCTGCAGTCAGAGACAACAACTGCTATAACGAGGTAAGTTGAATGGAGAAAAATTCAAATGTGAAAGAATGATTAATGACCAAGTAGTCCGACAAAAATATATAAAAAAAAATAATTTTATTTTCTAATTTATTTAGATTAACTTTTCCTAAAAGTTCCTGTTCTTCTTTGACTTTTGTTTTAGACTTCTGGCTTTTGTTTCACCCGATTGGCGCAGCCGTGACAAATTGGAACCTGTATTAATGGAGGTAAAACTGGCTGCTGTACGTTTGCGTACAGCCTTACACGATCTCGCCGAATTTGGAGAAGGTGCTTTGGGAAATGCCTCCAAGTCTGAAGATCGCACCCTTGCACAAAAGCTGAAACCTATAATAAGAGCTTTAAGAGATGCCAACAAACTTGTGCACGACTCCTGTGAAGTGCTAGAAGCAAATGGTGGTTGGTCCTTGGATCACTTGTCACGCGCCGATGATAAGTCTTTGTGCAAGCCACCCGATAGTTTGGATCGTTTAATAGCCTGTGCTCAAACTCTCACCGAAGATGTTCGCTCAACGACCTCTTTTATACAGGGCAATGCTTCGTTGCTGTTCAAAAGACATCTGGCTGAAGTTGCCGAGGAAACGCTGATGCCTCAAACACCTTCAGTGCCCCAAACACCCACGGGAACGGAACGTAACTCCTCCGAATGGTTAGAGGATTATGATTATGTGTCCTTTGAATCAAAAGATGCTGCTGCCCGCAAGAACTCTGCTCTACGTGAGGCCATACCCGAAAATCTTAAAAATAAATTTGATAATGTGCTCAAGGCAGCAGAAAACACAGTCATAACCACCGCCAACAATGTGCCAACCACGCCAAATGGCAAAAAGCCACAAATGGAGTTGACAGACAAGGATAAAATGTTGGTGCGCTATTATGCCGTACAAATTTCCACCCATATGGGCAACTTACGACAGGCCATAGATTCTTTTCTCGAGACTGTAGAGAAGAATCAACCACCCAAATTTTTTATTGCCTATGGAAAGTTTGTGGTCGTTAGTGCTCATAATCTAGTGACCATAGGAGACATAGTACATCGCAATGTCTCGAAACAGGATTTGAAAGAAAAAATCTTAGATTGTACCAATAGTTTAGCGGATGCGTTGAAGACGTGTGTTTTAAAATCAAAACAAGCAGCCGCACATTTTCCCAGTGTTACCGCTGTACAAGAAATGGTGGATTCGGTGGTGGATATCAGTCATTTAGCGTCCGATTTAAAAACGGTTATGTTACATGCCGTGCAATTGACCGTTTAGGCTTGAAAAGTAACAGGGACTTTAGAAAGTCTTCCAGCAAATTTACAATAAGAAAAACCAAAATAGAAGCTTTTACCATTTTTGTTTTTGTTTTATTTTACGCAACGAATTTTCCACAAGAGAAATATTTTTCTTTTTTTATACATCAATGCAGGTCTACTAAAGCTAAAGCTGTATGGATTCACTTTTTTAAAAGAATCTTTTGCTGCGTCTAAACACAGCCAATAAAATACAATTTACACATTATAGTCTGATATCAGCGTATCGTTCCTTATAAAGTAAAACAAATATTAAAGAAAAGCAAGTTTATATTAAGAATCAAGAATTTAAAAGAAATATTACTTAATAATAATCAAAATACACTTAACAAAATATATCAGTAATTTAAAAGTCAAAATCTTATTTGTTTATTTGTATATTGTGATATTTTTAAGATACTGTAAGATGAAAAATTATAAAAAAAAAATAAATTATTTTTTTTCAATTAATGTTTTTTTTTCAGGGAAATGAAAAGCTTTTTACGAATATCTGAAATTATATACTGAACATGGATGAAAAGCGAAATCTTAGAACTGGCAAGGCGAAATTTTTAGATATTTTAAAATATTTATGAAATTTTTTTATACAGAAAATTTATCAAGGATTTTCTATATTGAAAAATTTTCTCTAAAATCTTCTTTTTATACAAAATTAAAACATTTTTTCAGATTTATCTTTTAAGTGCTTCATAGAGAAAATATGTTGTTTATTTTTTTTTTTACAAAAAAATGCAATGTAATTTTTTCTAGGGAAGATCTTTATTATGGACTTTTTCTCTTAAGCAAATTTTTTGTTAAATTTATATGTAAGAAAATATCATTCCTCTATAAAAAATGTGGTTCGTATATTTTTTCTATTAAGAGAATTTCTTACATATTTCTTTATATAAAGAATTCACCGTTAATTTCTCAGCATAGAGCATTTTCTTTTATTTCTCTGTGTAAAAACTTAATCGTTTATTTTCTTAATCTTAAATTTTATATTCGTTCTTTATTTTTTAAATTTTTTCAAAAGTTAAATTTGCCTTTTTTAAATTTGCCTTTTTTTCTTTTCTTTTTCTTTTTTTTCTTTTTAAGTGCCTGTCCACACTTTGCAACTTTTGATGCGCAACTCTTGAGTTTTTGAGTGAGAGAGGAAAAACGAATAGAAACGGGTACACTTGCAATTCTCTTTTGTTCTGTCATTCGTAGCTTAAACAAAAATAAACTCTAAGCAATCAAGGCGGAAATTGCAGAATAATAATTTAAATGTCTCAACACGAATGCAATTTCAAAAAAAAAAAAATCCAGAAAATTGCAGAAACAAAAATTGCATGTGTGGACGAGTAACTAGGAAAATTATTGCAAATGATCTTACTGCCGAAATATTACCATAATTTTGTATAATGAAAAATTCTATCGTAAATTTTTCTAATAGGATAAACAAAAATTTTTTCTTTTAACTTATTAGTTTAATTGTATAAACATTAAATTAATAAATTTAATTTGATAAATTTAAAAAAAAAACTTTATATGAATTTTCTCTGTGCATTAAATTTTTTATATTAATTAAAACATTTCTTTAAATAATTTTTTATATTTATGGAAAACTTCTTTATAGTTCAATTATTTTATTTATCTTTTCTTAAGAAAAATTTTTGTTTCTTATCCAAAAATTTACCATAAAATTTTTTAAAATTTTTCTTAATATAAAAACTTTTTATATTTGTTTTTTTATAGAAATAATTGCAATTAAAACATTTTTCCTAAACTTTTCTTTATACAGCAATTTTACAAAAATGCTTACTGACATGGAAAATTTGTAGAAAATTTTATTAAAAATTTCCTACATAAGAAAATTTTTCATTAATTTTCTTAATAAAAACTTTATCAAATTTTTTTTGTAAAAATAATTGCTATTAAAAAATTTTTCTTAAACTTTTCTTTATACAGCAATTTAAAAAAATGTGGACTGACATTGAAAATTTTCTGTAAAAAAAAATTTGCATAAATTCTCTATGTAGAATATTTTATTAAAAATTTCCTACAAAAGAAAATTTTTCATTAATTTTCTTAATACTAAAATAAAAATTTTTTAAATTAATTTTTTATATTTAAAATTTTTAGATTATTTATATGAATAATTTTTATCGGGCTTAAGTTCACATATATTATATTTTCTAAATTTATTAGGTCTAGTGAACTGAATATTAGAATAGCGGTCTAGAAAATGCTGCATTGTAAATTGTAGCGTGTCTAGTATTTTCTGTGCTCTTTAAAAATTAACTCACACATTTTTTAACAAAGCCGAAATTAAGCCTAATTAAAATTATTCATTTATAACAGTTAATGTTCTTTATCCCCAAAAACAGGCTCTAGAAAGTTATTATGTCACTAAACTGTTAAAATATACAGGGACGGTCAAAAGTATTTAAACAATAAACAGAAATTACTCACGTCCCATAAGTAACTCTTAATCTGTTTTGTTGAAAGTAAGATGGTTTTTTTCTGTTATATAAACACTTTTGCTACGCCATATGTTCGGTTTTCTCGAACAAAATTGTAAACCGACTTATCTCGTTTATGAGTTTTTTATGCCATATTTGTTTGATTTGGAAAATTTTTTCGTGTATTTAAAAAATGTTGTCAAAAAATATGGATCAATTTTGATATTTTTGTTTAAGAACCGAATAAACTTCTACGTTGTTATAAGTCAAAAACACAGATATAATTTAAATAGTTTTTTGACTTTTCATTTCCCAACTTTTGTATATATAAGAAAAATCTGGAACCTTTATTTATATTTATAATTATTTCTTATTTAAATAAAATTTTTTAGATTTTACTGTGTTGTAAATAAAATTGTTTATTTTTGCTAATATAAATTGTAGTCATGAAAGAAATCTAGTTTAAGCTGTACTATTATTACAAATTATTTAGGTTGAAGTACTTAATATTAATATTAATTTTACTTAACTTCTAAAAACTTGTTAAATATCAATATTTTAAATTTCATGGATTTTTTTAATAAAAATTAATTTTAAGTTTTTAAAGATTTACTGAAAATTTAGTTTTAAGAATTTCAATTTATTTATGTTTAAGAAATATTTTGATTGTATTTAAGTTAAAATTATAAATTTGTATATTATTGAAATATGAATAAAGTTAAGAAAAAATAATATTTTACTTGCTATGTATCCCAAAAATTTAATGAAGAAACAAATAAAGCGCAAATGTAAAGTAGTTTATTACTTATATTATCAAAAATAAAAGAGTTTTATTTATATGAACTGTACAGTGATGTCAGATATAGAGAAATTTCCATTTTTTTTGTATGGATTTTTTTGAAAAAATTTTGTAGCGTGGAAAAAAACACAGATATTCTATTTCGAACAAAAAGTAAGGGATTTTTAATATATTCGGTTTTTTTTTCTTTTGTTGCTTGAAGAAATAGTTAAAATTCAAAATATTTATAATTCCCAACTCAGAGAAAGAGAATTCGTGAAATGAAATTTTCACCAATCTGGTATCATCAAGGTGTTTAATGGGTGGCAATATCACTGAACCTTGAAAGGCAGATTTTTATAACTAACAAATTTTTTTTTTTTTATTTTAAATCTTTTTTCCAATCAGGGATTGAACCGTGGTATATTATAAATGAATTAAAGTTGCATATAATTTTTCTTTCTTTCTAGAAACTAAATTAAATAATGAACCTAAGCCCAAAAGTAAATTTTAATTCATTTATAATATTCCACGGTTCAATCCATGAATTAAAAAAATTTTAAAATTATAAAAGCAAAATCAAATGCTTTGAATTGTGTGTGAAACTTCGTCCAGCCAATTGATTATTGATTAGTTGGTTAAAAAGATGATATTTACAATATAAACAACTTAAGGTAGATAGACGCGAAGAATGCTGATAAGGAATTTGGCGGTCCTGAAAATTACATTCTGCCAGCGTCTAATTTTTGTTGTTTTCTTTGGAAAACGTCCGCATACATTTGAAAAATAATTTTTCTTTGTAAAAATTAAATTAAAAAATGAACCAAAGCAGAAAAAATAAAATTTTCATTGATTTATGAAAACCACCGGTTTAACCCCTGGCAGGGAAAAATTTCAAAATTGATATGATACTAGAAAAGCATCTATAATGTTGTGACGAAACAAGTATGAATGATAAAAAATAAATTTAGCTTTTCGTGACTATAACGGAGGTGTAGTACAAAAGCAACAAATGTACAAGACGTGTGTTAGAGAAAACAACAAAAAATGCTTTGAGTTGTGTGTGAATTTCATCCAACCAAAATAATATTTATTAGTTGGTTAAATGTTTGATATTTACTATATATCCAACTTAAGGTAGATAGATGCGAAGAATGCTGCTAAGGATTTATCTGTCCGGAAAATGCGGTATCACATTCTGCTGCATTTTCCGGACCGCTAGAAAAACGTCTGCATACATTTGTTAATAATTTTTTTTTCCAAAAATTTCCATAAATTAAATTAAAAATTGAACCTAAGCCAAAAAAGTAAATTTTTATTCATTTATAATTTTTCATCTTCTGTTTATTATTCAGATTTGATCTATTTAAATAAAGAATTAAGAGAACCCGATGAGACACAAAAGTTGTTAAGAAGATAAAGATTTATTTTGTTTTTTACTTTTATCTGTATTAGTTTCAAAATATAAAATAAACTATTTTTCTTCCTTTGTTGTTATAATAAACATTATGAAAACTTGCATTTTAAAATATCTTAAAATATAGAGAAAAATCTACGCATCTAAATTTTTGGTAGTTCTCTTTAGGTTTCGGGCTAACCGATGCTTATTCAGTAGCTTATAATAAAAAGAAAGGTTATGGTTACATATCGATAAATTAATGCTTAAATTAAAGTGAATAAATATTGGTTCTTGTGTAGAAAACACTCCATTCGAATTCAGTACACTAAAATGTCCAAATGTTGTATGTGTTCAATCTCCAAATATTTTCAGAAATTTTTGTAGTTAACAAATGTTAAAAGGACATAATGTAAGTAGGACTAAATTTGATTGCCTTTAATTTTGCTTAAGACTTTCGCTAAAAAAAGAAATTATATTGAAAGAAATGGTTTTTCTTAATTCTGGTGTTGGTTTTGGAGAAACAACATATGAACTTATGTTCAATATTTTATATACGAAAGCAATAATCTTCGAGATGTACAAATTTTCTTTAATAATTAATAATATTTTTTTTGAATTTAATTTTTTTTTTATCATGAATTTTTTGTGAAATATTTTTCCCTTCACTGAACAGCTGTTCGAAATTATAAGATATCAGTACACATTGAATGTAACACGCTGCGGCGTCTTGACGAGACATTAATTTGTTTAACCATTGAACAATTTCATGTGCGCATATTAAAATGGCTTGTGTAGACCATCGTTGTCGATGTCATATTCTTGTTCAAACAGCGTTGTCAGAACATTTCTTCGAACAACGATGTCTGCCATTAAACGTCACTTTCATTTTAAAAATTCTAAAAAAAGATTAAATTTTGGCAATATTTAAACTAAAAGATTCTATTCATATGTAATTTTATATTATTTAACAAAAAACAATAATAAATAAGTAAAATATATTAAGAACTGTGAACAAAAAATACATGAACATCGCCACGTTTTCTTCACTAAGGAAAACATGAACAAATTTTTGTTCCCTCTCGTGCCGAGGTTTTTTTTATGTGCGAACATATGAATGGCTTGTCAAAACGTAGTGTAAATAAAGGAAATATAAAAATATATATAAAAATTTGAAATTAAAGTTTGAAAATACAATTTCTAGAAACGAATTAATAATTTTATTACAAGAATTCACTCTAATTCAGGGTTTCTAAGACGCATTTGAACAAAATATCTCCATTTCTTCTCTCTCCTACAGTTTGCAATCAAATGTATGTAGATATCTTCACAAATTTACAGGTTTGCTTTGTTCTGCATCTTGTCGAGCATAATGACGCTCTGAACTCTAGTAGTAACCGATCTTGGTTTTTTTGACACATTTAGGTTTAAAAATATTAAAAGTTGGCAATACAGCTAGTGCTGCTCTTAAATATCTTATGGAACAATTAGAACAAAAAATGCTGAAAGTTTTAGGCTACAAATGCTAAACAATCTGTGAATGAAGCGTTTAGTATTTTAATTATAAGAAATGTTACTAAATAACATTAAAATTCAATTTAATAAAATGCCAGTAAGAGTGCTATATTCACCATCTATGTAAATCTGGTTCAGTGAAGTAGCTCCAATCAAAAAAGCAAATATTAGGGTGACAGAGATATTAAAATTAAGAGAAAAAAATTAAGTACGATATATAATTTTACATAAAAATGCACTCGGCTTCTAATAGGTAAGGCAATTTAAAAAAATTTTATATTTCCGTAAAGATCTCTTCAAAGGCTTTTAAATGATACCCATATTGATATTTTCAAAATTTTGAAAATTTTAGAGGCCCATAACTCGGAAAATATGGGCGAGCGCCAGTTTTTTCACCTGATGTTTTTTCTTACTTTTAAATTCTTTATCGCCTCATGTATTTGTTGTTTTTTTTTTATTTATTATTTTTTTATTATTTTTTTTTGTTTGTTTTGTTGATTGGAGTTACAGTACTTTTCGTTCATAGTCCATTCCGTTTAAAGTCCAAAAACGGGTGTAAGCCGCCCGCAGGTGTTTTTGAATTTCCTACAAACTATTTGTTCTTAAGTCCACTTCGCCTTTAGTCCATTTTCGTTTAAAGGCCAAATTTTCTTTGCATACATAGCTAATATTGTATATAAAAAAACTTTCTTTTGATGATGAGCTGAAGGGTATAATAAAATTGTAGCTACTTAAACTCAATCTCTATATGAATATTGTAAAAAAATATATTGATTGTTAATAAATAATTTCATACTACTAGCACAACTATAAAAAATCTCAAAATAACTTTATAAATTTTCTTATCGAAAATGCATCTTGATGTAATAATTACCCTCATAAAAATGATTTAAATTTTTTTTTTCTTTTTTCATTTACTTTTTTAATTGACTATAAAAAAAAAACAATTTAAAAATGTCTACACAGATTTTAATCAAATTTTAGTTAAATTGTTGATTAATAAAACAAAAACAAAAAAGGAATTCCCGCAAAGATAAATAGTAAAACTATCACGCTCACTCCTTAAGGACATCAGGAATACGGTTTTTTAAATTTTTTTTTAAGAAGAAAAAACTTGACAATGACAGATAAACTCTTTTGCTTTAAATTGTTGATGGAGAGCCTAAAACCTTAAAAATGACAAAAACAACAGGAAGCAAAAAGAGAGGGCCCTTTTATAATGCAATTAATTAAAACTATTTTTAGTCTCAACAACAAGACATTTATGTTGTTTTCTCTGTTATTTTCTTTTCTATGAAATAAATGGCAAATGCATTTGTCAAGATTTTAAAGATGTTTTCCTTACTTATTTTCGGGATTTAGCCAGTTTATTATAAGGGGAAGGTATGTGTAAACAAAATAACAACAATTACGGTAAAAAGATAATTTCCACAATGCAAAGTCTTAAGAAGACAATGTTCAGTTTTCTGGCATTGCATTAACTAGGCAACCCGTCAGAACAGTTTCTAGAGTGCCAACTGTTTCTAAGGGTCTCCACTTTAATCGCAGTTTTTCTACAAACACACAAGGCCAGAAAATTTAGACTTACAGCTCTTTGTTAATGGGTCCCTATTGTAGCCAGTTCGCCTGAAGTTATATTCCCGGGTATAGGTTCGAGTTTCTTGGCATCTCTTTTAAACGTCGGGTAAGATATTTGTCGCGAGCTGGCTTTTGACAGCATGCGTTATGTTTGGCATACCGTATGATAACTCTTAAGTAACGCTGCATTGCTTTAGTCATGTAGATCTTATCCTAAATGCGAAAATAAAGACGCTTCTCTAACTTTTATTTTTGAACTAAATCTTTATCTGTAATAATCAAGTATTTCGTTACGAAGTCTAACCTTTTAAAGTTGTCCAAAGTCAAAACTCTAAATCTTATGTTAGGTAAAAGCAAAGCAGCAATCGATGTTATTCAGAATAATTGGCTGCTGCTTGCAAGATCGCACTTGCTTTAACTTCTGACTTCTAATATCTTGGCTATGAGACCAGCCTCTAGCCAGGATATCATCGTAAAAATAGTGTCTTATGTTGTAGCACGCACCAGTTATCATCACGTCCTGACGCCAAAATGTTACAGAAGGTAATTTCATTGGTTTACCCTCCTACAGACTCTACTTTATCGAAGGTTTAAACGTCACAACCGCTTTGGAGACCAAGGTGATCCCCAAGTACTTCGCCTTATCGAGCGATGGTAACAAGAAATCAGCAAGTTTAATTCATCTCGATAAAAGAAAAATATCTGTTTTCTCTGCATTCACCTCAAGGTCAGTTTGATGACTCCTGTTGCTAATGACTGAAGCTTCCAAATCAAAAGAAATAAGTCGACTGAAAATGTTTCAAATTTGTGAACAACTTAAAAACGTAAAGGAATTCCTGTATTAAGTTTTTCGACCTAAAAAATGCTTTTATCGAATATATAAAATTCTCGCGTCGCGGTGTTTGTGATTAAACTCTTCCAAAATGGCTCGACCGATTATCATGAAATTTTTTGTGCATGTCGGGTTGATCTGAGAATCAGATAGCATCTATTTTTCATATCCCTAAACACCACGTCTTTTCTCACGCCGCCTCAGTTGGACCAGAATGCTGGACCGATCTTCTTAAAATTTTCACATAATATAACTAAGACTCTGGTGTGATTAGTAGGATACTTTTTTACCACGCCTACTTCAACGCCTACTTTTTTAATTATTTACTTGCAATTATATAGATTTTAGTATTTTTCTTAAAATTGTACACAATTTATAGCCCAGCCAATACAAAAATTAGCGCTTGAGAATCGGTCAGTATTTATTTCTTATGCTTCTAAATATTAAAGATGACTCATCTAAATACCGAGCTCACACCCGTCAATGTGGATGAGAAAACCAGAAATAAAATGAATCTGCACTGCTTTCTCTTCCACAAAATTCAGAATTACTGCAAGAAAAATTTACGTGTGTGAACTCAGTATAAAGGACAATTTATGATTCACCTAAATAACGTAACGACAGGGATGAAATTTTAAACTAAAAAGATTTGCTTACCATAGAATACATATGGTTTATGATTTTTTATGCAATCAGAGGGGGCGGTACAACGTTTGCCAGGTAAACTAGTTTTATAATAAAAAATAATTATTATATTTTTATTTTCAGCTGATTATTTGTTTGTTGGTTTGTTGTGCAACATATTTGAGACTTCAAACGGTTTAAAGCACTTTTATTTGGGTTTCATTCCCCTTTAAACAAAAATGCATAATTTGCATTTACATTACTGCAGTTAAACTGTCATTTATTATCAAACGATTTGGAAATTTATCATTAAAGCAATTTATTAAGAATCTAATGAATAAAGAAGAATAAATGATATTCAACTTACATTAAAATTGGGAAAAAAGTCCCTTTTAACTCTTAAGCACTTAATTGATTACAACAAGTAAACAATGATAAACATAGAAACACTAAAAATATCCCACAGAGAGAGAGAGAGAGAGAGAGAGAGAGAAAGAGATAAAAGGAAAAGTCATATAACATTTTTCTGTATTAAACTCGTTTTATTTAAGAAGAAATAAAAATAAATTTTTGAGTCCTGGTGATCATTCCATTTCAACAATTCTGTTGATTATTGTCAATATAATTGATTAATGCAACTAATGTTTTAAATTAAGGAAAACCAAACAACAAAAAGGTTTTATTCTTAACACTTTTATGCATTTAATTTTGTATTTATTTAAAAAAGGCGCCAGTATTTAAATTAATTTTATTTCTTTTTGTCTATGGACAAATAAATCTTTGTTAAGAAAAACAATATAAAAAAAGTTGAGAATAAAATCTAAACTGCTACTAATGAGTTTATTTTCATTTTTTGTTTTGTTTTTTGTGTTCCAATTATGTAAGGGATTTCTTGACTAAAAATCGATTTCTGTACTAAAAATCAATGAATTTTAAGCAAAATAACTTATATTTTGTATAGTTGATTATATTTTTTATTTTAATTACTTATCATATTACATGTCTGTCTTTATTTATTTATCTAGTTTCTTTTTTTAACACCTTGACCGCCAAGGCTCTTTCAGTAAACAAGATGCTGGGGGCCACAGCGTTTTTTTGCGTAATCTTTTTGAAAACGTCATCATTGGAAATTAGGCTTCTAACACTCATAGTTACTGCTTAGAAACAGAGAGTTTTTACCAATAAGAGCGTCGCATATAATCGTGTGACGTGGCGTCTCCCAAGTTTTTCTTAATGCATGGCTTTTTCGGACTTATATACACTCCATATTTTTCCTTATAACATGCTCGGTAAGCAAGAGGAGTAAATCATTTCGAAATGGCGAAGAGAAAATTTTTATCTGCGCCAAAACCATCATTACAGAAATTCCATGGTGGCCATACGTTTTATTACTACAATAAAATCCTATTTATTGTCAGCTACAATTCTGTGACATGGCTAGAGAAAATGAAAATCGTGTCGGACATATGAGTCCAACGTGGCGTAAACCACATAGTGCAGTGTCAGACATATATGTCCGACGTGGCAGCCAATGTGTTAATGTGGCCAGTTGTTTGCTATAAATGCCTTCAAGAATTATTCCTCAACAATTCTACTTCAGTTGACAGATTATAGAATCAATGATAGTGTATCTTTCAAAGTCTCTGTCAAACTTTCCTATAGCATTTGCCATTCGCATTCATTCAATAAATGGTCATGTTTTTTTTAGAGATTGTGACAGTGCGGCAAACCAATCATAATCTTGTCACAATCTGGGAATAAGGTTGTGCAAAGAGGGTTGATTTTAACTCTTTTAAGAAACCAGTGTTGTATACTTTAAGAAATTGATATTTTTGGCATAAAATTTTGGGCAATGTTTGGTGGAAACACATTTTTTAAGTCTTAAAAGACTCACATAATTGTTTTGACTTTCTGAAATAATTTACATAAGTAATTCTTCACTCCCTCCAATCACCTCGCTATTTTAATCAACTATCAGATCAGACCGAAATTCAATAAAACTTTCAAGTGCTTTAAATTGTATTTTAAAGTAGTTTGACCGAGTATAGAGAGGGCATAGAGTCTTATTGATAACATTATGGTGTCTAGTTTATTAACTCCCTGAGGGCTTTGTCTTAATGTTCGAGTTATTTCATATTTTGATTATAAATACTCGTAGAATACAACTCTCATGTGTGGTATGATGCTCTAAAGTCTGTGTTGGTGCTACTCAATCGCGTACAGGAGGGGATTAAGACACTCATAGATGACAGTAGGGTTACCAACTCTATAGGCAATGAGGGTTTATTTTCGCTGTTTATTAATACTACAGTGGAATATTCTCTAATGAGAATATGGAGCACGTACCCGATATCCGCATACATTACCCTTATTATTAAGAGGCTATTCATTTGTGGTCGATTAGCCAGTGAATCGTACTATGCATTACAGAGATTATTCATTTTTAAGCGAACAGTTTGTATGTGAAATAATCATCCTTGCAGAGTTCCTTTCTTCAATAACTGAATTTCCTCGTTTTGGCCCAAATCATTGCTTGAGAGGAGTCACACCCCCTAAGTGCTGGTTGAAGATTATAAAAATAATATTGTTGGCACTCTTTGGAGGCTATAAAAACATTTTTCTCCATAAACTTCACCCTGACTTCATGGTTGAAGGAAAGATTATGGTTTATTTACAAGATAGAGGAGTATCGCCGAAGTACATATCTGCGTGCGTAACTCAGAAATTTTAAATTTTGATTTATGATCCTCTCACAGTAAAGGCTATATATATCGACTGCATTTTACTTTTTTAGTTTGTGCCACTAATATTGCAGATACTTTCATTATGAAGTGAAAATTTTATCAAACTCAAAAAAAAAAAAAAACCAACAGTAGAAAATTATCCTGTAATTGGTTTTATTAAAAAGAAAAAAGTTATGACTTTGTAAACAGTTTAAAGAAATTTATATTGTTTTTGAAAAACAAAAACTTAATATCAACATGGTATTTTAAATTACCTGTTTTTTAACCATTTTTCTTTGTGTGTATTTTTATGTGGATTTTAATTGTAATTTTTTTTTAACAATATTTTCTAATGGAAAGTTGTTTCAATAACAAGTATTAGTTTTTATGCTTAATCTCGTGCAAAAACATTATTGACAAATAAAAAATTTAATTGGAAATTAAAACTAAAGCGAAAATTATACAAAAACTTCATTTCACTTAAATTAAAATAAAAAAAATATATTGAGTGAAGAGATGAATTAAGACAGATATGAAAAACTTTGCTGGTCAGTCAAGATTGATTTGGAAAACAAAAATCATCTCAAAATCAAACAGGTATGTGATTACATTTGATTGCAGTATTTAATCGACTAGAAATAAATGAAATATTTGAGAGTAATAAAATGTTTGAGAGTCTTTTTCTTTCATTATATAAAAGACTAGTCTTGCATTGTGATTTGATTAATTTGGGTGAACAAAGTTTTAGTACAACTCGGTATAGTGCCACCTATGAACTAAAAAAGCGATCTTAATGTATTGATCGTCTTTGCAAATTTCTTGTAAATTAAATTGTTTAATTATAAAATTAAACAAAATCCAATTACGTTGGAAAAATTACATTGAATATTGTTGGGAAAAGCGTCATGAATTTGTTTTTGGGAATCGATAATGATGACTTATGATTGCCTATTTTAAGGCTCTTGAAGATTATCCGTCAGCTCTTTTATATAAAACTTTCCTCATGTTTTTTTTTCATTATTACCATTTATTTTAAAAATTTTCAAGTAATTTTTTCTTATAACGGAAAAAATATGGCAACTCCAAATAAATTAACTTTACGTTAAAAGATAAAATCCTAGCTTTAGCTGTTTGTAAATTATGAAAACGACTCTAAAAAATTATGATTTATAAAGAGTGAGGGGAGGAGAAAAATGGGGTGTGAACATAGTTATGAAAATAAATATCATAACTTTAGACGATTGAAACAAAAATACTCTTTACAAAAAGCAACACATTTATAAAAATCTAAAAAAAAAAAACAGAGAAATATTTAGAACAAGCTGCTGGATATTTTCACTGCAGAACAATCTAGACCAGGGGTTCTCATCAAATTCCTGCTCACGGACCCCTAGTAAAATAATTTTTTTTCACGGACCCCTCTGAAGCCCAAAGTCATAGTAAGATTTTTATTATTTTTGAAAACACTGTTTTTTCGGTTCTTCATGCGGACCTCTTTGATGGTTGCTACGGACCTCCGTTTGAGAACCGTTGATCTAGACGTTTCAACTCCGCTATATAAAAAAAATACAGTAGCGAGAAGTACGGCTCTATAAAAGAAAAAACTTGGAACAAAAAAGCTTAAAGAAGCTTTTAGCGTGATTTATTTATTTCAAAAGAACAAAAAGATCAATATCCCAATCATGAATATTCTCATGGAAAAATTTTTTTCAAGCAAAGAATCCTCCAATTTCGAATTCCGTGGGAAAAAAACAATTAAAAAGTGGCATCACCGTAATTTGAAGGGAGCTATTTTGCTATTTTATATTTAATTGCGCTAGCATAGTTTGAAATACCTATTTATTTTCCCCGAATTTTTTCTCACTTTTCGCATTCAGTAAAAAGTGTAAAAACCTTATAAGAGAAGAAGAGGTAAAAGCGAAAAAAACTCGCACGAAATCGTAGCCAAAAATGCGGATTTTGTAGCACTTTTTTTAATTCCACTTCTCTTTTTGTCAGTTAACACCTTTTTATTTTTTTTAATTTACACCACACTTTTTTAGTGGAGGAAAATACAACCTCAGCTATGTTATTTCATAACTAAAAAAAAACACCAAATTGTATTTTCGTGACATTATTTTTCGCTGTATCGATTGAATCTTAAAAGCAGGATTATATAGAGTAGGATTACGATAGTGCACGATTTCGATGCGTTAGAATCTTTTAATTTATATGGTATGAATATTCTGAGTATTTAAAGAAGAACAAGAGGAATACAAGATGAACGGGAAGATGAAAACAAAATAAACGAGTTGTCGGAGAAAGACAGCGAGAAAAAACACAATGTGGAAAAGAGAGAAAGTAAGCGAAGATGTGTTGAAGAATAGTGACGGATTGACAACCAAGATTGTGCTCATCCAGTACAAAATATTAGTTTCAAGGATGTTATAAAAACTAACTTGGCAGCGAATCAAGTAAAAATGGAATTCATGAAGAATGATTTTAGTAATTATTTCACACCCAAGACGGGCACATTTTATGCAAGCTTTGGAATGTCAATGGGTTTACCGATTTAATAACTTGAAAAGAGCCGAAAGAGCTGTAAAATTAATAGAGGACTATATTCATGTGTTGACTAGTAACAGGAAAAATATTTAAGCTTCATGCCACCGCCTAAACTAAGAAGATATAAAAAATTTATTTGATTTATATTTCTGACTTGTAGAGATTTTGACTTTAAAAAAAATATGTTGCTGGAAAAAAAAATTACAATTAAATAACAAATTACAGTCACCCTTAGAAGAGTAACACCAATGGCAGTAAATTTTTTATAAATTTTTTTATTGTATTTTTGTATTAGAGCTCCCATAAGAAGTGCAGATGAGGGTATGTAAATATGTTGGATTGAAAAATGTAATGGGGGTATTACCCTAGAGGCGTGTTCGGCTTAGTTGTGAGAATATTTTCGCCACAAGAATTTCTATTTTGAACCTCACAGAATTGGAGATTCTAGCATGTCCAAATCTCTTCATATAATGACTTACTTTTGTGATTGCCAAATTTTGTTACTCGCTTACAAAACATATTACATTAGTTCGCAAGTAAAGAAAGTAGTTATTGAATTAGTTCTTTAAGTTAAAAAGGAATACCTTAAAATTCGTACTAATGATTATTATTATTTCCTGCAAAAGTCAATAATTGATTATAAAAGTCTCATGCCTTGTTTAAATCATTAGCTTGGTAATCCAGTTGGGAAGTCCTCCCACCAAAAATGCTTAATTCCACACTCGATTACCTTTTTTGAAATTTTTTGCTGGGAAATTATGCCAAAAGTTTTGAACTAGTTGTTACCCACTGATGAAGGCCGTTCGGAAACTTCTTAGCCTATCAATGAAAGAGAATAGTTAGTTTTTCAAAAATATTTTTATTTTTCAATATAATCTCCTGAAACTTCAATACACTTAGTCCAACGCTTTTCTAGTAATTCTATCCCTTGATTAAAATAGTTTTCCTCTAGTTCTTCAAAATAGTGGTTTACAACTGTAATTGCATCTTCATTTGGGAACAGGTAAAAGTCACTGGGAGCTAAATCAGGAGAATAAGGTGGGTGGTCAAGCAACTCATACTTTAATTCGTTGATTTTAGCCATTGTTAAAACACTCTTGTGTGCTGGTGAGTTGTCTTGTTGAAAAATAATTTGTTTGTTTGACGTTTTTTCTCGAATTTGTACATTTAATTGATCCAAAAGGTTGCAATAGTACTCTTTGCAGATAGTCAATCAATAAAATACCTTTGAAGTCCCAAAAAACCGTTGCTATAACCTTACTAGCCAATTGAATCGTTTTTGCCTTCTTTGGGGCACTTCCTCCACCTTCAATCCATTGTTTGGATTGTTCTTTTGTCTCTGGAGTATAGTGGTGGATCCATGTCTCATCAACAGTTATAAAACGACGCTTAAAATCCATTTTATTTCGCTTAGAACGATCCAAACAAGCTTGAGAAATGTTTATTCTTATGCGTTTTTGGTCGACTGTTAACAAATGCGACACCCATCTTGCAGAAAGCTTTTTCATCTGCAGTTCTTCATGCAAAATTAAATGGACTCGATCATTTGAGGTGCCCATGATATTAGCAATTTCACGTACTTTTATTCGTCGATCATTTAATACCATATCATGCACTTTGGCTACAATTTCTGTTGTTGTTGCTATTTTGGACGTCCACAACGTGGTTCATCTTCAATGCTTGTACGACCACGTTTAAATTTAGCAACCCAATTTTTTACTGTTGCATATGAAGAAGCACTTTCACCTAACACATTCACCATATCATTATGAATTTCTTGTCCCGATAAATTTTTTTTATGTAAATATTTAATGACAGCACGCATTTCTAATTTTTCCATTTTAAAAAAATCGCGGATGCGTCTTTCTTTAATACCTGTTTCTATATAAAGGAGTTTCCAGATCGGAAAAAAATTTAACACGTGTTCATAACAGAGATTGAAGTTTCCAAAACACTTACCTTTTTTCTGTTTATACCGCGCTTTTTGTGCTAGGCTAAGAAGTTTCCGAACCGCCCTCGTACTCACACTGAAACAAAAACAGCATAAAATCAACGATAACAGAACAGGCGAGGTATGATTGGCACATAGAATTTGAAAAGGTAACATTTCAAAGTAATGTCAACAATTTTAATTAGAATGACTTTCATGTTTCTAAATTATGTCCTTTTTATTAAAATATCTCTTAATTTTATATTTTTCTTTCTTCATATTAAAATCATTAAAATATGTTATCATTTCAACATTCTATTACCATCAATGGCAAAAGATAAAAAAGGTCATAATGTCTTACTTTTCCCCTCCGTTTTATATTAAAATTTATAACTTAAAAATTCCTAACAAGAATTTATGATTATTTCTTGCCTTCATCACCATTTTTATACATAGACTTTTATCAATTAAATTTTTAGTTTTATCGTGTCTTTTTAACTGTTTCAATGTAAGAATCGTATTTAAAGGAGTTGTTTTTCAACAAACAGTAGCCTGTGAGTTTCGAAATCAAAATGTTTGTCGTAGAAATGCTGATAATGACGTTGTTGTCATATCTTTATGAGTTCTGTAAAATTTAAATGTCTTGTTTACCATTTATATTTTTTGTTCTTATATTTTTTTTTTAATTTCACGTTTTGGTATAGAAATTTTGTGATAAATTTAGTTTGAAGTAAAAGAATTAAAACGAGACGGTTGTAGTTAAGTGTGAAGAGTTTAGATATTCGTGCCTGATTAAAAAACTAAAATGATAAAAATTTCGAAAAATATGTATGTATATTTTATATAAATAATGTTGCACATGATTTGTTATGTTTGAAGATATAAAAAAATCGAAAAAATGGTCATTGCACGTAATAATGTTTATTAAATTATCTGTGTGTCCAGTAAATAAACAATGAAGGGGGGGATGTAATTGAGATTGAAAGGGTATTATAGTTGCCGTAGTTTGAATAAGAAAATTTAAACAAATATTTTGTGTATATATGCATTTATATGTATATGTGTTTATGTATGTAGTACATTAAACAGATAAAAACTGATAAAACCAAAACAAACATTTTTGTTTGTTTTACATTTGCAACTCTGATGTATCCACACCATGGATGGCAAATAATTAAAACTAAGCAACACATTTACCCCATTTATACTATGCAATTTTTCATGAAACTATTGTTTAACCTTTGAGGGTATGTTACTGTTGCTTATGTGTATTTTTAAATAACGCATATCTCCGCAACTTAAATATAGAACTAAAAAAAAATGCCCCAAAATTGCATAGTGTAAATCTGGATATTGTTCAGGTAGGAAATTAAATTTGGCACATTTAAGGGGTAAAAGTAACACTATTTACATACAATAGTTAATTACGTTGATAGTATAAAATAAGTCAAACGAATAAAACAGTATTTTTTAATAAAAAAAGAAGTATTAAAAGTATGAATCTTCCCAACACCGTGCCACACTTTTTTCTTTAACATCAATTGGCAGCTGTCAAGCTGCTTTTTAGTTTGTTTTTATGTGTCATTTATAACGAGAGAACAATGCACATTTTAAAATTTGAAACTGAAATTGCCAATCAAAATTTTGTTCAACTTTGATGTGTGTTTAAGTAATTGGGGTTCAATTCCTTTCCGGCAAAATCAAGCCAATTCAGACTTTAGTGAAAACTATATATTTTTTTTTTTAATTTTTGTTGTTAATAAATGAGAATTACGTTATTTAGTATCAATTTCATTATAGCTATGATTACAATTTCCATCATCATGACTTTAAAATAGACAGCCCGCCTGTCTGTGGGACATTAAATATAAAAGAAAAATTTTAATACACACTTTGTTTAAATTTAAATTTTCTATCTATAGTGAATCAGAAGATAAGTCCATATGCATAAAATTGCATAACATATGGAGACACCCTTTAATTTCTAACTTTTAATATTTATAAGCATTCTGTGTAATTTTTAAGTTTTGCAAATAACGGTTCAAAAGATAAGGCCGTATACGTCAAATGGTGTTAGTATTTTTATACGGTTAATTGTGGATATGGTATTACAAGCGGTTCAAGACAAGGCCATATACTTACATATGGGGACACCCTTTAATTTAAAATTGTATATTTTTATTAAAGCAGACTCTTCTGTTTAAATTTCAACTGACCGTCTATAAGGGATCAAAAGATAAGGCCATTAAATATATCAAATAACGTGTGCGGTCACCCTTTAATTTTTAATTTTTTACTTGTTGTTAAAGCAAACAAACAAACAAATTCTGTGCAATTTTAAAGTGTGTGACTATAATGGTTTAAAAGACAGGGCCATCCATATAAGTCAAATTAACTTACCCATGGGTGCACCCTTTGATATTTATATGTGTGTCCGTTACACGTTTTCCTTAATGTTTTAAACCTTTTTTTAATGGGATCAGTCTATAAACATTACCTCCCAATTTAAAGAAAGTAAAAACATAAACACAAGAATTGATGACCTTCTACTTTTTCGAAGTCAACAAAAAGCACTCTTTATTTTGACTTAGGAAATTGTTATCAAGACTGTTTGAGTTGATCCTGTTTTTAAGCTGAAAATAAAAACATGAATATTAATTTAAAAATCACTAAGAGGAACTATTAAAATAATGGATTACATTATTCACAGCAAGGGACAGCGTATTGGCCTTTAAACCCCAAAAATTTAAAAATTAATTCATGTCAAAAAAGCCATCCTCAAGTAGTTTCATATGCCATAAAAAAAGATTAAAATATTTCTAATATTTCGGAAACCTCACAAAATTCATGTTGCACAGTGGTTTGTAAATAGTTTAATTTGAACAACAAAAAAAAAAAAAATAACTAAATGAAATTGCTCATGGGCAAAGCAGATATATTTTAGAAGAAATGACAGTGATCGCCTCCTAGGGTAAAGGGGCACTGCATCTTCTTATTCTTTTTTTAAAGAAAAGCTCTATTAAAACAAATTTTTAAACTTGTTAATTCTAAATTATTTTTAAATTATAGCAAATGTCTTAAAGTAATAATCCGATCATTAGTAAGAACAGTACGCCAAAAATTCTAAAAATGAAAAAAAACTTAAAGTGATAACCTACTCCTGTAAGAAGATTTTTATAGATATTTTGAAGGTCTAACTAAATTTTAAAACTCTTAACAGTTGAGTTAAAATTAAGCTTTTTATGACATTACCAAAAAATTATGTGTCCGAGGTACCCGATTTTTGAGGGCCTATCCAGAAGTCCCCTTTACCCTAGGGACCCAGTCGCTCTCAGTTCTACTTGTAAATACATCTACTTTTGCCCTGTTTTATTTCATAATGGTATTCTTAGTAGTTTATGAGATATTGAATTTTGTCCAAAATAAAACGTTTTCAAGCCACTATGCGTGAAAGTAGAAAAATTGGATCGTCATACAGATTTCAATACAAAATATGCTGCTGAGAAGCAAGACAGAAGTTACGTTTTTAATTTATAAGTCTCTCATTTATTGGTTGCATTAAGGAGCATTACTTTGTTTTTGCATATGGTGACCATCCTTCGGAACAAAATTTCCAGTATACGTACGCAAAGAAGCAGATTTACACATTTATGTATGTTCGATATAAAAAAGTTGTTTTTTATTTCGTTTTTGTTTTTAAAAATTCTTTCTAACACATTTTCAAAATTTTTCGTTTTTGGTTTATGCGTTAAAATCAATTGAATGTCTTAAAATCGATCGATTTTCATCACATACCTGATAACCAACTTAGTATTAATTATTATCTAAAGCCTCTATTGTCTCTGGTGAAAACGAAGGCACTTTTATTTAATCTTAAGCTTCTCCTCTTTGCTCGCACTTAAGAAGTAAATTTTTATGTTGAAAACTTTGTCATCAAATTGACATTCAATTTTATACTTTCGAACAATAAAAAATAAATTAAAGGCTTTTACTGTCTCTAATGAAGATGACCTAAAATCAAACTTGATTAAGTGTCTCTCTTACTGATAAAGACTTTTATTTCTCTCAACGCATCTTCAAAATTATAGCCCTCTTAATTAGGTGGATGCTACGAACAAATGCAGAATTCAAGCAACCTTAAGAGTCTTATTTCGTAATTTTATACAAAACAATCATCTTCTTGCATAAGTATGTCTGTCCTTTACAACAACCTTGTACCGGTAACTTATAAAATCCTTATCGACACATTTTTAAATCCAATGTTTTTACTTCACTTCTCTTGTTATTAAATCCCCAAATTAATGTCAACCTTTTAAATTGATTTTCAATAAAGTGTTAACGTAAAAGAAATAACCAGACGCCAGAGAAATCATAAGTTTGTATGGGAAAGAAATCTAAAAATAACACACAAAAATTAAAAACACATCAACAAATGCATAAAACAACAGAAATTCAATGAAATGCGGATTTAACTGCAGTCACGAAAGCAGAAAGCTACCCGTCATATTTGATCATTATCAAGATTTGAAAAAATGCGACAGAGTCATTTGTTAAAGCATTTAATGAAGTGATAATAATATTTTAAGCTAAAAAATTCGTTATTTATAATTCAGAAAAATATCACAAATTGAAACACTAAAATGTAAAGAATCAGAATGAATACACAAATTATTTTTGGCACGTAATTTTGTAAGAATTTTCTTAAAATAAAATTAATTAGCATGTGAAATAACTGAATTATGTATTTCAAAATATCAGCAACCACACTTTATTTTTACTGGTTTAATCACGTTTTCTAAAAGTTTTCGAATGACAAACTCACTTTTGGACATACTTACGTAAATGATAAAAATCAAAATATTTTTAGAAATATAAAAACTTTTTTGTATATGCAGGCAAAAACATGGGATCATAAAATTCGCTTTTATATTTACATTTTTAGCAAGCAGTTATAGTGCAGCCTAGGATCAAAATATTTTCCAAATAAGTCAGGAGTTTTTAAGAACTGAATCTAATGAAGCAAAATTTCATATTATTTTAAGAGAAATATTCAAGGAAGAAGTTCAATCTCTTCAGACCTTATAGGGGCGCTTAAATTGATTCAAAGTGGGACGAACACTTCTTATACGTGCAATTTTTTAAGAGTGTGTCTTTTTTTTAATTTTTGTAAGGACTAAATAAGTTATTTTTACAACCATAAACAACAATTAACTGCCACCGGAAAGGCAGGCTCTGAAAATAAAACGTATAAGATTGTCGCATTGAATCTTTATTTCGCTATAATTGGAGTAAGAAAAAAAATCCAATAGTTGTCGTCCTGGGAAAACTACAGCTCGGTGAGACTGTAGGAGAAGACCCCAGTCAAAACCTGCCACCTAAAATCACTAAATATCTATGTATCTATATATCTATATCTATTATTTATCGATATATAAAGAGCACGAATTGTATTTTTTTGTCGAAAGGAAATAGCTGCCTATATTAATGATTTGTTCCTTCTGCAATTTTCACAGTTTGTTACCAAATATGCGGTTGGCTTGGCATATCCCATACAAAGTAAATATTTATCATTGTGTTACTTGGTAACTGTAAAAAGTAGCATCATAAGAAATGCTTTAAATAACTCTCTTATCAAAAGAGTAGCCCTGGTACCTTCCATACAAAGTGAAAAACTAAATTTTCGTACAAAAAATTTCCTTATTAATGTTTATAGTCTAGCGAAATACTAGATGAATTGTGATAGTGGGCATGGTACTTCCAATATGAAGTGAAAAGTTTTTGTCGTACAAAAAGTTTCTATATTAGCGTGCATAGCGAAATAAAAACTGAGTGGATTGGAAAGGCAGTCGTAAAACGATTTTTTCCATTGGGACGGCGAAGCGCATCGGTAATAACTAGTCGATTATAATTCATGGTTTAAGCCGCACACAAAATAAGACTTTTATAATTTATACCATTAAACAGAAAAAAAAACATTTTATATTTTTTGCTTGCCGCAGGGGTTGAACCCTGGACAACCAGGTTTGTAGCCTCCTTTTCAAACTAAATAGTAATTATTTGAGTAAACTTTCCAAATCTTGATTTTCTTCTTGTTTTAGTTGTCAAAATTTTAACACAATACAAAATTAATTGCAATGTATGCTAAGAAGCGATATATTTAAAAAGGAAAGTGTTAACGGATGCATAAGAATCTCGTACGTTTGTTATTAAACAGATTTCTTAAGCGTGATTTAAAATTATTTGGCTTCAATAAAAGAAAACGATATAAAAAATTGTAGAGAAGAATGGAAACTAGATTTATTGAGACACATTTAATTAGCTGTGGTTGCCTAAAGCCCCCTGAACACCAACTTTCCTGATTGCCATATCTTTTTAATCAACGTTCGAGTTGTGCTACAGTTGTTAAACAAATTTTTATCGTCCTTATCGTTTAAAATCCGTCAAATTGTTAATGCCATACAAGTAAAAATTTTGAAAAATAAAGTAAAATTGAAATTAAACTATAAGTGAGCTTGGTAAATCCTCTTTAAAAAAAAATTTAAAAAATATTTATCAGCAAAAGTAGAAATATACTAAAAACAAAACTTTTTATGAAAAATATCCATCCCATCGCTGCTTTTTTTTATATCGGCCAGTTTTCATAGGAAAGTCAAAATTCTTGTTTAAAATAGCAAATGGCCAACTTACACTTTTTTTATAGAAAGTAACCGAGCCCCGAGATATGCGACCTTCAATCTTTACCCAAATATTTTTTTTAACTTCTTCCTTAAACTAGATTTACATATCTGGTAAAGGTTAAGATTCGGCATAAAACAGTAACGTGGTCATTTCTGTATATGAAATTTTTTTTTTTAATTTTAATGTTGGTGTATCGATATGGAATACAAAACACCTATTCTTGGAATTTGTGTCTGTCTGACTATCCGTCTGTCGGTCTGTGTTCGCAAAATAAAATGAATAAAGTTTTATGTGAAAGTCCCTTAGAACCTTGGTTCAAATATAGAATACTTTTTGTTACGTAAAAATATGTCATTTCGTAGAGAAACTAGAGATACAAATGCAAAAGCACCTAACTTTACCGATAAAACGATACCAGAACAGTTGTCAGTATATTTTATTTTTGTAGATGGAAATTTTTAACACTGTTTACAGAACACTGCAATAAATATTTAAAAACATATTTTTCTAAATTTTAATTTTAAAAAAATTAGAAATGATACGCGGACAAAGTCGTCGGCACTGCGAGTTTACAATAAATAATTTTTTTTTTTTAATTTTTGACTTAAGTTCGGTATTTATTGTGATACAGTAGAATTTAGACAACAGCAAAGTTATATGCATTTCATATCTATCTACCAGATTTATATGAGTTGTAATTTTTTTTTATTTATACAACTATTAAGAAAAAATATGATATTAGAATTTTTTTTAATATATGTGTCTATTTTAGTATACCTAATCCGTTTTTTGTAGTGTTATGTTAGTGTTCTAAATATCGCCAGGTATTTCGCTGTTCTTAAAACTTTATCGCCAAAAAGAATTTTTTTATCTCCATAACGGACGACACTGCATAGTCCTCTTAAAAACCAATTTTCAATTAACCCGAAAACCCGAAAATGTTCAGTTTATGCAAAACACTGCAAAATACAGGAACAAGATATCCAATAAAATTTATAAATAAAATTGTTTTATTTATTTCGACCATAAATCATGTAAAAACTATTCAAATAATGAGTTGTATAGCGAATTGATTAAAATTTGTTTTTTTTTTATCCCAGCAGCTGTAAAAGAACTCAAAACGTTTTCGCGGTTCAGAAAAAGGAATTTTAAAGAAAACATGAATTGTGAGAAAACTTGTGAAACGCAATATTTTCGACACAATTATACATATGTTTACATTTAATTTACGATAACTGGCGTATTTTGCGGAGGAATGGGATTTGTGATTCTCATAGAAAAATGGAGAAATGATGAAATAATGCTCTAAAAATAAATTTTAAAACAATATTTACTATAAGAGAAAAATGTGTGTCACTAAATTTCACAATTTTGCATCCTACAGTTTTACTTCAAATTCATTTCTGTTTTATGTCCTCGTTGTTTTGGAATGTAATCTGTCAAATGTTACAAAGTTTAAATGGAATGTAGAGTCTTTAATATATTTTGTGTACATGTATATAAAAAACCGATACTTTTTATAATGAAAGGATTTAGAAGAATTGGCTAAAACTGTATTTAAGGCCGCCTTTTTTATTTTTTGTCTCTTTAAGTTTACTGGTTAAACATTTGGTTTAACATTTTGTTGTTTTTCCCCATTTTGGTTTATTAACGTGTTTTAAGTTTTTTTGAACACGAAGGTAAAACTATAAAGTCTTATTTCAAACTTTAATATCGCCACCTCTTTCTAAAGTCATAAGGAGTTTTCACGGTACTGAGTGATGTGCAGATGTTACGTTTCTTAGTGACCATATTTTAAGAGTAAAAATGGAATTGTTCAAAACTCTACACAGTAAAAGAAAAACGAGAAAAACACTGTATATAATTCAAATCATGACTTTGACAATAATTTACTCTTTATTTTTTTTTTTTTGTGCGTGTTTTTCTTTGAAAAAAACATTTCATCTGTTTTAAAATGCAAAAGGAAAAAGAGCATTCATTAAAATATATAAAAATTCCAAATAATTATATCGAACACCCATCTTGGTTATATTGTAAAAAGATGCAGTGCCAAGAGCCAAAGATGTCCAATGTGGAAAATCTATGGTGTTGTATTACAACCGCATTCTACACATACAAACTTTTGTACACTTGAGAAGACCACGATAACTTAAGTCATAATTCCTTTTTGCACTAAAATTTTAATCAACAACAAACAGTAGGCCAATAAAGACATGTTTTATGGCCATTTAACTACAGCAACAACATAAAAAAAATAAGAGAAAATTACGACATGTTAAAAACAGCATTAACTGCGAACAAGTACAAGTACAACCATTAAGAAAAGCACAAAGCAGAGAAAAAAAAATACACACCAATAATGTGTAAATCTTCGTTAATCGCTGAAATTATGTTTTCAACTCTAAAGAAGTGCGAGTGGCATAAAAGATCTTGAATATGAATTTTTTTCTAATTACTCGCACTTTCCAAACAAGATATTTAATTTAATTTGTAGATTTTCTAAAGAATTTCATAGAATTTTTTTCCATTTCTTTTTTCTTTACACTTCTGATCCGTTTAAGCAAGTTTCTTGCTCTTTTATAGAGAGACGTAAATTGGTATAAACATTTAGCAGATTTTATAAAATTCATAAGAAATAATTGAAACTAGTTTTACGCTACGATACTGTCATACTTGAGTTTTTATATATTTTTTAAATCGAGAAAATGGGAATAATCTGTGAACAATTTTTCTAGAAAAATCTAGTTTTTTTATAAAATAAAATATAAAAATAAACTTTCAAAAATTACAAAAAATTGCAAAAATTTAGCTAAAAGTAGATTTTTTTAAATTTTTGAGCGATCGCAGATTAAAGTCTGTTTCCTTGTAGGACACTTGATTAAATGGGTTCAAGGTTTTAATTTTAAAAATTGAATTTTAGGGCTACAAATTAAATTTCTTGGTTAAAAAACATGATGAGTCTGTTTTCTTCTAGGATGCTTAGTTACCCAGACAAATGGGTTTAATTAAATTTTAAGGCCAAAAATTAAATTTTTTGGTTAAAACGATTTTTTTTTTTTTTTGTTTTTAAAGTGATCACAGATTAAAGCCCGTTTCCTCCTGAGACTGGTGGACAGCTCTCCCGTCAAGTATGAAGCGCAAAAGTATGGCTTCAACTAAGTGTACTGTTAGAAGTTGGACTAATACCTTCTTGTGGTGATGGCTGATAATAAGCTTCTATTTAGATCTTGTCTAAGCTCCAAGGCTGATTGTAATAAGACGACCAAACTCTAAATACCTGTCTCTCTCGGCAGTAAGTCCAGAAAGATTTATTGATAAATTGATGGTATCTTAAGGTGGATAGTGACAGGTCGTGGCAACTTTAAATGCAGTCTACTCGAAATAAAATTAAAAGAAGATGCAACTTGCAAACTGTGGCTGAAGTAAACCGCGTACACTGTACATAAATATCCAGCACTGCGAAGGTAAGGCTTTTATTTTAGGCTTTTTACGATCAATTCTACGGCATGATTTTTTTTCTTTGCGTGAAGGTAACTTGGAAACGTGATAATGTTCGACTTAATGGCCCCCAATCTGCAACTTAAAAGTAAAACGTTTGAAATACAGCAGTAGTTTTATCTGATGTTAAGTGTTAAATTGAACCTTTTTGAGAATTGAGCAAAGGTTTGAATTTTAGATTTAATGTAAATATATATTTGTCAGATTTACTACATAAAATCAAAGCCCTTATAATTTTGAAGCATAAATGATAATACAGGACAGAGATATTGATGCAATGGCATTTTTTTATTTTAATCTGTTTAATGATTTTATGGCATTTATTTTTGAAATATGATTGTTTTTTGTTATCGTTCGATTAGTTCGATTTTGTACTAGTTTTTTTTAATAATTCTGCCTGTATGGCGTCAATAATAGATTGAATATTGAATTCCAGTGCCTTAAGAGTTTTATAGCCCCATTACAAAGTAATCACTTCTAGAAATAAAATTGTCAACAAATTTTGCAATAAATCGATGGTTAAGCGCGCTGTATAGCAACTTACTTCGCCTTGTTGGAACCAAATGTAGTTGATGTTTATTTGATTAATTCTTAGAAACAAGAATTCAGTCAGCATGGCTGGATAGCGCTCATTATTTATTAAAACGCCCCTTCTTGCTCATTTCCTAGGAAATATAGTCCAATGATGCTGCCAGCGTGTAAACTGCAGCGAACAGTAAAATGGGTGTAATATGATGATTTCTTAATGACTCAAGGATTATGTTCTCTCCAAATGTGGCGATTTTTCTTATTAACGTAATCATATAAATAGAAATGAGCTTAATAGCTAAACACAATTCTTTGATTAAAATGCTCATCTTCAGCCAATTTAAAATCAGCCCAATCAGCAAAATACGATCCAAGTGATGGTCATTTGGCTTCTTGTTTATTTCTTTAAATAAAAACTGGTAAAATTAAAGTGAATTAACAGCTGCATGAATTACTTCCTCACTGGTGTTTAACCATTTATGACGACTCTACAAATTTTACTGAACAGAAATTTCAAAACAGTTTGACATTCTGAGTTTTTAAACCATAGATTTCAATTATAATAGTCCTCAATGAGCTAAAAAAATTATTGTTAAATTTTTTTTTTGTATATTTTTCCTGAGTCAAAAGTTACCCAAAAATAATGTTACTATTTTATATAAATGGTTGTTCAAGTTTTGATAGAAATCTTACTTTAGTAACTTGGGAAAAACTTTTAACTAAAAGGAATGCATTTACATTATGCAACTTTTCATAAAATTAGAATAAAAAATTTGTTTGTTGGCGAAGCAAAAGCGGTAATCAATACGGTATTGCTTGAATTTTGGGGGGATGTTACTGTTGCTTATGTTTAAATAACGCATATGCCTTACAAGAACAGTGACCATCATTTGATCCATCAAATGACAACGACTGATGATGGAAATATCCATCACTGCGTAGAACAAAGTTTCTATCACATTCTTAAAGGAAAAATGAAAAACTTGATCTAAACATTTGTAAACGTGTGATGTTTGTAGCAAACAGCGTTACCAGTGACTTTTTTTACAAGAAATATAATGAAAATTTTGCTTGATTTTTGAAACATATTTAATTGCAAAACTTTTTTTATGTTATATTTTGAACTTTTCTAATCAATTTTGAGCAAAAACTTAGATTTAATTAACAAACAAAAAACTCATTTAAATTAAATACGAAGAGCCGTACAACGGCAACGCTGTTTCAAAATAAAATTATTGCAAATGTGTTAGTAGATAATTGTGTATTTATAAGTTTCCTTCACTCATTTCTTGCTGGGTGGCTGTAACTTAAAAAGAGAATTTAAAAAAATTTTAATTGTTTAGTGTAAATCTGGACTAAGTGCTTTTATTTAAACGAAATTAGATTTTTATTCTTCGCTCGAGAAATGAAAGTTTTATATCTTAAATTTTTTAAAACAAAATTTCTTTAAGTGTACATAACTCCTTAAATGAAGAGTACTTTAATAATATTGCTGACAGTGAGTTTTTATTAATGCTAACATGTATATAATTATCTGTCAAATTATATCTTAAATATGCGATCTACACTTATGTTAAATGATGAATAGTAGATAAAGCGAGTACAACTAAACAACTTAAATGAACATTTGTGAACATTTATTTATTAATCGTCATTATCATCATCGACGTCAACATCAGCTATTACTCTGCTTTGCTGTTCGCACAAACTTAAGAAATAAGAGCATTCTGTTTATTATTGATGTTTTTGTTGTACTTAAATCACTTGAAAGGTTTTTATTAGATAAATGAACTGTTTTCCAGCTATCCAGCTGAACAAAAAGTACATTAAACTCTATTTAAACACAAATCTTTAATTTCACTCTAATAGCCTGTAGGTTAAATAATTATCAATTGCGATTTGAAAATTCTTGAATTCGTAGGCAGTTTGACCATTACAAATTATTTATGAATGGTTCTCATACACCATTTCAAATTATTAAAAGTTGTGAAAATTTACAATTTTTAAATGTTTATAAAATTCAGTGAGAGATTTAAAACGAGTTTTGTTTTTGTACCCATCTCACCACATGTGGAAAGAGTACACGATGTCCGCAGAGAAGTGTTGGTCTGCCATTCGCTTTGTTGGTGTAAAAAAAGGGTTTGCAAAGGCCCTGTACGACCTATCAATATTTCAGATTTACTTTCAAAATGGTTGTTATTTCAAATAAGTACAATCAGCTTATTTATAGCTAAGCTGTGGGAAGAATCCACGCCTACCTCTAATTTTAAATATAATTCTTTCTGTTTTATTTGCTTTATTTTTCAGTTTTTTGCTTTAAAACGTATAGAAGGGCAGAATCTCTGGAACCCGGAAGCGCATGATAGACTGCACGATTTTGTAATAAATTTCAAGACCCATATGGGGCAAATGCATCCAACATAAGTTACTATAGAGTCTTATGCACCGCAGGAAGACCAATAAACCAACAACTTTGTGTTAAATATAAAAATAACCTTTAGGTCAAGTAGCTCCTTATATTTTTGGAACTTTGGAAAACGTTTTTGTTTTATTGAATATCTTTATCTTTGCCTTTGCTGTTTTAGTGTTTTCTTGTAAGAATATTCTCCTTTACGATTTGTATTAAAGTTTGGCTGAGCTAACCTGGGTTCTGACGAAGTGCTCTCGGGGTATAGGGGAAATCAGTCCCCCAGTGTGCAAGCATCAAATCTGGATAGACAAGTTGGGTACTTGTCTAAGGACCGACCAGTGTCCTTATTTATACTGGAATCACGAAAACCGGTAGCACTTACAAAGAGCCCTCCCATCTCTGTAGCCGGTTGTTGGTGAGGTCTCTTCAGGGTGCACGTGGTGGCTGTTGATTAAGGTCGTTGTCTGCAGGAAAGGTGCACCTTCAACAGACGGATTTAGATAATCTCTAACCCTTAAACAAGGGGTAGTTTATGGTCCTAAAAGCCATGTTCCTTATATCGCCACTCTGTTGACTTCGATACCAGAGGTCGCTAGCTAAGGTTTTGTATTTCACTTAGCTATTAGAGCACTGTCAGTTTAGGGCCTCACAGCCAGGTACTGATGTTTAACTGTATCATTTATGTCTTAAACTGTCTAAGCCTATTTAAGCGTTTCGTTTAAGCAGTGTGAAAATTTATCCCCTTCACCAGTCTTAATGTTTCTCTCCTCAGGTTATCTCCGAACGCCGCTTTGCTTGCTTAAATTTACCTTCTTCTGATAATGCAGGCATTCTTAGAAAGCGAAGCCAAATACAAGCTTATTCAGAACAGCGTGTTCTGTACACGGTCAAGGACAAGCCATACAGAAATATGTACTCCTATAACAAAATTGCTTAAAGATTGACTACAAGTATTCATATATGTACATATTTGATGCAGATACCATAGATCAGTGTTATAAAAAACAAAATAATAATTTAAATAAATAATTATGCACATCTGCAAAAGATATCTTCAAAATGATTAAATGGTAATTTAAGCAAAAAAAAAAAAAATATCGTCCTGCCTATTAATTATACAGAAACTTATATTAATTTTATAAAAATTGTAGAACTTTTGATTTTAATTATTTTCACGTTCTTTTAAATTTCAATTGGCTGTGGGAAAATTTTTAGTATTAAAAATTATCAGAGTGTTGTTTATCCATGCTGTTGCTGATGTTGGTTGTTTATTCTAAGCGAGTTTGTTTAAACCAGCGATAAAAGACTGTTTTTTGTTAGAGAGAAGTGTGTCTATAGAATTTTTATTTAAATAATATTTTTTGTTGTTGTTTAGTGATTTTTATAATCTTTGGGATTAATTTTTGTTGCTGATAGTAACTTTTTTTATGTTTTACATTTTGTTGTACATTCTTAACATTTGTAAAAATGTCTGTTGTGTCATCTACTTGTAGGAATGTGACCAACAAACCAACAAAAAAATGCAGGTACCAAATATATTTCGATAGTTTTATTGTTTAAACGAAGATAAACTGGAAATTTACCTTAAATACGAAACATATTTTTAGGTTGTCTAAATTTTTCAAATGTAAGGATTCTTTTGACTGCAATGGTAAAATTTTAGAGATAAGTTTTAGTTTACATTTATTTCATATTTTTTGTTTTTATTAAATTTCCTGTATTTACTGTTTAAATTAATATGCAGTGTTACCTTTAATAGTGTTTTATTATGACGAAAAATTGTTCCACTTTTATTTTGCTTCACGCTATTTTTTCTTTCCATATTCTTCAATAGAGTGTATTATTTCATTTTACTCTTGTTCCTACAAGATCAAGTCAAATGCATTATAGTCTAAATATACCTTGAACAACACACTTTACTAGAATACTCAGGCAACTTTTCGTTCGAAGTTGAATACTGCAATACCGCTTGCAACATCAATTTCTATTTACAGGCGAGTTAAAACTCCTAGATTCTCCTCAATTGGAAATATCTGGCAGCATATTCTTATCTTTTTGTGCCTTTCACCACAAAAAGTGACAAAAGGGTTTACTTATTTTGTCATTCCCTTTCCGACCCCATAAAGTATTTATATTCTGAGCTCTTATGCACTGCAAAGTCCATTGAACGATGTCCGGTCGTGTTGGTGTTGAAATCAAATTTGCCGAGGCACTAGATCAGCTAGAAAAAATTTAAATGCCCCAATCGATTAGACGTAGTGTCGAAAGAGGTGCTGTTGAAAATCAGCAAGATTGGTCCATGTCCTTCGATGCAGCAGACAAAACACCACACCTACCCCTAATATTTCTATATCATTTGGAACAATGAAGTAACACCAATCAAAAAACAAATATATGGGCCGATAGAAAATTAAAAAATAAGAAAAAGACATTAAGTGCAAAAACTGGCGCTCGCCCATATTTTCCCGGACACGGACCTCTAAAATTTTTAAAATTCTTAAAATATAAATATGGATATAATTTTAAAGCTTTTGAAGAGTTTTTTAAGGAAGTACTAAAATTAAAAAAAATGTTTAACCCATTGAGAGCCGATGATATTTTAATGAAAAATATTTTTTATTCTCTGTAACATCTATATTTGTTTTTTTGATTGAAATTACTTTACTAAACTAGATTTCAATAAATGGTGAAGGGTTTATAAAATTTAGGATAGCCGAATATAGCACTCTTGTTAATTCTGCAATTATCTCTGCAGTAAAAAAATGTCGAAAAAACTTAAGAAAAAAAATTTTTGTTTCCTAAATCACTTTTAATATACCCCTCGTATCATTTAGTTTTGTAGACAGGTTGACATTTGAACAATCTATAGAACAGCCAAAATGATAATAAAATTCAAAGGTACCGATTACACATGTCAAAACTAAAACTAGAAAAACTACACTTTCCACGCATCAAAATTGAATGCAACAAGAATAAAAATGAAAATTTATTTTGAGAAAAAAAAGAAAAGAAAAAACTCATGCATATAAATAAATGTGTTTTGAATGATCAAAAATAATACACCATACAAAAACATACATAAATTTTTTTTGTTAAATGAATGGATTTCTCGAAAAAAAATTATAATCAATTACAGACCAGCAAAATTTAAGTTTTAGGAAAAGACAACAAACATGTTGTATTTTAAATTGCTTCTTAAGCTTTAAAATTTTTAAAAATCAATCATTAGGATTTAAGATTTTGGAAATAGAATGCTCACTTTTAAACAATTTTGATGAATTTTGGACCCCAGATGGATTTTTAAACGGATGAACATAAATATAATGTATTTTTGAACTGGTAGGAGAATTGAATAGGTAAAACCAAAATCCAAGCATATTTTAAGACAAAGGCGAACATCCGTCAAATCCACAGCTTAGTATTTATAACTTTTAAAAAGTTAATTACTTAAATTGTGCGTGACATACAAAAAAGGAAGAAACTTTTTATGATATTCCTATGAAATGTTTATTATTTAAAATTAAGTATATGAAGTGTATTACTGCGGGGAAAGCATGTCCATATGGCTAATTCGCTACTGCTTGCTCAACCAACAAAGTAAAAAAATCGGAAGACCGACTATGAAAAATATGATTAAAAAAGGTCTGATTACTACCTTGAATAGAAGTCAACTCATTGGCCCATTAATCACATCATCCTTCTGGAATATGAATAATTTAAAAAGTTACAACAGCTTAAATGTGTCATTGGTTAAATCAGAAGAAAAAGCTTGTAACACGTTTAAATCGGTTACCTGCACACACTTTAAGCGACCGCTGTCATTTCGTTTTCTTGCTCAAACATTATGAAAACAAGTTCTAAATATTAGCGGCATTCATGAAAGAAACTAGTTCAATTATATTAAAGATTCAATGAAAAATTTTGGCCTGAGAAAACTTTTAACTGTAAAAGGCAACGCAAAAAACTGTAAAAAAATAATTAATAATAAAATTTTAATGCATTTTTTTTTTTTTTTTTGTGGAAATATAGGACTTCCAGGACTTCAGGTGGCCCCACACGAAAAATTTTAGAGCCTTTAAGATTTCGTTACCTTTAAAGCCAATTGGCATGTTCATTTCTCGCAATCAACTTATCGTCAAATTTTGATTTCATAAAATCGATGAATGCGGTCGCCGTATGGCACAGCGCCATCTTGTTAAAACTACTTCCCACCCAGATTAAGAGTCATCCAAATTTTTCAACTTAAAATCATTGATAATAGAACGGTAGCGATCATTATTGGACGTAATGCGAGCTCCGTTTTTTTTTTAGGAAATAAGGTCTAACGATGCCATTAACTCTTAAAGCGCACAAAAGGCTGAGTTTTTCTGAATGTAATGGAATCTGTAGGGTGTGTTGTTGATTGGTTTTACTCCATATGCATCAATATTTCTCTAATTAACAAGCTCGTGAAGCCAAAATTGAGCCTCGTTGCTAAATACAATTTTGCTAAAAAAAAACATCAAATCAGTTTTAATATAGTCTAAAGCTTAATGGACAAGAAAACCACGCATATGATGATTTTGTGGCTTAAATTCCTGCATTAGCTGGACTTTGTAGACGTGTAAGCCAAGGTCTATTTTCCACATAATGGAGTGGCCGATCCTAAATTCTTACGAACGACAATGACTCGATTAGTTTTACTTTACCTTCATTTACAGTGTTTTTGTTATTGCATCACTCAGAGAGTTTGTGGAATTAAATTTATGTACAGTTCGTTAGAGGGCTTGCTCAGGTGAACAATTATGTCTATAAATTGGTAGCACTCTTCAAACGTCAACATAATCACTAGAATATACGGAGCATAAATTTTAAAAAGTGAATTCAAACTTTAAAAAAAAAAGTTGAAATCAATAAATGATGGAGCGCAGCATGACAGTTCGTTTGACACTTAACCAATTATATGATCGACCCGCATATTACTGCAAATGACATCAAACCAACGTCAATCGGATATATTTATTCAATGCAAGAAAAGTCTTTAATAAAACGATAAAAGCGTTAAATAAGATTTAACCAAAATTTTCATAAAATAACTAAATTTATGCCCATCAGTTTAAAAAATATTTATTAACTAATTTTTTACCTAAACACTTCAATTCTTTTAATTTTATTTCCATCTTGAAAAAAATTTTTATAAAACATTTTTTTTGTTAGTATTTGGTAATAAAATTTATTAAAAACCCATAAAAATTAAATGCTTTAAATGTAGATAAAAAAACAATAACAACAAATAATAAACATCAAAAGAAATTTGTGACTCATATGAATAGAATCCAAACAATAGGAACTGAACAAGAAGAGTTCTTTCTCTTTAAAAATTAACAAACATGACTCTAAAGCAGCGATTCAAAATTAAAAGCCTCATAACGGCTGATCCCATTGTAACACCTTTATGACAATCATAAATTAAAAATTTCTAAAAAGAAAACACTCATAACGAAACAATGAATGGACAAAAGAAAATTTTCTATTCTAAAAGACCACCTTATGATGTTGTTTAAGTTCACTTTTAATCTGTGATCTGTGATCTATAATCTATGATCGCTTAAAAAATTACAATAAATCGATTTATGACAAAAAAAAAAAACAAATTTTTCGGCCAAAAATTCAATTTATTATATAATTATGTGTGCAAGAAGAAAAAGGGCTTTAATCTGTGATCACTTAAAAAATTACAAAAAAAATAATAAAGATTCGATTTTTAGTTTGAAGTTTTTATTAAAAAAAAGTTATTGGGTCAAAAATTGAATTTTTTGTCAATAATCGAATTTCCAATTTTTTAAATAATCACAGATAAAAGTCCCTTTTTTTCTAGCACGCATAGTTATCGAGATTTTTTGAAATTTATTTTAATTTTTTAAGTGATCACAAATAAAGATTTAACTATTTTTGAAAAATTTAATTTTTGGCTCATAAATTAAAGTTTTTGGTCAAAAATCGATAAATCGGTTTAAAGTTTTTTGGTCAAAAACCAAATTTTTTTAATTTTTATAATCACTGATAAAATCCCTTTTAGCTTGCATAGTAATCGAGATACATTTTTATTCAAATGTCGATTCGATTTTTGACCAAAAATTTCAATTTATGATCCAAAAATTTAATTTTTACGTTAAAAACTTTAGGACCATTTATCTCGATTGCTATGCGTCCTAGAAGAAAAAGGGCTTTTATCAGTGATTATTTGAAAATTAAAAATAATTAAATTTTTCGCATTAAAATTTAATTTTTTATATGAAAAACTTTAAACCCATTTATTTTGATTACTATGCGTGCTGGAAGAAAAAGGGGTTTCATCTTTGATAACTAAAAAATTTAATTTTAGATAAAAAAAATTAATTTTAGCCCAAAAATAAAATTTTTCATTTATTTTGATAACTATGCATGCCAGAAGGAGAGAAATTAAAGAGTTAAATTAAAATTACAAAATTCTTGAACTTTAGTTGATATTTATCTGTAACTTCCTATAGGTGTTTCCTTTCATCAAGCAAAAAAATCAGCATCCAAATCTTTAACATCAAACTTTAAACGAACCAACTAAGTTTTTGTTAATCTGCTCAACAAATGATGTTTATATACATTTTATTACTCTAAAGGTACATTCAGATTAGTTAAATATTTGACCAAAAAAGCGCAACCACTATTCTTACAAATGTTTATTCAATCTTTACTGATATGTATCATGGTAAATGACAATTTAAAATAAAATAAAATAAATTTGATATCTTATCTTTTATACCGAGTAGGATCTTATATTTCTTATAAAGTATTTGAAAAGACCGAAAAAATTATCCCCATAATTAAGTGGTTACGTTTTTTGGTAAAATATTTGACCAACACGGTCATAAGAAAATTTACATAACAGACTAAACTAAGATAAACAAAAAGCCGTTTAAACAAAAAGCCGGGTAAAAACATAAGATTTCCCTATATATCCTTTACGTCTTCACCAGCAGAGCTTAGAAATGTTAAGACCTTAAAAACTTCTTAGGAACCACAATAGTTGCAAACCGCAATGGCCGTTGTTGGTAAAATCACAAATCTAACCAGTTCTATTTTAAGTATTATTTGTAAAGAGACTCTTGCTGGTCAGGTGACCCTTCTAGCTTCGTCGGATTTTTCTCCAGGGTGATGTTCTCAACCCTTAGTTAATAAATTTAATCTATAACATCATTAGACCAAAACTTTATGCTTACAATTTGACCATGACCGTAAATAAAAAAAATATCTTTAGAAATGCTACTTCAGAACAGAATAGACTATCATACTCAGTCGTACGATCTGTCAAAAATTGCTTGTGTGCTCAAAAAGTATAATAGTGTGGATAAAAAGTGTATGTGTGTGACAGAATTTTTGACAGATCTGTACAATTTTACAATCTTTTAAAATAATTCATAAAATGATTTTTTCTATGCGATCAGAGTTGATTTTTTTTGGAGATGCGTAGAAAAAACAAAAAATATTAAAAGCATATGTTTTTCGCATAAAAGTGTGGTACCTACGATGCCATTTTGAAACGATTTTTAAAGTAGGAAAGAATTCTGTCAGATTTTTGTTTGATTAAATCGTACGATTGTGTATGATAGTGAATCCTGGCCTTTACCTGTAGTTCGCCACCTTTTCTAAACTCTCCAATCGCTTATAAAAAGTTTACTCAAAAATTTACATTTTCAATTAATATTTTTATTTAAATATTTTTTCTTTAAAGCTTTAATTGAATCAAAATTTTCCCAATTTAGGATAACTGGGACATCACAAATTATTTCTTCCGCCTAAAGGCCGGGGTATATAGAATCCGTCATACGTTGTACTTCGACGCATAAAACTAAAATCAAAAATTCAACGGATGAGGTTGGAACAATGAGTACTTTGCTGACGAATATTAAACAAAGTTTGCTGTCTATATTAATTTACTTTCAAGTTAAGTTTATATTTTTATCACTTGTTGTTTTAATTTAATTTGAATTTAATTTTTATTACCAAAATTATTTTATTAAAATCACAGAACACAACAAGAGTTAAAAGAATACAAAGTTCAACTGATAGCTGTCAAAGTATTCAACGTACTTGACGTTGCCGGACACGTACTGGTTGTGACAACACTCATAAGAAAATATGTACTTTAACTGACTTGTCAGTTGAATACGTCAAAGTTTAATGTATGACGGATTCTATGTGCCCCGGCCTTAAAGAAGGTTCCTGAGATTAAATATTCCTCTTTACAAATTGGCTAACAAGCTTCTAGTTTGTGCTGTAGAAAAGATAAATGATTTTTTTAACTTATGAAAAGTCTATTAAATTGGTATTATGATATAAAATTTTCTGTCTTTTCAACAGTTGCTTTTTTTCTTATTTTTTTGTTTGGTGGGATATTATAATTTTCTCCCTCTTTTTTTTTTGTAAGATTTATGTGGTTACTTTTATACCCTTTATACCCTTTAAAATCAGCAAAATGATATATGGAAATTAAAAAATAAGAAAAAAACTCAAGTGAAAATATTGGCGCTCGTCCATATTTTCTGAGCTATGGGCATCTGAACCTTTTATAAAAAAGTACGATTTTGCACCACATTTGTTAAAACATCAATACGGGTATAACGTTAAAGCTTTTGAAGAGATCTTTTAGGAAATGTTAAACATTTTTTTTTAATTATTAACCTATTAAGAACCAGTAAATTTTTTAATTCACTGTAACTGCAATATTTGTCTTTCTGATTGGAGTTTCTTCTAGATTTACATACTAGATTTAATTGAATATAGCACTCTTACGTGTTTCTTTTATTTTTATTACTTGACTGATTTTGCAAGTAACACTGTTTGCTAATTAAATAAGACTGGGCTACTTGGCTATTTCCTGGATCTTCTTCTAGGAACCTTCCCAGAGCCAAATTTTCTAGCCTGCCTCTGTTAGTTTTGTTTATTGTTCGTTTTAAAGTGTTAGGCTACGTAGCTTGTGAGTATGGTTGGAACCACTTGAGAGAAGAAACACTGTGTGCTAAGCCGAAACCTGCCAATCCAGCCGGTCCGTAGCACATTTAAGCTTAAAAATTATGAATAATATATTAGCTATCATTTAACAACATTTTAAAAATAAAACCAAATATTACAGCGTTTTTAATAAGCTTTTCTATCATCATCAGTAATTAAACAACCTTTAGTTTATTTACTACTGTTTGTGACTTTATAAACCAATAAAGTTATTAGAAAGTTGTTAATTAGTTTACTTCAAACGGATATAATAAACGATCAAATGTTTAGCCTGTTTTAGGAGGACTTACTCACCCCCATACCAAACTTAATAGAGTTTTTCAGCGATGCATGACTAACTATTGCCATTTGTTGTTGCAACTGCAGCTGTTTGAAATTGAAATTAAAAATTAAAATTTTTTAAGCGAGTGGTGAAAGGAAAAAAAATTTATTTAATGCCAAATTTCAAAGTATGATTCTTGTAACAGATTCTACTTAATGTCTTAATAATTTCTTAGAATAATAAAAGTAAACTATTGCTTTTTTACACTGCAACAGTCCATTCAGTAGAACAAAAACTTTATCAGCTTTTGCACATCAACTAAATAAGTTTATGATTCAATTATCTTTGGCAAAACACTAAAACGTGCCAAATCTCAAAACTAATAATTTCATTTACAAAACACAATTCTATACTCTACAACTATAAAAAAATTATTAAAGCGAATGAAAGTTTATTAAAAAATCAGTTTGTAAAATAAATTGATCAGAACTTGTTTACTTCCTCAAAGTTACAGAAAAAGAAGTAAAAAATGTTAATTAACGTATTAAAATAAATTACAAGAGATTAAAATGATTAAATTACAGTGACGAGAAAATTGCGGCAGGAAAGAATCTATTTTATTTTAGAATATTGTAATGCTTTTATATTTTTGAAACGAAGGAGGTCTTTTAATTACAAATACAATTGATACATTTTTAATTTTTTTTTTTTTCGTGGAACTAACTAGATTTGTTTTCAATTTTTCATTTTTACTAAACATGCGCTTCAACTATCTACACTGCCATTGACAGCATAATTGTTTTGTGACTTCAGTAAATATTTTACTTTAAAATTTTTCCTTGCATGATCCTTTTTAAAAGCACAGCCTTGTCTTATTTATCAACCCGACCGTTCAACCTAGTAAGTCTCACAATTCCCTTTATTCTTTTTCTTTCATACTAAAGTTCCTCTTTATATCATTACATAGGCGCCAGTCCTATATACAAAAACATGGCTACACAACAATTATTGTTTATTTTCTTCAATCACGACGCCATGAGGTTTAATCTGCCATTTTTATTTAATCGCGTTTTAATTCTTTTATCCACTCTACAACGATTATTTTCTTTTATACTTAGAGCACGCTTGGGATTTGAACTCACGGCTCGATTAAAAAACAATACGTCTGCAAGAAGGAGAAACCTAGTCAGTTTATTGCGAATGCAAAATTTAAATTTTGCGTGAAATTGGAAAATGTGAAGGAAATGCGTTTCATGAAATTAAAATTGCCATAAAATTTCTGAAATTTTAAAGATAAAAATATTTTTAATCAAATTTATTTTTTTATTTTAATATATAAATTCCCAGAACGGGGAAAATGTTCCAGATTTTGTTTTTTTTTTTTTTTTACAAAAGTGTCTACCCTTTCTTTATTAATCACGCGGCTGTCAAATACTTTTCGGAGTTTACGTTTTTTTTTTTAATCGATTTTACAATAATTTACAAATTTTGATTTAAAATTAGCTGTGTTTTGACAGGACTGAAGGAAGAACCGTTGTTTTTTTATCTATTTTCTTTTTTCGTTCGCATTTGCTTTACTTTTAGCAAAAAAATAATAACACATTTTTGGGAGAAACCTTTATAAAAGTGTATTTTTTACATTTTATCAATTCAGAGGCTTTTAACTTTTTAACAAAAATTTTTCAAATTTATTTCGAATATTTCAGATGTCTTAAAGTAATATTACGATGATTTAGTGCACTAGGTCAACACTACTAAATTAAGGTTGGCCCGAATTAAAAAAGAAATTTTTATCCAATTTCCTCATATGCTGTGTAAACACATTTTTATAGATATTTTCAAGGTCTAATTAAAATTAAAAAAAAATGTTAATATTTTAGTTAAAAATAAAGTTTTTATGACATTTCCAAAAAAATATGCGATTGAGGTTATTAACTTTGGGGGAGTACAGAGAAGGCCCTCTTAACCCTAGAATGCCATTTGCAGCTCCCCTCAGAGACACCTCAGCTTTGCTTCTGTAAAATTTCATTAAGATATCTTTAGTAGTTCATGAGATATCAAATTATGTTCATAATAAATCGTTTTCGAACCACTGTGCAAGGGTTAATGCTTACATATTACAATTTGTTTGTTTTAAATTTAACTTCTATACGAATATGGTTCTTACCAAGGCGACTTAATTTTACCAGGTGGCATCGTTGCGGCAGCTGACAATTTACTGCTTAATTTTGTAATGTAATTCCAAACTTTCTTTTTTGTTATTATTCTTTAAAATGTATTCAAGTATTCAATTTAAAAAACGATTCTTAGTAAAAACGTTATTAAAAAGGGTAAGAAAAAAATGCAGTCATTAATTGTGTCCTAAAGCTTACCATACAGTTTGGTGCGTTTTTTCTTTTTATTGTTGTATTGTTGTAGCGGCGCTATTACCTCATATGGATTCGCCTTGGTTCTTACCAATAATAACACTTAAGTGGCCAAGTAAGGGTTCAAAAAGTAAGATTTCTTAGCGAAAGTCCGCATTCAAAGCCAGTTAGAATTTTAACGGCAAAAAGTACATTTTCAACATACATTGACATATATTGTCTAAAAGTAGGAATTAAAATAATAGGTTTTAATGCTAATAAAGAGTAAATAACTAAAATATGTAAATAAAAATTATTTTGCGTTTTTTAAATTTTTTGCAAAATATGTACTCGCAACAGAAATAAATCGAAATTGTTGCCCTAAACATGGAGTTAATTTTTATTGATTCAGAAATAAATCTTTAATATCAGTGATGACATACATATATTCTGAATGGCAGACAGTTTTTTATTTGTTCTGCTTCTGTTTATATTGCAATTGTTAAAATAAATATTGAAATCACTGTTTTAAGTGTTACACCATATCCATTCACAATGTGAACATTTACATTTATCATGAATGCATTAAATTTCATTTATAAACCTACTTTAGCATTTCGTGTTTATTTTTTAATGTTCGTTACCTCAGACCACCGCACAGTGAAGCAGAATGAAATATTTTGTAAAATAACTCAGCCATTTGTAATTTTATTATTTTCTTTTACGAATTTCTTACAGGTGCGCACAAATTTTGTTGTTCCATAATATACATTTATAAGAGTGATATACACATTGGAACATATAGTTTTGCACATAAGAATGATATTGAGGAAAATAATTTTCTTTATTTTTATTTTTGTTTAATAGGAAATCGAAATTTGTATCCATAAAAAATTAAATAATAAAACAAAGTTTTAATAATTGTTGCCGATATGTGAAAACTAAAAATAAATATGGTAAAAACTGTGCAATTTAAGAAACGAAATATTTTCTATGCATATGCAAATGGTCAACTTAAATCAAATGGCACAAAATTTGCAATATTAAGATAAAAGAATTTCCACAATTCCCAAAATAAGGACAAAAATTTCAAGATTTGATATTTTACTATTTTGCCCATCTTGTTCATATATGCAATAGGGCTCATGAAATACTTTCATCAACAACTCGGAATATATAAAGCTTTTTTAAAGTAGTCTTCTTTTTCCGATCCCAGCTTTGAGATTTTAGAAAATAAGGGATAAAAAAATTTGTATGTTAATTAAAACAAATTAAAGGAGCTCCATCTCTTACAAGGAAGATCAATTTTATACGAAATTTGATGCAAACATATACACAAGGAAATTTTTTTCTAACAAAAAAAATATATTGAAGGTCTTTTTTTGACAAAAATACACAAAAATTAAAAATTAATCAAAAGAATTTTTAAATATTTTAAATTTAACTTGCTAACTATGGTAAAAAAAATACTTTTTGGCTTTTCTTTTAAATAAAACTATGTGGGCTATATGAATTTTGATACGTAGGGTTTTTTTGGACGGGCGTGGCAAAATTTTCTATTAGAATTAGTCAGGTACACAGGCATATTTCAGCCCAATTCGAGAACGACTCATCTGATTTTTATAAACAAAAACACCAAAATTTAATTTAATTCTACATATTTTTTTTCTATATTTTATCGTTTTATAATTATTCGAAATTTTAGAGGGGAAAACTTTTCTTCTTACAAAATTCTTTTATTTTTTGAGTTCAAGAACGCAATAAAAAGAAAAAAGCAAATATTTTTCATTTTGCAAATTTTTCTGAGAGCTAAACATCTTAAGAATAAAACAAAGAATGAAGCATGAAAATCGATTAACAAATGGGGATTTTATTCTCAATTTACTACAGGTACCCAATATTGAAAGAATATGTGTGCAGTCAACCTCACATATGACGATAGGATTGCGTTAGCAGATATGTAATGGAAATTAAGAAAAGGAATTTTGTATGGTTTTTGGAATTTTGAATTTCTTTGTAGTTGATTAAACTTTCTAGCTGCTTTGGATTTATACATTAATTAAATATTTTTCAAATTATGATGAAAAAATCGAATTTTTCCAGCCAATGTAATTTTTCCGTTTAAAATAACACACATTTTTTGTTAGTAACTTATAATTTTTATTTCAGAAACATTATTAAAATAAAAAGTAGGTTAGTTTAATTTAAAAAACATTTTCTATTTTATTTTGTTTTATATTGCCAATTGGAAATTCTCGCCAATTCGACCAACAAAATTCTACAAGCATTCCTTCTGATGGTTTGCCTTTATAACGCTTTTCTGTATGTAACATATTTTGATGGAACCTTTCACCATGTTCATCTGATACAGCTCCAAGATTTTCCGGAAAAAAAGTTGAGAGTCAAAAAAGGGAATTTTAGGAGACACATTGCATTTTAGAGCTTTGTAGACAGAATGCAGTTCTTCGATAATTTCATGGTAGTTCAGTTTCCCAAAAAATTATTACCAATATACACGAAAGCTCTCTAAGCTCTCTCTTCCACATCGTTCAATTTCGTTGTAAAGATTGCGTCTGTCATAAGCTCTCGTATTGGTTGACCTACAAATATGCCTTCTGTTACTATGGCAATTAGAAAGCACCTGTAATTTTTCCAAAACTTTAATATGTAAAGAAATTATACATAAAATAATTTTATGAAATTGTTTTATTATCGAAACATAATGGTTAATGCAAACGAGGTCGCAAGAGAAAGATGGAATAAAATTATTTTTGAGTTGCAATTGGAAAAGGTGTAATTTTTTGCTTTATTCAACTGCCTTAATCGTTTTGTCTTGCTTTTACTTTATTTGCCTGACAAATATTAACAACTATTGTGTTCCAATTATAACACTTTGCATTTCCGTATTTTGTTACAACATACAGCTGTGTCTGTTTAATATCTTTTCAAATATTTAGTTGAAAAGGCAAAGTTTGCGTAGGGATCACAAATGCTTGCGGCAACAAAATAGAAAATTTTATAATTATTGGTGCTAAATACTCAAGTGAAAATTCTTCATTTGGCAATGGGGAAAAAGTTAAATTAAAGTTCAGATTTTTAGGCAAATGAAATATAATATGATAATGTACTTTTGTTTGGTTACAGATCTGTTAAAGTAATTTATAAGGAAACTAGCAAAAATTAAGTGTATTTGCTTAAGAATAATTTTTTTTTTCATTTTTACAAAAATGAAAGTGTTTAAGAGGGTCAAAGAACTTAGCTGAACAGAGATGGAAAATTTCGCACTATTTAAGATTTCCGTTATTACTTTTTGCAAAAGAATTACATCCACAACTAACTTAGTAGATAGTCACAATTTTATAACTTCGCATAAATGTGGCAGATTTAATACCAAATAAAAACAACATATGTAAGAGCGGTATATTCGCCACATATGTAAATCTAGTTAAATGAAGTTCATTCAATAAAAAAAATAAAAAGTAATAATAATATTGGGGTGACAGAGAATTAAAAAATCGGAAAAAATAATAATTATAATTATATACGAGGGCTGCTCTATATATTTCTGGCCTAATAGTGAAAATGCGAATATTTATAACCAAAAATGGTTTTATTGTTTTTCAAAGTATTCTACAGCATGATTTATACACTTTTGCATGCGCTCAAACCAGTTGTCGAAGTACTTTTTTCACTCCGATTGAGACACCTCTAAAACATGGTTTTTAAACATTTTAACAGCTTCTTCCGGCGACAAAAATCGTTGACCACCTATTTTTTTCTTGAGGTGCGGAAACAACAAGAAGTCATTAGGTGCCAATTCAGGGCTGTACGGCAGATGACCTATTAATTCGACATTTTGGCCGGTCAAAAACGCTCTGGCTTAAGCCGATGTGTGAGAGCTCGCATTGTCATGGTGAACAATGATTCGTCTTCTTTTGTTGGTTTTTCGAATTTCTCCGATGACTTCAGGCAAATAAATTGTAGTGTACCACTCAGAAGTGACCGTCCTACTTTGCCCAAGCGGAACAGTCGCCACATGACCAGTTTTGCCAAAGAAACAGGCGACCTTTTGCTTCGAAGTGCTCCTTCCACGAACAACTTTCGTTGGATTTTGCTCATCTTTGAAGACCCCCACGGTCGATTGTTGTTTCGTTTCGGGCTCATACGCATAGATCCATGATTCGTCACCTGTGACGATCTTATAAACGTCTTTTGAAGCACCGCAATCGTATTTTTGCATCATTTCTTTGCACCAATCGACACGAGCCTTTTTTGAGCGACTTTCAAATTGTGCGGGATCCAACGAGAACAAACCTTTTTTACGGCCAGGTGTTCATGCAGTATCGAATGTATGCTGGTGGAAGAAATGTCCAAGGATGTCTCTATCTCTCGGTATGTCGCATGTCGATCTTGCATTATGAGTTCACGCACGGCATCAATGTTCTCTGGCACAACAGCCATTTTCGACGACCTTCACAAAATTCGTCTTCGGCCACGATTAAATTCATTATACCAATTTTTCACAGTACTATAGGATGGTGCCTCATCGCCATACAAAGATTTAAGTTCATCAATGCACTCTTGTCGTGATAATCCAAGTCGAAAGTTGTGAAAAATGATGGCACGAAAATGTTCACGAGTTAATTCCATTTTTTTCAATCATAATTTTTTCAAGTCTCTGTAAACAACACAAATAATGGTCGTACGTCAAAACGTTTTGAGTACGATTATGCTTAAAAACGACAAACTTTCCAATGGAAATGTCAGATTGCACTTGGCAGCACTCAGTGTTGCCAGGCCAGAAATGTATATAGCAGCCCTCGTATATACATATCACTGGCTCTAAATGGGCTAAGCATTTTAAAAAATTTAATATTTCCTTAAAGATCTCTACAAAAGCTCTTGAATGACCGTTTTGCCAATCATACTTTTCTATAAGAACTTAAAAGGCCCATAACTAGGAAAATATAGGCGAGCGCCAATTTTTTCACTAAAAATTTTTTTCTTACTTTTATTTGTCTATATCCCTATACAATTGCTTTTTTTATTGAAATTATTCACTAAACAAGATTTGTTCCAAATGATATGAAAAATTAGGGCAGGCATACCTCGAAGGACCTGAACCGATCCTGCTGGTATTCAATAGCAAACTTTTCAAAACTTGTCTGATCGCTTGGCATATTTAAATTTTCTCTAGCTCATCTAGTGCCTTGGCAAAGATGATTTCAGCAAGATCACGGACGGACAGACAGACAGACAGAACCCAATCGTCTATTCATGCATAATAACTTAAATTGTATTACTGTATGGGGTCGGAAATGGATATTGTTGAAATTACAAACGGAATAACAAACTTAGATAGACGCTTTTCCACCTGTGGTGAAGGGTATAAAAAGTAATCTAACGGTGAGACGATCTACGATTTTCATTCTAACCAATGCCACAAAAAATTACATGACCACAACAACATTTACTTGTTGAATTATTTCGCCGGCTTAATGGGGAACATATGCTCAGATACAGTCAAAAAGGTTTTCAGTAATACGAACGCCTATTAATGTATTCAGTCTTGTTTATAAATGAGGCACGTGCATTACTAGATAAATAAAAATTAATCTCATAATTTTTAACTGCAGTAAGTGCAAAAGCATAATAACGAACGCGCTATTTGGCCACTTTCAACTAGATTTGCTTACTAGAGCTTACCAGAAAGCTTAGATTTATAAATGAACTGATAGTTTTATCACAAACAGAGTCTTATAACTGGGATACACCCTGCCGTAGTCTGAATTTAAGTTTCATTTTTGGCAAGGCAAATAAATATACGGTGGAAGCGATGGCGAATTCGTTATTTTTCGCCGTTGGCCTGAATGTTAAGCTACTTACATATGGAGTTTGACAGTTAGGCTACCGGCGAAAATCAATGAATTCGCCATCGCTCCCACCGTATGTTTATACGCAAGGCGAATTAATAACAGGTGGCCTTAACAGCCCAGGTGACTTTTTGATTTTTCCTTCTTCGAATGTCAAAAGTTCTATTCCTCTATTGTACTTCTTTCGTTTTTGACAGCCGAAGACGATTTTACAAAAACAAATTATACATATTTCTTTCGCAGTGTTGTATTTATTTTCGCCGTGAGTATACCTGTTATTAATTCGCCTTGGTTTATACGCCTTGATGTTTTGTTTATTGTTAAGCAAAAGTCAAAAAACTTCAAACAAAAATATACAATATTAGAAGACTTGCAATAAAGTACTTTTAGCTGGGACCTTAGGAAATTTTAAATTTTTTAATAAAGGGGTCAAAATGCTATATAAAATAAAGGGTTATTAGAGCTTCGAAATATTCCTTATTAAGGTCGTCAAGTTGATTTTTTAACTTAAATAAACTACATTTAGTAAGTAATTATTTTTTATTATGAATTTTAAAATAAACTTTTTCAATCATTATTTTATTGAAATTTTTGTTAAAATCTTTTGTATTTTATCTTCAAATGTATGTAACATTTTAATTGTGTAAAAATTAAAATAGTTTTTGTTAAAAATAAAAGAAAACATATAAATTTTTATTTGTGTACAATTTAATTGTTGTTTTAAAGTTTATTTTAAGTAAAATTTATGAGTCGGCAAGTTCAACTCGCACCGTAAGTTTAAGGCGATTTGCGATTGTCAGAACATGTCTGTACACGTTTAATGTTAATTTGCTATCATTTAAAAATTATAAAATTTGACTTACACGTAAGCTGTAAAAACGAGATATAGTAACTAGAATTTTAAAATTTTAGATTGGCGATTAGCGAGATGTCTGGTGATATTGAAAATACTTGACGATGGCCTTTGCCATTTTTATTGTTTTTCTGCATTACACTGCATTAAAAATGTACCTTGTTAGTTTGACTTGTATATGCTAATAAATTTTAATCTGTAAATTAAAGTTCAACTGGTTCAGGCGCTGAAAAAAGGCTTCGTGGTGAAAAGAATAAATTCCAAAAAAGTGTAAATTTGTATTGCCCATCTAGTTATATGGGTGCAGGAAGTGTGCATCAAAAACTTTATACCAAACTTCTCAGGTTTGAAAAAAAATCTCAAGACAAATATTGATTTTGCCTAAAAGAGAAAACAGGGATATTTTCGTAACAAAATTGAAAGAGGAAAAACGTTAAAAAATTTATTTTTCGCTTTTTTTTATTATATCTTAAGCTTAAATGTGACTGGTACTTTGTTTTTGTATTAAAAATGGTACTTAAAGAAATACTTGACCGGTTTTCTGAAAACCTGTCTATTTTTTAAATTTATTGTCAACTTTAAGATGCTGTAACTTATTATGTTAAATAAAATTTTCTGTAGTTCAAAAAGTTTTCAAAAGATTCGTGAACCAATTTTTTCAGAAGTTTCGAAATTTGCACAGAGCATGCGATTGTATGTCTAATTTAAGGACAAGTATAAAAATTTAAAATAAAATATAACGGTATACACCCGATAACAACGAGTTTTTCACTAAATGGCCTTATTTTTCAAACCGTAATAGGCTGAGGCTATAAATTTGCACAGATCATGTTTTGCTAGTTCGCATATAAAAGCATCTATAAAAAATAAAGTTCACCCAAAGGGTGTAGGAGTTTAAAAATTAAATTTAAAATTAAAATATTAAAAGTTTGTACGTAAATTCAGCTCTTACATTCCGGATTTATTTAAAATTATTTTTGCTTAATACAAAATTTTCCTTTGTTTTAGTTTTCTTCAAATTATTTGTTTAATGGTATTAATACAACTGAGACGAACGACGAATTTCGCACAGCCCAACGAATTTGTTATTAAATCATCTTTGCGTATATTCGTCGACTGAAACTCAATAAGAACGACAAATTTATTTATAAATGTGTTTAAAGGTGCGGTCATATTAGTCAACTATTTGACCAAAAAGGTGTAACCACTATTTTTACAAATACTTATTCAACTTTTCCTGGCTCATATCCTTACGAATGGCAATTTATGATATAATAAATGTGATATCTTTGTTTTTACATTGAGTTGGAAGTTATATTTCTCAAAAAGTATTTGAAAAAGGCAAAAAAAAATTTTTTATAATTTAGTAGTTACGTGTTTTTGGTCAAATATTTGACTAATCTGACCGTACCTTAACGCATTACAATTCTGTGGCATTTTGACAAAACATCTTAAGTCAGATTTGAAAAGTTGAAATTAATGTTGTTATTCATACGAATTTCACTCAAAAAACATTTTTGTTTACGTTTTTAAAAATTGGTATTATAAACGTTATTTTTCTATAAGTTTGGTTTATTTTATTATTTAATAAAAATAATTTTTTCACCCATTTTTTTTAATAACAATTTTACTATCTTATCTCGACTTAAGATGTTTTGTCAAAATGCCACAGAATTGAAATCCATCTACCATGGAATTTTAACAAACTTTGTGTTTTGTGACTTTTATTTATAAAAAACTCTTCGTTAAGTTTTTAAACACCCAGGCGAATTGAAGTTACAATTTCCAATATGAAAATCAAGTTGGTTCTTGTCTGCAATACTTCACTGAGCGCCATCTTATTTATTTAAAGTAAATAGTAGTAAACAATTTAAAACTTAAAAATATTCGTGTCTACGATTAATAATTTTAAGCGACGACATCTAACATGACACATTTTATTAGGAGACTAGTCTTTTCATTTAAGAAATTTTGGTCGCCTTTAGAGAACAATTTGTTTATTAAAAAAATCGTTAGTTATTTGTGTGAAAAGTAAAAATAATAAAATCATGTAAATTTTTTAAAACAGGCAACCAATTCTTTTTAGTAGTTCACTTCGCAGAAAATATGATTTTTGTATAGCAAAAGTTTTTCTACATAAACATCAATTTAAACTAGATACAGTATAGTTAACATGTCTTTTAAAGAAAACAAATATATGGTTAGCAAATGTAATGCGTGAAATATTTCTAAACAGTTAATTTTCCTGAAATCTCTAAAAAAATTTTTTCCTAATATCTCTCAACAATCGGCAATTATATAACGAATAGAGACTTCAAAAAAGAAGGAGTTTATCAATTCGACTGAATGTTACCTTTTTTATATATTTTTTTTTTTTTTGCACAAATCAAGAAAACAAGATAGCGCATTCAGACGTTCAAAAAACTTTTCTACTGCGCATCTACGTCACAATAGAACGAAAATGAATGTTTGTTGTAAAAAGTGTGGGAGATTTTTGGCGCAAAACTGGAAGTAATTGCATAACTTCTAAATGGGTGCATCGATTTGAACAAAATTTTTAATGGGAAGAAAATATAGTCGAGTAAGAGTCTTGTGTTTTGGCTTGAAGCTTGAGAAGAAGAAGAGCTATTTCGGGCTTTAAAATCATTGATTTAAAATTCATATATTTTATATCTTTTTTTCCAAAGCTCTTTATTCTGCTGCTTGTTTTTTCAAAGAATTTTCAAGGTCAGAACTCTTTTTAGGAAGATGTTTCCTGTAAGTAAATATAAGAAGTAATGAGAAGAATCGATAAACACTCATATTCAACAAATCTTTTCTTTTTTAAGCACTCTATTTCACTATTATTATTTTAGAAAAGGTTTTCCTTTTGGCTTTCCTTTTGCTTTTGGATTCGGGTTGCTTGTTACTTGTAAGCCTCTTCATATTATGAGATACATTACGGATAGTGGGCACAGCCCCGCGCTTCAAGATTCTTTTATTAGTAAAACCTTATTATGGATTCGCAAAAATTGAACTTTTAATTTTTATCAATATTAAACAATAAACTTACCCATCTCATGTTGCGAATTGTTTTCAAAATCCTCCGGTTTAAAATGTTCCATACAGACATGCGACGTTTTCACATTGAATTTTTATTTGCGGTCACAAAAATATAACCACTGTTCTAATGGACCAGGGCGCGAAGGAAAATTGGAAAAGCTTATTTTGCATGTTTTTGAATTTTTTTGTTTTCACATTTATTAACTGCACACTTCATTTTATTTTCAATAAAATTTCAACGTTTTTACTTTAATTCTGTTGCATTTTCCATACACAAATGAAGTTTGTTTACAAAAAATATTCTATGCCTACGTCACACATAAGAAAGAGAACATGCAACAAACTAACGGACCTGCGCAATACGTAATATTTTTTCTTGATTCATGTTGTTTTCTTTTCTTTTTTTTTTTTTTTTTTTTTTTTTGCTTCCATAACTCAGTGATTTCTAGATCGATTTTGAAAAATTTTCTCTTATTTGAAAGGTGATGCTTTCAGATTGGTCGCGTTTTAAAAACAGTTATTAATCTTCAAAATTAAAGGATGTCGCCATACAGCATACATGTATTTTACATGTATTATGAACCGTAGAGGACACCACTTTAAAATTTAAAAAAACACTATAGCCCCAAATGGCAAAAAGTAATACAAAAATAAATCTGAAAATTATTATTATTAATATAATTGGGCAGAACGTCGCTTGGTATGACCGTTATAGTAGCAAGTTTTAATATTCAAAATAATAAAGTAAAGGGTGCCCCAATGGTTCATTTAATTTGATGTATGGGGCTGAACTTTTGAACCGGTATGTACAAACAGCTGAAACTTACAACAGAAATTTATTGCTAAGCCGCTACAACAACAAGTATACTATTTGAATTTAAAAATTAAAGGGTGTTCCCATAATTGATGTTTATTTACCTACATGGCCGTATCTTTTGAACCGTTACATAAAAACACTTAAATGTTAGACAGAATGTAAAATAGGTATTTTGTTTGGAATAATAAAAAGAGTCAAAGTTTGAAATTCAAATTTATGAGTGTTACAATAATTGATATAATATGATTTATATGGCTAATTTGTAGAAATGTTATAGACAGAGGGCTTAAATTTACAAGGAACCTGATTGCTAAGACTACTACAAAACTTTTGAACGCTGAAACTTAAAAAGGGACCTGTATTGCTAAGTCTGCTATAATAGCGTAGACAGACGGTAGCGTTAATTTGCATTAGCAGTCTTAATTCAAATTAACTTTTGAATTGTCCCTACTCCAATGTGCATAAGATAACTCGTAAATGCAATAAAATAAAATGAATTTATACTGAATTAAGCTAGTTCAATATGGCAACACTGTCAATAATCAACAAGCGGTTGTCAAACTGTTTACTTTTGAAAATTAACTGGATTGAAAATCAGAAAAGTTATTTTAATTGTTCTTAGTAAAATTAAAAATAAATATTAAAAACAAAATGGATTTTTTTTTTTAATTATTAGATTTCCACGGCTTTCTTACAAATAAATACTAATTTTTCATCAACAGCATAACCCGTCTCGTGTTTACTAAACATGCGTTTATTACAAACGCAGCCATCCACACTATACTACTGTGTTACTCCGGCGAGACATGAACTCTGCTCGATGCCTTGTTTAGTAACCTAAACCATACACAGATCTATCTACCTTGCTTTACATCCAAGCCACAACTTAAAATCTGCCGTACACTGCAATAATTTTTTTTTATTTCCTTTCGCTAGCAGCTAGAGCTCTTTCACTTTATTATAAAGGGCTTCTTCTTCATTTATTTATTTGTCTTCATCTTTCCGGGAGTTTCTTACTTCAGTTTCTTAATTTTAAATTGCCTTACACAAATATTATTCTTCCTTTGTACGCATGTCCGAAGAAGGGCTCAAAACTCACGATCTTTTGTTTTACAGCACGCACCTCTACCAACGCAGCTATTGAAGTTGCTCAATTTGTGTTAGCTAATTTTCGTGTTATTCTATACACGCGCCCAATGGTGATGGAAGTAACCTATTTACCTTCTTTTTTTTACCACCCACACACGGACAACAAAAGGGGTTATAACAATACCTTAAACTATAAATTAAAGGGTCTTACAATAGTTGATGTAATCTGAGGTACATATATGGCCAAACTATTGAACTGTTATAGCCAGGCGGTTGAAATTTACAAAGAATTATTGAAGTAGCAGTGTATAATAAAACATTTTGTCACTTAATAAAATTTCAAGTTAATCATAGAAATGAAGTCAAATACTGACAATTTTGACTGCGATATAACTTACTATTTTACCAACCGATTGCTGATTTATTTCATAAATTTTACTAAACAGAAAGTAACAACAAAAGTAGCCTTTAATAGTAAATGAAAATCAATTTGTGCAAAAGAAAATGCACTAAACTAATAAGAAACAAAATTCAAACACAATATTTTACAGTGTCATCAACATGAACAGCATCTGGATCGTCTGAAGAATCTCTGGATAAAAAAGAAATAATATTTATTTAGTATTGTAAATAAAAACCGAATCCCTGAAAGGAATTTATAACTTACTCAACTTCCGATAAATCACTGAAATCGCCATATGCAACAGGTTTATTACAAAGGCAGCACATGTTAAAGGATTCCTTAAAGCAATTCTTGCAGTAAATAGCCACACACCCCAGAGTTTCACATTTAACACGTATATCGCTTTAAAAACACGTTATAAAATTAAATAATAAAAAATAACAAATCTTAAATGCATTTTAATTACTCTTCAAGAGGTGTACCACACAATATACATTTATCCTTCGATCTTTTGCCCAGTATACAGCGGCAAATTAAATAACTTTAAATACACAAACAAAAATTAAAACAAATTAACATTCACAGCAAAAAAATTCAATTAAATACTTACTTCTCTGTTCGAGCTCTGAACCAGTCCAAGAAAGAAAAATTATCCTTGGAGGAATTATTACTAAACAACAAGCGAGCCTTGCGACGAGCCAACTTAAAAAAAGACACTTAAAAATTTTGATTACATAAAATCTTTTCCTTCTTGCAATATTTCTGAAATTATAAATCTTACTTCTTGACAATAAAATTTTATTGTGTAGCCAAATTGCTCTTTGTCGTGCCACTTCTGGATAGTACAACCGCATAATTACATGTCTCAAGCGCAGTCCATATGGTTGACAAAATAAAAATATCCAGGCGATTGTTGTAATTGTTGCCAAGGTATAGTAAATTAAGAAGTTGGGTACTACTGGATTTGGTAAACATGTTTTGGAATCAATTGTATAATTTTGTGATAGTGGTTCAAACGCGTATACAATTCCTTGAAAAATTTCACCAACAAAACCACCACCTTCAACGTTAACAGTAATATATGGAGGAACTATTAAAAGAAAGAGACAAAATTTTCTTCACAAGTATTTGTTACAGTGTAATAATCTATTTTATTCTATTTCTGGTTTATTATAATGCTGAGAACCATTTAAATTTCTGTTTTTAGTAGGACATATTCTTTAAATTACAAAAACAAAATAAATTACCAAAGTTTAATGCTACAGTACTTTAAGGGCCTTCAATTTTTTAACCGACTTCAAGAAAAGAAAGAGGTTATCAATTCAACTGAATGTTGCTTTTAAACTTAGTCATTTCTCCATCGATTTTGATTTTTTTTTTTTTATGTGAAAGGTGATGCTCACAGATTGGTCTCGTTTTAAAAACATAATTTTAAAAACAAAAGGGTGTCCCCACACAACATTAAAATTTTTAAGTGTATTATGAACCGTAAAGAGCACCACTTTAAAATTAAAAAAAAATTGCGTATCACTATAGCACCCAATGGCAAATAGTACAACAAAAATAAATCTAAAAATTAAAGGTTGTCCCCATAGGGAGACGAAAATTTACTTTTATGCACCTATTTTTTGAACAGTTGCAGATTGAACAGAATGTCGATTACTATGATCGTTATAGTAACAAGTTATAATATTCGAAATAATAAATTAAAGGGTGTTCCAATATTTCATTTTAATTGATGTAAATGTCCATACTTTTTAAAAAATTTTAGACAGGAGTTTGAAATTTACATAGAACCTGTTATGCTTATTTCGCTATAACAAGTATAAAATTTAGATTTTGTATCAAAAGGGCGTCTCAATAGTTGATGTAATTCAATGTATGTGGCCAAACTTTTGAACCGTTATAGACAGACAGCTGAAAGTTACAAGGGACCTGTACTAAATCTTCTATAACAGCAAGTTTATAATTTGAATTTAGAATTTAAAGGGTATTCCCAAAATTATTGTAATTTTAACAATATGATCGTATCTTTTGAACCGTTATAGACAGACAATTGAAATTTACAAGGAACCCGATTGCTAAAGTGTAAAATTTGAATGTGGAAATATAAAGGGTGCCCCTACAGTTGCTGTTGTAGACAAACGGTTAAAATTAGCAAGAAGCTGAAGTGATAAGTCTGCTATAACAAGCATAAAATTTGGAGATAGAAAAATGAGCTCTTAAACTGGTATGCAGGCAAGTATTTCAACGGGAAAAAGTTATTTCAAGCTGTTGATACCTGAAATTAAAAACCTAAGAAAACGCCGCTATATAATTTAAAAAAAACAAAATACAACTTGACAAAGACCATACGATGTAGGCATTCAAGTGTAAAAAATGACAAAGTTATATTCCCGTTAAGATCTGACATTTACAGAACTATTGCTTGCTTCAACTTTAAAATAATAATTTTGAGAAGACAAATGTCAACCAATCCCATACTATATAATAAACTTACCTTTCAGTCCCAACTCCTGATGTCCGTAATACGAAATCATTGCCAAAACCCAAAACAGAGAATAGTCCGCAAAACAAATAGAAAATATTTGTATTGTGGATACAATAAGAAACACACTAGAACGTGCAATACCCAGCCATTCTACCTCAGTTAGTCGACAATCAGTTAGCTGAAATCAAATTTAATATTTGTTTATAAATAAAAAGAAAAACTAACAAATGTAACTTTAATAAATACCCCAGGATATTTTAAACTTTCAGCATAAGTTAAGGGTAAAGCGGTTTCCATTTTCATTTCTTTTCTCTTTTCATCAATTTCCACAAATTCATTAGTGATGTAACAGTTTTGATAACTAGGATTATTGATATATTTGAGACGAAAAATAATTGCTCTATTAAAAAACATAATAAAATAATTATTTTAAATATTCTTCGGACTTAATCTGTCTTGAAAAATAAAAAATTAATGACACGTTTTAGAATTTTTTAACATTTATAGAACATTATTATAATTTTCTTTTATTATACCCTTCACAACAAAAAGTGGAAAAAGGGTGTATCTAAGTTTGTCATTCCACCCTTTTTTCCATATCATTTGAAACAATAAAGTAACTCCAATCAAAAAACAAATATATGCGGCGAAAAATAATTAAAAAACAAGCAGTAGTGCTAAAAAAAATTAAGAGGTCCATAACTCGGAAAATATGGGCGAGCTACAATTTTTTTACTTGATGTTTTTTCTTATTTTTGAATTCCCTATCGCCCCATATATTTGCTTTTTTACTTCATTGTTCCAAATGATTTAGTAAATTTAGAGGTGGACGTAGTGTTTTGCGCACTGCGCCGAAAAACATGTACCCATCTTTCAGACTTCTAATAGCACTTCTTTCGACAATACGTCTGATCGAATAACGTACTTAAATTTTTTCTAGCTGCCTCGGTAAACTTGATTTCACGGACGGACATCGCTCCTTATGGGGTCGGAAATTGTTATTGTAGAAATAACAAACGGAATGACAAGGTTTGTGATTAAGGTTATAAAAAATTATAATATCTCAAATGCAACTTGTTTTATTCAAGTATAACAAACAATTGTTCCTATTGAAAACCCGTTTCAACCATTTTAACAATGCTATTCTCAATCGAATGAAAAACATATTTGTAGAGATAGTAAAAACATTGTTGACAAGAACAACAATTTTCTATTAAAAAAAAAAGATATTTTTGTCATAGTCACCAGGGCAGTTTTTATACTACGAGCAGTGATGTCAGAGAAGACCTATGTATGTCTTTTGCACTTATTATTTCAGGATGCTTATTTTTTACCCAATAAAAACTTCGACCGTGTAGCATATGCCTAGAGTTTGAAAGTTCCCGGGAAAAAAGCATTGCTTGAAGGAAACAATTTTTTTTAATAAAATTATAATAAAAAATTTATAGTTTTATTAAAACATAAACAAACAAGAAAAATAATTGCTAAATAATAGTTTAACCAGTTTATAAAACTTAAAAGCAATCTAGGCAACAAAACATACATCTGTACTTTTGTACTACATAACGAAAGTTAATAAAGATTAAAATACTGAAAAACTATTTTATTAATTAGTTTTTTTGAAAGATATGAATTAGAACTGTTAGTGCGGTTAACAATTTACTAGACATTTGCTTTCGTTGCAAAATTTCCAACAGTCCCTCAATTTTTTACTGCGGGGGGTTTTGTTGTCAACAATGCGTTAAAAAAAATTATCCATGTTCGTTGTTCGAATGTAAGTGGCTTCGAATAACTTAAATTCATTCTTAAGCAAATAAGTAAGCTTTTGTTTTATATCTTAAATAGTAGAATTCTCACGAAACTAGATTTTTAAAAATTATTTAATGTCACAACAAAAATACAATATTTGAAAAAGAATCAGTGTATTTTTTAAAAGTATTATGATTTTGAACTTCCTGTTTCCCAGGAATTTAGCCAATTTTTTTTTTTTTTTTTTTTTTTTTTTAGCAGAAAATACAAAAAACAAACATTAAATTAATATTTTGCAAAAAGTATTACAAAAATTGAATAAAAACTAAAAGTGAAGTTATTTCCTTTTTTTTAAATTTAAACTAAAATATGTTGTTAGTTATGAAAAACCGCCTTTCAGGGATCAGTGATATTACTACACATTTTTTTATGAAACAAGATTAGTAAAAACAAGATTAGTGAAATTTTGAATTTTATTTTTTTTAAATAAACTATAGAGTATCCAAGTAAAAACCAAAAATTTTAAAAATTCCCCACAATTTGCTTGAAATGGAAAATCTGCTTTTCTTTCTGCAAAATCCCTACAAAAAGGGAAAATTCTCCACATCTGACATCACTGACTACGAGTAAAATAACAACAAATAAAACTTATTTTCATTAATTCCAGAATATCACTGTTTAAGTATTTTAAATATCGAAAATTATTTTTCTGAATTAATTTTAAGATTCATTCGGTCTAATTTGAAAACTATAAAATAAAAATCCATTAACACTCACGAAGTTTGAATTTTCCAAATTTCTTACTTGAACAATATCAGTGAAAATAAGATTAGAGACATAAAATCCAGCCAACCGAATAACAAAATAAAAGTTTTCATTTTTCTGTGAATATCAGCCATTATATCCGATTTTACTTGGCTCAATTCTTTGGAGGTGGTTGTTTGAAAATAAAAATCATGTTCAAATGAAATGGAAACATCAAATAATCTCTTAATTTCTTTTACAAATTCCTCTAGTTCTGAAATTAATAAAGATCCAAAAATTAGTTAAATTATAAATTCGCGAGCATATTGTCTAAAGATTCGAGTTTAATGCTCTACGCACATACATACTTGCCCTGACAGTACCAATGATAGCATTATCAGCAAAATCTACTAAAACGCAAATAACATCTACTATTTTGGCGGTATAGCAAAGCATTGAAAAGATTTGTGTTAATTGACAGAGGCCTTTTATGGGACCCAACTTCTCAACACAGTGCTGCATGGCATCTTCCGAAATTTTCATGCAACGATCGTAGGGTGTACCAAATTCAGTATTACACATTTTAACTACATTCTCAAGCCAGATGAAAGCGTTTTTAATGCCGGCTACTAAAATTTCTCAAAAAAAAAAGGAAAAAAAAATTTACTTTCGTGTACTTTGAAAATTATGACTCAATAAAACTTACAAAGTATGAAAACAAGTTCCTTAATTCTTAACAAAACTACTTTTACTTTTTTAAGCAGATGTTTTAGCTGCTTAATTAAAGTTCGTACGGCTTCTTTGATTGCTACTATTGGTTTCTTGAGGGTATCTAACATATCGCTTAAGGCTTTTTTCAGTTGCAATTGACCACAAGTTAGACTTGATACCATTACGCTAATATTTCGAAATATATTGACTGTGGGTCCTGTGGCAGCTAGGAAAAATGCTACAGACATAATCACGGAACGTCCCTTAGTACTGCACAAAATTGGTATAGTTAAAGTTGCCGTGCATCTAAAATAAACAACAGAAATATATTTAAAGTCTGGAAGCTTCATTCATTACAGGAAATTTTTGTTAGCATTATTATATCAAAAGAATTAAATAATTTAATTTAATAAATTAAAACGTTTATTTAGTAAGGTGCGATCTATGTAGAATGTATCGGGTGCTTCCTTTAAGCAGGATAGAGCATAGAGTAACCTGTCAAAGTAACTGTCATACACTATGCAGCTCATAGACGCAAAACTGTGTTCGTCGATAAGACTCATTTTTGGCTTAACGAGCTTATCAATATGCAAAATTGCTGCATATACGCTGAAAATACCCTACGGACTCCATTAAATCCTCTAAAATGCACCATTTGATGCCGTTTGCACGCTGGTGGCATCTCTGTAGCTTATTTCTTCAAAAGTAAAGTCGCCACTTGCGTTACGTTCGCTCACACACCATGATAAATATGTTTATTTGAAAATATAAATGGCCCTACATGCCATACGACGACCGCGGCCTTCGACTGACTGAAATTAAGATTTTGCAGTAAGAAATTATCCTACCAATTTAACCCATGATCGTGCGACTTGACACCTCACAAGCGAGGTCATGTAAAATCACTGATTTATGCTATTAAACCAGCAATAATAGACGTCATCAAGGCTACAGTGGTCGTGTTATACGGATAGCAATGCTCAAGAGAAAGACCCAAAGTAGCAATTTTTTTGATTCTAAAAACATCCAATATGAATAGATAACGCGAAATTTAACTTGAACATCCCAGACACAAATACAGTGCTGCAAGGACAAAACACGTTTAAAAAACAAGTTTGAGGTTTTAAAATTAATCGAGCGATTAATAAGTCAATTATGAATGCCAACTGAAGTTTAGTTACGTTGCTAATTGATAATGTAACTGACAAAATAATTTATATTATGCATGGCAACTTAATTCAGTTGCCGAGAAAACCGAAACCATGTATGTAAATCTAGTTTAGTAAATAACTCCAATTAAAACAAGTGAGAGTGCTATATTCTAATATACCCTTCACTATCTATGTAAAAAAAGTTTAGTGAAGTAACTCAAATCACAAAAGCAAATATGGGGGCGACAGAGAATTAAAAAATAAAAAAAATTGGTACTGCATACATACACAGTCTTACAAAAGTTTACATACCACCGCGAAAATTCTATTTTTTTAATGAAAAGTACGTATAAAATTATAATTTTTGTTTTATTTAATTTAAAAGTATTAAAAATTAAAAAATAAACATAAAAATAGTTCAAATCCGAAAATCCATTTTTAATAACACAAAATATATTACTTTCTAGTTTAAGGCACTTTTACATAAGTTTACATACGCTAAGTAAATTATACACTAAAACTTAAAATCAGTATTTGGTATGGCCCCCTTTGGCTTTTATTACATCCGCCAATTTTTTTGTAACTTCGGGTGTAATTTTGCTCCATTCCTCTATTAATGGTTCCTTCAGGCCCGAAATTGATGTTAATTGGCGATTTCTAAGATTTCGCTTTAAAATATCCCATAAATGTTCAATAACGTTTAGATCGGGAGATTGTGGGGGATGCTCTAGCTTATGTTTGAATGCTTCGGATCATTGTCATGGAGAAATATGGCGTTTTCTGTCAAATCTAGTATTTCCACACTAGGCAGGTAGCTATCCTTTAAAATGTCGATGTACATAGCCTTATCCATAATACCATCGATAATCCTTAATTTACCAACGCCATTTGCCGCCATACATCCCCAGACCATGACTGAACCGCCTCCGTGTTTCACTGTTGGGTTGATGTTTTGGGGTTGTAAGGCAGCATTCGATTTTCGCCAAACTTTGGCCCGACCGTCACCCCCAAAGACCATAAATTTACACTCGTCGGTGAATATTACCCTTTCCCAAAAAGTTGGGTCACTTACGTGAATGTTCTCATAGTTTTTGGCGTATTCTAATCGCTTTTGTATGTTTACAGCCCTGAGAAGTGGTTTTCTTCTTGCAACTCTGCTGCTGTAACCCTTGCTTTTGATAGATCTGCGGATAGTCTGATCAAAAACGCTTACTCCTAGGTCCGTTCTTATTTTGCGATTTATTTCGACCGCACTTTGTTTGGGGTTTTCTTTTACCAACCGGATAATTGCTCTATCTGTGCGCTCATCTAAAATTCGGGGGGCGGCCAGTACGTACCTTACTTTCATAACTTCCACTTTCCTTAAAGTTTTTTATTATTGTTTGCACTGTCGGCTTCTTTAAATTAAAAATTCTTCCAATTTCACTTAGAGAATTGCCTTCATTCCGCAATTTAACCACGGTTTTTCGAATTGGTTCGGAAATTTCTTTTCCTTTGCCCATTTTGCTCAACGAAAGGCACTTTGCGATTAAAGAATTCTAATTGCGACCACTTCTTATAAAATAACAACCTTTACTGATGATTTAAAGCAAATATCAAGAAAATGTGTAACGGTACTAATAACGGTACATTAGGTTTTTTGCAGAGTATGTATACTTATGTAAATGTGACATTTTAAACAGTTTTAGGTTTTTGTTGTTATTTTAAAAAATTTAACTAAATATTTATTGCGAAGTATTTACATATTACATTTTTCTTTTGTATACAAAGTAATAAAAACCTGTAAAATGTACCAAATATTCTTACATTGACAAAAAATTTAATTTTCTAGATCGTATATAAACTTTTGTAAGACTGTGTATAATTTTACATAAAAGTGACATCGGCTCTTAATGGGTTAAGCAATTTAAAAAAAATTTTAGCATATCCTTAAAGACCTCTTCAAAAGATTTAAAATGATACCCATATTGATTTTTTAAAAAAATTTTAAAACTTCAGAGCCCTTTAACTCGGAAAATATGGGCGAGCGCCAATTTTTTCACTTAATGTTTTTTCTTACTTTTTAATTATCTGTCGTCCCATACATTTATTTTTTTGTTTGGAGTTAATTCCTTGTTTCAAATGATATAGAAAATGTAAAGGTAGGCGTGGTGTTTTGCACGCTGCCTCGAAGGACATGCTGGCTGATCGCTCTATCGACTTCGCTCTGCATAAGGACTAAGAATATATAAACTTTATGGAGTCGGAAATGGATATTGTATAAATTACAAATGGAATGCCAAACTTAGTTATACACTTTTTCCACTTTTTAAGTTGAAGGGTATAAAAAAAAGTATGGGGATACAGATAATTAAAAACTAAAAAAAAAAATAAAAATCTAATGAAAAAATTGGCACTCGCCCATATTTTTCGAGTTTTGGGCCTTTAAAATTTTCAAAAAAATGTTCGATTGTTAATGTGGTAAATATGGGTATCATTTAAAAGCTTTTGAAGAGAAGAAAATACCAACATTTTTTAAAAATGCCTAACCCATTAAGAACCAACGATATTTTTATGTAGTATTTAATATCGTACCCAATTTTTTTCTTTTTTTTTTTTTTGACACCGCAATGTTTATTTTAAACTAGATTTACATTCAGGGCATGGCCGAAAAAAGCTCTTTTAGAACTTATTAAATCTTAAACAAAAAGTTTAATTTTCTCTAGCAAGCGAAGCTTAATATGTTTAAAAATGTTACTTAAAATTAGTTCAAATTTAAATAAGTTCAATGCAAGTTAAACCAGATTCCAATGGGTGAACATTTTTTGCCCGTAACTCGGTAAATATGGGTTGACGTAACTTTTTTCACTTTATCCACCACCAGCAATTTAATTATTATTTTATTATTGTGAGCTTTGGTTTTTTTCTTGAAGTAATTATAATTTTGAAATAAATTTTGGTATCACTTATAATGAAAAAGTTGAACGATTTTACTGTGTATCTTCTGATGCGTCGGAAGGGGGAACCAGTTACAAATAATTTTGTTAAAACTTAATCAAAATCATCCAATTAACTAAACCGAATATGACGTTTATTTGCTTACCTCACGGCCTTGCTGTAGGATAGAATCAATATAAAACACCCTAAAACTACAAGAAAAGTCCAACGTAATACATTTACTTTCACATTTGTAAAATAATTGTACCAGATAACGGTTAAAATAACGCCACAGATATAACCAATAAATGCAGTGTTTACAGCTTTCTTTGTTGGTATTCCGCTGCCTATGATTTTTTTGAAAATACGACCAAAAAATGATTCTTTTATTTTTTTCGCTTTATCTTTTCGTCTGCCTAAGATTTTTTTAAAGAAACGAGAAAAAAATGATTCTTTTACATTTTTTTCTCTATCTGTTTTATTAGGCAGAGATTTGTCTTCATTTTGTTCAGATTTTTTCGGTTCTGGCTGATCAGCTTTTTCGTTTTTAGACAGTTTTTTATGTTCTACCATTTTGTTTTGCAGAAAATTATTTTATTTACTTTTATTTTTTTTTTTCAAAAGCTTAAAATTAAACGTCACTTTATTTTAAAAATCATCCAGTTTAAATGGATAACACAGTGTGTTATTTCAAAAGAGGCAAAACCAAGAGAGTAGAAATACAACCTAACGGTTGTAATGCCGGATTCCGCATTTCAAATAAAAAACAAATAAAATGAGGTGCGGCGACGGGTGCGGATTTTATTGTCACATCATATTAATTGTCTACTATTATTTAGTTTCCTTTTATTCAAAAATATGTAAAACATTATAAACAACAACAATAATTTTCTTACTGGAATTAATATCTTTTTTATTTATTTTTCTTTTCTTTGACTTTTTACGTTTCTTTTTTCTTCTTTTTTTGTAGTCATTCACAAAAAATTTTAACACATGAATTTTTATACTAAAAACGATAAAACTGTGGCAACATGCTGAAAGAGAAAAAATTGAAAGTTGAGAGTTTGAGAGAAAACGCATTGAAATTAAAATAGATTCCAATTTCGTTTTATATTGTCAAAACTTCCTAAAAAAAAAGCAACAGCAACCGTGAAGTTGTATTTATTTATTTAACAAAAAACTAGTGATATTTTGTTCTGATAGTATGACGTTTTGAAATAAACCATTAGTTTTTACGAAAACATGTTGTTACGTTTTTAATTTCAAAAGTGCAGGGAATACTTTGTTTGCAAGTAACAGCTTTCTAGCTATATTTGCTCACATGTGATACTCCAGCGAGACTCTGCTTATTTGATGTACTGTTTAACAAACATGCTGCTTTAACCTACACAGCCATCCAAACCACAGGTTATGCAAGAACTCCCGATCTTCTGTTATCCCACCTGGCCTTCTTAGCTAATTTAACACGTTGTAATAATGTTTCTGACCTATCATCCGTTAAGTTTTAAAAAATGGAAGGCTAGTGAACAATTATTTTTCTTTTTTAATATCCTTTTTATACTGTACGCAGGCTCCTAAACACCTTATGTACCGTGATTTCCAGATTTCGAAAAGTGTGTACTGCTGCTTTCAATTAATTAAAAAAGCTTAAGACCAACTTCTTAGCATTAGCATTAGCTTCAGAAGTAATTGCTTACAATGTTAAAAGTAAGCAATTCAATGAACACGGAACTGATAGCACAACATTAATGTCAACAGTTCACTTTTCCTACCTAATTAATAATAATTAATAAGTATTTTATTTTGTTTTGTTTTTATACTTATACATACATATATTTTTATGTTTGTTTTGTACTCGCATATAAACCTATCGGGAAGTTTCAAAAGACCTGTAACCCGCTGCAGCCCGAGAAGAACTTTCCAATACATTTCAAAAGTAGAAATAATATTGACTTCAAAGAGGTCAACCAACAGCACAAATTTTAAAGACATGTCACTTCAGAATGATGAGGAAGTTCAAGACCAAAAATTATTGCCATGGGTACGTTTAGGATTAGGTTTGGGTATTATTGCGGCTATTCACCCTTTGGAGTATTCCAAAGTATTGATACAATTAGGCTATGAACCCATACCAGCTGTACCTGGACATTCTTTCTTCGGCAAACCGGTAATGGCATTACCCAATTTATTTACATACGGTAAACGCTGCTAGTACAAGGTCTGCTCTATGTATTTGGCTAATTATTTATTTTTAGCTGGATACATTCACGACAAAGATGGTTTTTTTGGGTGGTACCGTGGTCTTTCACCTAAATTGGTGGGATTGATTTCCAGCGGGGTTTTACGACAGCATATTGCAAATAATATGGATTTACAAGCCACAGATAATGGAAGAGATGACGATTTGTTAACAGATGAAGAACTGTAAGTCGTCTTAGTTTCATAAATACTTGGATACCACATGTGCATAAAATCCATATGAAATTTTAGTTTGGTGTAAAGCTTAATCTTAGCATTAAATATATTTTTATACAGTAGCTAGCAGACGTCGCTACACATGTACTTCATACTTAGAAAATACAATTTATGAACACAGTAAAATAATAAGAAGAAAAAAAAAACAACAAAATTCACGAATATTAACTTAATCGCACCAAGTTTTATAAAAAGCTATAGTATTCTCTTTTGCTTTAATTATTACATTTTAAGTTCATCTTGGCATACTTTTGACCAATCACAGCGGGGCGGACTCGAAATGCCTTGGAGATAACTCAGTCATTTGTAAATCTGAAATGAATAAATGCCAAGCATTGGAAAACTTATCAGGTGCAAGGTACCCAACTTTGAGAGCACATAGCGCCACCCCCTTTAAAGTGGATGGTACCGGCCTTCGAAACTTAAGCTCACATACTCCTCTGCTATGCTCATTTCAAATGTTGAAATCAATCGGTCTAGCATTTTAAAAATGGTTGAGTTATTTCCAAAATAATTTTATTTTGCCGATTGGTCCACTACGTTTGGACTCTAGGTTTCATTGTGTTTTAAGTGGAACTGGGTAAATTTCCTGTCTTTTCGGCCTGTTTGTACAATCCAGTTTCGTTATTCTAGTAAAGAATAACAACACGCACAGAAAATGAGATATATAAAATTTGTTGGTCACTGGTTACGTCTTTTTTGTCAAATATTTCACTAATCTGACCGCACCTTAAGAAATATAAAATCTTTAAAAAAATCACTATTAAAATAATTCTTAAAAAAACGACTTTATAAGAGACAAAGCTGGACAGAGAATCATCATTCAATTGGAAATGAAGCAAAGTTTTTAGAGATAAAGTCTATGGGACACCTAATTTATTTCGGTTTTTATTATTAAAGTCGGCTTAGTCAAACATGCTTTATGCCTATTTTAACTGTCTGTCTATAACGGTGTAAAAGTTAAGGTCATATACGTTAAATAACGCCACATCACAAATTCTGTAAAAATATAAATTTTTGCAGTTCATGTGAAAAATAAGGGGAGTCATTATTGTACGGTACCAATGGTATTCCATGATCCAATTTAAATCAGTATGCGGAAGCTCTAGCTACCTCCTTAAGTTGTATTTGATCGAATTGGAATAATTTTCTGTGTTTTGGTATGAAGCATACCGTCTTGCTTATTCAAATCTAGTAACAAGTCTGATAGAAGAAATTATAGAGGTATTGCCCAATTGAGTGTGATTCCGTAACCGTTCGAAAAACTATTGCTGAGGCTTTGTGTCAATGTTACATACACGTCATGTTTTGAGAAAGAGATACAAATATTCTTCAGTTCTTAACTTAAGTTAAACTTGCTATGGCAAAGCGTTCGAAATCATAAATTTGTTTTGTTAAAGTTAGATTTTCTGGGCATAGCACTATGCAGCAGCGATGCCAGAATGAAGAGATTACCTTAATGTTTAAGAATTTTTAATCAAAATAAGATTTGAAGATTGCTTCACAAAATTAAATTTTTTTGATTTAGTTCTTTGACACCTTATATTGCATCTTCTTGTTAAAATTTATTTAACATATTTACCTTTTTGAAACAGTTTTATTTAATTAATACTCTAATACTATGTTTCCATTGACTTAAAATCAACTAGGTTTGAGGAAATCACTTCGAAGTGTTTCCATTGAGCAAAACTGTTTTGTATATTCGAATTTGTGACATAACACTGACACTTTTCTCCGTTAAAGAAAAACAACCCCTATTTTATTTTTGTAAAAAATCGAGTGCGTGCTTTTGTTTGTTTTTGATTTTACACATACTTAATTATATTTATTTATTTATTTTATACATACTTTATAAACTAAATTCACAAAGTATACTGTAAAGGCGCCGGGTAGCTAGACCATATGCGCACAGGAAAAATAAAGTTTAATTACAATTTAAAAATATAAATTCAAATGATTTAAGTTAGATATTAAAATTAGAATTTGGTTAATACAAATCAAAAGTACATAAAAAATAATAGCAAAATGGATAATGACTAAACTTCACGGATACCATGATGTTGCAAGCTGACCCATATTTTTGTAAGATTTTTGTGAGTAGTGCAGTCGAGAATATCACTTAATGGTAAACCAATTCCTGAAACTGGGCATTCCGTAAGGATGTGCGGCACAGTTAGAATAACGTTACAAAAGCCGCATACACTCGGGTTCGACCTATCATAGTAATGCTTCGTAGTGAACAGTGTTTTTCCCACTCTTAAACGGCCTAACATAATACACTGCGAACGTGTAAGATATTCGCTATACTTAGGTCTTCTTGTTTCCGGGTACTGTTGTTTTCTTATTGCCCAAAAAGGATTCGAAATAGCTTTGGGAAAGCAAGGAATAAAAGTTATTTCATTTAAATTGAAAGCATTCTTAGCGGCCCTATCCGCGACCTCTTTGCCAGCAATTCCAATGTGCGCAGGGATCCACAATAATAATATTTGAGTACCAAATACGGGAAAGTTAATTATATCATCATAAATTCCTTTGTGGTTGACTTTAATTGCCTTTATAGCACTTAGACTATCAGAGCATATAATGGTCTTTTTTCCTTGTTGCAACGCATAACTCACTGCATCCTTAATTGCAGATATTTCAGCTACAAAAACACCAACATAGTCCGGCAACCGTTTTTCAAAAATTACATTAAAATCCAGGTTATCCTTGCTTTCAACCATTGAACAAGTTGATACACCATTATGAAAAGAGCCATCAGTAAATAAAAGCAATTTAGGTGAAAAATTAGCTATAATCTCCCTCATCATTTTTTTGAAGCAAACAGAATCAGTGGAGTTTTTGCTGTAAAACGAAAGACTATCATCAATTTTCAAAATATTGCCAGAAAAAACAGAAGTAATAGGTTTGGCCGGTATTAGGACAGCAGACTGTCGTAAAAGATTGATTATTCTTCCTAAAGCAGTTGGCGGTATCGTTGCCAACTCTAGGCTTCGCCAAAAAGTGCTATGCAACCCATCACTGCTGTTTGTAATAGCTTTTGAGGCCATAGCTACTGAACTTTTATCAAGAAGAGTTTCAAAGTCCTTAAAATCAGCTTCTACTCTTAATAACTTTAATGGTGTGGTTCGAAGTAAACCTGAAGCAGTTCTAAAGCAGTTGTTGAAAGCGACATTTAGTTTGCTTATATTTCTCTTAGACGTCCATCCATATAATGTTATGCCATGTTGAACAATGCCAACTGTAAGAGAACGACAAATACTCAGAGCTGTCTCCATGTGCGGACCCTTGTTACGGCAACATATCAACTTTAAAAGATTATTCATTTTTGAAAGTTTGCTGGTCAAGTATTTAACATGCATATTCCATAAAAGATTTCTGGTGAAATATATACCGAGTATTCTCATTTCCTGGGTTATGTTAATGTTTTCTTCCCTCATGGAAATGAAACTGTCATTACAGTTTCGTTGTCTGCAAACGTGTAATATCTCTGTTTTATCTGCAGGTACAACTGCACCTGTTGTAGATGCCCAATGGTTAATTTTGCAATCCAGGTTTAAAAGGTTTAGACGTACCCTCTCGGGTTCCCCAGAAGCAACAGCAAAAATGTTGTCTGCATAAATGGCAATGTAGTCAATACCTGGTAAATTTTCTACAGCCTTTGCCAGCGAATTTGCGTATATTGCATAGAGGACTACCGATAATGGCGAACCCTGAGGTAAACCATTATCAAGTGAGTAGGATGATGACAGGAATCCATCAACTTTAACTTTGATAGCACGATTAACGAGGAAAGATTTTAAAAACTTCATAACTTGTAAAGGCATTTTCCAGTCACTTAGCTCAAGTAATATGGTTGTTAATACCACCCGATCAAAAGCTTTTTCAAGATCTGACGACAAAACCAGAGTGTGCTTTTTATGTTTTAAATTCATCCGCAAAATTTCCTCTAATTGATGACAAATAGAGTGAACACCTCGTCTTGGTAAAAAAGCGTGTTGCATAACATTGAATTTGTTCCAAGAGAATCTCCAAAATCTTTTGGAAATAATCTTTTCTAAAACTTTGGAAATGACTGGTAAAAGTGATATTGGACGATAACCCTCAAGTCGATTGGGATTTTTATTAGGCTTTGGAATTGGTGACAGTGTGGCTACTTTCCATTGATGTGGAAAAATCCCATTTGCCAATATAATATTAAACAAATCACAAATACGCATTTTTAATTCAGCTGAAGAATTCTTAATCATGGAATAAGTTATTTTGTCACTTCCTGGCGTCGACCCTTTAAGTGTTCTTAAACCTTGTTTAATTCCCAAATTCCTATTTCACCAACCATTCCATTAAACTCAGAGTCAGGATGAGACAAATTAGCTAAGTCCAAATTGATTTTACGTGATATAACCTCCAAATCAAAAGCATTATCGGAACTCACCGATGACCAGAAACTACCAAAACAATCTGCTATTTGCTGTGGGTGTGAAAAAATGTGTCCTCCGATAAAAATTGAGGGAAAACTGTCGGTTTTGTTAGTTCTTAAACTTTTTACTTTACTCCACAAAAAACGAATATCTATTGATGGGTTTAATGAGTTAAGAAAATTCTCCTAAGTACGTCTTTTAGCAGTTTTACACTCTCTTTTAACTCTGGTACATGCCCTTCTGTAATCTAGAGCATTTTGTTGGTTACGACACCTTTTAAACATTTTCCAGGCATTTTGTCTGAATCGAATTAACTTAGAAATCTCGGAATTAAACCACATCGGGTTGTTTACCTCCACTGGCTTACGGTTAAGAGGAATAGATTCATTAGCAGCACTTCTTAGGATACGATTTATTTGAGCCGCTTCTCTGTTTATATTTGCTGATTTTTCAAATCTTTCATTAAAAAAAACAGTCTTCTTAGAAAAAAGTACCCAATCAGCCTTTTTATCATTAAAGCGGGGAACAAATTTTCTTGCTGTTTGCTTATTTGTGTTGCTTTTAATTATAACAGGAAAATGGTCACCAACCTCTAGCAGAGGTAAGCAACTCCAAGATAAACTAGGAGCAATGTCCACACTACTCATTGTCACATCAACTGAAGTTAAAGTATTTCTTGTATTGAATAAAGTAGGAGATCCATCATTAAGTATAACCAAGTCTCGATCATCCGCAAAATTTTCCCACAAGCAACCACTAGGAGAGTTAACAGCAGAACCCCAAAGGGAATGTTGAGAATTAAAATCGCCAAGCACTAGGTGACTACAGTTATTTCTAAGAGAAATGTTATCAACCATTTGATTATTTAAAACAATGTCACATTCTTTATAAATGTTTGTTATTTGTAGATCTATTTTACATTTAATCAATATAGATTGAAAAAGAAGTTCGTTATTTGAACGAAGATGCAATGTAACATTAATGTTGTTTTTAACGAAAATTGCTATACCCGATTTAGCATACGTATAATCCTTGTTGTGATGATATATCTTAAATCCTGGAAGATGCAAGAGGTGTAAACAATTCTCAGTAATGTGTGTTTCTTGCAAAACTATAATGTTTGGCTTATGTCTAGCCACTAATAGCTCTAAGGCATGTTTGTGAACTATAAATCCTTGGATGTTCCACTGTAATATACTGATATTCAGACCAAAATCCATTTTAACTATCTTAAAAAAAAATTATTTTTTTTTACTATGTTTCGGAAGAGTTTCTTTAAACGTTTTTGGTGTAATAATAGTACTTAAAGCAGGAAAATTTTCATAAAGTTGAGAACAGGGGGACTTATCTAAAAAATTAACTTTACCATCTTTTGTTGGAGTAGAAAGTCCTAGACCCTCAGAGATATCAACTATAATCGCTTCTTCACTTATGTTTTTGTCGGTCATCATATATGTGGTTGTATCATCATAAAGACTGTTTTCACAGCCAATTAAATTTTCATTGCTTGAAAAAATTTTTTGATTATCATTAGGATTAAAAGAATTAATTTGGTTAATAGAATCTATTGAAGAGCTGAGCGAAGAGTGTTGAGTTGATTTAAAATTTTCATTATCATCGGCTACTGTCGAAATTTTATTTTTCTTAAGATTTGACTTGGCTGGTAAAATAGGTGTAATTGAGTTTTCATTAGTATTAATCCTTGGAATTATTGTAGTTCTGTTATTACTAACAACGGCTGCCTTATTACGCTCGATGTCATTATAAACGTTTAAGGAATGATTTTTTTCTGAACAAAAATTTTTAACAATCTGTGAATAGGATATTTTATTTTTCTTTTGAATGGGTTTGAGTGTATTGATTGATGGATTATCATTGAAAATTGTCCAAGCTTCTCTTGTTGTGCACCTTCGCGTGATTCTTAAGTAATTCACAGATTTGTGTTTCCAAAAAGTAGGGCACTCTCGATCGTAAGAAGTGTGACTTTCTGTTTGGCAATTAACACAGAATTTTCGGGAACACTGCTCATGTGGTGGGGAAAATCCGCATTCCTTACATAGTTCAATATTTCGGCACCTTTTCTTTGTATGGCCTAGGCGCTGGCAGTTTAAACATCTCATAGGATTAGGTATAAATTCATCAACAGCAACTAATTCCCAACCAAGTTTTATTTTCTCCGGTCGTTGTAATAGATCAAAAGTGACAATAGCAGCACCAGTTGCTACTAATTTATCATCCTCTTTCCTCATAATTTTATGAATATCAACAACTTTCTGGTCTTTAAGTGCCAACAATAACTCATCTTGTGGTATGTTAATAATTTTTCTTGAAAAAATTCTACCTTGTATTGTGTTTAGAGTTTTATGTAAGGAAAATTTAACAGGAATACTATCAATATACGTTGCCTTTAGAAATTTCTCTGCAGTTTTGTTATCAGCTACTTTAATTAACAAATCACCACTTTTCATTTCACTAACCTCAAGGCGATCAGATGAAATAAAGTTAAGACCCCTTTCCACTCGAAAAACATTGTATGATGCCAGCGAAGGAGATGTGCCGTTTTCATTCGAAATTATAGCCGTGGCAACAAGGTAACGAGGCATGTTGCGTTCACTTGAAATTGTAGGTGATAAAGGAACAAAATCGTCCGGGCGTGGCCGTTTGTTCCTGGTAGATTTTTTCCCAGGGGAGATTAGCTCCTGGAAACGGTTACTGTTCGGGGGGTGAACCCCGTTCATCCCGAAAAACGAATAACAGACCAAATACGAAAAAAAAAAATTACACCAAAAAACAAACAAGGAAAAAATTAAATTTAATTTTTATGTATCTATAAAACAAACAAAAAATTGAAAAATTGAAATTGATACACAAAAACACAAAAATAACCGACAAGAGACAAATACGTGTATACTCGGCAAGAACGTACGTACGAATGATACTTAATTATATGTTCTTTTAAACACAATTTTTGTACCATAAAGTTTATTTTTTTTAAACTTAAAACTAAATGTCACTTTTTCGATAAAAACATCCAATCTGAATAAATAACACGGAGCTAAACTTGAATATCCCAGACACAACACAGTGTTGCAAAGACAAAATCAGTTCGAAAAAATAAATTTTCGACATGATTTGAAATAAATCAAGTGATTTAAGTGGTTTTGGTAGCATGAAAAATATATTTGAAATCAAGTAGCAAAACGCTTGATTTGAGCAAATCAAGTGTTTTAGACGAAATCACATAAATGGAAACGCACTATTAAACAAAAAATTGTATCACTGCCGCTAATGGATAAATATGTAAACAATGATGACGCTGATAGACGTCATATACGTATGTATATATGTAAACACTAATATTTCCGGTGGTAAGCACGATGACTAAAAACCTGATTGGCCAGGGTTCAACCTCTGCCGCAACCAAAAAATAAAAATTTGTTTTTTTCTGTTTAATGGTATAAATGCATATTCAAAATTAACATTAAACGTGCAGCCTTCTTCGACGGTTCTTTTTCATAGCATATTCGCAACCAAGTAAAGTAACTAATAAAACGGCTATATCTATCTTTCTCCTTACACCACCTGTCTTATCTCTCATCTATTCCTTTCCTAAAGAATGTAGCACGGATACGAATATAACTAAATAGGCATTATTGCCTGAAGTGCAACTTGTCTTTTAAAAAAAATATCGTTGAAAAAAATGAATAAATGGATAACTGCCTTTTACATTGAGGTGTTTAAATAAATAAGAAAACGATTTAACTTAAACGACCCAACCTTAAAAAAGCTTTTTTATATTGACCCTCAAAGAGTTATTAAAAAATATTCCTTCGTCTAATAAAACTTTTTCCATATTTAATTAAAGACAGTGGGATACAAAATTTAGATGACGAATTTATGAAACTTTGCCAAATGAATGCTACAGTGGAAGAGTTTTGTCACACAATGTCAAATATTTCTATAGCGAAAAGTGAGTTAATGTTTTAACTTTATTGAAGTTTACAATGAATTTGATATGTCTCCCTTGTTCATCTGAACAGATTTATTCAAAAGTAAAACGAATTAAAAATTTTGAAGATTTTTTTTCCTAAATTAAGATTTATTTCTCGACAATTGAAGATTTTTCTATGAAAATTTTTTTTCTTGTTATTTATAAATCATCTTCCAACTATTGCCAGATATTTTAATATATAATTGTGTTTCTGATGGTTATGTCTGTGTTTCATATGGTAGCTTTTTTTCCTGAAAAATTGTTCGAAGTGAGTGAATCGTTTCAGAACAAACTTTCAAAAAACTAAAATTGTGGGTGAATCCAGCTTAATATGACACATGTTTATGTGTCATTTACTTTGCAGCAATAACAGTGTAAAAGTGAAAAGTTACCAGTTAGTTGTTGAGGCAAATTACATGATTATAAAGACATGTTAAAATCGCCAAATATTTTTTTAAGTCGCCAAAAAATCGTCATGGCGCCAAATCTAAATTTAGATCGTTAAATGAGTATGAAAATCGCCACGTTTGGCAAGAAATCGCCATACCTGACAACCCTGTATGTGACCAAACTTTTAAACTGTTAAAGCCAGATCATGGCGCAATGCGCCTTGAGCCAGATAGTTGAAATTTACAAAGAAACTTTATTACTAAGTCCGCTACAACAAAACGTATAAAAATTAAATTTAGAAATTAAAGGCTGTATCCATATTTAAAGTAAATTGACCTTTATGGCCCTATCATTTGAACTGTTAAATGCAAACACTTGAAAATTGAACAGAATGTCCACAACTTTGTCTAAACTATAGGGTGTTACAATAGTTGCTGTTATTTGATGTACATGACCAAACTGTTGAACATTTGTAGGCAGTTAAATGAAATTTGCACATAACCTTTATTGCTAAGTCCGCTATTACAATAGCAATCTTGATATAAGAATTTAAAGGGTGTCCCTATAACTGATGTCATTTGAACAATATGGCCCTATCTTTGAAACCGTTACAGATAATTTGTTGAAAATTAAACAGAACGTCCATTACTATATCAAGTATAAATATTTAATATAAGAAATTATAGGGTGATAACGCTCAGAATTAAACCAAATTTTATTTTACTGCGTCAGCAATAAAAAGTGTAAAAAAAAGTGTGACCACATAACTGCATTCATATTTTGTTCTACGACATATGTACATATAGAAAATCCTCACGCAATCTTTCTCGAATATATTATAATAAATGTATAATCAACTTTCTAAGGAAATATGATTTTAAGTTTGTCTCTTTTGTAGTCGGTTTTTTTGGCCGATAAAGGATTAAAAAATAAAAAACCATGGCGTTCGCCTATGTTTTCCAGGCCTCTGAACTTTTCCATTGAAAAGCACGACTCTGCGCATTTTTTTTTAAGATATCAATATAGGTATCGTTTAAAAGCTTTTAAAGTAAAATTATATACATATACGTATGTAAAATTATATATGCTACTTAACTTTTTTTCTTATTTTTTAATTTTCTGTCACGCCAATATTTGGTTTTTTGATTGGAGTTACTTCACTTTACTAGATTTACATATATGGTGAAGGGTACATAAGATTCGGCATAGCCGAATATAGTACTCTTGCTTGTTTTGTGGTTGTATTGTGTACCTGAGCCCACGCGGGTTTGGTTGGGGATCATCATTAATAACAAGTCAAAGTTTTGCACAATTTTTTTACAAAATTAAAATCATTTAACATTTATTAATAAAAATCTCTTTAAATAATTCTAGATTTAGTTATAGCAGTTACACTTATTTGACTTAATTTTTAAATTCTTTCAATTGTTTTAAAAAACCAGCATTTGGCTGAATACACTCTCTTTGATTTTTAACATGTTTGTAAGCTGTTTCAAAGTCCATATTTTCTGATTGCATTAGATAGGCGATTACGACGCTGGCAGATCGAGAAACTCCAGCATTGCAGTGAACTAAGACCCTACCATTATTTGAACGTGCCGTATCAATAAAATTAAACGATGCTTTAAAAATACCCTCCTGTTTTAAAGAAGTCTGTGGTAAATCTAAGCAGGCCACATGAAGCAATGTTACATCAATGGGTAAATCCTGTAAGGGGCAATTAATGCCAATACTTAAAATGTGGGTCAATTGGTATTTCTTAATGTTATCCATATTAACAGCATCTTGGGAGCCCAGATAAAGAAAATTGGGCAAAATTTGTGCAGGTTTTAAGTCTGGCTTTGTATCCACAACGAATCCGTAGGTGTGAGCGACATTTAATTGTTGCAGTCCATGGGTCGAAAAGTTTTCAACAAAACGTTCTCCAGTGGCAGTGGTTACAACGGTTTCACATGCTTTTAGTTTACTTCTTCTTTGTTTTAATTCTTCAAGGAAACTCATTTTGTTAAGATTATTTTATATTTATTTAGAGTATTTTATTCTTCCAATTTCAAGTCGTTTTCATTGTAATGCACTCGACACAAATATAAACCAAAAGCTGGTGCCATTACAATTTGAGGATGCCAGTTATGTTTAGAGGGTATAGTTAACATTTCATATAAACACTTTTCATTAATGCGATTTGTGGCCACCGCAATTAGAGCTCCTACCATACGTCTCACTTGTTTATATAGAAACGATTTGGCTTTGATTTCAATGTCCCAATAGTTATAAGTATCATCAGCTAGCTGGGCATTTGGTCCAATGGCAGATGTTTTTCCCGCTTTTATATTAATTTCATCAATACTTCGCACTGTAAACATGGGATGATCACGAGATGGAAATTTCTCTCGACTTGTTGACATAAAGGTACGAAAATCATGTCGACCTAAAAACATTCGTGATGCATTTCTCATGCGCTCTACATCGAAATTATGTGTTCTGAAAATTAAATAAAAACTTTTGTTTAAAGTTTTGTAGAAATAAAAATATGTCTATTAAATGAATAAATATTTTAATTTAAAAGTCATATAAAACTAATACATGGCAAAAGTTTACCTGGCGAATACCTCGAATCAAGACGTATAAATTTATAAGTTTATGACAGTTTCGCTTGCGAGATCGGTTATTATCTTAAAAAAATTTTATATTGTTTTAAATCTGTATGTGCGTTCGTAAGTATCATTATGAACACTTGTTTAAAGTGTTAAAGTAGTTATGTTAGATATATATCAGTAATCATGGTAAAATGATTGATTCCACATTGGAACAATAAATTTTGAAAATAATTACATTCTGCTCATAAAATACTTTTCCTTATATTATTTAGTATACTTATGCCATATTATACATATATGATTTGGAGGTATGTGACTCCGAAGCTAAGAGTTGGCCCCATGGGCATTAAGTCACTTTTTGTTTAACTATCTTCTAGATCTTACGCGGAATGTTTAATAACACACATATAGTTAAATTGTACTTACTGCAAAAAGTAACAGCGATCTAACTCTTCAACAGGTATATAAGTTTCAAAACTTTTATTTTTTAAGGAACACCCATCCGTAATACCTTTTTTGCCCACAGCGATACGATACAAATAAGTTCTACCCAAAGCGTTGTAACGACAATGGAAAGTATTAGGCACTCGTTTTGTATTTAAAATTCGTATGGGTAACCGCTGTTTATCTAATGTTCTATTTAATACGCCAATCATTGATGTTTCATTGTAGTGATTGCCATCATAACGCTGCAAGTCTACATGAAGTGTGGAGTGTAAGGCGTGTACCCCAGCATCGGTTCTAACGAATAGGAATATACATATATTAATAAATAGATGTTTGCAAATAGACTTACCTACTTGATAATACTGTCTGTATTTCATTCACCGGTCTAAAGACACCTAATGCAAGCTCTATACAGCCTTGAACAGTTGTTGTATTTAACCGTGGTTCTTCTAATTTATTAACAGTCTTCTGTATACCTCTATGATAACCAATATTAATTAAACTACTTAGTTCAGATTATGTATGAAAAATCTTACCGGAATCTAGTGCCAATATACGATATTTCTAACAAATATCGATTCATTTCATTAAAGACATTAAAAACATGTGGACATTAGTCCTTTAGTAGCGAATGGATTTGTCGTTGAGTGTATAGAATAAATAAAAGTCAGCTGTTGTTATCATGAGGCATAGTTTATATAAGTGTCGAATTTTAGCGTTGAAATCGCCAAAAAAATGCGATTGTCAAATTTGATATTTGATAATTTAAAGCTACGAAAAAGTAGAAGTAGAACGTGTGATTTTTCATAATTTTATAAATATTTCTGAAAACAGAGATCAAAGAATAAAGAATTTTGTATAAAGGGTATAGACTTAAATGATCTATTAAGAACAAATCTAATTTACGGACGCAGCTAAAACATTAAAAAAAAGTTATCTATAGGGTGTAATATTTAATTTTAAGCAAAAAATTTAACATGAAAAATTTAGGGTTGACCCTAAGTTTCGGAGTTAAGGGCTTCCAAAGCTTGTGCGTACAGTATGGCATATATCGAGTATTTGTTGGTGAAATAAGGCAATATGGGTATCATTGGAAAGGTAAATTCAATATCAATTCAATTAAAAAGGAAAATAATAAAAAAAAACCTTGAGTTTCTGTGTAGCCGGCCTTTGACCGGGCGGAAGGGTTTTCCTCTTTATGGTATGACCAACACTGGCTTCGCTTACTAAAGATTTTTTGAGTAGCTGTGCTTCGGCCAGGCGGAAGGGTTTTCTCCTCTTTCGTATGACCACCACCGTCTTCGCTTAGAAAAGATTTTCTGCAAAATTTTTTTTCATATAATATTGTCACTAAACTTAATTTATTTGATAAAGGAATAATGTTTGTATGAAAGAAGCTTCTTTTTGGTCGTGTCCTGTTTTTTTTTAATATTTTTCTTTTCAATTGAATAGATATTAAAATTACTTTACCAATGATACCCATATTGCCTCACTACACCAAATATATATGCCATACTGTACATACAAACTTTGGAGGACCGTAACTCCGAAACTTAGGGTCAGCCCAAAATCTTCCATTTAAAATTTTTTGCTTAAAATTAAATTTTACACCCTACAGACAACTTTATTTTTACTTTTTGAGCTGCGTCCGTAAACTAGATTTAAGCCATAAAAACGGAAGCCGGAAAATACTAATGGCGCAAAAATATAAATAAAAAGCTAACACGCCCTATTTGCAACCTTAGCTTAATTAGCTTCTTATCCTTAACGCTTAGTTCTGACTAACCAACGATATTGCTTATTCTTATTGTTTTTATTTTGTCGAAGAATAATTTTAAAAACACACTACTGATGTTTTTGACATAGATCGATGATATTTGATGATTTTTTTGCCATAATTGGTTATTATTTTTATTCAAATTACAAAGAATTTCGTTCTGGCGTTTTCGACACAAGCATATTTAATTACAAAAATATAATGAAAATGCTCAAAGTTTATTCTGATTAGCAGTCTATGCTGAATTTTTATGTTTGTTTTAATGGATTTATTTTTGCATGTCTCGTCGTTTTAGTACATAATGATCGTAGAAACTCCGAACTATTAGTTTAGTTCAGAATAAACTTAGCGATTCATAATTACAGTTTTAATACACGAAACCCTATCAATATTAATTCATAAAAAGGTATTTTTAAAACACTATATTTTTCATACTTCCAAATACAACTGTGAATATTATAAGCAACGAATATGGAACTGATAGCTTGTAACAACTGTCAACACTTTTTTCTTTACCTGACAGTAAGATTTTTTTTGTTATCGCATAAAAGCTTATCGGGCCGGTTCCAAAATAGTTGTCACCCGTCGCATCCCGAGAATAACTTTTCAATACATTTCCAAATTAGAAATTGTTAAAATTATATTTAACTTATTTAGAACGATCAACCAATAGTAGACATTTTAAGGACATGTCGTTTCAGGATGACGAGGGAGTTCAACATAGAGAGGTGTCGGAATGGTTGCGTTTTGGAATGCGTTTGGGTGTAAGTTCTGCCTTGCACCCCTTCGAGTATTCCAAAGTGCTGATACAATTAGGCTATGAGCCCATACCAGCTGTGCCTGGACGCTCGTTTTTGGGGAAATCGATAATGGTATTACCCAATATATTTCAATATGGTAAGCGCTGATAATACAAATGTCTGCCCTGTGAATTTAGCTAATTATTTAATTTCAGCTGGGCACATCCGTAAAGTAGATGGTTTTTATGGTTGCTATCGTGGCCTGACACCCAAATTGGTAGGTTCGATTTGCAGCATGGTTTTTAGCGAGAAAATTACAAACCGATTGGGTTTGCAGGCCATGGATGATAAGAAAGATGAAGATTTGTTAACAGATGAAGAACTGTAAGTCGCTTCTCTTTCATAAATGTGTACAAGTGTATAAAATTCGTATGAGTTTTATTTATTATTAGACTGTAAAGCTAAACCTGAGTCTTAAATTTAATATATGTATAAATATGTATATATATTTTTTTTTGTAGTGGGAAAATATTCTGTAAAATAACACTACATAAATAAGGTGATAAGATATATTAAGCGTCATCAATCAAATTAAAAATTTGGGCAGTTTCAATTGCGAGAGTCCCTTAATGAATAGGAATGTTTTTTGATGTTCTTGGAAACAAATTTCAATATAGGTATATTTGTTTTGTGGAAAGCATAAGCAAGGCAAAATAAAAATATATATAAAATATTTTTAAAATCGGGCTTTCTTAAAACAGGTATTGTTTGGAAAATATGTCGTGATAAACGCCACGGCCTTTAGCGTTAAAAATTTTAAAAACATAAACTAAACATTAAATCAATATTAAATTACACAAATGCAAATTGATTTTTAACTCGAAACAACTAATATTATGGTGGGATTTTAGCATTACGCTGTAAATTATAATTTTTAATTTAACTTTGAAATTTTTAGCTTGGGTAGTTGTTCAAAACTTAATCCGCCTTATTGGTTTCAAGATATAGTTTTTAAGTAAAATTCTTCTTAAAATTCAAGCCCGGACAGCACAAAAATATTTTAATGTCTTATCAGGCTTTTAACAGGACCTGCAATATTTGTTCTCGGCTTTGACGATTGGCGGCAAAGATACAAAAGTTCGGTCATCGTCCCTAATTTATGACTATTGAATTCTAAAAGGCGAAGCAAGCATTTGGTCTCCTCTCGAATCGTAAACATTGCTATTCAAAAACACTTTCCACTGTAATAAGATACTTACGCGTTTATCTTCTTGCAAGTTTTAGTTTAACACTTTTTAAGATTTTAAGGATTAAAATAGAACAGTGGGTTTTCTGAATCGTTACATTCTTCGTAACTACCGTTCTTTAGGCATGGAATTTACACTAGCTAGAAACAAACGGTTAGAAAAAAAAAGAAGTCTGGAACTATAAAAAAGCATTTGTTGCTTTTTTTCGTACTTTGTTTTTATCTTCGAAAATGGTTGATCTTCTCTAAATAGCATTTACATTGATTTTGAATCCTAAATATAAACTCACCCTAAAAATCTAAGAACAAAGAAATTGCCATTCATCATTAATTTTCTAAAATCAAAAATTTGCAAAAAAAAAAAAACAAAAAAGATTTTTTTAAAGAAAAAACTTCAATAATGTTTTCTTTTCTAATTTAGGTATCTGCAATTTAAGGTGAATCTTAAACGTGATATTGCGCTAAGTGTATCGGGCATAATTATATCACAACCATTTCATGTAGTCTCAGTGCGAATGATGGCACAATTTATTGGACGTGAATCCCTTTACAAATCGATATTAGGTTCATTTGTTGAAATCTATAGAACTGAAGGTATATTGGGATTCTTTTCTGGCATCGTTCCCAAAATATTATGTGATGTAGCTTGTGTGATACTAACTAGTTCAACAGTATTTATGCTTAATAAATATTTTATCAAAGATAAAATAAGCAGACAATACAGTGCAGGTTTTACACAAGTAAGTAGAGTACCTTAAGCTAAAAGCTTCATAATAAAGCAAATTTTAAAATTTTTTTCAGTTTGCTTTTTCCAGCGCATTGTATCCCTTGAATGTAGTATCGACATGTATGGCGGTTAGTGGTTCTCATTTAATGGCAGGACAGCCACCATTTATGCCTATATACAAAAACTGGATAAGCTGTTTCGATGATTTGCTCGCCAGAAATGAACTTAAACGAGGAAGTTCCATATTTTGGAGGTATTTTTAAATTATATTTAATTAGAGGAAAAATTCTAATAATTTTATTTTAAACTAGATCTGCTGGTAGTTCTGTAAAGCCTCTTTCCCATAAAGGGGGTTATGCTATACTACCATCAGTAGCCAAATATCAATAATGGATATGGATGGAACTGATCGTCGTCTTTCAAATACCAAAAAAAAAACTGTTTCCTTACCACCTTGCAAAAAAAAAAAAGAAAAGAAAAATATGAAATGATGGTTCCCATTTAATTATTTTTTTTTTTATTTTCGTACTTTATGCGTGTATTCCTGCTTTAAACATTCGTATGCTGAAATATAAATTTTTGAAATTGTTATGGAAGGCATGAAAAAATACGGGCTGTTGTAAAATTAATTTGTTTAAATTTATATTCTTGGTAAAATTTTTGAAAGCATTTCGATTTATTTTAATTTTTTATTAATTATTTTTGTTTCTGTTATGTTATAATGGACAATTTTAAATAAAACGCATTTTAGTTTTTCTTTTAATTAAAATTTTTATTTTTCCCAATGAGAATTTCACTAAAAAAGATGGAAATTAAAAAAAAAAATAGTTTTAGTTTTTGCAAGTATTACTTAAGTTAAGGTTCACAATGAACACGGAAATTTGGCAACAAATATGCTTCTTAATTAGACATAAAGAAAATCTACTGCTAACAGACTTTGGGAAGAGATTTCTAAGCGTATGAATGTAAGAATTGTAAATTAAAGCAGCCGTCCTTAAATCAAGCGTTACACGCAAAAAATCGGTTTTGACCTTTGGAAACAACGAAATTTGAAATACTGACCAGCTTGAATTTGAAAACTATTGTGAATTAATTGAAAGATTACGATCCGCTTACAATTGTATGTTATAATGCCATTTTGTTGATACGTATTTTTTTTCGTACGATTGTCGATACGATCACAGATGTATCGATTCCACCCCAGGTTTAAAAAATTTGTAGGCAATCTCCGTTTTGTGGTATGTAGCTGAAAAAAAAGTATATTTTAATTTTTTGTATATTCTGTTATTACAGTGAGTTAAAAAAAATTCCTTGTGGCAAAAAATCTGAACGTCCTTACGGTTGCAAAGAAACTTTAACTTCTAACAGAACAAAAACCAAATAGATTCGACGTGAACCACGCATGATTCGATTATATCTGACAAATTATTGATATTAATGTAAATTCACCAGCTAAAAAAAATTTAACAGAAGGGCATTTTTTTAATGCATAATGAGTTAAGTTGTTTGTAGTTTAAAAAAAATGTATTTGCTGATTAGCCGCCATATACCCGATCCTGTCCATTCTCAGCGCAGTCAATGAACTACATGGGCATCCAAAGTACCTCAGATGTTGATGGTCCTCAAGGGGTGATAAATTTATGTTTGCTTTGTTTAGGTAGTTTTAGGTTTTTGTCTTGTTTTTATATACAAAGAACCTTAACAGGAGACAGCAGTGGTTCTTTGAAACGTAAACTTGTTAGTTGGATGTCAAAGTTGATATTTGTAAGCATTGTATTTAATGGAGAATAACGAATTGTGCTAATGAGAAAGGATGAAGTATTTTGAAGATATTTTTCCTAAATTAAGAAGTCGATTGAGCGATGTCCGTCTGTCCGGACATCGGCAAACTTGATTTCACAAATAAAAATATATACGTCAATCGATCAGACATAGTATCGAAAGAGGTGCAGGCAAATCAGCACTCTGTAAATAAGTGAATAAGCAGAATTATCGTTTCTGAAGAACAAAAAACTGCGTAAACACATAACGGCTATCCATACAACTGTAAGGACTGGTTTTTATGCTGGAGGTGTAATCAAGGTTTTTTTAGATTAAAGTTACTCTAGTAGGAGAGGCCTCAATTTTGTTAAAAGCCCGGAAGGCTAGACGACTACTCTGAACGTTTAGCGCTACAATATATGGTTCCAATTGGATGGAGCGAATGGCAAATACCTCCTGACCTGAGACCGAAATTCTGACGACTGTATTTATGGGTTACCTAATCTCTTGTTTTAGTAGTTTGCACTGATTGGCTTGGTCGCCCGATTTAACTTTTCTTTGCTTGTTTTACTGGGGTTTCTCGTAGTTGCGAGTCTATGTCAACAAGACTTAAACTCGTAAAGTACTTAAAAAGAGTATCCATCTAAAATGTGCAAACTTATTGCAGAAAGTTCTGGCAAGAATGCTGGTAGATGCCATTAATCGATCCCATGGTATCATTAAGTCTGCAATCACATATTTTTTTGTGGTTACCAATCTTAGTGTTTTCTTAATTATTTAAAAGTAAGTACCAGTACACCTCGAGAGGCAAAAATTTAAAACTCTGTTCCAACTATAACACACTGAACAGGGTGATCCAAAATAGACTTTCCGAAGAATTTGATAAAATGATTTTTTTTAGTTAATTCTAATTTTTAAATTATTATAACTTTTTTGTTTTAAAAGATATCAAATCAAAACAAATTTTGTTTAGTTATGCAGTTTATTAGTTATCAGCGCTAGCAAAATAAAGTCGTTACGTTTTTTAGAAAATGATAAATTTTTTGTTTTAAAAAAGGTTTAAATTCTTCAAAAATCTTGTGCTTAATAGAGCGTAATTTCCTCACATCAAAAAAAAAAAATTCTCTGTGTTATAGCCCAAAACCTACCCTACACTCGTATACCCCATTATATGCGCGCCAGGTTGCGATCTTGTGCGCCAGACCAATTTTTCTGACCAAAGGTCAGCTATTTTATACAAAAGTTATGAACTTATACGAAATTAAAAAAAAATCTACAGAGTTATTTTTGAATTTTTTGAACTTTTTAACACAGAGGCCAAATTTTTTTCAAATCTCCTTGAAAAATGGCGTTTATAACTTTTGCGATGGAATCTAGTAATCTTAATATTCAATGAAATTTTTGTTACCCATTAGAGTTGGTAATGGCAAATATATCATAAAACAATAAAATCATAAAGAATTATGAATCCAGAATAATGAAATAATTAAAAAGAAAGTCTTAAATAAAATACGTGAATGCACATGTTTATTATGGCATTTTTCGAATATAAGTTTTATTATCACATAGGAAATGTAAGCTAATTCCTTGCTTAATTGAGTAACAAAATTTTGTACACAAAAGATGTGCGCACACACTGCATGGGATAATCTGTACCTGATTATTCTTATTACCTGTTTATTTTTGCAGAAAAACCAAAGAACAAATTTAAGAAAGATATCTTCAGCTACGCCTTATAATCGACCAACCTAAATAAGAAGAAGGAAATTCGAATGATGAAAATACTGCAAGAAGATCTTTTCCGATCCAAAAACTGCAGCATCTATCACAGATGTAGATTATGAGTAATTAAGATGATTCAAAATCATATTACAAGTCTTAGCATGCAGCAGAAAGATAAATGCAAAAAAAATGTTTGGTTATAACGGCAATAAAACAGCTGCACTTTACAATGAAAAATACTCTTGGAGATACAGTATGTCTTTAATTCTTCATAAAATTTTGTATATTGGGGAAAAAATCATTCAACATAATTTGCTACCAATACGAGATCTGTCTGAAGAAGCGCAAGAAAAAAACAACAAAGACTCCCAGCAAGAAATGAGTGAGGGAAACTTATACATACACAATTATCTACTAACACATTTGCAATAATTTTATACTGAAACAGCGTTGCCGTTGTACGGCTTTTCGTATTAAATTTAAATGAATTTTTTGTTTGTTAATTAAATCTAAGTTTTTGCTCAAAATTGATTAGCAAAGTTCAAAATATAGCAAATAAAAAGTTTTTAATTAAATATGTTTCAAAAATCAAGCAACAGACATCACACGTATACAAATGTTTACATTAAGTTTTTCATTTTACCTTTAAGAATGTGATAGAATGTGTTCTACACAGTGATGGATATTTCTATCATCAGTGATTGTCATTTGATGAATCAAGTGATGGTCACTGTTCTTGTAGGGCTACAGATTCTTTCGCTAACATAGCACAAGAAAAATGTCTAGATGTTGTACTAATGAAGACCTTGTGTACTTCAGATCCATATATGTCCAACATTCGACAAAAATGGAAGATGAAAATCAATGCGATTTAGAAGAAATTTTTACTAAAATTGTTTAATGTATAGGAACTCTTTGATTTGAAAGTATACGTATTTATATATAAATTAATTAATATTTATTTTAAAAATTGTTATAGAAATATTTAAAAATAAAATAAAACTTTAACTAAAGTAGGATTTTTTCATTCAAACTTTTCTTTATTAAGAAATTTTTTAAGTTTTCGAAAATTTTAGATTTTTTATTTCCAAAGGATGTTAAAAAAAATATTACAGGAGCCAAAATTTGGTGCTTCCTGACAAGATTTAGTTAACAAAACTAATAATAATTATAATTTGTAACAATAAGAATACTCGTAGAACATACATATGAAAAAAAAATATTTTTTAATGTTTTAACACTTGTCTTTTATCAATTCAATTAATAATGGTAACGAATATTAAACCATTCGTAACTTTTTTTCGGTAGTCTTTAATGCTTTTTATGAAAATTTAAAGGTTAAAGTCCCACCTACCAAACAGAAAAAACCGCATATCAAAATTCCAGTCCCATCAAAAGTTACCCGCCTTCTCGCCAAATCTGCTACTGTGCATCGGCAACTTGGCCAACATCATTTATTCTACCTAATAGAAACAAAATGCTTAGATATCAAATAAACTCAATCCAAAAGCAAAACTGAAGTTTTTCATTTATCATAAAAAATATTGGGAGACAACTGTGCGCCACCTTGATTGTGTTAATTATTGTTTATCCATCCATTTCAGTCTCGTGCCTTTTACCAAGAAGTAGCAAATAAAAAAAACCTATTTTAGTGCAAATCCTTAAAAGATTTCATTTGAATTTGTTACTCAATATTCTATTATAATTCTCTAAACAAAAACTTGCATTAATAAAAATATAAATGTTTTTCCCCAGATTTTATACAAAATTTAAACTCAACACTCTGATGTTTGAAAATTGAATTCTCCAAAACTACAACAAACAAAAAAAAATTTTTTTTAAACTCTCATGAAAACTTTTTTAAAACAACAAGTAAATTAAACAATTTCCGCCATGAAAACACATTCATTTTCCTCAGTTTATTTTCGAGAGATCTGTTGTATTGATCACTTTTACGATTTGTGCGGAAAACAGTTTTCTTTTTTAAGAACAAACGCAAAAAAAAAAATAGAGGAGCATTGAACTCTATTTAAAAATTCTTGTAAAAAATTTTTTTAAAGTTTTTCAAATTCAAGATATAAGAAAAAAATTGTTTTATAATCAAAGAAAGTAATATATCAAATTAAAGAAAAAAAAAAAATACAAATACAAATACATTTAATACTTAAATTGAAATATTTTTTAAATATTTAAAAACTAAAATATGCAATCAATTATTAATTAATAACGAAGTTTTAAAATAATTCCAACAAAAAAAAAAAAACAGAAAGTTGAAAAAAATTAAATGTTTTAAATAAATTATGTTCTCTATTTTTTGATTTAAGTGTCGAGTTTTTGTGTTCCAAAAATATATACAAAATACACATAAAAACAAAACTAAAATAAATGTTTTTAGTTGTGCTTGTGTTTTTTATTTTCATAATTTCAAAAACTCTTTTGGAATATTGTGCACCCTAAAAGTGAAAATATTAAATTCTTAATTATAATTACACTGCCTTACAGTGAAAATATTTAAAATATTATATTTTTTAAATTAATTTGGGTGTGCTAAACAGGAAAAATAAAATAATTTTTCATTTCGGTCGTTGACCCAGATATCTTGACATTTGTGTTTTTCGGTGTTTACTTCTCTCACCACAATCAATTAAGAGGCTGTTTAATACAACAAATAATAACAAAATCCATTCCGTTTAAAAAAATTTACATAGTAATTGTATTAAATCGTTGAAAGTTTCTTTTATTATCATTAAATAAAAGAATGGAAATGTGCTAAAATTCTTCAATCTTAAACGACGAGCCTGACAACATGAACAATTCTTGCAAAACAAATAAAAAAACCGAATTCAAAACAGACGAAAATTATTTAGGACGATAATTATACATTAATTATATTATATTCGAAAAAGATTGCGTCAGGATTTTTTATGTGTCGTAAAACAAAATATGAATGTAGATTAAACAAGAAAATTCAGCAGTTATGTAATCACCCTTTATTTAAAAAAAAATATTTTTCTTCTAATCGTTAGGGTATAACTCTTCAAAAGCTTGGCCATATAAATCAAATTACAACCATAAGGGCACCCTTTAATTTCAAATTTTTAATATTTATACTTTTTATTATACTTGATATTGTAATGGACATTCTGTCTAATTTAAAAAAGTTTGTTTTTAACGGTTTCAAAGATAGGGCCATATAGGTCAAATTACAGCAGTTATAGGGACACCCTTTCGATTCTAGTTACAAGTTTGCTACTTGTACTAAAGGACTTAGCAGTTAAGATTTTATGCAAATTTCAATCAGTTGTCTACAACGGCTCAACAGTTTGGTCATAAACATCAAATAACTGCAACTATTGTAACACCCTTTACTTTATAATTTTAAATATTTATACTCTTAATATACCACACAAAGTAGTGGACATTCTGTTTAATTTTCAAATGTTTTTATATAACAATTCAAACGATAGGGTCATACAGGCAAATTTATTTTAAATATGGGAACACCCTTTAATTTCTAAATTTAAATTTTATACTTGTTGTTATAGCGGACTTAGCAATACAAGTTCTTTGTAAATCTCAGCTGTCTGTCTATAATGGTAAAAAATTTTGGTCGCATACATCAACTATTGGGACACCCTTTAATTTCCAAATACAATAAAGGTTTTTTGTAAATTTCAACTATCTGACAAAAACAGTCCAAAAGCTTAGCCACATACATCCAATTACAGTAACTATTGGGGCACCCTTTAATTTATAATTTGAATTCTTGTTACTTGTTATTATAGCGGTTAAAGTAATCGACATTCTGTCGAATTTTCAATTGATTGTCTATAACGGTTCAATTTTCGTCACCTATGGGGGCACCCTTTATATTTTAGATTTATTTAAAAATTACTTTTTGTTAATATGAGCTAAAGTAATACGCAGTTTTTAATTTTAAAGAAGTGCGCTTTACGGTTCATAATACACTTAAAAAACATTTATGTTGTATGGAGACACCCTTTAATTTTTAAGATTATGAACTGTTTTTGAAACGGGACTAATCAGTAAGCATAATCTATCAAATTAAAAAACATTTTCAAAATCGATTCAGAATTGACTGAGTTCTACAGCAAAAACATAAAAAAGCAACATTCAGCGGAGTTGATAACCTTTTTCTTTTTTTTTTAAATCGGTTAATAATAAAGTTTAATAAGAACACTAACGTTTTTTAATTAGACTAGAACTTAGGGGATCGCTCCTACTTACATATGTAACGGATTGTGCCAGAACTAGAAAATTAAGTTATAGGAAGGGGAATAAGGGGTGGTAGTCCTTGTGGACATTCGATTTTAATTTTTGCACACTGAAAGTGATAGGAAAGACCTCCGCGGGGGGTATATTCCACAAAAGAACTGGGGATGCACTCTTGGTGAAAAACGTATCGCTCGTATGATTTTAGGATTTTTAGAAACAAGTTTCCTGATTTCATGAGAGCTCATACGATTTTAGTACCGATAAAACACTGTAATACATCATTCCACACTACGGTAAGCTTCTTTAAACTCTCCTGACGCGGTCGAGCCTTTGAAGCACATGCCCATAAATGGTAGTTGTATTACATTTGCGGGCATTTAGCCCGTTATTTAAAACCTGGATACCCTGTCTGTGATGAATAAAGACTATCTGTAATTGGATCTGGATATCGCAAAAAAGACTTACAACTCGATCTTAGATTATCATAGTTCTTTCTGTGTCATGCGGACTGGATTTCCCTATTTTTTCAAATAATCCAACTGGAGTTCTCCTAAGACTGATACCCTTTTTAAAGTAATAAACATTTTTATTTTATTTATTTCATGAATGATTAACAAAACGGAACGAAGTAGTGATCCGAACATTTTACTAACAGTGCAGTCACACGGTCAAGTTTTTGTTCAAAACTCTTTCAAGAAATTTACACATACTACTTGTCAAAATTCACAAAAATTGAAAGCTGTGACGTAGGCTACACGCAATTTCAAAGCAAGTCAAGATGTCAAGAAAACACTGACAGCAGAATTTTTAATACAAATTTGGAAGGGAAAACGTCAATCAGCTGTTTTCTTGAATGTAATTTGAAAGACTTAATTGAACGAAAACTTGAAAGCATATTCTCTGCAAGTTTTTAAAGTGTGACTGTATTGGTTAAAGAATTGAGAGAAATTTTAAAACTTGAATGAAAACTTGATCGTCTGACACCTTAGTTAGTCCTTTCTACTCTGTAGTGCATTATATTTACATTATAGAAAGTAGTTTAAACTTCTAAAACGAATTGAACGAACTACTCACTCTTAATATTTCAATGAAAATTTTCGTGCACTAAAATAAAAGATTTGTCAATATTTAATTTTTTACACTCAAATTATGTTTGTTTGTATATAATTAAAAAAGAAAAGATTTAAATCAATAATGATAATAGGGTAACAAAATATACGCACTAGTCACCGACCATGTAAAACAATGGCGCCTTATTAATATCTTTCTCTGTTCCAAAAATATAAATAATTATTGTTTATTGACAAAATATAATTTTTGTTAATGTAAGCAAAATTTTCCTGGTAGACAGATTTGTCGATTTTGATTTATTTAATTCGCAAATAATGTTTCTAAATTAATGTTGAAATAATAAGCACGTTTGGTTATTTTTAATCCATTTCAAAAAAAACAAAAGGTTATCAATTCGTCTGAATGTTGCTTTTTTATATTTGTGCATCCATAACTCAGTCATTTCTACATCGATTTTGATAGTTTAAAAATTATGAACCGTAAAGGTCACCACTTTAAAATAAAAAATAAAAAAATGCATATACTTCCCAATGGCAAAAAAAAAAAAAAAAATTACAAAAATATATCTTAAAATTAAAAGGTGCCCTTTTTAGGTGACGTCAATTGACCTATTTTTAAATCGTTACAGAAAAACGCTTGAAAATTGGACAGAATGTCATTTACTGTGGCCGTTATAATAACAAGTATAAATATTCAAAATTATAAATTAGAGGGTGCCCCAACTGTTGTATGTAGTCATACTTTTGAATCTTTATTGCTAAGCTACAACAAAATTCTAAAAATTAAAGGGTGTTCCCATAATTGATGTAATTTGACCTATATGGCCGTATCATTTGAATTGCTATAGACAAACACTTGCAAATAGGACAGAGTTTCTATTGATATGACCGTTGTAGTAACAAGTATAGATATTCAAAATTATAAATTAAAGAGCGCCCTAATATTTCATTTACTTTGATGTATACGAACACTTTTTTGAACAGTTGTAGATATACGGTTAAATTCACAGGGAACCTGTTTTACTAAGTCCACTATAACAACAAGTATAAGATTAGAATTTGAAAATTAAAGGGTATTCCCAAAATTTATGTTAATTTATGTATGTGGCCAAATTATTGAACCGTAGAAGACAGACCAGAAACTTACATGGTATCTCTATTATTGAGTCTGCTATAACAACAGTTATACAATTTGAGTTTATAAATTAATGGGTGTAGCCATAATTGATGTAATTAACCCATGTATATGGCCCTACTATTTTATCCGTTATATGCAAATACCTGAAAATTAGGCAGAATATCAACTACTTTGTCTGGTATAATAAGAAGTATAGATATTTAAAATTATGAATTAAAGGGTGTTACAGTAGTTGATGTAATTTGATGTATGTACCGTTATAGACATACTGATATAATTTACAAAGAACCTGTAATGCTAAGTCCACTAGATAGCAATCATTAAATTTTAATTTGGATATTAAAGGGTGTTCTTATTGTTGATGTTGTTAAATGTATATGGCCAATCTTTTAAAGAAATACGTTTAACTTCTTTTACTCTGGCAATATTCTATTTCCCGTAAGCCGATATGCGCTGCAGTTACAGCCTCTTTTCGACATAACCAACCAACATCATCTTTTTCGATAGGGACACCACAGAATCCACTATTATGAGAAGTATGAACATACGATTAATTACAAGGTACCCCATAGAAGACCTGACTTTAATAAATAAGATCTTATATTTCACATCATGACAAGTGGAACTTTTAAAATTTAAACAAAGTAACTGCTCGATATAAAAACAAATATCGGAAATCATATTAAAATTTAAAGGATGTCCCCATAGAACCGTAAAAGGTAGTCACTTTAAATTTTTAACAATAAATGATATAAACATGTTACAGATCCTTTTGCTTCTGAGTTAAACTCCCATTTATCTAACTTTTAGATTTTGAAATCCATTTTTTGTAAAACATTTGTGGGAATTGATTTGAAAAGTTTTCACTTCTCTTTGCATTTATATCTTTTATGTCTAAATAAGTACTTCAACTTAAACTATTCCGTTATCGTATAATTTTCTTTTCACATAAACCAACTGACAGTTGACAATTAAAGCAGGAATTTAAATGTGAATAATTTTTTTGTTGTTCCGAAAAATAGACCATTATTAGGTCTTATTTAAAAGATTTTTTATTATTTCTTTATTATTCGGCACATTATTAAATACAAGATTTTTAGTAAAGCTGCTTTCAGAAGGCATGTTTGCTGTTTAAGCGAATTCAAGCATTGCTTGTGCAAAAGAGTAAGAGCGTGTTCTATTTTCATCTGCCAAATCGTCTGACATCAGCTGTTTTTAATATAAAAATGGTTATGTCATGAACGCTTGAACGTGAAAATCATAAGTCGTCTGTAAATTAGCTATAAAATGCCAAAATACATACGTATTTTTAATCTGGCGAGTTATATGTAATGAACCTGTCGTCTAGAACCAGCTTAACATATCCTTGGTCTCATTTAGTAAGTCACGGAATTGTAACTTTGCTGGGGAATGTAAAAATTAATAAATTACATTATGACTGTTAATAATAATGTTAATAATAGTTCTTGAAAAAAAAACCGGCTTCAAAACAGACAAACTCACAATCATATTTCTTAAGGACGGTAATTTACATTAATTTTTTATATGTCGCAGAACACGATATGAATGCAGATTAAATAAGAAAATTCAGCAGTCAAGTGGTTGCCCTTTATTTTTTACACTTTTTATTGCTGTCACAGTAAAACAAAATAATTGTAAGCGTAAGTCTATAACGGTTCAAAAGATTGGATTGGCCATATACATCAAGTTACGACCATTAGGGCACCCTTCAATTTCTTATTTTAAATATTTGTACTTGTTATTAGACTTAATTTAGTAATATATTTTCTGTCTAATTTTCAAGGTTGTCTTCAACGGTTTAAAAAAAAGGGCAATACAGGTTAAATTACATGAGTTATAGGGATACCCTTTAATTTCTAACTTCAAGTTTGCTACTTGTTATAGCGGACTTAGTAATAAAGGTGCAGTGCAAATTTCAATCAGCTGTCTACAGCAGCACAACAGTTTGGCCATAAACATCAAATAACAGCAATTGGTGTAACACCTTTTACTTTATAATTTTAAATATTTATACTTCTTAATATCTGGTGTATTGGACATTCTGTTTAATCTGCTTAAGTGCTTGTATATAACGTTTTAAACGATTTGGCCATATAGGTCTATTTACTTCAAATATGGGAACATCCTTTAATTTCAAAATTCAAATTTTATACTTGTTGTTTTAGCGGACTTAGAAATACAGGTTCTTTGTAAATTTCAGCTGTCTGTCTATAACGGTTCAAAAGTTTGGCTACATACATTAACTTTAATCAGCTATTGGGATACCCTTTATTTTTCAAATACAAATTTTATAATTGTTATTATAGCGGACTTAGCAATAAAGTTTCTTTGTAAATTTCAACTATCTGCCCATACTAATTCAAAAATTTTGCCACATATGTCAAATTATATAAACTATTAGGACACCCTTTATTTCAAAATTTTGAATGTTTATATTTGTTATTATAACGGTCACTATGACCGACATCAACATCCTATCCAATTTTCAAGCGTTTTTCTATAACGGTTTAAAATATACGTCACTTATGGGGACACCATTTAATTTTTAGATTAATAGTTTTACTCATTTTTTTTAATTTTAAAGAAGTGCGCTTTACGGTTCATAATATACTTAAAAATATGTATGTTGTATAGGGCCACCCTTTAATTTTAAAGATTATGAGCCGTTTTCAAAACGGTACCAATCTGTAAACATAATCTAACAAATTGCAAATTCTGCAGGGACAAACGTAAAAAAGCAAAATTCAGTCGAATTGATAACCCCTTTTTTTTTTTGAAGCCGGTTAAAAAGGTCGTAGAATTTTTTGTCTTTAGTATACAAAGCTTTTAAAAATAGTCGTTGGCGTACTTTTTTTTAAAACTTTTACTGTTAAAGTTCGCGAACACACCTGATGAATCAATAAAATTGTTCTATTATGTTATGTTAACATTTAATTAGTATATGAAATTCAATTTAAAATTGGGTGAATACAAACATTTAAAAGCACTTATTTCAAACTAAATTAATAAATATCCGCTTGCGTGAGTAATAATATTAATAAAACAAAAAATGAAGAGAATTTTATTCAGTTCACGCATTCATTTTTTTTTTTAATTTCTTTTTGTTTAATTTTATAAAAAAAGGAATAAGTGACAAATGTGCGCGTATATTAATCTAACGCGTTCATCTCTTTTCCTCATCAACAAAATCAACAGTACTAAAAGCGTCATCGATGTCAGGCCGTCGTGCTCAGTCGTTACCGGTTCATATGCTTGAACCGGTTAAACCAGAGCGTGGTCGATGCGTCACAGCCATCTGTTTTTCGTGGAAAGTGATCACTTGTGTTGTATCGCACGTGACATTAGTTTTGCTGGTGGTTTCCTATTGTGTTGGCGGTGCTTATTTATTTCAACATCTAGAGCGGCCGCATGAAATTGAGGTAGAACATTTATTACTTATTTATTTTTTTAAGTTTTATTTGTATTTGTGGTTTTAGAAAATAAATTGTTTGTTGAATACACGCTTGAGATTTATTTTTTTTTTTATTTAGTAAGAACTTTCATTTCTACATGTCCGCCAATGTGTCTTCGCATTTCATCATGCAAAGATTTTTTTTAATTATCTAACTTAAAATTAATGTAAATTCATAATGTTATATGGCTACCATTTTGCTTGAACTAAAAAAATTAGCAGCTCTTTTACGAAAACTTAATTTAAAAATCTTTAACTGTTAACGTTAAGACCCATTATTTACACTTGCCAATATTTAAAGGTATTATGTTTTCCGGCAGGTAATATGTTTTTGGTTATTATGCATTTTAAGCTTAAACTTACCGACAAATTAGAGGGAAGATGTTCCTCTCAAAAATTGCATTTGTGCTCAAAAAGTAATAGTGTGACAGACTTTTTGACAGATCTGTACGATTTTATGATCTTTTGAAATAATTCATAAAATGATTTTTTTCTATGCGATAAGAGTTGATTTTTTTAAGATAAAGAGAAAAAAACAACAAAATCACCCTTATTCTGTTTGGCGTCGTCAACATCGTCGTCAATTTTAAGACAACATTAAGTTTAATTTTGAAAGAAGAGCTTTCATACGAACAGAGTATCCTTTTAAATTTTGCAAGTGGAGAAAGTTTCTAATAGCTTGTGGTGTTACATGAACTATTTCGCTAATTTTAAGTTCATTAGCAATTTTTACAGCGGAAATTTTTATATTTTTTTAAACATATTTACAGATTTGCCGTTCAATTTGGACAGTATTTTTTTATTTATTTATTAACGACCAGATCCACTGGGTCTCCCGCACGATCCACGTTTTTGAAAAGTTTAAATGACATAATGGATTCTGCTTTGAGTTTTATTTAGTATTTTCCCAAATTCACGCGTTGATTTTCCTTTTTTCCACATTCGAATAACTGTTTCCTTAAAACCTTTTGACATTTACTTATTCGGCATATTTGCTTCTTTGTCACAGTAATTAATGCACAGTTTAATTAAAATAATTAGTTTTAAGTATTTTTAACACAAATTGTTTAGTATTTGTAAACCAAATTTTGTAACGAAACCTTCGGTGACACAAAACAACAAGTGTACAAGTTTTTTTGCGTTTCGGTATTGTCAACTTTTTTTATTTTTAGAGATCAAATTATTACCATTAGTTTTAAAGACAAAAATAAACATGCATTTAAAATATCCTGTAGTTTGCGTTTTTATACTTTACAATGAATTAAAGTCATTTTTTTTGTTAAAAGTGATTAAACAATCAATAAAAATATAAACCGCTATAAATTTGATCAGTACTTTGTAGCAGCTCTGTTTTTCTTTAACTTTGAAATTACTCTACTACCCTTCCACGATCTTTATAGGTAGAAAAATTATTTGGTTGGTCAAAAAATTAAAGAAAATGTCACTGAAAATTGCACCCAAGTGAATTCATTGTATTACAATGGAATTCTACTAGAACTTAATGATTTTAATAAATTTTGATATTATTGCATTTTATAAGATTAAATAACCTGCTCGTTGAGATTCGTATTTAGCGCATGAAAATATTATGTGGGACTTCTACATTATAAGTATCGACAGGTCTATTTTGTTTTTTTTTATGCACGCCAAAATGAATGACCTCATTGTGGAGTGGTGTCAAGGTCTTTCAGTTATTTTTTTCATGGTGTTTGTTAAATGAGTTTAAGACAAAGGGATCTGTGTATCGTCACTTTATTCGATTTTTTTCAAATTATGATCCGTTCGACATCTAAGGATAAGAAGAGTTTATTTACCGTTAGAATATAAATTAATAACAGAAAGATGTTAATTTCCCGCCATTTTTAGCAGCATATTAAGTAAACAATATGCATACACTGGTGCTCGTCATTGAATAGAACATACATATGTATGTGTACGAGGGCTGCTATATATATATCAGGCCTAATAGTGAAAATGCGAATATTTATAATCAAAAATGGTTTTATTGTTTTTCAAAGTATTCTCCAGCATGATTTATACACTTTTGCATGCGCTCAAACCAGTTGTCGAAGCACTTTTTCCACTCCGATTGAGACCCCTCTAAAACATGGTTTTTGAACACTTCAACAGCTTCTTCTGGCGACGAAAATCGTTGACCACGCATTTTTTTCTTGATGTGCGGAAACAAGAACAAGTCATTAGGTGCCAAGTCAGGGCTGTACGGCGGATGACCCATTAATTCGACGTTTTGGCCGGTCAAAAACGCTCTGGTTTGAGCCGATGTGTGAGAGCTCGCATTGTCATGGTGAACAATGATTCGTCTTCTCTTGTTGGTTTTTCGAATTTCTCCGATGACTTCAGACAAACAAATTGTAGTGTACCACTCAGAAGTGACCGTCCTACGTTGCTCAAGCGAAACAGTCGCCATATGACCAGTTTTGCCGAAGAAACAGGCGATCATTTGCTTCGAAGTGCTTCTTCCACGAACAACTTTCATTGGATTTTGCTCGTCTTTGAAGACCCACACGGTCGATTGTTGTTTCGTTTCGGGCTCATACGCATAGATCCATGATTCGTCATCTGTGACGATCTTATAAATGTCTTTTGAAGCACCGCAATCGTATTTTTGCAACATTTCTTTGCACCAATCGACACGAGCCTTTTTTTGAGCGACTTTCAAATTGTGCAGTATCGAATGTATGCAGGTGGAAGAAATGTCCAAGGATGTCTCTATCTCTCGGTATGTCGCATGTCGATCTTGCATTATGAGTTCACTTATGGCATTAATGTTCTCTGGCACAACAGCCGTTTTTGGACGACCTTCACGGAATTCGTCTTTGAGCGAGCTTCGGCCACGATTAAATTCATTATACCAATTTTTCACAGTGCTATAGGATGGTGCTTCATCGCCATACAAAGATTTAAGTTCATCAATGCACTATTGTCGTGATAATCCACGTCGAAAGTTGTGAAAAATGATGGCACGAAAATGTTCACGAGTTAATTCCATTTTTTCTATATTAATTTCTTCAAGTCACTGTAAAAAACACAAATAATGGTCGTACGTCAAAACGTTTTGAGTACGATTATGCTTAAAAATGACAAAATTTCCAATGGAAATGTCAGATTGCACTTGGCAGCACTCAGTGTTGCCAGACCAGAAATATATATAGCAGCCCTCGTATGTGTACATATTATTAATTATTTATTTTATTTCTTAATTTTATTTCTAAAATAAATCTATTTTTGAACGATCCAGGTTAAAAAAGGAATACACAACTTACGTTTAAATTTGACCGATAAAATTTGGAATCATTCAGACAATCTAAGCGTATTAAACGAAGTAACATGGACGAATGTGGTTAAAGATGATTTACAAATGTTTGAAAAACAAATACTGACTGCCATTAAAACGAATGGCTGGGATGGTGATGAAGATATAACAAAATCACAATGGACATTTGCTGGATCCTTGTTCTATTCAATTATAGTTATAACTACAATTGGTAAGTTATGAACAACTTTTTAGTACAACTTTTTTTATGAAAACTTTTTAGTAAAAATATGATTATTATTGCATTCACACTATGCAATTTTTTTTAAAACTAGCATGAAATTTTTGTTTCTTGGTGAAGCAGAAGGGTTATGGAATATGGTATTGCTTGAATTTTGAGGGAATGTTATTGTTGCTTATGTTTATTTTAAAATAATGCATATTGCTGCAACTTAAATAGATTAAAAAAAAAGGCCTCTACGTTGAAAAGGTCTAACATTTATTTTCTTCTGTAACTATGATGAAATCATGTAACAAGTGGTGACAGCGTCGCACTCATTAATTCTTGCCTTTGCTGGAAATGTCAAAGTCCATACATAAAAAATCTGCATTAAATTAAAGTTTAACACATTTAACAACGGCGAAAATAAGTGAATTCGCCACTGCTTTCACCTGGCACATTATTTCGCCATGACTTTAACTGAAGCTTATTAAAATTAACCACAAACACGACTATTTACAAATACATATTTCTATATAAAAAATTATTTTATTAACAATGAATGATTTCAATGCCATCGATGAAATGAATGGTATAAAATACAAACTGAATATAACTATAATTTCTTTAGATTTTTTGTCACTTTATCATCTACTTTCTTGTCGATGGTCCTTATACTTGCACTTTTACCCTCCACTTTTGCTGGATACTCATCTAAACCAAAACCATAGCTGGGATTAAAATATCCATTAAATGGTGAATTAATGCTAAAACCAGAATTTCCATTAAAGCCTGCATGTAGATTAGCTAAGCCATAGCCTTCTGTGTAATGTGGCTGTTGGGGATATTGTAATCCTGGATATTGAGGATACTGAGCACCAGCAAATTGTTGGTGATTGTTTGGTATCGCAAATGAAGGTTGTCCAGGATATTGAGTTAATACATTGTTGTGACCAGTATAACTAGGAAGTCCGTGGTTGTTATTTACAGGAGTTCCTGGATATCCCGGGTACTGAACTTGAGGTCTGCCAATAATTCCAGTAGGTCCTTCAGGACCCACCAATATGCCATTAGGAGCATTATGTGGATAGTAACCAAAACCACTATAATGTCCAGCAATAAGAGGATGCCCAATTGTTCCAGGTGGTAAATAGGGACTATTTTGTCTACTAGTTTCATCATTTGCATCTGTATAATCATCAATATCATCATTTTGCGGCAAGCCTGGTACGGGACGTTTTGTCGTCGGTTCTCTATCACGATCTGCTCTAGCATACTGACTATTCACATTATGAGATTGTCTATCCGTCAAAGGATAATATCCAACATCTTTTTGATTTGCTTTTGTTTTCGACCAAATCCATTTGTTTTGGGCCACACACAAATTTAAAGTAAACACAATAATTATTAAAATGTTAAGCTTTTGCATTTTAATTCAATTTAAGGTCACACACATTAAAAACTGTTTAAACTATTTTTCAAATTCAATTTTGTACAAACGTTTGCTTTACGTGGTGCGTTCGCTTGCGTGGGTGTTTCAAGAATAATTTGTTAACTTTAATATTCGGTGACTTTTATAAAATTTAATTTAAATTTATTTCTTTTTATTTTCTTAAATTAATGTCTTTGTTAACACAAATATACAAAAAATCACCCAAGTGTGTCTGCATATCACTGTAGACAAAAGACAAAAGGGGGTAACGGCAAGTTATGTTTGATTATTTGTGTTTTTGAATATTTTGTTATTTAATTTTTTTTTTTTTGCTTTTTTTCTTCTTCTGTTTATTGAATATCGCAACAAATTAACTATAATCGTTTAAAGCCTTCTTCTTCCTCTCTTTGTCAATCAAACAGAAATTATAGATCTTAAACCAAAGTGGGTTGATTCACTTTAATTTCAGAATTTTGATATTTTTTTAATGTTAAATTCCTTTTGACTTCAAAAACAGATGAAAAGACGTTACACTTGAATGACTGTAATTGAATGAGTTTAATGATCACGTAATATTCATGCAAACGTGATCTCGTTAATCACGTAAAGTTTCTAATTGTAAAAAAATGTTATTGTTATTACAACAAAAACAACACTAAAAAAACCCATAAATTATATACAAGAGTGCAGTCAGTGTAGATTTTTTATGATTTTTTTTTATGCAAAAGATTTTTAAATTTTTCTTTTGAATAATGACTACTCATGGTCAGAGGGTGCGTTTTGAAGATAAATATCAGTTCATTTGATTTTACATGATGTTAACCCAGCGAAATTTGTTCTTAAAGAGGACGCAAAAATTTATATATGAATGTTTTTGAGTTCTAGAAAACTCAATCAAATCCAATAAGATTCATAGGGAGCAAAGAAAATTTCAAACATTTACTTTTTGCATGCAATATTTTGTAATGGCAAAAATCATCAATCATGATCTGAAATCACCGAGGATGGGTTGAACAAAAGAATCAAATTTTTGAATACTTTTATATGTATATAACGGTCAACATACGTAGACCTCACTTTTCTGATATTTTTAATAAAATTTACTTAAATATAAATCTATACACACATACATACATATAATAAAATAAAGCTATCTGAGTGATAGACAGCAACAAGTGGTTGTATCTGATACGGTGTCGACGAAAATTGACGTAAATATAGGACTGCCGCAAGGAACAGTGTTAGCACCTTTGCTCTATATTTTATATATAAATGATATAAAAACATGTTTAAAATATACTAAGATTAGATTATTTGCTGATGACGCATTATTAATAATTGCAGAAAGGAATCTTGAGAATGCTATGAGAAAGATGCAAGAAGATATTGACAATTTATATATATGGCTATGTGCAAATAAATTAAAATTGAATATTAGTAAAACCAAATTTATGGTAATAACAAGAAATCATGTAAATAAAGATGAGTGTATATTAAAAATAAAGAATGACACTATTGATAGGATAAATATAATTAAATATTTAGGCATAATGATAGATGATAATTTAAGTTTTTCTCATCATTTAAAATATATTGTAAACAAAATAGCGAAAAAGATTGGAATACTAGCAAGATCAACTAAATTAGTAAATAAAAAGTTTAAGATTAAAGTGTATAACAGTATAATTTTACCACACTTTGTTTATTGTCCTTCAATACTGTTTCTTTTAAATGCAACTCAGATGAACAAACTTCAAAAGTTGCAAAATAGAGCTATGCGTATTATTTTAAGCAAAAATTGTGATACAAATATAAGAAGTATGTTGAATGAGCTGAATTGGTTAAGTGTAAAACAAATTATTACTTTTCACACATTGAAATTTATACATAACATAAGATTTGGAAAATGTCCTGATTATTTAAATGCGTAATTACAGTGTAATCATGAAGCTCATAGTTATAATACTAGAAGAAAAGATAATTATAGATTGCCATTTATGAGAACTATAAGTGATATGAATTGTCTAGAATATAAGGGAATAAAAAAATATAACGAACTGCCAAACAACATTAAAGACTGTGAAAATATTAATGTATTTAAGAAACTTCTTTTTGAATATTGTAGAAATAATTAATGTATGTTTATATATATCTAGGTTTAAGCAAACCGTAATAATAAATAAATAAAAAAATAAATAAAAATAAAATAGCAACAGGGTTATTTCTGTACATTAAATATTTTTTTTTAATTTTGATGTTGGTGTTATCGATTTTGAATACAAAACATCTATTTTTGGAATTTCTGTCGGTCTGTCTGTGTTTGCATCACGTAAAAACTGCTAAATGAACTTGAATAACATTTTGTGAAGAGGTCCCTTAGAACCTTGGTTCAAATATAGAATCCTGTTTGTCTTGTAAAAATATGTGACTTCGTAGAGAAATTTTGCTGGCATAATGGTTATAGAACAGTTGTCAGTATATTTTATTTTTGTGGATGAAAAATTTTTAAATCTGTTTACAAAACTCTAAAACAAAATGTTTAAGAAAACTTTTTTCTAAATTTTAATTTTAAGAAAATTAGAAATGATACGCGGAAGAAGTCGCGGTCTCTGCTAGTATTAAATAAAGTACTGAATTACCAGTGGAAACTTATGACGAAGTACCAATGAAAATTGATATTCCTCTACTTTTATGTGTGAAGACCTTGAAAGAAAAACAAAGTTTGTAGCAAAAATTTAATAAATATATAATGACAGATTTCCGGAAATATATCGGACCAAAACTAAACGTCCACATATGTACATTTGTAAATAATTTTACTTTCTAAAAAATTTTTTAGAAATGAACAGGTCTGTTATAGAATCCGAATCCATTCAAAAGTGAATTACTGCAGCATTTTTCCTGTTCTGTATTTTACATCCACATTTTTTTTATTCGCTTTCAATTCGAGTAGTAAAGGGTTGGTGAAAGTAAAACGAATGTGAAAATATTATTAGCAAAAGAAAAATTTTGATTTTAAGATTAGACTTTCTTTTATTAAATTTTATTAAAATATGTTGCTTTTAAACAAATATAGTAAATAAATTTTATTTTTTATTTATATTTTCTAAAAATTAAAATGTTTTGCTTGTATCTTGTTTTCCTTTTAACAATTTTGTTTATGTTTCGACTAACGCAAGCATGTTCTTCATCATTAGTATCATCCTCGTCATTACCATCACTTTTAATACCAGCTTCTGAAGCATTATCAATTTCTAAGTTAAAATGTTTGCAAATGTTGAGCAAACATTCACAATTTTCACAACTTTATTTGGAAAGTAGTATAATGCTGTACTTAGGAGGCACCTGATGCGACTTTTTAAGTTTCTAATTGTCCTTTTAACTAAATTACGAGTTAAACAATATTTTTTATTAAAATTATGTTCCTTGGAACCGTGCTATGAATTTTTGTACGGTGTTATCAAAAATGGCTCAAGACCGTAGTCGGAGTCGCCTAACAGCCAACTATTTCTATCACCATTTAGATACCTTGATTGGTAAAACCGTTTTGCAGCACTCATACTCCAAATTAAGGTCTACAAGCGTCCACTGCCCGAATCCGCATTTTAAAATTACATATCTATAAGAAAACATTTGGGTTTAATTTATTGCGGTCTTCTTCGTGTCACGACATCTCTATTTTCTGTACACTAGATACTTACTACCATTACATTTAGACTGAAGAAACCTTTTCGGTTATAATATAGAACATATTCTTCCACGAGTTTCACAATTCGTATATGCATACCGTCGACACAGCCAATTACACCCGGCATTCCAGTCTTCTCAAAAAAATATGATTTGAAAACCCTGATTTCTTGTTCAGTTAACTCAAGGGATATCCATAATGCACATAAATTATTTTCCATCGCATCTAAGACTTTCCACATAACTTTTGTGAAGGTACTGCGACCAAGGCTTATATTCACATCATTAGCAACAACGCCTTGATAAGCGCCTACAGCTTAAATCTAAGCGTTGCAGCTAACTGTATAGTTTCTGGAATAGAACTGCTTCTCATAGATGGAGCAATCTTTTCCAAAATCATGGAAAAAGCCTCTTTATTTAAACGGAAAAGTGCTTTGAATCTTAAATGAAATAAAACCGCAGTGTTGATAATAAGAAAAACAAATACATATTGATGATACATACGCTTCATCTGGAATGGTCATGGAGTTGGATGCATCTCTTAAGCGCTTTCTTTTAACTTTTTCAAAATTCATTTTACGTCTTTTTAATTGAATGTATGATAACACAAACGCTCCTGGCATTTTTAAGCAAAACTTAAAATTTTTCTTAAATTTTTATTTATTTTTTCGTCGACAGCTGATTAAAAAAATTGTTTGTTTATGATTTTTGTCATTAAAATTTTTTTCGAACAAAAAATTCGAATAAACAAAAACGTGTGGATTTGAGAACACCTTTTTAAAAATTATGGGGATTTGAAAAATTTTGCGTTTTCAAAACGAGTCGAAATCTAGAACATACCCGTAAAACTATTTCATTAAAATATTCTAAACTTTGAAATTATTGTGCAAATAGCGCATGCCCATCAACGTTATATCTTAAAAATCTCATCCCATGATGGATATTTATCTTTTTTAAGTGAAACGCATGCACAATTAAAGGGGCTGGTACGGAAATACCAAAGAGGAAGCTACGTAAACTAAACCTTGAAATTTTGACGCGATTACATTATAGAGTCGGCTCCCTAACGCATGCATTACCACTGTAAAAAAATAATCAAAGACAAGTAAGAGTGCTATATTCGATATTCGGCTATCGGCTCTCAATAAGTTATATATTTTTTAAAAGTTTTATTATTTCCTGAAAGCCTTGAAATGATACCCGTATTGACCTGATACATATCTTAAAAAATATGTTGCACAATCGTGCCTTTTTATGAAAAGTTGAGGGGCCCATAACTCGGTAAATATAGGCCAATATTATCATATTTATTCTCTATCGCCCACTTTATTTATTTTTTATTATTATTATTTTTTTTTATTGGAACAACTTCACGAAACTAGGTTTGTTCCAAATGATATGGAAAAATTAGAGGCAGGCGTGGTGTTTTGCTCGCTACCTGAAAGGACATGGACCGATCTTGCTGATATTAATAGCAAAATTTTCGAAACTATGTCTGATTGATTAAAATATCTCTAGCTCTGTTATCCTAGCGTATTTAAAATATCTCTAGCCCAAATTAATATTTTCGAACGGATGTTTAGGATTTTGTTTAACAGACATAAATATTTAATTAATTCTTTATGAATAAAAATATGCCAATTAAAATTGTTTTGAGTCTCTTAAGTTAATAGATACAATGTGCAGTATTGAGACTATTAAACTTAAAAAGCTTCCAATAAAATTTAACCGAAAGAATGTGTATATGTTTGTTTTCGTGTGTTTCATTACATTTTATATTTATTTTATAATTAAACAAATAACGTTTATCAAGAGCGCAACTGTGCTACAGTCATAACAGCGACATTTTGAGCAAATTTCTTCAAGATGTACTAAACGAAAAGTTTTTCTTTTGGTGATTTTCAAAATATCTCTTTATTATCACTTTGTGCATTCATTTTTTTTTTTTTTAAGCAGTTAATTTTTCAAGAAAATATAATGCAAACTAAAAGTTGTTCTATTGAAGTTGTTCACAACTAAAATTCATTTTTAACTCAGTTTTTGCTTAAATTTTATGCAATAGTTATTGTTATACAACATCATAATACGTATTATTTTTTTAAATTACTGTACTTTTCTCCCAGTACATCCTCTGTAATTGTTCTAATCGGACATCACTTGTCTAAATAAATTTCCTTCCTGAACTTTTTTTTAATTTTTTTTATTTGTATGTATTAATATTTTTTTTTTTTTTTTTTTTTGTGAAAAAGATAAATTTATTATTTTTTAAATTTTAATGCTAATGACAATTATTTATGTAAAAATTCATACATTCATGCAACCACATGTACAATTCAATCAATTTTTATTAACAATAAAAAAAAATATTAAGCAATCAAAAGAAAATATTATAAAACAGAAGGTAGCGATGCGTACATATTTTGTTTTTTTTATACCGAACCAGTTTAATTTTTAGCGGTTAAGGTCATGATACAAAAAGGCGTTTAGTGACTAGATCTACAATTGTTATAAATAGATTTGTAAAATGCCATTGCCTCTTGTCTACAAATTAAATGTTTGTGTAACTCTTTTCATGTAAAATTTCATAGTGTAAATTGGCTCTAGGACAGAATTTCATCAGATTTTCTTTTCACTCATACAATGTTTTTCACAAATAACCGAGAAGAAATATTCAATTATTATTCATATCATATATAATTTGCAAAAAAATATGATCAGTACCTCGCATAAGTGAGTAAAAATGTGCAGTTTGTCTCAAGGCACATCAAAAATTTTTTGTGAAAAAAAATAAAAACAAGCCAAGGTGATCGGGATGGCGAATTTATTAGTTTTCGATAAAACCCTAAATGTCAAAGTCCATGTATAAAAATATGTATAAGGTTTTTGTTTTTATATGACAATTGGCATTTAGGGCTTCGCTAAAATTTAATAAATTTGCCATTGCGACCTCCTGGTAATTGATTCGCTTTGGTTTGTCTTGTATCTTTTTTTTTTAAAACATATTTTTTTATATTTTTTTAAGAGAATAATTAAAATTAATTTGCTTCTGCAATCTATTTTTAGCAAGTCGAAACAATTATCAGGTGGCAGCGTAGGCCAAACTTTATATAAAAAAAATATATATACATATTTGACAGTAATGTTTGCTTCGAAAATGAATGAATTTGTTACGCTGACACCTGGTAATTAGCTCGCTTTGATTTTTAGCATTTACTTACGCTCAAGGCAAGTCAATCACCAGGTGACAGTGCATGCGAATTCGCTATTTTTTTACCGCTAGTTATTGCTGTCAAACTTCATATAAAAAATCTGTTTATATATTTTTTATATAGAGTTTGACAGTTATCATTAGCAGTAAAAAATAGTGAATTCGCCTGCTCTGCTACCTTGTAAGTGATATGCCTTCCTTACGCTAAATTAGCTCCTCTTGGCTAAACGTACACTAATTAAATATGCCCTAATTCTCAAGGGAACACAATTTCAATTTTTCATATCATACTTACGAGACCTACCTTATTCTATAAATCGCTAACGCCAAGTAGGAAACTATTAGAAAATTTTATCAGCGACCTACTTCGAATAAAACGGCTAAGTGAACCTTTTCATGTCTATTTTCGCCCAGATTGCTTTGAAAGTCTTCGGAGTTTCAACGAATTTGATGGCTTTAATAACTGTATGCTGAAATTGCGAATTTATGCCAGAAACATAGAACAGCCGCCAAATGTCTTTTGATAAAATTATGTGATGTGCTCTGCTGTATGATATCTTGGTTAAATATTTAATATTTATTTTGTTTGACATAAACAAACTTTGTTGTTAAAAACTTGACCAATACAAACAAACAAGAAATTAAACAAAAAACAGTTTACTAGAGCTATTTACCTTTACCTTTGTATCAACCTTTGTATCAACTTTAGTAAACAATTTTGTTTTTGAAACTAATTTAAAAAATAAAACGATTTTAGAAATCTGGTATTAGACAATGAAACGAACAATGACATATTATTTTGAATGGATATTATGGTTATAGTTTTCCAAACTAAAAAATAAAATACTTTCAAAATATAAATGGCTCAAAAATCTATGAGCTTGACCTTAAGTATGAAGTTCATACATTTCATTTTAATGATTTGAAGTTAAAATCACAAAAAACCCAAGATTTCAATAAAGTAAAAAAACAAAAACAAAAGACATTCAAGGTCATTTATATATAAAATATTCTCATAAAGTAATATTTATTTTGCGTTCATTATAGTTTTAGGTCTCTATTAAGTTTCTTTATTTATTTTTATATATAACAAATAATATTGACCATTCACACTATAAATTTAAATAGTTTGTTTTTGGTACCCTAGAAAGAGGGAAATGAAAACAAAAAGAAAATATTACATATGTAAGAAATATAATTCTTGGAAAAAAATACCAACTTCAAAACAGACAAACTTAAAATCATATTTCTTTAGACGGTAATTATACATTTATTATATTATATTCGAGAAAGATTGCTTCAGGATTTTTTTATGAAGTAGAACAAAATATGAATGCAGATTAAACAAGATAATTTAGCAGTTATGTGATCACCCTTTGTTTTTTACACTTTTAATTGCTGACACAGTAAAACAAAATTTGTTTAAATTCTAAGCATTAGTCTATAACTAATTAAAAGATTGGCCATAAACATACATCAAATTACAACTAATAGGGCTCACTTTAATTTCTAATTTTATACATTTATATTTGTAATTATACTTTATATTGTAATGGACATTCTGTCTAACTTTCAAGAGATTGTCTATAACAGTTTCAAAGATATGTCTAATTATGCAGTTATAAGGACACCCTTTAGAGCCATATACATAGGGCAATTTACTTCAAATATGGGAACAATTTTTAATTTCAAAATTCAAATTTTATAGTTGTTGTTATAGGGGACTTAGCAGTAATTTCAACCATCTGGCTATAACAGTTCAAAAGTTTGGCCACATACATCGAATTACATAAACTATTGGGATACCCTTTAATTTATAATTTTGAATGTTTATACTTGTTATTATAACGGTCATAGTAATCCATATCCTGTATAATTTTCAAGTGTTTTTCTATAACAGTTTAAAAGATAGGACACCCTTTAATTTTTTAGATTTATTATTGTATTACTTTTTGCTGTTGGGAGCTATAGTAATACGCATTTTTTTAATTTTATAGAAGTGCGCTTTACGGTTCACTTAAAATCAGGTATGTTACTTAAGGGACACCCTTTTTAATTTTTAAGATTCTAAACTGTTTTTAAAACGAGACCAATCTATTAAATGACAAACAATTTTAAAAATCGGTTCAAAAATGACTGAGTTCTGCAGGCACAAACATAAAAAAGCGACATTCAGTCGAATTGATAACCTCCGTCTCTTTTTTTTTTTAAGTTAAAACTACAATTGATCGAAAAAGAGTTGAATAACAATTGTCATTTTAAGATGCATGTAGGGTACGGTATGACAAACAAATGTTCGTAATGTGGATTTTCTTGGGTTTTTCTATATAAATTTCATTTTGTTTATATATTTTTGTGTTACATATCAATAGATTTCTGTCGTAAAATATTTAATGTCTTCTTTTATTTGTTTTGTTTTTTTATTTTTGTATGTTTAAAATTCTTTGAAGTATTATTTTACATTGTTTTTTTATGCATTATTTTTTTAAACTAAAATAATAAAATAATTCAAACATGCGATTCAAAAATCATTAATTAACCTTCATTAAGTCATGTTTATCGTGAATAATGTACTTGATAGCAAATAATACAACTCGTATTCAGTGTAATTAGGTATGACATGTAAATTTCCTTACAACTTCTAAAGTTTTTTAACGCTTTTATATAAAAAAAAAAAAAAACAATGAAGATGGCTTTAATTACATACAGTAGTGTTCAGACCTATTTAAATTTAAAATTGTCCCTGAACTAACTACTTTCATTAATTTTTATGCGCTTTTTTTTATTATCTATCGCTAAACATAAAAGTAAATGAAATTAAAATAATTTAAGCAAGAAACGTAAAGTAAGATATCAAAAAAAAAAAAAAAAAAAAAAAAAGCATTCGAACCCAAGTATATTCGATTTTTCAACCTGATTAAACTGGCAGACTGTGGGATCTAGACCAAATAAGAAAAATATTTATTTTCTCAAAAAATTTTAAAATCATAAATGAATTAAAAATTACTTTTTCGGCTTAGGTTCATAAATTAACTTAATGTTTAAAAAATTAAAAAAATATATATATTTAAAAATGTATGCGAAAAATTAGACGCCACACAGTGGCTGAAAATCGTTTTTCGTTGGCCAAAAGTAAATTTTTTTTGTCACCGATTTTTAAAATTTTTACGTCATTTTGTAGTTAATATATCCAAATTAAGGTAGCCAAAAAATTATGTTAAAATATTGATAATTGTGGGCGTGGCATGCTGTCAAACTCAACTTTTTTTTTAATTTCAGAAAAAGGTGTTTTTTTTTTGGTTTTTTACCAAAATTAAATGGTTACTACTCGCAAGCTATCATCGATAATCGTCTGCGGTTTTTTTTATAATGTTGGTAGGATTATTGTCTTTAGTTGTTGTAAGTAGGCACAGCTCTAGCGTTTAATATTAGGGGCATTATGAAATATTTATGAAATTACTATATTTTTCTCAAATTTAAACTTTAGTGGGATAGAACTTCTAGGGAACAAAAGGGAACAAGAAACGTATACAACCACGAGAAAGATGAAAGTTTTCTCTTTAAGGCTATATATACTTTTGCACCCGCCACGAGCCGCCTGTAGAACACTTTTTTCATTGTAATGAAATTACTCGAAAAAAATTCATATACAATGGTGTATTAAATTTTCTTTTTTTGCCTAAACACGGACATAGCTATATCGTCTTAGATTTCATCACTGATCAAGAATATATATACTTTTTTGGATCTTAGAGGGATATTTTACTATGTTACACACAGAATAAACCCATATTTCACTCTGAAAGTTAAAAAAATTAAAATGTTCAACTTTGACCTCGAATTCCTTAAAAAGTCCTCAATCAATTTTAATGTAATTGAAACTGAATCAAGCTGAACTAAATATCTATCCATTAAAAAAAAATTATTTCAATATTTTGATCGGTTCAAAAATTACAGAATTTTGGCCAACTAAAAACGATTTTCAGCCACTGTGCGCCAACAGAATGAAATGCAGCATTTTCTGGATCGCCACATCCTTCATCAGCATTCTTCGCATCTATTTACTTAGGATGATAATATTGTTAACATCATCCATTTAACCAACAAATCAATAATAATTTGGTTGAAACGAGGTTTACACACAACCTAAAGCATTTCTTTGTTTTTCTCTTTGTAACTCATCTTGTACATTTGTTTTTGCGTTTGTACCAAACCATCGGTATGGTCACAAATTCATTTTTTCATTGGAAAACGTCCTCATACATTTGTAAATAATTTTCCTTTCTAAAAAATTTTAGAAATTAAATAATTAAATGAACCTGAAGCCGCAAAGTAATTTTTAATTCATTTATAATATTCACGGTTTAAATCTTGATTTGGGAAGTTTACAAAAAAAAAATTTTAAAATCATATGAAAGTTTTTCTCTTCATAGGACCAGCACTCAGATGATAAACTCTACTTAAACAAGAATAATAAAGGGGGTAGTGCTTGTGGTTATTTGATTTGAATTTTTCTGCACTGTCAGTGCGTGGTGTGATTCACTAGCCAATCGACTACAAAGGGTTGCGCTCCTGATGAAGAACGTATTGTGTGTACGAAATTACGGCTTTTAGGAACAAATTCCCACACTTCATTAGAACACATTCCGTTATAATAACGATAAAATAGTAAAACACATCCTACATTATGTCGATGCTTCAGGGAGTCAATAGTATCTACACCCTTTCCTGCAAGCGATCGAGTAACATTTTAAAATAGTATTTAAAGCACAGTCCTATAAATAAGATCTGAAATGTAGAAAATAAATTAAAGACATATGTCCCTGCTCCATAAATAAGTTTTCTTTTAAGCCCTTTTGATAATCCCCTTCATATTTAGCTAAAACATTTATCGGTACCTTTTGCTGGCAACTGTGAACTTTCATAATATACAAAAATAAGTAAATACAGTAATATGAAGCTTAAAAATTTTAATAATCAATTATAATTTTATTTATTTCTTTGTTGATATCTCTCATTCGGTTAATGAATATTTATAATATAAAAGCGCAATGTCCATATCAAATAAGCTTTATTAGCACGCCTAACAGTAAACTAATATTAATTATAAAGCCTCTAAAAGAAAATTATAATACTGATCACACTATGCAACAAAATGTTAAAGAGTTTTTAGAAATCCGATAAGCACTTAATGTCACCTGAAAACGATACTGTAAAAAATCAACTAGAATGCAGTATTTTTTTTTTCTATAAATTTAGAATGTATTTGTATTTTAATATTAAACATTTTTCATTCTTTAAGGACCTAAATTTTTATGAAAACAATTAAAAATAAAATTGCAAGCTTTCAAGCATAAAAGAGAGCTTGTGGTCTTCAAGAAAGGATTATTTCTTGATCATTTCACGAGATGACGGTAAAAATCCACAACGTTAAATTAGATTGGAATTTTGATGTTCTCTTTTAACTTTTTTTAAGTAGATGAGACTTTGGCGGTTAAAATTTGCTAAAAAATGTAAAAGTCTGCCGATAAAAAGTTAAGGGAGTTTCAAAAACATTTTAATTTCTAGCAGTCTGCCGATAAAAAAGTTAAGGGGGCTTAAACTACATTTCAATTTCTAGCAGAATTTTAGTATTATTAAAGGTTTTTTTAAATAATATTGTTTAAAAAAAATTTTAATTAAATCTGGTCAGAAAATGCCAAACTTTAGCCACCGTAAACTTATTAGTATTAATATTTACAAAAACAAAGAATGGCCGCTTTTAAATAGTCCGAGTATTTCGATTTATTAATTAACGAATGAAAAATTTACCGGAAATTAGCTCGAAATTACTTTAGGTTGAAAAGTTTTATAATTCATAATTTCTTTCTAAATGTACGGTCAGATTAGACAAATATTTGACAGAAAAAGCATAACCTCGACTTTTTAAAACTTTTTTTTTTATTCTATCTTTCCAGGCAAGTGTCATTACGAACGACGTTTTATAACACACTGAGAAGGATTTTATATTATTTAAAAAGTAGTTAAAAAACACAAAAAGATTTAAAAAAAATTTAGTTGTAACGTCTTTTTAATCAAATATTTGACTAATCTTACCTTACCTTAATTTTTCTAATTATTTTTTTATTTAAATATATCTGTATCAATTTTTGTTGAAAATTTATAAAAACTTGTAAAACAGGAAGAAACTCTTTGACAATAAATTTTATTATAAACAAGTAGAAGTGCTATATTCGGCTATGCCGAAAACATGTGAAGTAACTTCAATAAAAAAAATTTGGGATGGCAAAGAATTAAGTAAATTTATATACAATTTTATATAAAAATGCCATCGGCTCTTAATGGGTTAAGCTTTAAAATGATACCCATATTGATATTTTAAAAAATTGTAACATTTCAGAGCCCAGTAACTCGGAAAATATGGGCCCTAATATATTTGTTTTTTTTTTCTTTTTTTAGTTGGATTATTATTTTATTGTTCCAAATGATATGGAAAAATTAGAGGTAGGCATGGTGTTTTACCCACTGCATAGAAGAACAGGAACAGATCTTGCTGATTTCCAATAGCACCTATTTCAACACTATGTCTGATCGATTGGCGTAGTTAAGTTTTTTCTAGCTACGCTAGAGCCACGGCAAATATGATTTCACAAAAAAAAAAATACGTCAATCGATCAGATATAGTGTCGAAATAGGTGCTATTGGAAATCTGCATTATCGGTCCATGTCCTTCCAGGCAGCGGGCAAAACACCACGCCTACCTCTAATTTTTTCATGTCATTTGGAACAATTAAATAACTCTAATAAAAAAAATTAAATGAAAAATGAAAAAATTGACGCTCGCCCATATTTTCCTAGTTACTTGGCTCTGAAATTTTTAAATTTTTTAAAATATCAATATGGGTATCATTTAAAAGCTTTTGAAGAGATCTTTAAGGAAATACTAAAATTTTTGAAAAATGCTTAACCCATTTAGAGTCGATGTCACTTTTATGTAAAATTACATATATGCAGTACCAAAATTTTCTCTTTATTTTTTAATTCTCTGTCACACCAAATTTTTATTTTTTTGATTTATTTGTTTATTTTTTTTATTTTTATTTTTTAATTTTTTTTTGTTTTTTTATTTTTTTTTTTGTTTTTTTTTTTTTTTGATTGAAGTTACTGACTTTCAAACAAATTTTATTGCACTCACGATGGAATTTGGGGATGTCATTTCTTCAACCTCTGTCCATCTTCTCACTCTAGCGCCTTTAATAAAAGAGACCCACAGAATATAACAATTAAAGCTTTCCTTCTACACGTTCCGAAATCCCAACATGTACTCCATCTGTGCTCTCTTTGACTATTTTTACTTTTCCCTGTAAATTGCAAAGAAATTTCAATATCGATAAAAAACATTCCTTTTAATCATTTTTATCGATTTCAACCCTCTGTTCCTTTAAGATGTTGGATTACCTCTCATCCACTTCTGGCGACGGACATGTCTTTTTATAGTCAGCTTATCTGTGCAGTTTTGTTTTTTCATTTCGTGCAAAGCAATCCTTATATTTACTGAGTGATACTTACCATGCGTGTAATGATCTTTGGTATTCGTTTCCGTATCCTATCCTCTTTCTCGTCATTCAGAATTGTTAGCCTTTCTAACAGGCTGATTTCAAGGGTTCATAGCAAAATTAAATCTGCTCCTTTTTAAAGTATAAAACAGATAAGCAGATTCCAAAGACGATGGAAGTTTGTTAAAAACCAAAGTGTTATTTTCAACTCATCTTGAACTTATGCCTAAATTAACTTGAAGTAAGGAGATCTTAATTAACCATTTCATTCCATTCATTTTTAACTTTGTTAAGGTTATGGACACATTTCACCACGCACGGATTGGGGAAAAGTTACAACTATATTTTATGCAATTGTTGGCATACCACTTATGCTTCTATGTCTTTCCAATATTGGTGATGTTATGGCCACTTCGTTTCGGTAAGAATGACAAGCAGATAAATACGTTCTAAAATTCCATGTTCTATACATTTTTAGATTCATTTATTGGCGTGTTTGCTGTTACATTTGCACGCGAACTTCGAGAAGATCACGCGCTCGTTCACGACAACGTTCTGTACGAAGTAATCGTTATTCATCACGTTCTCAGCCGCCACCACTACGCAGATCCATTCGAGTATCTCAACGATCAGCGCACAGTTCCAATATGGGAAGTGGCTTACAACATGCTTATTCCGATCCCGAGTTGAGAACTGCAGGAAGAAATGGTTATCCACGTGATTTTGATTACGAACACCAAACTGATCGTCAAATGCATCGTCCATATGGTCGTGATCGTAAGCGTGAGCATTTAATGAACATGGCACCTACAACAAGGAAAAGCAACCGTCATATGCCTCCATATGAAGATCCTAACTATTTCCCAGATGATGGGCCATACTACACCCAGACCCTTCATAGAGGTTCACGGTTTACTAGCCGTCAAAGAAATCGTGAAAGTATGCGCGATCGGCATACAATAGAACGAGAGCGTCACCTAAGCAGATCAAAACAAAATTTTGACTCTTTGGAGGATATAAATGATATGAAGCACAACAAAAGAGCTATGAGCGTTCGCTCGGTAAGAACACCAAATCTTCGAAGAGATGAAATCTCTAAAGAGTCTCGTGAGTTTAGAGAACTAAATAGACTTAATTCGCATCATAATATGACCAGAGGTAAATCTATGCCAAATTCAAATATCAGAACAAGGGCCAAGTCAGTTGATCCACGTTTAACGGCTGCTCAGTTTGAAGAAGTTGACGAAGAATTGATACGCAAAACGCCAATCATATCAAATCGATATGCAATTGTCGAACTGGAGAACCGTGAGTCTAGAAATAAATCATATTTGAGGAGCCAATCAATGCCAAGATCGGCCTTTCACAAAAACACTTTAAATCATTTGCCCTCAAGACACTATGACGATGAATTTCCCAAACGTGCAGATAATCAACGACATAAGCAGCCCAGAAGAGCCAGTTTAGGCGTACAAACCTTATTGGGACCACCCCCTGTGAATTCAAGATATGGCCACCATTTGGAATTACCGAACTTCGCCAATCATCAAGGACAACGAATTAAAAGAGAAATATCACCAAGACGTTTTAATGCCTATGAGGAAGATTATGATGAGAAATTTCTAGAGGAAGAAGAAGAGCATATACACATGACACGTCGAAGTGGTAGAGAATATGATGACAGCGAATATTATTCGCCGAGATCGAGCCATAGAAAAAGAGGTCTCAGAAAGGAGAAGCAAGGTAATTTAGAGAAAAATAAGTCTTTTAAGGGTTAAAACAATAATTTTTTTTTGCTATTTTAAGAACGTTTGCCACCCTCACCTCGCATAATGTCACCAATGGGCTTTGCGGTTAAGAGACAAATACGAAGACGTCCTAGCTATGATTACGATGATGATTCCCAGTATGGTGATGAATGGGGTGATTTCTATGGCGATATATCTCCCAAGGATCGTCCGGTACCCATCTGGCTGTGTGTTTTTCTAGTCATCAGTTATATATTAGGTGGAGCAGCTTTGTTTGCCTATTGGGAGGAGTGGTCGTTTTTAGATTCTGCTTACTTTTGTTTTATAACACTAACAACTATTGGCAAGTTAAATTAAAAACTCTCACACTGTTATTGCAAAGTAATTTTTGGTTTCTTTTTGTATTTTGTATTTTTTCAAGGTTTTGGTGATTTTGTACCCGCAAAAGGTGTTAAAGATGAATCAGAACAATCTATAGCTTATTGTTCATTATATTTATTGTTTGGCATAGCCCTCTTAGCCATGAGTTTTAATTTGGTGCAAGAGGAATTCATAGCAAATGTTAAAGAAGTTGCTAGACGTTTAGGCATTTTAAAAGATGAAGATAATGACGACGATTAAACAACCTAAAACATCAAGGAATAATATTCTGTTTGCATTTTTCGCTTATATTTATTTACATTTCTATATTTACATTAAGTTTTTGCAAATGCTATCAAAAAAAATGTGTAGCTTTTCGAATGAAAAATAATTTTACATAAAGTGAAAATAAATAATTTATATTTTGCTTCACCGAGAGCAAATAATCTTTATTAAAATACAAAGAAAAAAATTTCATTAAAATCAAATTAATTTACATTTACATTTTTAAACTAAATTCTAAAGCATTACAATCTATTAATAAATTCATAAATGAAAATAAGGACATGACATTTAATTAATTAAATAAATAAATTTTAAATTACGCAATATTTTCTTTGTTTTCCTGCAATGATAAAACGAAAGTTTTTTTTTAAACTAGATGGATAAGAATAATTCTAGGATTTTAAATGAATCTTACCATTTGATACGTGGATGAATTATTGTGAGATGAGCTATTTCGTGACAGACTATTCTGATGTTCTTTCAGCGAGTTGGAGGAAAGATTTTTATTGTTCAAACAGTTGGGTGTTGAATTTAAAACTGTCTAGCAGTCTGCCGATAAAAAAGTTAAGGGGGCTTAAACTACATTTCAATTTCTAGCAGAATTTTAGTATTATTAAAGGTTTTTTTAAATAATATTGTTTAAAAAAAATTTTAATTAAATCTGGTCAGAAAATGCCAAACTTTAGCCACCGTAAACTTATTAGTATTAATATTTACAAAAACAAAGAATGGCCGCTTTTAAATAGTCCGAGTATTTCGATTTATTAATTAACGAATGAAAAATTTACCGGAAATTAGCTCGAAATTACTTTAGGTTGAAAAGTTTTATAATTCATAATTTCTTTCTAAATGTACGGTCAGATTAGACAAATATTTGACAGAAAAAGCATAACCTCGACTTTTTAAAACTTTTTTTTTTATTCTATCTTTCCAGGCAAGTGTCATTACGAACGACGTTTTATAACACACTGAGAAGGATTTTATATTATTTAAAAAGTAGTTAAAAAACACAAAAAGATTTAAAAAAAATTTAGTTGTAACGTCTTTTTAATCAAATATTTGACTAATCTTACCTTACCTTAATTTTTCTAATTATTTTTTTATTTAAATATATCTGTATCAATTTTTGTTGAAAATTTATAAAAACTTGTAAAACAGGAAGAAACTCTTTGACAATAAATTTTATTATAAACAAGTAGAAGTGCTATATTCGGCTATGCCGAAAACATGTGAAGTAACTTCAATAAAAAAAATTTGGGATGGCAAAGAATTAAGTAAATTTATATACAATTTTATATAAAAATGCCATCGGCTCTTAATGGGTTAAGCTTTAAAATGATACCCATATTGATATTTTAAAAAATTGTAACATTTCAGAGCCCAGTAACTCGGAAAATATGGGCCCTAATATATTTGTTTTTTTTTTCTTTTTTTAGTTGGATTATTATTTTATTGTTCCAAATGATATGGAAAAATTAGAGGTAGGCATGGTGTTTTACCCACTGCATAGAAGAACAGGAACAGATCTTGCTGATTTCCAATAGCACCTATTTCAACACTATGTCTGATCGATTGGCGTAGTTAAGTTTTTTCTAGCTACGCTAGAGCCACGGCAAATATGATTTCACAAAAAAAAAAATACGTCAATCGATCAGATATAGTGTCGAAATAGGTGCTATTGGAAATCTGCATTATCGGTCCATGTCCTTCCAGGCAGCGGGCAAAACACCACGCCTACCTCTAATTTTTTCATGTCATTTGGAACAATTAAATAACTCTAATAAAAAAAATTAAATGAAAAATGAAAAAATTGACGCTCGCCCATATTTTCCTAGTTACTTGGCTCTGAAATTTTTAAATTTTTTAAAATATCAATATGGGTATCATTTAAAAGCTTTTGAAGAGATCTTCAAGGAAATACTAAAATTTTTGAAAAATGCTTAACCCATTTAGAGTCGATGTCACTTTTATGTAAAATTACATATATGCAGTACCAAAATTTTCTCTTTATTTTTTAATTCTCTGTCACACCAAATTTTTATTTTTTTGATTTATTTGTTTATTTTTTTTATTTTTATTTTTTAATTTTTTTTTGTTTTTTTATTTATTTTTTGTTTTTTTTTTTTGATTGAAGTTACTGACTTTCAAACAAATTTTATTGCACTCACGATGGAATTTGGGGATGTCATTTCTTCAACCTCTGTCCATCTTCTCACTCTAGCGCCTTTAATAAAAGAGACCCACAGAATATAACAATTAAAGCTTTCCTTCTACACGTTCCGAAATCCCAACATGTACTCCATCTGTGCTCTCTTTGACTATTTTTACTTTTCCCTGTAAATTGCAAAGAAATTTCAATATCGATAAAAAACATTCCTTTTAATCATTTTTATCGATTTCAACCCTCTGTTCCTTTAAGATGTTGGATTACCTCTCATCCACTTCTGGCGACGGACATGTCTTTTTATAGTCAGCTTATCTGTGCAGTTTTGTTTTTTCATTTCGTGCAAAGCAATCCTTATATTTACTGAGTGATACTTACCATGCGTGTAATGATCTTTGGTATTCGTTTTCGTATCCTATCCTCTTTCTCGTCATTCAGAATTGTTAGCCTTTCTAACAGGCTGATTTCAAGGGTTCATAGCAAAATTAAATCTGCTCCTTTTTAAAGTATAAAACAGATAAGCAGATTCCAAAGACGATGGAAGTTTGTTAAAAACCAAAGTGTTATTTTCAACTCATCTTGAACTTATGCCTAAATTAACTTGAAGTAAGGAGATCTTAATTAACCATTTCATTCCATTCATTTTTAAATTTGTTAAGGTTATGGACACATTTCACCACGCACGGATTGGGGAAAAGTTACAACTATATTTTATGCCATTGTTGGCATACCACTTATGCTTCTATGTCTTTCCAATATTGGTGATGTTATGGCCACTTCGTTTCGGTAAGAATGACAAGCAGATAAATACGTTCTAAAATTCCATGTTCTATACATTTTTAGATTCATTTATTGGCGTGTTTGCTGTTACATTTGCACGCGAACTTCGAGAAGATCACGCGCTCGTTCACGACAACGTTCTGTACGAAGTAATCGTTATTCATCACGTTCTCAGCCGCCACCACTACGCAGATCCATTCGAGTATCTCAACGATCAGCGCACAGTTCCAATATGGGAAGTGGCTTACAACATGCTTATTCCGATCCCGAGTTGAGAACTGCAGGAAGAAATGGTTATCCACGTGATTTTGATTACGAACACCAAACTGATCGTCAAATGCATCGTCCATATGGTCGTGATCGTAAGCGTGAGCATTTAATGAACATGGCACCTACAACAAGGAAAAGCAACCGTCATATGCCTCCATATGAAGATCCTAACTATTTCCCAGATGATGGGCCATACTACACCCAGACCCTTCATAGAGGTTCACGTTTTACTAGCCGTCAAAGAAATCGTGAAAGTATGCGCGATCGGCATACAATAGAACGAGAGCGTCACCTAAGCAGATCAAAACAAAATTTTGACTCTTTGGAGGATATAAATGATATGAAGCACAACAAAAGAGCTATGAGCGTTCGCTCGGTAAGAACACCAAATCTTCGAAGAGATGAAATCTCTAAAGAGTCTCGTGAGTTTAGAGAACTAAATAGACTTAATTCGCATCATAATATGACCAGAGGTAAATCTATGCCAAATTCAAATATCAGAACAAGGGCCAAGTCAGTTGATCCACGTTTAACGGCTGCTCAGTTTGAAGAAGTTGACGAAGAATTGATACGCAAAACGCCAATCATATCAAATCGATATGCAATTGTCGAACTGGAGAACCGTGAGTCTAGAAATAAATCATATTTGAGGAGCCAATCAATGCCAAGATCGGCCTTTCACAAAAACACTTTAAATCATTTGCCCTCAAGACACTATGACGATGAATTTCCCAAACGTGCAGATAATCAACGACATAAGCAGCCCAGAAGAGCCAGTTTAGGCGTACAAACCTTATTGGGACCACCCCCTGTGAATTCAAGATATGGCCACCATTTGGAATTACCGAACTTCGCCAATCATCAAGGACAACGAATTAAAAGAGAAATATCACCAAGACGTTTCAATGCCTATGAGGAAGATTATGATGAGAAATTTCTAGAGGAAGAAGAAGAGCATATACACATGACACGTCGAAGTGGTAGAGAATATGATGACAGCGAATATTATTCGCCGAGATCGAGCCATAGAAAAAGAGGTCTCAGAAAGGAGAAGCAAGGTAATTTAGAGAAAAATAAGTCTTTTAAGGGTTAAAACAATAATTTTTTTTGCTATTTTAAGAACGTTTGCCACCCTCACCTCGCATAATGTCACCAATGGGCTTTGCGGTTAAGAGACAAATACGAAGACGTCCTAGCTATGATTACGATGATGATTCCCAGTATGGTGATGAATGGGGTGATTTCTATGGCGATATATCTCCCAAGGATCGTCCGGTACCCATCTGGCTGTGTGTTTTTCTAGTCATCAGTTATATATTAGGTGGAGCAGCTTTGTTTGCCTATTGGGAGGAGTGGTCGTTTTTAGATTCTGCTTACTTTTGTTTTATAACACTAACAACTATTGGCAAGTTAAATTAAAAACTCTCACACTGTTATTGCAAAGTAATTTTTGGTTTCTTTTTGTATTTTGTATTTTTTCAAGGTTTTGGTGATTTTGTACCCGCAAAAGGTGTTAAAGATGAATCAGAACAATCTATAGCTTATTGTTCATTATATTTATTGTTTGGCATAGCCCTCTTAGCCATGAGTTTTAATTTGGTGCAAGAGGAATTCATAGCAAATGTTAAAGAAGTTGCTAGACGTTTAGGCATTTTAAAAGATGAAGATAATGACGACGATTAAACAACCTAAAACATCAAGGAATAATATTCTGTTTGCATTTTTCGCTTATATTTATTTACATTTCTATATTTACATTAAGTTTTTGCAAATGCTATCAAAAAAAATGTGTAGCTTTTCGAATGAAAAATAATTTTACATAAAGTGAAAATAAATAATTTATATTTTGCTTCACCGAGAGCAAATAATCTTTATTAAAATACAAAGAAAAAAATTTCATTAAAATCAAATTAATTTACATTTACATTTTTAAACTAAATTCTAAAGCATTACAATCTATTAATAAATTCATAAATGAAAATAAGGACATGACATTTAATTAATTAAATAAATAAATTTTAAATTACGCAATATTTTCTTTGTTTTCCTGCAATGATAAAACGAAAGTTTTTTTTTAAACTAGATGGATAAGAATAATTCTAGGATTTTAAATGAATCTTACCATTTGATACGTGGATGAATTATTGTGAGATGAGCTATTTCGTGACAGACTATTCTGATGTTCTTTCAGCGAGTTGGAGGAAAGATTTTTATTGTTCAAACAGTTGGGTGTTGAATTTAAAACTGTCTAGCAGTCTGCCGATAAAAAAGTTAAGGGGGCTTAAACTACATTTCAATTTCTAGCAGAATTTTAGTATTATTAAAGGTTTTTTTAAATAATATTGTTTAAAAAAAATTTTAATTAAATCTGGTCAGAAAATGCCAAACTTTAGCCACCGTAAACTTATTAGTATTAATATTTACAAAAACAAAGAATGGCCGCTTTTAAATAGTCCGAGTATTTCGATTTATTAATTAACGAATGAAAAATTTACCGGAAATTAGCTCGAAATTACTTTAGGTTGAAAAGTTTTATAATTCATAATTTCTTTCTAAATGTACGGTCAGATTAGACAAATATTTGACAGAAAAAGCATAACCTCGACTTTTTAAAACTTTTTTTTTTATTCTATCTTTCCAGGCAAGTGTCATTACGAACGACGTTTTATAACACACTGAGAAGGATTTTATATTATTTAAAAAGTAGTTAAAAAACACAAAAAGATTTAAAAAAAATTTAGTTGTAACGTCTTTTTGGTCAAATATTTGACTAATCTTACCTTACCTTAATTTTTCTAATTATTTTTTTATTTAAATATATCTGTATCAATTTTTGTTGAAAATTTATAAAAACTTGTAAAACAGGAAGAAACTCTTTGACAATAAATTTTATTATAAACAAGTAGAAGTGCTATATTCGGCTATGCCGAAAACATGTGAAGTAACTTCAATAAAAAAAATTTGGGATGGCAAAGAATTAAGTAAATTTATATACAATTTTATATAAAAATGCCATCGGCTCTTAATGGGTTAAGCTTTAAAATGATACCCATATTGATATTTTAAAAAATTGTAACATTTCAGAGCCCAGTAACTCGGAAAATATGGGCCCTAATATATTTGTTTTTTTTTTTCTTTTTTTAGTTGGATTATTATTTTATTGTTCCAAATGATATGGAAAAATTAGAGGTAGGCATGGTGTTTTACCCACTGCATAGAAGAACAGGAACAGATCTTGCTGATTTCCAATAGCACCTATTTCAACACTATGTCTGATCGATTGGCGTAGTTAAGTTTTTTCTAGCTACGCTAGAGCCACGGCAAATATGATTTCACAAAAAAAAAAATACGTCAATCGATCAGATATAGTGTCGAAATAGGTGCTATTGGAAATCTGCATTATCGGTCCATGTCCTTCCAGGCAGCGGGCAAAACACCACGCCTACCTCTAATTTTTTCATGTCATTTGGAACAATTAAATAACTCTAATAAAAAAAATTAAATGAAAAATGAAAAAATTGACGCTCGCCCATATTTTCCTAGTTACTTGGCTCTGAAATTTTTAAATTTTTTAAAATATCAATATGGGTATCATTTAAAAGCTTTTGAAGAGATCTTTAAGGAAATACTAAAATTTTTGAAAAATGCTTAACCCATTTAGAGTCGATGTCACTTTTATGTAAAATTACATATATGCAGTACCAAAATTTTCTCTTTATTTTTTAATTCTCTGTCACACCAAATTTTTATTTTTTTGATTTATTTGTTTATTTTTTTTATTTTTATTTTTTAATTTTTTTTTGTTTTTTTATTTATTTTTTGTTTTTTTTTTTTGATTGAAGTTACTGACTTTCAAACAAATTTTATTGCACTCACGATGGAATTTGGGGATGTCATTTCTTCAACCTCTGTCCATCTTCTCACTCTAGCGCCTTTAATAAAAGAGACCCACAGAATATAACAATTAAAGCTTTCCTTCTACACGTTCCGAAATCCCAACATGTACTCCATCTGTGCTCTCTTTGACTATTTTTACTTTTCCCTGTAAATTGCAAAGAAATTTCAATATCGATAAAAAACATTCCTTTTAATCATTTTTATCGATTTCAACCCTCTGTTCCTTTAAGATGTTGGATTACCTCTCATCCACTTCTGGCGACGGACATGTCTTTTTATAGTCAGCTTATCTGTGCAGTTTTGTTTTTTCATTTCGTGCAAAGCAATCCTTATATTTACTGAGTGATACTTACCATGCGTGTAATGATCTTTGGTATTCGTTTTCGTATCCTATCCTCTTTCTCGTCATTCAGAATTGTTAGCCTTTCTAACAGGCTGATTTCAAGGGTTCATAGCAAAATTAAATCTGCTCCTTTTTAAAGTATAAAACAGATAAGCAGATTCCAAAGACGATGGAAGTTTGTTAAAAACCAAAGTGTTATTTTCAACTCATCTTGAACTTATGCCTAAATTAACTTGAAGTAAGGAGATCTTAATTAACCATTTCATTCCATTCATTTTTAAATTTGTTAAGGTTATGGACACATTTCACCACGCACGGATTGGGGAAAAGTTACAACTATATTTTATGCCATTGTTGGCATACCACTTATGCTTCTATGTCTTTCCAATATTGGTGATGTTATGGCCACTTCGTTTCGGTAAGAATGACAAGCAGATAAATACGTTCTAAAATTCCATGTTCTATACATTTTTAGATTCATTTATTGGCGTGTTTGCTGTTACATTTGCACGCGAACTTCGAGAAGATCACGCGCTCGTTCACGACAACGTTCTGTACGAAGTAATCGTTATTCATCACGTTCTCAGCCGCCACCACTACGCAGATCCATTCGAGTATCTCAACGATCAGCGCACAGTTCCAATATGGGAAGTGGCTTACAACATGCTTATTCCGATCCCGAGTTGAGAACTGCAGGAAGAAATGGTTATCCACGTGATTTTGATTACGAACACCAAACTGATCGTCAAATGCATCGTCCATATGGTCGTGATCGTAAGCGTGAGCATTTAATGAACATGGCACCTACAACAAGGAAAAGCAACCGTCATATGCCTCCATATGAAGATCCTAACTATTTCCCAGATGATGGGCCATACTACACCCAGACCCTTCATAGAGGTTCACGTTTTACTAGCCGTCAAAGAAATCGTGAAAGTATGCGCGATCGGCATACAATAGAACGAGAGCGTCACCTAAGCAGATCAAAACAAAATTTTGACTCTTTGGAGGATATAAATGATATGAAGCACAACAAAAGAGCTATGAGCGTTCGCTCGGTAAGAACACCAAATCTTCGAAGAGATGAAATCTCTAAAGAGTCTCGTGAGTTTAGAGAACTAAATAGACTTAATTCGCATCATAATATGACCAGAGGTAAATCTATGCCAAATTCAAATATCAGAACAAGGGCCAAGTCAGTTGATCCACGTTTAACGGCTGCTCAGTTTGAAGAAGTTGACGAAGAATTGATACGCAAAACGCCAATCATATCAAATCGATATGCAATTGTCGAACTGGAGAACCGTGAGTCTAGAAATAAATCATATTTGAGGAGCCAATCAATGCCAAGATCGGCCTTTCACAAAAACACTTTAAATCATTTGCCCTCAAGACACTATGACGATGAATTTCCCAAACGTGCAGATAATCAACGACATAAGCAGCCCAGAAGAGCCAGTTTAGGCGTACAAACCTTATTGGGACCACCCCCTGTGAATTCAAGATATGGCCACCATTTGGAATTACCGAACTTCGCCAATCATCAAGGACAACGAATTAAAAGAGAAATATCACCAAGACGTTTTAATGCCTATGAGGAAGATTATGATGAGAAATTTCTAGAGGAAGAAGAAGAGCATATACACATGACACGTCGAAGTGGTAGAGAATATGATGACAGCGAATATTATTCGCCGAGATCGAGCCATAGAAAAAGAGGTCTCAGAAAGGAGAAGCAAGGTAATTTAGAGAAAAATAAGTCTTTTAAGGGTTAAAACAATAATTTTTTTTGCTATTTTAAGAACGTTTGCCACCCTCACCTCGCATAATGTCACCAATGGGCTTTGCGGTTAAGAGACAAATACGAAGACGTCCTAGCTATGATTACGATGATGATTCCCAGTATGGTGATGAATGGGGTGATTTCTATGGCGATATATCTCCCAAGGATCGTCCGGTACCCATCTGGCTGTGTGTTTTTCTAGTCATCAGTTATATATTAGGTGGAGCAGCTTTGTTTGCCTATTGGGAGGAGTGGTCGTTTTTAGATTCTGCTTACTTTTGTTTTATAACACTAACAACTATTGGCAAGTTAAATTAAAAACTCTCACACTGTTATTGCAAAGTAATTTTTGGTTTCTTTTTGTATTTTGTATTTTTTCAAGGTTTTGGTGATTTTGTACCCGCAAAAGGTGTTAAAGATGAATCAGAACAATCTATAGCTTATTGTTCATTATATGTATTGTTTGGCATAGCCCTCTTAGCCATGAGTTTTAATTTGGTGCAAGAGGAATTCATAGCAAATGTTAAAGAAGTTGCTAGACGTTTAGGCATTTTAAAAGATGAAGATAATGACGACGATTAAACAACCTAAAACATCAAGGAATAATATTCTGTTTGCATTTTTCGCTTATATTTATTTACATTTCTATATTTACATTAAGTTTTTGCAAATGCTATCAAAAAAAATGTGTAGCTTTTCGAATGAAAAATAATTTTACATAAAGTGAAAATAAATAATTTATATTTTGCTTCACCGAGAGCAAATAATCTTTATTAAAATACAAAGAAAAAAATTTCATTAAAATCAAATTAATTTACATTTACATTTTTAAACTAAATTCTAAAGCATTACAATCTATTAATAAATTCATAAATGAAAATAAGGACATGACATTTAATTAATTAAATAAATAAATTTTAAATTACGCAATATTTTCTTTGTTTTCCTGCAATGATAAAACGAAAGTTTTTTTTTAAACTAGATGGATAAGAATAATTCTAGGATTTTAAATGAATCTTACCATTTGATACGTGGATGAATTATTGTGAGATGAGCTATTTCGTGACAGACTATTCTGATGTTCTTTCAGCGAGTTGGAGGAAAGATTTTTATTGTTCAAACAGTTGGGTGTTGAATTTAAAACTGTCTCAGTTTCAGATATGGAAAGAATACTTTTTCCAATCTCATCGTCACTTTCCTAAAAAGAAATTTACAAAGTTTTTTATATATAATTTATTAATAAATATTTATACCGTTATTCCCATGCAGAAAGGTGATATTTCTAATAATTGCAACTTTACAGAACAGAAGGTAAAAACATAATAAAAATGCAATATGTCAAATTTTAAATTGTTTTTGGTTTGTGACGGGTGCATTTGTGTGAAATGTATGAATGTATCATTAAAATACTCTACATGAGAACAACAATTTACTTTAATCATTTTATAGTTTACCTCTTCGATGGGCACTGTTGTATCTAAGTCAGACCAATCGTTCTGTTGACGAAAACGTTTCACAATTTGTGTATGAGGTGAAGTCTCTGCCAAGACTTTCGGATATAAGAAAACTTTCTTTGACGGTGTTGCGCCTGTAGCAGTATATGTTTTTAATTCGCTACGTCTAAAGGAATCCATATCAGATATACAATTGGTTATTTGTTTATTATACAATTGTGTGTAGTCATGTATGGAGATTTGCAGCGATGTATTTGTATTGCCAATTACATGTAAGTGATCCTTTAAACTTTTATCGTACTCGTCCATGGACATTGATATTCTTTCTGTATTTGTTGTGATTTTGGAACAATTCTCCAAACGTAAACGTTTTGTTTCATGTTCGTTTTGTTGAATTTTATTATTAAACTCGTTGATATATTTTGTTTGTTCCTGGGAAATTTGTTGCGTTTGTTTCAGGCTTTCCTCTAGCATATTGTCCAATTGAATGTTGATGGTCGAACATTTGGCAACACTTTTGTCTATTGAAAGTTCTGCCTGGTTGGTTAAATTCTCAATCAAGCTACAATTATTCTTTGATTCAGTTGTTTGTTCACTTAAATATTTCTCATTAAGTGCTAAGGTGTCTTGAGCAGTTTCAATAATATTTTGTTGGTAATTATTTAGATCTTTGACATTGTCTCTAATATTATTGGTACATTTTAAACGTTTTTGCTGTAAAGTTTTCATATTATTTTGGAACTCTTCCATAAGTTTTTGTTCCTCTTCCATTATGGAATGTTCCTCGTTTAAAGTGTTTGTCAATTTTTGTAGCTCCTGTAAATTATCCAAAGATCTTTGTTTTATTTCATTTATAGTGGCATTTAATTTATCCGTAAAGTTTGCTAGTTGTGTATTATTGAGACTAAACTTTTCTATAATACTTTCTCGTATAACGTCCAACGATGATTTCTGTTGCTCATTGTACGCAATCAGTGAAGAAAGATTTTCTTTAATTTCTTTTTGAAATGCGTGTTCTTTATCTTTGAGTTCTTTTACAATTTGTGTAAGTAAAGATTGATGTTCATTGTTTAGTTGTTTAAAAGAATTTGAAAAAATCTCTTCCAATGAAGAAGATTTTGTTAAGAAATTATCACATAAACTATCAATTTCATAAATTTTCTTTCGAGTGTCATTCAGAAGTTCCGATTGAACATGCGTTACTTTGCCTGTAAAAGATTATTTCAGATTTTATACATTTTTTATCAAATGAATTAAAATGAAATACCTAATTCTTCCGTAATATCATTAGAACACTTAAGTTGTTGACTTTTCAAATCCTTGAGATTGTCATCTAACATTTCAAAATTATCGCACATTCGTTCTGAAAATCTTTCACAAGCTGTTTGAATTTTAACATCTACATCTTTGCGGCGATCAATGGTTTTCTAATATTAAACAATAAAACAATTAAAATTAAAAACTTTATATTTTAATATAAAATAAAAACCTACATGCAATGCTTCTGTATCTTTTGTAGCAACATCAGCTACTTCCATTATTTTTGTAGCCTGATGTTTTAAAGTTTCTTCGGTTTTAACGTGCGACTCGAGCAATACTTTCTTTTCTTTGTAACGCCTTTTAGTAGAGTTCAAGATCTTTTTTGTTTCCAATAAAGCACCCGTAGTTTTTTTAAGATGTTGTTCAATTTTATTTAGCTTTTCCGTCTTCTCCACTAAATTCAAACTAACTTCATTGAAAATCTTCTCTTTCGAAGATAATTCATCTTTTAAAGCCTTTAGCAAAAGCATTTTTTCATTTAGTTCTCGATTTTGTGAATCCATTTTTAACGTTATTTCTGCATAAGTTTCTTCAGCCAGATAAATACCATTTTTATCTCTAGCAGCCATTAAATCACGTTTAAGTTTATCGATTTCCTCGGTGTATTCCCTTAGTATGATTTTCTTTGTTAATTTTTGATTTACTTCGGGTTTATTTTGTATGTTTTTGGCACGGTGTGCATACTCTAATGTACTTAAAGTTTCTTCAATGTCCTTGTGTCCAGGAGATATAGTTGCTATAATTGAAGTTTTTGTGCGACCACCTGATGAGGAAAAAAATATTAAGCGTCAGGTATTAACGTTTCGAAATCGCAAAACGCTAAAAATCTAGCGGCTTCAGAACATGCTTGAGCAAATCTAACGTTTATTAATATGAAAAACGCTTAAACGGGCGTAAATATTAAAAAATTGATGAAAATTATATAAATCAAAATAAAAGAAAAATTTTACATAAAAAATCTTAGCCTACAAAAATGAGACAGGAGGTAGTTAAAATAATTCAGAACAAAAAAGCTTTTTTGTTAAATGAAAATCTGATGATAAGCTATTGTTAATAGGTTATTCATAAAATACATAAATATTAAAAAACTGGAACTGAAAAGGATACAACAAAGTGGTTTTAAACGCACAATAATATGCTTTTGTCATTCCTATAAAATTTGGTTACATTTAAAAGTTGGTGCATTCATCCAATTACTCTTTAACAAATTTATTTTATCGCGATTAATAAGAAATTTCCAGATTATTATTCCTAAAATAGCTTGCTATGTTTTGGAAATATCTTTTTTGATTTGTTTTTAAACTGTTGCCTATAAACTTTTATCATCAAGAAATATTAGAGCACTTTTCGAATTTTTAGAATTTGCATGCCTATGCCTACTAATTTGGACTTGGTCGTTTTTTTTTTGTATCAAAATTATCTTTTCTAATTCATTTAATTACGAATGGAGAGCTATAAAGCTTATATATTAATATGTACACAGGCAAGCAGAAGCGAGTGCATGTTTAGAATAATTTTACTAAAAGTGATATAAAATGCAAAATAATAAAAAAAAACGTAACTCTTGCAGTAATAATTACTCTTCATTATATAAATTAATACCCAATATGATGACAAAAGAAGAAAAACAAATAATTAAATAAAAACTTATGGCAACACCATTCACTCAGTTTCGAACGTTTCGTAAATATGAATTTTACTTCTCTGAGCAAATTTAAATTTGCCGTTATATTTATGCTGCTTGAATTTTTCGTCTTATTTTAGCTATTAGTATTGTTTTACGCAGTTGTTTTACATTTTTAACAGTAATTGGAACCTTATTAATTAATATTGCACAATGATGCGGAAAATCAATATAAATATCGAAAATATTATAGTAGCTTTGAGTGAAAGCGGACATTCATCGAGAGTAATTAGTGCTAAATTAAAAGTAAGCCAACGAACTGTGATTACTGTTGGAAAACGTAGAAACGTTACTTGTATGCAATATAGTGGAGTTCGCCCCAGGCTGTTAAGAGATTCATACAAGCGATCAAAGGTAAGAGATGAAAAAAAAAAAAATGCTGTGAAACACCTAAACATGCTGCCAGTATGCTAAATAAACACGTGAGTGAATGGAGTGCTCGAAGAGCGCTTCACAGAATGGGTTTAGTGGCAGCAGTCAGAAAGAAAAGGCCAGCGCTATCCGATAAAAATATAAACGCACACCTTGAATTCTGCAAAAAACATCAGCATTGGACCATAAAGGATTAGAAACGGATTATATGGTCGGATGAAACTAAAAGGAATATATTTGGAGCAGATCTTATGAAGGTATTCAAAAACATCATGTAAAACAAACGGTTAAGCATGAAGGAGACAGTTTGGTGGTTTGGAGCTGCTTCACCTGGTAGCATTTAGGACCTCTGGTAAGAATTTATGGTACAATGAAGGAAAGGCATATTTTTAGCTTAATCAAACGCATAATTTTTAATTTAAATTATTGCTGTTATAGAGTAAATAAAAAATAAAAGTTGCTAAAAAAACAGGAATATAATAACTTACCTAAAGATTCTTGCAATAAACGCGTTAATTTTGATTCACGATATGGTACATGCGGTGTTCTCTCCACCAATGCAGTGATAACACGTCCCAACGTCAATAAACTTTGATTAATATTAACTGTTTCTCTGGTACGTATGCCTCTTTCATTACCAGCTTTTGAAGCATTTTCACTGCCCGCCAAATCGACTAAATTTAATTTTCCAATTTTAAGCATTTCTTCGCCATCAATGCCGTTTTCCTTTATATGCACTAAAATAGAGAAAACTGTATGCGAACGCGATGACTGCGCATTCATTAATGTCGCAGCAGTTTTACGTCGTTCTTTTCCTTTTTCTAATAGTTTATAAACATCATCTTTGCTATGCACAGGAATCTCTTCGAGACCTTGTATTATAACGGAACCTTTTTTAGTACTGTCATCGTAAATGCGTATTTTAGTACATTCATCGGAGGACAATAAATCACACAACTCTTCATTGTACAGTTCCAAATATGAAATGCGCATAGAAAACTCAACCTTCATCATGCGCAGTTCATCAAAGAGATGACACAAAGCTCGTGGTATGATACCAATACCCGAATCCTGTAAATAATAAAATACATAAAATAGTTTTTTGAAATCAAAATGTTTTTTTTTTTTTTTCTTTTTTGTGGATTTAAAATGTTTTAATCGCCTAAATAAAAGACATTCCAACTTTTATTTTAAATCCTTTTCTTTGCAGCTAGCATGAAAACTTAAAATAATAAACTGCACTTACGTCTTCCCAAGATGCTTTCAATTCTGCGCACTGATTACCAACCATGGTGTGAGTTTTGCCAGTACCAGTTTGGCCATAGGCAAAAACAGTACAGTTGTAGCCCGACAGTACTTCCTCAATTAAGGGGGCAACCACTGATGAATAAACATCAACTTGCTTCGAATCCGGCCCAAAAACACGGTCAAATGTGAACTTTTTCGTCAGTTTAGATTCCAGCGTGTGGCGGGTTACAACTTCTTTGGGAGAAATAACATCTATAACATCCATAGAACGCAAGCATTTTTCACGAGCATTTAGAGGTCTATATTAATAAAACGCCAATGTTAAAAAAATCCTAGAAAACGATTGCACGATCACTTACCTGACGCGTACGTAAACTTGTATGTTTTGATTGGTTTTCTTAGATGATTGTATTTGGCACGCATTTGGCCCAGAAGTATCCATTCTCATTTGAATTTATATTACACAATTTCTGCTCAATAACTAATTTTGTATTTGAAATTTTTTGTTTTTCTTTACACTTTAAATGTCAAGCGCGCTTCTCTGCACATACAAACAAAGCTTAAATGGAATTGTCATATTCGAAAAAACCGTTTAATCGTCAACTTTTTTAGTCTTCGTCGAGTTTTATGCTATAAGTAATGCCAAGTTTTGACAAAACGTGTAAGTTACCAAAAATTAAACTAATAATTATATTTAATTCAAAAGGAAATATTATTAGCCGTAATTATATTCACGTACTAAAACGAAATAATTTTAGCTAATTAAATATAAAATTTTAGCACTCTTTATTTATTTATATATAATAAAATTTACATGGAAACAAAAAATGTGAAGGTAGTAATAAAATAAAAATATTACTTTTTTCCCAATTGTTCGAATACGAGGAAATAAGGCGGCCTATACATGATCAAAATATTCGTCCAGCATTATGAAAGTATTTGCGAAAATGTATTAGTATAATTTACATTGATGATGCTGTATGGAAAATCAAAAAAATTAGATTTTTAGCATGCTGAATGTCACAATTTGATAACTAAATGCAATTCTTGACTGTTATCAAGCATGTGTACATCCAAGCGTCTAGCGTTTTGGTCGCGGAGAGACCGCTTAATAGACAAATCACTCAATCTGGCAAATATAAAGTCAACCGTACCAGAGATAACTTTTAAACCATAAATCCAATATTATTGTTATTAAACAAGTTCCTTGAATCAGTAAGGACGGTAATCAAGTTTTCTTGCCACTAACGTAAAACAAGCCCTCTATGAAATGAAATATGTTAACGGAAAAAAGTACTATATATTTAAAACAAAGTTCTAAGGTACCTCCTCACAATATTTTATTCAAGTCCACGTACCAGTTTTTAGGTGATGCGGGCACAGACAGACAGAAAAAAATGCCAAAAATAGGTGTTTTGTATTCCACATCGTTTACTATCTACAGCAACACTCAAATTTTCAAAAAATATTTCATGTGCAGAAATGACTTCCTTACTGTATAGATTAATATGAACGTGCGTGTACAATACATATGAATTATGTTCAAACAAACTTGAAGCTCTCGTGCGAACAGAGCTTATATTTTTTATGTATGAAATGACATTTTCAATGAGGGTTTTCACACAAGACTAATTGTGCTGGCATAAATCGCAGTTTGTTGGCTATTTCGGTAAAGAGAGTGGTTTTTAGTTGGCACAATTTTTCAACCAGCTTCAACCCCGCACAAGCAGAACAAAACTAACACATACACATTTATGAAAACACAGGTTCTGCGTTTTTTTTTTTTTTTTTGAGCGATTTTTAGTGTTTAGTCGTTCATCGACGCGTAAACATGAATACATCAATGATGAATTTTATTATGATTGAATTCAATTTTCTTATAATATTTTATCAAGGGAAATTAAGTTTAAAGTTAATTTTTATATGTATTTTGCAGGTAAAAAAAAATGTAAACGAACTTTTTGTCAAATATGAATAAAATATTAATTGAAATCTTCTTCTTATGAATAAAATATTAATTGAAATCATCTTCTAGGAGTGATGATACAGCTTGCAAGTTACAGCCACTAGAAATTTCTTCTAAAATTATTGCCAATTCATCATTAATTATTTCAGCCATATTTCCGCAATTTATGTATGTGTTAAACGAACAAAAGGCAAACGTGAAATAAACAAAGAAATTACTAACACACACAAAGCTGTGTATACGTGCACAATTTATGCCAGAATATTTAGTCTGTGTGAATACGAAAGAACAAAAGTTGTGCGGATTAAAAATTAGTCTTGTGTGAAAACCCCCAATGGTACCAATCTTTTGTTGACGGCTATCAATCGATATTGAATGTCCTCTATAAACTAGAAGCAGTTCTAATAAAAACATGAATTTATCTGTTTACTACTAGTTATTTTATATAAATAAAGAAAATAGTAATGGAAAATAAAAAACAGAATTTAAGAACAAATAAATTCAATAAACCGAGAGGTGGTGGTGGAGCCAATGTACAGCATCGCAAGAAATTTGCACATGGTAGAGCAGCATATGCAAAATCCACGGAGTATAATAAAAAGGTACATTTGAAAAATTGTCGAAATATTGTAAAGCGTCGGCTTTAATCTAGGTACCTGTTTAATCAATTAAGATGGACAGAATATCTCCATCATAATTTCACTCTTCGCAAATCTAACAAAATCGCGTAAGGTGTCTCAAAAATAAGCAAACCCATTTAAGTAGACTTGTGTAGTTTATAAACGAACTAGTTCACTTAAACGGTTCTATCGATTGAACTAAGTAAACTAGTTCATACTTATAAGTATACTTAGTTAATTTTTGAACTATACTTTGTATTTGAACTACCATACATTATGAACTAGAAACCATGTCTGTGTTTTCTTGTTGACTATTTCGGAAATTACAACAGGTCTGCCACACATTTTATTAAACATTCGTCTTGGCAATGCTACGGTTTTGTTGCTATCATATTTAAAAAAAAAACATTTGAACTAAAAGACGAAAAGAAAGCGTTTGAATTAAAAGTTGAAAAGTACGAACAATACGTCAACATTTGAACTAAAGAGAGCCTTTGAATTAAAATTTGAACTAGTTCATTTTCAAACTTTCAACTAAAAAGAGCGATCATTAAAATTAACTATATGACACAAGTCTACAATTAAAGGCCCAACTATAATGTGCATAAGCTAGCTTGAGCTTATGTCAAAAACCCAACGAAAAGCCTGTCAAATGCTTAGGTAATTCTTTAAAGATTTTTATGTGGCTACAATGTACTTATATAAATTTAAAAAATAATTTGCCACAGTTGCACAATCATGCTTAAATCGTACTTTCCTAAAAATATATATATTTTTAAATAAATAAAACTTGTAAAGAAAAAGCCATCGAAAAAATATATTATATATATTTAATAACATTGATTTAAATAAATGTACTTTCTTTTACTAGTTTTCAATTAAATTCGATAAAAAATGGCATGTTTTTTATGTATTTTTGGTCAAAAGTACCAAAAGATGCAACGGTGTCACTGATTTAATTGGAAAGCAATTAAGAAAAATTATAGCGAATTGTTATAATAAAAACGCATCATTTTCTCTCATATAAACCCTTCTTTTTTACATTTTCTATTAAATAAAAAAAATCTTTTTCAATGTCGCTTTCCACTACAATTTTTTCTTTATTGATTTATGTATGTATACACCAAGCGCAATCAGCTGTTTCTGTACGGAATGTACGATCAGCTTCGTACATTGCTTAAGCAAATGACATTTGACGAAACTTGACGAAAAGTTCTCTCAAGTACATTATAGTTTACCACATTTGATTTATATGTATTTGAACAGTTGTATAAGTTGGCATAAGCTTGTATATGCACATTATAGTTGGGCCTTAAGTCTTTCGCTCTAAGCCAAAGGCCGATAGCGATGCCGACGTTTAATGTTGACTAACGGCGTATAAAGAGGAAAATACTCCGCGGCCACCTTAAGTTGAATATAGATGACAATTTTGTCAGCGGCGGCCGAGCCAAGCCGTATTGATACCAGGTGAATGCTTAAGCTTTTGAGTGTATTTTTTTTTTTTTTTGCAAAATCTTATTGAGCTGTCAAAAACGTCTGGCAAGGCGAATTAATAACAGGTATTAAGGCCGGGGCACATAGAATCCGTCATACGTTAAACTTTGATAAATTCAAGTAAAGTCAAAGTAACGACGGATTAGGTTGGCACAATGAATACTTTGCTGACGGATGCTAAACCAAAGTTTGCTCTCTATTTTTATTCACTTTTAAATTTAATTTGTATTTTATTCACCTTTTATTTCAATTAAATTTATATTTTATTGTTTGCCACCTGAATTGTTTTAATCAAATCACAAACAAATACAATTGAAATACAGAAAGAGTTAAAAGAAAACATAGAAGAAGAAGCAGTTGATAGTTGTCAAAGTATTCAAAAGTTAAAAGTTGACCAACTTGCGTACTTTGCGTTGACGGACACGTATTGATTGTGACAACGCTCATAAGAAAACATGTATTTTAACTTACTTGTCAGTTGAATTTGTCAAAGTTTAACGTATGACGGATTCTATGTGCCCCGGTCTTTATCACTGCGACAATGAATTCAACAAAGTGAATAAAATATGTTCATATTGTTTTTGTACAAATCGTCTTCATCTTCGGGGATTATATCTTTTGACATTTGAAGAAGAAAAAGCTACAAGTGCAAAAAAAATCATCTGGGCCAATACATAACAAGTGGCCTTGACTTGTTATGTATTGGCCTTTGTGGCTTTCTATTTTTCACAAATACGTACACACATATTGACAGAAGTTTTCGACAGCTTAACAAAATTTTACAAAACCAAAATGCATTTAAAAGCTAAAATATATGTTGACACCATGATTTTAAGCAGCTACCTGTTCAATACGCCTTGGCTAAAACTGTATTTCTGCAGGTGGTTGCACTTGCAATTGTATGCCTTAAAGTCCTACACCCCTCAGAAAGTAGGAGTTCGGTTGTCTCATGCTTTACTTATGCCAAAGATTATCTATTGCTTAGAAGCAATTTCCGGATCACAAACAGTGGCTTTGGAAGCTTTCTATGTATTGCAAATAAGTCAATAGATAAATTATAAAAAAATACAAGTTTAAAAGCAAGATAGATATCTGTCCTTTAAATTCTCCCATGATAAGTTTGATCGTATAATTATATCTGCTTCTTGTGCATTGCCAACTGATCGTGGAATCGCTTGTCAGTGTAACGATCTTGTCAGTATCGGTAGATAACGTACATATAATGTGCTCTACAATATCTAGCTACTTTTTATTTCTGGTCCGTACTGAGTCACGAGCTACAAGTTATAAAATATACTCTTTGTAGGGTCCATAAGTCCAATTTCTAGCTTCAGGTCTCTCAGTTATAGAATTTTTCCTGGGCACTGTACCCACTGGTAAACATTAAGCTTAAACCCTATGTGTGTATCCACTTTTGCAAACAAAACTTATAAAAAAACAAGCAGTAGCGAAACGGCCATACATACATAGTATATGCTTTTCCCACGGAATCCCCCTTTTTTTGTTGAGAGTAACACAAATGTATTTTTTTAAATTTGTTAGACTAAATTTGACTTAATCCTATCAAGTTCATAAAAATGTAATTATTATTTTTTTAACAGGAACGTGCAAGAAAATTCCAAGAACGCCAAGCTTTAAAGGCACAAAAGCAAAAGGAATTAGAAGAGGAACGTGCTAAAGCTAAACAAGAAAAAGAAGAAAAAATTCGCCAGTACAAAAAGAAACGTCTGGAAAGAACAAAAGCCATTAGTAAACGAACACATCGTGGTCAGCCTTTGATGAAGGATCGCATGCAGCTGTTGTTAAAACAGATACAAGAAATGAAAAAGAATGGATAAGAATTACATAAACTGTGTTATAAGAATTTAAAATGTTTTATTTCATTAAAAGTGTAGAATAAAAAAATAATTATGTAATTGGAAACAAATCTACTTTAGCGGCGAAAAAAGACAAAACAAAAAATTATGTGAGACATAGAAAAAATAATTTAAGAAAGAAAATGTAAAGTAAAAAAAAATTTAACGACATATTTCTGGAGTTACGGAGCCACAAGTTTTTTGTTTGGAATTTGCTCTATTATTTTGTAGTAGAATTGGAGTACTGAAAGACAGTTATTTAAGTATTAAACTCGCTTTTAATTTTTTATTTTTACTATAATAAAGCAAGAATGTGTAATATTTTCATACACATCCAATTAATAATGGTATCATTTAATTACAAAATAGTTCTGCCTGCTTTTAGGTGAGAGCAATGACTTTCTTCTCTATAGTGCGATTAACACCGGCTTCGGTTACTAAATAGTTTTTCTTCACTTAGCTATCGCTGTACTAAACGAAAAATTGTTTGAAATATTTTTGGGATGTGTACGACGCTTGATAGGTATTTTAATTAGCGGCGCCATGTGCCCATATTGACCATATTTAAGACATAAAACTCTTGAGGATTTGTAAGTCTGGAAATATGTGTTGCCACCAGTTTTTTTAACTTTGCATTTTCTTTTGAAAATTAACTTTTATAATTCCCATAAGATTTGCTTTGCTATAAACTAGATTAACTGCCCGTATCAAGAATTCGTTCGCCACACAATCATATTTAAAAACAAAAACAATATTTTGTAATTTGTTTTTGCTTATATCGTGGGGCAGGCAGTAACAATTGACAGATTTTTACGACCCTGCCCTGTTGTTATGTTGTCATATATTGCTACTTGCTATAAAAAAATTTCATCCTTGATTTTGAAAGTAACAGAAAACTAAGCCACCTTTTCGTTTTTATTTAAAAACTTCATATATTTTCTTTAAATTTAGAAATTTCACAATTTTTACTTTAATTTAGTTGAAAATTATTTTAAATTCTAAACTTTATTACATAAATATTAAATTTCCTACAAAAAATTTTCAAATTCCCTAATTTAATAACTAGAAATGGCGCAAAATTTCCTATATATGTTCGAATTCGTGGTCGATGAAGTAATGGTGGTAAAACCCAACAAATGTGCACCGGAGGAGTATCCCTTATGCTGTGAAGTGGCCTTCCGTAACAGTGTGTTTGTTTCGATTTGCGATCACGAATTTGGTCAATGTGTTGATCTTTGTAAGCCAAAGTGTGGCAAAAGTTGTCTGTTTTCTTTGGAAAGTCCAATAAACGATGACGACAAGTTGCACATACACATTTACAAAAAGAAAACAGATCAATGTAAATTTTTAATAGGCTGCACAGATCTTCCAATACGAAATGTTTTCGATAAGGTTGTAGACAGCTTTAACATTGAGAATCCTAATTGGGAGGAGATAAGCGCTCGTCATATAAAGGCATTACCACATCCAAAGGAAAAAAAGACACCGGTTATAGACAATAATTGTGATTCTAGTGAAGATGAACGTCGTGAACAATTATGTCCGACTTCAGAACTGACAAAACAACTGCTACCCATATTCAATTTAAAGGGTTGCCAAACAGGCAATGTCGTTTTGCTTATACGTTTGGTAGCCATTGGTCCCACTATAGTATCTACTTTTCCATTTGCTCGCTTATGCAGTGCTGGCTGTGACAAGAAGCCTCCGAATTGCGATGGAATTGGACCCATAAGTAAGTGCTGTGCCGGTGAGTCCTTTCGCTGTTCGGCTGGCATGGACGAAAAGTGTGAGTCTAGTGATGGTAACAAGCCTAGTTGCAGCAAAAAGAAATCCGACAATGGCTGTATGCCCTTAAGAGATCCCTGCAAAAAAGATGTGAAGAAGATAGTGGTACAGCGATATTTTGCTTGCAATGCCGATAAGGGTTGCCCATTCGATGATGTAGAAGATGAATGTCAAAGAGGTATGTAAAAATGTAAAAAGTGTGCTAAACATGTGTGTCGTGGTCTTGTGAAATTCTATTTGTGGCAGCTATTAAAAGCGACACATAACATAGAAAAACCTAATAGAGGAGAAAAAAATTCTAAGTCTACATTAATCGTCAAAATTCGTTAAAAAATAAAATAAACTCTGTAATAACATAAAACCATTAAAAAATTTATCTTGATTCGAAAAGCTATTTATGTTTCTTCATTAAAAATAATGCTTTTGAATAAAACGTGGCATAAATTTATCAAATTGTTGGAATAAACCACTTGTCCAGCTTAAAATGTATATGATTTACTTACGAGATAATTTTTAAATATTTTTTCATTTTCTTACTAACTTCTAGCTGCCAAATGTAAGCAGCACAAGAAAAAAATGAGTTGTTGTCCAACACCACCATCACAACAGCAACCAGAGACATCGAATAATTGTTCCTGTGAAGAATGTGCAGATGAGTGTGAAGCTGGTAAGTTAAACATCTTTTCTAATGGATCGTACCCTTTAAAATTAAAGCTCCTTGATAGAACATGAAACGCAAAGGTTTCTAATAAACGTTCTTCTTTCAAGCAATTATGTAAAATATACTGACATTTTAAAATTTACTTTTTGTAGCTAAAGAAAAAGCTTTACGAAAATTGCGCTATTTATTGAAAAAATACAGTGGAGAGTAAATTTTTTGTTGCGTACAATTCTTAAAATATCCAAAACATAAAAAAAAATAAAAATAAAAATCGCAAACTGTAAACTATGAAATCTTTTGTAAAAACATCTGCAAACATAACAATAAACTTCATGAGAAAGGGTATGTTCCATTTAAATTACGGATATTATACTCTTCTTCACATTATATTTTTCATTTACTTAAGCTGAAAGTTCTTGCCCAACTTGTCCGGGTTGTCCACCATTTCCTTGTGATCCCTTCAAGTGTGAGCAATGTTCGGTTAATTCATGTGACGATCGAGTTGCAGACCCCTATTCACCTTGCGGTCAATGTCTACAGCCCTGTTTTCAGACACCTCGCAAACATGATCCCGGCCCAGAAGCTTACGATGAATTTGAGGCCTGTTTAAATGGCAGTGGTATGATTATACGTGTCCTTAAAGACACCCATCAAGTTGAAAATATATGCGATGGCACAGAAGACTTTAATGATGATAATAATAGTGAATGCAACAAATATAATGGAAAAGTAAGTTTACATTTTCGAAATACATTTTTTATTTTAATAACTTATAATCTTTGTTTAATTTTTCTGTAGGAGAATATTCAGAGATCAGATTGCAGTTTTACAAACATTCAACGCACTAATTTTGTACGCAATCACATTAAACGTCGTACTGGTGGTCATATAATTAATCATCCAAATTTACCAAAAATTCGTGCAAATATTAAATATTCCGGCAATGACAGTTGCTATCCGGATAATTATAATGTTCCGTATTCAAAAGTGCAGAACTATTGCGAAAATCAACTCAATAAAATTGATAACTATCGCAGTCATCGGGCTAAGAAATCAAATTTAAATGAAAGTGATTCTATTTGTCAGCCAAAACATCGAAAGAATGAAAAAAATTGTTGTGTACAAGTTGATCGGCAGGACATTCGTAATTTTATGAAAGGTCTTGAATCGGATACGCGTAAGAAAGGAATAGAGGTAAGTAAAGGTTACATAACAAAAAAAAAAAGAAGAAAAATATATCAGCTAAAATGCATGTGAATGAGTAGGAAGTCGTCGGTCACAGGTTAAGTTTAATTTTTTTAAAGAAAAATAGTTTCAATAGCTTTGTTTCCTTTACATCATCCCACAATAAATATCTTTTGCTAATTTTGTTTTTTTATTTATTTCTAACATGGTTTAGCAAGGGCGTAATAACGTTTTTGTTTTTTTCTTCTGAAAAGTACAAATAACATGTTAAGAGTTGTCAACCCTGTGACCGACGAAGTTATTGATTTTAAGAGTTATGGTCTGTCTATTCTGATAACTGTCATTTTCATACTTAAAATGATGGCATTTAAATGTTGATTATAATTTAGTTATAAGATTTTCATACGAGATTTTTAATTTGTAATTTAGTATTTATGCTGTTAGCACTTAGTTACTGTATGTGTATAGGAAAACTTTGGATTGCACAAAAAAAAAAAAAAAACACAAAAAAAAAAGACAAAAAATCAAATTAATGAGAACTATTTTGGTCGAGAAAACGATACAAGACATAACATACGAAAATGATCATAGGGCATATGGCTTGGAGCTTTGCTGGACGTATACAAAATGAAGGCAATTTCAAACAAAAATTATTAATCACGATGGGTAACCGAGCTAAAGCTTTATTTTTGAAGAAATAAGGTTCAATAAGGCCACTAGCATGTAAACCCCAACAAACAATGTATTTTTCAGTTTTGGAGTGGTTTCGTTTTATAATGCGGTAATTTTTTTATTGACAAACACGTTGAGCCAAGCCCTCATAGCTGAAGACAATTTCTCGGTAAATTCAATTAACTGATTTTCAAAATGAATTTGAAAAATATGGAGGTGTTGTTTGCCAAAGTATACTGGTCATAAATGTCAAAAAGTGTGTGGAAGGTGACAGTTACCCACAAAAACAAGTTCTTTCGGTCTTTTAAAAAATCATAATTTTTCTGTCTCTGATTTTATTTATATTCTCTTTTTAACATTTTTGATGTTTTTTTTTAATCAGAATTTGGATTCTTATACATAAATCTTTCTTCGTTTTTGGGATCATTCGATTTTGAAGATTCAAATACTTATTTTATGTACGCCTGTTTTGTAAATCACATAATTTCAAATTACTAGCTTTTTTTAAAATCACGCAACCGATTTAGAGTTGCCCTGCAAATGACGTGGTTTTATGCTCTGCCGAGTTCGTGAATTTTTAAAATTTGCAATTACAATATAAACAATATAAGATTAAGTCAAAATGCCTAATAGCCCGATCAGGCTGCCGCGAAATAAGTCATTTCGTGATATCGGCTTGAAATTACGTAATTTCGCATACATTTTACAGTTGCATAAATCAACTTAGTTTACTTCATTTCAACGAAATAAACTTGAAATTACGATTAACAACCTACTTTGTGTGCAATCATAAACTTATTTACAGGAATACACGTTTGTAATAATAACATTAGGCTTGTATAGGTCAAATAACATCGGTTGTAGGCAGACTTAATAATTCAGGTTCCTTGTTAATTCTATACGATACATCAGGCACTTTTCAAATAGATGTAAAAGTTCGGTCGAATTTGACGGCACAAATGAATAGTTCAAAATGCTTTTTTGATAGTTAAGAAGAGTTAGGTAATTAATTATCAGAACACTCCTTGCCAGTTGTTTGAAACAAATTTTTAACAACTCTCTAGCTTCACTTTTATCTTTAACCCCACTAAAATTATTTGGCTAAAAATGAAAAAAAAAAAGAAAATAGAGGTGATCAATCTTTTAAAACATGTATAAAACTATGTAGCTATACAACCAATCTGCTCCGGATTTGGTCAATAATTCTATATAGATTTGAAACTTTTGTTAATTAATGTTAATTTTATAAAAAAAATTCAATTTAAAATTATAAATTGAAAATTAATTGAAAAGTAGTTTGATTTTGAATTTTCTTAATTTAAAATAAAAATTTAAATGGAAATTCTCAATTTCATTTGGAATTTTCTCAATTTTAAACTGAAATTCTCATTTTCATTTAGAATTTTCTCAATTTCAATGAAAAATGGTGTAGAACTGTTCAACAATTTAGCCACGGTCATAGGAATCGATATTTGTTTATTTTTCAAGCGTTGGTCCATGGCGAAATAATTTATCAGGTGGTCTTAATAGCCCAGGTGTTTTTTGTTTATGTTCGTTGTTGTCAAAAACAAAAAAAAAAAAAAAAAAAATTAAAAATAAAGAGTTTTCAAATTATTTGAAAATATAAAAAGTTGCAAGTTTTATAAAACTAAATTTTGAAAGCAAAAAATGAGATGTGAGGTATTGCTGAATACACAGGATCAAAGTATATCTATGTCAAGTGCATGCAAGTCTACAACAAATACAACATTAAAAAAACAACAGGCAAATTGTTTGTGTAAAAATCTAGTATTGTGTCAAAAAGCATATGACTACAATCCAAGGATGGTAAAGTCGGTACACTTATACTTTCTTTTTAACTAGGGTGTCAGACGATCAAGTTTTCATTCAAGTTTTAAAATTTCTCTCATTGTTTAACCAATACACTCACACTTTAAAAACTTGCTGAGAATTTGCTTTCAAGTTTTCGTTCAATTAAGTCTTTCAAATTACATTCAAGAAAACAGCTGATTGAAGTTTTTCCCTCCAAATTTGCATTGAAAATTCTGCTGTCAGTGTTTGCTTGACATCTTGTTTAAAAACTTGCTTTGAAATTGCGTGCAGCCTACGTCACAGCTTTCAATTTTTGTGAATTTTGACAAGCAGTATGTGTAAATTTCTTGAAAGAAAATTGAACAAAAACTTGACCGTGTGACTGCACTGTAACAAATTCAAAATCAAATTTTGTTAAATAATAGTAAAAAATATTAAAACAAATTGATTTTTTTTACTAAAAACAATGTAAATTACAAGAACTGCGCAAGAGTTTATAAAAAATATGTTAACTGCAATCTGAGACATAAATATTCGCTTTTAAAATTTCGTTTACCGCCTCTGATGCAACAAAAGGAAAATTAAAAACAATTATACACAAAAAAGAAAAACTAAAATATTTGCATGTTATTAAAAATTTGATGGAAATACGTGAAAATAGCAGAAATTAAAACTTTATTACTGCCCTTAACAAATTTTCTTGTTTAAATAACTTTTCAATAAATTTTTTCAAAAACACAACACACACATAAAAAATATTTTCTTTTATTGAAGAAAGTAGCGAAAAAAAAAACGTAATGGAATATAAAAAACGAGGCGAAAAACTTTCAGCTGCGCTCCTGCATGTACTTGTTATAGATATACTTTGCACAGGATAAAGAAACCAATTTGGTATAACTTTTATTTAAAGTACCAAATGATGATAGAGGGATAAATTAAATTTGTCTTTGCTTAGTCAGCTATTTTTGACGTCAACGTAGGGTGCGGTGCTCTACAACGGCGAAAATGAACGACTTCGCCATTGTGACCACCTAGTAATTATTTCGCTAAGCGTTTCTCTATAACGGCTTAGAAGAACGCCTCATATAGCCCAATTAACGTCGACTTTGCGGACACCCTTTAATTTTTAGATTTATTTTTGTGTTACTTTCAACAATTGGGTGCTATATTGATTCGCATAAATTATCGATTCGCCTTGAAATATCTAACGGCATCAAAAACATCATCTAGAAACTTAAATTTAATTCAGTGTAATTTTGGAAAAGCGATTTTTTTCACAAGGTTCTATTGTTCGGAGAGTTTTTGGCCGAGAAGATAAATGGCCTCTTGGGAATTCGATTGTTTTCAGCGAAATAATTTGAAGGCTTACATTTTTGCCAGCAAGCTGTCATTAAGTTAAAAATGTAAAATTTTATATAAAATCAGTAAAAATTCTTTTGAATGGTTATGAAAATTTTAGAAAAGATGGCGATTGTGCTAACACTGTCCTTGAGATGAATAACTCGATGTGCTGCTTTATACATAAGCCGTTTATTTTGAAAGTGACATAAGTCACCTTGCTTTTAAGCTGATATACATCTTTAAAGGATTTTGTTTCAAGGGTTTTAAAAGTATTGAAGCTAAATCTCGAAAAGACTTACTTCCTCAGGATACTTATTTCCCCATTAAAACTTCGGTCAACATAAAATCGTAGCAGCTTTTAAAGTTTAAGTTTCTTTCTTTTATTGTTTTGAAAAAGGTACTTATGCCATTTTCAAAATAAACGGCTCATATATAACCCTAAACTGTGAATTTTTGAAAAAAAAAGAAAATAAAATAATAAAAAAACATAAAGAAAAAAAGTGAAACCAAATTATTTAAAAAATACGGAAATTAAAATTGGTTTATTGAAACAACTGCAGTTTTAAAAATTTTGCAACTGAATTTTTAATATCTTGTTTTGCTTTTTTTAATCGAGTGTTTTCTTTATCTTGTTTCAGGTTTGCTACCGAACCTGTGAAGAAACTGATAGCGATGTATTTTTAGTGAAATTGGGGAGCAAACATAAAAGTGATTATAAAAAGAATAATATTGAAATTGAATTAAAGACACCAAAAATGCCATTGACATTGCCAAAAAGACATGTAACCACGGAGACACAAATAAATGAAGCAGAGCTTGATGCTGCTCTAGCAGAAAATTGTAAGTCCAAAAAAGGCAAAGGCAAGAAGGGCAAAAAGGGCAAGAAGTAAACCTTTTAATTTAAAAAATTTCTACTTTCTGTTAATACCCGACAATATATATTTTTTAATTTATCTTTGTACTTGTGAATAAAAAATAAATTCAAATAAATTTGTATGACTTTTAAAACGTATTGATTTAAGATGAATTTTGTTATCAAAATTAAATTACTGAATTTTCTGCCAGGCAAATAGTTTTTTGAACCAGAGATTTTAGTATTATTTAAATTCGATGTGTTTATTCTATATGAAAATAAGAACAAAATTAAAGCTAAACGAAAAGTTGGTTTTTTAGTTCAAACAATCTTTAAGTTTAAGTGTTACATAAATGAGCCTTCTTTTGATACAAATGATTTAATTCGGTATAAATTTTATGTTCCATTAATCTTGCTTAAATTCGTTTCTTTTTGCTTAATGATATCCATTTCTGTTAGTTAGGATTTTTCTTTCTAGTCTTTAGTTTTTCTCCTAATATTGTAAAATTATAGTTTGTTCATATTAAGAAATGAAAAACAGATTCAATAAAATTGAATTCGGAAAATTTATTGCTATTAACTCTAATAAAAAGGGATTGTTGAAATATGTGGAACTCATTTTTACCAAATTCAGTTGAATTGACTAAAAATTCATTAATTTTTTTATTTGAATTCAATTCATTTTTTTATTTGAAAATAAAAAATTGCTAAATCAGTGCATGAATGATTTGCGAATTTTAAAAAATTAATGATTCATTTACACCTCTGGTTTTCACGCCTTTACGCTATTATAGCTGGAGACTTACAAATCTCCCGCAGCGATTACAATTGAGGTACACGTTTAAATTTCTACTAATGGGTGAGGCAACTTATAGTAAGGAAAAATCTATTCGGTAGATGTCTCGGAAAAGACTATATTAACAAAACGACATTAGCAAAATCGCCAAATAAACATAAATAAGTAAAGCCCTCTTTTTATTTAAAAAATGACGAAACTAATTACGGTCCGACGAATCAAAAATTAGTTTAATTAGCAGAAGTGGAAAAACTATGTATCCAATACATACAAAATATTAAACGAGGCCCTTATTGTGTAACAAACAAAATTGCTATACTCGGCTATTCGGAATCTTATATACCCTTCACCATGCGTGTAAATCTAGATTAATGAAGTAGCTCCTATCAAAAAATAAATATTGCGGTGATGGAAAATTAAAAAATAAAAAAAAAATTAATTATACATAAAAATGTTATCCGCTCTTAACGGGTTAAGCATTTAAAAAAAAATTAGTATTGAATGAAAGATCTCTTCAAGAGCTTTTAAATGATATCCATATTGACCATTTTGACTATCGAACTTTTTTATGAAAATTTCAGAGGCTCATAACTTAGAAAATATGGGCGAGCACAATCTTTTCCACTCGATGTTTTTTTCTTGTTTTTTAACTCTTTCGCCCCATATGATTGTTTTTTTTTTGATTGAAGTTACTTTATTGATCCCAATGATATGAAAAATTAGAGGCAGGTGTGGTGTTTAGCACATTGTCTCGAGGGGCATGGACCGATATGGCTGATTTTCAATAGCAACTATTTCGAAACTATATCTGATCAATTGGTGTATTTAAATTTTCAAAACAAATCTTCAACAGAATTAAGGAAAGTATAACAAAACAGTTCTCGTATTAATTAGGACTTTTAGTCAGTGCAATCTATGATCGTTTTGCAACTTCATATATCAACATCCCTTTATAAATCAATCGATACCAGAACAAAATTATTGACTTTGTTTTTTGAAATAATAATATGCATATTGCGTCAATACGAATGTATTTCCTTTCATTGTTTTCATTTAACATTTTGATTCTAAAATTAAATCAAATATTAAGACATTTGTATGTTGACGGTAAATTTCATTCATTCGTATCGGTTTCATTTAACGCATCTTTGAACTGACCAACCAACATTTACAATTGTTTCAAATTTCTGCATTTGGTAATTTTTTTGCTTTTGTGTACTTCAAACTGCTTTAGTTACAATGTCTACTGGATTCAATTTAATGGAATTAAGAAACTTGTATGTATGAATATCAAGTTATGCATTTTTACAAATTATTATTATATTTTATTATTGTTGCTGCGATCATTTTTTTTTTCTTTTTTAAGTTTATCGAAGCTGAACGGTAGGTTGGTCATCGAGACAACCATATTGTGGGTATTAAAAATACATCTGTGAAGATGTTTTAGTAGATATTGCTTCAAAAAAAATTTACGTAAAAAGTTGTTCTTCCAAATGAAATCACAGTCATCCCTTTGCAGAAATGTTTAAACATTTTTTTAAACGGGGAACTGTAATTAAAATTTAAATCTTGGCTTAAGGGAATTATCTAGCAAAAAATAACCAGCTATCGACAAGTATGAAATACCTGCCCAATTACTCCTTATTTTGCAGAGCATTTGCCCACTGGAGGGTTGACACTAAGAAACTAATATGCACATACACTCTCGGTCACATGATTATTTTTAATTTTTATACCCTTTATCACAGGTGGAAGAAGGTTGTAACTAAGATTGTCATTTCGTTTTTAATTTTTACAATTTCCATTTCCGACCCCATAAATTCTGAGTCCTTATGCAAAGCGTAGTCGATTGAGCCATGTCCGTCTGTGTTCGTTTTAAAATCAACTTTGCCAAGGCACTTGATGAGCTAGAGAAAATTTGAATACGCCAATCAAAAATTTTGCTATTGAAATTTACCATGATCGGTCCATGTTCTTTAAGGCAGCGGCCAAAACACCACATATTGTTCGAAACCTAAGCAACTTTTTCCCACTAAGTAATAATAGACTCATATCTTTTCTTTAAATAAATTTATAGAAAATATTTTTTTTATTTACTACTACACAATGTGTCTATAACCTAAAAATAACAAAAATTAAATTCCATTTCTTTGGAAGTTATAATAAAATAAAAACAAAATTAACTTAAAAATTCGCTGTTCAAAACCTAAGCAACTTTCAATATTTGGTATGATATCCCTTGTTTCTTACGACCTCAGCGCATCTTTTGGGCATAGATTCAATAAGATTCGATAGAATAGATGTTGGTATAGCTTCCCACTCTGATTTTAGACAGTTCATCAACTCCTGTTTATTTTTAAAGCGTCGAGTGAGTTCCAACTCTCGGTTTTAAAATTCCAAAGAGGTTCTCTATGGGAAGTCTGGCGACTGAGGTGGCCAATCCAAACTTGAATCCCATTAGCTGATAACCAATCCTTGACTAACTTCGATGAGTGTTTTGGGTCATTGTCATGTTGAAACACCCATCGAAGTGGCATTTTCCACTCAGCATAGTTAAGCATTTAAGTTGCTTAAATGTCTCTGTAAACAAGACGCTCCATTTTTGTTTGAATTTCTACAAAGAGACCCCATGCTTAATTGTGGCTTTTGAGTACCCAGGATGTAGCCGCTTTCCTTTTGGTCTTCTCACGTGGCAAACTCCATCTGAATTTAGTAAGTTGAATTTAGATTCATCCCTAAACAAAACAGTTCTCCATTTGGATATAGTCCAATCCATATGTGCTCTAGCAAAATCTAACCTAAAACAAACAAAAAGCTGAGAAAATCTGAGACTACGTGGCAATCAATCAAACAAACCTCTTTTTTAACTGCTTCTTAGTCAGCATAGGCTTCTTAGATGGCATGAAGCTCCTTAAGTTTTGTTCCAATAAACGTTTTCTTACTGTGGAAGAACTAATCTGAAGTTCAAGCTCATTCACTTTGTCTTTCGACGAAATAAATGGATTTTTTTTTTACTGAAAACGGAAAATTTTTATGGTCTGTTCGCTCAGAAGTTTTTCGATGTCGCCCACCGTTTCCTCTACTTTCCTAGTAGCTTTATACTTTTTTATAAGTCGGAAAACAATTAATTTATTAATGTTCAATTGGTTTTCTATAGCAATTTGGGATTTACCGTTATTAAAAAGTTTAATAATCTTTAGCTTAAAAGCTGATCCATAACGTGTTCGCGTCATGGTTGCACTTCTAAAGAATTGGTACTACTTAAATGCATAAAGTCAACCAAAATTATTCTTTTCAATAGCAATCATAACGGGACTAAAATTTTTGTTTAAAATGTTTGTTGTTGTTTTAGTTAATGTTTCGCAACAAATGCAACAATGTAAAAGTTGCTTAGGTTTCCAACAGCGAATTTTTAAGTTAATTTTGTTTTTGTTTTATAATTTCCTCCAAAGACATAAAATGTATAATAATAAATAAAAGGGAAATTTTTCATTAATCTATTTAAAGAGAACATATACGGCCACGAGTATTTACTGGAAAAAATTGGTTAGGTTTCGAACAATACTGTGTGTATATTAAATTATTAGTAGAAGAAAAATATTTCTTGTAAACATTAGTGAAGAAAAAGCAAGAAAAATATTAAAAATATATACTAGAGCCCCGAACTGCCAAAGGAAAGAGCCAAAATCGATGTTTATCTTTTGCAAGCATATTCCTAAGCGGCTATTGCACGGTAAATTAGACGCATTAAAAAAACAGTTCTCGTATATTGTAGCTATGTAAGCAATTAAAATAAAAAGGATTCCAAACCCTTTCGCTAGATACTAAAAAAGAAAAACTTGAGAATTGTTTTAAAGTCTTGTACTTCAGGAGTCTCAGGCTGGTATCTAGGCAAGTATCCCAACAGTTAAAAAATAGCCTTTGCCAGCTTTAAGTCCCTGAAGAACTGCCATTGAATAATGTACACATAAAAAAGCTATTATAGTTTAATAAAACGCATATGACAGGGGACATATAAGTAAGAGATCGTATTAGTGACACAGGTCTGCAAAATAAAACTTTTTGACAGATATTTTTATTTTTTAAAACTTGTTTGTTTGTTGCTAGACTGATTTTGAAAATTCTTTGCATTTATTTCTACCACGTAAAGTTTTTCTTTTTGATAATAATAAAGGAACAAATTGATATTTTTAATAAAAATTTTATTTGTTAATTGAATAAAAAAGGAAAAATAATACTTTACAAATGAATTAAAATTTACTTTTTTCGGCTTAAGTTTATTTTTTAATTTAGTTTCTAAAAATTTTTAGTTGTGTGTTGACTTCTTTTAATCAAATTAAATATATGATGTTTACAATGTACACAACTTAGAGTAGATAGATGCGAAGAATGCTGATGAAGGAGGTAGCGATCCAGAAAATGCGACATTACATTCTGCTAGCGTCTAATTTTTCTTGTTTTCTTTGGAAAAACGTTCGCATATATTTGTAAATTTACTCAGTCTGATTAAGGTGAAATCTTTGTTTTTTTTTTTTTGGTAGAAAACGGCGCTGTCCAGATATTCGGCTGTGTATTTTTAAGAGCATATCCCGTTTCAAAAACCGGCAATAGTCCGCCATCATCTTGCCTTGGTATCGCCCTCTATTTCCTTAATGCCTTAGTGAAACCACACTCCCTTGGTTTCGCTAAATGCTCCAGGAATTTCAGAAAAATAGTTTTTGAGCGAGAAAATAGAAAATACACTTTCAAATTCATTTACAATTTTACATTTTAGTACTTTTTATCCTTAGAGATCCCAAGAAACTTATCAGTTACTTCTTGAAATGAAAAACCAGGCGTTGATATTAATTGGGAACCGAGGATAGTTCGTTACTATTCTTTAATAAAACGCCATTTAAGCTACGTCTACTCGAGTTAATCAATTGACAACATTCTTCTTTTACATTAGCACATTTCCATGTTTTCAAATTAAAGCAGTAGCGTTCCGTCTTAAGTAAAATATTGGCATAACTCTCTTTTTGGTATCCCGATAACAGCTTGATGTTACGCCAGGTGTTAGTAAATGTTTCTCACGAAGTGTGGAGGTTAACAATTGGGATGCATATATGTGGAGGGGGCAATTTTTTAATTAAATCACATAGTTCGCTTTAGTTGTAAAATCTGAGTCATTGAGTTCTGACGGTATGACGTTTTCTTGTGAAGTTAGATTTTAAAGTTGTATTGAAACTTCTGTGCCGACTCTGTTGCTTTGCTGAGAAATGAATGTAATATTAACCAGTGTTGCAAAATCAAATTTAATTTCAAAACAAAAATCAGTTCATCAATGCCTGATATAACACAAAGATTCATGCTACTTGATCTTGCTGATTTTCAATAGTAAAATTTTTGAAACTATGTCTGATCGATTTAAATTTTCTCTAGCTCATCTAGAGCCTTCGCAAAGTTCATTTCAACCCGAACACGGAAGGACAGACGGCTATAGCCTAATCGACTTCACATAAGGACTCAGAATATATAAGCTCTGTAAGGTCGGAAATAGATATTGTGGAAACTAAATGACAAGCTTAGATATACCCTTTCTTCACCTGAGGTGAAGAGTATTATAAGTTAATAATTGTTCTAAAAAAAAAGGCTTTTGCTGTTGAGAAAAAAAAAACTTTATTTTTTTTTACAGATTCTAATCTTAGGACGATGCTAGTAAAATCTTAGCTATAAATAAGAAATCTTAAAAGGTATGGCCTAGTTAAGAGTATATTAAACAGATATAAATGTCCACACAAATCAAATCTCTTAGTTGTGCCAAGGTTTGAATCTTTTTTGAAGAATAAATCGTTTTTAATTTAAGTGAATAGCTGCAAATTAGCTTTTAAGATAAAGAATTTTTAAAATTAATTTGCTGTAGTCAAAGTGGTAAACACGTTGACTACAAACTTGGTTATCCAGGGTTCGACCCCTGCGGCAATCAAAAAATAAAATAAATGTTTTTTTCTGTTTAATGGTATAAATACATATTCAGAATGAACAAAAAAACGTGCAGTCTCCTTCGTCGGTACTTTCTCATAGCAGATTCGCCGGCGAAGTAAAATAAATAACTCTCTCTCTCTCTTCTTTCACCACCTGTCTTATCTCTCATCTATCCCTTTCCTAAAGAATGTAGCACGGCTACGAAAAAAATAACTAAATAGGTTTTAATGCCTGAAGTGCTACTTCTCTTAAAAAAAAAAGAAAAAATTGGCTAATATCTATTGGCGAGAAAAATTTAATTCACTGAAACTCTGTTGGTGTGATACGAGACGAAAAAAATCTTATGTGTTGTTTTAAACTTTGAAATAACATTTACAAAATGTGTTGCTAAAAACTTTAAAGCGAAGCAGCATATATTTTTTTTAAATTATTCTTTATTTACTCTTCAAGCAACTGAGCAATAATTTTTTTAAAGATCTCAAAAGGCACTCCATTAAGTAGTTAAGAATATAAAACAATGGTAACTGTGCTCACTTTTTAAGGGACAACTGTGTTTTGATTTCAAGTTTTCTCGATTGCTAAAGAATTGTAAATATAAAACGTTTTATGTAATTAAGTTGTGCAAAATTTTCTGCAATACGACTATTACGTACAACGTATATGGTGTATTGCAATTCAGAAGTTTGTTTTTGTTGCATATTTTGGACTGTTGTAATAATGAACACAAAATAAACAAACAGAAATGCGCTGAATATGCTTAACCTTCATTTGAAAACAAATATTTAAATAGAAACATTGTTGGAATTTTTTTGAAAACGTACTTCTTCTATCTGTACTTTATCTGTCAAGATAAACGATGACCTATTTAATTATTAAAGTGAATTGAAGTGCAGGATTTGGAGTTGTGTAAATGGTAATCTTATGTTAAATGTAAAGAATGAATATTTTTTAAATACATATTTGTATACATACATATCCACACTCCTGACATCTGACCTTATTTAATAAACTGAATTGTAGTAACTTTTTTAATTTCAAAACGGATTAATTATCTCAATTTTGGGAAAAATTGTTTACAAACCAATTGAAATAAATCAGCCAAGTGCAAAGTGGACTTACATATTCAGGGTTCGTGTCACATAGTAATAGTAGTTTTTAATTAATGGTTTGAGGGCCTTTTGGAATCGTTTTTTCTGAAACCAAAAAGCCATAAGTACATTAATGTTTTTAATAAAAGTTATAATTAGGTTGAAAAATTAATGGTTTTCAACCGTAATAAAAGAGCTGTTTAGTAAAACTAAGTTTTTCAATGAGTTCTTGGTATTTTTATTATAAAAATATATACAATTTTACATATTTCAGAAATCAAAAAATTAACAACGAAAATTCACTATTGCATAAATGGAAACAAAACGATGCATTTATTCTGAGTAGGGTATATAAGCTCCGTCCCCATACTTTTTGGGTAAGGTTCGGTAAAATGAGAGTAAACATAAATTATTCTCAATTAAAGACAAAAATGCCCAGAAGTACGGGAACACAAAAAAACCAAACTTTTATCCCAAAACAAGATGTCAACCAAAACAAACATGCGGTTGTTTATAGTAAAAATAAGAACAGAAATATTTTACATGTTCTTAAATTTATTTTAATATTTTTTGGGATAAAAATTGTAAATAACACTTTTGGAAGACATTTGCGTGCATGAAACATAGAATTTTTTGTATTTGCTACTGTTTACTTTTTAACCAGCTGATTGTTTTTCAATTTACACAATCTACCCAAAGAAAAAATCTGGGCTGTTTCATGCAGAAAGAAGAACAATTTTATTCTTTTAAAAGCTCTCTCTTCAACGCAAACTTGTAGTACGGGAACAATTTTTGGTATCATTGGGATTCCGCGGGTTCGCAAAATAGAGTACGGGAACGCATAAAAGCTGCGGCAATCAGCCGGAAGTAAAAATTTTAATTCCTGAAGATGCTTCCATTTTTGTTTTATGTTTTTATACCTTTATATGTAACTGCACAGGTTCGACATCTTCAAATTTTTTTCTATACGTTGTGGCAAAACCTCATACTTGCCTTTTATATTTGTTTTATAAAAAATTCTTCAAGAAGTATCATAACCCAAGGCACGAATCATATTAACACTAAGATCGCTTTTTTTTTCCTGCAATGAAGAAACTAAATTATTTCTACATGTTTACATATAAGATAAATATGTATAAATATGTCGAATGGAACGACTTTCATTATCAAGAAAATATTTGTAATCAAGATGGTGAACTTTTAAAGGAAATGGGCTCTTTCGTGATACCTTAATTAAGTCTGCTACTCGTAGTACAGACGGTACAATAATTTGTCTCTTGCTTATTTTTCTTTAATTGAGAGACACTTCATTTGTGTGTGTCCCACAACTAGATTTTAATGTTCTATTGTTCTGTCGTTTTGAACACACAGCGTTAGAAAGAACTGTATTGCGGTTTTAATAGAAACAACTATCGGAATATATAATTATATGATTAATATTTGAAGACTTTAGAATCACACTTTTTGTTTCATCCCACAAAATGTTCGAATCGTGCGAGATGACGTTATAAATTTTAAAATAGTGCACTTGTAATTTCAATTTATAATACGTTGCAGTTGCATGTAATTTCACTGCTTGCATGACTGACTTGGCGTGTTCTATGTCATTAAGCGTTTTCTCTCTCACATTTTGTATTTCCATCCAATGGATATCATATTGATCTTGAGATATGTTCTTCGATTGGTATGATATACAGATGTCACAAATATCATTTCTTGCTTTGAATATAGAAAAATTTTCGTTTTTTATTATGGTCATGAATTTTGGAAAGACACGGGAGTTACAACATTATCTTTGTTAGACTTTCAGTAATTGCAATAAATTTTATATACATGTGCGCAGCTTTTAAAATCGGATTGGGAGTAGAGTTTTTTCGTGTATTGCCTACGATAATGCGATTCGAGGTTCGTTATATCGTTTAGACACTTTTTCAAAAAACTTAAACGCTCTTTGTATAGCATTTCTTGATTGGTAGCTTCTCTACGTTTTGATATTAATTCCTTTTGCTCCTCTGGCGGAATATAAGTCCCATGTATATCATTAAAGTTTACCCAATTTCGTATCATTTTATTATTAATTCAAAATTGTCTTGTGGAGCTTTCTACGCGAACACGCTTCACGTTTGTGCGTTCAACGAGAGCATTAACATATATTTTTTCTGATCCCAAGACATTTGCTTTATACTTTACTCTATCCCTTTCCAAAGAAAATAAAGCAGTAAACAAGTAGATATTATTGTCTATTCAAAATAAATAAAAAACTGAAACTGACAACTTTTTCCTCTTCGTTTAATTGTGACCTACTATTTCCTATTTGTCATTTGCGCGTACCTTATTGGATTGAAATCACTTGATTCCAACGCTAAAAGTGTTTTCAGGACAGCCATCATTCTAAAATCTCCAAACTAAGGGCACACTTTGATCTACATATGAATACATAACAACATTTAAAATTGTTATGTATCTGATTTCCGTCATTTTTTAATTGGATCATTCTTTGCCTCGAGAAACAACCCAATGTTATTATGTTGTCTTCATTTAATGTTTTATTTGTATATTATGAGCCTTTTCCTTGGAATTAATTTAAGAATATGACAGTATTCTTTTTCTCTTTAGACAAAAATTTTAAAACAAATTTTTAATCCAAGATTATGACAAGGTTAGGTTAGGTTAGGTTAACTCGAACAGGCAGCCTTAAGAGACTTCCCTTTGTGGTGCCTACAGGAAAACGAAAGTAAAACAAGAAGAGGAAAGATAAAAAGAGAAAGGTGGGCAGAAAAACAGAGAGTTGCAATTTTACCTGTATCCCACAAAAACGGAGCTAGAGCGTTATCCAACCACTGCTTCTTAAGAAGGAGGTGATCCTGCCCCGCTTCCCATCAGAAATTTTAGACAGAGTATTCAAATACTGGCTATGACGTCTTTCTCCTTCCACTTTCAGGTTTATTTTAGTTTTTAAATTTTCGCAAAACGCAAATCATTTTTTTAAAATATTAATCTTGTGAAAAAAGTCGCAAAAGGTACAAAATTAAGCATTTTGTTGATGTTTTACCTCTTTTTCGTTTTACTTTGGTCATTCATCTTACAGAACTATAAAAGCTTCCAATATTTTGTATATTTTTGTTATGTTTTTGTATCCTAAAAGAATGCCAATTATCTTACATTTTCCTAAAGGTACAGTCAGATTAGTCAAATATTTGACCAAAAAGGCGTAATTAATAAGTTAAAAAAAAATTTGTCCTTAAGTACTTATTAAGAAATATAAGATCCTGCTCTATATATCTGTCTCCACAAGCAAAAACAGCTAAAGTCGAGTTAAGAACAAATTGAGTTATTGCTTTTTTTATACTCCTAACACTCGAATCTGTAATGCAAGTCAAATTTTACCTTTTTAGCCCCAAATTTGAGTATTTTTCATCTTAAATTCTAAAAAGCTAAAGTCGATATTCGATTCAACACAACAAAATTAAAATTGCTGTTGAAAACTTACAAAAAACGAGTTAAGCTGTTATTGCTTGTGGCCACATATATAAAAGATAAGACATCACGTTTATTATATTATAAATTGTCATTCGTAATTATACATGTGTAGAAAGATTGAATAAACATTTGTAAAAATAGTGGTTACGTTTTTTTGGTCAAATTTATGACTAATCTGACTGCACCTAAAGAAATATTTACATCAATACGAAAATTAAACTTTTGGAATATTTTTTATGTAAGTTAGTTAGTTAGGAGTGGCAGCCTCTCGCGACGAAGCTTACTTGAGTACAATCGAATGGCCCGTTGTGATACCACAAGGAAGGCGGCACGACTCCCCTTACCCAGCCGAGAACCATAAGGATTCACGGATGAACTTCGGTATGTCCCCTATAGAGTGAGATGATAGCTCCGTAAGAGTTCCAAAGAAAGGAGAGCCCAAAATTCTTAGTCTTCTTCGAGCCAGGGAGGGGCAGTGGCACAGGAGGTGCAGTACAGTCTCTTCCTCATCCTCCGAGCCACAGCTGCGACAGAAATCATTAAAGGGCAGACCGAGTCTTTCAGCATGCCTGCCGATTAGACAGTGTCCAGTAAGTACCGAGACCCTGATACTTATGGATTTTCTGTCCAGTCTGAGCAGCTGCCTGGTCCGCTTGAGGTCCAGTGTAGTCCACAGTTGTCTGGAGACACAACAGGAACTTTCCTCTACCCATAATTTGCGAGCCAAATTGAGGTAGTGGTTCTTTATGTCCATTTTCACCGTTGCCAGAGGAATTCCAACGTCTGGTAGCGAGGAGACGTTAGGAAGCAATGTGCCCCGTTTAGCAAGATCATCGGCCTCACAGTTACTCTGGATATCCCTGTGACCAGGGACCCGAAACAGGTCAATCTGTGATCGCTCCGATAGAGTGTTCAGTAATGAGCGACAACTCAGGACTAGCTTAGATGTACTGTATGCACCAGCAAGCGCCCTGATTGCTGCCTATTTTTTATGTTAATTTAATTGCGCTTGATTTCTTCAAATGTAATTATTTCATGATATTCTTATAAAATATTTTTTTATTTAAAAATTACAAAATTACATGTATCACTGCGGGAAAAGAATATCCATATGGCTATTTCGCTACTACTCAAATAGCTCATTAGTGGACTCTACCCAAATTTTGTTTAGAAAACTCAAGAGCCTTATATCAAAAGCTTAATTGCTTAAATTAGAACTTCACTGATTCAATAAAGACAATAAAAAGTCAAAAATATATTTATTAAAACCTTTTTTGTTAATTAAAACTAAAATTACTAAATAGTTTTCAAAAAAGTTTCCATGTAATCTTCCACATAAATAAGTAGTTGACATCACTGTTAAAAAATAAAATTTCTCCTATCAAAAAACGGTTTAATCATAAAAAGTGATTGAATTTAACTCTTGGAATGTTTACTTTGTTGAATGCATAAAGTGGTGGATAAAAAAAAATCCATGATCTGAGAGACAGAAGAAATTTTAAAGACCAATAAAGAGAAAAAGCTTTAAAATAACAGGCAGTATGAGCGCAAAAATATTGTTAAAACAAAGCAAAAAGAAAACCAGATTTTTTCTTGTTGCCCACGGAGTTGTACACAAAATACAGTGTACAAACAAACCAGTCACTGAATGATTTTAAAAATTTAGTCTTTAACGTGGAGAGATGATAACAAGACAAATAGCTAAGCATTTGTGAAGAAAACAGTTTAAAAAGTAAACGGATTGACTGCTCGAGCGCTAATAGTGTTAAACGAACGACAATCTAAAAACGAATGAAAGCTTGTATCTAAAAAATAACTTTTTGAAGATGAAAAAGCTTATCAAATTTAATTGATAACAAAAAGCTTAAGAGAAAAAAGCAATTGAGAGCGAAAAAAATGAGAATTATAGCCAACAATTGAAAGAGAAAGAAAGTTAAATGTTGCTAAATGTGATGTTATGTGATATTTTGGAAAACCTTTAAGTCGGTTTTGTTGTGGGATATGATAGTTACTAAAGCAGTGGTGGTGACTTTTAAGTCAAGTGCGCGTGGTAAAATTTTTCCACTATTACAAACAAAAAAACTACGATATAAAAAGTGTATTAACATGTTAAAGCTTGATTGCACATGACTGTATTAAGTTAATAGTAACTTGACGCTTGCTAAAGGACAAGGCCACTTTTTAAATACATACATACATACATATGTACATTTTTATGTAAGTGTCACTGAACTTTTAAATTAAAAAAAAATATAATAATTCTGTTGCTCAAATGAAATTTTGGAAAGTGTAGATGCTGGCTAAATAAGTCACTACAAATAGCTTTTTTCACATTTTTGTATTCAAATATTTAATTAACGAAAGTTTGTATGTATGTATGTTTAAAAGCATGTGTATATATGTGTTTAATATAATGCATACGACTTGCTAAGCAACAAATCAGTATAATGACCAGAATTAAAAACATATAAATTTATTTAAAAGTAAGTAAACCAATAAATAAAAATATAAAAAGAAAAAATTTCGATTTCTTTTTCTGGTTTTATTTTTGTTCACTGACACTTATGAACATATTGACTCACTGTGTTTGACCAATTGAAAACATAGTAATTTAAAAATACCCGAAACGTGCAAGAGAGTGTTGTGTAGTTTTTTCTTTTTCTTCTAACTATTGTTATTATTATTTCCATTACAACCTTGATAACTACAAGGTTGTCTTTATTAAACAGTTGATCTCCAAATAAAATCAGCTTAAAGTGTCATCTTCTATTGAGTATTAAAATACAGAAAAGTTAAATAAAATAATAAAAGCCATAATATCTTTCACATCATCTATAATGAAATTATTTACAATATTTTTGTTGTTAATCTTTTTAACATTGGTCAGTGTTGAATCCGATGTCAACAGCATCAAATTCAGCAGAAACAACAACAACAATAACGATAGTAATAAGACCAATATTAGCAATAACAACAGTAGTAGTAGATTTTCAAAAAACAAATTTAGTACAAGTGTCCATAATTTGAACGCCTCTATTGTTGACGATTCATCTTCATTAGCAACATTTCGTAATAGAAGAGGTAAGTTGTTTTGTGTTTCATTCATATTAATTATAAGAGTTTTATCCAGTTGTTATGTTTTGTTTAAAAGTTTTTTAAAGAATTAAGTTATTTAATATCAACTGACCTTAAATTATCAGCTTAAAATATTAATTTTCTTTCATTTTGCACTTGCCGTTTCAAAATCCATTAAGTTGCAATTAACGTGAAGTAAAAATAATGACTTCGAAAAATAAAAAGAGCTCAAATGTTTTGGTTTGGTTTTAAGATAATAATTCATTTTAAAACAATTATAATTGCAATTACAAAGCTTTATTTTTGGGTTTATCATAATGAGTTTTTTTATTTATCATAATGAGTTTATTTACACAAAAAAAAAAAGAAAAAAACTCTTCAAACTGCATCAAATATGTAATGAATAAAACAAAACTTCATATACAGAAAAAAAACTTGAATTATTTAATAATAATGGAAAAGTATTTTTGATTAATATTTTCAAAGGTTGCAACATTTTAGGCTGATAAGTAAAAATTGTTTTGTTTGCTTTACCTTATTTATTGTACCTATGCAACGACTGAGGGGCGACGTACATATGTAGTTTAGATAGTTAGTGAGTTTTTTAACCGACTTCAAAAAAGAAGAAGGAGGTTATCAATTCGACTGAATGTTGCTTTTTTATGTTTGAAATTGCAGAACTCAGTCATTTCTAAGCCGATTTTGGAAATTTTTTGTAATTTGCTAGATTACGTTATGATCCCGTTCTAAAAGCAGTTCATAATCTTAAAAACTAAAGGGTGTCCTCATAAAACACACACGTTTTTTAAGTGTATATGAACCGTAAATTACACTTCTTTTAAATTAAAAAAATGCGTAATACAATAGCTTCTAACAGCAAAGAGTAATACAAATATAAATCTAACAATTAAAGGGTCTCCCAATAGGTGACCTAAATTGACCCATATGGACTTATCTCTTGAGCTGTTATAGACAAACGCTTGAAAATTCTTCAGAATGTCGATTGCTATGACCGTCATAATAACAAGTATAAACATTTGAAATTATAAGTTAAAGAGTGTCCCAATAATTACTGTATTCTGATTCATGTAGACAAGTTTTTGAACTGTTAATGCCAGGTAGTTGAAATTTACAAGAAATCTTTATTGCTAAGTCCGCTATAATAACGAGTATAAAATTTATATTTTGAAATGAAAGGGTGTCCGAATACTTGATGTAAGTTGTTGTATGTGGCCAAACTTTTGAACTGTTATGGACAGATAGTTGAAATTTACAAAGAACTTGTACTGCTAAGTCCACTATAACAAAAAGTATAAAATTTGAATTTAGAAAATAAGTGGTGTTCCCAGATTAAAGTTAATTGAACTATATGACCCTGTCGTTTGAACCGTTATATACAAACACTTGAAAATTAAACATAATGTCACTACTTTGTCTGGTATATTAAGAAGTATAAATATTTAAAATTATAAAGAAAAGGGTGTTACAATAGTTGCTATTGTTTATGACCAAACTATTGAGCCGTTGTAAACAGCTGATTGAAATTTGAAATTGATTTGAAATTTATTGATAAGTCCGCTATAACAAGTAGCAAAATTGAAATTATAAATTAAAGGGTGTCCCTATAACTGATGTTATTTGATTTGTATGGCCCTATCTTTGAATTCATTACAGACAAACTCTTGAAAATTAGACAGAATGTCCATTACTATATCAAGTATAATAACAAGTATAAATATTTAAAATTCTAAATTAAAGGGTGCCCCAATGGTTGTAATTTGATGTACATGGCCAATCTTTTAAAACGTTATAGACTAACGCTTGGAATTTAAGCAAATTTTGTTTTACTGTGTCAGCAATAAAAAGTGTAAGAAATAAAGGATATAACTGCTGAATTTTCTTGTTCGATTTACATTCATTTTGTTTTACGACATATAAAAAATCTTGACGCAATCTTTCTCGAATGTAAAATAATATAATTAAAGTATAACTACCGTCTTAAAGAGATGACAGAATTAAAAAAAAATAAGTTCTCTATATAATTTTACATAAAAATGTCTTTATCTCTAATATATCTCTTCAAAAGCTCTTAAATGAACCCATATTGAGGTCTTAACAAACATGGCGCAAAATCGTACCTTTCTATGAAAAGCTAAGAGGCACACAATTTGGAAAATATTGGCGAGCGCCAATACTTTATATACTTTATGGGGTCACAAATGGATATTTTAGAAATTACAAACGGAATAACAAACTTCGCTATATTCTTTTTCCACCTGTGGTGAAGAATAAAAAAAGTATGAACACAATACATTTTTTACACTAAAAATATCTACCGATAAAATTTTTCCTCTTTAAATATATAAAATGATGAAAATTGAATTATATTAAAAATAATATTAGAATTAATAAACCTGACAATATGCCAAAAAATAAATTTTAAATTTTATAAAAAACTTTGAACTTTATTGAGCCTTTTCCGAAAGTTTGGAAAGCTTAAGCTCAAAATTAAGTTCGAATACTCCGTTGCTACCAGCACCTTAAATTTGGATCTTTTGGCTTAGAAATTGCCGATTTATTTCCCAAACAGTTCGAAACTGCCCCACTGTGCGGTGTAGAAGGAAAGTAACGTATACTTTGTAATACAATATAATACAATATAATTAAAGTAAAAAAAAATAAGAAAAAAAAAATTAAGTTCTCTATATAATTTTGACTTCAGCTCTTAAAAGGTTAAGCATTTAAAAAAGATTAGTATTTTCTGAACTATCTCTTCATAAGCTCAAAATGGTATTTTTCTTTGAAAATTTAAGACGCAGACAACTCGGAAAACATTGGCGACGTCAATACTTTATATTCTTTATAGGGGCCACAAATTAGAAATTACAAACGGAATAACAAACTTTGCTATATTCTTTTTCCACCTGTGGTGAAGAATAAAAAAAGCATGAACACAATACATTTTTTAGACTGAAAATATCTACCGATAAAATTTTTCCTCTTTAAATATATAAAATGATGAAAATTGAATTATATTAAAAATAATATTAGAACTAATAAACCTGACAATATGCCAAAAAAAAATTTTTAAATTTTATAAAAAACTTTGAACTTTATTGAGCCTCTTCCGAAAGTTTGGAAAGCTTAAACTCAAAATTAAGTTCGAATACTCCGTTGCTACCAGCACTTAAAATTTGGATCTTTTGGTTTAGAAATTGCCGATTTATTTCCCAAACAGTTCGAAACTGCCCCACTGTGCGGTGTAGAAGGAAAGTAACGTATACAAAGCAAGTTTGTTTACCTTTAAGAGTAAAATTACACAAATGAGCCTTAAACCTTTTCAACAAAATAGGTTTTGAAAATCCATTACAAATTTATCTGTGGCACTATACAATTTTTCTAAATCGGCTTGTCTGTTTAAAGAAGAATTTGTTATTGTCTAGAGTCCACACAATATTGTAAATAAATAAATTTTTACTTTCAATTCTTGAAATTATTAATTGAACTAATTTGAATAATAACAAATGAAATATTTTAATATGGCTTAAGTTCACGTTTATTTTAATTTGAAATTATTTTCAGAATAAAAAATATTATAAAAATTTTTGTGTTAATTGTTAAAGAACACAGGAGAAGTTGGACACCAGCAAAACGTAATGCAGCATTTTCTGGATCGCTATGTGTACGTTGTAAATATAATCTATTTAACCAACTAATGTTTTAAAATAGAATACGAGAAATATTTATAAGCCATCAATTTTTATTTAGTTAGACGAAAGCTACACACAATTTAAATCTATTTTCTTTGTTTTCTTTATTCATCGTCACATATATTTTTTCTCTAAATAAACACTTTAATACTTTTTGTCCCACTGTCAATTAAACAAGGTTAACTGCGGTATTCATTAAAGATTGTAAACTTGTTAATGCAAGTTTTGATACGGCACGTGCTGAAAACTTTTGCGAAATGAATCAAACTCGATTAATAATACCGGTGTCGAACTACAACTTACCCTTGAAAATTAGTTTTTTTTTTTTTTTTGTCGAAAAGTAGAATATTATTATGATAAAATTATTAAAAGATTTTAAATATGTATAATGTATTTACAAAAATTAAAAAAAAAATTAATTGAAAAAATACCCGCTTTGGCTTAATAAAGCAAAAGCTACAACAAAATCACCTGTACGATTTACATAAAACTCCAATCACCTTAATAATATTTTAAATTTATTCTAAAATTTTCAAAAGTTTTTTTAAATATTTTTTTACTTCTGTTTAAATTAAGTAAGTTACAAATTTTTATCCGCCGTCTTACTAATTTTTTTTTAACAGCTTGTTGTTAGTCGTGGGTGTTTTTTCAAATGTCTGACATTTTAAAGCGATCTACGGAGCCGTGGGAGCTTAGTATTTATACAAACAAGGAAATTTCGCTAACAGCTGTTATTAGTCAAAAAGAATATTGCCAGACCTTGAATAGTAATTAATTTTTCGTTCACATTTAAACTAAACCCCGAAAAACATGCGAGCTAATAGATCATTTTACCTTTTTATCTAAACATTTAAAAACTTTAACAAAAATGAGCAGTCACTGAAATGAAGTAAATGGCACATGTCTAAGGCGACTTAAACTCTTTGTTCTTAATTAAAAAAAATTAAGGAACAAAATCATCAATTCGTCTGTATTTTTATACCCTTCCCCACAAATGGAAAAAGATTATAATTTCGTTTGCAATTCGACAATATCCATTTCCGAATTCATAAAGCATTTATATTCTGAGTTCTTATGTATAGCGAAGTCGATTGAGCGAATTTCGTCTGTCCCTTCGTGTTCGGGTTGAAATCAATTCTGCTAAGTTACTAGATGAGCTAGAGAAAATAAATATACACCTGCTTATCAGATACAGTTTCGAAAATGTTGCTAGTTAAAATCAGCAAGATAGGTTTATGTTCTTCGTGGCAGTGAGCAAAACAACCCTTCTCCCTCTAATACTGCAATATCATAAGGAACCATGGCGAAAAAATACAGGTGAACGCACCGGCGAAAAAACTCATCAGCTGTATACGTTGTAGTTGTCAAGGCGAATTGTGCTTGTTTATGAATGTTTAAAAAATTAATTATTTGTTAAACAAAATTTTAATATGTTTTAATTTTTTATAAAAAATGAAATATATAAATTCCTTAAAAAACTTGTGCGAAACAGAATCACATTTTAAAAATTTTAATTTAAAGAAAATTAGAAATGGAACGCGGAGGAAGTCAAGGGCACTGCAAGTCGTAAATAATTTTGTAGATGCACAATTTGAGATTTCTTTGATGTCTCCCTATACAAAGGGCATTCATCACATTCGTTAAACCAATCCAAAATACAGCTCCAACGAAACAAGTGGCCACAAGGCGTTAGACTAGTATTATTATGTGTTTCCTAGCACAATATACACTGGAGAACATTTCGTTCATTTTCTATATTTCTCATAAATGTCTGTTTATGAAAAAATCGTTTAGGGGACCTTTCAAGTTCAAAACGTTTTCTCTTGTGTTCCTTCCAAGTTTCGTATGCTGCTACAGAAAGAGAAAAACTAATTGTAGAAAAGTAACAATGCACAAAATCTTATAGCCATACAAAAAGAATTCTGGCTGTAAGCAATGTCGAATAAGAACATAATTGATGTCAGTAGCTCGTTTAGAAATTTGATAAAGGTTTTCAGGTAGGTGGGCGAGCATCGCATTAAGTTTAAAACTATTTTTAGTTTCTTTTCTCTTTTCGGTACTATTTCATATTGCTCTTCAATATATTTTCTCCAGTTTTTTTAAGACCTTTAGATATAATGCAAGCCTACACGTTGCGACATATTGTACAACTTTGCTAGTAATAAAGTTGGGTGTTTTGTCCATAAATTATGCAACTTGCATACAATCGCCAGGCACAACTTTATTTTATATAGAAGCCATTACAGTAAAGATGTAATCCGCAATTGTTTCGTATGTTGTAATCGATGAAGTGTTTGAGCAAGAAGAAAAAGAAAAAGAATGCAAACAAAAGTTAAGACGGAAGCGAAAGTGGTCAAAGAATTGGTTAATAAAAAAGAAAAAATATTCTAACAACAAACTTTTAAAAACCTTGCAAGCATTTAAATGTATAGATTACCTTTTCGCTGTATGTTGTTATGTTTTTACTACGAAAATGAAAAGTAAAATAGAATAATGTTGTGCGACATGTCCACTAACGTTGCCAAAAAATCAAAACTTCTTGACCTTTCGTACAACCAACACGCAACTTCATACAACTACACCACAAATATTGCAATCTGCTGTACATCCTTCTCAAGTTGTACAACAGGTCGTAACGGGCATTTCTTGCATAATGCACCACCGCCGAATTCTGGTAAAAAAATTAAAAAGTACTTGTCTAATTTTTTCCAATTTCTTATGTTTGTTTTTTTTTACTTTTTCTTTTGACAACATACATAAATTTTGTAGCAACAAATTCCCTGTTGTTTTTTGTGTTGTTGCATTGTTGTAGCCGTGCAATCACCTTTATTAATTCGCCTTGTATGGCACAAATCAAGTAAAGTAACTCAAACAACAGCAACAAATATATGAGGCAATAAAAAAAACTTTAATTTAAAAGGTCAGAGCTCTCCCATATTTTCCGAGTTATGGACCTCTGGACTTTCCATAGAAAATATGATTGTGCACTATATTATTTAGGACATCAAAGCTTTTGAAGAAGTCTTGCAGGAAATACAAAATTTTTTAAAAATGCTTAACCCATTGAGAACCGATAACATTTTTATGTACAATTTTTTATATTAATTAGTTGTTTTTTTGTTTGTTTTAATTCTCTGTTACCTGAATATTTGTTTTCTTGATTGACGTTACTTCAGTAAACTAGATTTATACATATGGTAAAGGGTATTCAAGATTCTTTCTTTTTTTAATTTCTTTTGTTATTGTTGGAAAGTAATGACAATTTCGATAAAATTGCAATAATTTTTTCCCTTGGTGTCTTTTTCTTCTTTTTTATTGCTCTACTGTCCCATATAATCCTTTTTTTAACGGAGTTACATGGTTGGGAACAATTCGAGTAGTTCAAGATCGCCCATTCATGGTCCTGTCAGTAATGCTGGAAAACAACACTTTCTCGTGGAGCTGGACTGTAAAACATTTGCCTTTGAAAGCAGCTGCTTGAACTTCACTTTGATTAGATTCGAAATACTGCTTCCGTCACATTTTGGAATGTATTCAAGTCAGTTCATCAGTTCTTTTCTCCAATTTTGGGTACTTCTGCAAAAATTTGTTTTGGTACTAAGATCGACTACTTTTTTACTTTGCTTCCTAAAAACTGAGTCTTATCGGTTTACCGTTTCCTGAAAGAAAAAAAAAAAAAATAAAACCACACAATATCTTATATTTATAATTAGTCTTATAAAAATTCGGACATTAAGAAGGAAATTATGAGAAGGTTGTAAAGTTTTAGTTTAAGAAATTATAATTGCAGCAGTTGATGTTCGTGCTCTTCAGCTTTAAATTGTATCAAAATGACTTTGTGCCATTCATATAAATTGTATTTTTAATACGATAAACATAACGCTAAGTTACCAAGTTCTAAAAATATATTTAACTAATATTTACAAAATTTTAATTGGTGTTGAAATGTGGGTGCTGCCAAATTATGAGCTGATTGTAATTATACTGGTCTTTTATGTTACAGAATTATATTGAATTTTAATTCACTAACTGTCAAAGCGGTTATAGTCATAAAAGATATATAACATCCAAAAAGGGTTGCAGATTTTGTAAAAATGCAAAAAGAATGTTGCTTGAATGTTGTTGTTGGATGTGGAAGTCAAAATGTGCGATATTTGACAGTTGTTTTTTTTTAAGATGCATCGTACGACTACCATCCAAGCTAAACAGTTAAAATTTGTTTTAACAGGAAAACCAAAGATATTTAAGGCGATACTGTTTGTTACAGCCACCAATCATGAAACCGATAACACTGCTCAGCAGCAAAATACTTTTTTAAATAATACTATGTAGACTTTATGCTTTTTGATGTGCTGAACTCAAATCCGTTTTTGGTTTTTCTCCATTACGTAGGGGTTTTTTTGATGGCATGGCAGGGCAAAATTTTTCCTTAAAATCCGATTTTAATAAACAAAACAAAAAGAAGATGCGTTAAAAATTATCAGGCATATCACAGAACTCAATTTCAATCGAAAGTGGTTTCAATTCCGCAAATTGCTGCTTCAGAAAACTAAAAACGAAAAATTTCTTCGGAATGAAGTCACTTTCAAATTTCAAAGTGGAATTTAGTTTTCTTGAAATTTTGTTATTTGCGGTTCTTAAATTGACTATTATGATAAGTCCTACTTAGAATAGCCTTGTTGTTTACTTTGGTGTGCAAATTATTGCCAGATTTAAATTAAATAGTGGAGATTCAATAATTTTCAAGAATAAACAAAATCGATCGGAATCTGAAGAAGGCAAAACAAAATCGATCGGAATTGTTAATACGGAATTAAAACTATTTGGATCGGAATGTGTGTCATTCCTGTATATTTAAATTATTTCCACATTAGTTTTTTCTACATTTTATTGTTTTGGAATTATTTAAAATTGAAGAGGGGAAAACTTTTTCTTACAAAATTTCTTTAGTTTTTCATTTTGAAAATGCAATAAAGAAAAACAAAAAGGCCAATATGTTTTATTTTGAACATTTGTCAGAGAGCTAAATATCTCAAGATTAAAATAAGGTATAAATTATGAAAATCGAATAACAACTGGGGATTTAATTCTTAATGTACCGCAGATACCCAATATTGAAAGAATATGTGTGGAGTCAACCTTACATATGGCGATAGCAGTGCGTTAGCTGAGCAGATATGTAATGAAACTTAAGGAAAGGGTGTTTTGTAGGGTTTTTGTGATTTAGATTTTCGTTGTAATTGATGAAATTTGAACAGTAATTAAAAATTTTTTAATTTACGATGAAAAACTCCAATGTAATTTTTGTGCTAAAAATAACACAAATTTTTTGTTAGTAACGTAAAATTTTTATTTCAGAAACATTGTTAAAATAAAAAGTAGCTTATTTTTTTTTAAATAACATTTCCTTTATCATTTTTTTATATTGCCAGTTGGAGTGTCTCTCCAAATCGACCAACCAAAATCTGCTAGAATTTATATCTGTGTAATTTGTACATATATGAAAAGTAAAAGAAGGGATATTTGTAGGTCCACAAATACGAGAGCTTATAACAAACGCAACCTTTAGAACTAAATTGAACGATGTGGAAAAAATAATTTTGACGGCTTTCGTTAATGTCTGTCAAAGTTTTTTACGAAACAGAAAGGCTGTAAAATTCCTAATTAAAAATTCTTTTATAATTTTAAGGCTTTTGTATCTCTTAATTTGAAACTTGTTTTAGAAATGGCTTTACTAATGACTTACATCTGTATTTTTGTGAAAAATTAAAGCTTTTATAAATTTGAATCTTTCAGAGTTCTTAACAGGTTTTTTTTCTCTCATTGCAAATTTAAAATAAACCTAAATTTAGGCAGTAGCCTGATTTATCGAATTTTTTTTATCATATTAGCAGTTAATTGACTTTTATATTGTATTAAAACAATTTTACATTTATTTTCACAAGTCAATAAACCATTAATATTGTTCTCACAAGTTAATGAACCCTTAAGTACAATAGAATATTTGTAACAATTTTTAATAAATATTTTAAATAACAACAATATTTATTGCAAGCAAATAATTCAGAAATAAACAAGAGCAATCAAGCATTTGTGATATTTGAAACAAGTTAAATTTTTTGTTTAAAAAAAAATTTTATTTAATTTCAATTTATTCGACACACATGTCAAATCAATTAAAAAGTTAATAACATCAATTAACATTTTTTAAACAATAAATAAAATTTGTTTGTAAATTTATGATATTAAAAAAAGTTTCAACTATAACAGCTTTAGTAATTTTTTCAGCCTTAAACTACCACACAGTGGGGCAAAAAATATTTAAGAGAAAAATTAGAACTTTCTTTAGAAATTTTTTTCGAAATCAAAAACTTAATTTAAGTGAATGTTTAAGAAACAGTTAATTATTCAACAAAATTGTAAAACCTAGAACGAAAAGAAGCGATTGGGTTATAAATATTTTTTTTCATTTCGTATTTAGTTCCTTTATTAGTTTCGGTTCAAATGAGGACACAATTAAAAAAAAAGTTAAAAAAGTAAAACTATTTTAGTTTTTGCTTCGGTTTTAGAAATATGGTCGTCTCATTTTTTTTATGGCAGTGTTGACTGATGTATTAATCATGAGTTCAGATCCCATCGGAGTTTTGTAGAAAAAGAATAATAATTGTTCTTAGGTAATGGCAGTTTAAAGGCGAGTAAATGAAAAGCGAAAGTTCAAACAAGCTGGAGTTTTGACTAGAAAAAAGTAAAAACAATTATTGTTTGGCCGTAGTAGATAAGTTGATGAAATCGCCTCTAAACTAAAACGGTAGCTGATATGATTAAGATTTCTTTACGTAAGAACAGCAAACGAGATGATTAAGGTTAAGATGATGTCATTTAATAAAAGTAGACAATTATACAATCCGATAAAAGAAAAATAAAATTGTAAGAAAAACTTATCTGAATACAATTATATTCTAAAAGAACATTTCATATTTTAAAATTATGAACAGGAAAAATTAAAACCAGCAGAATGTCATTTTTCTGTTTTTTGTTGTTGTTTGTTTTTAACACAAAAATGTGTAAGGCAGATTTAAATTAATCATTTGTTTATAAAATAATTTGTTTTACATAAAAATTTTATTAAAGTGTTAAGCAATATATGAGGACTATTGCCCAAAAATTTTTTAAATAAATAAGCGCAACACAAATAAAATAGTCTTGACATAAATGCAGTAAAAAATAATGAAAACTGAGTTTATTTAATGATAAAATAAACATAAAATTAATTATTGAGGTATAATTTAATGCACTACTGACATTCAGGTCACCAATTAATTTATTAAAAACTTTTTATTACTTAAAACTAAAAGTATTTGTATTTGGGTTTGCCAGCACAATGCTTTCACTTTAATGCTTTCAAAAGTTACGGACACTCTAATTTAACAATAAAAACCAATGTGAGTGATGCTTATGGTATTTGCAAACATCACGCAGTGGCGTGAAACACAAAAAAATGGAACAAAAGTCTTGAACTTCTAAACTATTTACCCAAAAACTAAGTACTAAAATTTTTTAAAACTATGAGTTTTATTAAAATCACCAAAAAAGTTTTCCACAAAATTAAATAAGCTTAAATTCGATTATATTAATAGCTTTTTTTCTATTTATATTTAGTTATAACAAAACAATTATATTTTACATGGTTCTTTTTCAAATATTTTTTACTCTTATAATTAAAACATCTGCAAAAAAATATTGTTTTTAAAAGAATATGACAAACTTAATGGATTCTACCTTATATTTAGCTCATATTTGGTTAAAAAAAACTCTGTTTCTTAACACATCAGCACATCTGTTTGGCATTGTGTGAACCAAAGCAGCACATTTAGCGGGACTTATTTTATTCCGCTCCTCCTGAATTATTTTCTATTAAACTTGTCTGTTGTTTAAATCGGAGCTTTTTGCTGGCCAATCTAGAACTTTACGATTGCTTGATGAAATCCACTTTATGATTGTTTGATGAAATCCAATGACTATGCGTGAGTAGTGCTAGGGGTCATTATCGTGCTGAAATGTCCATGCTAATGGTAAAGAATCGGTGTTTTCACTATCCAATTTCTTTTTAAGTATAATCTTGTGCATGTCGCCCATCATTTTGATGAGGTAAAGCAACCCCACACCATACAGATAAGCCATCATGTTTTACGGTTTTTTTTTTAGTGTACTATGGGTTATTTTCCTGCCATGGAGGACGTCTGACATGTGGTTTACAATCACTCGGAGTGATGTCCGTCTGGGGTCGAAAATGGATTTGTAGAAATAACAAACGAGATAATAAACTTAGATATACCTTTGTTCCACTTGTGGTGAAGAATATTACAACGTATATGAGTTCAAATCCCAATAGAGACTTAAATATTAAGAAAAAATTGTTTAGAAGTAAAGGCACCTGAACAGTGTGTGACTTGGTGAAATAATCCTGGTTAGTAAAATATGGGATTGTGCTCTTTAATCTTGCTGGAGCCAAAGAATGTTGTGCCATGAATGCATGCATCAGTTTATTAAAGCGTATGTAAAAAAAGAGATCATGAGTTCATAAAAACTTAGCTAAAGATACAAAAAAAAAAAAAAAAAAAAAATAAAAATAGAAAAGAAAAATAAAAATAAAAATAAAAATAAAAATGAGGCTACTTGCCATCAATAGTCATTAAACATGTGAATTTTCTCAAAATGTGTTTAAACTAATTTGCAAATCATCTTAAGCTGAGTTCAAACGAAATAAAATATCTGCTTCCCATGCACCAATTTCGATAGGTCAGCTGCACGATTTATTTATGTTTTAACTTTTAAGCAACGTCCTTGGATTGTATTGACATAAACTTTATCAGCTGGATACGGACACTAGATGTTTTTAACATTTTAAGAGTTTTAGTTGATCTGATCTTAAACATAAATTATTCGTCGTGCATACCTAAATACATACATGCATGCACTTAAATACAGATGCAGCCTTGGTCTTATTTATGAGACTTCAAAGAGAGTTCAATTTATATTTATTTGGTTTGCTCGTTTGCTCCAACGATTGTGGTTTTGGTTCTTAAACATGAAAACACATCATTAAACAACGTCACCAATACATTTTTTTATTTTTATTTTGTTTTTAACTGAAATGCAGAAAAAACTCAATAAGAAACAAACAACTGTTTTAAAGTAATTTTCCCTTTCTTGTCATTTTGTTTAGCAGCATTTAAATTCAAAATAATTAAAAACCAGAATAATAAAATCCAAAGGAGTTCATAAACATTTTTTTTAAATTAACATAAACAAAAGATTAAACAAAAGCAAAACAATACAGAAATATTTAACGAATCCATTGTAATGCGCATTTTTGCTTCATTTGAGTTAAAATTGTAAAAATCGAAACGTATTGTTGCAACTGACAAAGAAACTTAATGAAAGCAACAACATTCAAGGGAAAACAAGAAAACGTTTGAGCAGGTTGTTTGATTGCTTGGTAATCGCATAAAAACGTCTTTCTATAAACGGATAATGAATATCTACTTGTGCAGATATTTTCCGATAGACACGTTTGTGTGTGGCAATGTTGTGTTATAGATACTCGGAATTATTTGGATAAAAGAAAAAAAGTATAGACCCAAACATACTTTAATGATGCACTATTTCTTAAAGAAATTGTGTAGTTGTAAATATTTTGCATTTTTTTATTACGGTGAGAGGTCGAAGATTTTGAACTGTTTTTTGTTTTTTGAACTTGTTTTGTTGGAAAATTCCTGAAAATTTTGTTTTTTTTTCTGCTCCACTTTTATTAATTCTTTATTTCTTTCTCTGCGACTCTGGATATACGTAATCAAGATTAACGTTAAGGCCGTGGTAGTCTTAACCTGACGGCAGTCTTATCACTGAGTAAAATACAAAGCGTCGACTAGCTCCCCCTGCAGGCGTAGCCAACCGAGTTGCAATTTAAAGAACATGGCTTGCGGAACCATGATCCGTACCCGACTTGTCTATCCAGATTTGATGCCTGCACACCGGGAGACTGGTTCCTTCTTTACCCGGAGAGCACTTGTGTCAAAGTCTAAGTAAGCTCTGGGGGGCTCTGGATATGTTTGTTCCAAGGGTGTCTTGTTTTCTATACTTCGTTACTACGAAAAAACGCGGACTACTTGATATCTTGTTGAGCAACCGAGCGCCGCACAGCTATTCAAATCACACTACGCTGTGTCTCTGATAAAGACTACGATTCACGATCAACCCTTACTGTTACGATTTGGACAACGATTTCCTTGTTTAATCTACGCAGGCGTCTTAACCATCTTGTCTGTTATGCAAAGTTAAAGATGCCCTCGCTGTAATAAAACAAGAGTTTTCCTTTCCGATTTCCTTGTTTTTAATATATAAGCGCCCTTAACTATCTCAGCAACTGTTCTCTAACTACAGACTCTTTAGCCATCTTTTTTGCTGCTCTATTATTTAGGCGTATTCAGTCTTCTTTTCGTTGTAGATTCCGAGATTTTTAAACTGCTTTATTCATTTATTTGTCTTTTTTACCGACTTCAAAAAAAGGAGGTTATCACTTCGACTGAATGTTGCTTTTTTATGTTTGTGCCATTTCAGTCATTTCTAAACCGATTTTTTCAACTTTTTTGTAATTTCATAGATTATGCTTACAGATTGGTCTTGTTCTAAAAAGAGTTCATTCCCATACATGTTTTGTAAGTCTATTATGAACCGTAAAGCGCACTTCTTTAAAATTAAAAAAAGAAAAAAATGAGTAATAGCTCCCAACAGCAGAAAGTAACAGAAAAATAAATCTATAAATTAAAGGGTGCCCCCATAGGTGACATAGATTGACTTAATGTAATTTAATGTATGTGGCCAAACTTTTGAACTGCTATAGCGAGAAAATTGAAATTTACAAAGAACCTGTATCGATAAGTCGGCTATATTAACAAGTATAAAAATTTGAATTTAGAAATTAAAGGGTATTTTTATATTTGAAGTAAATTGAGCTATATGGCTCTATCGTTTGAAACGTTATGTACAAAAATTAAAAAATTAAACAGAATGTCCACTACTTTGTCTGGTATATTAAGAAGTATAAATATTTAAAATTATAAATTACAGGGTGTTTCATTAGTTGCTGTTATTTGATAAACAGTTGTAGACAGTTAGTTGAAATTTGCACAGAACCCTTATTGCTAAGTCTTCTACAATAGCAAGTTTAAAATTTTGTTTTGAAAAAAAAAAAATAAAGGGTGTTTGATGTATGTGGCCAAAGTTTTGAAGCTTTATGAACACAGCTAAAATCTCTTTTCAGGTCGATTTTTTATGCAAGAATTATTCAAACAAATCATCCAACCGCAATTACTTTTTTTAATATTATTGCTGCCGACGGTTGTTGAACTCATGATCTTCTAGGTTGCTGGGTTTAGGCATAAATACTTTCATTTCGCGGAAATATAATAATAAATTAGAGTATAATTTAGTTTTTGCGAATATTTTAAGTTTTGTGAAATTTTTATTTTTTTCTGATAATATTTTTTGTTAAAATTTTGATTTGTTGGAGGTAATTTATTGTTTTTTTCTAGAGTTAAGATTTCTGGTAAAATCTCGATTGTTGTAAAACTTAAACTTTTACTTATATTTGAACATTTATTTATAAAAAAAACCTTTAAAATATACTTGAAGATGAATGACATGTTTTGCAATGTGCTTTACTACAACTAACAAGTCTGCAAAACAAAAGAATGTCTTGTCCGCACCCGATATTAGACAGAGATGGGAAGAGACTACGAAAGCAAAAATTAAAATTAATATTTGAGCATAAAGTTATTTATAAAAATTAAAAAAAAAATTGTGAAAATTGTGCTGACCGCAAGGCATTAGTAAAAAATAAATAAGAGTGCTATATTCGGTTATGCCAAATCTTATATACCCTTCACCATGTACGTAAATCAAGTTAAGTAAAGCAACTTAAATCAAAAAAGCAAATATTGGGGTGACAGAATTAAAAAATTAAAAAAAAAAGTACATAACATTTTCATCGGCTCTTAATATTAATTTATAAATTAAAAAAATTGACGCATAATCGTATTTTTCTGTGAAAAATTTAGAGGCCCATAACTCAGAAAATGTGGTCGAGCAACAATTTTGCCATTTGATGTTTTTTTTCTTATCTTTTTAAAGTATTTGCTTTTTTGATTGGAGTTACTGCACTAGAGTTGTTCCATTGCCACGAAGAATAAGGACCGAACTACCTGATTTTCAACGGCAAAATTTTCGAAAGTATGTCTGATCGATTTTCGTATTTAAATTTTCTCTGTATCATACAGTGCCTTGGCAAAGTTGATTTCAACCCGAAAACGGACGGATAGACGGACTTCGAATTCGCTATGCACAAAAATTCAGAATAAAAATACTTCATAGGGTCGGAAAAACAAACTTAAATTTACCGTTTTACCTCGGGTGAAGAGTATAAATAAGGCCAAATATATGACCAGTTCTCGATGCTTGCATTGCTTAGATTTGGCTGATATTAGGCAATAGAAAGAAATTCTTGGTTCAAGTAAATGCAACTTCACAAACTCTTTTTAAAAGTAGTTACCACTGGTGGCTTATTTTTTTTTTCTTTATGGTGACTAAAAAACTCTCAGTAAGTCTAAGCACTTTGAAATAATTATGGCTTTCCTTAAAATTTTCTTAAAATTATTTAGAAATTATTTTTTAAATCTGCAGTTTTTTATAATTTTGGAAATGGTGTAAATAAGTAAAATATCTTGTTATGAAGAAAAACTGCACATTATAAAGTAGAGCAAATAAGATTGATGATGTTGTAATCTCCTTGTTAGTTGCTCATATTTTTTTCTTACTAAAATTAAAATTTAATGAGTTGTTTGTTGACTGCTTTTTTCCCCAGCCTTTAAACATTTCGCAAACAATACATAGAACAATGAGTTAATAAGCTGAAAAAGTCAATCTTTAACGAATAATTAAGATTTTAGTTATCTCTTATTATTCCTAATTAACAAATTTCTTGAGTGTGTAAAACTAGTAACTTTCATTATAATTGTTAAATTTTTTCTTGGGTTTAATAGTTTCAAATTAATGAAATTCAATTTTGTGACTTCTGTTACACACAGACTGTTAATTAAATAAATGTTTGCCAAATATATTTAAATTTCAATTCATTCGTTTATTTGTTTAATTTGGTTTTTAAATCTTTTGTTAGTTTCTTAGCATCAAATTTTCGCTTTGATTTGCTTTTAACTCTTTTAATTTGTTATGAAATCATATCCAATTCCACACTTCAATGCCAGGTAATTTAATTTGTTTTTTCATTGAATACAAATTTATTAAAAAAATAGAGTTTTTCGTGGAAAAGTCGCTGTTACTTTAGAACAAAGTTATTGAAGATAAAAAATAAGACTTAATTGTGACATAGAATGCGCCTGCAACATTGAGAAAAAATCGTTTTTAAGAGAAACAAAGTCCATAATCACAATTATAACAAAATCCATCGTTTTAAAAATTAATTTTTTCCATTAAAATGCATTCACAAGTTTTTTTATTTATAAAAATATACGATATAATATTTTATGGTCAAATACTACGAAAACCAATTGGATATTTTATAAATCTATACATATTATAAAACAGTAATGGGGTCATTCCTGTACATAAAATATTTTTTTTTTAATTTTTATGTTGGTGTATAAAGTAATTGATATGGAATATGTCTCTCTGTCCGTCTGTTTGTGTTCGCATTACGTAAAAACTGCTAGATGAATTTGAATAAAATTTTGTAAAAAGGTCCCTTAGAATCTTGGTTCAAATATAGAATACTTTTTGTTTGGAAAAATATTTGATTTCGTAGAGAAAATAGAGGTACAATTGTAAGGCCACCTAATTTTATCGGTATAATGGTACTAAAACAGTTTTCAGCTCATTTTATTTTTATACATATAAAAATGTTAACGTTGTTTACAGAACTCTATAATAAATATTTAAAATCACATTTTTCCAAATTTGAATTCGAAGAAAATTAGAATTGATACGCGGATGATGTCGTGGGCACTGCCAGTAATAAATATTAAAAATTAAAAATTTATTCCTATAAATTTGGCATGAAGCATCAGACAATTCGATGAACTTTACTTTGTGAATTCTTTTCGAAGAGTAGCAAAGCTAGCAGACCAAAAATTATGGACCATAAACCAAGAAAAAATGGTGGTCTATTTCTATTAAGAAAATCCCTGCTTTAAGTTTTTAATTATTACAACCACACTGAGCTATGCATTTGGCTCTTAGTGAATTTTTGCTGTTTCCATATTTAAGCGGTTAATTTTGCATTTTTATAGCAACTGGTCGCGGAATCAAAAATTTGTTTATTTTATTTAAAAATTAAAAAAAAACAACTTTAATTCAACAAAGCAAATGTAGGCACCTCCAAAAGGAACGTGTAGGCGTTAGTAACTTCCATTTGATATCACACTTGCCTGCAAAAAGCTGTTTTCTTATACGCGGGATTGAAGGCCTTGTGCACACTCTAACAGAGAGTGTTTATATTTTTGGTAAGTCTTGCTTTTTATTAACACTCGTGTGTTGCCATCACACGGCTGATTTGTTCTTTGACACTTAGCGTCGAAACATTGAATAATCGTTCGCTGGATTTCAGCTGTAAGAGAAGATAAAAGCATGTAACTTCTCGGTCTAACCGCCCAGAATATGCCAACAGTCTATTAAAATTCTCCAATCAGTGGTTACTTGTACCAAATACTTTTTTGTGCATTAATTATTCATTAAGATCTGTTACTCAATTTTGAAAAGTAGCGCTATGATGAATAAAATTCCAACAAAAATATCGGTCTTCCTGTTTCTCTTCAGCAGCACTTAAATCTAGTTAGTTTGGTTATCGACTAACAGCTGTGGTGCTTGTTACGCTGGCGCAACTTCTCGGAGTCTGGCTGCATTTAGTTGTTCCCCTTTATCGTTTCAGATTTGTGAGATCAAATCGTGCTAAGAACTTGCCAGCATCAAGATCTACAAAGCTTTGATAGATACCTGGAATGAAGTGCCTACCAGTTTGCACTGTTGCTCCTTAGACGGCCTCATATTCTGGGCATCTGTCAGATAGTAGAAGAAGACTTCTATGATTTTTAAGATCTTACGATGTGTCCAATATCGTCTCTGCCTATCGTACTTGACTTCGTGTCTACGCTGTACCGAACAGATATTTTTACCCCTGATTGGGCAGTTCCATTATCTATATTAGTTTCGAAGGTGGTGGCGAACTTAAGGAGGCCGAAATCTTTTTTTTAAGAATTTGATGGAAGTTAACGTCTGCGTTATACAAGTAAGTCTATGTTAAAATAGGAAATCGAAAGATATCCGAAATCCTAATTCAAGAGAAAAAACTACCAACTGGCCATTCTTACCTCGCATGTGCTCCTGAACCGTCGATTATTGTGTTATTTTAGAAAGTTGAATTCTTTACGACTGACTTATTTAGCCACCACAACAAATACCGCAAATGCCTTTAAGCCTAGATGGAGATTATATAATATTTGCGTCTTTTATGTTTGATAAATTCAAAATTTAAATCAATACAATGTAAAGCAGCTTAAAAATTTAAAATCTACTTGTTCCTTTTGCATAACTCATCACAATTATTAAGTTTGTAGCGCCTTAACAACGTTAACTAAACATTTATGGTCATGAGTTAAATTCTTCTATAAACTTGAAGTTTTTATTTTATTTCATTTTATGGTTAATCCAAATACAATTGTCACGATAAACGAATCGAGTTAAAACTTCATTAAAACAATTAATAATAAATCAAAAAACAAAAACAAAAGCAACGCCACAAAGAAGAAACTAGTTTTTAATCATTATAATGATTTATAACTGTTTTGTAATGTCATTTAGATTTATGGCGAATGCGATAATTTTAAAAGAATTCAAGCTGGGATAAAAAAGGTTCAGTCTGATCTGTAAAGAAAATGTACTGTCCCATATCAAACTAAAAAGATGAGGAGTTAGTTATGGTGTAGTTCAGAAAAAAAATTTTTTGGTTTTAAAATCGAATAAATTTTGAAATCGAAAAACGAAAACTTACATTTTAATGTTCTCCGAACTTTCGATTAAGCTTAGCGTGTGTATTGCAAAAGAAATGGCCCTCAGGTGGTCCTTAGCGACCAATTGTAGGATTTCCAAAATTCGTTGATGCTCACTCAACAGGGACAGAACGTGGGCTCTACTTGCTCTTAAGAGGAAATCGATATCACTTCTAATGGGCATTATAATAATATAAATTTCCTGTGTTAAAAACTGTACAGCTATCGCGATAAGGTTGAGGACTCAGTTTAACACCTTCTCTCTGACAGTCCAGCTTTGTAGGAAGAAAGCAGACTCAAACATTTGGGCAAGAGATTTTTGGAGGAATTGGACTGTTTTAGATATGCGACAACGACAGGCCTTATAGGTATCCTGAACGTTCAGATTCCTGACGTTCTATCGGAGCTGTGGGAATGTTTAAGTTGTCGGGGTAGCACAATGTTTCGGTCTGTTCCCGCTTACGAGTGAACTTGCCTCTTTGCGGGTTGCCTACCCAACCTAACCTAAGTTTGGATGAGAATTTTGAAACGTTAAAAATAAAAACAAACATTTCAACGAAGTCTTGTATTAAAACAGAGAAGGAAACAGTATTTAATCTTAGAAAAAGTGAAAATTGTTTAAAGACCATTTAAAGACAAACATTTTTGTAAACTTCTTAAATGCGAATTATTGATATAAATTTTGCCAATAAGTTCATTTGAGGAATGAACCTATCAATTGTCAATTTAATAACTCTTGATTATTTCCTTGTTATTTATGATATGCGGCTGCCAATGGGCGAAAAAGTAGCCCAGAATTCGCTTTTTTTAAAAACATCCGCGGTGGTTATGTGTCCGATATTATTTTTATGGGCTGTTTTTTTTAAAACTTTTTTTTATTAAAAGTTAATTTCTTGTGTTATTTTATACAATTTTAATTGCCTTTCATCAAAACGGCCTTTAAAAAAAAGGCGCTTGAGGCATGTCCATGAAAAACGCTAAATTTTTTTTAAGATTTTTTTAAGCTGTTAAAAACTTATTTAATCGACAGAAAATTTATACAAAAGGAAAATTTTTGAAGCTTATTCCACCTAATTAAAGCCAAAGTTTCTCAAAGTTGTAGTGTATTGAAACCCCTTTCATATTTGTTGTTCGCTTTGGATATGCAAGTTAAAGAACAAGTTCACACTTTGACATTTACTAAAGATACAGGCTTTGAACGCATTCACTAAAGTCTCCAAGCATCCTCACTACCACGATTCTTTGAAGTTTAGTAAATCGGTAAATCGTGGTGGTTACCTGACATGCAAGAGCCATATAGTTTCAAAGTTAACACAAATGAGAATGAAAGCCGGCAGAAAGGTCAATCTTGTTTTAGACATTTCCTTAAAGAGAAAACCTTTGCAAGCGGGTAGCGAAGGAAACATAAGAAATTAAACCGTTTTTGGACATGTATGAGAGGCGGAAGCACATACAGTTTATTTTTAAATTAATTTCATGTCCGTCTTCTATTTTTTTCTCACAGTAGTAAATTACGTTTTGTTTTCGAAGCAACATGATTAATCAAATTATTTCACTGGCTTTAAATATGAACAATCAATAATAATAAAAATTCAATTAAACAACCATAATTCATCAAAATTTTCTTTAGTCTCTCCACATTCATCTCAACTTTTACAATTCAGATAATCAATTAAAATTTACTTTATGGATTTCAAAACAATTATTGAAAGCAGCATAAATTTAGTTCGAACGAAAAGCATTTCAAATTATTTATTTGAGTCGAAATAAATTATGATTACGTTAGCAATAAAAATTAGATTAGTTTAGATTTGATTAGATACAGATTACTGTTATTGATACGTGCTGCTTATTTATTTATATTTTTGTTGTAAAACTACAATATTAAATTTGTATTTGATGATGAGTTTTTATTTTTTTAAATTTATTTTGGTTGGTTTGTTTTCAGACAGATTATTTCAGATTGACAGTGAAGAATACAAATTAATTACGAAATTCATTATTGACAATTAAATTCATTTAAAAGATTACTTCAAGGTCACAAAGATTTCAGTTTTGTTTTTAATTTTAAAATAATTAAAATTTAATTGGTAATTAATTTATCATCTCCCTTTTCATGGCCAGAAAAAACTTTAAGTATTTGATTTCAAATAAACTTAAATTTGGTTCAGAGTGTTATTAGGGACTGGGCGCTTTGGTCAAAAACATAAACACTGCATTAAATTCAATGACATTTGAAAATTATCCGATTGCTTTATATTTGTTAATATATATTTTTTTATTTTGATTTGTGAAATAAGAGTGAGCGGCCTTGAGAAGATCAGTACACCTGCAAACTCTATGTATTCTTGGAACAATCTACTAAATAAATTATTCAAGTTTTGTGTTATTTTTATTACATTTACAAGCGATGTGTTGAAAATGTTAAACAAACTGTGCCTCAACCTCTAAAATTTGACAGCAACTTTAATATTTTTAAATTTTCCATGTCCCCAAACTTTAATAAAAAATTCGAAAAGTTGCAAAGTGATTTGGTAACTAAAAAGGGCGTTGGATTCAATTTTGAAGGAAAAAGAAATAATTTTTTTGCATTAGGAAACCACTTTTGTTTCATAGTTTCTATTAAAATTGAAATACAACATTAAGCAAATGGCAACCTCTGTCACAAATGTTGATGTATTTCACCTATAATGGGACGTACTTCTGTATTTAGGTCGCCAATTTTGTTGAATAATGTTGATCGTATAATTGAAATGTGACTTGGCCTGGAAAATTAGTGTGCTGAAAAAACATATCTTCCACGTGCATTACATTAATATCGGGCCACAAAAACTCTTTTAACAAAACTGTTATTAAACAACACACACCGTCGATTCATTTATTGCAGAATTGCGACCTTTAAACTGACGTAATTGGCGAACTGTTTTCGCCATATTACTCTGGGGCATCGTTCTTCTGTAGCGAGCTAAGCCGACTAGATCAGAAACACTCTGTGTATCTGACGACATTTTAACTCCAAACCACCCCACTCGGTCACAACTGTCACTGTTACTTGTTTTTTTTTTAACTAGGACTCGGTCGGCCTTTGTTACTTGAGCTCCTTAAATTGGCCAACTTATCTGCTGTTGTGATTTAAGGAATTTCTACTAACTTGTCACGACGCATTTACACAACTTAAATAATATTTTCAGAGCAACTACTCAACAACAATTATAATACCCTTCACTACAGGAAAAAAGGAGTTTATTAAGTTTGTCATTCCGTTTGTAATTTCTAAAATATCAATTTCTGTCGGTGCATTCGTGTTCGAGCTAGAGAAAATTTAAATAAACCAATCGATTAGACAAAGTTTCGAAAAGTTTGATTAAAAATCAGCAAGATTCGCACATGTGCTTCGAAGCAGCGACCAAAACATCACGTCCAAAACATCAATATCCTTCGGAACAAATCTAGTTTAGTGAAGTAACCCCTATCAACAAAAGAAAAATATATAGAGTAATAGAGAAAAAAAAAAAAAAACATAAGAAAAAATGTCAAGTGAGAAAATTGGCGCTCGCCAAATACTTAAATACTTCTTTAAAACTAACAAGTTAAACTGCTATATTCGGCTATGCCGAATCTTCTATACTCTTTACCATGTTTGTATATCTAGTTTAGTGAAATAGCTCCTATCAAAAATAAAAAAAAAAAAAAAAGATTGCGGTGACAGAGAATTAAAAAACAAGAAGAAAAAAAGTAAAATATATAATTTCACATAAAAATGTCATCGGCTCTTAAAGGGTTCAGCATTTTTGAAATATTTTATTATTTCCTTAAAGATCTCTTCAAAAGCTTTAAAATGATACCCATATTAACAATCGAACTTTTTAATGAAATTTTCAGAGGCCCGTAACTCGGTAGACTTGGGCGAGCGCCGATTTTTTTTTAATTCTTTTTACAATTCTTCAATTCTCTATCGCTCCAAATTTTTGTTTTTTTTGATTGGAGTTACTTCATTATTCCAAATGATATGAAAAAATTAGAGTCAGGCGTGGTGTTAAGCCCACTGCCTCGAGAGAATGGGCCGACCTGGATAATTTTTAATAGCGCCTCCTTCGACCCTATGTCTGATCGATTTAAATTTTCTTTAGCTCATATAGTGCCCTGGCAAAGTTGATTTCAACACTAACACGAACGGACAGATGAACAGATGGGCATTGCTCAATCGACTTCGCTATAGTTAAGGACTCAAAATGTGTAAAATCTATGGGGTCAGAAAAGGGTACTGTAGAAATTACAAACGGAATGACAAACTAAGATTTACCTTTTTTTCCATTTCTTGTAGTGAAGCGTATATAAAATAATAAATTACAGTATCTTTAAAATAAAATGGAATTTTTTGTGAAATACATATCAGTTATAGCAATTACTTTATTAATCTAAAACAATATTTAAAAAAAATAATATAAATCTTGTCAAAAAAAAATTAATTTATACAACAAGAGATTAAAAAAAAGTTAAAATTATTTCTGCAATATTTTTTATTCAATATATAAAAAATTATTTTTGCTCAAGCTTTCATGTTATAAAATATTTGAAATAAATTGTAAATTTTTTATTTTTTTTCAAGATACAAATTTTGCCTTAGATCCATCAGAAATAGCTCGACAAAATCAAATTACCCAACAAATTTTATCCAACTATTTGGAGCGAAGACTCTTTCCGCACCGTAGCGTCAGTCAGAAAATTCCAACAATAGCGGAAATTTTACCAAAACCAAAGACGCCAACGGTGCGACCCAGGCCAAGAGGTTTTGCTGCTTCGTCTGCCACCTATAAAAAGGGAGCTTCCAGGCAGCAACAACTTAAAACTTATGGCAGTGGCTACAAGAACAGAAATGCTTTGCATCAACGTTATAAACAAAAGCCAACAGAAAAAACGCATTTAAAAGATGATGACGAAGAAGTAGAATTGGAAGGGGATAAAGACAACAATAGCAGTCGTAAACGTGAAAGCGACAGCAACAATGACAAAATAAATAATGATTTTGTTGATGATGCTATAGTCGAGGATGTTGAGGAAGAGCCAGCTCAAGAAGAGCTGGAAACCCAACAGCAGCAACAACAAAAACAAAATAAACAAAATCAGCTGCACCTGCAGCAACAGTTGTATCGTCATCATTACAGATATTTGGAAGATAACGAAGACCCTGAACCGGATGGTCAAGAATCGCTGCAGAGTGTCGAGTCTGAACAATATGATCATTATTATAGCAGCAACGGCAGCAATGGAGATATTTTTTCAAGAGATCCTAGTGAAAATGAAATTGATAGTGGTAAGTTGTTAAGTAAAATAAGTCAAAGTCAAATTTTACATTATACCCTGCATTAAGTTTGAAGTTAACTTTTTTCCTTCATTAATTGAAAGGTATTAATAATTATTCAAAAGCAATATTGAAATAAACTGTTATATAGTAACGTTAAGAGAACTTCGGAAAGTTTTTTAATAAAATGGTAAATCTGAGAGGCTTAGGCTTAAATTTTCTTCAAATAATTTAAATATTTTTCCTGCTCTTTTGAAAAATTAAATATAAATTTATAGAGCAAATCAAAATTATCGGCAAGAGGGCATCTATTGTTTTGCGTTACTTTATTAAATTTCATATTAAATATTTTAAAAGATCACTCTTTTTATGGCACAATAGTAAATGATTAATCTTAACAGTTGTACTTTTTTTTATCGAATAATTAAGGTTTATGTGGAAAAAATTGTTTGAAGGAAAAGGTGGTATCCATATTTATTTCTTAACTCGTTTAAGCCAGAATCTCAGAAAATCCTAATCTAAATTTTTAAAGAGCCAAAAATATTTTTTTATATATAAAGAAAATTGATCGACAAAGTGAGAATTCTATTTGAAGCCCAATAAAAAATATTTTATTTTGTTGTAATTTCTTTCAGTAGGTTAGTTACACTCCTTTAATGCAAATGCTATAATAAAAAAAAGTAACAATTGGTACTAACGGTTATCATAAGAACTTGCAATAATTCTCATTAAGTTAAAATCCATTTTTCGTTAAAATACAAAATTTTTACTAATTAAAAAATAACTTAAATTTTTTATATTAAATTAATTTTAGTTGTATTATTAAGATCCAAATCGAAGTTGCTATTTAGGGAATTAAAATAATTTAAAGAACTGATAAATGATAAAGGCTTTTTTAGAATGTAATTCATTTTCTTTGATGTCTTGAAATATATAAAACAGATTACTCTGATTAAGCGACACGTGATATATAAAATGAAATTTTATTAAAGACAATAATTTTTTGATTTAAAAGATCTCGAATGAAGAGCTTGAACTGAATTGCATGTATTATTTCCAAGGATAATAATTTCCGATCCCTTTAAAGACCAATTTCAGAAAAATTTTGTTTAATTTTTTTAATCCGAAAAGAAGAAAAGCACTAAAAATTTCGTTAATCTTTTATTGCGACAGTGTTTCGCTTTACCACCTAAAATATTGAATTTGTAGTGGGCAGTTTTAAGGCTATATCGATGCAAAATTTAAAAACCACAAACCTTTTTTATTTACTTTATAAAAACTTAACTTATTTAAGGAAATTTCTGGATTGGCTGACAGGACAAAGAAAATAAAAGTTTTGTATTACTTTAATTGCATATATTTTTTAGCAAAAATAATAAATTTTTATTACTTTAATATTTTACAACTGCTTTGACTGGTTTATAGAAACTTTTATCATTTAAAATGATGGCCCTAAAAACACGAACTTGAACACGCAACGACTTAAAACACTAGTGGACAGATACTGGTGTTTTTAGTCACATAACGGGTTGAACATATTTTTTAGTTTCCTAAATGCAAATAACAACGGTCAAAAAAAGATAAAAAAAACATCTTAAGGCATCTCTTGACGTCAATTTTACTGTTCGCTTCAATGAACCAGTAAAATGGCCTGTTGAAGTACAAAAAAAAAAAAAAATAATAAAAAAAAAAAACACCAACAGTTTTATAAAATTGTAACTACATGAATGTCGTGCTGTGCTCTTTTCTTTTGATACAAAAGGCAAAAGCCTTCATTAATTATACTAAGCGACTTAAACATATTTTTGTGATTTTATAAACTGGTCTTGTTTTTTGCAATATTTAAATAAAATTAAAATTATTGATAAAATCTATAAATAAAAATCAATAAATTACATTTTATGAACTTTAAGACGCCCCATGTCCTTGAAGGGAATTGATAACCGAAGTAAGTTTGTGACCTGAAGCTGTAAGTCTTACAAAACTTAATTCTTTAACTGACACATCGTAAAAAGCTGAGTGTGAAAAATGCGGAAGCTTAAAGTTGTTTGTGGCAGTTGGTATTGATAACGAAAACACTCTGCCAGTTATAAAAATTTTAAGGAGTAATTAATATCTTCTTTGATGCCTTTTTTTTTAATATTAAACTAGTTGAAAATATGTCTACATCACTTTAAGATCATGCAATGATTAATTTTATTTAAATTTTAATTATAGAGATTTTTTTGTAAAACAATGATTAAGTGACTTACTTAACATAAAGGACTGAAAATATTAAATGCAATAAAGAGAATAAATTCTTGAGAATTTAAGAACTAGTTTTGCATTTGAGCTTCTATACCAAAATGTTAAAATTCGGCAAAAGTAAAAAAAATATCATTTAAAACTTATTTAACTAAATAAATTTAAAATATTATTGCTAAGCAAAAACATAAATAACTCCTGCAAAGAAAAAGAAAAAACGACTTCAAAGCAAATTTTAGCTGTCAGTCAATAACATTAAAAAAGTTTGTCAACATGCATTAAATTGTATTAAAAATGGAACACCCTTTGAAATCACAATACAAATTTTATACTTGTTAAAACAGCGGACATACAGCTCCTTGCACATTTAAGCCGTCTGCCTACAACTGTTTAACAGCTTGATCATATACATCAAATAACGTAAACTATAGCGGCACCCTTTAACCTCTAAGTCCTACTCTTACACTTGTTGTTATATCATACTTAGCAAAACAGTTTCTTTGTTAATTTTAACCGTCTGTTTTCATGTGTTTTCAACAGTTAGGCCATATACTACTTCAAACTACCATTAACTAATTTCACACCCTATAATTTTAAATTTTTAATATTTTTACTTCTTATTATACCAGACGAAGTATTGAATATTTCTTCTAATTTTAAGTAACTGTATACTAAAGTTCAAAATATAGACCCATGTAGGTCAAAATACATCAAATATGGGAACACCCTTTAATTTTTAAATTCATATTGTGCATTTGTATTATTGCGGGCTTAGCAATGTAAAAAAAATGTCCAAAAGTTTGGACACATTAATCAAATTACATTAAGTATTGGCACACCCTTTAATTTCCAATTCTAATTTTTTTACTTACTACTATAATGGACTTACTAATACAGGTTCTTTGTAAAAAAGGTTCTTCTGTCTATATTAAACATTCAGCCTAACTTTTAAGTGTTCAAAAGATATGGTTTTATAGGTCAAGCTACATAAATTATGGGTTACCCTTTAATATATAAATTTAAATTGAATACATTATGCTAAAGCAGATATAGCAATACAGATTCTCTGCTAGTTTCAAGAGTCTTGCTAATAATAGCTTAAAATTATGATCACATATATCAATTTATATCAACTATTGGCACACCTTTTAATCTCCAAATATAAATTTTATACTTCTTATTATAGCGGACTTAGCAATACAGGTTCCTTATAACTTTCAACTGTGTGCCTACAACTGTGCAAAAGTATTGCCACTTTCATCATGTAAAATGAACAATTGGGGCACCCTTTAATTTATAATTTTGAATATTTATACTTGTTATTTTAACGGTCATAGTAATTTTCAAGCAATTGTCTATAACGGTTCAAAACATAAGCCCATATAGGTCAGTTGACGTCACCTATGGGGACACCCTTTAATTTTTAGATTTTTTTCTTTTCTATTACTTTTTTGCTGTTGGAAGGTATACAGTACGTTCATAAATAATAGCACATTTGCTAATCTGTAAATTAATAATTCATAAAATTTTAACAGGGCATGCTATAATTTTCATCTCTTTGTGTAAACTTTATTAATATGTTCTCTTTTCAAAATTGAGCTCATATTACACACAACTCTCAGGAATTACAAATACCGTTATCAAAATTGCCTTCATTTATATATGTAGCATATTTAAGCGTTCAAATTGTATAGCACAAATGCAAAAAATTCTTTGTATAAAAAAACTACCGTTTTAAAACAACATATTGCATTCAGTTTTATTAAAAATATTAGTTATAAGCAAAATGCCACGCGGAAAAGTACTTAGCGAATTTGAAGAAGTTCAAATTTTAACACAGAAGTCGAAAGGTTGTTTATAATTATTTAGCAAATATTGAAAGTTATGGCAAAAATAAAAGAAGTGGTAGAAAAAAAAAAGTTGAATGAACGCAAGCGCAGTCTTATTCTACGGACAGCAAGCAACAGTACCAAAAGCTGTAACCAACTTGCTGCATGCGTTTCCAACAAAGTGTGCAAAACGACCATTTAGAATGTTCTAAACTCTTCCAAACATATTCAAAGACAGAGAATGAAAAAAGCTCCTCGCCTTTTGAAACGTCATATCAATGCACGTTTGGAGTTTTGCAAAAATAATATGAATACAAATTGGTCAAATGTAAGTTATTTAACACCTTTGCGTTATAAAATGGTTAACTTATTTATTTCTTTTTAAAGATAATTTTTTCAGATGAAAAAAAATTTAATTTAGATGGCCATGACGGCAATAATAGTTACTGGCGTGACTTACGAAAAGAACCCCAATGTTTCTCACGAAGAAACTTTGGTGATGCTTCTGTTATGATTTGGGGTGCATTTACTGAAGAATGCTGTTTGGAGTTGCAAATCGTACCAACCAAAATGAATAGTGAAAAATATTGTGAATTGCTTAAGTGCAGTTTAATGCCATTTTTACATAATAATATAAATAAGAAGACAAGACAATGCAGCCTGCCATGCCAGCAAATTTACAAAAGAATGGTTAAGCTCAAATAATGTCGATGTTTTGGAATGGCCTTCTTGCTCTCCAGATTGAACCCTATAGAAAACATATGGGGAATTCTCGTCAGGAGAATTTATGCTGGCAATCGTCAATTCATGAGTGTTAATGAGCTCAAAAATTCAATTTTCAAGGAATGGGAGGCACTGGATCAGGCTCTTCTGAAAAAATTAACAAGTTCTATGAAAAATAGAATATTTAATTGCATTAAATCTAAAGGTGGTCTAATAAATTATTAAAAGGTTTTCTTTTATTGTTTTTGTTAAATAAATAAATGAAGTTGTTGTTTAGTCTTTGTTATATAATTTGAACGCTTAAATATGCTAAATATATAAATGTAAGCAATTTTGGTAAATTTTAAAATCTGTGCATATAATAAAACAGTAACGGGATTATTTCTGAACATGAAATATTTTTGGAAAATTTTGGTGTTGATGTCGATAGTAATCGATATGGAATACAAAACACCTATTTTTGAAATTTTTGTCTATCTGTATTCCTGTGTTTGCATCACGTAAAAAGTGCTAAATGGATTTGAATAAAATTTTTTTGCGGATGTCCCTTAGAAACTTGGTTCACTTTTTGTTTCGTAAAATATGTCATTTCGTAGAGAAACTAAAGATAAAAATGTGTAAGCACCCAATTTTGCTGGCAAAACGGTAATAGATCAGATGTCAGTACATTTTATTTTTGTAAATTAAAAGTTTTTAGCACTGTTTACAGAAATTTAGAAAAAAATGTTTAAAAACATATTTTTCTAAATTTAAAATTTTTTAAATTTAGAAATGCGGACGAAGTCTTACCACTGTCAATTTTTTGTGCAGAATAATATCAGTGTGATCGTCTTAACAAAATACGAAATGAATACGTACAAATTGAGAGCAAATACGGATAAAAATTTGGCAGCCATAAGACCCTCTTTGTTTTTGGGAAATTGCCGAAAGACGACTACGAATCATGAGATCAGGGATGCATTTTTCTGCAAACCGCCAATAAACCTTTGTAAACCAATTGTATAAATACAAAAAGATCTATTGTATGATTTTTACTCTCAAGTTAGTCATATCGTTTGTAATTTCTGCAATATTTATTTTTGATCCCTCAAAGTATAAATACATATATTCTGAGTTCTTATGCATAGCGAAGTCGATTAAGCGATGTCCGTCTGTCTGTTCATGTTAGTGTTGAAATCAATTTTGCCAAGACACTAGATGAGCTAGAGAAAATTAAAATACTCCAATCGAACAGTCATACTTTAAAAACTTTTTCTATTGAAAATCAGCAAGATCTGCCCATGTCCTCTAATTTTTCCATATTATTTGGAACAATGTGACTCCCATAAAAAAAAGTGACTCCCATAAAAAAAATATATGTATATATAGCGATAGAAAAAAATAAAAAGCAAAAAAAAAACATGGAATTATGGGCCGCTGAAATTTTCATAAAAAGTTCCATTGTCAATATGGTAAATACGAGTATCATTTAAAAGCTTTTAAAAAGAAGGAAATACTTAAATAAAAAATGCTTAACCCATTAAGAATCGGGGACATTTTTATATAAAATTATACATAATGCTTAATTTTAGTATATATATTTTTTAATTCTCTGTCACCCCAATATTTATTTTTTTTTTTTATTGGAGTTATTTCACTAAACTAAATTTACATACATAGTGAAGGGTATATAATATTCGGCATAGCCAAATATAGCACTTTTACTTGTTAAAACTCGGATGGAATTGTACATTATTTTATCTCAGATTTTACGTTCGTTAAGTCGTATCGCCTAAACCACCCTTTTAGGTAGATAAGGTTTCACTAAAAGCACTTAAATTTAAATAAATTATTCAAATTAAACATCTTTTATTGTTTGAATGACTAACGGACAAAAAAAAATTATTCTGTAATTGGAATAGTAATAAAGAGTTTGTATTCAAACGTTTTCGTTTTTCAGACTTATTTATTTATTACAATTCTAGTATCATAAAATGAAGCAATAGGTTTTTCCGAAATGCATTTTTAATCTTAATTTTTTTATATTCAAAGAATTTAAACAATTTTTATACATTCGAAAGTAAGCGAGTTTTACTTAAAATAAATTATAAAAAGTAAAATAAGATGAAAATAAATATTTTTTCCTTATAACTTTTTATTACTTAAAAATATGTCAAATTTATAAACGTAATTGGAATTCTAATTTTTGTGTTTTTTCTACAAAAAATGCTATTGAGTTGAGCCGGTAAAATACCAAAATAAAAAATAAGACTTGAAACACCTTTAAACAGGTTGTTCATAGAATTTAATATTGCAGTGATTTTTATTAATAGTAAAATGATCGTTATACATCAAAAAATCATTACGTCACAATAAAGTGCAGCAGCATTTTATCTCAATACATAAATTAATTCGTAAATATTTTGAAACTTTCCTGTTTCCTTGTGACACTTTTAATAAGTTTATGAAAAAATGTATGTAATTATGAATTTAAATTTATGCGTGTACGCTGATATATAAATGCAAAATCTAAATTTGTTACAATCTTAAGAGTCTAGACAACGCTTTGTAGATATTTTACAAACAAATGATCTTTGGAAAAATTAAAAAGAAAAAACAAAAAACAAAAAAGAATATAATTAAATGCTTACTTACATATATAAAGTGTTTTTGATCGTATGTTTTTCTTTTTTTTAAAGTTTTTTTGATAAATGTTTTTTAAATCGTTCTGTATATCACAATTTTATGGACTTGATTACGCACACGGTTTATTAGAAGAACTGTTCAAATGAACTTTGCAGCGTCTGTGTATTTGTTCAATAAAAGTAAACAAGCAAGAAAATTAAAAAAATAGAAACCGATTTGCTAAATTCCCAAATAATGCATTAAAAATTTCCACATAGGAACTTCTTGGAATATCTTAAAATAAATTGAGCTTTTTAAAACCGGTTTCAGTCAATCAAAGCTTTGGAGCTTTAGAAGATATGTGTAACAAATTAGTTAAATGTTTTATGCATCAATCATCTTTATATCTTCATATTGGTTCAATTAATTAACAATTGATTTTTATTGGTAAAGGATCGAAGGTATCGCTCTTTCACAAACTTGAAATTGAAAATCGCAAATTTTCTATTCTAGTCAAAATACTGAAGTAAAATTTTCATTCGAAATTCAGATTTTTTATAAAGGTTCAGAGGCCCATATCTCGGGAAATATGGGCGAACGACAGTTTTTTTACGTGATGTTTTTTTCTTTTTTTGTAATCTCTATCGCCCGATATATTTGTTTTCTTAATTGGAGTTATTTCGTTGTTCCAAATGATATAGAAAATTTAGAGAATGGTGTGGGTTTTACCCGCTGCCTCAAAGGACATGTTCCGATTTTGCTGATTTTCAATAGCAACATTTTTGAAACTATATCTAACTATCTAATGCCTTGACAAAGTTGATTTTAACACTAACACGGATGGACAGACGGGCAAACTGACAGACGGTTATCGCTCAATCGATTTTGCTTTGTATAAGGATTTTGAATTTATGGGGCCAAAACTGGATATTGAAGAAATTATAAAGGGCATAAAAATAACAAAAATACATTTGTAACACTTTCAAAAGTGTATTTAATATTCTAGCAGCTTAGGAAATTTATTTAGATTTTAGATGTTGGAAGTTAAAAATAACAATTGCACTAAAATTCAATACGCACTGGACAACTGAATTTATATATTTTGAATTGCGAAAACAAACGTGTTACTTACACAATTTATCGTTTGTAGCTTTGACGAAAGAGATGTAATAAAAGAGTGGCTGTTTGCATTAATACAGGCAATAAAAAAAGACCAGATGCGTTATGAATCTTAAGAAATTGTCTAAGAAAAATTATTGCAAAACTTCTGTTGTGTTGTCAGTCAATGACTATAAAACAAACTTTGTAAAAGTAAGTTCTTCAAACTCTTTTTGGGATATAACATAATCCCAAAATTAGATTTAATGACTTAAAAAGCTTAAGCTTATGACGTTATAGCGGTGGTAATTGAAAAGCCTGCATTATTCTTAACCATCAATGAGATTCATAAGTAGTTACCCCACTGTGAGCATCTTTCGTCTAGATTCTGAAAAGTTAGACAATATTGCACCATAATGTTTCAATGCGCAAAATACATTATATTTTTCTAATTCTGGAATTTAAGCTGTTAGTCAAGCAATCGAAACTTTTAAGTTTACAGTACGTTCATCCTCGTTTTCAAAATCTTTGCTTGTAGGGGACTATAGATGGAAAATATATACAGATACTCACA